>CM073507.1:36845000-39245000 GCA_037074495.1 Acacia confusa
TCCATTAAAGTTAATAGATAGTTGAGTCTTCTAAATATATATTGTCAGAAATACAACTTTGGTTGTGTAATGCCCACCCTTGAAGTGCCCTTATTTATCATAGTTATTACATACATGCATCAAAATGATTTGGACGACTTAGTTATAAATTAAAAGTTTCTGAAAATAACTTGTTTGAAAACGCGGGGATACATCTTCCCGAGCGATATCTATACCCTAGGGGAATTTTAATACAATAATCCGAAAGTAGGCAAATGATGAATGAATTTAATACAGTCCAACTAAATATATTATCACAAAAGTTCCTTTTGTTGTAACCCTGGTTTTGAAAACTGGACCGGACCGGTCGGTTTAGACCGGAAACCGGCGAACCAGCCGCAAAACCGGTCCGGTTCAGGGGGAAAACGGTCTGACCCAGTGAACCTAGGTTGACCCGGTAAACCCGAGATAACCCAGCCGGGTTACATGGGTCACGAGTCAGACCCTTTTTCCTTCCCATCTGAAACACTGTCGTTTAATTTTTAATTTTTAATTTTTTTATATTCGCAATTGATTCATTGAAGGCGATTCTGATTCTGAAATTCGATTTGAAGGCGTGATTTCCGAACTTTTGCTTCAGCCTCACTCAACTGCTCCGTCTCTGGCTCTCTGCTCAGTGCTCGATCCTCACTCCATTTTTCATCTTTTTGAATCTTCGTTCACCACCGAAATCCTCTCCAACCGTCCGACTTCGCAACCACTCGCCTCTCCCTTCGCCGTCGCAAGGTTGCAGAGGCCAGAGGTTCGTTCTTCATTCTTTGTTTGCTCACTTCGAAGTCCTTCTCTGTTTGCCTCACTTCGACATTTAGGTTTTTTTTCTTTTGAAATTTTGCTTGCCTTACTTCGCCAAAATTTTGCTTGAAATTTTGCTTGCCTCACTTCGCCATTTAGGTTCGTTCTTCATTCTTTGTTTACTCATTTTAGATTTTGACGTTTTAGCTTTGTCTTGATGTCGATTTTGTAGAGCTTCAATATTGCAGAGCTTCGTTCTTCATTCGTTGTTCGAGTTGCAGAGCTTTGTTCTTCATTCTTTCTTCTGTTCCAGAGCTTAGAGCTTCATTGCTTTAGGTTTTTTAGTTTATTCTTTTTGAATCAAGAGTTTCAAATTATTTCTTTGGTATCTGGCTGGCTGGTGCTCTGTTTTTTTTCCTCTTTTAGATGTAATATTGGTTTGATTTCGATTCTTGTTATTGTTTTCCTGAAGCTGTTGTGGTTAGCTCTATTTTCGGGTTATAAGTTGTTGTGCTCTGTCCATCTGTCGTGCTCTCTTGGCTGCTTGGCTTTGATTGGTTTTTCATTTCTGTTGTGCTTTGGTCGGTTTATTTGGATTCTTGAAGGCTTGTTTTTTTGTTTCTGTTGTGCTCTGTTTGGTTTTTCCTGAAGCTGTTAATGGCGGGAAATATTGATAATGAAGGTGCCCAGAATACAGTAATCCTGAGTCTAGCAATCCTCCTACACATTCTAGTGTTAAAAAAACAGATCCTGCTTGTAGAGAAAATTGTTAAGAATATATGAATATGTGACAAGTATTGAAGTGCATGATTCTTTTGCTAATGATCTAAAGTATTGAAATGATATATAGTATTTTAAATTTTGGCTGGTGTGATGAGAAATTACATATTTTCCAATTTTTTATACCTCACCGGTTTAGGTTCGGGTTGACTTCAGGCTGACTCCGGTCTGACCCACTAACCCTTAACCCAGTACCCCGACCAGTTCAATGGCCGGTCCGGATTTCAAAACCTTGGTTGTAACCCTTACAGCTGCATCTTACCTCTTGATCCCGAACTACTACATGTGTCTTTCATTCGGTATGGAGTTTAGATAAATGAACCTCAGGGTAAGAGTTAATCTTATATGCAAGTAAGAAATATAAATGATGACATAACACATGATCAACATAGAATAATTTACAATAAACAAGTCGCATCGTATCCGTAGTTATCGACCAAGTACTACAGCCCTTCAAGATGTGCAATATTGTTTTAGGACATGCAGCCCCAATCCATAGCTAGGATACATAAATGCAATTATCTAGCAAACATGGCTAATCACATATAAACACGGCTAATCACATATAAACACATACATACAGGCTAATAAGATAACAGTTACTCACCTCAGTCTTGAGTCCTTAAATTTCGTCCAAAAGTACTAGGATCAGCAAAGGTGCCACGAAATGCCTATAAATGTTTATCATTGTCATTAATCACTTCTGGCGTCGCAAAGTACCTAACTACGTGACTTGATAATCATATCCTTCTAGTAAGTCTGTTCATTCCTTCATAAAGATGTTTCTCGAATCCTTAGAGGGTGCCAGGATTATGATAATTGTGTGTGCTAAGGTGATGAGTCATGGTTACTGGGATCGACTTTGTGTGTTTGAGTTGATGTGTTGAGTTGTGGTTGCCATAATCAAGTTTGTGTGTTTGGGTTGACATGTTGAGTTATGATTGTTGGGGTCGAGTTTGTGTGTTTAGGTTGGCGTGTTGAGTTGTGGTTGCCGGGATCAAGTTCGCGTGTTTGGGTTGACGTGTTGAGTTGTGGTTGCTGAGATCGAGTTTGCATGTTTGGGTTGAAGTGTTGAGTTGCAGTTATTGGGATCGAGTTTGTGTGTATGGGTTGATGTGTTGAGTTGTGGTTGCTAAGATCGAGTTCGCGTGTTTGGGTTGAAGTGTTGAGTTGTAGTTGTCGAGATCGAGTTTGTGTGTATGGGTCAATGTGTTGAGTTGTGGTTACCAAGATCGAGTTCGCTTGTTTGGGTTGAAGTGTTGAGTTGTGGTTGCCGGGATCGGGTTTATGTGTATGAGTTGATGTGTTGAGTTATGGTTGCCAGGATAGAGTTTGTGAGTTTGAGTTGATGTGTTGAGTAGTAGTTGTCGAGATTGAGTTTGTGTGTTTGAGTTGATGTGGAGTTGTGGTGTATATGAGAATGGATGATGGTCGGGTTAAGAAGATCGCTGAGATTGTGATAGATTGTATAGGCTGAGATGATGACGGGTTACGAAATGATATCGGAGTCGCTCCCAATAGTTTCCAATATACAAATGAACATACTACCCAAGCTTTCTTCCCCTTATCATGGAAAAATAAAATTGATATACACATTCTAGAAACACAAATCTATCTCTCTTCAACACAACCCCAGATTCATGGTTTATGCAACAGAGAAGTCTTATGGGTTGGTTTCTATAGTTCCTTTTTAGCATAAACTTCCTAAGTTTACTTCTATTTTTTAACACTCAAAGTTCCATTGAAAATAACCGATAGAAACTGGAAAGAAGAGGACTGATGATTACCTTTAGTTTGCTAGTCTACACGATGTGATCTTCACTAGAATTACATACCCCTATCCTTGTCACAAATCTCAGGGGAAAGGTGAATAAGGATTGATCACAACAGACTCTCTCTCTCTCTCTCTCTATCTTAGTCTCGGTGTTGGTTGCAAAAAGATGAATGAAATTCTAGGAACAACTCTTATATAAAGACTTAAAGGTCTGGTTTGATTGGAACCAAATTAGAGGGTAAGTGGAGTTGAATTCAAAATGTATGGTGAAAAGTTGGGGGAAGTATGGCACAACTAGCCTTGCGTGTTCAGAGAGTGAGTAATTCACGCTAGTGAAGCATGGCTGATGAGATTTGCTGTCAATTTTCTCTCTCTAATGCGTTTTGTGACTGCCTTATTTTGAATATTAGAAATTAATGGGTTGGGTGCTCAAATGGACTTATGGGCCGGATGGTTTACTTGGGTTGGAGTAGAATTAATTAATTTGAGTAGTTGAATAAATTCCTTTATCCCAAAATAATTGAATCATGAGAGGAATAAGCCTTAATTCCCAAACAGAATTACTTTTAGCAAAAAATTTGTAATAAATTTTCATATATTATTTAAACTTTAAAATCTCAAAATTCGAGATATTACAAGTTGTGCCTATAAAAAATCCTTGTTAATTAGGAGTCAATGCTCACTTCTATGACCTTTCAGTATTAGTCCTTAATGTTGTCAGTTAAAAAAACCCTTGGTACTAAAAAAAAGAAGTAAGTGTGTTGATCTTATAATAACTTTCGCTTTTTTTTAAAAAAAAAAATGAATTTATTATAAAAAAAATTACTGATTTATTTCTTTTTTTAAAAAAAAAAATTTATATAGGAACATGTATTCTCCCATTCGAAATAGAGCCGCACACTAAATATGAACAAATCTTTCAAAAGATCCAAGTATTGGTTCATCTTGTTGTTGTTTGGTACTAGTCCTTTTGACTACACGGAAGATTCACTGGTTATTCCTAAATAAATTTAACCCATCACATCTCAAAGCTCCTCATGAGTGTGGCATGACTACCAAAACATGACCCTACCTAGCCCGGCCTGTCTCACTCCTCTATATCTTTCTTTCATTATTTATCTTTTAGGAATTAGTAGTTCGTTTAGAATATTTGTTATTAGCTCAGAAAATTAAAACATGAACTAGGAGAAATTAATGGATTTTCTATTGCCAAGTAATTTAATTTTTTGTAGGCATAAAGAATTTTAATGTTTAATTACAGTTGAGTAAAATTTTAAATTTAGGCGATAATGTCTTGTAATTATTTATATATTAATGGCCAGAATAATTAATTTTTCATTAGTATAAAATTAGTGTAACTAAATATTCATAATAAACTCATCATGAACAACAATTTTAAGAAAGACGGTCACAAAAAGACTCTGCAACATATTATTTTAATCATATAATTTATTTTATTTATGCATCTAAAATATCGATAAACATTATATCAAACTACTTATTTTCTTTCCAATCAAACTACTTTATAAACCTAGGTACCATAGCTTGCATATTTATTTAATCCTCAAATGTAATACAAGTAAATAAAATCGAGGACATCATATAGAACTTGATATTCCTTCCAGCATTAGAATCCCCTATCAACTTGAACCTGCATGACAATTAAAATGAAAATATATTAAATAAAGTTATCACAAAAAGTGTTAAAACTCCACATTAATTAATCCATTTTTAATTTTTATACCCATTACTTATCAACCTCATGATGAGGGTACATAAGTCAATATCGTTAAAATTTGTCTCTTTTGTTGTGTTTATTACATGAGGTAAAAATTGACTTTAATTTATTGAAAAATAAAGGTTTCTAGGTTTATTGAAGAGAGTCTTCTTATTCTCGTGTTAAACCAAATTGACGAAACTCTTTGTTTGGTTTGAGCAGAATGGAGGGAGGAGAACGAAGGTAAAATTGTCATGTGTTCAGATTTTGAAAAGATGGATAAATGGGCTTGTAAATTATTTTTTTTTTTTGGGGGGGGGGGGGGGATCAGGAAAAACAACTTGATATATTTTTTTGGATAGAAAGAATTAGTATTCTGCAAAGATTTCATGCACAAAAAAGTAGTAATACCTGAATTGAAATCTTTCTATGCCATAATAAAATTTCAAAACGGGAATTTTCCCTAATTTTCCCTATAAAATTTTAATGGAAAAAAGATAATAAGAATAATGAAAGTAATAATCACCTGGAAGATGAATGAGATGAAATATTTTTCAATATTCGGCATAGCCATTCTCAGAAAGACTTGATTTGTTGCTCTTTTTTGAACCTTCAGAAGGTTTGTTATGTGGAGGAGGAGGATGCTCCGCATAACTAGCTTCACCATAAAGAGTTGATTTTTTGCTCTTTTTTGGACCTTCAGAAGGTTTGTCATGGGGAGGAGGAGGATACTCCGCATAACCAGCTTCACCATGAAGAGTTGATTTTTTGCTCTTCTCTTTTGACATTTTAACTCAACAACAACAAAGTTTATTTTGGGATTTATGATGTTTGTTTGTTCTTCCTAATCTTGTATTCCTCTTTGCCTGCTGCAAACTGAAATTTATGATGTTCTATTTATAAAGATCTTAGACGTGTGTGTATGCAGATGAACAACTGTTGTGAAAATGTGTCCTAATTTCTTCGAAGTTTGATCAAAATTTTCTCAATTTTCCATTTCTTCAATGCCTTTCAAAATTAAAATTGGAGCATTTTGTGAAAACATTGCCTTAATGAAGTTTTCTTGTTCAGTTGGTCAAAGGATTATGAAAGGTGCCTGCAAATGAAAACTTTTGCTGCGAAGATGTTGGACAAATTAATAATTAGTGTATGCAACTGAAATTTTTCTAAAAAATACCTCCAAATTATATCTAAGTTTCATCAAACTTGTTTGAAAGTTTTCAGCTTGACATATTGCAACAAAAGTTTTTATTTTATTCTCTCTTTTTTGCCAACCGCAACAAAAGGTTTAAAAGGTTATGAAAGTTTTATCAAAATGGTCAAAGGTTTTTATGAAACTATATATACATGTATTCCCTAATAACTTCTAATGTAACTAAAAAATGGAATATCACCTAAGAAGGGAGGTGAATTAGGTGATTTAAAAAATTTCTTTTTAATCTTTTGGATTACACAGGTAAAATAAGAATAAACAAAAAAAATTAAAGAAATAGAAGACACTAGAAATTTTTACTAGTTTGGTTCAAAATCTTAACCTACGTTCAGTCCCCAGACTCTCTGGGATTTCACTATCTCAAGAAGTGTGATTACACACTCTGTCACTCTTAGAGAAATTCTCTCACTAGAATTTACTCCCCCTTATAAGTTGTAATCACCTAACCCCAATCTCAAAAGTTCCACAATCTTGAAATTAATACAAGAATGATAAGTTGAAAATCTTTCTAAAAAAGTAAATGAATAAACACTGAAGTATATGTATATCCAAAGATATTACTTGAAGGTTAGAAACAGTAAATGCTAATTTTTCACAAATTGAATGCTCAACGTTTCGGTAGGTGGAAGATTAAATGCTTCTGGCTTTTATAGTTGATGGCATTTATGACTGTTGAGAAGTTTCATGAATTATCCATTGTGACTGATGAAGATGACCGTTGAGATTGATTATCCTTAAACGTTGCTCAGACGAATTTTTTCTTCAATCAGCGCCGTAATTCCATGTTGGCATTCCTTGTTCCATTTGTCTGTTGAGACTCAATATTGGAAGTGGAAAGGAAGAGTTTGCAACACTTTAAGATGCTTAGATAGATGACTGTCTAATTCCGGCATTCATTTCTGCTTTGCTTTTAATGCTTCTGACACATAATTACGTTATTGCAATTTGTTGTTAATCTATATCAAAATCAACTGAAATTCATTGACAAATTGATTAAACATAGTTAGGAACAAGTCATAATCAGTGATTTATATATTACGAACATGATGTTTTTCAAAGTTTACAAACATGACTCGAGTCATAATAGTTTGACTCGAGTTACCATGACTGGAGTCACATCATATTGACTGGAGTCATCACTGAATATCAATTGAAAAACACAGAGCTTCACTCACGATGACTAGAGTCATCTCATTCATTGAAAAACATAGAGCTTAGAGTGACTAGAGTTACAAAAAGTTGACTAGAGTCATTTAGTTTGAGAGTTATTTTGCAAATAAATGATTATGACTAGAGTCATAACATCTTGATTGGAGTCATTTATCTTGAAAACGTTTTGCAACAGAAAGCTATGACTAGAGTCATGTAATACTCTGATAACTATTATCTGGAATATTATGTTACAATCATAAAAATGCCTATTTATGAAGACTTTGACTTTAACGTGTTATATGATTAGTCTAAGTTCAAAGGGAAACACTAAGAAAATTAGAGGAAATTTATTGTCAAAAAGGTGAAAAATGCATCTTAGGGCTATAAAATATCCTAAGAAAAATTATGAAAAATTCTAGAAGGCATGGAATAACTATTAAAAATTTAGAAAGCATATTATCCTTAATTTAGACAATTTAATAAATTATTTCCTATGAAAATAAAAAGAAGAAAAATTAAAAAGTATTCTGAGACTAAAATTGACTTTATGATTTTTGATAAATTGCAGGGAGCTTGAATTATTAATGTCAATAAAATTTTTGTGAGAAAATGATTGGTCTTAATTAAGAAAATTATTAGAAAGTATTAAGGGATTAATTAAGTAATTTTCAGGAATTTTATAAGATTATAGAAATTTAGGAAACATGAAAAATAAAATAAATATAAATAATTATTATTAAGGGACGAAATTTTTGGCCCAATTAAATAATTAATAAGGGCTAAGATGTAATCTTAGAAAGTAAGGATCAATGACTTAGGATTTTTCAAGAAATTATAGAAGCCTAAATCCATGTAATTACTTATGGACCAATAGGAAAATTTTGGGAAAAATAAATGCAAGATAAATAGAGTATTAGGGTAAATGAAAAAAAAATTATTATATATATATATTTATGTGTGGGCCGAAAATTAGGGGGAGGGATAAGGATAAAATTAGATATTTGTAAAATAATAATATTATAAGATTAAGATATGTGGTAATTAAATAATATTATATTAATAAAAAGTGAACAGGATAAATGACCACGGATAGAAATAAAATCCTACCTAGAAAACCGTGAACTAGGTTTCCAGAACTAGAGTATATTATTGATTAGTGGATTTTTATCCCGAAGTTGGCGCCGGCCAACGTTATTTCTGTAACCGGTGGCGGTTACCGAGGATATTCGGCAGGCAACAGAATGTCCTTAATGGGAGTATAAGGTTAGGAAAATCTAGTATTCTTGAAGAGGAAGAAAGGACCTTCAGAGTGTTGCTTTCGGAATTTTAAGATTTTACAAAATTTCACGATCAGGACACCAAACCAGGAATTTCATCTTATAAAGCAAGATGACACAGGCATGATGAGGTCATCAATTTTGTCTTCTTGTGGGGGGGGGGAAGGTCGGCCAAGAGGTGTAGGGCCAAGATCAAACCACCTCAACAAAATGCGATCCAACGGTCAGAATTCGATCAGACAAAGTTCAATGAAATTACGAAAATGCCATTGGGTTTTTCTATAAATAGCCTTTCATTTCTCTTCATTCTTCACCAATTCACTCACAATCCTAGAAAGAAGTTAGAGAGAAAAGCTTTGGAAGAGGAGTAAGAAGTTCATAGCAAAGCTGAGTAAGTTTCTCAGTCCTTAGTTTTTAGTTTCAGTAGTTCTTTCGGTAGTTATAGTAGAATTGCTAGAGCAGTCTCTAATTTTTCAAGTTAGCTTAGATATCATGTTTAGGAGTAAATATGATATTTATCTCAGAAATAGGTTAGAGGAAAAGTTTTAGCAAAATTTTGAGAGTTTAAAGTCAAAATAGCGAAGCTCTGGCAAAATTCCACCAAGTAATCAAATTAGGGGCAAAATGGTAATTTGTACCTAAAATGCCTGTTATGATCTTAAATATTCATATCGGTGATATTATCCTTCTAGGATATCCGAAATCACGAACCGCTGTTTTCGTTGTCACCGTTGTCATACCGTCGTCGTCCCGCTGTCAAACGTACCATAATTCAACAAACGTGCCAAGAATTATCAACGAAGGTACGGAGGCGTATTATAACCTTAACACTTATGCTGCTCATATACATATATGTGATAGACATGTTTATATACTGAGGCTCTGTCTAGGGTTGTCAGTTATACATACAGCTTTATACGGGTTATAGTATTGATAACGCCGTTGGGTTTTCCTAGCGTGAGGACACGATGGGCCGTCATGACACTGGTTATGTGCAGACATGTTGTGGGACTTTACATACTGCTTTGTGCTTATGTTTAATCAATGCTATGATCATGCATCTGCTGTGTGCTTATGTAGTGATTTACTGCTGTTATGAGTTGTGAATAACTATTGTCCATATACTGCTTATTTGAGCATAAGGTTAACCGTTACCTGAGATTCAAATGGTAATTGGATCTCAGCTGTAGCTTCAGGTTCGGGCGAACCAAGGGGTTGAAGATAGGGACGAGCGACTGGCATAGGATGGCAGAAGGAATTTTATGGTTTTAGTTTATATGCCTAATTAGGTGCTGTTTCCTTTTGGATAGTAGATACCTGTATAAGTACACTTACACTGTGGTTATATAATATAAAGGTTCAGTTACTCGTTTTGCGAAATTGCTCTACTCTGATCAACGTTTTTTTTTAAAAAAAATTCCGCTGTTTTTAAGGTGGGATGTTACAAGTCATAGAAGATTGACTCGATTCACTCTGCTTTGATTAATGTTATTCTAAATGATACTGACTGAAGTCACACAATGATGACTCGAGTCATCTGTGTAAAGTTACAAAGCAAGACAAATTTTAATTGAGAAATGATCTTGAGCTTTGTTCAATAAATATCTTTTTAATTTACAATTATCAGTTATCATCAAAATATATATAGACCTAACAGTAACCTTACTATTTATCATAATATTTTAATTCTGTAATAACCCATGCGGTCAAAAAGTTTTAGAAGCTTGACGTAATTCAACAAAAATGAGTTTTTTTTTTCTTTAATAGTAAAATATCAAATATGTAATTTTGATTTTGTATATACATGTTATTTCATAATTGACATATAAGTTAGGAAAAATCCCAAAAAAATGCCAATTAAATTTCAAAATCTTAAATAGGTAATTTCCTAATAAAACGAGCTATCGATTGCTTTATTGTTATTATTAATTCTATTATTGTTGATGTTAACAAGATTTTAAAGTTCAAGATTATTATTAAAGAAAAAAAAAGGAAATTTGTGATGAAAATTCTTATCCCAAATGCTCAAATCATAAAAGATCAGTCCATCAACTTTTTGTTTTTTGTTTCCTTGATAGTGTGGAATTTCTTATCAGTTTATTTTTTGGTTGAAGACGTTCCTATCAGTTTAAATAATCTCAAGGTTTAATGAAATGGAAAGGGAAATGCAATGAAATTCATGTGAAACAAACAAAGCATTTCAGATACCGTGCTTCATTTTCATTTCCTTTAGTCAATTTTAATTTTCTGTGAATCAAACATGTTGCTAATTTTTGCAAAATAAATCTAGAATTATCTATATAAATCAAGTGTCTCATACGTAACAAGACTTATGAAATGAGTTGTGGATTTCCATGTGAATTAATACTTGATCAAGGCAAGAAAGAGATTAAATTTCATGCGAGATATATAAGATTATGTATTTTGGTACCTTTGGCGGCGCGTGAGCCAACACTTACTAGATTACCTATTAACCTTCCGAGTTCCCGACCTCTTCCTTAATTAAAGTCATACTCACTAATAAGACCTATTTACCTAATTTAATTAAATCAAGAAAATTTATTAGGTTAGTTGATACGATAGATAGATATATATATATATATATATATATATATATATATATATATAACGCCTTAATCATCTTAATTTTTTCACCTCTCTTACTTAATTATTGTTGAAGGATTATTAATAAGGATATGTTAAAAAAAATTGACAAGTATAAAAAAAATAGGTCTTAATTATATTTAGAACCAAAATTGACTCTCTAATTAAATTTTACATTAAGGAGCTGATGGAATATGTTTAATAATGGCCAACACCATGGTCTTTTGTTTCATGGCGATGGAGTCTTACACTTTAGTTATTGCTAGAAACGAAGTTCTGAAACTCAAATGGTCCTGCCTTTTTTTTTTTGGTATGGGGAAATGACAAAACTTTAATATATTTTTAATTTTATATACATGTTGTCCATGTGTCATATGATTCAAGCACATTAATAATTAATCAATAATCTCTCAACCTACAGTGATTAAAAGAAGGGTAAATCCTTTTAATGTTCCAAGAGACAAAAAAAAAAATGTCAAAAAAGTTTTAGAGAAAATTATGATGTAAAGAAATATGGAGTTATTAATCCTCTACTAAAGGAGTTGTTAATGAGATTTTTTATATTAAAATTTTCTGTGGGACTTTTTGGATATTGTCTTGATCTATTGGGACCTTAAAAAGGATTTTCCCTTAACAGAAGTTACTCTCTAGTCATCTCAACCTACAATGGTTAAAAGAAGTTACTCTCTAATCATCATTAGACATAATTAGATAACTAATTTGAGGATATTAAAGAAATTATTTAATTTAATTATTTGTATTGTAATGTACTTGTCAATAATTCCATTTGATTTCATCTTCTTTTTGAAGACCCACTTAATTCCTAGAGGCTTATTGGTAGGAGAAAGGTCAACCAATTCCCAAGTATGGTTCGACAAAATGAATTCAACTTCACTATTGATAGCTTCTACCCAGAATGGTGCTTCAGGGGAGTTGATAGCCTTTCTATTTGTCCGATGCTCATTTTCCAACAAAAATGTTAGAAAATTAGGCTTAAAGGATTTGCGGCCCTTGAGTTATACTACATCTAGGTTCCTCCTCTACAGGATCATCACTAGTCATAGTATCCTGAGGTATCACAGTATTGTTATCATCATATCCCTTATTATACAAAAATATATTCTCAAAGAACATTGCGTCCCTTGACTCAATAACATGGATATATAATACATTAGACTTAAAAATCAAAAATTGATATGCACTACTGTTAAGTGCATAGCCAATAAATATATAGTCCATTGTGTTAGGTTCGAATCTCAACCTTTTGGGTCCCCCACACTTTCAAATATTTCAAGGAAGGTTTCTTTCATTTTCATATTTCATTTGGTATGCTTTGTATCCTTTTGCAAGGCACTATATATATTAATTATAAAGTTAGCTGTTAAAATGGTTCTCCCCCCCCCCCCCTCCCAAAAAAAAAATCTTGGGGTAAACTGAACATAGTCTGATTTTTCATTAATATACAACATTTAATCGTAATGATGCTATAAAGATTTTACATAATATGGTAGCGATGCATACCCCAACTAGAAATCTTTATCATCTTTGGATGTATAAATGAACAATACCAACATTTATGTCCAATTATTATAAAGACAAATAGCCAACCTTTGGGTTGATCCATAATTGCCCTATAACAAACTTCAATTCAAACATAACTTCATAGCATCAAGGTTATAGGTAATTGAAACATCATCGTAATATTTGGAATTAAAATAATTCATAAAGAGTTAACTACTTTGGTGACTAATAAATCCACCATACTTAATTCCAAAACTTAAATATTTAACATTCATAGAATTGTTATTTACCATATTTAAAAATCATAAAAATCATAGCCACAAAATCATCCATAATTATAAAATTAAGGTTATAATCACATTTCTACCAATACATGAAACCAGCAATTCATCATATCAATTGACTAGGTAAGTGCAAACTAGTGGCAATCTCTTTGTACTATTGCAACGGTGACTAATTAAATAACCATTAAATCAAGGCTTATCCCTTAAACCACATTCCTAGACATCAATGGTATGAATTAACTTTATCTGATTCCACCACAAATAATCCATATTTTGACGTATGATTTTTCAGCTAACAAGTTACTCTCTTTATTTTTTTTTATCAACATGTAGAGGCTTTGACAAAAAATAATTTGTTCCTTTTTTAAGCCATCAATAATAAGTAACTAAATGACTTAAGATTCAAGCCTAGAACACCCCCTTTTTTTAATTAAATTTGGCCAAAAACATTATAGCCCAGAAAAAAAAAATTCGGCCGAAAACATATAACTTAAATACGTCTTTTGAACCTAGATGCTGCATAGGAGGATGTGGCTCCAATGGCATAGTGCCAACCTTCAAGAACCTACTCACTCACGGGGTCTTAGGTTCAAAATTGCAAAAGACCTTTTTTTTTTTTAATTATTTGGAGCACACCGTTTCACTTGAAGGGAGGGGAGAGATGACGCATGGCAAAATGACTCCGTTTCAACATTTGGTCATCCCTACCTCCAACTGGGTCTTATTAGACTCATATGGATCCGTGGGTTGGGCCCGTCAGACCCGACTCTTTTTTTAGCCAAAGACACTGATTCTGACATTCGTTTTTTTTTTCTTTTGCTATGAATGAAGGCATAGCCTTAGATTAAATTAAAGGAAGAAGTTGGGGAAGAAATTCCCATACAATCATTAGCAACTAAGGTCCTAACATACATAGGACACGTATCAAAGAAAGAGGAAGTATGAAAGCCTTCCTTTGCCAATTTGTCCGCTACCTGGTTCTGGCTCCTGGAGATGTGATGATCATCAAATTCCACGAGAATTGCATAAGAGCCCTGATGCGAAAGAGCACTAAACTCTGGACCCGACCACTACCTTTCTTATTCAACAATTGAACTAGATTCTTTGAGTCAGTTTCTGAAATCACGTTTCGGCATCCCATATCCCAAGCTAATTGCAATCCTTTAAGAAGAGCCCACTCCTCTGCTTCATGAGTAGAGCACATTCCTAATGGGGAAGCAAATCCTGCAATCCATTGGCCATAAGAGTCACACAAGACCCCACCGCAACTTGCCAAATTCTTGGTAGGATTCATTGATCCATCCACATTCAACTTAACCCACTCTCTAGGAGGAGCCAGCCATGATTTTTTTGCTGATAGCTGGGGGACCGGATCAGATGGCAGAGGTAAAGTATCCACAAACAGATGCCAAATCTTAAGAATTACCGCATGAGGCATATTCGGTTTAATGAACTGAGGTTCAAAAATGGATTGATTCCTCCAATTCCATAATTTCCAAATTCCTACCCTTAATATCAAGTCCCAAGAACCATCAGCTACTCTTCCAAGATTTTCTTTGAGATTCATCTGCAACCAATAACGTAAGGGAGCAGCAAAAAAGGAGGAATAGTGCCTTGGGTTTAGTAAGGCTAACCACATGTTTCTAGCATAATTGCAATCCCGAAGCACATGTAAGAGACTTTCTGACTGAGAGTTACAGTACTCACAATTATGAGATGAAGTAGACCATCTGCTTCTCTACTCATTTGTGGGTAATCTGTTGAGGGAGACTAACCACAGGAACACCTTGATCCGTTCAGCTCCTTTCCAGTGCCAGATTAAATTATAGACCGGATAGGTTTCCTGGTCTGATGGAGTCATGATATGAGAGTATGCTGATTTGATAGTAAATCTACCATCCATTGTGCTTGTCCATAACATTGCATCTTCCCCAGCTACAGACATTAGAGGATAAGCAGCCAACAGCCTCCGAATTACTTCCGTTGGAACTAAGGACTGAAGCTGAGCTAGGTCCCATTTCCTATTAATGCACCAACTTGCTACCGGGCTATAATATTCATCCTCAGAAAGTTGCCTCAGACACATATCTTTAAGCTTCTTCCCTCGAATTAGCCAAGAGTCACTGAAAAAGCATATCGACTCCCCATTATGCACCCTCCAAGCTATCATTTCCTCAATAATAGGTCTCTGTTTACAAATAAAGCGCCATAAGGTGGAATCTCCTGATCTAGCTTCAAGAAGGGAGTTTCCATTCCTATACAGGTATTTATTAAAGAGTATTTCAGTCCACAGACCGCCTGAACCAGTAATAACTTGCCAAGCTAGTTTGCACCCAAAAGCTTGATTCATGATAGAAAGATTCTTAAACCCCAGACCCCCTCTCTGCTTGGGTTGTTGAAGGCTCTTCCAACTAACATTGTGAAAACCATGAGCTCCAGATGTTGCCCGGACAAAATTACATTGTAATCTCTCTATTTTTTTTTGCAAATACTCACAGGGAGCTGAGTAACCTGCATCGGATATAGAGGAGTAGCACTGATTATAGCTTTCGCCAGAGTGATTCTTCCAGCCAAGGATAACGAGTTGGCTTTCCAAATAGCAAGTTTAGACCTTACATTATCAATAAGATACCGAAATGACTCCTTAGGCTTCTTTGCTTTTGACAGCAGGAATCCTAAGTATTTACCAATGTCATTGGTAACCTTCATCCTGGTAATATTTTGGATATTCTGTCGGGTTGCTTGTGGAACTTTTGGAGAAAAGAAGATGGATGACTTCTCATAGCTTACTTTTTCTCCTGAGGCTTCATAAAACGTATTGGGAATGTCAATAACACAATTAGCTTAAGATATGGATGCTTCCCCGAAAAGGAGAATATCGTCGGCAAACATGAGATGTGATAAATTAGGTCCTGTCTTGTGCATTCTGATTGGTTTCCAGGAACCCCTTTCAACTTCATCTAGGATAAGATGCGATGAACGGTTAATACAGAGAACAAACAGGTAAGGCGAAATTGGGTCACCCTGCCTTAAACCACATTTTGCATCAAAGAACTCAGTCTTTTCACCGTTCCACAGAATATTGTAAGAAATAGACGTGACACATTCCATAATTAGCCTGATTAGACTATCAGTAAGGCCGACATCCTCTAACACTTGCTTCAGAAACTTCCAACTAAGCCTATCATATGCCTTATCAAGATCAATCTTTAGGGCCATAAGACCTCTTCTTCCTTTAGTCTTACGCATGGTATGAATAACCTCCTGCCCTATGACAATATTATCCTGAATACTCATGCCTTTAATGAATCCAGTTTGGAAAGGAGAAACTAAATCATCCATGACTACTTTTAATCTATTATTAATGAGCTTAGTAATGCACTTAAAGTGAACAGTGCAAAGAGAAATTGGGCGAAAGTGACTTACCAATTCCGGCCTATCCCGTTTAGGAATTAAGGCAATTAGAGTTCTGTTAGCCTCGCTCAATGAAATGGTATCGTTAAAAGCACTCTTAACAAAATGGCACACCGAAGGACCTATCGTGGACTAGTTGGATTGGTAAAAAATAGGAGGGTAACCATCTATTCCAGGAGACTTATAAGGGCCCATAGCAAAAATTGCAGCTCTGATTTCTTTATCCGAAGGAGCCTTGCCCAAATTAGTCATGACAGCGGAGTCTAAACTTGGATAAGAAGAGTGCGTCACTAATGATGGCAAAGAGGCACTCTCTTCCTGGAATAATGTCTTAAAGAATGATAAGATAAGGAGCTTAACTTCCTCTTCCTGTTCTACCCATCGACCATGAGCATCTTTGAGAGTTAAAACTCTGTTCCTTCTCATTCTCATTTTCGTTTTTAAGTGGTAGTACTTGGTGTTACAATCGCCGTTTGATATCCAAAGTGCCCTGGACTTTTGGAACCACTTCATCTCCTCTGCTTTGAGAACCTCTTCTAACTCTTTTTGAAGCTGCATTTCTAAATTACAGAGGTAATTAGAATACGGGTAGGAAGCAGATCTTTGAATACTATTGAGCCTCGCCAGGAGACTATTTTTCTTCCTCTCAACCAGTTCAAACATGTCCCGATTCCAATCAGTAATTTGTCCATGAAATTGTTCTAGATTTAGTTGGAGATTATCGACTCCATCCCAATTGCCCCAAAGGAAGTGGCTAAAGGAATCGTGCGCAAGCCACATTGCTTCAAAATGGAATGGCTTCAATGGCATAGCTGGAACCTGTTGATTATTAACAAACAAAAGAAGAGGGTTATGGTCAGAAAAATCAATTTTGGGCAGTACCTTGACAAATGCTTCCATGAAATGATTAAGGAAGTCACTATTAGCTAATGCTCGATCAAGCTGCTCATAAAGTTTGGAGCAATTAGCAAGCTTAGGTCCTTTCCACGTCATTTTCGGACCCATTGAGCCCATATCTACCAAACCACATTCATGAACTCTGTCATTAAACCATTGCATTCGCCGAAAATTTCTGCCTTTGCCTCTGATTCGCTCAGCAGGAGAGGAGATATCATTGAAATCGCCAATTACACTCCACAGATACTGCAAACCTGTCGATATTTTATACAAGTTTTCCCAAAGCAGAGATCTACAATCCGAATGAGGAATGGCATATAACACTGTAAGAAAGAAGATAGGAGCGTGGGGTAGATGGCAGCGGAGATGGAAATATTGCCGATCTTCCTCAAGAACATCCACTGACACTCTCACATTGTTCCAAGCCACAACTAGGCCACCCGATCTTCCTGAGCTAGGCATGACTCGAACCATATCATAGCCCATGGACTTCAAATTATCAAACTTTTTGTAATTATTTGAATGGGTCTCAGCTAAGACAAGAATAGAGGGCTTAGGCCCATTACATAAAACCTTTAAATTTTGGAGCAAGCCATTACCACAGCCCCTCGAGTGTTCCAATAAAATATATGATCCATAAAAGGTTATTGGTTTGAAGGGAACTCTAGAGCCCATTAGTCTCCTGAGAGTCAGGTACTACAATCTCTTCGCTCATAATTGGGTCATCAAGATCATTTGCCATTGGGCTATCTAGTGGCAGCCCAGTAACCACAAGCCTGCCTTCCTCCACAAATAGCTCCATTCTCCAGGCCCCACCGGCATGTTAGAATCTTCGCAAAAGGCCTCTGCCTCATTAGGCATTCCTTCTTTAAGCTCCATATCAGGACCCCCAAATTGTGCCTCACTCATTGTAATTTCTAATACATTGCCTTCTCCAGATGAATTTTCCACAACTTTATCCCGCAATCTTTTATCCACGCGTTTGCCCACACGTTCTGTCACCTCTAAAGATGCTGTCGTAACCTGGAAGGTCACTACCTTCCGACCTTGATTCTTTTTCCCTTCCTTTTTGTCAGCCTGTACCATATTAGTGCACTTCGTGAATACCCGGGAAGCCAGGAAAGGACCTTGTACTGCATTCTCTGTCACGACAACGTTGGTATGTTGCTGCTCCACTAACGACTCTCCATCCAGGAGAGAGAAACATGAACCTGATTGTGCCTCTGAAGGCTTGTCCGTCGGTTTCTCTTTGCTTTGCCGTGGAAGACGGTTCTTTTGGACTACTTTCCAAACGCCGTCAGGAGCCTCGTTGGACACATTCCTTCTCATATGTTCATTTGTTGTCTTCTCCTTCAGATGTGGGTCCTCTGTAATTTCTACTTGTGTCATCCTCATCGGACATGAATCATGACGATAGCCATAGATACCACAGCTAGAACAGAGCATGTGCAGGCCTTCATACTCCACGTAATATTCCTGCCCATCTATTTTAAATCCGGACATAAGTTGCTTGGTAAGATCAACTATCACGCAAAGACGTGCGTAATGGCCTCGGAGTTGGCAAGACGTATTGAAATCTACCTTAACCGTTTCTCCAATTCTGTTTTTGATGAAAGTCAGTGCTTCCTTATCATAATATTCAAGGAATATGCTCGGTAATCGCACCCAAACAACCGCCTTATCTATCGTTGCAGTCGTAGAATTAAACTGAGGCTCTTATGGCCTCACAATCAAGTAATGATCGCATAACATCCACGGGCCACCTGTAAGAGCATTCTGGTAGTCTTCTTTATTGGACAATTTCACCACATAAAATCCATGCCCAATATTGATGAGCCTTATGACTCCTTTTTTAGCCCAAAGGGACTGAATTCTTACCTCTAAAGCCTTATAACCGATGCTTCTTCCAAGTAGCTTGATTATCACTGAGTTATTCCAAGCTTTGAACATCCTTTTCTTCATCTTTGAAGAAAAGACGAAGGTAGGAAAGTTCCTTTGAGGATCTTCTATAGTTTTGCATACTACTTCTCCATCATCTGGCATTGAGTCATCCAAATTTGCATCTTCAATCTCTTCAGAAGCTTCTCCAGTAGCGACTTCCATCTCCTGAGAAATACCTTTCAGTTTATATACAAAAGAGGTTCCGCCTTCAGAGAAGACAGAACGGTTCCTTCCCAATCTCGGCCATTCTCCTTCCTTATTGCCTTCCTCAATTAGCGCCCCGTTCTTAATCTTTTTAGAGCTTCTTACCAAAAGGTCTTCTTCTTTCGACGAGGGAGTTCCCCCAGCAGGATTGCAAGTATTCTCCAGAGCATTCTCCATTCTTCGTTTAGACCAGTTCTCCAACATTCGTTTTTTGATGAAACTTACCTTATTGGAGTCGTACATTTTTATTCTACATGTTCTTGATAAAATTTCTTCCAAAAAACATTTTTTCCCAATGGCCCAACTCATGGTTTCATTGGGTGCTATTCCTGATAAAAATAACAAGTTTCCATCCAGTGAAAACGATTTCATTGACAAGATTTCGGTTAAAAAAAAACACATGACTTTTGTAATGCCCCAATCTCAATGTTTCCAGCTACAACAATTTCGATCACACAACACGTTCAGGGCAATATTTCTATATCATACTAATTTCATGGCCTAAAACAAGTGTTTTCGAACCACCCAATATCATATTTTCCCAACTATTTGTCCATTAGACTTTCATATTCAATTTATATTGGGTACATAAAATTCATATAAATTTCCTACGTAGATGCATTTCATACAGCTCCATATGCCATCAACATAAAAGTGAAAGAAAACACATATCCATGTATAAACTTATGTATTTTATTGCAGAAACAAAAATAAATTTTCACATAATAGATTCAAAAGGAATACGTTTCCCAAAAATAAGCCAAGGAAAATGGAATATTTAAACGATTTGCATATATATGCATATATCGCACATCAATCAAAATCTCTTGTCTAGATAGTAAAATATATATAAGTAATTTTGAAATGCATGAAAATTACTTTTAAAATATTCATATGCATATCATAAACAAGTTGACATATATATATACCCACAGAAATCATAATTTTAGAAACGGTAAATTTTCCACATCAAGAGTTCATTCAAATATTGAACACAGATTAAACAAATTTGTCTTAAGTTTGTTGTTGAAAATAATTTAGAAGTAGAAATTTTCACAAGGATTAGAATCTATGTAACCAAGATGGCTTAATATGTAAACATATAACAATTTTGTACAATATAGAAAAGCAGAAAACTCACATTGCTGAAAATAATGATAATGAAATTGATTAAATCCCAGCCCAACGTATGTTGTCTTCTTAAGACAATTTGTTCCCTCTATACAGATGCCCAAGGATCACAAACAATTATCTCCCAGGATAGAACAGATTACAACTCCAGAATGATAGCTTGAACGAACACACCAAGTTCTTTTATAATCACAAAGTATATGAGATGATTCATAATGCAATATGCTATATATGAGAGCAAAGTGTTGAAAATTGAGATCTTTCTTTGTCACTCACGTCCTATTTATAGACTACGAAAATTGATCCGATGGACTCGACTCTTGTTAGAGAACTAGTGCATCGTACGAATAGACACACTAGAATGGAGCATACGGACATCGTATGAACAAACACACTTAAACAGAGCAAACAGATGCAATAGAACGAATCAATGTGCACTGGATTATGATCCAATATAAGGTTTGCTTATAGCCGCTAGTTGGGAGAATCACAAAGGGGCAAAAAAGGAATTAATAAAAGTTCAGGGATTGTTTGGACAAAATTGAAAAAATAAATAAAAAATCATATTTAATCTCACACACGTGAGACAAGCGACGGTGGTGATCGCGTGCGTGTGTGGTGGACCAAGGCCCACCAACGTCCTCTCTCTTCCATGAATGTGAGTTGGCCTAAGGACCCAATTTAGAGGTTTGAAGCTGAGGCTTATATCCACACACCCATTTCAGCTTCCTTTTTCTTCTTCTTCTCTAACCTATTTCTTATTCATAAGCTATGGGACTTAGACCCAAAATTCCAACGTAATACAAATCAAATCTTTTCATCCCAGTAGCTATTATAATGTTTATCTCTCCTCTAGTATCTGGTTGCTAATTATTCCTCTAGTACATTGAATGGGCAGGGCATAACGTTTGATGTTCAGAAACTATTTTTAGAAAATTTAGACTTCTTTGATAGTGCTCTGTTGCAGAGAATGTGGTGCTATGGTTTTATTGATGATGTTTTGATCAAGATAGAGTTATTTAATGCCATGGATGGTAGATGCTGGAGATTTGGTGAAGTGCAGAATTGTTTTATGCATTGGAGGAGAAATACCTAGATATTGTTATTTTCTTAAGTGTGATTTCTTCTGTGGCTAAGATAAATACCACCGAAATTTATGCTTTTATTTGTGGATATTACACTGCTATAGCATTCATTGCTCATGTTGTGGTTGGTAACATGTTAAGTGAATTAGGTGTTACATGTGCACAAGTTAAGCTTTAGGTTTTTACTAGCTTCCAAATAAAGTTGGTTTTCTTTAAAAAAAATATTACAATGGCAAACAAAGTTTGTATTTTACAAGAGTCTAATATCTAGACCACACTAACTGTGTCTTGTGGCATATAGACACATTCTAATGCAAAAAGACCTAGACCACACAAGGGATTCCATTTAACTACTTGTCTTTATTTTGTTATTTATTTGGGCCATTCATTTTGGGCCTCGAATTGTCCATTTAGTTACTTTTCCCATATTTCTGAAACTCATTGGGCTCCTTTCGGGGCCATGGAATTCCTTTTTATTTCTTTCTTAACCAGAATTGGGCCTGTTGTGCTCGGGATTATTTCTGCAATTATTCTTGAGTTTTGTTTGGACCTTTATTGTTTTGGGCCACATATAATTGTTTGTTTTAATTCTGAATTTTTGGGCCTGTTTGAGATGCCTTTTATTAAGGGGATAATCCATTTCGCATATTTTAATTTTTTGAACTCAGAAAAATTAATATTTTAAATTTTTCACATTCTAGAAAATTTTCACAATTATTTTCTAGTATGTTGTTTATTTTTCTAATTAGGTATACAATTAGAAAATATATATCAAATTAACTAATTTAACCAACTTCCTCAAGTTAATCAAATTAAATAAATATTAAGAATAAGAGGGAATATTTATTAGTTAGGTCGATAAAAAAACTTGTATATTTCATAATTTGGATATTATAACGCCATACGCCGCACACACAATAAATTAATCATTCATTTAAGTACTGTAAGTTATAATTCGGATGCTACAGCCAATAAATATAGAAAATTTTAAAAAAGAAACAATCTATTACAGCAGGTTATAACATATATTGAAAACTCAAGAGACTTTTTGTATGACTAAATTATTTGCGTGGATTTCAATAGTAATTCTTCCTTCCCAAAAAGACAGTCCTATAAAGACTATATCATATATTAGTTTCATTCAAATAATTTTTTATTTATCCAGAGTATAATGCCAAGATGGATAAAGATTAGGAAAAATCTCAATCAAGTCGGTCGTAAGTACCAGAAAATATATATATAAAAAAGTCATAACTTTTATTCAAGTAATTTATTTTATTTATCCAATGTATAATGCCAAGGTGGATAAAGATTAGGAAAAATCTCACTTAGGTCGGTCGTAAATACCAAAAAATATATTGAAAAAAGTCATAATATATATTTCTCTATCAAAAAAGTCCCCATTGACCTTAGTGATATAAATTCTAAATAAAAATTTACCGATTGACAAATATATGTAACTATATTAACAAGTCATATAGTGGCTTTTTTTTTTTTGCTCAGAAATATAGTGGCCATTAACAAACTGATATTTGCTAACTAATGCAACTTGTTAATAAGTGCATGTGATTATAGTAATAAGTTATAAAGTGGTTATTAACAAGCTCATCTGTGTTAACTGAAACAACTTCCATTAACAAGTGTATATGAAAATATTAACAAGTCATAAAGTGATTATTAATAAGTCTATCGATGTCATTGACAAGCCCCACAGACTTTTTTATTAAGGAATCTATACTATAACTTTTTTGATATTTTTTTAATTTTTAGAACATGAGTAAGATTTTCTCAAAAAATTAAGCAACAATATGTCACAGTTTCATGCCAGAGACAAGAACTTAATAAACCTACCGACAATAACATACAATTATTTAAACCACAAATTGAAAATAAGTAAATACAATAAAAAGAATTCATAGAAATTGATATTCCTCCCGGCAATGGAGCCTTTCATTAGTTTGAACCTGCATGAAAATTAAAACAAAAAAGAAATAAAATAAAAATATTTTAGGCGCGGCAACCATAGGGATCTAGACGGATTGGTTTGCTGCTCTCATTTGAGTTTGAAGTGCTATTGTTTAGATAAGTGTTGTCATGCCCATAGCATGATCTAGAAGAGTTGGTTTCTTGTCCTGTTTTGAGCTTGAATGAGAACTCTTATAGGCTTATTGTAATACTCCTCGGTATAACAACATACATGAGAGTATTTACACGAAGTTTAGTTTGGTCGGCAAAACAAAAATACCGTTATATACTAATATTAAATTCTTAATTACATTATAAAACCATTCACAAGATCTATACATAGTTTACAAAATTCTACATAATAAATACATTGACAACATATAACCCACAATATGGTCATCATATAAACCTTTGATGTCCAATATGGTTTTGTCCAAAATGCATGAAATACATGGGGTGTGTGTATCCAAATTTTTAAATTACATCCTTCCCTATTTTTAAACATCTCGATGCATATTATAAACTTATGTAATTTGACATTTCAGCTACCTTTCACAGCTCCTAATAAAGGGAAGGAGATCATCTCATTGGTTTTTTTCTCCCCATCCCTCATTAACTCATCTGAGCCATTGATTGAGAATGAGAGAGAAAAATTAAAGTAGTATTATATTGATTAGACGGATATGATTTAGAGATTATGAGGGATGATGGGAAAAAAATTATGAGAGAAATCCAACCCTCCTAATAAAGTGGCCCATTAGACTTTAACAATTCCTTTTTTTTAAAAAAAAAATTCATAAATTACTCTAGGTCAAAAATTATCCTCTACTAATTTTTCTAAATTTATTCGTTCACGAAAATTCAAAGAAAAATAGGCCTTATATTTTCAATAATTAATTTTTAATTATTTGGCCAAATATCATAGTTCAATTCCCATACAACATTTCTAAAATTTGAATCCCACAATTTGGGATGTTACATTTTCTCCCCCCGTTCAATAAATTTCATCCTCGAAATTTGTTACATCTCTTGAGGCATAAACCCCGGATAACACTTCATAACTTTCTTTGCTTCCTAGGTCGCTTCCCTAAGAGATAATCCCTTTCAAACCACTTTCACAAATGGGATGCTTCTATGCATGAGCCGCTTCTCTTGACGATCAATGAGCCGCTCAGGCTCAACCACATAAGTATGGTCATCTTGTACGTTAATATGTCAACACTTGATGACATGCTTAGGGTTTGATTGGTACTTCTTTAATTAAAAGACATGGAATATGTCATGAAGTTTGCTTAAATTTGGGGGTAACACTATCTAATAAGCTACTGGCCCACGTTTCACCAAAATTTTGGAACGGACCAATGTAATGAGGACTCAGCTTCTTTTTCTCAATTGCTTTGAGCTTTATTCAATTAGAGCCAGCCCATAAAATCTCCTCTCAAACAATTCTGTCCAACATAAAGGTGATTGGAACTTCCTTCCATATAAATGCTCGCATGATAGCTATTATTGTAGACAAATTCTGCGAATGGGAGGTAACAATCCCAATTTCCTTTGAAATCCAATACACATACTCTCGGCATGTCTTCCAGTGTTTGTATGGTTCTTTTTGATTGTTCATCCACGGGTACAAAAAAGCATTTTAAGACCGGACAAAAGAGGCATCATAAGACCGGACTCGCGACCGGTCTTGTTCTAGGTGGTATTAAAAATATACTTTTAAGACCGGACTTGAATCGGTCTTAAATATACTCTTTTAAGACGAGATGAACGTTTGGTCTTAAAAATTTAAACCGAACTTTTGAAATATCTGGTCTTAAAAAGATTTCAAAATAAAAAAAAACCCCCAAATGAAACAATCGATCTCAAATCACTAGATCTGGCAACATTTTGAATGTCCCTCCATCATCAACGATGGAGAACTAAGAGAAGATTGGTAGAAACACCAACAAGAAAAGCAAAAAAGATGAATACAAAGTCTAGAAATAAGAAAACATAACAAGAAATATAAATCATTCACCATGGAAATCGAATTTAAATCAATATAAAATCAAAGGTGAAATTGAAGTCTAAATCTACAAAAAAATCACAAGCTTAAAGAAACCAACTGAGCAGGATCCCCTTGTCGATGCTGGCAAAGCTTCAAGCAACCAAAATCGAAGTCTAGATCTGAGCAAGAGCGGTCAAGGTAGGAGCAAATAATTTAAGCATGAAGAGATATGGGAGGAGCTATAGTTCGAAGGGGAAGGAGTCATCGTCGTCTAAAATCCTCGAAGTAGCAAGCTTGCGCCATTACTGAGGATTGGAGTTGACGCCATCATAAAATGCTTGAAGTATCTCATTGCCAACATTGCCAAGGATTTGATTGTGTGGTTCTTAGGACGACTTACAAAGATTGCGAGTAGGTTAGAGGAAGAAGATGTCATTCTTGCTGAGGATTTGACCCGTGAGGCTCTTGGAACAATCGTTGAATCTAGAACTAAGTAAATGTTATATCACCAAGAAGACAAGCACACTCACAAACTTAACGAGTTTAGCGAATTTAGGTTTTTTTTAACACTTTTAAGACCGGTTGTTTCTAAAAACCAGTCTTAAAAGTATATTTTTAAGACCGGTTGTTTTGTAAAAACCAATCTTAAAAGTGTTCTATATTTTTAAGACCGGTTTTTTTTTTTTTTTTTGTAAAAACCAGTCTTAAAAGTATATTTTTAAGACCGGTTGTTTGTAAAAACCGGTCTTAAAAGTAGTTCAGATTTAATTAGTTATAATTAGCATATACAATTATATTATGCAATTATCTTAATTAAGTTGTTAGAGAGATTTTAGGAATTAAGTTAGCATATTATAGTTTTTTGAATTTCATAATTATATTCTTTATTGTAATCCCTAAATTATAGGAACTGCCTAGGTTAGAAGATTATTTACTTATTAGCATTTGTATATAATTCCAATTAAGCGAAGGAACAAAGCATCGCATTCTCGGACTCATCTCTGATCCGCGTCTTCTCAAAATATTTACGAAATTGCCACCGGTCATACTTTTAAGACCGGATCTTTTATCATCCAGTCTTAAAAGTATTCTATATATCTACGAAATTGCCACCGGTCATATTTTTAAGACCGGATCCTTTATAATCCGGTCCAAAAAGTTCTTTATATTTATGAAACTGCCATCGGTCATACTTTTAAGACCTAATTCTCTATAATCCGGCCTAAATAAGGCGGTCTTAAAGCTCTTTTTCGCACTAGTGATCTGTTGGAGGATGATAGGTTATACTAAATCTCAACTTTGTACTCAAAACTTCAGGCAAAGCTTGCCAAAATAAAAGGTAAACTAAGAAGTAATACTTATATGTATACCATGGAGTTTTACTATTCACCAAATATAACACTTCTTTATGTAAATTTATGCTAGCATCTCAGGAGAATAGTTAACACTGATGGGATTGAAATGCACTGACTTAGTGAGACGGTCAACAATCATCCAGATGGCATCATAGTTCATGATATTGGGCAATCCCACAACTAAATCCATGGTAACACTCTTCTATTTTCATTTAATAATTTCTAGACCTTACAGAAGTCCTATTGGTCATTGATGCTCAATTTTTTTTCCACCTTTTAACAAGTAAGGCATCGAGCCACATATTTGGTCGCATCACTCTTTAGCCCCTGCTACCAAAATTTGGGTTTCAAATCCTAATACATCTTAATCGGCCTAGGATATATATTTCACTTACTCTTGAATGCCTCATCCAGTACCTTTTGCCTCACATCAGCCTTCGACGGTATATGTCTATATCCTTTGTATTTTACTAGCCCACTTAGTGAAATATCATAATCATGAGTTTGTCCTTGCAAATTCATCCTTCGGATAGAGCTTAATCGATCATCCTATAGCTAAGTTTCTTTAGTTTTAGCTCTCAAATTGATTGCTTCCTAACTAACATTGAGGTTAGCAAAAAAGTAATTCATCGGGTATATTCATGTGCAAGAAAACTTGATTTGACATATTTAAATCCCGACTTTCTTCTAACAATTTCTATTCTTGTACTATCATATATACTATATGCATTACATTTCCTACGCATGCTCACTAAGCATGCAACTTAATCATATAACATTCTCATTCGTCCTATACCTAGTTGTGGTATACACACACAGGACACACTAGTCCATTCTCTGAGTGCTTGGTTACATATGCCTCACTGCCCAATACATTCTACCTTTCAGCTCATTCCATTCCACTATATATATATATATATATATATATATATATATATATATATTGAATGACTAAATGGGCATGTAACCCCTCTAGTTAAACATGTGGAGGCGGGATTTAATACCTCACCCTTCCATCAATCAATTGCCATTAGCATCAATTGCCGTTTGCATATTGGAGATACCAGGAGTGCAGTAGCACTGTGGTTCACAATTTAGTCTAGGGTTCAACATTTTGGGATCAATAAGGTACTCAAGATCACTTCTAATCACAAGACTTCCTTCGTGAAAGCTGTTCTAAACAATTTTATCTTTCTTATGATAGTAATTTTGATGTTGATTAGAGAATATTTTAGGGTTAGGGCTTTAGGAAAATTTTGATTTTTCTCAATATATAACCATAGGAATGTAGATAATGGTTAATAGTTAATTTTAATCGGTCGTGATTTATTAAATGGTTGTTATAGGAATTTAAAGTTAATTTTGATTATGTGGAGTTTTGAGCAGTTATTAATGGGGTAAATTGATTTTGGTGTGTGTTTAAGCTCTTGGATTAGGAGTGGGGTGATAACAATTGGTTTTGGCAAGAGGTAACCACTTTCCTCTTGTTGTGTATGCTTGTATGACGTTTGTGAGTATTTTTAATTATATAAACTATGGAACTATGTTGATAATGCAATTGTCTTGTGGGATTTATTTTCATGAAGGAATTATTAATTATATTATATTATATGAATTTATGTGGAATTATGAGGTTGAAAATATTTTATCAGTAATTTATGAATTGTATGAGAGGGGATGATGGATGTGGATTTGGATTTTATGGGAAATTATTCAAAGAGGAAGTAAGGGGGTGAAATTTTGTACAAAAAGAGGAAATAAGGTGGTGGGCTTCCAGGTGTACACTGGTTAGTCCTTTGGCTTATTTGTCTTTAATAAGGCCTTGACACCCTGCTAGTACATTAGAGGGGGAACCCATGGTTCGATCTTGTGCTCTATGGACTTTGGCTGGTCCATATCACTTGATCAATGATCTTGTTGAGTTGAACTACCAGTCACATGGGTGAGTACTAGCCCATGGGTTCAGTCAGAGGGAATAAGGTAGGGAGGAAATAAGGAAGGATCGAGAATAAATTCTTGTATATTGATTTATGTACTAATGTATTAGATCTAAAAAATGAAATATTGATATGGTGCATTAATATATATACATATGTGCTGCCATGTGAAATTATTAATATCGCTATGATTTTATAATATCTCACTTGACACCTCATGAGCAATTACTCGTATGCATAATGGGATGGATTGATGGTTACTATTTTTCAGGTGATAGTTCTCGTAAGAGTCTATCAGGTAAAGCTTTACAAGCTTAAGCTACTTCTGCTACAGTAGTGCTTCCACCTTTTTATTTTATGTTGGATTATTATATATTGCCATGTTAGGGCTCGTTTTGCATATTCTAGTTTATTTTAAACATTTGATAAATGATGTTTGGTTTGATCAAACCCTTGATTATTTGTTATTATTTTATAATTATGGAAAAAATAGAGGACGTTACAAACTGGTATCAAAGCATATGATTCTGTGAACAGTCTTGCATGCATTACAGATAGTGGCAATATATAATATTCATACCCATCTTCCCTGTTTTGTTGTTTGCGTTGTGTTTTGTTTACACCACTCACTTGTTTTAGTGGGTTGCATCCTTAGGTAAGGAGAAGATGGTTGATACTCGTCATACTGGTTCTAGGAGTAGCAGGCCTCCACTACCACTTGTTCAACAACAGTGGCAAGAACAACTTTCACACCCACTTGTTCAATTGCAACAACAACAACAACAACAACTCCTCTTATTTGATAGGGATGCTTTTATGCAACAGTTGAAGGAAGTTGTATTGGATGTGACGGAAGAGCGATTTAACAAGGTTAAGGAAGATAATGGGAAGAGAGTAGGACACAAAACCCCTACAGAGAATAGTTATGATCACCAAAATGTGGAAAAATATGAAAAACCGCATGAAACTCTTAATGAGGGTCATAGTGATTATGTACCTCAATAGTCACAGGTTCTACCTTCTCATTCAATTTCTAATGTGTATTAGGATTTGGCTTGACATCGACCTCCCACATTTGATGGTGATCTAGATCCTATCAAGGTAGAGATGTGGATTGAAGATATAGTTATTATTTCAGGCAATGGATTGCGCTAGTGAGCATATGGTACAGGCAATTACCATTCTTTTTAAGGGTGAGGCAAATGAATGGTGGAAGAGTGTTAGACCAAATGACTTCTCATCTTTGAAGTTGGAAGAATTCAAATACATGTTTTATGCACACTATTTTCCAAAGGAGTTGCAGCATGAGAAGGAATTGGAGTTTTACGCTCTTTGACAGGGTGATATGAATGAGGATAGTATCTTTACTTTTATTCGCCTAAAAAAATATGTTACGTATTTGAAGGAGCACAACAACTTTGAATGGAAGATTAGATAGTTAATAGATAAGTCTAGGCCAGAGCTGAAGGCATATATGAGGTTTTCTAATATAAAAAATTTTGAGGATGCATGTACCAAGCTACGAATTGTTGCACGCACAGTACAAGAAGTGGAAGATTGCAAGCATCGTGACAGTTCTGGAAGACTCTCTAGCTTTTTGAAGCCCATTGGTAGTATAATGAAGAAATTAGGCGTTAGTTCAGGAAGCTTCATGAGCTCAGGGATGATTAGAGGGTCTCATCAGAAAGGGTTTAAGGATAAGAAGCTCACATAGCCAAGATTCCAGGCTCAGAGGAGTCATCATGGTGGAAGTCAGTTTTCTCACCAAGGTTCTACTATGTCTACACTGAGCGTGAGTAAACCATGTCAAAGTTGTGGAAAATACCGAGTGGTCGTCCTACCATTCCTAGCCAAGTGTTTGCTATGAATTAGGAGGAGGAAGGAGCATCTCCAATCGTGATCCAAGGTATTGTTTCTTTTCAAGGGCATGATGTAAATGTGTTGTTTGATTCTGGTGCTTCACATTCTTGTATTTATGATAATTATGCTCAAAGATTTGAACTTCATGTTTGTGAATTGCTTTATGATTTAAAAATATCCAATCCTGCTAGAGCTTCTGTTATGACTAGTCGTGCTTGTTTAGACCTTACTCTTAAGTATCATGTTTGTGAATCAAAGATAGATTTGATTTGTTTACCACTTAAGGGTATTGATGTGATTATTGGCATGGATTGGTTGTCTTCCAACAATGCTCATCTTAATTGCAAAGAAAAGAAAGTGAATTTTCCCTCATATGTTGTGTTTGTTGAAGTAGCTTCTAGTCCCTTGATGTTGTATGCGACTCAAGTAGAGAAATGCGTTCGATGAGGCTGTGAAGCCAATATGGTCTTCTTTTTTATCAGTGCTGACAAGGAAATTGGGCTTAATCAAATTGAATTAGTGAAGGAATTTCCAGAGGATTTATTAGGATTGCCTCTGGAGCGCGAGGTTGAGTTCTCTATTGAGTTGGTACCAAGTACAACCCTAATTTCTAAGGCCCCTTATCGGATGTCACTATTAGAGTTGGCAGAGTTGAAGAAACAGCTAGAAGAGTTGCTTGAGGAAGGTTTCATTCGACCAAGTGTCTCTCCTTAGGGTTCGCCAATGTTATTTGTCAAGAAGAAGGATGTGAGTATGTTGCTTTGTATTGACTACAAACAATTGAATAAGGCTACCATTAAGAATAAATATTTGTTGCCTAGGATTGATGATTTACTAGATTAGCTTATGGGAGCCACAGTGTTCTCTAAGATCGACTTGAGATTTGTTAGTTCTCAATTTAAGTTTTGATGATAACTAAACACTTGTTAGTCGATGGTTTAACAATAACTAGAGTTCTGGTTTTAAAACTCAAGTTTTGGAAAGGTTTTACAGATCGGTTCTCAATCAGTCAAATTGAGAACTCGAGTTCTTGGTCATAGAACTTGAGTTTGCATCTTTTGCCTTTCACAAATCTTCGAAAATCAAAAAGGTTTTTGAGAACTAGAGTTCATTAGTGAAGAACTAGAGTTCTGTTTATAAAACTCGAGTTCTTCATTATCGCTCATCAGAAGTTTTATAAGAACTAGAGTTCTTGGAAAAGAACTAGAGTTCTTCACTTTGAAAAATAACTGTGTTTCATTTGAAATATAAGAACTAGAGTTCTTGGTAAAGAACTAGAGTTCTTGGAAAAGAACTAGAGTTCTTCACTTTGGACAATAACTGTGTCTCATTCGAAATGTAAAGAACTAGAGTTCTTGGTAAAGAACTAGAGTTCATGACTAGAGTTCTTCATTAAAAACTCAAGTTCTTTAAGAACACAGCTTGTGCGCAAAACATAGAACTAGAGTTCTTGCTAAAGAACTCGAGTTCTTGACTTTCAGAACTGATTCATTCGAAAAGAAAACAAAGGAACTCTAGTTCATGGAACAAAACTCTAGTTCGAAACTCGAGTTCTTATTTAAGAACTAGAGTTCTTACAAACAGAAAAATCGCGAATCGCGGACTGTATTTCCCAAATGATCTTATTCTTGTCCGATACCTTCCAGAACATTTAGGAATCATTTATAAGATGTTTTTAACCCATTTGCTAGTGTTTTTCAGGATTAAAATGATTGTTAAGCAAAAAGCAGATTAAAGCAAATGCTCACGTCACAGGCATTTATTGCGAAGCAGCAGAAACAAAGCAACATTCGGAATTAACGTTGCAGCAGAACAAAACATTCTTCAAGGCATGCTTATTCCATCTTTCAAGTACAACCAACGGCCATCACATTTAATGAAAGAAGCATATTCATTTAATGAAGATTCAACGATCGATTTTGGTTGACGAGGAACCTGTATCTAACAGAAATTTAATCAAGTGTCAACGGTCACCTTCCAGTTCCTCCCAATGGCATTAATGGCGAAGAATATAAAAGCCCAAGCATTCAATATCGCCAACTATCAGAAACTCTGCGCATTTAACTCTGATTAATTACTCTTATCAGTTTCATTCATTATCAAATATCTTTGGATATTTTCTGTACTTCAGTGCTCATTAATTACTCGCTCATAAGGAGTTGTAAACACCTTCATTATTCTTGGTTGAAACTTAAGGTTGTGGAACCTTAAGTTGTGGGTGTACGATTATAAGTAGTAAGGGGGAGTGAGTCTATGAGTGTGAGGATCATCCCTGTATTTGTAATCTTTGAAAAGTTAGTGGAAATCCCAAGGAGTTCTTGGGGACTGGATATAGGTCAGGATTAGACCGAACCAGGATAAATTGCTTGGTGTCTATTTTCCTTTAAAATTTTGGTTAGTTAGTGTTTAATCATAATTCGTGAAAATTTTGATTAAGTGAATAAATTTTTTAAATCACCTATTCACCCCCCTCTGGGTGATATTCCATCTTCAAGATTGGGTTACCATTAGCTTAGAGTTAGGGCTGAGGATATTTGAAAGACTGCTTTCTGGACTCGTTATGGGCATTATGAATTATTGGTTATGCCCTTTGGGTTGACAAATGCTCTAGTTGTTTTCATATATTATATGAACCAGATTTTTAGGCCATATTTGGATTGATTTATTTTCGTCTTCATTGATGACATTCTCATTTATTTGAAGAATGAGGAAGAGCACTGAGAGCATCTATCCATTGCATTACATATATTAAGGGATCACCAGTTGTATGGTAAGTTGAGCAAGTGTGAGTTTTGACTTTGGGAAATGAATATCCTTGGCCATGTTGTGTTTGCCGAGGGGATAGCTGTTGATCCAAATAAAGTGGATGTCGTGTTGCAGTGGGAACCACCTAAGTCTGTGATGGAGGTGCGTAGTTTTGTAGGGTTGGCTGGTTATTATTGTTGTTTTATATAGGGATTTTCTTGGATTGCCATACCACTCACCAGATTGACTAAAACGAAGCACCTGTTTATTTGGGATGAGAAATGTGTGGCATCCTGTCAGGGGTTGAAGACCTGATTAACCACTGCACCTGTTGTTATCATACCTAACCCACACATATCATACATAATGTATACCAATACCACATTAAAGGGATTAGGATGCGTGCTCATGCAAGATGGTAAAGTTGTGGCTTATGCATATCTACAGTTAAGGCCTCATGAAGAGAAGTACCTGACGTATGATCTAGAACTTGTAGCTGTTGTTTTTGCCTTAAAGATTTGGAGGCATTACCTGTATGGATCCCAGTTTGAGATCTTCAGTAACCATAAGAACTTGAAGTATCTTGTGGACCAAAAGGAGTTGAGCAACCGACAAAGAATATAGATGGAGTTCCTAAAAGATTATGATTTTGAGTTGAAGTATCATCCAGGGAAGGGGAATGTAGTTGCAAATGCCTTGAGCTGGAAGTCCATACACATGTTTCACATGTGTGTCATTGAGCATAACCTCGTAGAAGGCTTGTCAGAGGTTTATCTTGAACAAAACTCAGAGGTGATTATGGGTACAATACTCAGGAATTTTGACTTTCATGGTGATTTGAGAATGGCCTTGATGAAGGATGATCGATTGATAAAGATCAAAGAAGAGTTGGAGAACGATGAAGTATTTGATTATGATATTGGGGATGGATGTATATTGAGGTACAAGAAGAGGATTTGTGTTCCGAACAACGAGGAAATCAAAAAGACAATTCTTGAAGAGGCTATCTAGAGTAAGTATATCATTCATCCGAGAATAACTAAGATGTATCGAGATCTGAAGCAAGGGTATTGGTGGCCTAAGATGAAGTGTGATGTGACAAACTTTGTAGAAGTGTTTGACTTGTCGAAAGGTGAAGATCGAGAGTCAAAAGCCCCTAGTACTATTCAACCTTTAGAGGTTCCCCAATGGAAGTGGGATAGCATTTTCATGGATTTCTTTGTGGGATTGCCAAAAACTACGACACACTGTAACACCATATAGGTTATTGTAGATAGATTGACGAAGTCTGCTCATTTCCTTTCGATCCATATAGGATACAGCTTAGAGAGGTTAGCTCAGTTATATGTGGATTGGATTGTCAGATTGCATGGTGTACTGATCAGGCTGCTTTTGTCGTTAAAGTGATCAATTAAACTAGGTCCTAATTAATTATGCAGTTTAGGGTCAACCTAGGTCATTCTCCCGAGGAGCAAGCTGTGGGTTTTCTTTAGGATTAATTTTCAAGTGATAAAAGATATAGTGGAATGTAAATGGACCTAAACTAAAATGCAAAACACTACTACCTATATGCAATTAACTAACTATATGTACTAATGCAATTTACTCTAAAACCTATATGAGAATGAAACTAAACTATATGAATTTGAATGGAATTTTTAGGGTTTTTTTTTTTTGAGAAAATAATTAAAATCCTAATAAAAAGATCGACTAAAGGCAAGTAAATTAATAATGATTTAATTCAGTTATGATGATGAAGGGGACAACTTAGGAATTGCATGGAGTTAACTTTATTAACCTAAATCAATTAATTAGACCCAAGGGAGGTTAATGAGATATTGCAATTAATGAGTTCAATTAACTAATTTAAACTTGGGAAACCTTCAAGCTCAATAACACATATTCCACTAGAAAACTCATAATGAAATAAGTGGTAGTTGATTAAACTCATTAAAAAAACCAACACCTTTGATTCCAAAATAATTTAGAAATCTTGTTTACAATTATCCAATTAAACAACTAGATAATTTATCAACCCAATCAAACGATTAAGATGACAAACCCAATTAACAATTAAATTAATAACGAAAACTCAACTATTAATTTAATTGACAATCTAAAGGTTGCAAACAAGAATCCAACAATAAGCATAAAACTTTAAATTATCAGTCTAATCCAAGAGAAATAAGTTTACAATCTAAAACTAGATTGTTCTCAGTTAATACAACTTGAAATCCTTTAAAATTAAATAATCTCAAGTTTGAATTAAAAAGATAAAAAGAATAACACTCCCTTGTGATCTTCATATGTAAGCCCTAGGCCTTAACTTCCTTCATGCTCCTCCCAAGTTGCTTCCCAAATAGCTTACGCTGCCATAGAAATATTTGCCTCACCAAACTCCAGATACATCAAAGCCATATGAAGAGATTGTGTAATATTAATTATATTGCTACGTGGCTTGCGTGAGGATTGATGAATTACTGGAGAATTGGAGGTGGGGTCCGCGAAGAATGAATTGGAATGGATGAGAATCAAAATTGATCAATTCTTGCTTCTCCAGCTGTGTCTCTGCGTCTCGTTCGTTTTCGGCGTTCTTCCATTTTGCGACTTTCAGCGTCTCGTCTTCTCTCAATCGCGTGGTCTCTCAGTGTGTGGAGGCTCTGTGTGCTAGGTTAATTAAAGAGGAGGAAGAGAGGGCTTTTAGGGTATTAACTTGAGGCCAATAAAATTCAAGTTGTCCCATAAAATTTCACCAATGGATTTCCTTTTAGCTATCCTGAAAAATCCTGCACCATAGGATCTTATAAAATCACAATCTATCATATATCAATATATATTATTTAATCAAAATATTAATAATTTAATAATTTAAGCCCAATATCTTATAATTAATTCATATTTACATTATTTCCTAAAATAGGCTAACAATCTAAATATTATCTAATCATTCCAAATTAGCCTAAAATAATCCCCAAAATAAATGAATAAGGTGGGATAAAAATATGAAAATTGGGATTTATCATGTACCCACAAGAATCGTGATCTGCGGTTCACATCAAATTTTTGGAAGCCGTTATAGGAGACTATGGGGACTAAGTTGAAATACAGTATAGTTAACATAGATCAATTTATGAGACTTAGATCAATCATACTCGAGTAATACTCTTACCAGTACTCGAGTACTATACTCGAGTAACACTTGCCTGTTGCTTGCGTACATTATATCTGAGTTCCATTTCCCACTTGCATTGACTTGTACTCGGGTGCAAGATCTTCTTACTCGAGTAACAGTCTTTGAACTTTGCTTCTGAATACTTTGTCTGATATACTACTCGAGTAGCAACAAACCCTTACTCGAATAGTGTTCTGTGAGTATTTAAACAAACTGTTAGATAGAGTATACTCAAGTAAACAAGATTCCTTACTCGAGTAACACTCTTAACTTAGATAAAATTCATTGATTCAAAGCCTTGATAATTTTCAAAGATTTAAATAATTTATAATCTTGTTATCATCAAAACTCTAAGAACTAACATTCTCCCCCTTTTTGATGATGACAATACTAGATTAAAGTTTTAAAACAGTTTGAAAATATTTTGACATTAGTGAAGGCGATGAAATACATAATATGGAAAGAGACATAGATAAGCATAGTAACTGAATTTCATTTAACAAAATCGTTAGTACAATACATAATGCAAATTAAACGATAGTACTAATAAGACAAAACATAAAATATGATAAAAAACATAAGAAGCTAAAATATATTGTCCAGAGATTACTATTTATGATTTCCTGACCTTTTTCAATTTCTTTTACTGCTATTCTTGTTTGTAATATATTTGTGTTTACAAACTGTGATTTTATTTTAGTTTTTGTATTTTATAATTCTTCCCATTCTTAAATTGTAAAGTAGAGCTATCAGGATGTCAACTCTCATGGTTAGTACATTGTAATGAGTTGCACATCAAATGGGTTCCCTTAGAAAAAGGTTTATATGACTAAGTGTATTACCATAGGCTGCTTCGATGCTACGTGTTGAAGGAAAGACAGAAGAAGGGAATTAAGGAAGAACAGGCTTGATGATCTTATGAAAAGCAACTCTTGCTCTTATATCTTATGCAACAATTCTGCATGTATATGTTTGCTATTGAGTATATCCGTGTTATGAATATAGGGTAGGCAGTAAAACCTATTGTGCCAATGCGTCTTTAGGTCTTCAGACCTGATATGCATTCAAAGAATGGCCCTAAGTTCTATGGTTTAGTATGTCTATAGGCTAGCATAAGCATTTCATATGAAGCCCATGAACGTGAGACCAAGAATACCGGGCAGTGTCTCGAAGAGGTTGCAAAGCCATAGAATTACAAACCATGTCCTAAAATGGCCAAAAGGCTGGAAAAGCATGTGTGTCCTATCAATGCTAAACTTGACCAGGTAGGTCTTGTGAATCAATATAGATGTTTGATCAGGTAGGTTTGTCTTGCATGCTTTGTGAACATTACGTATGTGTATGAATAGCTTTAGTAGCAAGGGTTGGAGCCTGGAATGTATTTATAATTAATGACCTTATATAACTATTGTATGGTTCCTAGGTATATTTGAAAGTTGAACTTTAAACTGGCCTCTTACGGTATTTGTGAATTTAATGAGCTAAATTTTTTTAATAATTTTTCAATAGAATTTAAGACTAGTTTGTAGTGGTCACTTCTGAGCTACGTTGTCTCATAGAAGGGGTCCTTATGGAATCCATAATAGTAGAAGCAATACATAACTAAAAGAGGTCAGAAACTGTTATAGAAATACTCAGTTTGCTGGGTCTCACAAGATGTTTTTATAATTTATTGAATGGAGGGAGAATTGTAATATCCTGAATTTTGGGACATGAGACTTGAGGACAAGCCTGTATCAGGTAGACAACTAAACCTAGTTTAGAAAGAGTCCTAAGAATGTTGAAAGATAGAAAAACTCTTGGGGACTATGTGATTCGGCCCTATTGGGAAGGGGCCCACCATATGCAAGTAATAAGATTAAGGTGTTGGTGTAGAAGGGCACATGACACATATGGTCCCATTGAGTTGGCAAAAAGATGCCACCTAGATATGTCATGAGGTATGTGATGATTGGTCGAGCAAAATGTGAAGGTATAGATGTACAAATGGCATTTCTAGTGTAGCATGTGTGCCTTGCATTTTTGAAAAAAAGACACTGATATATGGCACCATGTGGGGGCCCTTACACACTCTAACCTAGTGTCTTTTTAGCTAGCCTCAGTATGTATGCCATAATCCCGAGTAGAACCTCAAGTAAGTACCGATAAAGTAGCTTTAATAAAGTAGGTCATGATGGCTAATGATGACACAACTTTTGTGTTGGTTCTATATGAATATGACTAGTGTTGTCACATCATGACAAAGTATAAGTTCACTTTTGTGTTGGCATCTCTAAAACACTCCACCTAGCACTTGAGTTTAGGGAATCCACCAGTCTTCGGTTCGATTGGGTACTTGACTTTTCCGAACTCTGGACTCGAGAGTTAGGGGAATTCATTAGGTCTCTCTTTCCTTGACATAAAGTGACGCCTAATAAGATAGAGAAAAGGGAAAGAAGGTGCTACATGGACACTTGGCTTCTTGTGATTGAATTACTTGGACACATGTCAATATATGAGCTAATCACATAAGAATTAAATACCATTCAAACATCTCTAAGGCCCTTATTTCAGCCAGCACTAAAGAGAGAGAAAGAGAGAGAATTGATGGGAAATGAAACAAGAGAGAAGGTAGATGAATAGTAGGAGTTCTTGAGCTTTGAGGTAAATTTCACCTTCTATTTGGCTTTTCTAGCTTCTGATATCTTCTCTAACATTATTCCTCAACATTTCTACAGTTTCGGATTCTTGATCAAAGGTGTTGGGTGCCATCTACAAGGTGGAGGTGCTGTTAAAATTAAGAACTGGTTATGGAATCGAGTAGAGGTATGTATAAGCTTTGATTTGATTCAAATATTCTGAGATTTTGTTGAGTTCTAATGAACCCCTAATCTTTGGCCTAAACCAAAACTTGGAGAAAGCATATAATTTTGGTATTTTTGAGGTTGGAAATATGAAGTTGTATGGGAATAGGTTGAGAATATGATTTTAGAAGAGTTGGATTGAAAACCCAAAGATTAAAGATAAAGTAGTAGTGCTACTGGATTTTGTTTTCAGGAGATAGTTTTCTTGTGATGAAGTTTTGAATTATCAACTCTTTTCCAATGGGCATAAAACTTTCGATAATGGTATTAGACATCTTAAGATTTAATATGATATATAATGTGTGCCATTTAGGTTAGTAGATTGTAAAATATAAATTTTTGAAGTTAGGCAATTAAAATTGGGATGATTTTGTGGCAATAAGGATTTAATGGGATTATTAGATTTGTGTGAGTACAAGTGGCAATGGGAAGCATTTTTCCCTAAAATAGACTTAATAAAACTCACATAGTCTTTGGAATCATTACATTGAATATTTTTTTCATAAAGATATGAATTTTAAAATTTGGGTGAAAATTCTAGCAGGATAGGCTTGGCAATTGGTAATCAAGTTAACTTCCAAGGGTCAAGATTAGAACTTGGAGTTAGTATAGGTGCATTAGCTACACATTGAGCTTTGTACATTAACATTAAAGATAGTCAACCTTAGTATTTTAAGATATTGAAAATTTGTGTAAGTATTAACTCATCTGTCTGTGAATATTAATTTATAGAATTTGATATATGCTCATGACACCTAAGAGATTGGGAATAAGATCAAGAGTTAGAAAGGCTTCAAGGTAGTAACTTTTGTCTTCCATACTATGTTTGGCTTTATATGCATATGTGAACCATTGTGTTATCTATGTTGTGAACACGAGATAGGCAGTAAGGTCTAATAGACTAGTGGGTTCTTGGGTCGTGAAATCTATTAAGCAATTAAATGAGAAGGGCAGAGGCCCAATTGAACACCCAGCACTGTGGGAATAGATTGATGGATTCTATGATTATAGTTAAAGTTGCATATCATATTTATCTATGAATGTCGAATGTGTTCTATATTATGGTTAACTACCATATTCAATGTATCAAATTTATTTGAGTGATTAACTGTTACTACTTGGATTTACTTGAATCCCAGCTCTTTTCAAATAGCCAAATTTACAGCACAGGTAATAAGCTCAAAGATGGAGAAGGTGATCGCAAAGATTTTACTTCCATTAGATATCTACTTTTGAATTGTAAATTATTTACATGTTAAAAATATTTGTAAGAATATGCGTATTTTAATTAGCTCCTTAGTGAACTAGTAATGAACTCTTCAACGTACGTAATAAAATGGGTAAGTAGGATAGGTGTTACACAAACTTCTCTATACTCTCCTTTATTTCCCAAAATAACTATCTATAATTGTTTCTAGGACTTTATACATTTTTTTAATAATAATACCATACTTTAATTTACTTTCCTAGAATTCTAGCCTGAAAATACGCTTTTATCCAAATAAATTATTTTTTTAGAATTTTTTGTTTTTAATATATAACATCCCAGGCCTAAAACACAATGAAAATAATCTAAGCCTTGTTTCTAGAACCTAAGTGACCAACTGAAACAATCAAACTACTAAGCATTTAAGATACTTAATTTTAGTATGCACTGAATCTGATATAAAAAATAAATACTAGTAGTTAAATAAGGATTGATGTAGTATTATGTGATATTGTAGAAAACACATGTGAAGAGGGTGACAACTGTGAATTTTATCATTAAAAAAAAAACGAGTGACAACTTTGATAAGATTATTGTAAACAGTACAACACTACAGAAAATGGCGTCAATATAGGCCTAATTACTACTATATTATTTAACCTAAAATGAATATTTCTCATACAAGATATTCCACATAGAATTGTTTGAATGGCTTTATGTCATACAATAGTTTTGGTCAATGACTGTATACCACACCTCCCATTCTTTAAAAGAAATATTTTGGTAAAACCAAGCAGAAAAGTAACGTAATTATAATCAAATGACTAAAAATTAATTATACATAATATCATCGGTCAATGGACTTTATCAACAAGCAAACTAAGCTGATTTTCCTTTTGTGGGCAATTTTAACCATACCCTGGACATAACAATGCTTTTTTTGTGTGGCTGCACCTTACTGTTGAAAAGAGAATTTGAAAAGGCTAAAGATGGAATTTGAAAGACTAAGCACAAGAAGCATGGAAAACTTTTTTATTCCAGTAAGACATAATCTGTGTTCTTCAACTCAGAGATTATCATACAAGAATGCAACTCTAAGGATCTTAGAATATCATGCTTTCACATTCAATAGAATTAAACATATACTAACCTCTCTCCATAATTGTGGAGGATCTTTAGCGATAGAAAACTTTCTTAGAGTCTTGACCTTTTCTCTTCTTGTATCTTCTTATGATAGGGATGGGATACAACTTTTACGGTTAAACTCTGAAGGCCTCTTTACGCTCTTTATATTAATCTTTTCTAAACGTACGTGCCTTTTTGCTTTCTAACAACTGTGCCTATCAATAGTCGCTTCTTTATGACTTTAATAACTCCCATACCAAATTACCTTTTTTTCCCTTTTCTTATTAAATCAAAATAACACTTATTTATACATGAGACACAAATATTTTACATTCTCCTACTTGGCTCATGTCACAAAGTGTCCCTTCATGATTTAATAAAAATTATCATAATGCACGCACATAAGGTTAAAGGTTCTATACATTGGCCTCATCATACATCATGATTAGAAATAAAACCCAATGTGAGTCATGACGGTTATATGCTATCAAATCGGCATATTTGCTTCCATGTACCACTATATTAGTTCTTATTCCGAACATGATACTTTAATGTAAGTAAACACAATGTCCCGCAACAACATTATAATGTCTTCATTAGGGACAATTCCTGCTTTTCAAAATAATCTCTTATGCATACATGCAAACAAAATATTTTGAAAGAACAAGGTGATTTTCAGAAACTTATACATCATTGAATTCAAAGTGTCAATTATCAATAATTATAATAATGATCCATCATTCATTAGCTGACATAATACCCATACTATACAAATGACTAGTAAATACTTTAGGCGGTAATCCCTTCGACAAGGGATCAACTATCATAAGATATATGCTAACATGTTGTATAGACATTCTATGTTTCTAAATATCGTCTTTCACGGCAAAGTATTTCAATTCCGTATACTTCGCACCCTTTGAATATTTTTCATTTTTAGAAAAGAAGACTGCCACATAATTATCACAATAAATTTTCAGCAACCTTTCAATACTGTCAACCAATCCAAGCCTTGAAATAAAATTCCGTAGCTACTTAGCCTAAATCATGGCCTCAAAGCATGACATAAATTCAGCTCCCATAGTGGATGTAGCAATCACCGATTGCTTCGCACTTTTCCGTGATATAGCTCCTCTAGCTAAAAGATATAGGTAACCACAAGTAGATTTTCTTGTGTCTACACATCCTGCAAAATCTGAATCTGTGTATCCAACGACTTCAAAGTTGCTAGACCTCCTATAAGCAAGCATATGACCTTTAGTTCCTTGCAAACATCTCAGAACTTTCTTTTGTAGCTTTCCAATGGCCTATACTAGGATTACTTTGGTATCTACCCAACATTCCAACCGCAAAGCTAATTTCTAGTCTCGTACAAGTCTGAGCATACATTAAACTCCCAACTAGCGATGCATACGGAATTGCTTCCAATTTTTTTTTGTTCCAATTCATTTTTAGGACATTGTATGAGACTAAACTTTTCTCCTTTCTGAATTGGAGCAGGAGATGATAAACAATTTTCCATTCAGAATCTCTCCAAAACTTTATTAATATATGCTTTCTGAGACAAGCCTAACAATCCTTTTGATCTATCATGGAATATTTCTATCCCAATCACATAAGTTGCTCTTTCATTTCAAAGTTACTAGAAAGAAACTTCTTAGTCTCATGTAAAAGACCAAGATCATTAGTAGTAAGCAAAATATCATCAACATACAAAACCAGTAATATAAACTTGCTCCCACTGACCTTCAGATATATACACCGATCAATAGTGTTTTCTTTAAATCCAAAGGAAACAATAGTATCATTGAACTTAAGGTACCATTGTCTTGAAGCTTGTTTAAGTCTGTATATTCATTTCTTTAATTTGCACACCATGTGCTCCTTTCCTTTTTCTGTGAACCCCATTGGTTGGTCCATATACACATCTTCCTCTAAATTCCCATTTAGAAAGGTTGTTTTCACATCCATCTGGTGTAACTCTAAATCATAATGAGCTACTAATGCCATAATGATTCTTAGAGAATCCTTCTTAGAAACTGGTGAAAAGGTTTTTTTTATAGTCAATGCCATCTTTTTGAGTAAATCCCTTTGCAACTAATCTAGCCTTGTAACATTCTAAGTTACCAAGAGAGTCACATTTGGTCTTAAAGACCCACTTACAACCAACTCTCTTACATCCTTCGGGTAACTCAATAAGGTCCCAAACATTATTTTGTTCCATAAATTTCAACTCATCTTTCATGGCATCTAACCACTTGTCACCATTTTCACTATTCATGGCTTGTGAAAAAGTAACTGGATCATCTTGAATACCAAAGTCAAATTCATACTCTTGTAGATATACCACATAATCATTATAAATAGTGGATCTCTTTTCCCTCTGAGATCTTCTTAATGCTATTTGTTGTGGTTCTTCTACAATGGGTTCATTAACAATATTTTCATCATGAGTAGTGGGAGCATTCATTTGTTGTTCTCCATGATTATTAGTTGGGTTAGCAACATAAGGAACAACAACTTTACTAGAGACACAAGTTAATGGAACTTGTACTCTAACTTCTTGAATATCTACTTTCCGAGATGTTTCACTCCCACTAACCTCACCATCCTCAATGAACCTAGCATTTCCAGTTTCAATAATCCTTGTGGTATGATTAAGACAGTAAAATCTATACCCTTTCAATTTTTCTGGATAACCAATGAAATAACCACTGATTGTTCTTGCATCCAGTTTCTTTTCTTGTTGGTTGTAGTGTCTAAGTTCTGCTTGGCAATCCCAAACATATAGGTGCCTTAAACTAGGTTTCCTTCCAATCCATAACTCAAAATGAGTTTTTGGACCAGCCTTACAAGGAACCCTATTTAATAGATACATAGCAGTCTTTAAAGTATAAGTCCACAATGAAATGGGTAAAGACGAGTTATTTAACATACTTCTAACCATATCCAACAAGGTCCTATTATGCCTTTCTGATACACCATTTTGTTGTGGTGTACCCGGCATTGTGTATTGAGCACAAATACCACGCTTTCAAGAAATATAGCAAATGGGCCTGGATGTTGTCCGTTTTCATCATACCTTTCACAATACTCACCACCCCTATCAGACCTAACAATTTTCACCTTTCTATCTAATTGCCTTTCAACTTCATCAATGTAAATCTCTAAAGCATTTATAGCTTGAGATTTATCATGTAGCAAATAGATATAACCATAATGTGAAAAATCATCAATGAAAGTGATAAAGTATCTTTCTTTATTGAAAGCGTTAACATCAAAAGGACCACATATATCAGTATGTATAATTTCAAGAAGCTGAGTGCTCCTTGTGGCTCATTTCTTTATGTGTTTTGTTTTTTTACCTTTAATATAATCCACACAAACATTCAGATCGGTAAAATCTAAATCTGAAAGGATTTCATTCTTTTCTAATCTTTTCATTCTTTCTTAAAGAAATGTGTCCTAAATGTTTATGCCACAAGTAAGCAGAACATTCATTTGTTAAAGCACGTTTAGTGCCAACATTATGATGCAAAGTCATAAGCGTTTCAACATATAGATTGTCAAGACATAATTTGTATAATCTATCACATAAAGTACCATTACCAATCAAATGATTGTGCTTGAACAAACTAAAACAACCATTACCAAAATTAGAAAAATATCCAGCTTTATCAAGTTTGGAAACTGAAACTAAATTCCTAGATATACTAGGTACATAAAGAGTTTCACATAAGTCAAAATGATATCCACGGTCAAGAATCGAAAGGTACGTTCCAACAGCTTCCACTGGAACTTTCAGTCTATTGCCCACAAGGACAAACCTCTCATTTGGCTTTGTGGTATGGGTTGTAAGAAATCCCTGCATCGTATTAGAAACATGAGTTGTACCTCCATAATCAATCCACTAAGTATTATAAGGAACTTCAGCTAGGTTTGATTCAAGACATACATAAGCAATATGCTTACCTTTCTTTTCAAACCAAGCCTTACATTTCGGACAATCTTTCTTGAAGTGTCCAACATTACCACAGAAATGACATCTTTTTTTGTCATGTTCCTTATTGCGGATTTGAGAAGAGGAGTCCTCATTGATCTTTAATGGTCCCCTTCCTTTCTTCTTATGTTTCTTACCACGTTTCTTTTCAGCTCCTTGATGTTTCACATAATTAATGGAATGAGTTCCCTGGTTCTTAATTCTGGTTTCCTCCTAAACTAGCATACTATGCAATTCATGCACATTCCATTTGTCTTTAATGGTATTATAGTTCATTTAGAAAGGACTATACTCAGACGGAATGAGTTCAAAATGAAATGTACCAGGAAATTTTCATCCACTTCAATTCCCAATGACTTTAGTTTTGCTGCAATGTTTGTCATTTTAATAACATGCTCATGTATAGTACGTGAACCATCAAATTTCATAATGGTTAGTTTACTCATCAGTGTCCCAGCAAGAAACTTGTCAGCAGTTTGGGAGCGCTCTTCCAAAAGTTTTATCATTTCTTTAGCACTTTCAATTTGTGGAAGAGTAGACTTAATGTTGCTTGCAATGCTCATTCGCATGTACATCAAACTCAATCTATTGGATCTTTCCCAATTCTCAAAATGGTTTCTTTCACCCTCAGTACTATCATTAGTAATAGCATTGAGTTTATCTTCTCTAAGAGCTAAATCCAAATCCATTACCCCAAGGTAAATTTGAATTTGCTCCTTCCATTCAGAGAAGTTCAGTCCATTAAAACTGTAATAGTTGAGGGTAGCGAATGTGTAGCAACATGTACTACAAGGAATAAAATAAAATAAAATAAAATTGAAAATATTAATGCTTTGAGTGATATATATCATATTCTAACACGCTTCACAAATTTAGACAAAATTCATTCAATAAATATCAATGTTCACCTTTGGGGACCCACTAATATACAATATTCAACTATAAAGATACTATAAAGATTTCATATAATTGGGCTTGATGCATATCCTAACTAGAAATATTTATCATCTTTGGATGTCTAAATAAAACTATAAGTATATGAACAACACCAACATTCATGTTTATTATTATAAAAACAAATAACCAACCTTTGGGTTGATTCATAACCGCCTTATAATAACAAACTTTAATTCACCCACAACATTAACATAATTTCGTAGCATCAAGGTTATGGGTAGTTAAAACATTACTATAATAATTGGAATTAATATTATTCATAAGAATTTGGCCACTTTGGTGACTAACAAATTCATCATTCTTAATTCCAAAACTTAAATATTGGACTTTTTTTTATTCACAATATCTATATCATTATGAATAAGAAGTTAAATGACCCAAAATTAGAGCTTAAATTTGGCCCATAAAAAATTAAATTCGGCCAAAAATTCGTAAAAAAAAGCCCAAAAATTGAGCCCATACATTTTTTTTTAACAGCCCAAACACTTCGGCCCAAAAAAAAAAACGTACAGCCAAAAAAGTTTAGCCCAAAACTTTTTTTTGAATGAAAAACGTACAGCAAAAAAAAATAGTCGACCCAAAAAAAACTTGCACCGTTCAATGATTCCTGAATGCGCATCACAAGCATTTTGTTTTATTCAATGCTTGCACCATTTCAGTGACTAGAATAATTAAAACAGAGGAGCCCAAAAATTGCACCGTTTCATTAATATTTTCAATGCCCGAAACGTGATGCTACATCATTTAGCATTTTGTAACGTATTACATCGGTTGATGTATAGGAGATGTATTTACATATTTGATTGATGCGCATCAAATATGCAAATAATAAAAAAAAATCAAATCCTTCTGTAGTTTTTTTTTGTTTTCCTTTATCGAATCTCAACAAACTGTATCCTTACATATTCTTTTCTTATTTCCATAAGATTTTATTTTCAATCTTTATCAATCATAACCAACATTCAAAACAATAAATTTTGAATATATTCTGACATCCCTATGAATATTTCAAAAATTAATTATACAAACAATTATGAATTTGGTTTGATCTCTGATATATGCATATGAAGTCGGCTATGAATATATTATGATTTAAAATAATCACATAATCTTTATCCATGATTCATATATCAGTATATATTGTTGCAATAAAATAGAAAAGGGCAAAACAACTGATCGAGAAAATTAACAGGGAAAAAACTTTAATTTGGGATGTTGACTTTCCATATATCTTTGAAGATAACTAAATCTCATATCGCAGAAACAAAATCTATACCAAAAATCTTTAAGAAGCAACATAAATATTGGAAACCCTAACTTTTCAAAACCAGAAATTCTTTTATAATCATATATGGAAAACTGAATTCCTAAACATGGCTCTGATACCACATGTAAGACATAATCTGTGTTCTTCAACTTAGAGATTATCATACAAGAACACAATTCTAAGGATCTTAGAATATCATGCTTTCACATTCAATAGAATTAAACATATACTAACCTGTTTCCATAATTGCAGAAGATCTTTAGCGATAGAAAACTTTTTCAGAGTCTTAACCTTCTCTCTTCTTGTATCTTCTTATGATAGGGATGAGATACAACTTTTATGATTAAACTTTGAAGGCCTCTTTACGCTCTTTATATTAATCTTTTCTAAATGTACGTGCCTTTCTGCTTTCTAACAACTGTGCCTATCAATTGTCGCTTCTTTATGACTTTAATAACTCTCATACCAAATTACCTTTTTTGCCCTTTTCTTATTAAATAAAAATAACACTTATTTATAAATGAGACACAAATATTTTACAATTCCAGCTTTGAAGGGTATTTAGATTCTTTGTCTATAATGTCTTGATAACTCCTCCACTACGTCAATTTTCTCTGAGACATTTGGACATGGAAGTCAAGAGCAAGAAGTATAGAGACCGAGTCAATTTCGCTTCCCAATTTTCTATTATTTCTTGTAATTTAGTTTATAACGTTTGGGATTACAAAACAATGTTATCTTTGATTTTTTCCCCCATTATGTGTTTCTAAATTTCCTATTTAAGATAAGGTTGTAGCACTATAGGAAAGCTAATTTCTATTACTTTGTTTAAACTATTTGTAGATTTTAATTTTTGAATTTATTTAGATTTTTCTGAATATATTTACTTCTCTTATGCTTCACGTTGATTTTATGATTGCCACCATTAAAGAGAAAAACAAGATATAAAGAAAACACATATATTAAGACTATATCTTCGTGCACGGTTTAATTAATTGTTTGAGTATCATGAAAATAAATTGAACACCAACCAAAAATGAACCAGTATTTCAGGAGAATATTATAACACTTCGAGAATAACTGTCACAATAAAAGATTAAGAAGATAACTCAAGTGATAGAAATTAGCAACTGACGAAAGAAGGGATTTGTACTTAATGCTTTAAGTAATTGTAATTTCAACTTAATTAACTCTCTTATATTTATTTCTATATTTTCTACAAATTCTCATCAATTGATTTATCTTATTATCTTAAATTATTTTATTAGTAAAACCACAACCTCTTAATATATAACCACAACTATTGCAAATAAGTTGTTGATTTAGGTGGTAAGCGGCTTCTTTTAGTGCCAACATGTTACCCAAGATGAGGGTGAATTAGGTGATATTAAAATTAATGAATGTAATCAACAACTAAATCAAAGGATAAGAGTTAGAAAAAATGTCTTAGAATCTTACACATGAGATTATGCTGGTTTGACCTTAACCTCTTAACCTCCGTCTATTGCTCAAAACACCTCTGAGGTTTCCACGGGTTGGGTTTCTCTCCCCATCTTTTTCTCATTATCCCTCATCATCTTTAAATCATATCAATCCAATCAATCACAATGCTACTTTAACTTCTCTCTCCTCTTCTCAATCAATGGCCTAGATGGGGCCAATGAGAGAAAAGGAGAAACAAGCTCATGAGAAAATCCTCTCCCAGGTTTCCACTATATTCCCAAGATTCGATAGGTTCTTGGCACCTCAATACAAAGAGATCTCCTCAGCAAAGACACTCACTCACCCGTACACTTTGTAATTCCACAACCACGCTTAAGGTTCAACTACCTTGAGATTTTATAGAATTGAATACGATTGATAAAACTCTCTTATAAAGTAAATAGATAAACATTGAAGAGAAAATGGAATATTAGAAGATATTACAAAGAATAAACAAAGCAATAAATGAACCGATGACTTGTTGTTAGCTTAGTTGGTTTGTCTGTCTTGAATGCTTTGCTATTTATAGGCAGTTGCCATTAATGACCATTATAAGCATTCAAATTTTTCTGTTAGAGACAAATTGATACCATTGAAGGAATTCAATGTTCAGTTGCTTTCATCTTTGATTCAACAAAGGCTTTAAACATAATCCCTTTGGTTTGCCCTGTGTGCTCTACTTTGCATCTAATGTTCTGACATAAATTTTGTTTTTTCTCTCTCTCTTTTTTTTTTGGAGTAAATCCATGGTTTAATCATCTGAAACTTATACATAAGCAAGATTAGTAACATTGAGAAGTTGTATAAGTAATAATCATGCTTAAACAAATGTTCATCACAAGTTTCAAATTTATTGAGACGTTGATTTTCAAAAGAGGATGAACTTGCTCTCTAGTGTGATTTAAGATCACTCGAGTGATCAATTATAACTCGAGCGCTTGCAGTGTAACTCGAGTGCCAAATGACTTTGAATTTTTGTAGTAAAGTGTTGTTGAAAAGTATATCACTCGAATACTTAAAAATGTAACTTATGTGATCTTTTATTTGATTGGAAAAGTTTCAACACTACGAGTGACTCGAGTGAATACTTGGATCACTTGCATTTCTTTACAAGTGATATTAGATCACTTGAGTAATTATCAAGATTACTTGAGTAATATGTATAAAGGTCACATCACTCTTGGTCCATCCATGAGTGACTAGCTGAAAATTGCAAGTTAACCATATCACTTGAGCGATCCTTGAACACATCACTTAAGTGATGAAAATCATAACTCAAGTGATCTATTATATCATCTAGAAAACACTACGAGTAACTTGCTAAATCTTACAAGTAATGGGAAATTACTCAAGTGCTTACCCACTTATTTGAGTGATCTTGTATTACTTCTAAAAATTTAGTGAGTGACTTGTAAGATCATTGGAAGTCATGATGCATTACTCAGGTACATTAATTGCCACTCGAATGATCATTTCAAATCACTTAAAGTAAATACTCACACTCAAGTTTCTTGTTGATTCAAGTTTATTTCAAATACAGTTCTATGACTCGAGTGTTTAGAAACTCACTCGAGTGACTTAAATCATCAAGTCCACTTTATACATCAAGGTTTTGTTATCATAAAAAAATAATAATATGAGAACTAACATTCTCCTTTTTTTTCAATGATGATAACACTTGGCTATGTTTGAAATCATTTTTGAAGAGTAGAAACACAAATAGATCAAATACTTGCATTGAATGGAAATGTCAATATCCTTAATAAGAAATAAACAATTACATAATTTATCAAAAGATTATAAGAGAGCCTATAACAATTCATAAGTATGGAAAGACAATACAACTATGAAAGATCAAACTACTCAAAACTACCACTTTTCTCCCCCTTTTTGTTATCAGGAAAATGGCAAAAGGAATGGGAAAAGTGATATCAGAAGGTGGAGGAGGGGTGGTCTTAAGAGGAGCAGGGGGTGGAATGGGATTATCAGAGGAAGCGAGAGGTGGAGTGTAGACAACCATTGTAGTTGACAGAGATTTGTCGTAATCTCCCAAAATAACCAAGTTAACAAAAGATTTGCAGTATAGTGTAACTTAGATCGTTTTCCAATGAATTCATAGTAGGTTTAATTCGTAACAGTAAAACAATGGAACAGTAAAAAATGGGGGTTTTTTTTTGTTTAAACAAATTAAAACGAAAATAAATAGAAACAAAACGAAAATAGACAGAAACAGATTAAAATCGATCAACCCAACATTTTAGATTCTAGAAACTTCCATCATTGAATGAAATATGAACAAACTCACGATTGGTTCTGGACGAACTGAAATCTCTACATCCATCCAGAGAATCCCTCAACTAGACGATTGCCTAGCATTTGTCTGAACAGTGGCGTCTCACTGTGCTATCGCATAACAACACTTAAACCTAGTTCAAACTCAGTCCTTGGGATGAACCAAACTGAATATTAAATAACCTAACATTCGAACTATTTCTAGAAATCTAATCTGATAAGATGAAAATAGAAACGAGTAAAGTTACCGATTAAGCAAAAGCTATCTAGACAAATCATGGAATCCTCAACGTTGGGTTAATCGGAGAAATTTAGCTGAACATGACTGGAAAAAAACGAAGAATAGACGAAGAACATGAAGAACATTGTAGAGAAAATGAAACTTATGTCTTCAATCCAAAATAATCTAAAAACATAATGACATAAGTGTTGGAAATTATGCCCTAGGGGCTAATCATTATATAACTAAAACTAATTGAGATATTGTATCCATATTTGATTTATGAAGATAAATCAATCATTTAATTAAATAGAGATATTGTATCTCACATTTAATTTTTGAATTAAATATATCATATATCTGATTTAATCTAAATTGAGATATAGTATCTCAATTTTAATTAAATAGATATATATATCTTTTCTGAGCTTTAATTTATAGAGATAAATTAGATCAGAAGGATTTTAATTTGAATTAAATAAATGGATTAGATTAGATCTATTAGATAGATTTAATTAATATATTTTTTTAATCCAGATTCAAAAATTTGAATTTTAAAATTAATGAGGATTAATTTTAAATATAATATGCCTATCAGGTTTAGAAAACCTACGAGACTTTTCTCAAGAATATGAGAAAGCCACGAGAAACCCTAGAGAAAAAAGAGAGACACGAGATTACTGAAGGCGCTAGCACGTGACTATCCGTGTTCGAGGTTATTCATGTGGATACCGGTAAGGAAGGCAATTCAAAGAGTCGACTTCTATTGATCAAGAAGGTAGCCCACTGGCTCAAATAGAATGAGACGCATACAAGTTCGGCATAGGTATGATTCAGATTCTTTGAACCTTGATTTAAACGCTGTTGAGTGATACTCTTTGGGATTTGTAAAAGGTTTTAATTTTGCTGCGTGTACGAATCCCAAAAGTGGCATCAAAGCCAGGTCAACCGAGCATTTAAATTGGGTTTTCTATATGCGTGTATATGTGACATATGTGTTTAAACTGAATCCTATAAGCTTTAAAACATAAACTCGCGTTAGGGTTCTACGAATTGCTAATCGGATTTCGCGGCCGTTTTCATATAATTCTGAAGCGTTCAAATCAACTATTTTGAAAAATGGAGACTACACTCTAAATCATTCAGAGCGGATGTTCTAGAGTTCTAAGGGTCATGTACAGATTCGTGACGTTCGTGCGTTTAGATCGCATGTTCAGGTCGTGACGTTTTGAATTGATCAGATTGGAAACGACGGTCACACTGGGGTTGGACGGTGATCATGCTCGAAGGTTAGTCATGCTTAGATGTCGGACACAGTTGATGATGATTGGACGTCAAAGATGCTCGGACGACAACACCACGTTCGTTTACGCGTCGTCATGCATCAGGCATATGGATCGGATTTTGGTCACGATTTCGTTAACCCTACCCGCTAACCGTCTAACAGGACCGCCATGACTAGCTGTTCATAGTGCGAGAATTTAAATCATGATATTATATCATATAATATTATTTGGAGAATTTTTAATCATGAATAATATTTTATTTTCTGAGCAAAAAAATAATATTTTATTTCACAATTGTATGAATTAATATATGTTGTAATTTACCTTTCAAATGTTTGGGTGTGGTGAACAACATGTCTCATAGAGTTTTACAAGTGTTGTAAATTTAAATATGGCCTGCGAGCCATGTCTCTCTCTGAATATTCTTGATGTACATTCTCTTCTTACTTACTTCCCTCGTATGTGAAATGAGGTTTCTCCTTATGTACTTACTTTTATTATTTAGAGAAGTCCTCTCATTCGCTTGAGAGGATTTTAGGATAGATGAGCCATGTTGTGTCATGAATTTTAATTATGTTTTGATTTGATCATTGCGTGATTAATTTAGATATTATATGAGATACAATAATGATTGCATTCATATAAGTAGAATTAATATGATTAATTAGATCATATCAAATAATACCCTTTAAATAAAATCTTAAGTCACAATGTCGTCAATTAATGAATACTTGTCAAATCCTAGATCACCCATTTGTATGTTCCACCAAAGTGGATGCATCTGAGTTATCTTGGTGAGATAAGAGTAAGTAATGGTGATAATCAATATTCATCATTGTCTTGACTTAATTGAGATAATCAAAATGGTTTTTGATCTCAAGGCATTAGATGAGATTAAACATGCTAGGTTATATGATGATCGAATCCCATAAAGATCTGAGAGTTACATGTGATTTAATTGGCAAAGTAGTTGCCTACCTAAATAACTTGATTTTAAGCGTCCTGCCAAAGAGGACTTAAATTTAAGCTAAATATGGATCTTAGCCCACTAATTATAATGAGGGTTGTTAATTTAGTGGGAGATTATTAATAAATTTTGCATATCTTTTATTTGTAGAATCATGTCGACTAGTAACACCGCAACACTATCATTGTGATCAGTCCTTGAGAAGGACAAACTTAATGGAACAAACTTTCTTGACTGGTTCAGGAACTTGAGAATTGTTCTCAAGCAAGAAAGAAAGGCTTATGTCCTCGATCAACCCCTTCCTGAAGAGCCTGCGACCAATGCTCCAAGAGCTCAGAAAGATGCTTACTCAAAGTATCAGAATGACTCTATGGATGTAGGATGCTTGATGCTTGCCACCATGGTTCTAGAACTCCAAAAAGATTTGGAATATATGGAGGCTCTTCAGATGATTGTACATCTGAAGGAAATGTTTTAGCAACAGGCAAGACAAGAGAGGTATGAGACCACTAAGGCCTTACATTCCTGCAAGATGGCTGAAGGTGCATCGGTTAGCCCTCATGTTTTGAAGATGAAAGGCTACATTTATCACCTTGAAAGACTTGAATTTCCCATAAGCCAGGAGTTAGCTACAGATATGATCTTGAACTCACTCCTAGAAAGTTATGACCAGTTTGTCATGAACAACATGGAGAAATCTATTTCTGAATTGCATGGGATGCTCAAAACAGTTGAGCAGAGCATTAAGAAGAAGCCGAGCTCTATTTTGATGGTTCAGAAAGGAAAGGGTATGAAAAAGAAAGGCAAGGGCAAACTAAAGGGTAAAAGCTCAACTGGTAAGACCAATGAGTCAAACAGGTCTGAATCTAAGCCTGTAGCCAAGAAGGCAAAGCCTTTAAAGGATGGGGTCCGCTTCTTTTGCAATGAACATGGTCATTGGAAAAGGGACTGCAAACTCTACCTTGAAGATCTGAAAAAGAACAAGAAGGATGACGAGGCTATCGCTTCAGGTATCTATGTCATAGATATTCATTTTTCCACTTCCTCTACATGGGTAATAGATACTGCATGTGGATCTCACATTTTTACAAATGTGCAGGGTCTCAAGGACAGTAGAAAATTGAAAAAGGGCGAAGTTGACCTACGAGTTGGAAATAGAGCAAGAGTTGCTGCTTATGTAGACACTTATGAATTAGTTCTACCTAGTGGGCTTTTGTTAATTTTGAACAATTGCTTTTATGTTCATGCTTTGAGTAGTAACATTATTTTGCTTTCTTATTTGGATAAGGAATGTTATACTTCCATTACTAGGAACCGTAAATGTTCAATTTATCGTAATAACATTTTCTATGTTGATGGTGATTTGCATGCTGGTCATTATGTACTTAATTTAGAACATCCTAATAATGGACGAATCTAAGACATAACTACTAAAAGGTTCAAGTTAAATGATTTGAATCCGACCTACTTATGACATTGTCATCTAGGTCATATAAATGAGAAACGCATTTCAAAACTCCATCAAGATGGATTTCTTAATTCATTTGATTTTCAATCATTTGATACATGTGAGTCTTGTTTATTGGGAAAGATGACAAAGGCACCTTTTACTTGGCATAGTGAGAGGGCTATCGATTTGTTGAGTCTTATACATACTGATGTGTGTGGACTAATGAATATATCTTCTAGAGGAGGTCATTTGTACTTCATAACATTTATAGACGATTTTAGTATATATGCGTATATCTATCTAATGAAACATAAGTCTGAATCTTTTGAAATGTTCAAAATATTCCAAAATGAAGTGCAAAATCAACTTGGCAAAACAATTAATCACTTCGATCTGATCGGGGTGAAAAATATTTGAGCAAAGATTTCATTGACCATCTTAGGAGTTGTGGGTTCATCTCACAACTTACTCCTCTAGGAACACCTCAATGGAATGGTGTTTTTGAATGAAGGAATTGAACTTTATTAGATATGGTTCGATCTATGATGAGTCAAACAAATCTTTTGCCGTCCTTTTGGGGCCATGCTCTAGAAACAACTACGTTCACACTAAATCGTGTTCCATCAAAGGTAGTTGGAAAGACACCATATGAGATATGGATTGGGAAAAAACCCAGTTTGTCATTTCTTAAGATTTGGGGATGTGAGGTTTATGTTAAACACCAAGCCTCTGATAAATTATCATCTAGATCCTCAAAATGTCTTTTTGTGTGGTATCCTAAGGAAACTAAGGGATACTATGTCTACAATCCCATGGATCACAAAGTGTTTGTTATCCATAATAGTATCATTTTAGAAAAAGAGTTTATCTTTAAAAGAACTAGTGGGAGTAAGGTTAACCTAGAAGAAGTTCGAGAGCCACGAGACAACATAGAACCCTAGATGGAAAACATAGAAGACTCACAACAAGTTGATGAGCTTGCTCTAGTAATACAAGGCCCATGAAGGTCCGATAGGATACATCAAAAGCCTCAAAGATATGTACTTCTGACTACTGGAGGTCATGATATCTTGCTCATTGAGCAGAATGAGCCAACTACCTATCGAGAAGCCATAGTGGGACCAAACTCCGAAAGATAGCTTGATGCCATGAAGTCTAAAATGCAATCCATGTAAGACAATAAGGTATAGATCTTAGTCAATCCACCTGAAGGTGTAAAAACCATTGGGTGTAAGTTGGTTTTCAAGGATAAAACTGACATGGATAGCAAAGTAAGTGTCTTCAAAACATAATTGGTTTCAAAAGGATTCACTCAAACTCATGGCGTGGACTATGATGAAACCTTTTCCCTAATTGCAATGGCCAAATCAATCAGAATCCTTCTTGCCATTGCATCATATTATGACTATGAGATATGACAGATGGACATCAAAATAGCCTTCCTTAACGGAAAGCTCCTTGAGGATGTGTATATGACACAACCTGAAGGCTTTATGCGTCCGAAGGAATTTGGTAAAGTTTGCAAGCTTCAAAGATCCATCTATGGATTGAAGCAAGCCTTTCGGAGTTGGAATCATTGTTTTGATGAAGTAGTCAAAGAATTTGGATTCATTCAAAACATAGATGAACCTTGTGTTTACAAGAAGGTTAGTGGGAGCATAGTTGTATTTTTGGTGCTTTATGTTGATGACATCCTACTCATTGGGAATGACATCCCTACCTTGTAGAGTTCAAGTCTTGGTTAGGAAAGTCCTTCTCAATGAAAGATTTAGGTGAAGCTACTTACATCCTTAGGATCAGGATCTATAAAGATAAACCCAATAGGCTGATAGACCTAAGTCAGTGCTCATAAATAGACAAGATACTGCATAGATTTAGTATGCAGGATTCTAAAAGGGGTTCGTGCCCATGTCTCATGGCATCCATCTCAGTAAGGATTTATGTCCTAATACACAAGATCAAAGAGACCGTATGAGTAAAATTCCATATGCCTCTACCATTGGATCTATCATGTATACCATGTTATGTACTCGACCAGATGTATCATTTGCCTTGAGTATGACCAGCAGATATCAACAAGATCCTGGTGAGGGTCACTGGACTGCTGTCAAGAATATACTGAGGACTTATTCTTAATAAATACTTAAGAAGGACTAAGGACTTATTCTTGGTATATGGTGGCTTGGAGGATGAGCTCTGTGTGACTGGTTACACAGATGCAAGTTTCTAAACTACCAAGATGATCTAAGATCATAATCAGGATATGTATTCTTGTTAAATGGTGGTGCAGTAAGCTGGAAGAGCTCAAACCAGAGCACTATAGCTGATTATGTAACAGAAGCTGAGTATATAGCAGCATCGAATGCAGCTAAGGAAGCCGTTTGGATTAGAAAGTTCACTACTGAACTAGGGGTGGTTCTTAACATCTCAAATCCAATAGACCTGTTCTGTGACAATATTAGGGCTATTGCGCAGGCCAAAGAGCCTAGGTCACATCAAAGGACCAAGCATATACTAAGGCGCTTTCATCTTATCAGAGAAATCAATGATAGAGGTGACATAAAGATATGTAAAGTACTAGGAGAAGACAATGTTGCTGATCCTCTTACTAAGCCGCTTGCACAAGCAAAACATGAGCGTCATGTTAGGACAATGAGAATTAGAGTAATTAATGATTACACGTAGTACAAGTGAGATTCTATTGGAAAGGCCAAGTTATTGTACTTTAGACGTTTATGTTATTTAAAGTATTCTCTTTTAGTTATCATTTTATTTGCATGTTTATATTGATAAATGTATCCCTGGATATATCTTATAGATTATCCTAAATGTCCCTGGTTGGTCATCTACGCGGGAGCAAAGATGAGATAAGACTAGTATGACTTTGATAAGGTATGGAAATACGAATCAAAGTCATGGGCACTTGTAAGAGTACAAGGTGCTGGACCGACCTATTATAAGAAAGCTGCATGGATTTAGTCATAAGTTTATCTCATGTATAACTGTGTCACAACGCTTTATGACCTGAGATCATCATGGATTCCTACATGATGAGTCACTGATCTTTGACCTAGTCAAAAGTCACCTTTGACCGGGAGATGATAAAGGCTTGGATTGGGATTAGTAGTTTTCATGCATAGGAATGTGAGTGGTCAAGATGGAATTTGTCCCTCGCATTTGTAGAGAGATAATCTGGGCCCCCCGATGAGTGAGTCTGAGAAATACTAGGTGGAAAGGAGTTTCCATTTAATTACTAGACTACTCAAGAATCGAGAAAGTAATAGTCAAGAAAAGGAAGTTGACAATATCCATGCCTCATCCTTGACCAAATTATCGGGTGACAAAAGGGATGTGACATGGTTGTACGATAGGTTGTATCGTTTCATCGATCCCCATATGAATTTGGTAGTCGCAATGTCTTGCTAGAGGCTGCTTACGACTTATGGGTTGGTACAATATTGGCCCACTGCCAACCTCATGTGGGCCTGCAGGGTCGCACACAAGAATTGCCCAACACGAGCAATGTGTCCAAACTCAATGAATCTTAGATATGTCTGAGAATCAATGAATATGTTTTATCTAGTGAGGATATATATATAATGATTGCACCTAGTGCAAGTGGGAGTCTGTTGGAAATTATGCCCTAGGGGCTAATCTTTATATACCTAAAACTAATTGAGATATTGCATCTCAGATTTGATTTATGAAGATAAATCAATCATTTAATTAAATAGAGATATTGTATCGCAAATTTAATTTTTGAATTAAATATATCATATATCTGATTTAATCTAAATTGAGATATAGTATCTCAGTTTTAATTAAATACATATATATATATATATATATATATATATATATATATATATATATATATTCTTAGATTTAATTTATAGAGATAAATTAAATCAGAAGGCTTTTAATTCGGATTAAATAAATATATTAGATTAGATTTATAAGATAGATTTAATTAATATATTTTTTTAATCCAGATTCAAAAATTCAAATTTCAAAATTAATGAGGATTAATTTTAAATATAATACGCCTATCGAGTTTAGAAAACCTATGGGACTTTTGTCAAGCGTATGAGAAAGTCACGAGAAACCCAAGAGAAAAAAGAGAGACGCGAGAATACTGAAGGCGCTAGCACGCAATCGTCTGTGTTCAAGGTTATTCGTGTGGATACTGGTAGAGGAAGGCGATTCGAAGAGTCGACTTCTGCTGATCGAGAAGGTAGCCCACCAACTCAAATAGAATGAGATGCACACCGATTCGACATAGGTATGATTCATATTCTTTGAACCTTGATTTAAACGCGGTTGAGTGATCCTCTTTGGGATTGGTAAAAGGTCTTAATTTCGCTGCGTGTACGGATCTCAACAATAAGGTGTTTGTGGCTGCTACCTAACTTAAACTTGACCTAAAATAGAAATGGGTTAGGGCTGCATAATGGCCCAAAACAAAATGAATAACATATGGGTTTATAAATACAAAATTCGGGCCCAAATAAAAATCCAGAAAAATGTATTTGACTTTGGCTCCAAGTTTGACCATCCTCTTGTTCGAATTTGCCTTCCAAGTCTGCATAACATTTGTAGCTCTTTGAATCATCTAAAATATGAGACAAAAATTAGGCTAATCTGATGTTCAAAAGTTATGGTTAAAACAATGAAGCATTGTCAATCTAGAATTTTATTATGAAAATGAATTAAATCCAAATAAAAGCCCAAAGCTTAAATAAGCATTAAATCCTATTATTTATTAGCTAACAATCCTAAATTTATTACCCAAAAGATACAAATAAGTGTGTAAAATATTCAATTATCAAATTCCCTCACACTTATCCTTTTGCATTCTTGGGCAAAATCAAAAGGAAAAGGAAACTGGAAGAAAATTCTCATTTCTAGTAATTGCCAACAATGTAAAAATTTGAACAAGGAACACAAGGTTTCAAAAGACCAAACAATCAAGACAAAAATCCTTTCATCTCAAATTACAAATCATGGCAATCTCAATCAATGATGCTAATCACACAATGTGATCTCTCAAGGGATGCCTTCAATCAATCTCTCAAGTATATAAGGAGATAAGTGTATCACTCAAATTCTACTCAAGAAAATTGTTTTACCATAGACTTACTCAATTTCTACTTCTCCACTACTCATAACACATGTATGTATAAGTCAAGAGAGCTTATTATTTATGGTTGTAATTGGATTAGGGTGAAGGTATGTATAAGTATGGAAAACAGAGGCTAAGCACTAACGAAATCTAAAAGAGCACTAATTAAAGAAAATGGAATGACTAAAATGATATTTGTATATCCTTATTATTTCTTCTTTTTTGTTTGTTTGTTTCTTTCTTTCTCTCTCCTCTCTCTCTTGTGTTTTGTTTTGTTTTTTTACCCAATCTTCAATTGATGAATGACACAAAATCAAATATCTCTCCCCCATACTTAAACTGTTGCACTCCTAAGCAACCCCCATACTTAAACATAGAACAAAAGTGAAACCAATACTCCAAGTTATTCCAAGGTGCAGTGAAAATTGGTTTTACACTTAGGCTAGTAATGTGGTTTGTAAAAAAATAAGTCATAAAGGCACAAGGGGGCTAGCAAAAGAAAAATGATGCAAGGGAAAGCTATTTGGCCCAAGTAGGGAAATGAAAGAAAGAAAACAAGCCTCCATCATATTTATACATGTAAGTGAAAATGCAGTTTCAAAAAGAAAGAGAGCAAGTTCTAGAAAACATAAATCATGAGTAGATGCACGCATAAAAGAAAGAATGGTAAAAGAAGAGCTCCATTTAAGTAGGCACAAAATCTCACATAGGGGAGTATCAAATCATGCAATCAACACTACAAAATCAACTATCAAGACATATAATCCAAGAGGTCAGAATCGCAGTCCAACAGAATAACCCATCAAAACCCAAATGTCCAAGTTCGTAATATATGGCAATCATAGAAAGAGAAACTGTATTATTCACAAACTAATTTTATTTGGAAAAAAAATAAAGTGTGAAATGGAAGAAATAAAAGAAAAGAGAGATATAGAAAGAAAGAAGAATACTCCCCAAGGGTTTATGGAGGATAAGTGGCATCAATGAGGAGGATCTCTGCTTCCTCAGGTTGCTTCATGTTTCCCTCATGAAATTGTTTGAGGCGGTGTCCATTAACTTTGAAGGTCCGTCCTGTGGCTGGATCACACAACTCAACATAACCAAAAGGGAAAACATTAGTATCCACAAAAGGGCCATCCCATCTAGAACGAAGCTTACCTGGCATAAACTTCAGACAGGAATTAAATAGAAGAACTTTTTGGCCCACGGAAAATTCTTTCCTCAAGATGTTCTTATCATGGAATGCCTTTGTCCTCTCTTTGTAGAACCATGAACTCTCGTAGGCATCCAATGTAAGCTCATCTAACTCTTGCAGCTGCAACTTCCATTCCATCCCAGACTTAGCCAAGTCTATGTTACATTGCTTAATGGCCCAATATGCTTGGTGTTCTAACTCAACCGAAGATGACACTCCTTACCAAAGACAAGCTGATAGGGGGACATCCCAATTAGAGTCTTATAGGCGATGCGATATGCCCACAAAGCATCATCCAACCGCTTACTCCAATCTTTCTAGGTAGAGTTAACAGTCTTCTATAGGATTTGCTTAATCTCTTTATTTGAAGCTTCAACTTAACCATTGGTTTGAGGGTGGTATGCTATGGAGACCTTGTGAAGCACTCCATACTTGCGTAACAAGACACTCATGCTTCGATTGCAAAAATGAGAGCCCTGTTCACTGATAATGGCTCTAAGAATACCAAACCTGTAGAAAATGTTAGACCTAACAAAATCCACCACCATAGAAAAATCATTAGTCCGAGTGGCTTTCACCTCAACCCATTTCGAAACATAATCAACAACCAACAGTATGTAAGTATGACCATAGAAAACAGGAAATGGACCCATGAAATCAATACCCTGGACATCAAAGACTTCACAAGACTTAAAAAACATGTGGGAATCATAAAATAAGGTAGGCCAAAATAAACCACAGTCTAACACCTTTCTAGCAATTCTTTGTGGTCCAAAGTGACCACTACAAGCAGAAGCATGACAAAAGTGCAAGATAGAATCAAACTCATGATTAGGCACACATCTCCTAATTACTTGGTCACAACAAAATCTCTACAAATAAAGGTCATCCCAAATATAATATTTGGACTTACTTTGCAATTTCAGAGTTTGGCCCTAGTGGAATCAAGCATGCAAAACTCTAGCAACCAAATAATTAACCAAATCAGCATACCATAGAATCTTACCTTATAGCTCAAGAAGCTGATCATCAGGAAAATCATCCTGAATAGGAGAGGGGTGAGAGGGAGAATGAAAAATGCGACTCAAGTGATCAGCTACCCAGTTTTGTGCTCCACTTCTGTCTCTAATGTCAACATCAAACTCTTGGAGCAATAACATCCACCGAATGAGTCAGGGCTTAGCATATGCCTTTTTCAAAAGAAACTTCAATGCAGTATGGTCAAAGTAAACAATAACCCTACTAACTAACAAATATGATCTAAACTTATCTAAGGCAAACACTATAGCTAGCATTGAAGTTAAATCTTACCTTATAGCTCAAGAAGCTGATCATCAGGAAAATCATCCTGAATAGGAGAGGGGTGAGAGGGAGAATGAGAAATGCGACTCAAGTGATCAGCTACCCAGTTTTGTGCTCCACTTCTGTCTCTAATGTCAACATCAAACTCTTGGAGCAACAACATCCACCGAAGGAGTCAGGGCTTAGCATATGCCTTTTTCAAAAGAAACTTCAATGCAGTATGGTCAAAGTAAACAATAACCCTACTAGCTAACAAATATGATCTAAACTTATCTAAGGCAAACACTATAGCTAGCAACTCCTTCTCAATGGTGGTGTAATTAGACTGGGCAGAATCTAAGGTCTTGGATTCATATGCAATGACATGAGAGGCTTTGTCAACCTGCTGAGCCAATATAGCACCAATAGCATAGTTGGAGGCATCACACATAAGCTCGAATGGAAGAAGCCAATCTGGTGGTTGGATCATAGGGGTTGTAGTCAAGCACCGCTTCAAATGATCAAAGGCCAACTTGCACTCATCATCAAATACAAAGTCGACGCCCTTGTGCAAAAGGTTGCACAAAGGTTGGCCAATCTTACTGAAATCCTGAATAAACCTCTGGTAGAAACCTGCATGGCCAAGAAAAGAACAAACTTCCCGCACAGATGTTGGGTAAGGCAAAGTTGTAATAACATCAATCTTAGCAGGATCTACTTCAACACCCTTACTAGACACTATGTGTCCTAAAATTATGCCTGACTCAACCATAAAGTGACACTTCTCAAAATTCAGCACAAGATTGGACTCTATGCACCTATGCAAAACTTCAAACAAGTTAGCTAAACATGCATCAAAACCAGACCCATATACAATGAAATCATCCATGAACACCTCCATGCAGTCCTCTAGAAACTCAGAGAAGATACTTACCATACAACACTGGAAGGTGCTTGGTGCATTGCAAAGGCCAAAGGGCATCCTTCGGTAGGTATATGTTCCAAAGGGGCATGTGAAGGTCGTCTTCTCTTGGTCCTCAGGAGCAATATGGATTTGGAAGTAGCCGGAGTAGCTATCAAGAAAGCAATAGTGAGACTTACCAGCCAACTGCTCAAGCATCTGGTCAATGAATGGGAAAGGATAATTATCCTTGTGAGTGGTTTGGTTGAGTCTCCTGTAATCAATGCAAACTCTCCAACTGTTATGGACTCAAGTAGGAATAAGTTCATTCTTCTTATTGGCCACCACAGTTACCCCAGACTTCTTGGGGACCACCTGAACTAGGCTAACCCATTGGCTATCCGAGATGCTATAGATGATACCAGCTTGTAGAAGCTTGGTGACCTCCTTCTTCACCACATCAAGGATGAGTTAATTAAGGCATCTCTGGGGTTGCCTCACTGGTTTAGCCTCATCTTCTAGTGAAATCCGATGCATACACATGGAGGTGCTAATACCAACTATATAAGCTAATATCCACCCAACGGCCTTCTTGTTTTCCCTCAACAAGCTTAGCAGCTTCTCTTCTTGATCCGGCAGAAGGTTGTTTGCCACAATGATTGACAACTATTCACCCACCTCTAGATAGGCATACTTCAAATGATCTGGAAGGGATTTCAACTCCAACTTGGGTGGTTGCTCAATGGATGAAAGAAGCTTGGGTGGTTGTTCCACAAGTTCTGTAGTGTGCACACCTAAAATCTTGGAAACCATACACAAAGAAGCAGAACTGTGTCTAGGCAACTCACTGTTAGAATCAAAATTCAATACATCATGCAAAGAAGAACTCTCACAATCAACAGCATAAAGAGCATCACAGTCAATATCAGAATGCAAAGAGACACTCATACAATCAATATTAGCACACAATGCAGCATCACTGTCAGTACATATAGGACACCATGTATCATCAGAGCAATCACAAATAACATAATCACTCAAAGATGCAATATGTGGAAAATCAATATATCAATCAGTAACAACATCATCCACAGCATCATCAATCATATCAATGCAGAAAATAGAGTGCTCCTTCCTAGGATGTTTTATGGCATCAAAAATATTGAAATTAATAGAAATATCACCAAACTTCATAAAGAGAGTACCGGGATGCACATCTATTTTAGTCCTAGCTGTTTTCATGAAAGGTCTACCTACTATTAGGAGACTTATCTTCCATATCTAAGATGTAAAAATCAGCAGGGAAAGTCAATTCATTAACTTTGAGTATTACATCTTCAATCAAACCAGAAGGATGAGCATTGCTCCTATTAGCTAACTGAACAATAATACCAGTAGGACGCAAGGGACCAAGACCAAGAGATGTATAGACAGATGCAGACATAACATTAATCAAAGCACTTAAATCTAGCATGCAATCATCAAATCTATAATTACCAATAATGCAAGGAATAGAAAACATTCTTGGATCCTTGTACTTACGAGGCATGGTAGGTTGGATGAGTGCTGATACATTCTGGTTCTTGCTCACTTGTTCAGTTCCCTTCAACCGCCTCTTGTTGGTACACAACTCTTTTTAGAAACTTGACATATTTGATAATCTGCTTGATTGCATCCAAGAGAGGAATGTTGATCTCAACCTTCCTGAATGCCTTTAGAATATCCTTCTCTTGTACTAGTGTCTTTTCTGTCATTTTCTTGGATTGAATGGATCTCCGAGGGAAAGGAAGAGGAATAGTGATATCCTCTTCACTTTGCTTTACCACCTCTTTTTCTTTGGAGTCAATCTTCACATTTCTTGACTCTTTATCGGATGTAATCACATCTGTAGCTAGCTTGGGCTCTTTCAATTGCTTGCTAGACCGTAGGGAGATAGCACTTACGTTCTCCTTAGGATTGGGAATGGTCTATGTAGGAAGAGTGTTGGAACCTTGAGGTTGAAGTTTCCGGTTGGCTAATCTAGGTTTGCAAACTCTAAATGGAAGTTTCAGTTTGTTGCTGGAACTACAATGTATTCTTGGCAAATTGCTTCATCATGTCCTCAAGTGAGGAACCAGAGGAACCACTGCTACTACTAGGTTGCGACATTGGAGGGGGTGCACATATGGCTAGTAGTAGAAGAGGAGCTGGAAGAGGAGGTGGTGTAGAATGTGGGAAACCTGGTGGTCTAAATTGCCTCTACTGGTAACTACTAGGATTATGATTCTGTTGAAACTAGTTGCTTTGATTCTGGTAGCTATGGTTACCCTGATTCTAGTTCCAACGGAAATTAGGGTGGTTTCTCCAGCCAAGGTTATAGGTATTAGAGAAGGCATTATTCTATTGTTGGCATTGTGGCTTCCTTGGAAATACGCCAACTGTAGCTACTAAATGGTCTTCATAATTAGTGTCTTGGAAGGTAAGGTAGTACTCAGTAGGATGGTAGGGATCAGCACAATACCCACATGAATATCCAATCTGAGGAGGGAAAGCATGGACTGTCTGTATAACTGCCAACTGTTTAACCAGAGAGGTCAAGTCATCAAGCCTATTCTCAGGTCTTTGTTGATATGCAACCTGAGGTGTTTGAATCTGGTATATAGGGGTACTGTGCTCTGGTACCAAATTGCTGTGAGTTGGCAATCATAGTGGATAACAAATCTCTAGATTCCTCTGGTGTCTTATTTTGCAAAGCCACACCACTAAAGGCATCAACCAAATTTATGTCATTAGGCAACAAATCCTCATAGAAGTAGGTAATCAGAAGTTGCTTTGTGATCTGATGGTGTGGACAACTTGCACACAACCTCTTGAACCTCTCTCATTATTCATGCATTTCTCCCTATTCACTTGCTTAATGCTAGTAATTTCTTTCCAGATGGATGTGGCTCTTAAGGAGGGGAAGAATTTCTCCAGAAATAGCTTTGCTATATCATTCCAGCATGCAATGGATTGAGGTTAAAGGTAGAACAACCAGTCCTTAGATCCCCCTTCAAGTGAGAAAGGAAAAGCTCTCAGTTTGATATACTCTTCATCAATGGCTTGTGGCTTTATTGTGTTACAGACCACATGAAACTCCTTCAAATGCTTATAAGGACATTCACCTGTAAGACCATAAAACTTTAGAAGCAAATGGATAAGACTAGATTTTAGTTCAAAGTTAGCACCAAGTTCAGGATATTGAATGCATAAAGGTTGATTGACCACTGCAGGTGCAGCCAATTCTTTCAAAGTTAGACGGTTTTCTTGTTCGACCATATTTTCAGAATTTGCAAAAGTACTACTAGAATTAGTAAATTCACAAAACTAAAAAAAAAAGACATAAAATCAAATTCAGAATCTGAAACAAGATCCGTAGTGACTAATTGACTTAACCTACCGGTTCGTGCAGCTAGGATAGTTCTCTCTATTTCAGGATCTCTTTCTAACAGATCATCTAGATCAGTGGTACTCCTGGTACTCATACAGTAGCATATGGCAGAATGAACAAACTCACAAAACAGCAAAAACAGACTCACAAAACAATAAATGATTTTTAAAATTTATGGGACCACCACAGAAATACTCCTAGACCATTGGGGGACCCAAAAATGTAATAAAAAACTTACAAATTGAAAAAGGGGTCTAAACGATAGAATTTGGCTTAAAAATGAAGACTACATGACAAAACATGTATCTTGATATCGAGGCCAAAATTTTTTAATTGGAAAAATTTCATTCCAATTAGAGATAATTGCAAGTCTTACTAGAAATCCTAGAACAATTTCAAAAATACCGGCCACGTCCCATCAAGACCAAAAACTGTGAAAAACATGGGCTAAATGATTGAATTTGGCAATTTTAGGTCAGACCACACCCCTAAATGGGATGATTATTGTTTAGAATGCCATATTCCTTGTGAAAAAGCCCTGGTTCAAGTGATCTGGGTGAGAAAATTTTCTGCCCAGTCACCCGATCCAACTAAAGTACTCCTAAACTACTTTTCTGTTACTAATCAAACCGATGCGAATTCCCCGGTAATGGCGCCAAATTTTGACAGACATTTGTCGTAATCTCCCAAAATAACCAAGTTAACAAAAGATTTGCAGCGTAGTGTGACCTGAATCTTTTTCCAAAGAATTCACAGTAGGTTTAATTCATAACAGTAAGACAATGGAACAGTAAAAATGGGGGGTCTTTTTGGTTCAAACAAATTAAAATGAAAATAAACAGAAACAAAACAAAACAAAAATAGACAGAAACAGATTAAAATCGATCAACTTAACATTTCAGATTCGAGAAACTTCCATCATTGAACGAAATATGAACAAACTTGCGATTGGTTATGGATGAACCGAAATCTCTGCATCCGTCTAGAGAATCCCTCAACTAGACGATCGCCTAACATCTGTCCGAACAGTGGCTTCTCACTGTGCTATCTCATAGCAACACTTAAACCTAGTTCAAACTCAGTCCTTAGGATGAACTAAACCAAATATTAAGTAATCTAACATTCGAACTATTTCAAGAATCGAATCCGATAAGATGAAAACAGAAACGAGTAAAGTTACCGATTATGCACAAGCTCTCTGGATGAATCATGGAATCCTCAACGTTGGGTTAATCAGAGAAATTTAGCCAAACATGACTGGAAAAAATGAAGAGCAAACAAAGAACGCAAAGAACATGAAGAACATTGCAGAGAAAATGAAACTTCTGTCTTCAATCCAAAATAATCAAAAAATGTAATGACATATGGTGTTCGTGGGTGCTGCCTAACTTAAACTTAACCTAAAATGGAAATGGGCTAGGGCTGCACAATGACCCAAAACAAAATAAATAACATATGGGTTTTAAAATACAAAATTCGGGCCCAAATAAAAATCCAGAAAAACGTCTCTGACTTCAGCTCCAAGTTTGACCATCTTCTTGTTCGAATTTTTCTTCTGAGTCTTCATAACATTTGTAGCTCTTTGAATCATCTGAAATATGAGAGAAAAATAAGGCTAATCCGATGTCTGGTTTAAAAGTTATAGTTAATACAATGAAGCATTGTGAATCTGGAATTTTATCATGAAAATGAATTAAATCCAAATAAAAGCCCAAAGCCCAAATAAACATTAAAGCCCATTATTTATTAGCTAACAATCCTAAATTTATTACCCAAAAGATACAAATAAGTGTGTAAAATATTCAATTATCAGTAGTCATGGGATCAAAGGCTAAAGAGGTGTTGTTAGGGAAGAGTGAGAAGCTAAATGTGAAGTGAAAGTAGATTCTGGCTCAATGGCGATCACCTCATCAATGTAGAATTGGAAGTGGAGTGGTGAAGCTAGCTAAGGGGAATGAGAGAAGGAGGGTGAAGAACAGGTTCCTCATAAGGCAAGTCACTAACTGGGATAGGATCTAAGATAGGAGCAGTAGTGGTGTCAGGGATGATGGTGGGAGTATCAATAGTATCAAAGACAGGGACAATAATATTATGAATGGGCTTGTGGACAATGATAGGATAAGAAGGGGCTGAAGTAGTAGCAACATGAAGAACATGTAGGGTAGCAATAAAGGTGTTTGAGAATGGAATCCTAAGGTGTGTCCTTATGATCTCATCCGTCCTCTAAATGCATGTAGTATGCTCTTCTTGGTGGGCAAATAGGATCTTGAAGTTATGATTAACCCATGCTACCAATGTCTAGACATGATAATCCATTTTCTCAACCATGTAGTCATTGGACTACTTCATTCTGCTGAAGAAGGATTCAGTAGATTTCTAGATTGTTGCAATGGCAACCTTTAAAGCGTAATGTATGTAAGTTTGGATAGTAGCGCCCAAGAAGGAAAGGGCTGCAAGACCCTACATGAGATGTCTGACCCTTGTTTACTCTAAAGACTAAGGTCTCCATTCTCTTCATCTTCTTCTTTTTAGGCTTAGGCTAAGATTGCTAACTGGCTTCACTAAAGGTAATATTCATCCTAGCAAGTTGAACCTTCCCATATCTGTCAATCTTCACTACCTTTTCCCCATGAATTAGTATAAAATGTTATGCAAGTAGAGGAGGTAGGAAACTATCTAAGGAAAAGGGGGTGGCAGTGGTCCTAAACTAGTGAAATTGAAATCTTCTCATCTAATGGAGGATGATATCACTAGCTTACCTCGATTCTTGAGAGAGGATTAAGGCTATTATTAACTAGTCCTTCTTGGTGAAGTGTGAAATAGTTCTTTACCTTGTTAACCATACTCTAGGAGTAGGCATACCAGACTAATTTGACCAAGTCACACATTAACCTGGGAGAAAATGTCAACAGACCCAATAGCTTTCTTGGTCTCAATATCTCAAAAATCTCATTTGAAGTGAACTCATAGATGGGTCCAATAGGGGCATCCCCTATCCCTAGAAAATAAGGTGGATTTTATAACCTTGCACAGAAGTCACAAAACACTCCTCTATAATAGTGCCTTGGTCGTCATACTCATCTTCAATCACTATATTGAAGTAAAATACTTTGACTATGGTTAGGAAATAGATAGTTCGAATCCTTAACAAACATGCATACTATCCTAAATATCGATAGAAATCTAAGTTGAAGTTACATTTTAAAGAAGCTAGATCCACAAAAATAGTAGAATAGAATGATCTATTACCATATCACTTGAGTGATCTTGCATTACTTTTGAAAATTCAACGAGTAACTTGCAAAAATCACTAGAAGTTATGATGCATCACTTGAGTGCATTAATTGCTACTCGAGTAATCATCTTAGATAACTTGAAGTGAATAACTTGTAAATGGAATAAATCACTAAGAGGGGGTGAATTGGAGATTTTAAAAATTCTTTTTGAAACACCCAAGTTTTTGGATTGAAAACAGAGTGTAAGAAAGCAAGGGGAGAAAAGCTAGACAAAATAGATTTATACTGGTTCGGTCCTAACCTTGATCTACGTCCAGTCCCCATATATCTTATGGGTTTTTCAACTATCTCAATATTCTTTAATTACAACAATGTAACTCTCAAGCAATCCTAATCACCTAGGACTTGCTCCCCCTTACACTTTGTAATCAAATAACCCAACTCACATGTTCCAAAACCTTGAGTTCTATTAAACAAGTAATCAAAATGATTTTCAAAAACAACCTCTCAAAAAGAGCAGATATGGATAAACACTGAAGTTCAAATACAATAGAATTCACAATAAAGACTCAAATCGAAAAATGTAATCAGTTGTAGTTCTGTGTGTTGTTGCTATGAGTCTTCCTGGGCATTTATAGTGTAATCAGAGGAACTAGCCGTTGCATTTTCTTCTCTTGATTCTTCAATGTTCAGCTTCATATCTGGGATATGACAGTTGCATATATTTCTCTATTTCTTCAATTCTTAGCTGGAATCCTGGATTTAGTTGATGCAGATGGTCTTCTAGAATTCTTGTCATTCCATAACCTATATTTGACCGTTGGAGAGTGATCTGAACGATCTATAACGGCCTGAGCTAAACCATTGGGATATAGGAGAAATTTCAGGCATGTTCTTGGTTCTTCATTAATTGCATTTAGCCCAGATTTGATTTCACCTTGATCCTTGCTAAATTCATCTGAAACTGATGAGTATATCGATCAAGTACATATATATGATGATTCAAAACTTAAAATGTGAGTAAATTAGTCCATAAGTTTGAATCAGATAGATAGAAGACGTCATATGTAAAACAGAGATTCGTTAGGCTCGAGTTTAAGCTATGTAGGCTCATGTCTAATCGTGTTGCAAACTTTGATAGCTCTCTTTTTCTGAGCCAAACTCGAGTTTGTAAGTCTCAGGCTCAAGTTTGCTTCAGTCAAACATATTCAAAATCCTTTCAATCAGAGATAAGCTTGAGTCTACATAATCATGCTTAAGTTTATATTTGAGAAAGATTTTGAATGCTCTCTGTGAGGGACAAACTCAAGTTTAACTTCATAGGCTCGAGTTAGTTCACATGAAAAATTGTTGGAGAGCTCTCTGTAAGACTTAAACTTGAGTTAAAGAAGACATGCTCGAGGTTAACAGTATATAATATGGCGACATGCTCTCTGTAAGGCATAGGCTCGGGTTTATCATGACAGACTCAAGTTTAACTAAGAACAAACAAATTGTTTTGCTCTCTGTAATCCGTAGACTCGAGTTTAACATAATAGGCGCGAGTTTTCCTAAGTTCAAAACACTTGTCTTGCTTTCTGTTAAGTATAAACTCGAATTTAACAAATCCAGGCTCGAGTTTAACTTATATTACAAGGATTAAATCAATTTTAACAAACTTTTACCTTGTTTGAACTTTAGCAACAAAGAACAATTTATTAGTTTACAATTGTCAGTTATCATCAAAACACATAGAGAACTAACATAATTGACACTCGAGTGTCTTGTCGATTCAAGTTTATTTCAAATACAATTCCATCACTTGAGTGGTTAAAAACTCACTCGAGTGACTTAAATCATAAAGTCCAATTTCTATATCAAGGTTTGCTATCATTAAAACATCATAATTTGATAACTAATAGCCTCACCCTGTAAAGAGGAGAAAACAAGTTTAAATCCTGAGAAGTGCACTTTTTTGGGAGATACAAAAATCATATGTGCACTAAGCCTCGAAAGGCATTATACCCTTTACTAAATAAAAAAAAAAGGACCAGCATAGTTCTTTTCAGGATTTTACTACAACAATTACAATTACGGTATGATCATAGTTCTTTTCCCTATATTATTGGCATGTTAAAATTTTCCTTTCGAGTACTAGCATAGAGTAGGTCTAACAATGTAAGGCCCCGCTAGACCTCTTGAGATCTCAAGTCCGAATCCTACATGAGAAACTTGTGTTAGGACGGCCACACACAAATCTCGAAATGGTTACCATATGATAATATTAAAAGAAAAAATCCTTTTGAGTTAATGAAGTTGTCAAGTATAGGGACCATATCAAAGCTTATTTATCGATCCATTCAAGTACCATAATGAAGGAAAAAATTTGGAAAATGATAATTATATGCTTGTGGAATAGGAAAATTTACTATTGTTGTCATTGTAACTCCCTATGGTCCTTATGATAAGGACATTTTTCATTATCCATTAAACTTCTTTTTGCCCTTAATATAAGAGTTAGTGTGGTTAGATTTAGTCCTCATTATAAAATCCCAATCCACTTTGTCCCCAACATTTATCATGTTTTTTCTAAATTATCCCTATGGATTTGCTTACGTTTAGGGAGTTTCACATCAACGGGCAATTTAAATGTAAATGATTTAATAGTGTATTTTAGGGAAACCAATACACATTTTTGACAAACACATAATTTAACTAATTTTTTTAATCTACCTAAATTAAGTAAGTAGATATTATATTTTGGATGAGAGGTAGTATATGACATTTTCTTTTTCAAAAGTATTATTGTTTTTCAAATGCTTATACTGAAAGTAAATCATACTCCAATATGTTCCCCCATACCCTTTGTTAGAAATAAATATGGTTTCCCCAGACAACCATTTAGTATTCATTACAAAAAAACTTCGGATTATTCACGGAATTACTGACAATTTTATGGATAAAAATTACCCACGGAATTACATCAGTAACTAACATTATCGACAGAATTCCGTGGGTAATTTCCGTCGGTAAATAAATTTTCCATCACGAAAAATTTCATGGTAGAATAAGCCATGGCTTTTTGTTAGATATGATTACTTTTGATGATGTCTTATATAGATGCCATTAGTAAGAGCAAAAAGCTTGTATATTATGTTTATCTTCTTCATTGACTAATTCTTAAATTTAGTGTAGAAACAAAGATGTGAAGTTCATCTATGAAGAATGATCAAGAAGAAGATCAATAAAGAAGTATTGAATGAGAGAAAGAAATTGAATCAAAGAAGAATCAAGTGATCAAGAATGATCAAGAGAAGAGAAGAAAGGAAAAGGTTGAATTATATATAGAACAAGAAGGAGATAAGAGATTTCATAAAGAAGAAATTGAAGAACATGTTAAGTTCAAGAAGAAGAGGAAATATTGAAGAACTTGCAGAAAATAATGAGTCCAAGACAAAGAATGATCAAAGATGGGAGGTGATGGAAGATGGAAGAACTTAATGAATGGAATGAGAATATCATTATACAAGTTCCAAGATTGATTCTAGAAGACTCCATGATCAAGTGGAAGTTGGAATGCGAGAAAACTCGAGTTTGAAACTCAAAACTTGAGTTAGTCACTTAATGACTCGAGCTTGCAATGTCTTCAGCATCTCTGGCGTCTTTGGACTAAGAAAACTCGTGTTTCCAAGTCAAAACTCGAGTTTACAGCGCTGATCAGCAACTCTGTTCACCTCTTTTCACGTTCAACTTGGGCGAGGTCTGGTAATTTGATGATATCTGCTAAATCAAAGTTAGATTGAGGTGAAACCAATTTTGGATGAAAGTAGACTTCCAATACAACATTATGACAAATTTTCAAGCCTAAACAAGTTCAGATGAGAGAGCTATAAATTGTAGAAGTTGGATCAAGAATTCACACCACACAGCAGACCAAGCTTCAATGTTTTGAGTGTAACTCACAATCGATACATCGGAATGAGCTGAAATCAGTGGCATATGAAAGAAGACTCATAAGGCTTTCCACCCAGAGTTGAACAAACTAAAATGAAGTTTAGTCTAGGGAGATATGACCTTCAAAAGTTGACAGTCAGTTCAGAATGTTTCAAGAACGCTGGTCAAGAACATCCTTCATTCATCGAATCATAACGGACAAAATTCAATGAGTTTGGAGTTGATTCTTTTTGCATTAGAAAGAAGACTCAAAGAGCTCTATGGGGATAAGTATCTTGCCAAATTTGGAGCTATATCAAGTCAGAGAGCAACCAATGACAGAACAACTTGAAAACTCGAGTTTACAAATGAAAACTCGAGTTTAGCTCAGACAGAGAACAGCGAACATCAGAGGATCTTCCAAACTCAAGTTTGTGAGACAAAACTCGAGTTTTGATTAGACAGAGAGGAATCTAGAGTAACACGACAGCCTCAAAACTCGAGTTTCCAAATGCAAACTCGAGTTTACATCTCTGCTTCAGAAAAATCACCGCGTCGAAAATCTCATTTCTGATTAAGAACATCCAAATGATTGCCCAAATGATTTATAATACTTCTTAACATCATTTATATCATTTGTGTACATGTTTCAGACAATCAAAGGGCGTCAAACTGAAGATCAAGGCTAAAGTAAATGCTGATGTCATAGTTGGTTCATAAAACAAAGTTCTAACGGCTAGTTTCCAACTGATCTCTAACGGCTCTATTCATAACGGTCATATTCTCAACATTTAGATGATATTCATCTATAAGTAAAGCCACATTCAAAACACACAAAGATGATGGCCAGGGCTTGCACTGTCAAAATGCCCAAATTCTGAATCTCATACATACTCTGTTTTTCAAATGTTTCATAATTTATCATAGAAAGAGTGAAATGATTTCTATTGTACTTCAGTGATTATCCATTCACTTCCTTGAGAGAAGATTCATTGTAAATCATATTTTCTGAGAGATACTCAAGGTTGGGTGATCTTGAGTGGGAAATTGATTGTATCCTTACGGATTGTAAGGGGGAGTATTTCAGTGAGAGATTTGGCTTCACAAGTGTTTGGGTGAATTTGTGGGATTGTAAAAGGCTTCTCTTGTGCCCGGATGAACAAGAGGATAATGAATTGAAAATCTCAAGTGGAGCTTGGGGACTGGACGTAGGTCAAGGATTGGGCCGAACCAGTATAAATCTCAGTTTGCACATTCTCTTCCTTAATCTCCTATATTTCCAACATATGTGTTTGAATGATTGTTTATAGTTTTATAATTCTTCCTTAATAATTTAATATATTTTATTTTGTGTGTCGTGGAAGCAAATAAAGTAATCTAAGTTTGTTTCTAGAACCTAAGAGACTAGTTGAAACAATCAAAATAATAAGTACTTAAGAAACTGATTATTTGTGCAAATAAATTATTTTATTTCTAATAATTTAATATATTTTATTTTGTGTGTCGTGGAAGCAAATAAAGTAATCTAAGTTTGTTTCTAGAACCTAAGAGACCAGTTGAAACAATCAAAATAATAAGTACTTAAGAAACTGATTATTTGTGCGAAAATTATAATCAAGGACCTAAGAAAAATAATATTTATTAAGAAGAACCATAAAAATGATAATTATCTAGAAGGACTATAAATTAAAACATTAAAATAAAAAAGACTAAATTGTCCTTAACCGGATTTCATATATTCTTTTTAATTGAATCATAATCTACCGTGATTTATGGATAATAACAAATAGAGTCTAATTCAAATAACCCTGTTCTTTTCCGATTGCATAGATACCGGGAAAAAAAAGTTGTCAACAAATAAAAACCCAGTTGACGTTGGTTCGGGAATCAGAACAAAGAACTAGGGCTTTAAAATGAAGTATCAGAGCAAGACCCCGATCGAGGAGCAAGTATGCGTAATTGATGAGAGATAGGGAAAGGGAGAGAGAAGGGAGAAGGGAGAAGTTGAATTAGTGAAGCTAAGTGTGGTGTTTGGAATATCAAGTAGTGAACGTTCGCCTTTGGTCATCACTAGAAACCCTTCAAAAACTCACTACTGTATTTGCAGCATCTTCCTCAACACAGAACGCTTACATCACAAGTGACTATAGTCCAAGTCACCTCACCATACGTATACGTATTAACAATGACCTAAGGTATTTTTACGTTACTGCTTTACGAGAGGGCCTAGGATAGAGAAAGATAGTGAATAAGGAAGCATTTAGTATATTATAAGAGAGGAGTTCCTTACTCGACTCTTTGAAATTAGAGAAAATAAAGAAAATCTGGTTAAAGGCAATTTAGTCTTTTTATTTTAATGTTTTAATTTATAATCCTTCAAAATAATTATCATTTTTTTGTCCTTCTTAATGAATGTTATTTTTCTTTAGTCCTTTATCATAATTTTCCCTTATTTGTATGTACTAACTCTGGAAAAAAAAAAAGAGAGAGAGAGCAAATACTTGTAGTTAAATAAGCTTTATTATATGATATTGTGGAAAACAGATGTGGGAAGAGTGTCAACTATCAATGGCATCATGAAAATAAAGAGTGACAACTATGAGAAGATTACTGTAAACAGTATAAGCATAATTTTTAGTATTATTTAACCTAAATGAAATATTTTTCACACAAAATATTGCACATCATGCACAACTGTGTGAATGGCTTTATGTCAAACAATTGATTTCGTCAATGGCTTTATGCCGCCACACTTTCCCTCGTAAAAAAATTGATTTTGGTAAAATCAAAGTGAAAAATAAAATAAGTCAAATTAATTGACTATACAAATTATTTTTGGGTAAAATTGACTATACAAATTAAATATATACATAATATCTTCGGTGGGCGTACTTTATGAACAAGCAAACTAAACTGATTTGCTGTCGGTGGGCCACTTGAACCAGGCCCTATTGGGCAACGGGAATGATGTTTTGACTAACCACCCACCCACCCACCAACCCACCAGTTAACCATTAAATTTGATTTTGAAATTTTTGTTTTGACTCATATACCCCTATTTAACATAAGAGTTATTTAAACATTTATATTTACCAAAAAAAAATTTACACAATAACAACAACAACAACAAAGCTTTGTCCCATTATGTGAAGTTGGATACATGGATTCTACAACACCATTGAGCTCGAGTAAAGGAGGAGGATTGCATTAAATCCCTAATAGCCAATGTAAGACTGATCTATTGAATCTTTATGAACATGGACTAAAAAATGATTTTTAATACACTCAAAAAATAATTATAATATAGATATTTTTTAAATTTATAATATATATTATAAGAATAATTTTATTGTATATATATTTAAATTTTTTTTTACATTTTATTTTTTTAGTTATGTAATTTTATTGAAGCAATTTTTACAAATTCAAATACATAAATTGACTAAAGTAGTATTTAAAAATGGATTTAAAAACCTCAATAAATTAATATTTTGACATAACAAGGATAATTTATTATTACCGTTTGAATGATATTTGTAATATTGAAGAGAGGGTTTATAACAATCATATTATAAGGGAAAATTAGTAAGTTTAAATATTTTAACATTTTTAATTAATGAAATTAAATATTTTACAATAATTAACAGAATATTCTTAACGCTGTTAAAAATTGGACTAAAGTGTAGGATTTAAGAATTGAGATGATGTCTATGTAATTTTAGCAAAATGGAAAGGAGGTTCGTTGTTACATTTTATTCTAATATGTACTATCTCCGATGTATTATATAATATTTAAGAAAACACATATGGGAACAGTGACAACTACGAAGAAGATTACTATGAAGTATACTCGATATAAGCTTAATTATTAATTAGTACTATTTAATCTAAAAAGTTTGAAATTTGAGCCCCATAAAATATTTTTCTCAGACAAACTATTACGTATGGAAACTTGTTGAATTGCTTTATGTCAAACAATTGTTTTGGTAAATGGCTTTATTCCGTACGTTACCTTATCAAAAAGAAATATTTTGGTAAAACAAAACTGAAAAATAACATAAACAGATTCATTGACTATGAAAATTAAATATACATAACTTATAGGCTAAGGAACAAAAGCGTGAAAAACAATTTTCTTCGCTATGAGTGATACCAGTTTCGTATTGAGGGGGGAAAAGTCTATAATAAGGTAAACTCGTCCACCATTATCTGAATCAAAATTTGTGTATATAAGCGGACATAAAACTCAGTTTTATGCACAGAAAAAGCACGAGTGTGATTCTAAAATCATGGGGTCTGAAAAGTCGCCATTATTGCTGATTTACGTGTTTTTGTTACTTTCGGTTTCATCAACTTCCTCAATTCCAATTCCAGAACTCTTTACTCAGTGTCTTGAGGCGAATTCTCAAAAACCAATCCCATTTTCCACCACAATTTTCACCACTAACAATGCTTCTTTCACTTCAGTCCTTGAATCCACAGCTTATAATCTAAGGCTCCTACTGCCTTCAAAGCCGAAACCAGAATTCATATTTACTCCATTAGAAGACTCTCATGTTCAAGTTGCTGTTATTTGTGCAAGCAAGCTAAAAATCCACATGAGGGTACGTAGTGGAGGTCATGATTATGAAGGGGTTTCTTTTGTTTCTCTCATTGAGAAGCCATTCTGGATCTTAGATCTCGCCAAGCTTCGTGCCATCGAAGTTGATATAGCACAAAAGACAGCTTGGGTTCAAGCTGGTGCTACCAATGGAGAGGTTTACTATAGAATTTATGAAAAAAGTCCAGTCCATGGCTTCCCTGCCGGCATTTGTACAAGCCTAGGCATTGGTGGTCACATTACAGGAGGTGCATATGGCGCTATGCATAGAAAGTATGGACTTGGTGCTGATAATGTCATTGATGCGCGAATCGTGGATGCTAATGGCATAATTCTAGATAGAATAGGTATGGGAGAGGACTTGTTTTGGGCAATTAGAGGTGGAGGAGGTGGGAGCTTTGGGATTATTTTGTGGTGGCAAATCAGGCTTGTTCAGGTTCCACCTATAGTGACAGTTTTTACTGTTACTAAAACCTTAGAACAAAATGCAAATAGTATTCTCTATAAATGGCAGCAAGTAGCACCAAACATTGATGAGAATCTGTCTGTTAATGTTCAATCAACGACAACAAATAGTAGTCAGGGAAAAAGAACTATATTAAATACTTATATTGGTCTTTTCTTTGGTAGAGCTGAAAGGCTTCTCCAATTGATGGAGAAAAATTTTCCAGAGTTAGGTCTTACAAAAAAGGATTGTTTAGAAACAAATTGGATCAAAGCTGTGCTTTATTTAGGTAGTTTTCCAAATACCACATCCCCGAAAATTCTTCTCCAAGGTAAACCCGCCATTCCCAAGGCATACTTTAAGGCCAAGTCAGATTTTGTGAGGCATGTGATTCCTGAAAATGCTTTGAATTCCATATGGAAAAGGCTTATTCAGGATGGATCAGCCATGATGATTTGGGTTCCATACGGAGGAATGATGAGTAGAATCTCAGAATCCACAATTCCATTTCCTCATAGAAACGGAACTCTCTTCTTGTCCCAATATATAGTTAGGTGGGCTGATGGAGAAAAGAGCATGGAGAAGCATATGAATTGGATTAGGAGATTATATGACTTCATGGCTCCTTATGTTTCAAGCTTTCCAAGAGAAGCATATGTGAATTACAGAGACTTGGATTTGGGGATGAACCAATTCAACAAGACAAGTATCTTAAGGTTAAGCACTTGGGGATTCAAGTATTTTAAGGATAATTTTATAAGGTTGGTGTTGGTGAAGTCAAAGGTTGATCCAAGTAATTTCTTTAGGCATGAGCAAAGCATCCCTCCATTTCTAATTGGATACTAACAAGGAAAAATCAAGGGAAATTTACTTTTTTGGTAATTTGTGTTTAGAAAAGTTATGATAAGAAATAAGGTTGTTTGTATGGTCTGTGCCTGATATGTTTCAATTCATATCCAAATAAGTATGTAAAATATGTTATTGGAGTTTTAGATTATGACTATAATGTATGAATGTGATAAAGATTGTTAATCCATGTTTAGTTAGTTTCTCTTATGATGATATTATAAAAGATTTTTTTTTAATCTATTTGTCAAACCTTATAGTAATATCCTTTAATAAGTCATATAGTTAACTTAATTTCAATTAAAGGAAGTATACTAGCTAGCATAATTTTTTAATATTCAACAATTTCTCTGAAGGCTTCGTTTCACAATAAATGCACACATTTATACTCGTATAAACTTACAAAATCTTTACCTAGTCAACTATACATACTATATAACAAAACAGAACATAGATTTACAACCAAAGTCCATTTTAATTCATAACCAATGTTAGAATTTGAAAGATTAGAGTAGAGAGGAAACAAAAGCCTTTAAAACATGATTGAATCCTTAATATTTAATTCTTGAATCAATGAGAGAACAAAAGTCTTTATATATATAGGCAAAGCCAGTGGTAGAGCCACACTTGCACAAGTGTTCGCATGTGCAAACACAAATTTTGAGTTTTTTTTAATACATGAAAATGAAGGCATAAGGTTCAATCGGTGGCTAGAAAGTTAGAGTTTTGCACAAGGTAAACTTTCAACCTTTTTTACTTTGTTTAGGTCCTGCATGTAGATCTCTATTTTTTAAGAGCTAAAACATAGGAGGTTTTAGCATGTATCACAATGGAAAATTTCAATCAACCACACAAATCATTTAAAACTAATAGGATAGTACACACACACGCGCGAGCGCACACACACACACATCATACTTCAAAAGCATGGTGTGGGTGTTTTGTATAAATATATCGCCGTGCATATATATAGTATATATACACTATATGTGTACACACCATGAAATAAAAAGTTGTGTCTCTTAGTCTTTGCGTCCCTGAGCCTTGTATCGGTTTTACTGTTTACACACACACACACTTGACAACAACTTATATATATATATATATATATATATATATGTAAGTGTATAGCTGTTTATATTAGCAAAATAGCAAAGTTTTTGGTTTCATAAACACACACATACATATGCTTCATTTGTGTGTGTGGAACAACAAGCTTTTGGAGTTCCTAACACACACACTATTCCAGTAAGCTTTTGGTTTACCAAACACATGCCTTTTGCTTTTCCATGCTTCATGTGCAGTTACACACACACACACACACAAAAACAATACAGTAAGGTTTTTTTTCCAAATGTAGCGAATATATATATATATATAACAAGACAGCAAGCTTTTCCTATTATTTCCAAATGCAATGATCTACATATATACATATAGTGGTGGAGCCACACTTGTGCCACTTTCCAAATGCAATCAGATAAGTGATGATATTTATCAGAGTTGTAGCGCACAGACATTGAAATGATTTGGATGATTTAATTGCGGAATAAAATTTGCTTAAAATAACTCAGTTGAAAGCATGAGGATAAATTTTGTTTGCGATTCGAATCTATCTTATAGTTGAATATTAATATAGTAATCCAAAAATAGACAAATGATAAACAATTGAATAGAGTACATCTACTCATATTTTCCCAAGAAGTTCCTTTAATTCTACCGTAACCTTTAAAGCTGCGTCTTCCCTCTTGATCTCGTTCACCTACTTGTCTCTTTCATGTGGTCTAAAGTTCAATTGAATGAATCTCAGGGTAATAGTTAATCGTATATGCAAGTATGAAATATAAATGACAACATATCACATATTAAGCATAGAATAATTCATAGTAAATAAGTCATACCATAACCACAGTTATCGGCTAAGGACTGCAACCGTATAGAACACGCAACCTTATGGGACACACAACCCCAATTCATAGCTAAGATACACATATGCAAATATTCTAGTAAACATGGTTAGTCATACATTAATACATCTATACATACAAGCTAATAAGATAATGGTTACCCACCTTAAACTTGAGTCCTTAATTTCGCCCGGAGGTGTCAGGATCAGAAGAGGTGTCAGATATATTTATAAACGTTTAACATTGTCATTAGTCATTTATGGTGTCACAAAGTACCTAACTACGCAGATTATGTTTAGGGGATTAAAAGAATTAATCCCTAAAAATTCCCTTATCAATAATACCCTTTTTATTTATTTATTTCCTTTTCCTAATAATAATAACAATATCTATTTATTATTATTTATTTATTCTATTTATTATTATTATTATTATTATTATTACTCGCTAATTAATTTCAACTCTTAGAGGTTATCCTAATATTTTAAATTAGGAGTCTAGCAAATGCGAACACCCACTACTACCAAAAGTGGATATTACTTCCCCAAAAAAGGGAGTAAAAAGTATAGGAAAAGACTTAGGCGTTCTAAATATCAGTTTAGGGCGCCTAAAATATACTTTAGGCGTCCTAAATAAAATTTAGGGCGCCTAAAGTAATTAATTTTAAGACTTAGACGCCAAAGTTTTTTCAAAAAATTATCTAGACGCTAAAAAATATATTTCAGGCGCCCAAAAAAAGTTTAGGGCGCCTAAAGTATACTTTAGGCGCCCTAAAAATGGTTCAGGGCGCCAAAAATATTGTTTTTGGTGCCCTCAATGTTTTTAAAGTCGCCTATAGCCATCTTTTTTTTTTTAAAGTTTAAATCTCATTCCCATTCTTTCATTCTCATCAAATATTGCTTCACCACCAACGACAAAACCCTAGCCTCCCAAAAAGAAACTCTTGCGGAGAATCATATGGAGCGGTTAAGTCGAGACAATCTAACTGATTGTGAACGTCCTCTGCTTCACACTCAGTCCCTCTCATGTCGTGCCCCTTGACGTCGTCCGTCGTACTCCATCATCCAACTTGTTGTTGTCTTCGTAGCCTCTCATTGTCGTCCTCCTCTGGATGCACACGCGCGAAAAATTGAAGGGTTATGAGAGTTTGGGGGAAGATAAACAATTTGAAAGTGTTTATGTGAAAAGGTAGGATGTTAATATTACTTTTTCATGTTTGAATTTTCTGAATTTTTTAAATTCTGGAAGTTAACTGAAGGATTTGGGTCGAAAATAAATTATACCAGTGTTTAAGGGTTTGGTTAAGGGGAAAAAAAAGAGCCAAGTGGTACACCAAAAATGCCAAAGAAAGTTCTAATTATTCTTCACTAGTTTCTATTCTGTTTGTAAACTCTGTTCTCCATCTATCGTAATGTTGAAGTGATTACTTGCATGTGAGGGATTTTCAACTTTCAAGTTCGGAGCATAGATTCTACTTTTCTTTCTTTCTTTTAGGGATATCTGTAATTGCTGGATTTAATTTTTGTTTTTCAATCTTTGTCTTGTCTTCGTGTTCTGGATTCTGCCTTCTAACTTTCTCTTGCATCTCGATTAGTTTTACATGCTTGGGTTGTGTATGACCAAAATGAGCCTTTGCCTGGTTTTTTTTTAATAAAAAAAGGCATTAAGGCGCCCTGAATTTTATTCAGGACACCTCACAAAACAATTTTAGCATTTATACACATGACTACATATATGAGTGTTTTTTTGGATCATTATTTCGACAATTTTGTAGGTGTCATCTCAGGGTGCCTTAACTGCCTTAAATCAGAATTTTTTACTACCCCCACATAGATGTCCTTTAAAAAAGGGACGTTAATTGGGTCTTATTTAGGATGATTTTTTAGGTTTTTTGTAGTAGTGACCAAATAAACTTTAATGAGATACATAATTTATATTTAGGAATAAATATTTTAAGTTTCATAATTACTGACACTATATAAAATATGACTTTTACACACACACACACATACATGAAGTTTGTGATATGTGATATGCATATACACACTTGTGGCATGCCTCATGAATTTATATATATAAAAGCATCACAACAACGTATATATACTTACACACACACACACACACACATACATGAAGTTTGTTTGGATTTCCTAGACACCACACTACATAGTATATATAGATATGAACAAGTACTATATATGGAAGAGAAATACTCTCCTCATCTTTTTTCTCATTTTCCCTCATCAGCCCATCTAGGCCGTTGATTGAAAAGAGGAGAGAGAGGATAAAGTACTTTTCAAATTGATTGGATAGATATGATTTAGAGATTATGAGGGATAATGAGAAAAGGCCTATAAGAGAAACTCAACCCATATATACCTATGGCATGCTTCATATATATATGTATATAGCATGACAACAACGCGCACACAGTATGTCATATACACATGAACAGAAAAACAAAGGCAAACAGAAAGATCTTGAGACACAACTAACATCCTTATTCCTATTTTATGTATTCAATTTTAGTGACATCTCATGGCTTTGCTTCCTATGGTTTAACACTCCTAACTTGCTAAGGAAATGACGAGACTTGAAGGTGATAAGCTTGATGACTTACCTTTGATCTGTTTCAAACTTGCACGTTGATTATCTACCACGATCGCCTCCCTTGTTCTCACAGCAAGGAGTAGAGTAAGTGTGTTTTTGGTTTATGAATCTCTCTCTATTTCTTCACCTCTCCCTCTCTCATTCTCAGTTTTACTTGGTTGGAGGAAGTGAGTGAATGAAAATGCAAAGCAATGGTTATATATATCAAATTGCAGATCCAATTTGAGAAGAAACTAATAGTCTGAGGAGAAAAGCCAATGGGTAACATCACAGGGCTCGAGGCATATGTGTTTGCACTAGTCTTGTGCTACTTCTGTGAGTCACTGTGTTTGTCTTTGAGCTTGTATGTGCAGTTGAAGCCTAAAGTGAGATCTGTGCATTGTGGGAGTATGATTTGTTGTTATCTTTTTCTTGACAGTGTGTTCAGTTTGTTTTCTAGTTGAGAAAAGGAGTTAAATGAACCAAATGAATATATAAGTTAATGGGTTAGGTAATGGTCCATGAAGAAACATGTTGAGTTAGGATGATTAGAGGCTCATGGTTGGGTTTTTTTTATTATCTGATGGGCCAACGAGAATGACACTAGAATGGGTAGTATGTTGCTTATATAGGCTGTGTGGCAATAAGGAAAAACAACTAATTGCATGAGTTAAGTATATGGGCCATAATGATTAATGACTTAAGGTAATATATGCTTTGAGTTATTGTGTAAACTAATACAATAGTACATGGAGAGGTAGAAATTACCAATGTATAGTAGCACTAATGTTAGCTTCTCCTTTACTTCCTAATATTAGGCCATTGCCAAAGGAAGTTGACATAGATGGTAAGGGATTTGTTCAAGTCCCAAAGGGATGTGTGTTCGATCCTCGTTGTCGTTGCTGGGACTCCTTTGGTAGGCAATTTCATAAGTCCCCATTAAGTGCTCATAGAGCCCAGGGTCGTGCCCTGACCTTGGTGGCCATTAACTTCCAATAATTATTTTATACATAAATTATCCCTTCTAAATATTCTTTGACTTTACTTTTTCCTCAATTAATTTATTTTGGTCATAAAATATCATCGCCAAAATATTCTAGCCAATAACTATTCCCAGCTAGATTGCCTTTAATTTACAGGAAAATATGTCTTAAATTCCAATAATTAACTTCATAATTAATTTCCATATATTATTCAAACTTTAAAATCCTAAAACTTGGGATGTTACATCATGCATGTCAACTTATGTTGAACGTGATATGTATGACAAGATTGATGATGAAGATATAATGCAATATTTTCAAGGAATGAAGAACCGAATAATGTTTTTTTAATCGTTTTGTTGTAATAGCTTAGTTGACTCTTCATTATTATTTTTCTATGTTAAGTTGAAGTTTTCTTTTCTTGTTTATATTCTTTTGTTTTTTTTCATACATTTAAAACTTTTCTTTTAAAAAAAAAAATTGGGGGCGTTGCCCTCGAACCCCTAAATCCCCCTACTAATTGTGCGGACACAAACAAAAAAAATTTAGCTTCACTACTAGGCAAAGCATAACCTAAACTAATCCTAGAATATAATCTAATATTTTAATCTAAATAAATCTTAATCAAATATAAACTCTACTAATAATATTTTTAAGATGTATCAAATATTAACAAATGATATATAATATCTCAACATTAGAATATATGAAATATTAATATAAGACATAATAATATTTTAATACCCCCTTCAAACTCAAAATCATCTTGAGTTTGCCAATTAAAAACTGGAAGTGACAACCATAAGAAGTAGCTACAACATTAGGTAGGCGAACTAAAAGTAACATCTTAGAGCAAGCGTCAATCTAGATGAAATAGAAATGACGTCAAGCTGATCTGGATGAAACCAAACTTGTCTTCAAGTTTGGGAGGAACTAGATGATCTAAAGATCTAGGCGAAGCCAAACTGTCAAAACATCTAGTTAGAACTCTAGGATAGAACCATGCACTCTTTAGGGAATAGAAGATATGGGCAAAACCATATGGTTAAGAAATCTAGACAACGCTCTGGTATGGAACCATACACTATCCAGGGAATTGGTTTTCTGATATGGACAAAGCTCTAGGATGGAACCTGACACTTTCCAAAAATGAATCTAGGATGGAACCAGATTGCAACACCTCATTGCTCTGTGCCCAAAATAAAGTAGTGTCTTCCTAAACTGAATTTAATGTATTATTTAATAAAGAATTTAAACCATTGGGATAGGTTTAATCCTGGAAATGAAAGCATTTTTTTAAATAAAGAGTTTAAAATAATATTATAGATCAAATGAGCTTTTATGAAATATTTAAAACATTTGAAAACATTGCATTAGTGGTTCAAACTTATCGTTAAAAATCCATCATACTTGAAACCTTGTTAGGTTTTATCAGAGTATTTCCTTATTTCTTTGATTAACCTAGTGCTCTGCTAAATCATTCATCATGTTCTGGGGCTTGTTATATATATGTCTGTCCCTACAGCAATAGTAAGCAACATATATTATGCATCATGTCTACTTCTACATGATCATATGTACCTAATTAAATATTCATCCCAGTAATCACATTTGGCTATCTCAAAATATTACCTAAGTCAAAAGGAAATAGAAATATCTATATGTACAAAAGTGAAACTAAATGTTTTCTCTACACCATCATCACCACCTTCTTCGCAAGGTCAAGTGATTTTTACGCCCTTGTCTGTTCCTCCTTGTCTATTAGATTGCTCTCGTCTTGGATTTATGGAAGGTTATAAGATTCAAAAGAATGAATCCCAGAGTAACAGGTTAATCTCAAATTCTAGTATAATGAATATATGTAAATTGACCAAAACAAAGTGGTTCATACAGCATATAAAGCAAATAGATTGCATACAACAAGTATTACATTCCATATGCAACTTGTAATGCAAGTAATCATTTAATGATTTCAAATACATTTGCGCTAGGAAATACATTTTGGGTCATTCAAATACCAAAATACCTGAATGTGGTCCCATAGTTGGCCCTTCCTCTCAATCAAGCCATGGGTGGTGCTACCCCCATATAGGCGGGACATCCAAATATGGTATAAACAAACATATACAGTTACACAAAAAATGTAAGATTAAAGTTATTACATGTTAGTCTTACCGACAAAACACCTTCCGTATGATTCTTGTCAATATGCTTGTCCTTCAAGCTTGAGCAATTATCACTTCCTATAATTAATATTTTTATGGAGAATGGGTCATTAATCATTATAATCTTAATATCATAATTAAGATCATGTCTATTCTAAACCCATCCGTAAAATACTTGTCCTTTACTATCCTTATGACCATAGATGTATACTTATTGAGACTTATTTAATTATATACTATATACTATGGAATATATATCATCTTAGCCATTTAAATTTTTAATTTACCTAAAGAGACCTTTACTTTTAAGGCTAAGCACAATTAACAACTTATATGTTTATTCTGAGACTTATTAGAAATTCAGCCATCAATTTCTCCGGGAATTTGAAAAATTCATAACTTGGTCCATACAACTCCAAATGGAGTGATTTGAGCTTCTACTTCAATATTGATAAGTCTATTTACATAAATTAAAGTCACTAAGTTGATTTATAGTTGAGAAAATTCCTAGATTTTGAAAACATAAGCATTGTCCAAATGACTATCTAGAATCTTAGGTTAGTTTGAAAAATTCATAACTCCTTGGATAGAGCTCCAAAAATTACAAACTACCTATCAAAATAAAGCACTATATATCCACTACATATTTGGAAAATATCAAGGAAAATCCATATTAGATGCCAAGTCAAAATCCTACACGAAAATGACCACCTAAATTTGGATAGAGTAACTTATCAAATTTTAGAATTCAATTTTGAAAAATCATAACTACTTATATACTTATCCAAATAAGGTGTTCTTGGACTCATTTTAAAGCTTAACATGTTAAATATAAACTCACAAAATTTCATTGTCAAAAGAGGTCATTTACTTTGGTTTTGGCTTACTCAAAATCGTCATTCCAGAACTACGTCAAAAGGTTTCCAGATTTATGACTCAACTTTTAAAAATTATAATTGGAGTTATATACCTTCTAGGTGATCGAAAACTCATTTTAAAGCTTGAGTAATATATCTTGTCAAAATTTCACAGAAAAATGCAAATCCCAACTCCTGAAAATAGCTTACATATGACGCTCTGTTTTCTAGTGAATCAGAAATAGCATTTTGACACTTCCAAATTGATATGCATGCAACAATTTCAGTCCCCTTACCCTTAATTCCAGAAAACCCATTAACCATTTGTCTAAAACCAGAATGACTCCCCTATTTCGATGCTTATTTACAAAACCAAAAACATCAAAAACAACCCTAGAATCGCCTGCATGCAAGATAGAAATTGTCATGATCTCAATCTCTCCCTTCTCTCAAAAACTCATGATTTTCAGTCACATCCTCATCTTCCCCTTAATCCAACATCAGCCAATTTTCAGAAAATGAGGATAGAAGAGGATCTAGAAAGCTCACCTAAACCGGAAACCAAACTTGTATGTGATGATCAGCTTCTTTTTCCTCTTCCTCCGGCAACTTGTGCTCTCTCAATCTCTCAAATTCCTAGCTTTTGGTCTCACTCTCAGTCTCACCCTCTCTTCGTTTTCTCTGTTTGTCTCTCAGTCTGACACTCGTTTATGTTTCTGTAATACCCTAAAAATCCTATTTAGCATAACCACTATAGTTTAGAAAATACCTATTAAAAATAGGTGAATATATGGTCTCAAAATTTAGTAGCTTATTTAATTTAGGGAATTTTCTCCTAGAATTAAATTAACCAAAGACCCAAATTTTCCAAATTCATTTAGAGATCATAAAATACCTTAAAATCGTCATATTACAACATAGTTTTTAGTTAATCATAAAGAGCCATAAAATACTATGGAAATATCTAAAGTAATTAAAAGAAATTAACAACAATTGAAGGGCAATTAAATTTGAACTAATTAAAATATTTGAATAAGTCTTCATAATAAATCTAGTGGTAATTAAAAGTCATCAATTAGGGATATTTTAACATAATCAAGGGCCAATTATGAGATTATATTTAAGGATCATAAAATATGATATAGATACCATATTAAACCATTGTTCTCATATGATCAAATGAGCAAGAAAATATTATGAAAACACTTTAAATGAACAATTTAGCTTGCACTAATTAGGATTAGTTGCAAAATAATCAAGAAGCAAAATAAAAAGTATCAAATGAGGGTGGAATAATACTTGACTAATTAAGCACTAATTTTCATGATTAGTTAATAAATCAATTAGTTAATATCAAAGGCAATCAAGGGAGAAGATTTAATCTAAACAAACACAATGAAATCCAACGGTTGTGATTAAACCAGTAATTAATCTAAATCCTTGTGAAATTGAATTGGCCAATGATAAAACAAGAAAATATTCTTAATCCTCATGAAGATAATTGGACCAATGAGAAATTAGCATGAATTGAAGGCCAAGATTAAATTTTATAAAATCCTAAGGCTTAAAGTTAATTTCACTATTAAAAAGCCTTAATCCAAGTAAAAACCTATGAACCAATAAGGATTAAGTGGAAGAATGTGTGAGACAATGAAAACACAATTGGAAGAGTAAGGATGAGGGAAAGCCACGTTTTGCTTGTACAAGAGGAAAGAAGAAATGATTTATCACATAAAGCTTAGTTTGAAAAGTCAACAAAAGAGGCTAGCCAATGAAAACACTTGAACCATGGGATATTTTGCTAATAAAAATCATACTAAATGGGAAAGAGAGAGAGAGAGAGCACGGTTTGGAGTAGGGAGGAAGTAAGAAGTTATATTATTATAAGATAGATATTAGGTATTCAAGCATATGGGATAATGTTGTGGTAAAGAAAGTCAAGAATTAACCAAGGTGAATAATAGTTTGAAATCCAAGGTAAAAACTCAGGGAGTAAGTTAGTTCTTAATTAGATACAAGTAAATGAGAATTCATAGAAATTAAATCATATCTTGAAATATTGGAACTAAGTATTGAATATAAGAACATATTTGAAACCAGTGAATTATGGGCTTGAACTGGGCTATTCCCAAAGTCATTTTCGTATACTTTTAGGATTTATACCTAAGTGTTCAGGAAATTAAAAATCACCATAAATCTAGTCATAAAATTATGATTTCAAAAGTGAAATTAGATCTTGAATAAAAATACCAACTTACACCTAACTAAATTAGCATTTGGGATAACTTGGGGATGAAGCAAAGTAACTTGGGGATGAAGCAAAGTAACTTGGAGAAGAAGGGGGAGAGAGGGGCGGTTTTTGGGAGGTGTAAGGGGAGGATTAAAACTTCTTTGTTAAGGTTAATCCAATGGCTAAAATGCAAGGTGAAAGAACTACAAAAAAGCCATCACAATTTGCTATAAATAGAGACCTTCCCCTTCACAAATTTCTCACCAATTCCTCAAGCTAGGAACCGAAATTTAGAGAGTGAGGAGGAGTGTAGAGGAGCTTCAAGAAGCAAGAAGCAAGGTTCTTCAAGAGGTAAGGAAGCTTTTAGTCGTTTAGTTCTAGTTCTTAGCTTATGAAGTAGAAATGTTAAGAAATGTTGTTTTAATCTTCAATCTTCCAAATATAGTTTTATTTTCATTTTTTATGCTCTCCATTACCTTTATTTCGAAAAATTGATGAAGAAAGAGTATGGCAAAAATTTTTGGAAGATTATGATCAAAATAGCGAAGCTCTGGCGAAATTTCATTGGTTAGTAATTTCTGGAGTCAATAGCAAAAACGTTAATATTTTATGAAAAAGATGATGTTCTAAAATTCTGAGAAAATTCATGGTGAAAGTAGACATATAAGGCTTTCCAAATATGTATAGAGTATGTCATTTGAAGCTCTGTGCAAAGAGATAAAAATTCCAGAAGTTAAGCTACGTTTTATGGGGTAAATTCTGGGCAGTACTTTGAATCGTTGAAACTGGGAATTTTCCATAAATTCTGGGTAAGTTCCAGTATTTTTACTTGAAAATAGAGATCTAAAGGTTTCCGAGAAATTTTACGAATCCTCGTTTCGATTTTTCTGGAATTAGTTATGATTTTTTGAAGTTAGGCGAAATTCTGCACAGAAATGCTGAACCAGCGTTTTTTCCGAAAATTTTGTGAAAATAATTGAAAATGAATCCTCCAAGGGTAAAATTTTCATTTGTGGCCAAGATAGTTCTTGGAATAATGTTTATGAATTAATAAAAACGATATTACCCTTATAGGATAAACTGTGAACGTGTACCGACCGTCAACCGTGCCTCAAAACTCGTCAGCAAAGGTACAGACGTGTATTGTAACATTAACTCTTATGCTTATAGTATTGTTATATATGATAGTTGTTTTCACATGCTGAAACCCTGTTTTGAAAGTTTGCTCTGAGAATATTGAATTGAATACGGGTTATAGTCTTGATAACACCGTTGAGTTTTCCTAGCGCTGAGGACACGATAGGCCATCGTGGCACTGGTGAATAGTGCAGACTGGGGTAACATACATATTGCAGTGGCTGTGTTATGTTATTGCCTTACTTGTTATGATTTTGGAAGTTATAATTGTGTACTTATTATGAGATATCTGTCATATACTGTTTACATAAGCATGAGGTTAACCATTACCTGAGGTTCAATGGGTATTGAACCTCAACTCTTACCATAGCTTCAGGTCCGGGGAACCAAGGACTGAAGACAGAAGTAAGCAGAGTAAACAGAATGCGTAAGGACCCGACTGAAGAACCTATTTTTACGCATGTACCGTTATAACATCGCTCTAATAAATGTATTGTACATTATAAACAGACGGTTACACCACAGTTAATGATATATCAGTTACTCACTCTTTTACTTGCTCCGATGCTCTACTCTGAGAAAAAAAAAGTTATTCAGCTTTTGAAAATTGATATGTTACAGTTTCTCTCCTCTTTTATGTTTTGGGCTGAGGGAAATGGGGAATGAGGAATGAATGTTAAGGAAGGAGTGAGTTTTGATGTTTGTTGAGATGTTGTAGGTGGTTGAGGAGACAGGTGGCTTTAATCGGAGAGATAGGGTGTATTGTGCTGTGAGTATGTGGGTCGGAGAGAGGGAGTCTGGGCTTGAGTATTAAATGAATTAAGGGAGTATATGGACACTGGATAAGTTCAGGTACATGGGCTGCGCTTTAGGTTGTTGGTCTAAATTGATTCTCACCAAAATAATTAATTGGTGTTACATGTGATGAAGTAGTATGTTGGTCATACATGCAAAATAGGAATAGTGGGAAATAAGGGTTATGTGGTGTGCAAATATTAGACCCAATGAGAAATGTATGTTGAGAGGATAGTTTGTGGGTTCCACACCATATTAATCCCAGCTAACTCTATAGGCCATAAATTATTTATTTTATAGTTTTTAAGCTAAACATTATTCCCGAGCTATTTGTCCTTAATTTAGGGGAAAATATGCCTTAAATTCTAAATATTAATTCTTAAAATAGTTAAGGCCAATTTTCTGTAATTAATCTCATATCATATTTTTAATTCATAGTCCCAAAATTTTGGGATGTCACACAAATACTCTACAAAGGAAAGAAAGCATGTGTAGAAGCTCCCATAGTGAGCAAAGAAAGGTGACTGGAATTAAGAACTCTTTCATAGGTTGAGATGACACAATAGGCTAAGACGACCAAGAGAGAGACTGAAAGAGAATTTTTTAGTTACGTTGGGGATACGTCAATATTGCCAATAAGAGAAAGGTTCATGAGTGTTCTATTTGTAGGGCTGAGTATGCTTCAAGTCTTGACTAATCTCTACACTCAAGGAGGTATAATGACTAAATAGTATGTTTGCCACTACAGATAAGGAGGATTGGACGTTCTCCATTCTTCTTGTTGTTATATTAGAATTTAAAGGATTGGAGTAGGGAGGAAACAAGAGCCTCTAAAATATTATTGAATCCTTTGAATCAATAAAAGTACAAGAGCCTTTATATAGGCAAAGCATAACCAAAACTAATCTTAGAATATAATCTAATGTAATCTAAATAATTTTTAATCAAATATAAACGCTAATAATAATATTTTTATGATATATCAAATATCATCAAATGATATATAATATCTCAATACGAGAATATATCAAATATTAATATGAGATATAATAATATCTTAACAACAAAAATAACTAGATCCCTTACAAAATTCCTAAACATACGTTAGGACTTGGTCTAACTTATAGTTTCCTTTTCTTTGCTTCCACTTGTTGTAGCACTTGTGGAGGTTATCAATGAAGGGGCAAGATTTCAAGGCGTGAAACGTTATTAGCAAGACTAAAGTATACTTTTGGGTTATTTAAGTTTATATGAGGTCTCATTCTTGTCTGGGAAGTTTTTAAAGTGCAATTTTAGTCTTGAAAATTTAACAACGCAAATTTTCCTTTAGGAAAATGATGACAAAACAAAATTGAGCAACTCACCCGCTACGCAACCCATTAACTCCCTTCCTTTCTCTTCCATGTCGCAACCCCTCCTCCCCACACTGAATTGTCACTTCTTCCATCACTTCACCAAACCACATCTAATCAAACGCTTTTGTTTTCCATCTTTTCTTTTTCTTTAACTACATTTTTCTAAATCACTTTGCTTGTGTAATACCTGAAAATTTTTTTATCTTAAAATAAATAGTATACCTTAAATATTCTATGTGCATAAATAATACATGTTGAAAATAAGTGAATTTGTGGATTAAAAAATACCCTGAGAATATTATGATAAATCCTGAGAGGCAACTAAATATTTATTAAAAATTAGAGAGTATGTTGTCTCTAATTTAGATAATTTATGGGATTATTTTCCTTGGGAAATAATAAGGCAAAATTAAATATCATTTTGGGGAATATAAATTGCCCCATGATTTTTAATATTTTGCATGTGGCATAAATTATCAATATCAGTAAAATAGTTGTGAGATAATAATTAATCTCAATTAAGAAAATTGTCAACAATTGGTAAGTGATTAATTAAATAATTAATGGCTAATTGTTTAGACATAGATAAAGGAGATAACCAAAGTTAGTTATATGAAACCCCTAATTTGATATTAATGACCAATGGAGGGTCAAGATTAGCATAAAGGGTGTTGCTAATTAATTTAGCATAATTAAGTGGTATATAAAGTGAAATTACAATTAATCCCTAAAGCTTACAAGATTACTAATCTTGTGATTAAAGCTCTAATTAAACAAATAATCTAAATCCATATGAATGTGAATGAACCAATGGGAGGCTTTAATTCTAGCTATTAAGAGACAATAGAAACACACTTCCATTGAGCCAAAGGATGATGGTAGGCATGGTTTTGCTTGTGGAAAAAGAGGAGAAAATTGTTAATATAAACTTCCACACACATGGGATAATTACAAGAGACAATTAATGAGTTTACATGGGTGCATTAATGGAAAATGGAAGAGGATAGGAGAGAGATGGAGGGTGACGTTTTTGGTGTCTTAAGGAAGAAGGAAAATTTTATCTTATTTTAATAAAGATATTAATTAAAACAACCAATAGGAAAAATTAAGAAAATTGGGCTAAATCCTATGTAATTAAAATTAGCCAATAAGAACCTTTGAGACTTGAATTTATGTCTTAATAAAAGACTAACACCCATGAGCCATTGATTAGAAAAGATTATCCAATGGGTAGGATTAAGGATGAGAGTTTGAAAATTACCAAAGTGCCATAGCATTTTTCTATAAATAGGGAGCCTTCTTCTTCATTTTTCTTCACACCAAATCACACTTCAAGAAGGTGATTTCTAAGTAGGAGAGTGAGGAGGAATCTTAAAGCAAGAAGGAGAGTCTTCAAGAGGTAAGTTCTAGCATTTAAATTTCTAGTCTTTAGTTTTTTATAAGTTCTTAAGTCCTTGTCAGGCAGCAGAAAAGATGCTATGATTTTATGAAGCAAATGAAGTTGTAAAATCATGAAATTCTCCAAAAATAAAGTAGACATGTAGGACTTTCCAAATATATAAAATATGAAACATTTTGATCTCTGGTCAAGGAGATATGAATTTTTGAAGTTAAGCCATTTTTACTATAATAACATATGGGCGATGTTGAGGAAATTCAAAACTGGGAATGATATGGTTTGAACGAGTTAAAGCCGTTATTTTTCCTTAAGGGAAATTTTGGCTTTGGTTTCACCTCAAAATGATTTTTCTAGAATTAGTTATGATTTTTCAAAGTTAGACGAAAATCTGCCCAAAATGTTGAAATCAGTGTTTTCCGAAAATTTAGGGAATAAATTGGAAAATAAGTCCACCAGGGGTAAAATGGTCTTATATAGCCAAAATACCTCTTGAAATAATATTTGTCAATTAATAGAGATGATATGACCCTTATAGGATATATGTGATCGCAATCTGTCGAAACGTACCAAAAGTCATCAACGAAGGTACGTTCGCGTACTGTAACACTAACTCTGATATTTATTGTATGCTTATATATGATAGACAACTATACAAGTGATTTGTATAGATAACTTTACATGTGATGTGTATTGTTAACATGGATAACTATACATGTGAATTGTATAGATAACTGTACATGCGATGTGTATTGTTAGCACAGATAACCTTACATGTGATGTGTACGGTGGATATATTAATCTTGCATTTGCTCTATACTTATGTGTTGATTAATGCTGTGATGTCATACATATATTGTTTACATAAGTATGAGGTTAACCGTTACCTGAGGTTCGATGCATAGACCTCAGCTCTTAACATAGCTTCAGGATCAAAAGGACTAAGCACCAAAGATAAGGGCAAGCAGTACGCTTAGAGTCCCAGCCGAAGAATTTCTTTTTGAACTTGTATTACCATATCAGTAAATATTCAGACCTTTGTACTGCTGTATAAGCAACTAGGTACCTCAACAGTGGATGTATATCAGATACTCGATCTTTTAAATTACCCCGATGCTCTACACTAATGAAAGTACCTTATTCCACTTTTGAAAAATGGGATGTTACAGCTTGTATCAGTACTTAAAAGAATCCTGATTCCTTTTTCCTAAGCAAATCATCTTCTGAAAATTTTGTATCATTCTTTGTTTTGTTGTGTTTGATAATTTTTGTGTCAAGGCGAGCTATTCAATAATTTTCTTACTGCTATGCTTTCTCTATTATTCATTAGCACCATACGTGTATCAGCTCCATCTTGTGAAAACCAAAAAAAGCTCGAGCTTGCATTCCAAAAGAATTTAAATTAGTCAAATTGCTCAGGTACGTAGCCAATTTTAGTGAAGTTTCTCTGACCTGAAATGAATCGCATTCAAGGGAATGTGGGATTTGATTTTGCATTTAAGAAATTGAGGAGGAAGCATTTTCTAATGAGGATTTAAGCACTTAGCGCTGAAAGCTCTCATAGATCTTCTCTTGAAGGGATGTCTTTGGTCCCATACGTAAATCACAAAGAAAGAAGATTTTCTTAGTGTTCCATTGGCTACATATTTTTTGTTATTATTGCAGACGGGGAGGATTTTTCCCCTTTCTTACCACAAAAATTTACAGTTACAATTAGGATTAAAATAAAATGAGGTGTTATTTTTTGATTCGTTTGAAAGAATTCCTCATTTTAAAAATTTAACCTTGTTTTGTCAACACTACCCAATCATCACCCAACTTTGTTTTATCATCATTTTTCATTAGTAATATTAACGGTGTTAGATTTTAAGGACAAAAAATGTACCTTATAATTTAAAAGACTTAAATAAGACTTCATGTAAACTTAAAGGACCAAAATTATATCTTAGCTCATTCACAATAAAAATCCATCCCTCAACATGAAATGGCTCTAGCAGCAATCACAAGCAAAACAAACTCATCACACAAGACATTATCATATAAAATGCATAGCCATACGCAGTCCAATATTATTGTCATTGGGCAATGACATGTGAGGAGGAACACCATAAATTAAACTTTATCACAATTCTTGGCTTAAGGGTTGGACACTACGCCCAAATCCCCATTAAGGAAAGGGATAGCATGCCTTAGCCCTTAGTTAGGAAAAGGGATACTGTAATATCCTGAAGTTTTAGGGTTTTAAAAGTTGAAATAATATATGAAGATGTATTATGAATTTTGGCCTAGAATAATTACATTGGAAGTTAAGGCTTATTATTCTTAATTCATTTTGGGACAAAGAAATTTATCTAGCTTCCCAAATTTATCTGATTTGCTCCAACCCAATTAAATCATTTTGGCATGCAAAGAAACACCCAATCCATTAAATTATAATATGTAAGTTTAGTCAATCATGAAAGGCAGAGAGAGAAAGAAAGATGACAGTAAAATATGATTAGTTCACCAGTGTATTTTTCTCTTTCTGTGAACATGCAAGATCAACGGCACCATGCTTTTTGAATTCAACACAACCTGCCTTGGATTTGCTTTCAGCCAAAGGGACCCTTAAGCTTATATAAGGATTGTTCCTGGCATTTCATTCACTCTTCTGCTACCAAGAGTTGAGACTCAAAAATAGAGAGGAAGGAGGAGAGTCTATTGTGATCAATTGCTGGAGATTTGTGTCTAGGACGAGAGAGCGAGAATCCGGTGAAGATCACAACGTGTAAACTAGCAAGTTAAAGGTAATCATTAGTCCTCTCTTCTTTTCAGTTTCTATTGGTTATTTTATGAATCTTTGAGTTATTATAAACCGTAAGAACCAACCCAAGAAGTTTTTGTTGAAAAGGAAATGGTAAAAACCAAGTGTTAAGACTTTTCTTTTGCATAAAACCATAAATCTGGGGCTGGGATGAAAAAGAGATAGATTTCTATTTCTGAAATGCATTTATCAGTGTTATTTATACATGATAAGGGGAAAGAAAGATTGGGCAGTATGTTTACTTATACATTAGAAATCAATGGGAAACGACTCTGACATCACCTCATAACTTGTTTCTACCTTGACCAAACTCTACCTCGAACAACTATATCTCCACACATCAACTACAACACATAAATTCTACCTCGACCAAACTCTACCTCGAACAATTACAACTCCACACATCAACTATAATACATAAAATCTACCTCGGACAACTACAACTCCACACATCAACTACAACACACAAACTCTACCTCGGCCAAAACCTACCTCAGACAAACTTTACTTCGGACTTATAAAAATGGTATTATTATCAAGTCATGTAGTTAGGTCCTTTGTGACATCCGAAGTGACTAATGCCAATGATAAATGTTTGTACGCATTTTGTGACACCTCTATTGATCTCGGTACCTTTGGACAAGATTAAGGATTCAAACTTGAGGTGGGTAACTGTTATCTTATTAGCTTATATAATTGTATTCATAGGTGAACATGTGGTCTCGAATTTTGGTGTTGTATTTATTTTTATTCCTAGATAATTTTCCTTAGAATTAGAAGGCCTAAAGACTAATTTTTCTAAGTCTTATTAAGGATCATAAAATATCCTAAGATTGTCATAAATATAATCGTAATTATACCATTTTAGCAATTAAAATCATCAGAGGATGATAAAACCAATTAGAGGAAATTAGCAACAATTATTGGGCAATTGGAATTGCAATAGTTGAGATACTTTAGTAATTTTTGAAATTAGTTAATAATTAATAAAGGTCATAATTAAGGAAATATCAATTAAATTAAGGACCAAATGATATTTAGAAGCTAAGATTAGCATACAAAGAGTTGTTAATGAACAAAATTAAATAGATATTTAAGGAAATTAAATGTGTAATTATTAAGGCAATTTATGCTAAAATTGCATAAGCCTATTAAAGGAAAGATGCCTAATCAAATGTAAGTATTTTCAATTTGATTAAAGGCAATTAAAGACATTAATTAAAGACTAATTGCAAGATGATTTGAGATAGTTAAATCATTAAAAAGGGGCCGTTATATATTCAAAATATCAAGGGATTAATTGATGAAATTAAAATGTCTAAATCCATTTAAGGGCCTAAATTAATTATAACCTTAATCCTTGTGAAATTGAATTGATCAATGATAAATTAAGGAAATAGTCTTAATCCTCATGAAATTAATTAGACCAATAAGGGTTAGATGATAGGATATGTGAGTCAATGAAAACACAAATTGGAAAGAGAAGGAGGTGTTGTGAGTATGTGTGTGTGTAGTATAAAAGTTGTGAGTGTGTGTCTAGTGAAGGAGAGAGAAAAGATGTTTATGTGTGAAAAGGGTTGTATAAATGGAAGAAAAAAATGGAAAAGTAGAAAGATATTTGTGTGTGTGTGAGATGTGTGAGTTGTGAGTATGTGTATGTCTAAGAGTTGTGTATGTGTGTGTGTAGTAAAGAAAGTCAAGAATAAACCAAGATGAATTTTGGATTGAAATCCAAAGTAAAAACTTAAGAAGTAAGTTTAGTATTTAATCAAACACAGGTAAATAAGAATCCATAGAAATTAAATCATATTTTGAAATATTGGAACTAAGTATTAAATATAAGTAGATATTTGAAACCAGTAAATTATGGGCATGAGCTTGGCTATTCCCAAAGTCATTTTCATATACTTTTGGGATTCATGCCTAAGTGATTCAGGAAGTTTCAGAGGGCCATTAATTAAGTCATAAAATGAAGAATTGTAAAATGAAGTTAGATCTTGAATAAAAACACCAACTTACACCTAACTAAATTAACATTTGAAGTGATGAAAAGATGAAGCAAAAATCTAAGAAGAGGGGGGGGGGAGGTGGCTTTTTTTTTTTTGAAGAGGTGTAGGGGCAAGATTAATACTTCTTTACTAAGTTTAATCCAATGGTTAAGATCAAGTGAAAATTGTTAGAAAGTTAACCATTAATTTGCTATAAATAGAGGCATCATGCTTCACAAATTCCTCACCAATTCACAAGCTAGAAACCGAAATTAGAGAGTGAGGAAGTGTGTTGAGGGGCTTCAAGAACAAGAAGCAAGGTTCTTCAAGAGGTAAGGAAGCTTTTAGTTTTAGTTCTAGTTCTTAGCTTATATAGTTTTAGTAGAAATGTTATTTTGATCTTTAATCTTTCAATTATAGTGTTATTCTCAAGTTTTTATGATTACCATTGTCTTTATTTCAAAAAATTGGTGAAGTAGAAGTTATAGCAAAATTTTTGGAAGATTATGATCAAAATAGCGAAACTCTGGCAAAATTTCATCAGTTAACGATTTCAGAAGCCAGTAGCAAAAATGCTAGTATTTTATGAAGAAAATGAGGTTCTAAAATTCTGAATAAATTCATGGTTAAAATAGACATATGTGGCTTTCCAAATATACCCAGAGTGTGTTATTTAAAGTTTTGTGCAAAGAGATAAAAATTTCTGAAGATAAGCCACGTTTTCTGGGGAAAATTCTGGGCAAAGGCTTGAAACTTTACAACTGGGAATTGTTATTGAATTATGGGTAAGTTCCAGTATTTTTCTTTGGATATAGAGATCTCAAGGATTCCGGGAAATTTTATGGATCCTCGTTTCGATTTTTCTAGAATTAGTTATGGTTTTTCGAAGTTAGGCAAAATTCTGCCCAGAAATGCTGAACCAGCGTTTTTTCCGAAATTTTGTGGGAATAATTAAAAAATAAATTCACCAAGGGTAAAATTGTCATTTGTGGCCAAGATATCTCTTGGAATAATATTTGTGAATTAATAGAGATGATATTACTCTTATAGGATAACTATGATCACATTCCGACCGTCAAAACGTACCGAAACTCATCAACGAAGGTACGGACGCATATTGTAACCTTAACTCTTATGCTTATGGTGTGCATATATGATAGTTGTACTCACATGCTGAGACTCTGTTTTGAATTGCTCTTTAAATATTGAATTGAATACGGGTTATGGTCATGATAACGCTGTTAAGTTTTCCTAACGCTGAGGACATGATAGACCATCGTGGCACTGGTGAATAGTGCAGACTGGAATAACATATATATTGCAGTGGCTGTGTTTTGTTATTGCCTTACAGGTTGCTATGATTTTGAAATTGTGTCTGTTTACTTATTATGTGATATCTGTCATACACTGTTTACATAAACATGAAGTTAACCATTACCTGAGGTCCGATGGGTATTAGACCTCAGCTCTTACCATAGCTTCAGGTCTGGGGAACCAAGGACTGAAGATAGGAGTAAGCAGAGTAAGCAGGACGCGTAAGGACTCGACTAAAGATCCTATTTTTAGATGTATACCGTTATAACATCACTATGATAAATGTACTATACATTATAAACAGACGGATACGCCATAGTTAATGATATATCAGTTACTCACTCTTTTACTTGCTCCGATGCTTTACTCTAATAAAAAGAAAAAAATTTATTCCGCTTTTGAAAATTGGGGTGTTACACTGGAGTTCATTGATTTGAACTCCAGACTGTATGAAAGAGACAGGTAGTGAATTGGGATTAAGAGGCAAGTTGCAGCTGTAAGGAGAAGAGACTTTTATGATAACGTATTTTAGTTGGATTGTATTAATCTGTTTATCATTTTGGAATATTATATTAAATTCCCTTACGGGATAGCTACCGCACTCGAAAGAATTTATCCTTTTGTTTTTAAACTAAGTTATTTGTGAAAGTTTTATTCCGCAATTTAAGTCGTCCAAATCATTACGATGCATGTACGCGATAACTCTGTTAAATAAGAGGCCCTAAAGATCGGGCGTTACAAATACCATACCCTAGCCTTAAATAACATGCCAAGGAATAATCAATCACATGCAAATCAAATCACCATACTCAACCATTCACATTCGCAAATCACATATTATGTAACTAATAATACACATGCAATAAACAAATGTAAGGAGGGATAATATTGTTACATGGTATTCTTGACTTACTTAGATACTCAATTGACTTCCTTCAAACTTGACAACCTACTACCTTCACTTTTTCACATCACTTAGAAACTGTTCCTACTATCACATGTTATATATTCAAATTCTACTTACTTTCTTTGTCTCTAACGGAGACTACGTATCTTTCTTAAATTCTATTTTACTTGTTTTCATACACATTATCCATTGAAAAAGCATATAGTAATATTATAAAAAGGGTTATAGTGCAAAAATGCACATGTGCTTTTTCTCGAGTAGCATCCAACACCAAGTTTTTTTTTTAGATACAAAAGTACACACGTGGTTACAAATTAAGTGCAAAAATACTCTTTGACCTTTAAGTTTAACTTTTCTTACTTTCAAAAATACACATGTGCTTTGGAAAAAAGAGCACCTAACACCAATTTTTTTTCTTAATTTAATAAGTTCATTTGAATTAAAGAAAAATTATTATTTCTCTAAGTATAATTCCTGGAAAGTTAAAATTTTTATTTCCATAATTTAATTTCCTTATTAAATTTTCTAATTAATAATTAATAAATGGTTATTTATGCATTTACAATTTGATATTATAAATACTATATTTAATTAAAAATTTTAATTTGTTATTTAACAAATTGAACCAGAAATTATTATAATGTTATTTTTATTTATATGATGAATGAAAATTAATCAAGGAATATTATAGACTTATAGTTATAAAGTTGACTTATAAATACTCATTTATCAATTATTAATTAGAAAATTTGATATGGGTTTTTATAAAAAAAAAAAAAGAAACTAAATTATGGAAATAAATTTTTTTTTTTACCTTTTTAATCCATTGGATAAATCCTCTTTTCCAAAATGATAAATTAGAAGAAAAAATTTGGCCTCCTACAAACTATACCTAGAGAAATAATAATTTTCCTTTAATTGAAATAAAATTATTAAATAAAAAAAAACACTTGGCGTTAGAAGCTCTTTTTGCCAAAGCACATGTATATTTTTGCACCTTTGAAAGTAAAAACAGTCAAACTTGACAGTCAATGTCAAACTTAACGATCAAACGTATTTTTGCACCTAATTTATAATTACATGTGTACTTTTGCACCTAAAAAAGCATTTGATGTTGAACGCTTTTAATAGGTTTCTTTTCCACAAACTCCTCTACTTTCTTCTACTGCCCAGCACTCAAGTTGGAGCTAAGGAGAAACTAAAACCATTGTTTAACAGCCCTCGATGAGTATCAAGCTTAAATTGTGGAAATGAAATGAAAATTAAACATATAAATGAACCTTCAAGTGAAGAGCTTAAGGTAATGAATGGATGACTAAAACAAACATCTTGGAGTTCAATTAAATTATTTGGGCGAACAATATCTCAAGTGGCGGTAAATGAGAAGTGAAAAATAAATTTCGGTCTAACTTCCTTGTTTAACAGCACATCATTTTGTTTTGCCACACTTTTCCTTAACTTTGACACTCAAACAATTCATTGTCATCTTGATTGCTATCATGACCCCTATGTTCTTTCTTAACAAATATTATTGTTTAAACTAATAAAAAATGATTGAAGAAGTGACGGTCAGGAATGTTAATGAAAGGGCTGATGAAGTTACAAGAAAATATCCTAAAATGATCAAGATTCACACAAACACAAGCACCTAAATTCTTTTTTAATTTTTATATAATTTTATGGAATTCAAACTCAAAGATCTTTAGACGCAGTCTTGTAGATATCAGGTGTCTCTATTTGGATAATTGTGCAACAAATTGCTATTTAGCTAGGATGTTTGTGCCCCGAATTACTATTTAACAGGGATATTTGTGCCCCAACTTGCTATTTAGCTCGGACACATGCGCACTAGCTTGCTATTCAGCTCTGATAATTGCAAGGTGTTGCTCCCTGTGGCTTATGCATGCTTAATTTGTAATATTGCATGATTAACTACTTGAGGAAATTTGTTACTACAAATTTAGAATAAGAAAGTTAATGACGTTTACACGCTCAGTAAGATCTAGGTCCAGTCAATGTACCGTGATATCTATAAGGTACGTGCCTACAGTACCTAGCCAATATTAAATCCAATATATAGCATACCTACAAATGTAGATTCAATGATGACAGTCTAGCAGAAGAAATATGAAAAACCTGAAAGTTGATAACTGCTAGATCTGGCATAGAGAAAGGTCTTGGCCATGGAGTATTTATCAAGAAATTGAGAATTGGTTCTCCGGTAGAACATGCTTGCATTTAGTTGAACGGTAAAAAGAACATACTCGCACATATAGAAAAGCCAATGGAGTTGACATTGTTGAACAAAAGCAAGTTGTCCTCTAATTGTAACACCTCAAATTTTAGGACTACAAGCTTAGGAATAAGACTAAGATAAGTAGGCTACTAAGCCAAAAGGAGTCAAAAGTCTTAAGCTTATCATAAGGAAAAGCCTAAGATAATTATGAAAAATTATTTTGGACCTTGAAAATTTAGAGAAAAATTATGAAATATTATTTTGAGGATCTAGAAATATTTCAAGTACAGTTATGGAACAGAGATCCTTCGAACCAAATGACAACCATAATTGATGTTAGCTCAGTCTGAATAAAAGTATGCGGAAGCTTTACAAATTTATTTTGAAGCTATGCGACTAGAAATTGATCCCCATGATCGAAGTTATATACTTTGGTTAAGTTGCAAATCCACCCCAGAAGTACACGCTAATAAGCAATGTTGTCTTGAAAGTATTTTTTGTCTCAATGTTGCCCTAAAAAATTTAAAAACATAGCAATGGTACCTCTTAGTTAATAGCCCTAATGGTCAAATGTTAATTGATCCCATTATATTAATATGGCATGTCTACGTGGCAATTAGAATGTCACCTCATCACCATCCTTCTTGTCTACTTGGTAAGGGACGTAATACTTGATAGGTATCTCACCACTGTTCAAGGTGATCAAAACTTCGTCACCATATGCACTCCATTTGTCGTAGTGATTCCATAGATTACCCAACCTCAAGTATTCTATTCTTTCTCTCTCCCATAGATGCCATAAACAATTCAGCTTTCTAATCATCAACTATGTCATAACAACAAACAAAAACACATAAATGCTTATGTAATACCCTAAAATTTGATGTAAGGTAAATATCATAAATTTGTAGAATATACCTATTGAAAATAGGTGAATATGAGGTCTCAAACCCCTTATATTGAATTCATCTTGTTAGTGGGACAATTTCTCCTAAGATTGAATAATGCGCGAAAAGGTCCCTAAAACATTAGATACGTTGCAAATAGGTCCCTAAAATATTTATGGGTTATAAAATACCCTGAGAAAATTATGATAAAATCCTAAGAAGCAACTAAATATTTATTAAAAATTGGAAAATATGTTGTCTCTAATTTAGGTAATTTATTAAATTATTACCTTGGAAAAATTACAGGAGAAAAATTTAAAAGTATTGGGGGACCATATTGGACCTCATGATTTTTAATATTATGCATGGTGCATAAATTACTAATGTCAGTGAAATAGTTGTGAGATAATAATTATTACTAATTAAGAAAATTGTCAACAATTAGTAAGTGATTAATTAGATAATTAATGAATAATTGTTTAGACATAAGATAAAGGGAAAAAGGTGGAAATTGCTTAAAATATATATATATATATATAAACGAAATTATGAAGAAAAATAAAGAAAAATTAAAATGGAAATTAAGAAAAAATATCTAAGATATTTAGTAATTAAATAATATTATAATTGTGATATTTTATACAGGATAAACGAGAACGGATAGAAATAAAATCCTACCTAGAAAACCATGAACTAAGTTTCTAGAGTCAGATTATATTATAGACAAGTGAATTTTTATCTCGAATTAGGCTCTCTCCGAAGTCATTTCCGTAACCGACGAAGTGATCATGAGATAAGGCCAAGAAGATATTTTGTGAAGTTAGAACAGATAGTAGAAATGAGAACCGATGAAAAATAATTCATAAACTGGAATCCGGGGATAAGTTGGTAAAAATCAGAGTATATTATTAATCAGTGGATTTTTATCCAGAAGTTGACATCGGCAGACGCAATTTTCGTAGCCAACGGCGTTTGGCCGAAATATTCAGCAGACAACGGAATGTCCTTAATAAGATCAAAAATTTAGATAACCCAAGTATCTTGAAAGAGAAAGAAAAGATCTTCAGGACCTTACTCCTGGAATTTTGAGATTTCCCAAGATTACGCGATTAGGACACCGAACAGGGAACTTTACCAGATAAAGGCACATATATCAAGAGATGATGCAAGCATGACATCACTTTGATGACTCAGGATGAGGTCATCATGGTGAGGTGTAAGGCCAGGATCGTGCCACCTCAAAAAAGTGCGATCCAATGGTCAGAAACTGACCAGACAGAGTTCAAGGGAATTACCGAAATGCCATTGGTTTTTTCTATAAATAGCCTTCACATTTCTCTTCATTCTTCACAAATCCTAGAGCTTTCTAGAGAGAGATTTTAGAGAGAAGGAGGAGTCTGTGGAAATAGCAAAGTGCTGGGTAAGTTCTTTGGTCCCTAGTCTTTAGTCTTAAGTTCTTTCAGTAGTTATAGTAGAAATGCTAGAGTAATCTCTAATCTTCCAAGTCAGTTTAGATATCATGTTTTAGGGATAGATATGATATTTATTTCAGAAATATATTGGAGAAAGAGGTATGTCAAAATCTTGGGAGATTAGGATTAAAATAGCGAAGCTCTGGCAAAATCTCGTTGATTTGTCAACCTAAGGGCAAAATGGTAATTTTGTACCTAAAATGCCTATTATGATATTAAATATTCATAAATGTGATATCATCCTTATAGGATATCTAAAATCACGAACCGATGTTTCTGCTGTTACCGTTGTTTCTGCTGTTACCGTTGTTGTACCGCCGTCGTATCGCTGTCAAACGTAGTATTCCGCCAGAAATACCGTATAACGTTAACGAAGGTACGTTCGCATACTGTAACACTAACTCTGATATTTATGGTATGTGTGTATATGGTACGTGTGTTGTATGCATGTTGGTGGTGTGTTGTTTGATTACTTAATGTTGTTAGAGGATAACTGAACATATGCATGCACTGGGAGTGATATATCTATATTCACTGGGAGCGATATATTTGCATTCACTGGGAGTGGTACATTTCGCTGGGAGCGGTACATTTGCATTCACTGGGAGTGACATATTTAGGAGTGATTCATTTACTGTGTTTATATACCGTATATGTAAATATGAGGTTAACCGTTACCTGGGGTTCGTATGCATGGGACCTCAGCTCTTAACATAGCTTCAGGATCGGGAGGTCCGAGGACCGAGGAGAAAGGCAAGAAGTACTTATAGGAACTCGGCTGAAGACCATCTTTTGTTGCCACGGCATGGATAATGTCAGGGGAATACCTCTGTAGTTGTTTACTTCAAAAACTCTCGGTCTTTGTACCGTTTCTGTAATTAGCCAGACTTACGGCATTTTGAATATATGTATCAGTTACTCTCTTGCTCCGATGCTCTACTCTGATGAAAAAAAATTATACTGCTTTTGAAAAGTTGGGATGTTACAGCTTATATGTTAAGAATTTTACCATCATCTAGGTATTTAAAGGAAATCAAAAAATAAAAACTTACCTTGGAACCATTGGGGTGATACACCAGAGGAAGTAATCAAGGTTAGATTGTGTTGAGACCTTATCAAAAATCATGGTGATTCCAAGAAACTAAGAGGGTGAAAATGGAGAATGGAGGGAAGAGGGGATTTAGGATCTCTCTACCGCCCGGAATCTCAAAGAACCATAACAAAAATGTGAAGAAAGAGAGAGAAATGTAACAAGAAAATTTGTTAAGGGGAGGGGGAAAATTATAGAAGAGGGAGAGGAATGTAATTGAAATTCAAAATCACAACAACAAACAACGACTACTTGTATTTTTTTGACTTTTGGAGGCCAACTTTTTTGCTCAAAAACTCAATCTTGCTTTCAATCTCTCTCTCTCTCTATATATATATATATATCTTCCTTTTGCTATCTTAGTAAGAATTGAAGAAACACTCTTTCCCAGTGAGGTGATGTGTTGCTTGAGGAAGCCGAAAAGCAGCCAAATTTACTGGAAAAAAAAAAGTTGACCAAGTAATGAGCAAACCGACAAGGCTGAGATGAGGTCTTCTAAATTAGACATAGAACAAATCTATAATTGACATCAACAAATATAATAATCCCAATGAACAAAGATGAGGCACCATGGGATAGTGGGCGGAATGGTGGATTCCTTGGCGAGTTAGAGATTGATTATGAGTTTCTAGCCAAACGGTGGTGTTATTTCAAAAAGATTGAATAAGGGGGAGAGAAGGGGGGAGAGAGAGAAGGTGAGGTGTAATTATGAGTTGGCAAAATTAGAGTATATGTGACTGTTTGGTAAGAAATTCCGGTCAAAATTAACAGTCAACATAAACGGTGATTAAAAGATAGGCGACATTACTATGTTTTTAGACTTCAGGGCCAATACCGAGACCAAAAATATTTCTACATATATGAAGAACACCAAGAAAACAAGAGAGTTCAGATAGAGAAGAGGAAGCAAAAGAGGAAGGAAGCTTGTCTTCCACATGCGGACTGGATTTTGGCCTTAGGTGAGTCTTCTAATCACATTTCTAGCTTTATTTTGGCATATTAGTGTTATTTTTTTTTTGGTCAAATGGGTGTTGAAAGTTGAAAGTTGTCGATGAAAAGTTCTTTCACAGTGTTACAATGGTGCCATTGCAAGTCGAATTTAAGGTTTTTTTTAGGTTCTTTGGCTCTATATTGAAGCACCAAAACCATGCATGCAGTGTATGGTTGAATGGTGTCAAATATATGGAGTTTTAGTCTTGAAGTTGAGCTTTCATGTCACATTTCTTCACTTATCTTTTTGACCAAAAAACATACAATCACATGTATGTTCATTTCTGAAGCTAAAACTTGAGAGTTTTTTGGTGAATTTTTCTCATGAGATAGTACACCTCTTATGATTTAAAATGAGTTTGATAACATATTAATCAGAGATTTAGAACCAAAGTTATGGATTTTTCAACTTAAATAAGAAAAGTTGGAAAGATCATTTTTTCAAATTTAGGTTTCAAATTTTTGTGAGGTTTTGATGGATCAAATGATTTATTTTTTCAGTGAAATTTGGCAAAGAGATGTCAAACCTCTTAAGATTCAAAATTAGTTCTATAACACATTAATCACAGGCCTAGTACAAAAGTTATACATTTTTCAAGTTAGACAGGAAAAACATGGAAGATCCTGTTTTTTAGATTTGGGTTTCAGATTCATGTGAGGTTTTGATAGAGAAAATTAGTTTTTATGCCTATCAAAGTTGATAAGGAGATATTAAACCTCTCAATATTTGAAAGGGGTCCTAGAACATGTCAATTGGTGGTCTAGAATGAAAGTTATAAATTTTTCAAGTTAGACAAGAAAAACTGGGAAGATCTAGTATTCCAGATTTAGGTGGTAATCATTGAAAATCACTTAAAGGGGGGTGAATAGGTGATGTTGTGAAACTTTGATAATTTTTTGGGCAAGTTAAGACAGAGAGAGTAAGAGGTAAATACAAGACGATATATCCTGGTTCAGTCTTAAACTTGACCTACATCCAGTCCCCAGAACTCCTGGGATTTCCACTAAATTTTTCCACACAATTACACTGTACTTGGATTCTCTTACTGATCACTCCCCCTTACAGGCTGTAATTACTTACCCAATCAGTTGAGGTCCCAACCTCAAGATTTAACAAAGTAATCAAGTAAGAAAATCAAAACTCCTAAAGAGTAGATAAAATGATAATCACTGAAGCATACTAAGAATGTTACAGAAACAGAGTACAATAAATGCTATTAAATTTTCGCAGCATTTCGATAACTTCTGGTGGTTGGTGCTAATGAATGCTTCTTCAATTTATAGCTTCGCCATTAATGCCGTTATAATCTAGCTGTTGTCTCTGGTTTGTAATTCTGGTAATTTCGGCATTGATATTATGACCGTTGGCATTAAATGTTAGTGGTTGGCCTTGGGAAGATAACCATGCTTTAAAGAATGTTTCTATGAGGAATGTCTCTGGTTCATTCTTCCTTATTCGACCATTGTAGTAGAAGCAAAAAGAATGTAGGAGTCCTTTATCATCATCAGATGCTTTCCCGGCTGATATGGGTCATTGCATTAAATGTTGCTGACATCATCATGAAGTTTACTGGCTTTCTGCTTTGCTCTGGAATAATATGATTTTCCTGAAAATCCTCATAAACTCATCAAATACAATTAGTAGCAATAAGATGACACAACAGAGATGGACCAAATCATGTTTTAGAATTGATTAATCTCCAGACTAAACATATCTGTTCTCAGAAGCATCATATGCCTCAAGTCACGATCTTTGCCTTAAGTTTCACCATAAACTTGAGTCACAAAATATAGCCTCGAGTTATCTTAAACCAGTTCAAGAATAACGGTCGAATGATTTTACCTCGAGTTAGGAAGCCTGCCTCGAGTTTGGAGTAAAACTCCAGATTCCTACGTTGCCTCGAGTCAGCCATGGATCAATTCAGTGTTTATTGTTTCTATACCACTGCTCTTGACTCAAGCTAATGTAGCCTGCTAAAAAATTTTCTTCCTGCTATACTTCTGCTGCTGCTACACTTTTAACTGCTAAACTTCTAATTGCTTCTTCCCCTTTGGCATCACTCAAAAAGGAGGGAGTTGTCGATGAGAAGAAAAAGGATGGGGCATAGATGGAAAAGGCAAGGGAGATGAGGGAAATGAAGGAAAGGGTAGTGTGGAAGAAATCTCAGGTTGAAGGTCGGTTTCCTCAAACAAATCCGCAATGGAGCTACCTGAGTAGTGAATATGAAGAGGAGACGTTATGGGAGATGGAGGAGGCAAGGTGACTGGAGTAGGTACAGAGGTAGCAGGTGAGGGAAGGATAAGGGTGGCAGGGGTGGTAAGTGAAATGGAGGGAATGGGAATAGGAGACTGAGAAGAAGGAAGTGAGCAGATGGATGATTGGATAGGAGATAAGGAAGGTGGTTGAGAAGCAAGCTGGGCTGCTGATGGAGGTGGAGGCTCTTGAGTTGCCAAAAGTTTGTCTACTTTGTTGATCAGGGTCCACAGAGTGTTATGTATATTAGTGATGTTCATCCCATGGTCTTTAATGTGCCCTAATATGGCTTGGACTTCACCAGTGAGGTTTGCATGATCATCCTGTAGATCTGTCACCTCTTTCACTAGTTTATTAAATCCAGCTTCAAGCTTTATACATAGAGTGTTCTGAGCTGCTACTGAGATCATCAATGGATATAGACTGTCAGAAATAGCTTTCTCCATGATAGCTTTAATTTGGGGACTAAGTGAGAAAGGAGTTTGAGTGGGTAGTGAAGAAAATCCAAGACCAACAGATTGATTTTTTTGACTTTAAGGTCTGTGATGCAGATGGAGCTCTAGATTCTCCAGATCCTTCAGGAAAAGCAATCTTCATCAGATTAATTAAGTTGGTGCTTTCCAAACATGTCAGGTGCCTTAGGTTGCTCCAAGGATTCCAGGTACCAAACTTTCTCATGGAAAAGTATGACTGAAATTAAGCTAGGAAATGGTATAGGAGAGCTTTTCAAAATGAGAAGGGATAATATTATAAATATTATTTTAATTAAGTCCTTTAAAAGACATCCCAGGAAACATTCAATTCTTTGTCAGCAGTAGAATCTCATGTCATATTACTTTCAGCCCTTAATATAAGATCTAGTTTGTAGAGTAATTAGAAAATATATTTATGTCATTTCAATACTTTCTGTGAAGAATGACAATTGCTTTCTCAAACAAGTGTTTTAGTATACAAGAATATGCATAGAAGAAACATTCTATCATAACGCTATTATTATGCCTTTATAAGCATTAATCTTAGAATGAAATTAGTTTGGTATTATGGTTAAATCTGCACTACAAGCTAGATCTTCCATTAACGATAGAATGCAGTATTACCTTTTTCTGTAATTTAAAAGTAGGATTCAATGGTTTGTGAAGATTAATTGGATAATGGTAAGTGAAATGAAACAATCAACTACACCTACTAGCTTGATCTAGGCTTTTATTGAGGCAATTAATTGTGTATACTCCTCTAATTGCTTGTAGAATGCAAGTAAAGGCTTATGTTTCAACTTGAAATATTATCTCCAAATTACAAAATTCAAAAGAAAGAAGATGAAAAAGGGAGGGGGCGTGTAGAGAGAGAGAGAGAGAGAGAGATGATGGAGCAAAGCAACAAATAAGAAGGAAATAGCTACACCAAAGAAAAAAGGTCAAAAGAAAAGAAAGAGGGATAACAGTTCCAATAATGTCACCATATATTTAAACAAAAATAACACAAGACACTAAAAGGCATTATCACAATTTTAAAACAATAATAAATATTTGAAATGTGAGACCTAAGCAAGCACATTTAGCTACTTCTAGTAATGGACAACCACTAAATTCTCACTCATTGAATGTCTTGGCAAGTGGTATTTATCAAACTAAGATCAAGTAGCCCTAAATAGTTGCAACTGTTTAGAATCTATTATACCAGGTTGCATTAGGTTTTATGTTTGTCCAACTTAATTACATTAATTAGCTCCTCCCAAAATTTGATTATGTTTAACTAAATCAGGCAATTCAAGCCTGTCTCCTCCTAATACTTGAGGTAAATGATACATGTTACTACAATGTTCTTATAGATATAGTCAATTTCATTTTTCCATTTTTACTTTTTCACACAATAAATTATATTCAAATATATTGATTCAAACATTTAGGATCTAAAGAACATATTTCTATATAATGTAATTTTGTAATAGCTTTTCTGTTTTTGTTATTTCATTTGCTCCTACATTCCCTCTGAAAAATTCATTTCTTAATAATTGTTCATATTTAAATTTTTGAAATTTCAAATGTCATTTCTCATCTCTCTCTTCCTTTTATTTCACTTTCTCACCTACTTTTTCAGATTTGTAGGCTCATTGACTTGTGGTGGTGACTAAAATTTTGCTATGCTTGGTGTGCCATTTGTGTGGTGGGGATATTGCTTTGACTTTGATGTTGTGTTGAAATATTGTATTGTGGGTTGTTGTCTTTCTTGACTTGTGAATTTTGGGGGAAAAATTCTATTTAGGTGGGGAGAATTGTAAAATCCATCAATCAATTGTCATTAGCATCAATTGCCATTCATGTATTGGATATATCAGGAGTGTAGCGGCGCTGTGCTTCACAATTCAGTCTAGGGTTCAACATTTTGGGATCATTAAGGTACTCAAGATCACTTCAAATCACAAAACTTCCCTCATAAAAGTTGTTCTAAACAATTTTATCTTTCTTATGATAGTAATTTCATAGTGATTAGAGAATATTTTAGGGTTAGGGCTTTAGGAAAATTTTGATTTTTCTCAATATATAACCATAGGAATATAGATAATGGTTAATAGTTAATTTTTTAATTGGTTTTGATTTATTAAATAGTTGTTATAGGAATTTAAAATTAATTTTGATTATGTGGAGTTTTGAGCAGTTATTAATGGGCTAAATTGATTTTGGTAGATTGATTTTGGTGCATATTTGAGCTCTTAGATTAGAAGTGGGGTGATAATAATTGGTTTTGGCAAGAGGTAATCACTTGCCTCTTGTTGTGTATGCTTGTATGACGTTTGTAAGTATTTTTAATTATATAAACTATGAAACTATGTTGATAATGCAATTGTCTTGTGGGATTTATTTATGTGGAATTATGAGATTGGAAATATTTTATTAGTAATTTTTGAATTGTATGAGAGGGGATGATGGATGTGGATTTGACGGGAAATTATTCAAAGAGGAGGTAAGGCAGTGAAATTTTGTACATAAAGAGGAAATAAGGCGGTGGGATTCCAAGTGTACATTGGTTAGTCCTTTAGCCTATTTGTCTTTAATAGGGCCTTGACACCCTACTAGTACATTAGAAGGGGAACCCAAGGTTCGATCTTGTACTCTATGGATTTTGGCTAGTCTATATCACTTGATCAATGAGCTTGTTGAGTTAAACTACCGGTCATATGGGTGAGTACTAGCCTATGGGTTCAGCCAGAGGAAATAAGGCAAGGAAAAAATAAGGAAGGATTGAGAATAAATTCTTATATATTGATTTGTGTACTAATGTGCTAGATCTGAAAAATGAAATATTGATATGGTGTATTAATATATATACATATATGTTGCCATGTGAAATTATTAATATTGCTATGATTTTATAATACCTCACTTGACACCTCACGAGCAATTACTTGTATGCCTGATAAGATGGATTGATGGTTATTATTTTTTCAGGTGATAGTTCTCGTATGGGTCCATCAAGGAAAGCTTCAGAAGCTTAAGCTACTTCTGCTAATAGTAGTGCTTCCACTTTTTTATTTTATGTTAGATTTTTTTCCCCGAATATGTTAGATTATTATATATTGCCACGTTAGGCTCGTTTTACATATTCTAGTTTATTTTAAACATTTGATAAATGATGTTTGGTTTGATGAAACCCTTGATAGTTATTATTATTTTATAATTATGTAAAAAAAAATAGAGGACGTTACAATGCTAGGCATACAAGTCTTACGGCCCAATGTCATCGCCCCATGCAAACTTGCACATCGGGTCTTATTGTCTCAAGCTCTTCCTCGTCTATTCTGTATATGAGCTCTTTCAATTGAAGCTCTTTGACTACTTTCCTCTTGCTTAGCACTATAGGTAGCAAATACTATTTGACCTAACTAGTTCAGATTTTTAGACCATTCTATCAATTTTTGTTCTTGTTTCATCATAATCACTAACCGCACCACTTTTCATTTCAACACAGCAGAAACAACAACCATGTCACCGCTTTTCAATTTTTTTTATGTTGTCTCATATTCAACTTTTCTTAGTGTTCAAATACTCGAAACCTCTGTGGTTGCAATACGTTTTCACAATTCGCACTATACAAAATAGTGCTTTCACATTTTAATAATTTGCTGCTAGCTCAATTTCAAGAAAACACATTTACTGCCGACTCAAATTCAAGAAAATAAATTTTCTACCAGCTTAAATTCGTGAGTGGAATAATTCATCTCACGAGGTTCAACAACCAAGGGACACACGCCACCATGCTGCCTTGCTTCAATAGGACATATCTCAATCCTTTCTTTTCTTCACACCTAGCCACTACTAAGAAGATACTACCTTCTTGTCAATTGGCTTTAGGAAGATACCGTCCTTTAGCCATTTGGCTCACGAGTAGTAACTGGCCTTTAATAAGGGGGAATTTTTCATTCTCAAAATGGGAGTATTCATTATAGGCGTACATTTCAACCTCTCATAAACTTATCCCATCAAAGCAATTCACAGTTCAAATGAGCTTTATCAATGGCAAGCGATTCAAAACATTTCACATACATCTAGCAAGACCCAACAAACTGAGTATTTCTACAACAGTTTTTAGCCTATTTCAATTTCATACTGCTTCCACTATAACATAGTTCAAATTCAATTCCAGTTTTGGGTTCCACAATTACCCTTTCTATGAGGCAATATAGTTTAGAAGTAACCACTATAACTAGTCTCAACTTTTGTTAAAAATCATTTTATTAAAAGATTTCATTTCAAAAATTCACAACTGCAGTAGGTGTATTGGTAAGTTCAAAATTCAATTTTTAAGGATACATGAGAATCAGGCAACTTCTATAGAGGGTCATCACTTTTAAATACATTATAGGCTCTATCCTTAGTTATTCAAGCCATTCACAAGACACTCAACTCATTCTATCTTAGCCTTTCAACCGTTCCAAGATACTACCCATAATTACCAAGCTTATCCTTGGTATTTTATATTGTAATATTGGACCAGGAAAGAGGGGTATATCATTACATGCTACTATGAAATTTATAATTCTATGTCTTAAGGCTGAGGAAGAATTGCATAGTTTTGTTTTTGGCATTGCTTCTTGGTTCTTTGTTGCTTATGGTGCAAGATACAATAGTTGGCATGATAATTGTTAAAGTAATTGTTGTAAATGGGTTTTCCGTAATTTCCTATGAATATTTTTGTTAAAATGATTAAAAAAAAAAAAAGTGCCAAAATCACCAGGTTTCAAGCCAAGGATCGCAGCAAAAGGTCACCTACAATTGCAGGCGTCGACATGGGGGCCACACATGGAAGTCAAGTCCAGTAGGTTAACCCGGCTTTGTGAGAGAGACAAGTGCAACGCACCGTTTCCGCCTTCTGGGATGTCTACTATCGTTTTTGGTGCGTTGGTCTGTCTTATTGGGCCTCCGTTTCTCGATTTTCCAGTCTTTTTTGTTTTTATTTTAATTGGGACGAGACATTTTGGGCTTGTCACATTCTTTGATACTATTTTTGACAGATTTAGCATCATCTAGACTTGTCACTTGGGGCCTGCTTCGTTTTAATTCTGCCATTTTCTTTGGGCCGGAAGTCAACAACTTGCTGCAAATTTCTCTTGTGTTTCTTTTGTATTAATGATTTTTGGGAACAATTATATATTTATTTTGTTTGACTTTTCTGAATTTTGCTTATTTTCTTGGTTTGGGCCTTTTTGACTTGGGCTTTGAATCTAACTACGGTCTTTATTTTGTTATTTCTTTGGGCCACTCATTTTGGGTATCGAATATTCAATTTAATTACTTTTCCCATATTTCTGCAATTCATTTCTTTTCGTTTCTTTCTTAACCAGAATTGGGCCGTGCTCGGGATTTCATTTTAATTATTTCATTTTGATTTTTACTTTGGGCTCATTAATTTGGGCTTCACGATTGCGTATTCCTATTTCTTTTTATTTTTTTTTTCAGATTTGCCCCTTTTGGATCATGGGCCTTTACTTTGAATTTTATTTTTTGTACCTTGAAGTTTTATATGGTCTGAAAAACAGTTTTTTGTATTATGTTTGGGCCATTTGGGTTCATTCATTGAAACTGACTTGGGCTTAAATTTTTATTTCTGCAAATTATTCTTGAGTATTATTTGAGATCTTTATTGTTTTGGGCCACATATAATTGTTTGTTTTAATTCTGGAAAATCTTTTTGTGCCTGTTTGAGATGCCTTCTATTAAGGGGATAATCCATTTTGCATATTTTAATTGTTTGAACTCAGAAAAATTAATATTTTAACTTTTCACATTCAAGAAAATTTGCAAAATTATTTTTTGGTATGATGTTTGGTTGTCTAATTAGGTATCTAATTAAAAAATACATTTCATATTAACTAACTTAACCAACTTCCTCAAACTAATCAAATTAGATAAATATGATAATAAGAGGGAATATTCATCCATAAGAATTTTTTACTCACATGTCAAAGGTTTATAATAAATAACTTGTATATTTCAATAATTTGGATATTATAACGCCATATGCCGCACACAGAATAAATTAATCATTCATTTAAGTACTATCAATTATAATTCGGATGCTATAGTCAATCAATCTAGAAAATTTTAAAAAAGAAACAAACTATTACAGCAGGCTATGACATAGCCACAACTCGAGAGACTTTTTGTACGATTAAATTACTTGCGTGGATTTGAATAGTAATTCTTCCTTCCCAGAAAGACAGTCCTATAGTAAAGACTATATCATAAATTAGTTTTAATGATTTATTTTATTTATACAAAAGTATAATGCTAAGATGGATAAAGATCAGGGAAAATGTCACTAAGTACCAGAAAACAAAATATTAAAAAAAAGTCATAATATATATTTCTCTATCCAAAAAGTCCCAATTAACCTCAGTGATATATAGATTCTAAATGAGATCTTGCCTATCGACTATCAACAAGTATATGTAACTAATTAAATTGATAATTCATAAAGTGGTTATTGATAAATTTATATATGTTAACTCATGCAGCTCGTATTGATAATGTATGTGATTATAGTGATAAGTTATAGAGTGATTATTAACAAAATTATTTATGTTAATTGAAACAACTTCTATTAACAAATATATATGACTACATTAACAAGTTAATAGAGTGATTATTGACAAATCTATTGATGTGATTGACAAGGCTAGGGGTTTTTTTTACTAAGAAATCTACATTGAGACTTTTTTAATATTTTTTCTGGTTTTTGGGAGCTAAGTGAGATTTTCTCAAAACATTAAACAACAATAGGTGACAGTTTCAAGCCAGAGACAACAACTTGATAAACCTACCGACAATAACATACAAATATTTAAACCACAAATTTAAAAGAAGTAAATAAAATAAAAAAAAATTATAGAAATTGATATTCCTCCCGGCAACGAATCAGCCTTTGATTAGTTTGAACCTGCATGAAAATTGAAAGAAAAAAGAAATAAAATAAAAATATTTGGAAATTTTCAGCCTCATTTCGCCATTTTTTAAATCCAACACATTAAAATTTTCCTCCATCTCTTTCACCCTTCATCCCCCCTCCAACCAAAACAAAGAGCTAACAAATTCAAAGCGTATAGAAGTATGATAAAAGGAATAAATTAGAATATATATAAGCCATAATTATGCAATTTCGACCGCAGCGACCATAGGGATCTAGAAGGGTTGGTTTGCGGCTCTCATTTGAGTTTGAAGTGCCATTATTTAGATAAATACTGCCATGACCATAGCCTGAACTGGAAGAGTTGGTATCTTGCCCTGTTTTGAGCTTGAAGCTTCATACCCCATGTGGCCTCCAAGATCATCCTTGTTTGGCCTTTTCTCAGGACCCTCATTCCACCTCAACAACACTGAGTTTTGGGATTTATAATGGTTTTTTATTTTAATTTCTTCCTAATCTTATTTTTCTTTTGGCCTTCTTCAATTGTGGAAGATGTTCTAATTTATAAAGATCTTAGACATATCTAATGCAAATGAACATTTGTGTGAAACTGTGTCTAAATTTCTTCAAAGTTGGATAAATTTTTCTTAACTTTTCTTCAGAGCCTTTCAAAATTGTTGCATTTTGTGTGAAATTGCCTGACCGAAGCTAATTTTCCTGTTCACATGGGAAGATGAAAAATGCCTGCAAATGAAACCATTTGCGAAGATGTGGAACAAAAGAAAATTTTGTGAGAAGTGTGTTCAAATATCATCAAAGTTTTATAAAACATGTAAGAAGGTTTCGAGACATAAGGAAGCAAAAGTTCTAGATGGTTTATGAAAGTTTCATCAAAATGTTCAAGGGTTTTATTAGACAATACATGCATTTTTGATTTACTTGTGTTTTCTTGGACAAATAATTTGCTTGTGTTCGGGAACTTATAAAATGTCCTCTTTTGAACACTTGTCCCTAAGTTGAGATGAAGTTGTCATGCTTGCTTCGTAAATAGTAAAACCACATGTAAAAGGCAAAAACAAATAGACACAAAATGTTTGCCGTAAAACTAGAAATTCATGGAAAAAATGTTGTAGAGCTTCATGAAATTCAACGGAAATTATAGTTTTCATGGCTAAATATATCAAGATATATTATATTAATTATTGTTCCCTTGACATTATTATTCAACACTAATAATTTCTTCTTATGTTTTTTCTACGTGATAAAAAACACTATTTTGCATTAAAAAAACTATTTTTAATTCCTTTAATTTTCATTTTCATTCTACTTTATTGTGTGGGTTAAACCGGTTCTAATAAAATTAAAATCCCATAAATGAGTAGAAATAATTTTTTAATACAAAAAAATTTATATGAGTTGAGTCTTAGGAGCACATTAAAGTCAGTGCATATACTTTTGAGTTCACAGAGCGCTTTCAAAGATACTTACATATCATTCACAATAAAATCCTTATATATCAATGAGATTTGAACTCAACACCTTAAAGTTATGAGTAAAAACAACGTTTTAGTTTAAATGTAACCAAAAGTTCTTGAATTTTTCTAAATAAGTTTATTGTTTTGTAGTCAAAGACCTATAAAATAGGTTGTATATACTTGTATGACTATAACTTCTGCTACTAAACATGTTATGAAATTAAGAGGGAGTTTACCAAAAGATCATGAGAGAGAATTGTATATTTCACTTATCTTGAGCAACCTATTTTGTCTCCCTATCTCTTTTTATAACACACATGCTCACATATTATATTGCTATAAATCATTCATTCACTAACTTTTTTAGCTATTTTTTTCCTTGATATTCAATATTAAGATAGTTTATCATGCATGCAATTTCTGTTTTACATTAATTTAATTTCCTATAAAAATCTTTCTAACAAATTAAGTTACTAAATGAAATCATTTCCAAATTAAAAATCATTTCAGTCTTATGAATTAAAATTGAGATGTCACAATTACTATTTGGTTATGCAAAACAAAGTCCATTATAGTTAATAGATAGTTGAGTCTTCTAAATATGTTGTCAACAGGAATACAATATTTGGTTGTGTCTATAAAAAATCCTTATTAATTGGGAGTTAATGCTCAAAAAAGCCTTGTTAATTAGGAGTCAATGCTCATTTCCATGACCTTCAAGTATTAGTCCTTAATATCAGTTAAAGATACTCTTGGTATTATAAAATAGAAGAAGTAAACGTGTTGATCTTATGATAACTTTCACTTTTTTAAAAAGATATGAATTTATTATGTAAAAATTTAAAAATTTATTCCATTTTTTTTTGTTAGGCATATGAATCCTCCTATTTGAGATAAAATTCAACACTAAATATGTGCACTTTTCTCAGCAAGATCCAAATATTTGTTCATATCATTGCTTGTGACTACTAGCTAGTCATTTTCACTATGTCCAAGTTTCAATGGTTATTCCTAAATAAATTTAACCCATCATATCTCAAAACTACTCATGGGTGTGGCATGACTACCAAAACATGACCCCAGGCCTCGTTCACTCCTCTATATCCTTCTTTCATTATTTCTCTTTTAAGAATTAGTAGTTCATTTAGAATATTTGTTATTGGCTCAGAAAATTCAAACATGAACCAGGAGGAATCAATGGATTGCTATTGCAAGTAATTTAATTTTTTGTAGCCATAAAGAATTTTAATGTTTAATTACAGAGTTGAGTAAAATTTTAAATTTGGACAATAATGTCTTGTAATCATCTATATATTAATGGCCGGAATAATTATTTTTTCATTAGTATAAAATTACTCTGAGTAAATAGTCATAATAAACTCATCATGAACAACAATTTTAAGAAAGACGGTCGTAAAAAGACTCTGCAACATATTATTTTAGTCAAATGATTTATTTTATTTATGCATATATAATATGGATAAACATTACATCAAACTACTTATTTTCTTTCCAATCAAACTACTTTATAAACCTAAATACAATAGCTTGCATATTTATTTAATCCTCAAATTTAATAGAAGTAAATAAAAATCGAAGACTTCATAGAACTTGATATTCCTTCCAGCAACAGAATCCCATATCAACTTGAACCTGCATGACAATTAAAATGAAAATATATTAAAAAAGTTATCAACAAAAAGTGTTAAAACTTCACATTAATTAATCCATTTTTAATTTTTATACCCATTACTTATCAACCTCATGATGAGGATACATAAGTCAATATCGTTAAAATTTGTCTCTTTTGTTGTGCTTATTACACGAGGTAACAATTTAATTTATTGAAAAATTAAGGTGTCTAAGTTTATTGAAGAGAGAATTCCTATTCTCATGTTAAACCAAATGGACCAAAATTTTTGTTTGGTTTGAGCAGAATGGAGGGAGGGAGAAAGAAGGTAAAATTGTCATGTGTTCAGATTTTGAAAAGATGGATAAGTGGACTAGTAAAATTGGATAAAAAATAAAATAAAATCAATCAGAAAAAGTCCCTATTTTAAACATTTTAATAAGAAAGACTGGATATATCTTTTTTAGATGGAAAAAAAATCAGTATTATGCAAAGATTTAATGCACAAAAAGTAGTAATACTTGATAAAAGCTTTTCCCTATAAAGTTTTAATAAAAAAAAAAGCTAATAAGAATGATAAAAGTAATAAATTACCTGACAGATGAATTAGATGAAATATTTTTCACTTTTGGGCATAGCCTGCATTCTGAGGAAGATTTGGTTTCTTACTCTTTTTTGAACCTTCAGAAGAGTTGTTGTGGGTGGGAGGAGAATACTGCGCATAACCAGCTGTACCTGAAAGAGTTGGTTTTTGGCTCTTGTTTGGACCTTCAGAAGAGTTGTTATAGGGGGGAAGATGATATCCCGCATGGTCTGCAACACTTTTCCCTTTTGGCATTTTAACTCAACAACAACAAAGTTTGGCTACACCAAATATTTTTGGATTTATGATGTTTGTTTGTTCTCTGCTTGCTGCAAACTGGAATTTGTGATGTTCTATTTATAAAGCTGAGACGTGTGTGTGTGTGTGTGTAGATGAACATTTTTTTGTGAAAATGTGTCTTAATTTCTTCAAAGTTTGATCAAAATTTTCTCAAGTTTCCATTTCTTCAAAGCTTTCAAAGTTGGAGCATTTTGTGAAAATATTGCCTGAATGAAGTTTGCTTGTTCAATTGGTCAAAGGATTATGAAAGTGTCTGTAAATGAAAACTTTTGCTGCGAAGATGTTGAACAAATAAATAATAAGTGTATAAAACTGAAAATTTTCTCAAAAATACCTCCAAATTATATCTAAGTTTCATCAAACTTGTTTGAAGGTTTCCAGCTTCTATTGCAACAAATATTTTATTTTATTTTATTTTTGCCAACCGCAAAAAGGTTATGAAAGTTTTATCAAAATGGTCAAAGGTTTTTATGAAACTATATATACATGCCTTTCCTAATAACTTATAATGTTACCTTAATATTTATCATAATATTTTAATTCTGTAAAAACCCATGCAAAAGTTTTAGAAGCTTGACGTAATTCAACGAAAATGAGTTTTTTTTTTTCAATAGTAAAATATCAAGTATGTAATTTTGACTTTATATATACATTTTATTTCATAATTGATGACATACAGATTATCACTAAAAAATGAAATTTGTGATGAAAATTCTTATCACAAAATTTCAAATCATAAAAGATCAGTCCATCAACTTTTTGTTTTGTATTTCCCTTGATAGTGTGGACTTTCTTATCAGTTTATTTTTTGGTCAAAGACGTTCTTATCAGTTTAAATAATCTCAAGGTTTAATAGAATGGAAAGGGAAATGCAATTAAATTCGTGCGAAGCAAACAAAGCATTTCAGATACCGTGCTTTATTTTCATTTCCTTTAGTCAATTTTAATTTTCTGTGAATCAAACATGCTGCTAGATTTTATAAAATAAATATAGAATTATCTATATATATAAATTGAGGGTCTCGTAGGTAACGAGATTTTATGAAATTAGTTGTGTATTTCCACGTGAATTAACACTTGATCAAGGCAAGAAAGAGATTAAATTTCATGCGAGATATATAAGATTATGTATTTTGGTGCCTTTGGCGGCGCGTGATCCAACACTTCCTATATTACCTATTAACCTTCCATGTTCGGACCTCTTCCTTCAATTTCAACAATTAAACTAGTTAATTAAAGTCATTCTCTCTAATCTTTAATTAAAGACATATTTACTAAATTTGATTAAATTAAGAAAGTTTGTGAAGTTAGTTGATGCGACAAGTTTTTTTTTTCTTAAACACCTTAATTATCTTTCTTAATTTTTTTTCACCTCTTTCTTACTTAATTATTGTTAAGGGAGCATTGATAAGAATAAATTAAAAAAGATTGACAAATATAAAAAATAAGTCTTAATTACATTTAGAATCAAAATTGACTCTTTAATTATGTTTTAAATTAAGGGCCGGATGGAATAATGTTTAACAATGTGCATCACCGAGCTCTTTTGTTTCATTGCGATGGAATCTTGCAATTTATATTTATTTCTGGAGAAAAAATTCGGAAACTCACATGGTCCTGCTTTTTTCCCTCTTGATACGGGATTGCTAATTTGAAATGTTTTTAGCTGGTATGGGGAAATGGCAAAACTTTATCTATTTTTTAATTATATATGTGTTGTCCATGTTCTGTGTATGATTCATGTAACATCCCAAATTTCTGTGATTTGAATATTAGAAAATTAAAAGGGAATTAAATAATGAAATTTAGGTTAAAATAATTATGAGAATAATTATTTGAAATTGAGATCTATTTTCTTTAATTTATTTCGGGAAAAGAATAAATTCAAGGAATATTTATAAGTGATAAATTTAGGCCTAAACAATATAGGATTTATTTCCATGATTATTCAAGAATTGTAATTAAGTTTAATTGCAAATAAATTAGTATTGTAAAATAAAAAGGATTATTAAGCTAATTAATTAAATAAAAAAATGATGAAGAACAAATGGAACCAGTAATGGGTTTGTTTGGGTTGGCGGTATGAGCGGTAGTTTAAAAGCTATCTGACTTTTATAAAAGTCAGATACGAAAAAAGTCAGGTTAAACTAACTGATGTGTGTTTGGATTGTCTCTTTGACTTTTTTGCAGGAGTGACTTTTTTTTTTCTAATTGAGATGTGTTTAGATTATTATTTGAAAAATCAGTTGAGATGGAAAATAACTGAAAAGGACATGAATCATATTGAAACTACATATACATATTAGTTGTATATATTGAGTTAATGGAAATTTTAATTTTAATTTAAAAAAATTAAATATTATTAAGAAATTAAATATATTGAGTTAATGAGTTTTCTGACAGAAAACGTCCGTCGGAGAAAAAACAAATGTGGCAAAAGACATTACCCATGGAATTATCCACATAATTCGGTGGGTAATTTTAGTTACCGACGGAATTTCTTGGGTAATTTCCGTTGGTACTAATTACCTACGGAATTCTGTTGCTACGGAATTCTGTTGGTAATTTCCGATAGAAATTTTTTCGTCAGTAATTCTGTGAGTAATCTGAAGTTTTTTTTGTAGTGTTATCTATATATTAATGGCCAGAATAATTAATTTTTCATTAGTATAAAATTATTATGACTAAATAGTCATAATAAACTCATTATGAACAACAATTTTAAGAAAGACGGTCGTAAAAAGACTCTGCAACATATTATTTTAGTCAAATAATTTATTTTAGTTATGCATATATAATATGGATAAACATTACATCAAACTACTTATTTTCTTTCCCATCAAACTACTTTATAAACCTAGATACAATAGCTTGCGTATTTATTTAATCCTCAAATTTAATAGGAGGGAATAAAAATCGAAAGGATATCATAGAATTTGATATTTCTTCAAGCATCAGAATCTCCATATCAACTTGAACCTGCGTGACAATTAAAATGAAAATATATTAAATAAAGTTATCACCAAAAAGTGTTAAAACTCCTCACTAATTAATCCAGTTTTAATTTTTATACATTACTTATCGACCTCATGATGAGGATACAGTGTTTATTACATGAGGTAAAAATTGAATTTAATGTATTGAAAAATAAAGGTTTCTAAGTTTATTGAACAGAGTTTTCCTATTCTCCTGCCAAACCAAATGTACCAAACTCTTTGTTTGGTTTGAGCAGAATGGAGGGAGGAGAAAGAAGGTAAAATTGTCACATGTTCAAATTTTGAAAAGATGGATAAGGGGCCTTGTAAATTGGGGGAAAAATCAAGAAAAAGTCCCTATTTTAAACATTTTAATAAGAAAGACTTGATATATATTTTTTTAGATAGAAAAAAAATGAGTATTATGCAAAGATTTAATGCACAAAAAGTAGTAATATGTAATACCCTAATTTTCATAATACATGTAAATATCATATTTTGATAAATAGTACCTATTATAATAGGTGAATTTGTGGTCTCAAAATTAATGAAATAATTATCTTATTTTCTAAAGGTAATTTCTCATGAAATTAGAGTAAATAAGAGCTAAAAATCCCTAAGTGAATTTATGGGTCATAAAATGCCCTGAGAATGTTATGATAAATCCTAAGAGGCAACAAAATATTTATTAAAATTGGAGAATATGTTGTCTCCAACTTTTTAGTTGATTTATTATCATTTTTAGGAATTATACCATTTTCTAAGCAATTAAAAACATCGGAGGATGATAAAATCAATTAGAGAAAATTAGTAACAATTATTGGGCAATTGAAATTGCAATAATTGAGATGCTCTAGTAATTTTTGAGATTAGCTAGTAATTAATTTATAAAAGTCATAATTAAGGAAATATCAATTAAATTAAGGATCAAATGATATTTAGAAGCTAAAATTAGCACACAAGAAGTTATTAATCATCAAAATTAAATTAGAAACCTTGTCAATTTTGGTAATTAAGTCTAGTAACCCCTAAAACACTATATTAACAATAGTAATCAAGGATTAATTAATTCTCTCTTTAATTAATAAAAGTGGCGAAAATTATTAATTAAAGAGTGTAGAAATTATATAAACCCTTAATCCTAATTCTTTGTGAAATTAATTGAACCAATGAGAGATTTTCTTCTTGAGATGTGAAAACAAATAAAATATAAATTGATAATTAAATTAAGAAGAGAGGGGGCGTTTTTTTATTTGGGAGAGGAAAGAAGAGATGATTTATCCCATAGAGCTTAGATTGAAAAGTCAACAAAGGAGGCTAGCCAATGAAAAACACTTGAACCATGGGGAAGAGAGAGGGGGCACGGTTTGGAATAGAGAGGAAGGAAGAAATTGTGTCATTAATTGATCAAAGCACATGGGACAATTAGCCTAGTGTATGGAAGAAGATTGTGATAACTTTGGGGGCAAGTAATTGTCTTGGGGAGCAAGTAATTACTTAATTAGAAGAGATTGGATGAGAACCTATAGAAATTAAATCATAACTTGGAATATGAGAACTAAGTATTTAAGATAAGTACATATTTGAGATCAGTGAATTGTGAACTTCAATTTGGCTATTCCCAAAGTTATTTTCGGTTATTATTAAGGTTCATACCTGAGTATTTTGGAAATTAAAAATCACCATAAATCTAATCACAAAATTAGGATTTCAAAAGTGAAATTAAATTTTGAAGAAAAACATTAGTTGATGCTTAACTAAATTAGCATTTGGGATTAAATAGAAGATAAAGGAAAAGGGAGAGTGAGGGACGAATTGGGGAGGTGTAAGGGGGAGATCTTTGCCTCCTCACCAAGCAAAAATCAAGGGCTAGGATCAATGGGAAGTTACTTGGAGGCTACTCATTTTTCCACTATAAATAGGGGTCCTTGGCTTCATAAATCCTCACCAATTCCTCAAGGTATCACCAAAAATTTAGAGAGAAAGGGAGAGTGTGGAAGAGCTGCAGAAAATAGGAGGCAAGTGGTCTTCAAGAGGTAAGGGAATTTTTAGTTCATAGTTTAAGTTCTTGGGTTATGAAATAGAAATGCTAGAAATGTGTTTTGATCTTCAATCTTCCAAAAATAGTTTCATTTTCATGTTTTTATGGTTTCCAATGGCTTTATTTCGAAAATTTGATGAAGAATAAGTTATAGCAAAATTTTTGGAAGATTGTGAGCAAAATAGCGAAGCTCTGACAAAATTTTATCGATTAGTGTTTTTTGGAGTCAAGGGTAAAAACGCCAGTATTTTATAAAGAAGATGGTATTCTAAAATTCTGGGAAAATTCATGATGAAATTAGACATATAGGGCTTTCTAAATCTATAAAGAGTGTGTCATTTGAAGCTCTGTGCGAAAAGATATAAATTCCAGAAGTTAAGCTACATTTTCTGGGCGAAATTCTGGGCAGTGTTGGGAAACGTGGAAACTGGGAATGATATGGTTAGAACGAGTTGAGGCTGTTATTTTTCATTAAAAATATACTTGTTAAGGGAAATTTTGGCTTTGGTTTCACCTCAAAATGATTTTTCTAGAATTAGTTATGATTTTTCAAAGTTACCAAAAAATCTGCCCAGAAAATACTGCACTACGTTTTTTAAGAAATGTAAGGGCAAAATTGTAATAATAAAGCTACCAAGGGTAGAAGGGTAAATAGAGGTGAAATTATCTCTTAGGATACTATTCTAAGTGATATGGTGATATGTTAGGACATCCGGGAAGTCCAAAGCCGGATTCAAAGGTCGGACATTTGACGACTATATGGTAAAAGGTACGGACGCGTATTGTAACATTAACGCTTATGTTTATGGTTTGGTTATATATGATAGTTGTTCTCACATGATGATACTCTATTTTGAAAATTTGCTCATGGATTTGAGTTGTATACGGGTTATAGTCTTGATAACACCGTTGAGTTTTCCTAGCGCTGAGGACACGATAGGCCATCGTGGCACTGGTTATGTGCAAACTTGGGTAACATACATATTGCAGTGGCTGTGTTATGTTACTTGCTGATATGGTTTTGAAAATTATAAATGTGATTTTATCATTGTGATATCTGTCATATACTGTTTACATAAGCATGAGGTTAACCGTTACCTGAGGTCCAATGGGCATTGGACCTCAGTCTTAATGAATAGTACAGGAAAGAAACCGGGATAGAGAAGATGCCGGTAGGTAGAGCCGTAAAGAGGCAGCAGTCGAAGGCAAAGGTCGGTAGAAGTTATTAGGACTTAGCTTCTGGCTCGAATTTAACAGAGTTACTTTGAACAGTTTGGTATCTAAGGTTGGGTTAATCTATGTGAGAAGCCAATCAGTCGTCGTATAAGTCGGTGAGGCCCCCATGATAGACCCCTACCTGGCCAATCTGTTTAATTAACTGATGTTAGGTTTCAAGTCATGGGTTTAGTTTAAAACTTTCTTTATCAAAGGATTGTATTTAACCTCTGTAAATTGTATCACATGAATATTCCTTCGGGATATTTAATATATCAGCTTATGTTGGGCATCATCATATGTCTGGGCATTTTTATATCATATACTCGTTGTCCAGATCTTAGCGCACGCTATCAATTTCCGCAATACTCTAAGCTGTAGCATCTCAAACTCTGTTGTTTTTCTTAAAACTAAGTGTCGACCGACACGATTTTCGAACCTGGAATTTGGGATGTTACATAATACTTGATAAAAGCTTTTCCCTATGAAGTTTTAATAGGAAAAAAAAGCTAATAAGAATGACAAAAGTAATAAATTTCCTGCCAAATGAATTAGATGAAATATTTTTCACTTTTGGGCATAGCCTGCATTCTGAGGAAGATTTGGTTTCTTACTCTTTTTTGAACCTTTAGAAGAGTTGTTGTGGGTGGGAGGAGAATACTGCGCATAACCAGCTGTACCTGAAAGAGTTGGTTTTTGGCTCTTATTTGGACCTTCAGAAGAGTTGTTATAGGGGGAAGATGATATCCCGCATGGTCTGCAACACTTTTTCCTTTTGGCATTTTAACTCAACAACAACAAAGTTTGGCTACGGCAAATATTTTTGGATTTATGATGTTTGTTTGTTCTCTGAGTTCTGCAAACTGGAATTTGTGATGTTCTATTTATAAAGTTGAGACGGGTGTGTTGTTGGAATTTATGACTAAATCCTATGGGTTATGAATAAGAAGTCTTACTGGTTCGCCACCATCGGTCGCGTCAGTTTGTCACGGTCGTGTCGGTTCACCAACAAGAGACAAGTCCATCTGATCGTGCTTTTTCAAAGTCTATAAATATGGCGCCCTAGTCACAAAATAAATAATACTTTTTTTGCATACACTCTTTCTATCTTTGCATATACATTATGTGCGTTCCAAAAGCAGACTCGTTGGATTCGCTTGGGCTTCAGATAGACAGAGCCATCTTTCTGGAGACGAATAATATGCTCTATCCTGGAAGGCAATTGCTTAGAAACCTTCGGCATTTGTATTGAGGGAGCAAAATTGTCTTAAGGGTATAACGAAAGTTGGGCTCGGATTTCTGCATAGTTCATTATCATTTTTGGCAGTCTTGTGAGTTTTTTATTGTTTTTCCTTCTTGGGTAGAAGTTTAGATTATGCATATTGATTACACAGATTCTCTCCCATGTGAAAATTCCAATTTGAATGATTTTCTACAACAATCTTAAGACAATTTTTATATATTAGTTTGTGCTTTTGGAATTTAAATCAGATAAGATTATTTTCCAATGATATAAGATATAAAAACTAATTTCTTTTGTTGGTAGATTTTATTGAATCTGTATTTAGTATTTTGATGGATTCTTGATTTTAAAAAGATTAGAATTTCTAAAATCATGATTTTTTATGGATATATATCTGTCAATTTCTTTCTGATATGGATACATTAAAATTTTGGGATATTATGATAGATTTTGGTTTATGAATTTGTTTCCTTGATGTGGAAAATTTATGGTTTTAAAACTATGATCTCTGTGGATATATATATCGACTTGTTTCTGATATGCATATGAATATTTTAAGAAGTAACTTTCATGCGTTTGGAAATTATATATATTTTTTCCTATCTAGGCAAGATATTGTTATTGATGTGCGATATTTATGTATGCAAATATTTAAATATTCCGGTTTTCTTGGCCTATTTCTGGGAAGCATATTCGTTTTGAATCTGTGTTGAGTTTTTTAAATTTTGGATTCTTCATTTTAAAAGGTTAGAATTCCTAAAATTATGAATTACTGTTATTTTCGCATAAGGCTATGATTATATATTTATTTGTGTGTGTCATTCTCGTTGAATTTATGAATTAGTATGACATTCGCATAATCATCAAGAGGCGAAGATGATGGCCGCGTTGTATTAATTTAGGGAACAATTATACATCTTTTCTTCTAGCGCAAGGCCCCAGGTTTCTCCATAGAATTTTTTACAAAATTCCAAAAACTACTTCTGTAGTGTAAACCTTTTAACTATCTTACAATACTTTCTCTTTGATGGGGAAATTGCTTTCCTTAGTGTAAATGGGAAACCCCAGAATGATATTTAAGTTTTATGAGAAAGAAAATAAATATAGTTGCAATTAGTAACTTCCTACTATGACTCCTATAAGGACCCACAGATCCGGAAGGCTCTGGTGCAACTCGGATGGAGGTTGAAGAAGAACCAAATGACTTGTGTTTGGTCCTAGATGTCCAACCAGTGTTTGTCGTGTGAATGAGACGGGGACACGAACGATGGTAAGGTGGGGGGACGAATGACAAATGCCACCGCATGCATTGATGAATGAATAAGTTTAAACATCACCTCCTTTCATTTTAAGTGAAAGGACATGCTTCATACTTATTAAGGGGGAAAAAACGTTGTGAAAGAAAAGAAAACAAAAAAAAAAAACGGTCAGGAGTGAATATGAAACCAATTGGTCATGGTGTACCTATAGCTAGGGACTTTGATAGTTTGGGCATGCATACGTTAAATCTATGGTTTGAATATGCTTTATCCATATATATATATATATATATATATATATATATATTAATAAATATATTAATTTTGATTAATAGAGTAGTTGATAAATCTCCTACTATTTCTACTTATTTGAAAGAGGATTAAATAAATGAAGTAAAGATAATATTTATCTTATGCTTTGGTTTTATTGGGAGATTTTATTGATTTTATTAATTAAAATTTTGAATTACATTAGTTATTGTTCGGAGATGAAATTTTCACATGATAATGAGATCGTTATTTGGTTCATGCTTGTTATTTTATTATTTGATTTCTAGTTGCAGAAATTAAATATATTTAACAATAAAATGATGAGCCTTATTAAAAGTCCTAAATTTTAGAATGGAAGGGGAATTTATTCCCGTTAAAAGTTTTATTACCAATAGAGATATTAATTTGTTTGATAATCTCCTAAAATCTCTCCTAGAATCTTGTGAATATTTTTAAATTAATATGGTTGAATAAAGTGAGGATTTATTATTAAAAAAATTATTATGAAATTGTCATATGCCATGATTAATTAAATGAAAAATTTAATTAATTTGTTAGTTGCTATTGAAAGCAAATTTTTTGAATTATTAAATATTTTTTGTGACAAGCATATGACATTGATATGAAAATTTAATCATTTATCTAGTGTAGAGATAAATGTGCTTTAATTTTTCATAGTATTATTATTTTCTTGGTATAAACATGCATGATATCATGAAATATTTAATTTAATGTGGATTATTGGTGGTAGAATCACATAAAATTAATTCATACAGTTGGTGTCTTGGAAAGTGGTTCAAAGGCTAAGCCTTGATTTAATGGTTATTTAATTAGTTACCATTGCAATAGCATGGAGAGACTCCCACTAGTTTTGCACTTACCTGACCAATTGATATGATAAACAGAGTTGATTTCATGTATTGGTAGAAATGTGATTATAGCCTTTATTTTATAATTATAGATGATTTTGTGGCTATTATTTTATGCTTTTAAAATATTGTGAATAGCAATTGTATGAAGTTAAATATTTAAATTTTGGAATTAAGTATGGTGAATTTGTTAGTTACCAAAGTGGTTAATTCTTTATGAATTATTTTAATTCCAAATATTGTGGTATGGGTATGATTGATTTGTTAGTCACCAAAGTGGTTAATTCTTTATGAATTATTTTAATTCCAAAAATTACGATGATTACCCATAACCTTGACGCTATGATGTCATGTTTGTGTTGTGACTTGTGATCAACCCAAAGGTTGATTATTTGTTTTTATAATTATTGAATGTAAATGTTGGTAGTTTTATTTAGACTCCAAAAGATGATAAGTATTTGTAGTTGGAATATGCATTATTACCAAATTCAATGAAATTTTTATAGCATCATTATGGTTGAATGTTGCATATTAGTGAACAAAAAATAAGACAATGAAAGAAATGTTAAATGCAATGTTGATTATATCTGGGTTACCACAATTTTTGGGGGACGCCATTTTAATGGCTAATTTTATCATTAAAGAGTGCCTCATAAGAGTAACAAAGCATACCATACGAAATATGGAAAGGAAAAAAACATTCCTTGAAATGTTTGAAAGTGTGGGGGTGTTTGGTAAAGGTTAAGATTTCTAAACCTAAAAGGTTGAGAATCGGACCTAAGATAGTAGACTGTGTGTTTATTGACTATGCAGTTAATAGTAGTGCATATTGTTTTTCTGGTTTATAAGTCTGATGTATCAGATATCCATGTGAATACGGTTATTGAGTCAAGGAACGCTACGTTCTTTGAAAATGTATTTCCGTACAATAAAAATAATGATAACAACAATACAGTGATATCTCAGCATATAATGAATAATGATAATCTTAGAGAGGAGGAACATAGACGGAGTACTAGGCGAAGGACTTCAACATCCTTTGAGCCTGATTTTCTGACTTATCTGTTGAAAAATGAGCCTTGAACACTTGGAGAGGCTATGGGTTCTCCTAAAGCACCTTTCTAGGCAGAGGCTATTAATAGTGAAATTGAATCCATTATGTCAAACCACACTTGGGAATTGACTGACATTCCTCTTGACAATAAACCTCTAGGAACTAAGTAGGTCTTCAAAAAGAAGATGAAAGCAGGTGGTACTATTGATAAGTACAAAGCTAGGCTGGTAGTAAAAGGCTACAGACAATATGAAGGCCTAAACAATTTTGATACCTATTCACCTGTTACAAGAATTACATCTATTCGAATGTTAATCGCATTAGTAGCATTGAATGGGTTGGTATTATCACAAGCACACTATATTGCTAAAATTCTTGAGAAATACAAGAGTTTAAACATAGCTCTTGTGTTGAACTCTATAGATTTTAGTCTTCAACTATTGAGAAATACCGTTGAAGCTAAAAAAACAAAAGGAGTGCCCTCGAGTGCTAGGTAGTCTTATGTATGTTATGAATTGTACCAGACCTGATATTGCTTACGCAGTAAGCATGTTGAGTCACTTTAAAAGTAATCCAAATGAGCTTCATTGGAGAGCTATAATAAGGGTTTTGGGTTACTTAAAGCAAATTCAAAACTTTACTTTGCATTATGAGAAGTACCCTGCAGTGCTAGAAGGGTATTGTGATGCAAATTGGATCACCAGCTCTAATGACACAAGATCCACAAGTGGATATATATTTACCCTTAGTGGGGGTGCTGTGTCTTGGAAGTCATCTAAGCAGACTTGCATTGCAAGATCAAATATGGAAGCAGAATTCATTGCATTAGATAAAGCTGGTGAAAAAGCTGAGTGGCTTCATAATTTTCTTGAGGACATTCCCAGTTGGTCAAAGCCGGTACCAGCAGTGTGTATACATTGTGATAGTTAAGCAACTCTTGGTAGGGCCAAGAATGTCATGTACAACGGCAAGTCTAGACATATACATCGTAGACATGATACCGTTGGACAACTACTCTCGAATGGAATAATCTCAATTGTTTATGTGAAATCAAAAGAGAATATAGCAGATCCATTGACTAAAGGGATTCCTAGAGAGTTAGTTAGAAATTTGTCCAAAGGAATGGGTTTAAGGCCGATCCATTGTTGATTATTGCGGTAACTCTACCTAGAAGAGTGGAGATCCCACAAACTAGGTTCAAAGAGACAACTAAGTGATGATCGACTGTTAACACTGTGGAGTTTTAAACTCATACTCATTCCTAGACAAGTTAGTGCATATATATAAGGGTAAGCTTTTAAGCTTTTAATGGTTTCTTAATCTGATGTGTTTAGATGATGCATGTTGACTTACATCACAAGGAATCACCTATGTGAGTGTGAAGTGTGGGCCGCTTCTATGAGAATTTAAAACGGCCGATTCTCTAGAACACTCGCAGAACCAGGCAGTGTCCAGGGCCAAAATGGACACAGCATGAGAACCAACGATGCTAGAGGAGCAACTGTGTAACTCCTATTGTCTTGGTATACACTAAAAGGTCAACAGTTCAAGGCAGCACGTCCACTGATTGACCAGTATATCCGATAGGTTTTTACTAGAGAAGGTTCAAAGGCAACCCCTACCTTTCTCGATGCAGTTGTTTCTCGTAGAGGAATCACACTTTGCATACATGATCATTTGCATTTGGTCATGATGGACTAACTTCTTATCCATGTGGGGGATTGTTGGAATTTATGACTAAATCCTATGGGTTATGAATAAGAAGTCTTACTAGTTTGCCACCATCGGTCGCGTCAGTTTGTCACGGTCGTGTCGGTTTACTAACAAGAGACAAGTCCATCTGATCGTGCTTTTTCAAAGTCTATAAATAGGGCGCCCTAGTCACAAAATAAATAATACTTTTTCTGCATACACTCTTTCTATCTTTGCATATACATTATGTGTGTTCCAAAAGCAGACTCGTTGGATTCGCTTGGGCTTCAGATAGACAGAGCCATCTTTCTAGAGACGAATAATATGCTCTATCCTGGGAGGCAATTACTCAGAAACCTTCGGCATCTGTATTGAGGGAGCAAAATTGTCTAAAGGGTACAACAAAAGTTACGTTGGACCCGGATTTCTGCATAGTTCATTATCATTTTCGGCAGTCTTGTGAGTTTTTTTATTGTTTTTCCTTCTTGGGTAGAAGTTTAGATTATGCATATTGATTACACAGATTCTCTCCCATGTGAAAATTCCAATTTGAATGATTTTCTACAACATGTGTGTGTGTGTGCAGATGAACATTTTTTGTGAAAATGAGTCTTAATTTCTTCGAAGTTTGATCAAAATTTTCTCAAGTTTCCATTTCTTCATGCCTTTCAAATTGGAGCATTTCGTGAAAAATATTGCCTTAATGAAGTTTGCTTGTTCAATTGATCAATGGATTATGAAAAGCGTCTGCAAATGAAAACTTTTGCTGCGAAGATGTTGAACAAATAAATAATAAGTATATGCGACTGAAATTTTTTTGAACAATACCTCCAAATTATATCTAAGTTTCATCAAGCTTGTTTGAAGGTTTCCAGCTTGACATATTGCAACAAAAGTTTTTCTTTTTATTTTATTTTATTTTTTTCGCCAACTGCAACAAAAGTTTTAAAAGGTTATGAAAGTTTTATCAAAATGGTCCAAGGTTTTTATGAAACTGTATATACATGTATTTCCTAATAACTTATAATGTAACCTTAGTATTTATCTTGATATTTTAATTCTGTAACCCATGGTAAAAAGAAGTTTTAGAAGCTTGACGTAATTCAACGAAATGAGTTTTTTTTCCCCAACTGTAAAATATCAAGTATGTAATTTTGAATTTATATATAAATTTTATTTCATAATTGACAAATAGATTATTACTTAAAAAAGGAAATTTGTGACGAAAATTCTTATCACAAAAGTTCAAATCATAAAAGATCAGTCCTTCAACTTTTTGTTCTTATCAGTTTATTAAGACGTTCTTATCAGTTTAAATAATCTCAAGGTTTAATGAAATGGAAAGGGAAATGCAATGAAATTCATGAGAAGCAAACAAAGCATTTCAGATACCGTGCTTCATTTTCATTTCCTTTAGTCAATTTTAATTTCCTGTGAATCAAACATGTTGCTAGTTTTAATAAAATAAATCTAGAATTATCTATATATATAAATGGAGTGTCTCATAGGTAACAAGATTTATAAATGGAGTATTTCCACGTGAATTAATCCTTGATCAAGGCAAGAAAGAAATTTGCGATTGTTTTCCGTTGCAATTTGCGATTGATTTTTTTTTCGTCGCAATCTGTTGTGACAGATGACACAAAATTCATTCTAAATTTCATTTGCAACTGAGGGGTTTTTGGGATGGATTTTTTTCACCTTTTTTTATTTAATTATTATTGAGGGAGTATTAATAAGAATAAATTAAAAAAATTGATAAATATAAAAAGCAAGTCTTAATTCCATTTAGAATCAAAATTGACTCTTCAATTAAATTTTACATTAAGCATTAGATGGAATAATGCCTAATAATGTGATGCGCACGTCAAGGTCTTTTGTTTAATGGCGATGGAGTCTTACACTCAAGGGCGGACACACCACCCCCCCCTCCCCCCCCAAAATTTTTTTTCCTTGAAAAAAAATGCTGTTGTTAGTGATGATTCCGTGAGGCTTTTGAATGATATGTGTATATTGTATATTACAGAAATTATCAAAGAATAGAAAAAAAATTTATATTTAAAGATAGAGTTACAACATTTTTAGTATGACATTCTTAAACATCTCTATTTGATTAATTTATCAACTACATATAAATTATCTCAAGGGCTAGTAAGGACTAGAAAGTCTATCATTTACCCTCTTATTGATAGAGTGATTAGACTTGTACTCACTCTTCCAATTTCTACAACAACTACTAAAAGATCTTTTTCTACTATAAAGATAATCAAGAACAAACTTTGAAATAGAATGAAAGACTAATTTCTTGATGATTACTTGATTATATACATCGAAAAAAAATTATTTTGAGCTTTATAGCACGGATTCAATTATAAATAAGTTTAACAATATGAAAATACATAAATAATGAATCAAGTGAGATAACCTTAATTTTTTTAATAGATTTCTTTCATTTTTTTATATTAGATCTGTATTATATTTTAAATAATTTTATTTATGATATAGTATTTTATAATTTCACACCCGTTATTAAAATTTCTGGGTCCGCCATTGGCATCAAATGGGAAATCTGAAAGAGGTCAGAACAATAACACAAACAATTTTATTATGTTCAAGTACAGTGAGAACAGAGGAGCTATCGCTTATTCATTCACAATCTGATGAACTGTTCTTTGGATACAGATTAAAATCTATCGAATCTTCATCCAAAAAAAATCTATACAATCCACAAGAAAATTGTACCTCAAAATTGAGTGATTCCAGAAACAAAGAGTGATGATTCTCTCATTTCATGAGTCAAACCATGATCAACGAATGTAAGGGATTCTTTGCATCTTGAAGGCCAGAACACCACAAACTATCATGAAAACGATGGGAGCTTCGGTACACGAGCATGCTGAATCCGAAGGATCTCCGATTGGCATAAACGGCAGCTTCAAGATTCCCTCAGATGGTGACGGCGGTGGTGGAATGACCTCAGAGACCTGGTTGCCGGCTGTAGTTGGAGGTGGCAACTGGGGAAATGAGTAGCCGAAAACAGAGTAATCAAGAACGGCAGCGATACCGTGGACGGAGATGGAATCAGTGTTGTAGAGGTTAGGGTGAGTGATCGGAATGTTGTTGAGAGTACCACTGCGACATTGTTCTTGGGAGCAACATTTTGAATTATCAATCATCTGACTTGAGAACCGGCAGCTACGTGGGGTTGGAGGGGAACCGACTTCTTCGGATCTGGCCTAGATCCTTTTAAAAAAAAATAAAAAATTTAGGCACTGTTGGAAATAAGAAGATAATTTAGACTGAATAGTACTAAAACAATTCTTTTTTATCTTAAAAAAATTATTTTAAGATTTTGAAAAAATATTTGAGGATATTGACAGATATTAAAAGGATATTTAGGATACTGACAAAAAAACATAAACTTAAAAAAGATATTTTTGGATTTTAAAAAAATAATTCAGGTACTGACTGTTACTCAAAATGTGTTTTAGGATATTTTTTTCAAGATACTAAAATAATTTTTAAGATCATAAATTATTTTTTCAATACCAGTCAATATCTTGAAATATCATTTTAGTACCAGTAAGTATCTGAAATGTTTTTTTCACGATCCTAAAGTATTTTTTGAAGATCTTAAAATAATTTTTTAGGATCATGAATTATTTTTTCAGTATCAGTCACCATCCTAAATTATCCTTTTAGTACCCGTTAGTATCCTCAAATATTTTTTTAGTACTCTGAAATATTTTTTTACCATCCTAAAATTATTTCAAGATCATGAAGAATTTTTTTAATATTATTTAATATCCTAAATATCCTAAATTATCTTTTTACTACCCGCAGTGCCTAAAATTTTTTGCTTCACACAACGGTCCACAATAAAGCTAAGCCAGATTCAACATCTTCACTGCCGATTATCTCTTGGTCAGATTAATAGTGTTTTTATTCTCTTTCCTTTCTCCTATTCTATATTTGACGAGGCTGGTTGACACTATGTATAACGCCCATATTTTCTAAGTCCATTATGAAGTTCAGTTATTGTCCTAAGACTCTTATTAAACTAATTCATGTGTATTTATCAAAGTGAAGGCGTTAACAGATCAAAGTGAGTCATAACAGAGAGAATGCTTATCGTTTGGAAGAATGAGTGAATGATTGTATATGCCCAGACTTATGCTAGTTAATTAGAATTCCCGAATGAATATAAGCGTGATACAACTTAAAACTTTTTGTTGTGCATCTGGTTGGCATGTTAGTAGTACAATTATCCGAATATTCAAAAAATTATACATAATACTATCCCAAAATACAACTCCGTCTGAGTCCTCACGCGTGCTGCTTACCATTTTCTCCAACTCTCGATCCTCCAAATCTTGAAGCCAGGGTAAATTTTGAGATTCAATGCCCATTAAATCTCAGGTAACAGTTAACTTTATGTTCAAGTATAAACAGTATATGTATGACAGATATTCTTTACTTTTCAACATTTAACCATATATAGCACATATTACATGTAATAATTCATATCTCAACAATACACAGCACACAACACATGTAAGGTTCACATCGTTTGCATATAACAAGTGCCACTGATAACTCTCCATATTTTATATACATAAAATACATTTTAAAGATATTTGGAGAGTTATCTAAACAATTTTGAGAGATTTTTATGAGCTAATACTATTATAAGATCAAATCAAATTGGCACATTATTTGTGGGGTTTCAATTTAAAATAAATGTTTTTGAGTTTAGGAAATAAATAATAGTAATTAGAAGTTTTAAAAAGGAAAAAAAAACTATTTAGTTTTATTATTATTATTATTATTGTTATTATTGTTATTGTTACTCCCTCCGATCCTAATTATAGGACAACGTTTAAGAGTTAGTTTTGGTCCTAATTTTAGGACAAAATTTAAATTTTTGTCAAATTTTTCCTAAAACACCCTTATTTTATTCTCTCAAGTGTGTTTGGTTTTTGGTAAGTATATGCATTTAGGTGCATAGAATTTTTCAGTCTATAAAACTCTTAAATTATTGGATTTTAATTTGTTTATTGATGAGTTGACGTTAATATATATATATATATATATATATATATATATATATATATATATATATAAACACACATATGCAGACACACACACACACATATTGTGTGTGTATGTCTATATGTGTGTACATATATAAATATATATGTGTGTCTATGCATATGTGTGTTTATAATAAAAATAAAGGAAAAATAACAATAGATAAATATTTTATGCCAGTAATAAAAGAAGTTAAGACAAATCCAAAACAAATTACAATACCAGAAATGTTAAGACTAAAATTAGATAATACTAGAAGTTATTATGAAGGAACACCTAAAAGAATGATAACTAATAACATATTAGGACAAAGATCTTTAAGAATAAATACATTAGAAAATCCAACATTAAATATAAACATAAATCCAAGAAGAAGTTTAGAATATAATAGACAATTCTCTACTAGTACAAGATTTAATAGAACTTCAAGTCTTAGAAATTTAAATTCACCACAAGAAATTAGAGATAATTTTAACCAAAGAAATTTATTAGTAGAAAGACCAATAAGTACAAATCTAAGAGAAATAAGACCACAAAGAGAAAGTTATATAAAATTAGAAGTTAAATCTGAAATGTCTTGGAAAGAAGTAATAGCAAAAATAGAAGAAAATAACCAAAACAGTGAAATAGAAATAGCATTCACAAAAGATAATTTAATATTAGAAGGAAATAGTACAACCACTAATGCTGTATTAAGATTTAATAATAGAGATATAATTAATTTAGCATTAACAGTGTAAAAGATAATACAGAAAATGATTATAAGATAATATTAAGAAAAGACTTTTTAGAATTAGTTAAACCTTATAGAATTCAAAATGAAAGAATAATGATAAACCTAAATCATCAAACAATTGTAATACCAAAATTATCATGATTTACGAAGATATAACTATTGAATGAGATGAAGATAGAAATAAAATAGTATTTATATATAGAAGACAAGATATAGAAAGAGAAATAGATGAAAACACATTAGTACCAGATGTAGACACAAATTTAATAAGAATATTAGTTAAAAAAACTTAAAAAGAAAATTAAATTGTATAAAGTAAGACTAACAACTAAAAATTTTATTTATCACACGATGTATTTTAATCAAAATTTAAGAAGAATGAGTTCATAAAATCTCGCTTGAAAGAAAAGTTAGAATTATTAAGTAGGATATGAATGAAAATGAATGGATTCCTACATATTATGCAAACAAAGAATATGTTACAAAACTACCACAAACTTGTAAACATCCATTTAAAATTATGATAAAAGTGATAAAAAAAGATTAATCATATTGAAGCTGTAAGAGTGATGGAAGCAAATAGAAGATATGAAGAAGCAATAAAAAATAATAATTTTGTAATTGCAAGATTAGAACATCAAAATATAAAAGATGCTTTTGATTTATTAGGACAAAGAACAATTGCAGAAAAGATATATAAACATAAGTTAGAAGAGTTATCTAGAATATAATACAAATTTGATTTTATACAGGAAATAATGAAGAACAAAAGAATAAGAATGCAACGAAAACTAGTTGAAAGAGGTAAAAATATAGAAATAGTATAGGAAATATATTATGGAGATAGAGAAAATTTAGATAAAGTACCATAAATAGATAAAAGTCTAATGAGAAAAATAGTTAAAAGAATAAATAAAAAAAGATTGGAAAACAATAAATGAAACAGGATATCCATATATATACAGAAAATACCCTGGAATGCATCATGTTGGATCTAGCTATCACCCAAGAGGGGGGTGAATTGGGTGTTTGATAAAACTTTAGAAATTTTGAAAACTTTTCGCAACTAATTTGAAATCAGTTCTATGACAGTAATCAGTTATCCAAATATGTGAACTGGAAATAAAAGAGTTTAGGGAAGAGAGTATGCAAACTGTGATTTATCCTAGTTCGGTCCAATCCACGATGACCTACGTCCAGTCCCCAGGCTCCTCCAAAGATTTCAATCCACTATCTCCTTATTTAACCAGGCACAAGAGAAAAGCCTTTACAACCTCATAAGTTTAGTCGGGCACTTGTGCAGCCTTCACAATCTCTCACTTTGATTACACGTTTTGTACTTGGAGTAATCCTCTCACTAGGATTCACTCCCCCTTACAAACTGTAATCAATACACTTGCTTGATTACACACTCTGTACTCGAAGTAATCCTCTTCCTAGGATTTACTCCTCTTACAAGCTGTAATCACAACACAGTGTTTCCCACTCAAGATCACCCAATCTTGAGTATCTCTCAAATAAAATGATTAACAATCAATCTTCTCTCTCAGAAGTGAATATGATGAACACTGAAGCACAATACAAATCATTTCACTCTCAATGATAAACTATGTAGACATTGAGAACAGAGAGTAAATGATGCGAAAATCAGAGTATTAGCATGTTGGAGGTGTAAGCTTATGTCTCTGCGTTTTTTCTGTACTTCTTCCACACTTGAGTCTTCAAGTCTTCAGGTATATATACTGATTTGAAGTATATGAACGTTATAGATCCGTTGTGACTTGAACCCATTCGAAAATATAGTTGTTGTGTGAGTTTCTCCATAGATCTAGCTGTTGTGACAAATTCTATTTGAATATAACTGTTGGGAAATTGCAAATTTGAATATTTGAGTTTTGTCCCTTCAAGAATGTCTCCCATGATGTTCAGCAGCCTTTTTATCTAGAGGATATTAAGGATAATGTTGATCTTTCCTGTATAATCCTTTTTGTTTAATCATAGACATTTTCCAGCAAACATGGAGTAGTGCATTTTTCACTTTACAGCTCAGCATTTGACTCTTCATGAAATTCTTCATTTGATCATCTGAAACTTACTAGAAAGATGATTAATCATGATTAGAAACAATAGCAATAGATAATATGAAGTATTAAGATCAATCATGAAGCTTTCACAAGTTGGCACAATCTGATTTTCAAAACTTCAGCGACTGAAACTAGAGTTTGCAAAACGAAACTGGAGTTTGCAACGGCTAGACTGGAGTTTAGAATCCAAACTGGAGTTTTCAGCGGGCTAAACTGGAGTTTAGAAATCCAAACTCGAGTTTAGGTCTTCCAGAGAGGAATATCGCGATTTGAGTTTTGAACCACACTTGAACATAAGCCTAAAACTCGAGTCATTAAGTGACTAACTTGAGTTTTGGACTTTTGGAGTGAAAATAAGCTTAAGTCCACAAAACTCAAAACTGGAGTCTTCGAATGCAAACTAGAGTTTCCAAAGTTCAAAATATTGAGGAGCTCTCTGTCTGCCACAAACTCGAGTTTACTAACCCAAACTCGAGTTTCCTTCATAGATGAAAACATCTTGCTCTCTGTCAAGTGCAAAACTAGAGTTTGTAAACACAAACTCGAGTTTTCTTCTCCATGGCTCAGTCAAATATCCTTTTCACAAGTTCTTTGCTTTTTGACTTGATAAAGATCAATTCCTAGAATCCAGTACCTATCTCCATAAAGCTCTTTAAGTCTTCTTTCAATTGCAAAAAGAATCAGCTCCAAACTCAATATAATCTAACAGTTATGATCTGATGTATGAAGTCTGTTCTTTGTCTAGCGTTTTTCAGCATCCTGAATTTACAGTCAACTTTCGAAGATCATATCTCACTCATTTGATCTTTTTTTTCTATGATCTTTATATTTCTAGAAAGGTATGTGAGTCTATTTTCATATGCCACTGATTTCAGCTCATTACGATGTGTAGTTTGTGAGATACACTCAAATCATTGAAGCTTGGTCTGCTGTATGGCGTGAATTCCTGTTCCAACTTCTGAAATTCATAGCTCTCTCATCTTAGCTTCTTTGGGCATGAAACTTTGTCAAGATGACGCATTGGATATCTAGTTTCATACAAAATTGATTTCACCTTAAACCGATCTCTGGTTTGGGAGATATCATCGAATTACTAGAGGTCGCCCGTGCTGAACGTGAAACAGAGTTGGACAGAGTTGCTGAAAGCTTGCCAAACTCGAGTCATTAAGTGACTAACTCGAGTTTTGAGTTCTAGACTCGAGTTTACATTGCCAAACTCAAGTTTTGCTGATCCAGAGACGCCAGAGTTGCTGAAGACTTCACAAACTCGAATCATTAAGTGACCAACTTGAGTTTTAAGTTCCAAACTCGAGTTTACATTGTCTAACTCGAGTTTTGATGATCCAGAGACGCCAGAGTTGCTGAAGACACTACAAACTCGAGTCATTAAGTGACCAACTCGAGTTTTGAGTTCCAGACTCGAGTTTTATGTTCTAAACTCGAGTTTTCTCATAATCCAGAGGCAAATCACTTCCAGTAATGTAGCAAACTTAACTTTTGAGTATCTGGCTCGATTTTGCTCATCCAGAACGTGATATATGCTTGTTTTAACTCTGAATTGAGCTATCCCAACTTCCATTTGATCGTGGAGACTTCAAGAATCAAACTAAAAACTTGTATAATGATTTTCTCAGTTTATTCAGCAAGTTCTTCTTTCTTTCTTCTCTCTTCTTAATTATTCTCCATGAATCAACTCTTTCTTTCTTCTCTTCTCTTGTTCTTTCTCCACATGAATAAATCTACATTAAATGTAGCAATTAGACAATGTATATGATATAAACTTTTTGCTCTTGCTAATGGCAATCTATATAAGACATCATCAAAACTAATTATAACTAACACATCATCCTTTTATAGATGAAACTAGAATAAAAATGAAGGATAGAGAAATGTGTAAGAAAGAAATTAAAAAGAAATTACAAGTATTATCAAGGATATGACTATACCATTATATTATGTTTTGATAAAATTTAATTATGAAAAGTATAGAGCTAGAAAATACCATGCTTTAATAGACACTGGAGAAAATCTAACAATAGCAAAATATAATATGTTACCACCAGAAATGTGGAAAAGAAAGAATAGAATTATAAGAATGGAATCAGCAGGAAGAGAAATACATATGATAGAATTAGAAGCAAGAAATGTAATGATACAAATAGGAAATTACGAGTAAAAAATAGACGAACTAAATCAGTATAATAAACCTCAATGTGATATAATCTGTGATCTGGATGTCACTATACCCATATTTTCTTAGTGCTTAAGCATATAACCTGGTTGTCCCGCATATTAAGATTGTATGAATGGAATGTATTACCAATGGGATACCATAATAGCCTAAGTATATTTCAAGAATTTGCATCCAAATTATTATTACTTCTAAGAGATTTTGCTGTAATATATATAGATGATATATTAATATTTTCAAAAGATGAAAGAGAACATGACAAACATCTAATCCAATTTGTAGATCTAATTGAAGAAAAAGGTTTGAACATATCACCTAAAAAATCTATATTAAGAAAGCAAGAAATACCTTTTTTAGGACAAATTATAACTACAAATGGAATAGAATTACAAGATCACATAAGTAAAAAGGTATTAGAATTTGATAGAATAACTAATAAGAAAGATTTACAGGCATTTTTAGGATTAATAAACCAAGTTAGAAATTATGTACCAAATTTAGCAAAATTGACATAAAAAATATCTAAATTTGCAGGAGAAAAAACTGAATGGAAATGGAATAATGAAACTATTAAAATAATAGAACAATTAAAGAAAATGTGTCAAGATTCACCAAAATTAACAATTTCTTTACAAAAGAATATAAAATGTATAATTTATACTGATGCATCTGATGAATATTGGGGTCCAGCATTGTATTATGAAAATGAAAAAGGAGAAGAAAACATAACTAGATATGCTAGTGGAAAATTTCAAGAAACGCAATGGAAATATCATTCTAATTGGAAAGGACTATTAGCTATTGTAAAAGCAGTGGAAAAATTTGAACTTTTTATAGTTAATGTACAGTTTATTATTAGAACTGATAATGCACAAGTGAAATTGTGGTTAGATAAAGGAATAAAAACAGAAAAATTGGCTAATAAAATGTTATTTAAATGGCAAGGAGACTTGGCATATTATGATTATATTATTGAATATGTGCCTAGAAAAAATAACCTTATTGCAGATTTTATGAGTAGATGGAATCCAATTCAAGCTCAGAAATGAAATCTAATCAGACTTGTAATACATGTCAGACTGTTTTAATGGAGTTGAATATTCTAAAAATGAATATGAACTTGTTAAATAGTCAATGTAGAACAAATGTGCAAAGCATTTTATCCAGTATTGTACATCTAAACCAGCAAGTGGAAGATCTATTCAAAAGAATAGAGAAGTTGGAAGGAAATGGAAGAAAAAATGTAAGTACGGCTGAACTAGCAATACAAACAGACTTATAATTGAGCCATGTAACTGAGTCATTCACTCAGACTAGGTCATCCACCCAAACCCAAACAAATATAAGTGGGTCATCCACCCAACAGAATGTTATTGGGCCTACTGCTCAAGCCCAAACTGAAACACTTCATAAAATAACCCCTTTCAATGAGATTATAAAAGCCCAATTGTTAGAAGAAGCCCAAGGAAAAGAAAAAGGAAAACCAATTGAAACCTCATCCTCAAGCCCTAGAATTATTAGAGATCCATCATTTGACATCTATTCTAAATTCAAATATTTTAAAACCCTTGTAAAGAAAACCGGAAACATGGAATTATCAGACCCTCACGTTAAATATGTCTCTCATTTTGCCTTTAACAAAGTTGTAGCTTATCAAGGAACTTCACCAGATTTAGTTAAGATCTTATACCAATATGGAATTTTACATGTCATCTATCCATCTAATGATTTGAAAGAAACCTCAGAATTACCAGAAGCCATCCGAGAAGCCATCAAGATTTATGCAAGGATTGTTACTCAATACAAAGTCTATATCAGATTTTATTCAACCATTGCAGAAATAACTCCAAAAAACGTTTATCCTCCAATCAGCTTAATCAAATTTGGAACAACAAAGAAGCCAGTAGAAACAAATGCGGAGATCAAAGAAGACATAGAAGACAAACAAGAATTCCATACCAAGATGTGTAATATTAGAGCCCAGAATTATAACATTATGTTTCAAGAAATGAAAAGGACAAATAATTCAGAAGAGAAGAAATGGGTATATTATTGCGGTTTAACAACTCTAATTGCATCATTTGGAAATCCAGCACATGGACAACCACTTTTCTCATAGTGGTACGATAGACTTAGAACCAACAAGATGGAAAACTCATAAAAGACAAAGAAGAAGATTTGTAAGCTCTTAGCAGAGGAAGTAAATCATAGATGTAAGTATTGTGAAGAAAGAGAAAGAGCAATGCAAGATATGGAAGATCCAAATTTAGATCTCAGTGTCCTCTAAGCAATCTTGAAGAATCTGCCAATGATAGAAGACGACAAAGAAAAAAGCTTGCCGACACTGACAAAGTGTGATAGGCTGATTTGAAGATTAAAGAAATGTAATTATAGACATGCAACGTGTTCGGTGAATGTTTTGCCGACAATCTATAAAAAAAATCACAAAAAGACAAAAGCACAAAAAGAGGAAAATCTTAAAAGCTTCTTTATTCACCTCTGCACACTTATCTTACGAGAGAATTTAGGCTAGTCAACTTTTATCAAACTTTAGTCACCTTTATGTCTTAGCTTTTCTTTATGTCATAGGTTGTATTGAATATGTTTTGTAAATTTGCATTACGTGTAAAAGTAGTTGTCAGAATTGTAAGCAGTTGGTATGCCAACTGTCTATATAAAGCCATGTAATCCTCCATTGTAACACACACCAACACACCGAGCTGAAATCTCACTCAATTCACTCTTTTCATTGTACACTCTTAAGTTTTCCTGAGAAATAAAACTCCAGAAGTTTAATCATTTCTTTCTTTGAAGAATATTTTATTTTGGTGTGGAAGAAATATAAGGTATGAGTTTTTAACTTTCTAAGGGGATCAAATAAGGGAGTAATATTATTAGAAATTTATTAGTTATGATCCACTGAGGTATACATGGTGATATGTTTAAGCAAGGTTAAGATTTTGTTATGATCACATAAAATCATAGAAAAATCCAGTTATGCCTTTGGAAGGAAACAAAGGAAGGCTATGCTAATCTTGATCTAAAGGGAGAAGGTCTGAGAAATTTTATTCTCTGTAAAAGTATTCTTGTATGAAAAAGGACAAGTATCCTTTTATAACACAGATCATGGTTGGTCAAAAATTGGACTAATCTGTGATATGGATGTCACCATACCCATATTTTCTCAGTGCTTAAGCATATAACTTGACTGTCCCGCATATGGTGTGTGTGTGTGTGTGTGTAATGCGTGTGTATGTCTATATGTGTGCACTTATATAAATATATATATGTGTGTCTATGCATGTGTGTGTGTGTGTGTGTCTATATATGTTGTGTACATACTCCCAAGCTTATAGGTACACACACACACACACAGATATTTGTGTGTATGTGTGTATTTATGTATATATATGTGTGTGGATGTGTATACATGTGTGTGTGAGGGTAGATGTGGGGGTTTGTATTTGTGTGAAGATATATGTGTGTGTATCTCGGGGGGTGTATGTGTGTTTTGGGGGGTAGATATATGTGTGTGTACATCACATATATATATATGTGTGTGTACACACACACACACACATATGTGTATATAGCAAGACCATCATTTCAATTAGAAAATATGAAAAAGAAGATTCTAGGTCAAGGCTGTATGTTAATGTCATTGAAAATTTATATAAGAGTATTTTAAGAAAATGAGTAAAATTAACCAATTTAACTCCCCTCCTTAATTTCTCCAAAATCAGTTAAATATATCTTATAATTAGGACCGGAGGGAGTATTATTTAATTCCTTTTGTTTTCGGAAAGCACCAGGATTGTTTCTACTGGTTGAATACTTTGGACTTGGACTTTGGATTGAATTGGACACAGGCCCACAATGAATTGGAGAGGAATTGATTAATTGAAAGACCTAAAAGGAAGAGAAGAGGCTGGAGGAAAAAAGCAAACACGCACAAAATTAATTGAGAAAGCAGAGACACTGACAGCACAAAAGAAAGAGACAGAGAGGATTGGACGAAGAGAACGCGTAAAACGAAAAGGGGAAGCAGAGTTGGCAGTTTCACAGGGGGGCAGAGACGCGAACAGAAACAATAATCCAAAGGCGCGACTCAGTTTTAGTTGAATTGTCATCTGTCCTGTGATTTTCCTCATGTCTCTGAATCTTCATTTAATTTTCTGTGCTGTCATGAATTTGTTTAAAGCCTTGTGTAGTTGATTTTATTTTGGAACCTAGAAGACCTATGAACTTGTTAATGGATTAAACTTTGTTTCATCGTTTAGTTATAATTAGTATTGATTTTGGTTGCTTAATCTTGTTTAATTTTATCTATTTAGTGACTAGCCATCATTAAATATGAATTCAAGCAGTACGATTTACCTTGACGAAGGGGATTTTAATTAGGCTATGAGATTAAGCAATATGGGATTAAATTACAATTTAATTTGCAATTAGGATAGATACATACCTAATAGCGCCATATATTTGTAGAAGAGTGTGTCCGAATTAAATTGCTTTTTGAGTAAATTTGTTAGACATAGCAATTTGTATTTTAGAGAGGGTTGTAAGTGGACCGACATACATTTATAGCTATTTATACTCGAGATTAACAAAATTGATATTAAGGATAATTAAACCAATGAAATAAAGGTTTATGAAATTAATAAGGGATTAGTGACTTTGGGTTGCTCATTTGATTATTGCGGTAGATTGTTATTTTAATTTTGGTTTTATTTTCTTAATTAAATTCAATTTGGTTGCTCAACTTAAACGAAAGTGAAAAATTAATTGTTAACTGAAGTTGTGAGTACTAAGTCCTCATGGGAACGATACTTTACTCACTCTTTATTACTTGATACGGCCCATATACTTGCGGAGTCTTTGGCTATAAGGTTTTGCACTATCAGCCACGCCCCCGGCATGTCGTCAACGCTAGGAAAACATCCATACGTCATTACCAAGACTGTAACCCGTTTCAAGGCTAAATGTATTCAAAAGGTGACCTAAGACCGAGTCTTAGTCACAATCCATGACCCAGGACCAAGTCTTGTCCATGGCCATATGAATCATCTTATCACATATAAGCATACAAAACAACATAAGAGTTAAAGTTACAGTACGCGTCCGTACCTTAGTCTCCATCGCTAGTGGTACGTTCACCTTTCGGTACTGATTCTTGACTTTCCCGCATATCCTATAATAGTATTACTGCATTATTTTCCTTATAAATAACAACCTAAAAGATGTCATTACCACTATTGATCTTTCTACTCCTGATAAATTTGTTATTTCATTTATACTCTTTTTAAATTTTTATTAATTAATAATAATACTTTCTATTAATTAATAATTCCCTTTATTATTTATTATTAATTCCTTTTTAATTTATCACTTATTTCCTTTTCTAACAATAACATTATTTATTCTTTTTATTCATAATAACCTTATTTACTCCTTTTCTAATAATAATAGTATTTATCATCATCATCATCATCATTATTTATTATTATTTTACTAATTATTATTATTTTTCTACAATTATTCTAAACTCCTAGAGACTATCTTAACACTTTAAATCAGGGGTTTAATGAATACAAACACCAAGAAAAAATAAGTTATATATATATATATATATATATATATATATATATATATATATATATAGAAAATTTAAGCTTAATTAATAAACAATGACTCTGTATTAATTTAATACATGCTACCACATATAAAAATATGTTTCATTGATTCATATTCATACACACATACATACATGGTTATTAATGTATGTATGTTTACTCACACATGCCTTCACACAGGAAAGTACAATATATATATTCATTGAATTAAAAACATATCAGCAAAAATCAAAGACAATGGTAGCAAGGGTTTTATTAGACACACAAGCAATATATACAGGGGCGGAGCTACACTCCAATGGAGCAAGTGAACCCATAAATAAAATATATATAAATTGAGAGAATTTAGTAATAATATGTATGAATATTATAATTGGTTAAGACTTCATATATTTTTGCTTTTGGTCGCCGGTTCGAAACCTGCATCTTCTCTTCATCCTTTTTTTTTTTTAATTTTCCCTTTCTTCTTTTCCCTTTCCCCATTTGTATATCCCGTTCTCTCACTCTCTGTCTTTCTCCATCGTTTTTTCCCCATTCAAATCGATCAGGCTCCAAAACCTCTGCCATCACTCTTTGTCGTATGAGTGAGTTCAATTGAGGCCTTGTGCCGACGGCATTCATTCATCCTTCTTTATCATTTCTGCTAGCTGCTGTTGGTGCGTGGGTTGCGTTTTCCTCCCCCCGTATCGCTGTTGTCTGTGTGTGATTTTAGGAGTCTCCTTCGTTTGTTTCTATGCCTCTGGTCTATATACTTGGGTGTGTGTGGTGGTATGTATGCAAGTTCCTCTCTTTTCTTGAATCGGCGTGGCAAAACTGAATAATAATTAATAACCTAAGATTACAAAAGCTGGTGTAATTTAATTAAGTTTTTGTTTTATCCCCTTCCTTTCAAAAAGCAAGTTCTGGTTCGGTGTCTGTGGCAGCCACACGTCCTCCCTTTCTCTCAATTTCGTTTGCCGGCCGAGAAGAAAGGCTTTGGTACGCCTTTTTTAACCAAATTCCTTTCAATTTTTTATTCTCTGTTGCTTTATTGTTTTAATTTTTCTTGTTTTTTGTGGTAGATTATCGTTGTAAAATGAATTAGAGTGTTAGGGCTGACATTGATCTAACTTTCAGATTTCAATAGCTCGGTTTTTTCCTTGTTGAATTTGTTGATTGTATGTTTTGGAAACCTTATCTGCGACGTGTTTACTAAATTGTTTTTGAATTTGGTTCCTTCTTAGCTGCTTGATTTTTCATGCAATACTGATTTATGTGATTTTTGTTCCTGGCATCGATAATATGTTGTAGCTTTTTATATGATGTCTTTATTCTGTTATATTAAAGATCAAAGATTCTTGGCTTATCTTCAATTTTTTCCTGGTTTCTAAAAGTAACCGCTTCCATGAGAGGAGACAATGAACTTCTTATCTTCAATTGTCCTGGTCGAAGATTACAAAAGCTGCCAAACCTAAAACATTTGCCGGACTGGAAAGCCAAAATAATTTAAACAGCATGTGTAGGACATAAACTAGGGAATTATCTTAAGAAATTGCTTCCATTGCATATTCATTTATGATGAATTGAAGACGAAGCCAACATTTTGGTTTGCTTGCCCACCTTCTAGTTTTTATAATTCTTCATTCTTTGATTTCTTATAGGTTCCAACATGTTCTTTAATCTTGTCAAACTTTTTTTCTTCCAGAAAATGTCAATGATACAATCTTAATACATTTAAAACTTTTGTTAAAAAAAAATTTGGGGGCGTTGCCTCGAACCCCTACACTAATTGTGCACCCATTAACTCTAAATCCTGGCTCCGCCCCTGAATATATATATATTAATGAACTAGGGACAAAAGTCACGCAAAGCATGTATTTGCTTTTACATATGTATATATTTTATTCAACACCCCTCTCTCTTCTTCTTTTTTTCTTTTGTCTTATATATATAACTACACACATGACAGAGGAAGTAGATCATGCAAGGCATTCATTTGCTTTTACACACACATACACACAAGTTCCTTTATATGTGCATACTCAGTAAAGAAAACAAGGTTTATGACAGTTGGAGTTGATTTCATACATGTATAGACCTTTACATATGACTTTATGAAACCAAGACATAAAATATATATTTATGTGTCAATGAAGGAAAGCAGATGCAATGTTTCTAATTCTTTCTTTTTCTTTCTCTGAAACTTAGATAAACTACACACACACACAGAGCATCACATACAGTAAACCAAAAGAAGGAAAACATGATGGAAAAACAACACACACAGATGCCTTCACATTTCTCTTTCTTCCTTCCATATATATATTTTCATATAGACTTCTAACAAATAACACAGGAAGCATTGATCTCATGATCAATGGTCCGTTTGGCTCAACCACGAAGGTATTATCATGTCAGAGTTCAACATCTTCATACTCTATGACATGATTAGGGCCCGGTTGATACTTTTCCTACTCAGAGACATGGAATACGTCATGAAGCTTGCCCATGTTTAAGGGTGGAGCTAGTTGGTAGGCTACTGGTCCACATTTCGCCAACACTTCAAATGGATCAATATATCGAGGACTTAACTTTTTCCTTTTTAAGATCCTACCAACTCCTGTAACAGGGGATATCCTTAGAAACACGTGATCTCCTACTTCAAATTCCAAAGGTCTTCTCCTTTTATCCGCATAGCTTTTTTGCCTATTCTGTGCTGCTAGGAGCCTCTTCTTGATGTGATTAATGTGTTTAGAGGTTTGGTCGACTAAATTTGGCCCAATCAGCCTTCTCTCAGACAATTCCGTCCAGCAAATACGTGACTGGCATTTTCTACCATATAATGCTTCAAACGGAGCCATCTAAATGCTCGAATGGTAACTATTATTGTGGGCAAACTTTGCTAATAGAAGATATCTATCCCAATTCCCCTTGAAGTCCAGTACACACGCTCTCAACATGTCTTCTAGCATCTGTATGGTCCGTTCAGATTGTCCGTTAGTTAGGGGGTGATAGGTTATGCTAAATTTTAACCTTGACCCCAAAGCTTCATGTAAAGCTTGCTAGAATCGGGATGTGAATTGCGGGTCTCTGTCGGAAATAATACTCTTTGGTATACCATGGAGTCTCACTATCTCCTTGATATAGATCTTAGCCAATCTTTCAAGAGGATAACTAGCATTGATGGGAATAAAGTGTGCCGACTTAGTTAACCGATCGACAACTACCCAGATTGCATCAATATGCCTAATCTTGGGCAATCCCACCACTAGGTCCGTGGTAAGATGTTCCCACTTCCATTATGGAATTTCAAACATTTGTAGAGGTCATGCAAGACGCTGGTGTTCAATCTTCACCTTCTGGCAAGTTAAGCACTTGGCCACGTATTGGGTTACATCCTTCTTCAACCATGGCCACCATACCTCAGATTTCAAATTATGATACATTTTTACCATACCTAGATGTAAAGTATATTTACTCTTGTAAGTTTAATCCAGTATCTTCTGCCTCAACTCAACTTTGGTGATATATAAATTCTCTTCTTATACCTCACTAAGCCGCTAGGTGATAGGTCGTGATCTTGAGTCTCATTTCGAGCTATCAGTTCTCGTATAGCATTTGCATGTTCGTCTAGCTCTTGAGCTTCCTCAATTTCATCACATAGATCATACTCTCCCTGACTAACAAGAAGACTTGCAAGGTATGCCTCATGAGGCTTTTTTGGTTTCATAGTGATTTGATTTGACAAATTCATATCCATGAAATCTTCTAGTAATTTTTGCTCTTGGATTATCATGAATGCTGTTTGCACTACTTTCCTGCTCAAAGCATCTGCGACCACGTTTGCTTTACCCAGATGATATTTAATCTCCAAGTCATAATCTTTTAGCAACTCCATTCATCGCCTTTGTCTCATGTTGAGCTCTTTCTGGTTTTATAGATATTTGATACTCTTATGGTCATAGTATAGTTCCATAATCGCACCATATAGATAATGTTGCCATATCTTCAAAGCAAATACAATCGCAGCCAGTTCCAAATTATGCGTAGGATAGTTTAATTTGTGAGACTTCAGCTGTCTAGAGGCGTAGGTCATCACTCTGCCTTGCTGCTTCAAGACACATCCCAATCCATGCATACTAGCATCACTGTACACCACATAGGTTACACTTAGATCTAGGATTATAAGCACTGGTGCTGACGTTAACCTCCCCTTCAGCTCTTGGAAGCTCTCCTCGCATCTCTCATCCCACCCCCATGATTGGTTCTTTCTGGTCAGCTTTGTCAATGGTAAGACAAGACGTGAGAAATCTTGTATAAATCTGCGGCAGTATCCTACTAGACCTAGAAAACTACGTATCTCTGCTACTGTCTCTGGTCTCTTCCAATCTACTACTGCTTCCACCTTGCTGGGATCAATAGCTACTCCATCTCGTGATATCACATGACCTAGAAACTTCACTTCTACAAGCCAAAGTTCACATTTGCTTAATTTGGCATAGAGTTGCTTCTCTCTTAGTACATTGAATACTAGTCGCAGATGTTGTTCATGCTTGTCCTTATTCTTCAAGTAGGTTAAGATGTCATCAATAAATACTACCACAAACTGATCTAGATATTGACAAAAAATTTGGTTCATATAGCCCATGAATACTGCAGGTGCATTTGTCAAACCAAAAGGCATTACCATGAATTCATAATGCCCATATCTGATCCTCAAGGCTGTCTTCGGGATATCCTCAACTCTGACTCGCAATTGATGGTATCCTGAGCGCAGATCAATTTTAGAGAATACGCAAGAACCAGATAGTTGGTCAAGTAGATCGTCTATTCGGGGGAGTGGATATTTGTTTTTAACCGTTACCTTGTTCAACTCCCGATAATCGATACAGAGTCGTACGCTCCCATCTTTCTTCTTTACAAACAATATCAGAGCTCCCCACGGTGACACACTGGGTCTAATAAATCTTCAATTTGCTCCTTCAATTCTTTCATCTCATTAGAGCCATCCGATACGGTGCCCTAGATATTGGCCCTGTACCAGGAATTAGTTCAATTATGAACTCAACTTCCCTAATTGGAGGTAATCCATGGAGATCCTCTAGGAATACGTCAGGAAATTCGTTCACTATTGGAATGTTTTCTACTGAAGGTTCAGTTTCTGTCTGGACCGAGAAAAATACAATATATCCTTGGCATCCCTATTAGATACTTATTAGCTTGCATGGTAGTGAGGAAGTGCAAGTCTACATTGGCCCTAACTTCCTTTTGCAGATGGGGAAATAAGATCTTCTTGTTACCACAGTCGATTAACGCATTATTGGCCGTCAACCAGTTCAAACCCAAAATGACATCAATATCATAAAACGACAATTGAATGAAATCAATCATCAATTCATGCCCATCAACAGTTACCACACAGTTCAAACATGCATATAAAGCCATAGACTTTACGCCAAATGGTGTAGATATAACCAAATCATACGGTAATCTATGTGCATGCATTCTTAGTATTTTAACACAATTATTGGAAATGAAGGAGTGACTAGCACCTGAATCAAATAATGGTTGAAGTAGGTTACCATTGAGAGAAATTGTACCTTGAACCATTTCAGGAGATTTGCTAGCCTCTGTGTTGTTAAAGCAAAAACTCTGTCCATGTTTTGTGGCCTCCTCTCCACAATATTTTGGGGACACTCTCTGCTATAATGCCCTGGCTTATAACAAGTGTAGCAAATTTGTTTCCCTTCACAGTTGACTCCTGGATGATTCTTTCCACATTTAGTGCAAACCCGGGAATTTGGCAATCTTGGATAGCCCGATCGCTGCCCTGGTCGAAATGGCTTTTTACTTCCACTGGGCAACTTAGACCATGGTGTTTTCCTCTTCTGTGAAGAATTCTCATCGCTAAAACCACCATGAGCTAGATTGCTACGATTCCGAGTAGCACGTAGTTCCCTTAGGTTACGTTTAATAGTATGGCAAGCTTCCACTACTTCCTTCAGTTCTTGAAATTCACGAGACACTAATTTTTCCCTTATCTCATCGTCCAACCCTTCCACCAACATATTGGTTCTCCATACCTCACCATCATGACGTTTTAAGTACGAAGAGTACCTTAACAGGTTGGTAAACCAAGCAAAGTAGTCATCGAAGGATTCATAATCGCCTTGTTGTATATGAAGAAGTTATGCTTCCTTGGCCACTTGCATTGTCCGAGGAAAGTATTGCTCATTGAACTTCTTTATAAATACTTCCCAGGTGATGGGGATATATCATACTCGTAGAGTCGTTACTACACTCCTCCACTATCGGTCAGCGTCTCCTTCAAGCTTATAAATGGCCAGCTGAGCTTTCTTGTCCCTTGGGCATCCTATGACTTCAAAGATCTTGTCCAATCTCATCAGCCATTCCTCTGCAACTTAAGAGTCGATCTTGCCACGGAAGGCTAGTGGCTTAAGTTTGTAGAATTGGATGGTCCAGTATTTCGATGATTCAGCTGCTCTCATTGGCTGAGATGGCATTACTATTGCCCTTTCATTCTGAAGAGGCATCTCAAATCGTATTGACCTCTCAATATGTTCTTCTTGATCATCTTCTTGCTCAGCTTCCACTTGTTTAGCATTAGCTTATTGACCAGCCTCAACCTGTTGTCCCTCAGCATGTGGCCTTTTAGTCCTCTTTTCTAGTATGTCTGCACGGAATTCGTTGATATAAGCCCTGTGCTCTTATAGCATTCCTAGTATTTGCTGTTGAGGATCCTAGGTAGGTGGATTGATCTCATGTAGGTATCATAATCCTCTATCTCGGCCCCGACTTTTACCTCGACCTCGACCTCTACTTCTACCTCATCCGTGTTCTAGTGGATCTGTTTCTTGCTGGTCTAGTGGCTGTATTGGTGGGTCTTGCTCACGTACTTGTCTATGACCAATCGCTCTCAATCTTGCCATGTTTTTCTTGATTGACTACTGCATATCAAAGATAGCAATTATGAAACATTGGGGGAAATATGATCATATAAGCAAACACACACACACACACACACACACACACACACACACATATTTCATCATAACATATATATTACATCCCTTTAGTTCAATTGATATTTCATACACTGTCCAAGGGACTTTAGGGAAATACAACAAAATACTGGTTACTTACTACGGTTACATTCTACTAAATATCCTAATAACTTAATACTACGATGTTCTTCTTTTCCAAACCACTTGTCTGAGCCTCATTCACATGTAGTTGTGAACCAACTCACTCAAATGTCCTACAAACGAGTGGAAATCAGCAATGATGTCATCCTCCAGGACTTCATTGATCCTCTGGATCCAAAAGGTTGTTTGTGGGAAAATATGTAACGTTGAGCAGACCCAATGATAACTCTCCATATTTTATACATATAAAGTACATTTTAAAGATATTTGGAGAGTTATCTAAACAATTCTGAGAGATTTATATGAGATTATGCTATTATAAGATCAAATCAAATTGGTGCATTATTTGTGGGGTTTCAATTTAAAATAAATGTTTTTGAGTTTAGGAAATAAATAATAATACTTAGAAGTTTTAAAAAGGAAAAGGCAAAAAAAAAAAAGAAAAATATTAAAAAAGGAATAAATATTTATTATTATTATTATTATTATTATTATTATTATTATTATTATTGTTTAATCTCTTTTTTTTTTTTTAAAAAGCACCAGGCGTACAAGAATCAGAATTGGGCCAAGAATCAGAATTGATGAATGAATTGAATATTGTGCGTGGGCCCAGCTCCAATTCAATTGATTAATGGACTTGACCTAAAAGCTAAGGACTTGCAGAATAAAAAAGAAGACGAGCTGACGGCAAGGGGAAAAAAGGAGAAGACACGACTTGAAGAAAAGAAACAGGGAACAGAGGGCAGTGAATTCGGAGAGAGCACGCGATGGAAATTAAAAGAAGTAGAGGCAACAATTAAGAGAGGGAGTGGTGAATTCATAGAGAGGATGCGACGGTTGAACTAGAAAGACGGAATAGAGAAGCAGCGTGATCATGTTCTTCTTGATTTCAATACTGCTCTATTTTTATTTCCTTTTTCTTTGATTTTCTTTATGAATCTTGAATCTAGAATTTTTGGTGTTGTGAATCTGAACTCTGATTTTACTGTTGCCGTGATGTTCATTAAAGCCATGTGTGGTTGATTTGTCTATTCAACCTAAAGGAACTATGAACTTGTTTGGATTTAAGAGATTATTCCCACTATGTAGTTTTACTTAATATTAATTCAGTTTATTTAATCTTCTTGTTATTGTTATTGTTTAGTGATTGGCCATCATTGAATATGTTTTGGGGATTTATGATTGGACTTGACAAAAGGAATCTTAAATTCACCTTGAGATTAAATAATATGAAATTAGATTTTAATCTAATTTACGTCTAGGATAGACATATACCTAGAAGCTCCATAATCAAATTAGAGTGAGCCCGATTTGAACTGCATCTTATTTAATTATGTGAGATATTGTACAACTAATTGAGATAGGTATATAAATGGACCGACATGCATTTATAAACATTAATACTCTAGATTAGCTGATTGAATTAAGTTAAGATTAAATTAGTGTGAATAAAATCTAATAAACAAATAAAGGATTAGTGACTGTAGGTTGTCCTTTTTTATATTGAAAGTTGCTCTCTGTGAAAGGTTTTTGTTGATATTAATTTCTTGTTCTATTTGCATTTATTTTTACTCATTGAAAACAACTTTGATTTATTCAACTTAAACGAAAAAGGAAATTTAACACCTAATTACTAGCTGGATTAAGTCTCTATGTGATGACATTGATTTACCACTTACTATTTTCATGACCTGTACACTTGCGGTGCTTAGTTAAATTTTGGTAGCATCAAGTTAAATTTTGGAAGCATCCATTGGGTAGTTCATTCCATTAGTTGTACATTCGGTGTAGAGTCCACAAACCCGTGTTAGAAACTGCAAGTACCTCGTCTCTCCGCCTTTGTGTCCAGTCTAGCTAGTTGATATTGCCTTAGAGGATAAACACCAACACCATGTTCACATCCAAGATGTGTCTCAATACAACAACATCGTGGTACGATTTTGCTTCCGAGTCCGTCGAGTTGTTGACCACTAGAGATACCCAAGGCTGTGAAGTATCACCTACAGATGAATGAACGGAGGCTTCAAGTTCTTCTGGTTTTGGCTCAAGGGGTACAATGGTTTGTGGTTTGGGGTTGATGACCTCAGGTACTAGGAATCTGGGAACCATCAACTTTCGCGTAGTCCTTCTCATCAAGGCACCTCTTGGGAGACGATAGTATTTGAATGGTTGGTTGGGAGTAACTTCATGCTCCTCTAGTTCTGGTTCAGGGGGCACAATGGTTGGTGGTTCGAGGTTGATGACCTTGGGTACTAGGAATCTAGAAACCACTAACTTTCGCGTAGTCCTGTTCATTAAGGCGCCTCCTGGGAGACGATAGTATGTGAATAGTTTGTTGGTTGGGAGGAGATCTTCTATCCATGTTTCTGTATTACATAACAAGTGTTCAATCAGTACTCTTTACAAAATGTCCAAACGCGCTCTGATACCACAATTGTAACGCCCCTATTTTCTAAGTCCATTATGAAGTTCAGTTATGGTCCTAGGACTCTTATTGAACTAATTTGTGTGTATTTATCAAAGTGAAGGCGTTAACAAATCAGAGTGAGTTACAACAGAGAGCATGCTTATTGTTTGGACGAATGAGTGAATGATTGCATATGCCCAGGCATATGCTGGTTAATTAGAATCGCGAAGCGTAATACAACTTAAAACTTTTGGCGGTGTTTCCGGTTGGCATGTTAGCAGTACAATTATCCGAATATCCAAAAAATTATACATAATACTATCCCAAAATACGATTCTGTCTGAGTCCTCACGCATGCTGCATACCCTTTTCTCCAACTCTCAATCCTCTAGATCCTGAAGCTAGGGTAAATTCTAAGATTCAATGCCCATTGAATCTCAGGTAACAGTTAATCTTATGTTCAAGTATAAACAGTATATGTATGATAGATATTCATAACATTTTAGCATTTAATCATACATAGTACACAACACATGTAATAGTTTATATCTTAACAATGCATAGCATACAACACATGTAAGGTTCACATCGTTTGCACATAACCAGTGCCACGCCCTCGGCGTGTCCTCAGCGCTAGGAAAACATGTAAGATTCAAGGCTGAATGTATTTAAAAGGTGACCAAAGACCGAGTCTTAGCCACAGTCCATGAACCAAGACCAAGTCTTGTCCATGACTTTAGTCTTCGTCGCTAGCGGTACGTTTACCTTTCGGTACTGATTCCTGACTTTCCCGGATATCCTATAATAGTATTACTGTATTATTTTCCTTATAAATAACATCTTAAGAGATGTCATTGCCACTATTGATCTTTCTACCCTTGGTAAATTTGTTATTTCATTTATACTCTTTTTAAATTTTTATTAATTAATAATAATACTTTCTATTAATTAATAATTCCCTTTATTATTTATTATTAATTCCTTTTTAATTTATCACTTATTTCCTTTTCTAACAATAACATTATTTATTCTTTTTATTCATAATAACCTTATTTACTCCTTTTTCTAATAATAATAGTATTTATCATCATCATCCTTATCATTATTTATTATTATTTTACTAATTATTATTATTTTTCTACAATTATTCTAAACTCCAAGAAACTATCTTAACACTTTAAATCAGGGGTTTAATGAATACAAACACCAAGCAAAAATAAGTTTTATAAATAAATAAATAAATAAATATATATATATATATATATATATATATATATATATATATATAGCAAATTTAAGCTTAATAAACAATGACTCCGTAATTAATTTAATACGTGCTACCACATATAAAAATATGTTTCATTGATACATATTCATACACACATACATACATGCTTATTAATGTATATATGTTTACTCACTCATGCCTTCGCACAGGAAAGTACAGTATATATATTCATTGAATGAAAAACATGACAGCAAAAACCAAAGACAATGGTAGCAAGGGTTTTATTAGACACAATCAATATATATATATATATGTATGTATGTATGTATATTAATGCATCCAAGTTCCTTTATATGTGCATACTCAGTAAAGAAAATGAGGTTTATGACAGCTGGAGTTGATTTCATACATGTACAGACCTTTACATATGACTTTATGAAACCAAGAAACAAAATACACAAAATATATATTTATATGTCAGTGAAGGAAAGCAGATGCAATGTTTCTAATTCTTTCTTTTCTTTTCTCTGAAACTTAGTTAGATAAACTATATATATATATATATAGAGAGAGAGAGAGACACACACACACACATACAGAGCATCGCATACAGTAAACCAAAAGAAGGAAAACGCAATGGAAAAACAACACACACAGATGCCTTCACGTTTCTCTTTCTTCCTTCCATATATATATATATATATATATATATATATATATTCATATAGACTTCTAACAAATAACACAGGAAGCATTGATCTCATGACAGCAACACAAACTTCAACATTTTTTTTCTAGTACTTAGTAATATATAAAAGGACGCTGGCAGCAAGCTTACCTTTGCTAAAAATACTCCTCTGATCCAGCAACGCAAAACAGAGCCTCTCACTCTCACTCTCTCAATTAAACTCTCTAAACCTCACTCTCTCAACTCTTTCTAATGCAACAAGGATGGGGGATGTAGGAGGAGGTATAAAAAGAGTTAAGGGTCGATGCTGAAGGAAGGAGCTATCAGTTCGACGAGCCAAGGACCGGTGGGCAATGACGCAAGGCTCAAGACATATGGGTCTGCATTGATTTTGCGTGTTCAGTTTTATGTTTCTTTCTACCGTGATATATATATATATATATATATATATTTCCTGATGGTGTAATTGGCTTAGATGTGGCAAGGACAAAAATATTTTGTTTGGTGAGAATGAGGAGTGAAATGATTTGTTTAATACCATATGGCCAGACTGGATTCAAATGGAGGGAGTATGTGGGCTCGTTTTGGGGCAAAAGTACGGGAAAAACCCTGATTAATTAATTAATTACCAAAATACCATTGTGTCAAAAGTATTAACTCATCTGCCCCCTGTAATCGATTACAAAGGGTCAGATATATTTTTTTTTCAATTTTTACACTATGTAATCAATTACGCACTGTAGCGTAATCGATTACATAAAACTGTACACTATGTAATACATTGTGGTGTAATCAAATACATAGTGTAAAATGACATGACATATGTGTTTTTTAAAAGACAAATTGAGCTCATTTGAGACCATTTCAACATTTCTGCCCTAAACCTCTCTAGTTGGTCGTTTTTTGGTCGGTTATTGTGCGACCCGTCAAAGTGTAAGGTCATTCTCCTCTTTGAATGTTGTATTGTTGTGTAATCTTTGTAGTTTAACTTTATCCACCTTTGTTTTTGTGTGAAATCTGAAACCCACCCCCTTGTAGCTCCCATTTTTTGTTGTGGAGGATGAGTTTAAGTTCTAACGCCTACATTGCCATAATATACCATAATGGGAGGCATTTTGAAGGGCCTGATGGTGTGCAATTCAAAGGAAAAATGAAAATGCTGAAAATCAATTGGGGCACTACGTACAACCAGCTCAAAGAAAGGATTTGCCGAAAATTGGGGCTACATGGCAGCCATTGCATCCATCGGTTGATTGCCAAAGTGGATACTATAGTTGGTTTTGGTAGTGTATACTACATTAGTAACGATGTGTGTGATGATGAAGACGTAGAGTGCATTATATATGCCTTTGATAATCAGAAATCACAAAATTTTATTGAGATTTATGTTAAGGTTGAATCCGGTAAAGCATCGTCTGTTCCCATGCATACAAGATCTCCACAATATTATGGTCAAGAAGACAGAGCAGTCAGTTTATCTGCACTATTACAAGTATTAAGTCAGCTGAGATTGACAGAGGAAGAGGAGGATCAGGAAGACGAGGGTGAGGAAGAGGAGGATATTCACAGTGAGGAGGGAGAACTTGATAGTGTGGTTCCGCTAGGCGACTTGTCAGATACTAATGTCGAGAGTGATTTTGATGATGACACGAACACTGTGCAGCTGAGTACCTTGGGAACGTCACTATCACCGCTTTGTGTTGACCTAGTTAGCAGTGGTAAGTTAGTAAATATGTATTTGTTGATGTATTTGTAATTCTTATTCAGTGGATTTGACAAAAAAAATCATTTGTCCAGCAATTGGGACTAATATTGAGCCATTTTGGAATGAAAGCCCCGCACTATTCCAACATTAATTAGGCGCAATGTGATGATGAGACGGAGATGTTGTATGGTGATAATGACATGGAAGGTGGTTGACATTTAGGTGATCCACTATATTTGTATCAACAGTTTCCTTTGAAGTCTGAAATGCAACATGCCGTGAAATTATATTGTGTGAAGTCTCGTCGCACAAGCATAGTTGAGAAAAGTGATGACCATAGGTTTGTCATGAGGTGTTGGAACCATGCCGACGGTTGATTCGTAAGTGGGGTCAAGATCACACCTGCATAACCAGCCTCTTGTCCGGGATCACAGGCAGTTGGATTCAGACGTTATATGTTCATCCATCATCGGTATGTTTTCTATTTTGTTGTAGTGTCATTCAGTTTGTTTATTGACAACACATTAATGGACTATGATTCACTTTCGTTAGGTATGTTAAGAGAAGATCCGGCTATAAAGCCAGCATTGATACAAGAGAGGATACAACGTCTGTATGGATATAATGTAACATACAGGAAGGCCTGGAGGGCAAAAATGAAGGCAATTGTGAAGTTGTTTGGTGATTGGGAGGAATCGTATGCATTCTTGCCCAATTGGTTGACATACATGACTCTGTGTAATGTGGGTTCGGTCTTCAGGCTTGAGACCTTTGAAGCCTTTGATGGACAGCGTGTTAACACCGACAAACACATATTTCATAGGGTTTTTTGGACATTTCACGATACCGTTGAAGCCTTCAAATACTGTAAGCCCGTACTGCAAATTGATGGCACACACTTGTATGGAAAATACAGAAGGACTTTGTTGATTGTGACTTCACAGGACGGGGATGGGAAGCTACTGCCCATTGCCTTTGCGTTTGTTCCTCCTGGTGAGAAGTACGATGATTGGTGGTGGTTTCTTGATCTCCCACGTGTTTATGTAACCCAGAGGTAGGGTATTTGTTTGATATCTGACCGTCATGCCAGTATCATAAAGGCGGTTAAAGATCACCGTGCCTGGCAGCCTCCAAATGCCTATCATGTGTATTGCCTGCGTCATTTCGGGAGCAACTTTAACACTAGGTTTAAGGATAATGAAATGAAAAAAACAATTATGAAACTAGGCATGAAATTTCACATTCCATTTACGTGTTCCACATTGTTGTAAGCATTGATTTGTTACGATTGTAATGAGTTTGCATTCGGTGTCATGTAGGGTACATGAGTTCAAAGATTCAATTTGACATAAAGTTTCAAGAGTTCATTGAGGCAAACCCATAGGTTGCGTCCTGGTTTGATCGGGCTTCGAAGGAGAAATGGTGCATGTCCTACGATGAAGACGGACGGAGGTTTGGTCACATGACGACTAACCTATCCGAGTGTGTCAACAAGGTCCTCAGGGGGGCACGTAATCTACCGATAACCGCATTGGTCAAGATCACATGTAGTAGACTTGTCCAATATTTCGTTACGAGGCGTGTTGAGATTAACAAACACATGATTGCAGGTAGGATAGGCTCTAAAAAGGTTGAAGACCACATACAAAAGATGGACTAGTAGACAGTCGCGTGTCGGGTGATGCTATATGACAGATAATTAGGGTTATTTGAGGTCGAGGACACATATGCCGGGGACACAATGCAGGTTGACTTGATCAATCACAAATGTCAATGTGAGAGGTTTACAGCAAGAAGGTATCCATAAGAGGGTATCCATGCGTCTACATGCTAGCAGTGTGCAAGGCCGAAAATTTTAACCATTACGATTATGTTCACTCGGTGTTCACCTTACCATACATTAGTCAGGTATATGCTGCACACTGGTACCTAATAGGCAATAAACGATTGATTCAACAAGTAGATGGCCCAACCGTTATCCCGGATGCAGGTTTGTCATGCAGAAAGGGAAGACCAAAGTCTATGAGGATACATAATGAGATGGATTGGGTGGAGTCTCAACTGTCAAGCAATCAGTCTTGATGCCAACATTGCAAGCAAGTTGGTCAAAATATCCATACGTGTCTGTTGAGGAATAGGCAATCTTAAAGTGGACAAGTTATGTTATTGATGACATTGTTGAACTTATGTGTAACTAGTTTGTTGATGTATTTTGGTGTTCAATTTATAAATTTCTGTTTGATACATGCTTGAATGCAAATGTGCTAATCGCTTATGTCATTGTTATGCTTCGTTGGACCAAAAAACTGATATGGGGACATTGATGTACTAGGCCTAGGGTAGACGGTTAATTGTTGTGTAAAATACCTTCCCCAAGTCACATTTATATGTAAACAGAAGTTGGACATGAGTTTGGGCATTCACCTATATGAATTTAGTTGTTTATTGTGCCTTTGGAACTAGTGTAATCGATTACACCAGCTCCAGAAGCATACAAAATCTTGATTTCGAATTGCATAATATCCAAACTGATGTCCAACTTGTTTTTACCTATAAATGTAACTTGGGGAAGGTATTTTACACAACAATTAACCGTATACCCTAGGCCTAGTCCATCAATGTCCACATATCAGTTTTTTGGTCCAACGACATGTCATTTGTAAAATTCATCACCATAAATCATATAAAATAAAAAGCATAAACATTCATAAGTTGACAATGTGCCATAGTCAATGAAAATACACCACGTCCAACAAAAATAAAAAAAGTACATGAAACAACCATCAAATGAACAAGTCTAACAATGCAAAAAAACACATCTAATCCTCCTCCTCCTCCTCTGTATCCGCATCATCCTCCTCATCGGAGACATCAGGCACTTGGTCCTCCTCCCTAGTAGCCTCCTGGTCCTGTTCGCCCAGTAAATGTCACAATCCTTCCTCCAGACCACGCATCCGGCTCTGCATCCACCGCCAGCGCTCGTTCTCCTTCTCAACGTGGCTCCTCCACCACCTTCTCTGTCGGAGGTCCATCTGCCTCATCTGCATCATGACATCACGGAGGGAGAATCCACCATCCGGCTCAACTATGTCCTCATCCTTAGCCTCATCATCATCTGGCATAAGGACCTCAAGATCAACCACGAGATGAACAGCCGGTGCATCATCCTCGTCAGCAGCAGTGCATACCCAGACACCGTGTGCATTCTTCGAAATCTTGTATTGCTCCAGTAGGCGCCTCCCGAAGATAGCGTTCCAATGCGTCTGGTCCACCATATCCTCATTGTCCATCGGAACATGAAAATGGGTCAAAATATGGTGGACAAGATAAGAAAATGGGAGTGCGGCGTTCTCCTTATGCTTCATCTTGGACATCATCCAACAAATATAGTGTCTCTAATTCACCGGCCTAGTGTGACGGATGGCTCACATGATCGGTATATCAACCTCTAACACCCAGGAATGGTTGTAGGCCCAAGGGAACAAAATATGGGCCAGCACATAGAAGAACATCCGTGCATCCATAGTCAGCTGCCCTACAGTAAAAAGGGTTCTCTGACCCAATGGCCTCCTGATGTCATGGACGACGGTGGCTCGGTCATATCCAGGAAGGTTGACATTGGTATCCCCATCATACAGAATGGTGCCCGCCCCATCAAAATCATATCCTAATATGTAGGCCCATATGGGAGCTGTCATCACTATGTCAATGCCACATACGTGCGACTTCAGGTCTTCATTAATGTAGCTGAGGTTGTGGTAGAAAGCTCTAACCATATCCTCTGAGTAGAGACTGACGAACTCCGCCAAGACACGCAGATGCAAAGCCTCCAGCAGTAGGACTATATCAAATCCCTCTTTTACGAAAAACGTCATGTCCAATGACTTGGGCTTGATCACGGTTCTGTAGGAAAACTTCTCTATGAATATTCTATGGGATGCTGCATGATGTTCCAACAAATATCCATACCGAAGTTCTTCTGGTTGTGCCTGAGAGCCGAATGTATCACCCTCCCTTTGCTGCTTCGAATGCCTCTCAGTCTTAACCTGACTGTGAACTCGTCTGTGTAGAGGCATGATGACAACAAATACCTACAAAGAGATAACATAAATCATCAACAAACATGAAACATACACAATTAATGGCATAATCACAATCCAAATGTCAATATCCGTCAACAGAGCCAATGTCATTGTCCGTAAAATGCACAATCAATAATCAAAACAGAGGTAATCAATAACTGTCAACATCCATACACACAATAACATGTAATTCATGCTTCAACCCCATTAATCACTTCAGTTTCACATGAAAATAGCTACTGCCCATTTCCAAAACACACAAAAACATATATTTAATCTCTCATTTGTTCAAAAAAAACAACCAATAATTCAAATCAATGATTAAAACACTACATACCCAAAGAAAACAAACCCTAATCGATTACATGCACCATATGTTCAGAAAAACGGAGAAAATATGGTCAAAATCGTAATGGGTTTCGAAAACCTACCGAAATCAACGCAAATGAGAGAAAATCTTCAATTTTTCCTACACCCACGCCTTGGATCCGATGCTTTCTGGCCGAAAATGAAGATGGAGGAGAGTGGGGAGCCCTAATCAGTTAAATGGAAGTAAAATGAGAGAAAATGAGGCGTTTGGGCTTTTAAAAAACAAAAAACGCGATATGTAATCGATTACGGCCTGTGTCGTAATCGATTACATCACGTTGTAACTGCCATTTTGTATTCTGAGTTTATGTAATCGATTATGCACTGTAGAGTAATCGATTACATGTCATTTTACACTATGTAATCGATTACGCCACAATGTGTAATCGATTACATAGTGTATAGTTTTATGTAATCGATTACGCTACAATGCGTAATCGATTACATAGTGTAAAAATTGAAAAAAATATATTTGGCCCTCTGTAATCGATTACATTAGGCATGTAATCGATTACATGGGGCAGATGAGTGAATACTTTTGCTACAGTGGCATTTTGGTAATTAATTAATTAATTAGGATTTTTTCCGTACTTTTGCCTGTTTTGGGCTGCTATATATATATATATATATATATATATCCTTGTGGTCACTAATTGGGCTTCGTTTTAAATTCTTATATTTTTATTTATTTATTACACACACACACACATATTTTGTAATTTTTTTTCATGATTGTTATTTCTAAATCTTATAAGGAAATTAAATGCCTAATTTTTCCATATATCATTCAAGCTTAAATTCCCAAAATTTGGGATGTTACATTATATGCGACTAGTTCTTCTGCAACCTATTAGAGTATCTAAACTTAATGCCTGTTTGGATAGCTCACAAAAACTAGGTTTTGCGCAAGTTAAGACAAAACTCTTCTCACATACTTACCTCGTACTACGCAAAACTTTGGTTTTAGAAAGTTTCAAAACACTACCTTATTGTAGATTATACATTGTTTTAACTTATTGTTTATGATTAATGTTAATTTTAGTTATATATCTAATCTATTTTTTTTTCTTAACATTAACTATGAATATGGAGAATTTTAACTAGCCATGTTAAAAGCCAATTTTTCCTTGAGATTCATATTTAAGATAATTTCTCATCAAACTTCTCCTTTAGATTTTCTTATGAAAATGTTCATAACTTTTACCTATAAAGAAATCTCGTGAGAAAACTTTAATTTAACAAAATGAGGGTGTTCACTTTTTTATTATTATTATTTATTATTTTTATTGTATAAAATGGCTTCACAATTTATTCCGACTTAAGAATCCCTCCGACATTTTCTTTTGATTCTCCCTTTTTGTTTTTTTTTTCCGTACTCAAATAAAATAAGGAAAATTTCATACAAATCCCTGGGATTAAGAAAATCTCAAAAAGCCTCTAGGAAATTCAGATATCAGAAAAGTCCTAAAGAATTGTTAATTTAACTCGTGGAGTTGTTAATCCCACAGAAAGGGTTGTTAATAAAATTGTTTTGACATCTGAATTTCTCTTGAAACTTTTTTAAGATTTTATTCATCTTTAGGCCTGTGCGGAATTTTTTGAAAATAACACATAGTACTTGATGGCTTCCAGTCCTGTGTCTGCTTTAACTTTAGTTGACTCCATGTCAACGATTGGTACCCTGAAATCACGGATTGCAAAGGCAAATTCACAGTAATAATCCAACCAATCTTCTTACAATCTCTATTGGTGGTGGTAGTTCAAATCTTGAAAACCATTTTTCATTTTATTTTCTTCAGTTTACTTCTGCAAATGGTTTGATTTAGTTGCAGAGGACTTGCTGTGATTTCTGGAGGAGAAACATATTCTGTTCTAGTTTTGAATTTCTTCCTCTCCAACCATTGCACAAGATGCATATGAAAAATTCTCTCCCGCCTTTAAGTACTCTTGCATTTTATACAATGTGAGAGAAGAATCACAAAAACAAGGGCTGGATTCTTTAAAACAGAAACTTATTTATAAATTACAGGAGGACAAATCCACTTTTGTTCAAACAAGATTTATTAGTTGAAGAAAAGTTTTTGTTGTGCTTGATGATGTGGGCACTCCAAAACAACTACATCATCTAGTTTCAAAGGGAATTTGTTGGGGACCTGGTAGTAGAGTCATTATAACAAGCAAAAACAAGCAAGTGCTTGTTGCTGGAGAAGTTCATGTCATACATGAGGTCAAAGAATTGGACTTTGAAAAATTCTTTGAGCTTTTCAACTTAAATGCCTTCAAAAATAACCATCTTGAAAAGGGATATGAGGAACTTTCAAAAAGGGCAGTTGCTTATGTCAAGGGCCTTTCTCTGGCTTTGAAAGTCTTGGGTTTCTGTCTTTATCTAGAGATAGAAAAACATGGAAACATGCACTGAGAAAACTTGAGATGTATCCCCATCCTCAAATTCAAGATGTGTTGAAAATGTGTCTTGATGGATTAGATGATATAGAAAGGGACATATTTCTTAACATCGCATTCCTTTATAGAGGAGAAAACAAAGATCATGTCATGAGTCTACTTGATTCCAATAACCTTTTTCCTACTTGTGGAATAAAAGGACTTCTAGATAAAGCTCTTATATCCATTTCAAATGACAATATAATAGAAATGCATGACTTGATTCAAGAAATTGGTTGGGAAATAGTTCGCCAAGAATGTAAGGAAAATCCTGTAAAACGTAGTCGGTTGAAGGACTTTGAGGAAGTGTATGATGTCTTAAAGAATAATAAAGTAAGAGAAAGATGTCTTATATTCTCTTTGCAACTGATTTTTGTACAAACTGCAACTAGTTTGATACCATTTACGTTTGTTATGAATTTGTTTTGTTTTTCAGGGAACTGTTGTTGTTCAATGCATAGTGTTATATGCTTCCCTCTTTAAAGAAGTACAGTTGAATGTCGACACTTTCAAAAATATGACTAATCTTAGAGTTGTAAAATTCTACTCTCCTTGGCATGTGAGATCCTGCAATTTTCACCATCCAACAATTTTTGAGTCATTCTCTGATAAATTAAGGCACCTAAAGTGGGATGGTTACCCTTTCAGACTTTTATCATTAAGTTGTGATCCTAAGGAACGTGTGGAGCATTCTATTCCAAACAACAATAATAAGAATCGTTTGAAACCATTGCGGTTCACGTATTTGAATCTTTAGTTGGTTGTCTTTTAGGCAAATTCTAAAATTTTCCCCATATAATATCTCTTTGTTTAATTGCTTCAGGATTATGATATTTCTAGGAGCCTTAACATATCAAAGCCATCAATGGAGCTGCCTGTTATCTCAAGGGCACAGAAAATTGAATAGGAGGATATTCGTTGTAGTGACGTCAAACCACACAACTTATCTCTTTCCATGATTGTTGCTTTGAATCTAGCTCGCTCCAAAGATTCAAAGACTCTTCACAGTGAGGGTAATTTCATATCTCTCAGCAAAAACTATAATGTCAGTTTTTATTGTAGTGTCAAGGAATTTCTGTTGTCATCAAAGGATATATCAGATCCGGATTTAAGCGCTTCAAAATTCAAAATACTATGCTCATCAATGCGGAGACTGAGTATGCTAAGAAGGATCATACAAGCTGATTAAAGACAAGAGATTCTTCCCATACAAGAGTTATGTTGCAGACAAATAATGAGTCAAATCGCAGATCTGCATACCCTATTTGAATCCTTACTTTATTTACAAGAGCTATTAAGGGTGGAAATAGGCTAGGTGATAGGCGACTTCGGCAAGTGCACCGGTCATTACAAGTAATAAAGTAATGAGAAAAGATCGTCCCACAAGGAATAGTACTCCAATCACTAATTCGCTATTTACGCTTTAGTTAGACGAATCGAGTAAAAGAGATGAGTTGTAACCAAACAAGAAATTAAAAAATTAAAGAAAGAAAAGAATTCAAGATCAAGATTCACAAGAGAATGTTTAAAAAAGATAAACAGTCAAGAAAAACGTAGCTAGGGCTTAGAATCCCCCTATGCTCCTTCAAGAATTTGAATTGAATCCCTAATTAATTATTAATCCTATGATTGACGATCAATTCTCTAAAGTTAGACTAAGTCCCAATGTCTTGACACTACCTTAGTCCATTATCTTTAAAAATAACCTAATGTCTTAGTATCGTTTAGAAAGATAGATTTATAAACCAGAATTATAAGATCGCATAAACTCGTAAGCCTATGTCTAAGTCATGCAATTTTATGATGAATTAACGGTTTAGGTTAAATGTACCAACATCTCTATTGTCATACATCAACCTATGAACAATCTAAAAGGCGATCAGTCTTCAAGAAAGCTTTAAGTAAAGGAAATTCATTCAATCAAGAAAATCAAGATTCAATCAAGAATTCAACCAAATACTTAAACTCGTATAGGGTTCATCATAGCCCTAACTACAAAAAGGAAATTAGCCAAGCATGGCTAGATTAACAAAATAAAGAAGAAAAGATGAATAAAGATGAATGGTTCTTCAGAAATTGGGGAAGGTTAATCTCCACAATTGCTTTGATCTTCTTTCTCCAATGTCGTAGAGTTCTTTCTTGTGCCAAAAGTTCTCCTCGTTTCTTGCTAGGGTGGCCTCCTTTTATGTTTTCAGGTCCAATTGGGTTTCCAAATCTCAAAAATCCTTTATTTGTTTTCATTTTTCAAGCCCTAAAAACTTTCTAACAATTAAAAATAAGATTTTTCGCATTTATGGCGGCCTGGGCGCCACTTTCTCCCAATTGGACAGAGAGTTGGTGCCCTGGGCGCCAACTTTGTACTGTTTCGGCTCCCTGGGCGCCACTTCCAGAGTCGTTACAGAGAGTTGGCGCCTTGGGTGCCAACTTTGGCCTTCTTTGTCAGCTTCTCTCATTGTCTTCTCCTGAGTCTCCCAAATAGCTTCTCCTTGTAGATAAACCTGCAAAACACACAATAATACTTGTGAGGGTATGTCTGACATCAAATCTATGTTTTAAACTTATTATTCTTAATCTTTTTAATCATATTAGATCAATTTCATGCTAAACTTGTGCCTTAAAACATGGTAAATTTACGGCTCATCAATATTCCTAGATTTAAATATTGATGTCCTCATCAATAAACAAGAATAACAGTATGATGTAAGCGAGTGATCTTGAGATAAAGCATGTTAGATGTAAGAATGATATTGCATTGACAGAATGATTAAGAGCAGGTAGTCAAAAGAATATTATACTAAGCGTGAATTAACTGTCATCTTGGACTATATGAACAACATTTTTCAGTTTACCTAGGGGCATAGCATCTAACTTGAGTACTCCTCACTAGAATAAATATTTCACTTGTCACTCAGGTGTTTGGGGAGGTATTTGCTCAATCCATCAATGTAGTAGTACTACCATAGGCTTGATCCTATTCTCAAGTTCCTAAAGATGATCAACACAGACAACATGCACAGATTGATCAAAAGGTCTTTTCAAGGTTGTAATGTGGCCTGGTTTGGGGGTAGGAATATTTGGGAAATAGCTAAAATCCATGTATGAAATTAGAAGACGTAAGTTCAATTTAAATTCAGCTAACTCAATACAAATGTTCCTAACTTTTCTCTTTAATTGACCAACCTTTTTCTTTCAGAACTGTTGCATTTGCCACCCCTCACACTACTTATTTGCAACATTGGATTTTTTTTTTTTTTGAGGGGATGGGTTTTTGAACATTCTTTTCTTTTCTTTGCTTATCAACCCCTTTTTTTTCTTTTCTTCCTTCGTCTCTCCTTCTCGTTACTTGCCAAAAGTTTTCTTTGAACTGTGAATTTCATACTATCCTCTAATCTCATTCAAAGGTAGGATTACTTGGGGTTCTGGGCTAAGTAACAATATAAGGTGAATAAAAAAACAAACAAGTCTAGGCTCAAGGAGCTAGCAATGAAAGATATTTTCGTAAGGTAGTATATTTGGCTAAGTGGGTGTTTAAAAAATTTGTCTTTGTCTTCCCAATCTATGCATGCATCAAAAGAGAAACAGAGCAAGTTCTAAAGTCCAACCATAGTGAGGTCTCTCAAAGAGAAAGTTTTTACTGTTTAGGCTCAAATTCTCACATGGCTTTGACTCAAGCTAGGACACTATTCCCAGATTTATCATTCAAATACTATCCATACATTCACAATCCAACAGCTAATCCAAACAAGCAGTTATATTCTTCAATGAACTTCAATGCAATCTCATAGCAGTAATATAAATATAAAATCTCAAATGACCATTGGTGTTTCATACAGGCTATTCAGGTTTAATACAAATTTAAGCTCAGGTTCTCTCATAATTAGTTATATAATAATCATCCAAGTATCATACTAGAGCAAAACAAAATAAGAGGACATAGATAAAATTAAGACTTTTTCCCTGGCATTTGTAAGTTTGGGCCACCATTCCAAGATTTAGATCGTTGTGGTCCTCAACAACACACTAGAAGATGGAAGAGGTCTCAGTCAAGAGTCATTGAAGTAGTCATCATCATCCTCATATGTATCCTCATCTCCAGACTCGGTGTCTCCCTCAGGGGGCTGGTAACTGGCCGGGTCAATGTCCTGCTTGAGGCACAGGACCTCCACCATCTGGGTCAGATAATGCACCTGGCGCTGTAGTCGCTGAAGTGTCGGGGCCTCAGTGGTGGAAGGGCCATGGGTGGGTGCGGGCCGTGCCTGGAGAGGGTCTTCATTAGGGCATGCAGATGGGCTTTCCTGGTCCAACCGATGATGGTGGACTACTCAATCTAGGGAGCCAATGGAATATCCAAGACCTCATCAGTAGGAATGGTGACACCAGCTCTAAAACACAGCTGCATAATCAATGAGCAATGTCCCAATTTGCTCTCTTTTCTGCCTGAAGTAATATGCTAGGTAATTCGATCTGATAGGATAGAAGCGATATTAATGTTGCAATCACCCATAAATATCGCAAATGAGTACAGCCCATTCCAGGTTCACGTCACCATGGTTAATTGATGGGAAGATGTTGCTGTTGATAAAGTGGAACCAGGGATGGGCGGCAGCAGTAAGATCTGTCCTGGTCAATTTTTCTGGAATCTTAGGTAATTTGCGTCGCTCAACCCAACCCGAGGATGGATGGGCAATTTGCCAGCGCAGATTCTCAACAAAAGCAAAAATATCAAATCGATATCGGCGGGGGCGTATAGTAGTAAATAACTCCATATAGGCTTGAAAAGCACACGGGCGGCCAGATCATAACTAGTTTCCAAGAAACTCTCTATAGTTGCAACATCAAATAGGACAGATATATCCTTAACCCAGGAAACTCGAGTGGCCTCTATAATAGCTCTATTAGTATTTGCAAAAAATTCACGACATAATTTACTGGAGCTGTCGGCAGGAAAAGTTAACAACTTCTTCCATATTCTGCACCGGATGATTGCTGGTATGGGTGGGTCGTCAGGTAGGATCGATTCGATGACTCGCTTCAGAACAAAATCTTGGGAAGGAACCAGGCCTGATAGCGATCCCTGCTCTCCAGGGAATTGAACTTGGAGGCGCCGGTGGTGTGAGATGAAGAGGAACCGCGAGCCCGCTTTAAACAGGCAACTGGAGCGACATATGGTTGAATTGCTTTCTCTTTGCCTCGATCCTTGCCTATTGTGTCTGCACCTGAAATTTTCCCCCTTTTTTGATAGAAAAGAAAAAAATAAAAAATAAAAATAAAAATAAAATAAAAAAATGAGGGAAGTGGGGACGGGGGATAGGGGTCTGGGAAGTGGGGTTTCGGGTTTGGGGTGTGGATGTGGGGACCGAAATGGAAGGGAGAGGGGGGTGGTGAAGAAAGGAAGGGAAATGGGGGTGGGGTCGGAAAAATGGAGGAAGAGGGAGTAGGAGGTTGGGGTCGACGGTTTGGTAGGGAAGGGAAGAGGAGGTTGTGGTGGTGTTGAGGGGGGCTGTCGGTGGAGGTGGGGTTGAGGAAGAGGCAGTGGAAAAGGGAAAGGAAAATGTGGGTGGAGGAGGAATAGAAATGTGGGGGAGTAAGAGGAAAAATGAGTAAGGAAGGAGAAGGAGGTGGGTGGCTATGGAGGAAGAAGGAAGGTTGAAGGTGCAGTGAACAGGGGAGAGGGAGAGATGAAAGAGAGGGTGGGGACGAGAGGGGGATGGGGCGGCTGGGGAAAGAGAGTGGGGGGAAACCCTAATTTTTTTTTTTGGAAATATAGGAGGGGAGGGCAGAGAATTGGCACCCCCGGCGCCAGTTTGGCGCCCTAGACGCCAACTTTCGGTCTACAGGCCCCTTTTTTTTTTGGCTTCCCCTATCCTACCAATAATACTAAATTAAATAACAATAAGCATAAAAAAAAAACTAATGGGTTGCCTCCCAATCAGTGCTTGTTTAACGTCTCGAGCCTGACGGATATCATCTTAAATTTCGGCTGCCAAGGCCATAGAGGTCCGCCTCTGTTAATGTCTCAACCATTGTAAGGCTTCAGTCGCTGCCCATTCACCTTAAAAGTTTCATCCAAACCAATTGGTGCAATGGCGATTGCACCAAAAGGTGTGACTTCTTTGACCACAAAGGGTCCGGACCATCTAGACTTCAATTTTCTAGGAAAAAGTTTCAACCGTGAATTATAAAGTAATACCTGTTGTCCCGGATGGAACTCTTTAGGGAGAATTTTCTTGTCATGCCATCTCTTGGTTCTTTCCTTGTAGAGGCTAGCACTCTCATATACAAAAACTCTGAATTCATCAAGTTCATTCAGTTGAAGTAGCCTCTTTTCATCAGCAGATTTAGCATCAAAATTCAGCAACTTAGTTGCCTAAAGCGCCTTATGCTCAAGCTCCACTGGAAGGTAGCAAGACTTACCATTAGCAGCTGAAATGGTGACAGGCCAATAGGGGTTTTGAATGTCGTTCGATATGCCCACAAAGCATCATCCAACTTCATGGACCAATCCTTCCTTGACTTCCCAACAGTTTTCTCCAGAATTTGCTTTAGTTCCTTGTTAGAAATCTCAACTTGCCCACTAGTTTGTGGGTGATATGGAGTAGTGACACGGTGAGTGACACCATACTTGCTGAGCAAAGATTGCAACTGCCGATTGCAAAAATGAGTGCCTCCGTCACTGATAATGGCTCTAGGTACCCCAAATCTGCTGAATATATTCTTCTTGAGAAATGATACTACTACCTTGGCTTCATTAGTGGGAAGAGCAGTTGCCTCTACCCACTTTGAGACATAGTCCACAGCTACCAGGATGTATTTATTGTTAAAAGAACTTGGGAAAGGCCCCATAAAATCTATCCCCCACACATCGAATATCTCCATAACAAGAATGTTGTTGAGTGGCATCTCATGTCTCCTAGAGATATTCCCAGTTCCTTGGCAACGATCACAACGCTCCACAAACTTCCTGGCATCCTTACATAGAGTAGGCCAATAAAAACCACTTTGTAGTACCTTAGCAACAGTACGTTCTCCAGCAAAATGGCCACCATAGTCGGAACCATGACAATGCCAAAGGACCCTATGAGTTTCCTCCTCTGGAATACAATGTCATAGTACTCCATCTGCACACCTGAAAAACAAGAAAGGATCATCCCAGATATATCGTTGAACATCATGCATAAACTTTTTCCTTTGTTGCCATGATAGTCCCTTTGGTATCATTCCAATTGCCTTATAGTTAGCAATATCAGCAAACAAAGGTACATTGTTGATTGCCATGACATACTCATCTGGGAATTCATCACGAATCTCCATCTACGAATCATCTGCAACTCTTTAACTTGTATCCGAGACAAGTGATCAGCTACTACGTTCTCCACCCCTTTCTTGTCTCTGATTTCAATGTCAAACTCTTGCAGTAAAAGCATCCAGCAGAGAAGCCTTGGCTTAGCATCTTGCTTAGTCAAGAGATATTTTAAAGCAGCATGATCAGTATAAATAATCACTTTAGAACCAATCAAGTACTGTCTAAACTTGTCTAGTGCATAAATGACTGCAAGCATCTCCTTCTCAGTTGTTGCATAGTTCAGTTGTGCCTCATTCAGGACCTTACTTGCATAATAAATGACATGCAACAGTTTATTCTTCCTTTGTCCCAAAATAGCCCCTATAGCATAGTCACTAGCATCACACATCAACTCAATTGGTAATTCCCAATCCGAAGCTGTCAAAATAGGTGCAGTGGTTAATCTTTCTTTCAATAAGTTAAATGCCTTAAGACAATTGTTGTTGAAGTTGAAATCTTCATCTTTGACTAACAACTGACTAAGTGGTTTGGCTATCTTAGAAAAATCCTTGATAAACCTCCGGTAAAAACCTGCATGGCCAAGAAAACTGCGAACGCTACGTACATTGGTGAGAGGAGGCAAGTCTTTGATGATTACAATCTTGGCTCTATCCACTTCTATCCCTTTTTCAAAAATTCTATGACCCAAGACTATCCCATCTTTCACCATAAAATGGAATTTTTCCCAATTAAGCACCAAGTTAGTTTCTTGACATCTTTGGAGCACACAAGATAAATTAGCCAAGCAAGTATCATAAGAAGTGCCAAAAACAGAGAAGTCATCCATGAATACCTCAATAAACCTCTCAGTCATGTCGGAGAAGATAGAGAGCATGCACCTTTGAAAAGTAGCTGGGCCATTGCAAAGACCGAAAGGCATCCGTCTATAAGCAAAGATACCAAAGGGACAAGTAAAAGCTGTCTTCTCTTGATCCTCTGGAGCCACTGCTATTTGATTGTAACCAAAATAGCCGTCGAGGAAGCAATAATAAGAATGGCCAGCAAGCCTCTCTAGCATTTGGTCCATGAATGGCAAGGGAAAGGAAAGTAGTCCTTGCGAGTGGCATCATTCAACCTTGCATAATCCACACACATCCTCCAGCCCGTGACAGTCCTAGTGGGTATTAATTCATTATTCTCATTTTACACGACAGTAATTCCACCCTTCTTCTGTACTACTTGCACTGGACTAACCCATTTTGAATCGGAGATAGGATAAATCATACCTGCATCTAACAGTTTCACTACCTCTTTTCTTACTACTTCCTTCATAATTGGGTTAAGTCTCCTTCGGGGCTGCCTCACCGGTTTCACATTGTCTTCCATAAGGATTTTGTGGGTGCAGAATGAAGGACTAATCCCCTTCAAATCAGATATAGACCACCCTATTGCAATCTTGTGGGTAGTCAAAACTTTCAGCAACTTCTCTTCATCAGTAGGGGACAAATCAGCACTAATAATGATGGGATAAGTGTTATCCTTCCCTAGAAAAGCATACTTCAGATTAGAAGGAAGCTTCTTCAATTCCACCTTAGGAGTAACAGGTGGTGCATCGCAATCTTTCCTCTTCAGCTCCTCAACCTGTAAACCAGAATTTTCAAATGCAGAAACTTCTTCTTCCACTTGCAATAACTGGGGAATATCTTCCTTAAAGGACTCATCTGAACCGTCTTGAAACAGATCTTCATGAATAGCTTCATCGACTACATCAATTCTGAAACAGTCACTATTATCAGCTGGGTATTTCATGGATTGAAACACATTATAAGTGACTTTTTCATCATTCATTTGGAACTCCATCTTTCTTGCAGCAACATTAATTACTGCTCAAGCGGTAGCCAAAAAGGGTCTTCCCAAAAGCAAGGGAAGTTCTGCATCTTCCTCCATGTTAAGGACCATGAAATCCACCGGGAAGATGAATTTGTCCACATTCACCAGTACATCTTCAATGACACCTTCCGGCTTCTTAATAGACCTATCCGCCAATTGTAATGACATCATTGTTGGCTTCATCTCTTTAATGCCAAGAGCTTTAGAAACAAATAAACGCATCAAGTTGATACTAGCTCCTAAATCACATAGTGCCCTGCCCACATTGACGTTCCCTATGACACAAGGAATGCTAAAACTGCCCAGATCTTTAAGCTTTTGTGGCAACTTTGTTTGAATAATGGTACTACACTGCTGAGTCAATGCCACTGTTTCAGCTTCTTGCAACCGATACTTCTTAGACAGTAAGTCTTTCATGAACTTTGCATAATTGGGCATGTTTTCAAGAGCTTCTGCGAAAGGGATGTTGATCTCTAATTTCTTGAAAATATCCAAAAACCGAGCATACTGTTGCTTCTGAATCTGCTGCTTCAACCTCTAGGGATAAGGAGGTCTTGCATAAGGAGGGATGGGAAGCTTCTTTGTAGTGGCCTCTTTTGGAATTTGTTGTTCTTTAGTATTTTCCATCACCGGAACAGATTCCTCAACTGGTTGAATCACTATACCACTCTTAGTAGTTATGGCCTTACAATGCTCCTTTGGATTGATTGCAGTATTACTAGGAAAAGAACCTTGACTCCTCTCTACTATTTGCTTTGATAACTGACCAATCTGATTCTCCAAGTTTCAGATTGAAGCTTCTTGATTTTTGAGAGAAGACTTTGTTTCATTCCGAAATGCTTCAGAACCCTGTATATATTCAATGGTAGTACGAGTCAACTGTGTCAACGCCTTTTCCAGATCAGTAGTGGTGGTTTGATGGAACAGCTGAGGTGCCGGTTGAGGTTTATAGGAAAAATTTGGGTGAGATTTCCAACCAGGATTGTACGTGTTGCCATATGGATTGAATTGATTCCTAGGAGGATTGCCCATGTAGCTAACCCCAGCTGTTTCTCCAGTAGTGATAGTTGCACAATCTCCATTAGCGTGGTCCCCTTGGCAAAAATCACAAGGCAAAAGAGGCTGAGACGAGATAGATGAGACCTGAGAAGAGGCAAGCTGTTTAGTGAGGGCTGCTAATTGTTGTTGGATCAATGTGTTTTGTTGGGCGAGGTTCTCATTGTGGGCTAAAAGTGTATTGTAAGTATCTAATTGAAGAACTCCCCTCTTTGGTTATGGAGTAGCAGTTTCATTCTCAAGGGATCCCATATCCTCAAACAATTCTAATGCTTCCTCTGGAGTTTTATTTTTCAACGAACCACCTACTGTAGCATTAATCATCATCCTAGAAGATGTAAGCATCCCATTGAAGAATATTCTCACTTGATCATAATCTTGCAGATCATGTTATGGGCACTTCCTGAGCAACTCCTTGAATCTTTCCCAAGCTTCACAATATGACTCCCCATGGCCTTGATTAAAGCAACGGATCTCTAACAGTAGCTTTGTGTACTTAGAAGAAGGGAAAAATTTCTCAAGGAACTTTATGGTGATGATGTCCCAAGTAGAGAGACTTCCAATAGGGCAAGAACGTAGCCAATCGCTTGCTTTCCCGTTCAAAGAAAAAGGAAACAGCCTCACACGGATAGCATCTGCAGAAACTCCATTCATCTTGATTGTATCACAAATCTGCAGAAATCTCTCAATATGCTGATTAGGATCCTCCAAATCACTTCCACTAAAAGAACTCTGTTGAACCAAGCTTATGAGGGCTGGCTTGATTCCAAAGTTGTTCATATTAACAACAAGATTGACTACACTAGTTGCAGCTCTGGTAGGATTAAGTGTCATGTAGTCACCCATAGTCCTTCTTGGAGGAGGGAGTCGAAGATGATCTTCACCATTTTCTGCCATTATAATCAATTCAATCTCAGTACTAGAGCTAGCAGCTTTTTCTTTTCTCTGTTTAGCAAGTTTCCGTTTTTTCCTTGCCATCTTTTCGATTTCAGGATCAAATTGCAGCGAATTTCTGTCCGTGGTACCTCGCATAAACAGAGTAAAGAGAGTAAAATAACAAAAGAGAAAGAAAAATCCAATCTAAAGTTTCAATAGCTACTCTTAGTGTTGAAATAAAACTACTCCCCGACAATGGCGCCAAAAAATTGATAGGTGACTTCGGCAAGTGCACCGGTCATTACAAGTAATAAAGTAATGAGAAAAGATCGTCCCACGAGGAATAGTACTCCAATCACTAATTCACTATTTACGCTTTAGTTGGACGAATCGAGTAAAAGAGATGAGTTGTAACCAAACAAGAATTTAAAGAACTAAAGAAAGAAAAGAATTCAAGATCAAGATTCGTAAGAGAATGTTTAGAAAAGATAATCAGTCAAGAAAAATGTAGCGGGGGCTTAGAATCCCCCTATGCTCCTTCAAGAATTTGAATTGAATCCCTAATTAATTATTAATCCCATGATTGACGATCAATTCTCTAAAGTTAGACTAAGTCCTAATGTCTTGACGCTACCTTAGTCTGTTACTTTAAAAACAACATAATGTCTTAGTATCGTTTAAAAAGATAGATTTATAAACCAGAATTATAAGATCGCATAAACTCGTAAGCCTATGTCTAGGTCATGCAATTTTATGATGAATTAATAGTTCGGGTTAAATGCACTAACATCTCTATTGTCATACATCAACTTATGAACAATCTAAAAGGTGATCAGTCTTCAAGAAAGCTTTAAGCAAAAGAAATTCATTCAATCAAGAAAATCAAGATTCAATCAAGAATTCAACCAAATACTTAAACTCGCATAGGGTTCATCATAGCTCTAACTACAAAAAAGAAATTAGCCAAGCATAGCTAGATTAACAAAAAAAAAGAAGAAAAGATGAAGATAGATGAATGGTTCTTCAGAGATTGGGGAAGGTTGATCTCCACAATTGCTTTGATCTTCTTTCTCCAATGCCGTAAAGTTCTTTCTTGTGCCAAAAGTTCTCCCCCTTTCTTGCTAGGGTTGCCTCCTTTTATGTTTTCAGGTCCAATTGGGTTTCTAAATCTCAAAAATCCTTATTTCCTTCCTTTTTCGGGCCCTAAAAACTTTCTAAAAATAAAAAATAAGAGTTTTCGCACTTCTGGCGCCCTGGGCGCCACTTTCTCCCAATTGGACAGAGAGTTGGCGCCCTGGGCGCCAACTTTCAAAGCCACACAGAGAGTTGGCGCCCTAGGCGCCAACTTTATACTGTTTTGGCGCCCTGGGCGCCACTTCCAGAGTCCTCACAGAGAGTTGGCGCCTTGGGCGCCAACTTTGGCCTTCTTTGTCAGCTTCTCTCATTGTCTTCTCCTGAGTCTCCCAAATAGCTTCTCCTTGCAGATAAACCTGTAAAACACACAAGAATACTTGTGAGGGTATGTCTAACATCAAATCCATGTTTTTAACTTATTATTCTTAATCTTTTTAATCATATTAGATCAATTTCATGTTAAACTTGTGCCTTAAAACATGGTAAATTTACGGCTCATCACTAGGTTAGGCCTTACCTAAATATTTTTTTGCTTGCCATAGAGATTTAAAGCTTAGGCTTGAGCTTATATGTAGGTTTTTCTTTTGTCTGAGCATAGCCCTTCAAAAGGTCTGACAAAGTCTAAAGCCTGTTTAAAGGCTTATTTAAAATGTATGTCTTTAAATAGCTTTTAAAACCTATGTCTACAAATTTATATATAATCATTAAAAGCTACTTACAACCCTATAGTCTTGAAAGCCTAACAACTATTGTCATCGTAATATGAGGGTTTAGTAAAGAAAAGAAAATAATGTCTAGTGACAATAGTTATCTAAGCAAGTGAATAAGAAAACTAATAGTCTATTGACTAATGATATATTTTCTAAAATCGACTAAACATAAAAAGAAGCAAGCAAAACTGAATTTGACCTTTTACTTTTCTCACGTAAATTGAGAGAAACCCTTCCTACAAATATTATAATATTTGATTTGACACTAAAATAAACTTATAGCAATTACTATGATCCATTGAGCAACAAAAATCAAGCGAGAGAGTGAATTATCATTGCCATCTTGAGCAATAAAAAAACAAAGGGGTAGTGGTGAATGATTGATGTGAACGTAAGGTTTTAGTGTATGTGAACGACGATATAATGTGAAACTTAGGACTAAGGCTGAGTTAGTAAATTTATAAAAAAATTTAGATGATATTATATATACATATATAATGACATAAATTAAAAAGTTAAATAGGTTTTTTTATAAGTTTATAGGCTAAACCTTATGAAAATAGATATGACTTGTTTATCTAAATAGGCTTGACAATAGGCCTTAGCCTGAGCCTGACTTATTTACTGAATAGGCGATACTAGACTTTATGTAAGCTAAGCTGAGCTATTTTCATCCCTAAATTCATGCGTCAAGATATTCTCTTTAAACTCCCTGATATTAATGGCATTATTTCATCATTGAAGTGGTCAAGACTGTAAGGAAGCAGTATTGGTAGCTTACCTTTGAGCATTAAAAATCTTACAAAGCTTAAAAAATTTCCTTGAGGAATTGCAGGATGCCTCCATGTACAACAAAACTTCCACAATCACTTATGCGTTTAGATGCATTTAACTACAACTCACTGGAGACTGCATTCATCATGACTAAGGCTTGTTTGGATTAACGGTGGTAGAAATGACTTTTTTCCAATCTTGCTTTTATAAATTTGAGATATGATAAAAGTCAAATTGTAAAGGGGCATGTTTGGTACAGCTTATGGGGCATGCAGTCAGGCTTATTTACTATTTGAATCGGACTTATGGTTTATCTTGTAAATTTTTTGTTTGTATGATAAATTGTTGCAGCAATCAAGCTTCTGAAGCTTTTACATTGCCCATAGGTGCTTATTGATAAGCCAGGATTTGTGGCTTATCCTTTTGGTCAATTTTCTTTTTTAAAACACTGTGCACATATTTATATCCGTTACCAACTCCAGAACTCCTCGACTGGCCAGCAATAATTAAAGTTCATCTTCTTCACTTACATGCATGTCAACTACTTGCCTGAGGTTAATTTCGACCAGACTGAAGCATTTATTTTGCTTTCATTTCTTCTCCACTTGAAGTCGGCTCTGAAGCTTTTATTTGATCAAATTATGTATTTTAGTATTGCCAAATTTTGTAATTTAGCATTTTTCATATTTTTGGTAATTTTTATGTTAAGTTTTCTCTTATAATTATCTCAAAAGTCACTTATCCATAAGTCATTCCAAACAAGTTTCATAATCTGACTTATGCCCAAAAGCTACTTATGCAACCATTAATCCAAACATAAATCACTTTTCACAATCTGACTTTTACCCAATTTGACTTTTACCCAATCGAACTTTTCCATTAATCATTTTGCCCACCGGTATCCCAAACAAGCCCAAGTAATTTATGTTTGGATTGATGATGGTATAAGTGTCTTCTTTTCAAAGAAACTCATTTGGATGATTATTTAAAAAATAAATTTTAATATGAAATGATTAAAAATGGCATAAACTATTAAATACCATGAGCACATATTGTGATAAGGGGAACACATTTTGTTTTTTTTTTTCCTCTTGGTGTTCTTCTCCCTCCACGGTGCTAATGAGCTTTTTTTTCCTGAAGCAGAAATGATGTTTCACTTTCAAAGTACAGTGGGGCCAAGAAGTACAGTAAGGGAAACACCATGTCAAATAGGAGGCTTACAATTTACCGTGCTTAACGTTCAAAAAGCCATGTTGGGATGGCTGAAACACCATCCCAAACTTGCTCCCTACTCTCCTTGGCATTTGAGATCTTGTAATGTACACCACACCATCGAACAAGTTTTGAGCCATTCAATGATGAATTAAGGAAGCTAAAGTGGGATGCGTACCCTTTCAGACTTTTATCATTAAGTTATGATCCTAAGGAATGTGTTGAGCATTCTTTGCCAAACAGGGATATTAAGATACGTTCGCCACTATTAATGCAGATTGACGTATTTGAATATTTAGTTAGTTGTCTTTTATGCCAATTTCAAAATTTCGCCATATAATATCTCTTGTTTAATTGCTTCAGGATTATGTTATTTCTAGGAGCCTTTACTTATCATAGCCATCAGTGGAGCTGCCTGTTATCTCAAAGGCACACAAAATTGAATGGGGGGATATTTGTTGATATGAAAGTTGTAGTAACGTCAATTCACACAACTTTTCTATTTCCATGATTTTTGCTTTGAATCTAGTTTGCTCCAAAGATTCAAAGGCTCTTCACTAAGAGGGTAATTTCAGATCTCTCAGCAGAAACTATGATGTCAGTTTCTGTTGTAGTATCAAGGAATTTTCCTTGTCATCAAAGGATATATCAGATCTGGATTTAAGCGCTTCAAAATTTAAAATATTGTGCTCATCAATGGGGGGACTCAAGATACCAAGAAGGATCGTACAAGGTGGTTCAAGACAAGAGATTCTTCCCATACATGAGTTATGTTGCAGACAAATGATGAGTCAGATCGCAGATCTGTACACCCCATTTGAATCCTTACTTTGTTTACACGAGCTATTCATGCTTCAAGATATTCTCTTTATATTAACGGCATTATTTCATCATTGACGTGTTCGAAACTAACAAAAATCAGTATTGATAGCTTGCTTCCTGGATTACTCATAGAAGGCTGTATTAACTAAGGCCCATTTAGATTAGTAGTGGTATAAGTAACTTTTTTTCAATCTTGTTTTTGTAGGGTAAAAGCCGTAAATGTAGTTTATATTTAAAATTGACAGTGGTAGAATTGATTTTATTTTTCAAACTGAAATTCGTTTGGATGCTCACTATTTTAGATCTGATTCCAATGTTGGTGTATTTTTTTTTTTTTTTTATTCAAGCAATGTTGGTGTAACTTTGTCTTCATTTTGCTCTTTTTTCTCATTGAGATGTTTTTTTTTTGGTCGAACATTGAGATGTTCACTAAAGCCCATTCTGCATTATAAAACATCTTCTAGATTCCATCACATTAGAGACAGCTTGTTACTTGGGGCACGGCCAGCACAAGGATGGACAGTAGGATGGATCCATATGTTTCACTTATTCACATAATAAGTCTCACTTATTTAAATGGGCTTAATCCACTAAGGGCGGATTTGATAAAACCAACAAGAATTTATCCAAGGAAGTGAAAAATTATGGGAGACTTTATATGCATGTTTATGCGCCTAACACTGAATGTGAAAAGAGAGAGAGAAGGATAAACTTACGTGTTACAGCCAGTAAATTCCGATTTCAAGAAAAGCCCACTTCCATATTTATTCCCATTCCTATTATCATTCTCATTCCTACTTTATACCAAATACAAATACAGTATGGTATGTTTTATTGTACCTGCACGGAGTGGTTTTCACAGGTACAAAAAAGTATTTTAAGACGGACCAAATAGGCCCCGTAAGATCGGACCAGCGACCGGTCTTGTTCCAGGCGGTCTTATAAATACGTAACTTTTAAGACCGGACTCCAACCGGTCTTAAAGAAATATTTCAAGACCGAACGTAAGAAACAACAGGTCTTAAAAATCGCACTATATAGACCTTACATATATTCTGTTCAATCTTAAAACCAGAATTTATAAGACCGGACAAAAAAAGGTCCGGTCTTAAATACCTCACTTTCAAGACCAGACTAAATGTCATCAGGTCTTAAAAGTATGTAACTTTCAAGACCGGTCAAACATATTCACCGGTCTCAAAAATAAAGAAAATAAGACCTTGCTTTAACATATAACCGTTCTTATAATTATAACTTTTAAGACCGAACTAAATTAATAAGTGCGGTCTTAAAGGTAAATTTTAAGACCGTATAGAATAGAGTCCGCTCCTAAAAGTCTCACTTTTAAGACCGGACATCAAATACACCAGTCTTAAAGAACGTCTTTAGGCCGTTATTAGTAGTTTTAAGACAGTAAAAAATAGCCTCCGCTCTTAAAAGTCTGACTTTTAAGACCAGACCTTCAATAGACCAGTCTTAAAAGTGGATATTTCCCCTGTTCAAAAAAAATTCGCTACAAAATCCATCATCTAAAAGACAGTACTCTAAGCTTCAATTTATAATTGAATTGAGAATGGATTACAAATATTATTCACCAGGCATCGTAATGAATGAGCTTGTTACTAGGTATTACAGTACAAACCTAATAACAAATGAATGTAATTAATACAATAAGACAAATACATACAATGTGTTACAAATAACAGTGTACAGCACCTAAATGAACATATATACCAATTCATCACCTTGTCTTCATCGGATTCCCACCCGGCCAATAACAACGAACATAACTAACATTCCTAGCTTTTTTTGTCACAAGCGAGCCCATTTCGATCGGATCCTGCATGAAAAATAAAAACAAGAACAAGAGACAGTCAGTGACATTGTTTAAGAACATAATTAAGAAGGAATTGAATATAGCTAAAACATAAATTAAAACTTTAAAGTTTTCAAATAATTATGCAGATGAATATTACCTTATGAATTGATGACTCTTTTATAAAGGGATATCCTCCCATATCCCTTCTTGATTATCATTTCTTATGTCGAGTTCATTATCCACTTCATCTTCTTCGTTGATGTCCAGTAGACCCCTTGAAAAAGGAGTACTCTCAGGAAGACCATAATTTGCATCATTTTCCTCATCAATATCAAGGACCCTTTTTCCTTGGAGAGTTACAGACCACATTTTATTTGCTTGATCAGTGATATAAAAAACTTGTTTCGCCTAGTCTGCCATAATAAAAGGTTCATCTCCAAAACTTGTACTATTGAGATCGACTAATGTAAATCCTAGCCGATCGATCTGAACTCCATTATTGACATTAACCCACTTGCATTTGAAAATGGGAAATCTAATGAAGACATAGTCCACCTCCCAAATCTCTTCAATAACCCCATAATATGGCATGACTGCAAATTTAGGCCGCTTGTCTTTCGAACTGGAGAAGTGCATGGATTCAACCTCTAACATTACACCACTGTTCTGGACGGTGCTCCTATCATCTAGGGACTTCGTATAAAATGTGTACCCATTGATCACATATGAATTCCAACTAATGACATCAACCTCAGGACCACGTGCTAACCATTTCATTGTCTCAGAAACAGATTTCTCTCCCTCGACCTTTTGTTTGAGCCAGTTTGCAAAAGTTCTGTTATGCTCCCTAATCAACCTTTCTTCAGTCATTCGGGGATTTTCTTTCCTCACAGCTTCTTTATGTACAACTATGCTGGATTGAACTTCATCAACATTATTCAAGATGTATAAGTGAACTTGTGACAATTCATCAGGATCCACACCCCTTACTGAGGCCCCTTGTCTACCCCCTTCAACATGTTGACGTTTTGGAAGCCCGATATGTCTTACTTTGGCCAAATAATTTTGACAAAACTCCATGGCCTCTTCAGATACATACTTCTGAACAATTGATGCTTCTGACCGGTATGCGTTCTTCACGTACCCCTTTAGGAATTTCATAAATCTTTCAATTGAGTACATCCACCGTAAATGGACAGGGCCACATAGCTTTATCTCCCTTACTAGATGAACAATTAGATGAACCATGATGTCAAAAAATGAAGGAACAAAAAGTTTCTCAAGCTAGCACAATATCAAATATCCTTCATTTTCCAATTCATCCAATTGTTTAATCTCGAACACTTTACTACAAACAGCATTGAAGAAGAAACAAAGCCTAGTCAAAATGTGTCGAAGATCATACTCGGTAATGCCTCGAATAGCTACTGGGAGCAGCTGTTGCATTAATACATGACAATCATAAGACTTCTGGCCTACTAATTTCAAGCCTTTCATCGATACAAGCCTCTTAAGATTTGAAGAATACCCCGAGGGAACTTTAGTCCCATGTAAACACTCACAAAAACTTCTTTTCTCATCCTTAGATAAAGTATGAGAAGCCGGGGGACAATAAGTTCTCTTACCATACGGCCTTAGATGTAAGTCTTCCCGTATCCCCATTGCTTGTAAATCCAATCTTGCCTTCACACCATCCTTGAAACTACCTTGTATGTTGAGAAGCGTGCCAACAATGCTATCACATACGTTTTTCTCAACATGCATGACATCAATACAATATCTCACATCAAGGTTGCGCTAATATGGAAGATCGAAGAAGACCGATCTCTTTTTCCATATATTTGTTTCTTTTTTACCCTTTGCAGTCTTACTGAAGATGACACTTATATTTTTCACCTTTTCATACACTTGCTCCTCAATCAATGCCACCGGAGAATCTTCATACTCTTGGCCACCAAAAAAGGTTTTCTTTAATTGACGATATGGGCGGCCCCATCTAAGAAATCTTCTATGTCCAAGATAAACCGTATTTCTTCCATGTTGAAGTTGATGGTAGCGTGTGCCTTCTTCACAAACCGAACATGCCTTATGGCCTTTTATACTATACCCTGACAAGTTCCCATATGCTGGGAAGTCATTTATAGTACAAAATATCATGGCTCTCATTTTGAAGACCTCCTTCTTGAAAGAGTCAAAAACATCGACACCTTCTTCCCACAACTCCTTCAAGTCTTCGATCAAGGGCTGAAGGTAAACATAAATGTCATTTCCGGGTTGTTTTGGTCCCAAAATCAACATAGACAGCATGATGTACTTTCGTTTCATGCATAACATAGGAGATAAGTTGTAAATAATCAGGAGTACAGGCCATGAACTTTGTATGCTGCTAAGGCTTCCATAGGGATTCATGTCATCCGTGCTAAGGGCAAGCCTAAGGTTCCTAGGTTCTTCCCCAAAGGTAGGAAATAATTGATCGATTTTCTTCCATTGAGAAGAATCAACCGGATGTCAAAGCTTTCCATCAGAAATCCTCTCGTCAGCATGCCACCGCAAATTTCTTGCATCATTTTCATTAGCAAACAACCGCTTGAACCTTGGTATAATTGGAAGATACTACAACACTTTTGCAGACCCCTTATTTGACTTGTACCTTGGGGTTTCATATACCGGACATTTCTGCTTATCTTCAAAATCATTTCTATACAATATGCAATCATTCGGGCATGCATGGATCTTTTTGTACTCCATCCCCAATGGAAAAAGAATTTTCTTAGCATCATAGTACTGATGAGGCAACACATTATCATCCGGAAGCATGTCCTTAAAAGCCTCAAGCATTTCTGAAAAACTCTTGTCGCTCCATCCATGACGTGCTTTCAACATGACCAATCTCAAAACGGTGTTCAACAATTGGTATTTTTTACAACCAGGGTATTGCGGGGTCTCAACATCACTGCACATATTACCATATGCATGTGATTGCTCAAAAGCCTCTTCTCCCACATCACGAATAATGTCCTCTATGCAATCATCCATCTCCGTGCCATTATCATCAAAGGACACTTCACCATGTTGAGATACACTTGGAACTTTTTCATCATGCCATATCCATATTGTATAGGTCTTACAAAATCCTTCACAAATTAAATGTGTGTATATAACTTCTGGACTTACTCGCCTCTCATTTAAACATTCTACACATGGGCAATAAAACTTCCCACTACCATTATGGGCATTTCCTTTTGCAAACTCTATAAATTCCCTTACCTCATTCTCATATTCAACACTCGTCCGTCTCGCATTTATCCAACTACTATCCATAGTATAATTCCTATAAACGGAAAGATTTAACATTATCCGAAAAAATTGAAAATTTCACATAAACTAAGCCAAGTCTATTAAATGCATATGAGTGAGACTTTGTCAGCTAATGTCTTGTCAATATCGGCTTCAGCGGCAGAAATTTCCCGCCAGATATCAGCAATTTCCTGTTGTATGCGCATCAGTATCACTTCTTCAAGGTCAGGACCAGCAGGCTGGAGAAGGGGAATGGGAACCTCTTCATCATTCGAAATAACAATGGGTCCAACGACCCGAGACTCCTCTGTCTGAACAGAACGCGTTTTCTTGGTCTGAGTATGACGTAGCCCAACGAGTTGTCTCAAGATCCTCCAACGAGCTTCAGGAGTAGTCCTGCGAGGGGTTATCTTGTATCTAACCATTGTCTAACTTGGTTTAAGGCAGAGGGATATGAAATGGGAATATGAGAATATGGGATTTGATTTTGAACATAATATCAGTTGATTCATTTCTGTATAAAAGAAATAGAATAATTAATTATTTTTTTTTATAAAAAGACCTTTAGGACCATAGACATATAAAATGAAAGGTCCTAAAGGACTTTTAGGATAGGACATTTATTAAAAAGTTACTCCTAAAAGTGTAGCGTATTTTTAAATTATTAAAAACGTATTTTTTAAAAGCTCTTCAGGACCGGACTGTTATGAAATAGACGGTCCTAAAAGTCTTGTCTTCAATTTTTGTGCGTTGGCAACTTGTGAAAAACTTCACAAATGCTTGTTATACAGCATTTGAGAAAGCCAAAGTCCTTCAATTATTTCCATTTCACATGGCAGGACATATGCTTCACTGTTTCAGACATGGGAAAGTGAGAATATTGGATTCAATTGGTAATAAATAATTTGTAATAATATTTAAGACCTAATAATTATATAGGTCCTATCCTAAAGGCCTATAGATTACTAATTTTTAATTTATACCAATCAGAATTTAAGTTGAAATTTGTAATATCTTTAAAAGTGTCGTCGATACGAATTCCGATATTGGGAGTTGCATCCTAAAATTTAATGCTTCAGTCAAATAAATCTCTTCATATCCTAGAGTTGTGTACTTGGATCCTTAAAGTTGATATTAAAAAATACATATAAGACCTGTTATCTTAGAATATGCAATCTTAAAAGTGCCTTCGTTCCAAATTCCAAGAGGTGCAGTCGTATCCTTACACTCTGTCGTGATGATTGATAGTCTCTTCGGCTTCTAAGGACAATCCAACGATGGTGCTCCATCTATTTAAGCCCCTCGTTACTTTAGTTTCTCACATTCTTCTCTGCATCCTCATTTCTTCTACAATCTCTGATTCTATAATGGCTGCCCCACCACCTCGACCACCATCGGGTCCTCCTTTTCCTCCTCATCCTCTCTTACCTGCGAGACCTCCCCCTCTGCCGCCGAATCCAACTGTGAAGCAGATTGTGGAGCATCTGCTGGCCCGCGTTGATAACATGGACCGACACATGGGCAGAATCTGTGGCCTCCTTCATACCATCAACAAGAAGATCAATATGGTCCTCGACGAAAATGACGTCCAGGTCCCTACTTCTGAAGCAGACACTACATGCTCCTCCTCCTTCTCCTCCGGCAACAAACTGGAGGTTTAATTAGTTTTTTTTATTTTCTTGTATGTTTTTTTGTATGTATTGGTTGCTGCCCTTCTAGGGAGCAGCATAAAAAATATATATATAATGGCGGCAGTGACGGCCATTTTTTGGCAAACTTGATTGCGTACGCTTGAGAAGTTCCAAAAATGGCTTCGAAATTAACATAAGTTATATAATTACAATTAATTTGTTAAAAAAATATAATAATGACATTAATTAAGAACATACAAAACATGCAAATTAAAGTCATTGTGAGTCATCGCTAATTGACTTTAAAATTAACCATGATATATTTGCTTAGTTGATTTCTTTTGAACATAACATCATTCATATATAAAAGAAATAGAAAATATATTTTTATTTAAAAAAGATCTTTAGGACCGTAGACATATAAAAAGCCGGTCGTAAAGATCTACGCATGGACTTTCAAGACCGAACTGTTATGAAATAGATAGTCCTAAAAGTCTCTTGGTTTTGGATTTTAGTCTTCTATTTTTTGGTGCATGAGGCAACCTGTGAAAAACTCCACAAATGCTTGTTATACAGCATTTGAGAAGGCCAATTTCCTTCAATTTTTTCCATTTCACATGTCCTAAAAGTCTCCAATATTTTAGTTTAAATTTCTCAGAAGATTCCTACGTAACGAATGAAATGGTGCGGAACTGCGGATCCACATAGAATTTTAGGACCGGTCATTTAATAACTAGTCGCTCTTAAAGTCTCGCATATTTTTAAAATTAAATTAATGTATTTTTAAAAAGCCCTTCAGGACCGAACTTTTATGAAATAGACGGTCCTAGAAGTCTCCGAAATTTTAAAAATAATTATACTAAGACTTTTAGGACCGGACGTATATGAAATAGACGGTCCTAAAAGTCTCAATAGACATTTTGAACTTTTTAACAAGCTCATTTTATAGCATCCTGTCTAAAAGGTTTAACAACTAATTCCATGCAATACATTCAGCAACAAAAAATAGAAAGCATCAATATAATTTGTTGGAAATGAATAAACAATTTTATTAATTATTGATCATTAAACTATACAATTGTTCAATTATTATTTACAGAAGATCGGATGTAATATAGGTCTATAGCACATGCATATTTACAAATTAATCTTGGGGGCATTTGCAATTTCCTGAATGAGAAATTCACAAATGACTTGGCGTATGCACTCAATATCACCATCAGGAAAGGGGTCAGCACAATCAAATGTCTGTAACATCAAAGACAGAAATATATATTAGACTACCTTAATTCCTTTCATCAAAGGGGTCAGCAAGCCAAACGTATGTACATATAATATCAAATACATTTACCTTTTCAGTGATAGACAGAATTCTTCGCGTCATAATATCATACATGTGTCGCATGACGTAAAGCCCACATACGTTAGAAGCATGTGGTTGCCGACGTGTCTAAAATCAAACAAGAAATATATATATATATATATATATATATATATATATATATATATATATATATATATATATATATAAGAGCGCATACACAATGATAGTTCACAAGGAAAAGTTCACAATGCAGTGTCCATGCGTACTAACCTGTTGTTTGATCCATATAGTATCTTTGACCTGATGCCCAACCTTTCTCTTGGCCTTCTTTTGGTATTCCAACATAGCCCTATTATTGAAATCAAAAATTTCAATTATCAATATTGGTAACAGAAAATTCACAGAAAAGATTTCAGACAAAAATCAGTAACAAAATGACATGCGCTACTTACTTATCAAAAATCTGCTTTAATATAGGAACTGGTTCGTGGTGAAGGGAGCATAAAAAGACTACTTTATTTTCCTCCGCGGAAAGGAGGACTAACTGCCAATGGTTAGAATGGTTGAATGGTGCAAGGTACCACCTTCTCATATTGTTAGACAACCTCTTAGATATGTATGATGTTCTTTGAGTCACGGTTGCCACACTTAGATACTGTGGGCACAAGAATCCAAAACCCTGTTCTCCCATCTCACGATACATCAACCTACAATAATGACATGCATAAGTGAATTAGCTAGTATATACGTATGTGTACGTGTATAAACGACACCTCTTAAAATTATGTACGTACTCATAGAAGAAGATACTACTTACTTCATGAATAACAACACAATTGCATCAGTTAACTCCTTTTTTAGGAAAAAGAAGGGAGATTAAATCTTCCTGGTCAACGAAGACTAGTAGCTTCTCTTTTAGGCCTACTTCAGCATTTAGAGGCCACAATCTGGTTTCAAAAGTTTAATTGACTATCTTAAGTCCAATCTCATCCTTGGCAGTCAACTTAGGATTGGGCAAAATATCACGCGGGGTTGCAGCTTCTTCAGCAGGGGCTGGGGCTTAAAGAGGAGTACAAACATGTACAAGCTTCACTAGCCACAAGATGAAGCCTCCCAAGCAATCACTTACAAGTTTCATTTGATTGGTTTGAAGAGGGATAGGTCCATCAGCGATGATCACCTCTTCAACTGACACCCTGACTTCATCATCAGCCATTTGTCGGTGGTGTATAGTTGATCCAAAGTTGTAGACATTCCTTCTTGCAACTAATCGTCTACCAGGATCTTCCACGTAAAGCTCACAATGTTCCACCGACTATCCAACAATGCAGCTCTCCTTAGTGCTTTGCTGGACAAGTGGAGGTGAGTGTGGGAAGGGAATAGTGCTCTCTCCACGAGAGCTGACAATCTTCATCATCTCCTCCTTCATCTTTTTCATCTCGTCTTGAAACTTTGCACTTGATGAAGCTTCTCGCTCAGCTGCTTTCTTCTCTGCTTTGGCCTCTGCTTTGGCCTCTGCTTCCTCAGTTGCTTTGGCCAGCGTGAGTTCCATCTCCTCCCCGGTAACCATTACTTGTCTTTGGCGTTTGGATTTACCAAAGTATTGCTTCAGGCCTACCGTCCTCCAATTCCCCTTACACGCCCTAGTGATCCGGTTTTCCAGTCGCAACGGTAAGGATATCTTTCCTCCCGTCCGACACAAATGATCCCTCTTGTTCTTGTATTTTGAGTTTTTCCTATAAGATACAGATAACAAGAGCATAATTAGTAATGAAACATGTTTAATAACTAAAAAGTAACAAATAACAAGAGCATAATTACTTACAATTCTCTCAGCAACTGCACGAGTTTGTTCACTAGAGTACGCCCCGCCTTTCTTTTTGCGAATATAGAGCCATAACTCCTCACGGCGTATTGGAGACGGTGGCCACGGATCAATAATCTCAGAAGGATTCGCTTGAGCTTCATCTTCCAATCTCTTTCATTTGGCGGCCATCAACTCTTTTTCGGCCTTTTCATATCCGCCACGAGAAGCCGAATGTGGGCAATCATTCTTTCTCCCAATCTCTTGTGCTTGCTGCCTTCTTATCTGTGAATCAAAATCGAAAACAACTATTCATTATGAATTCCAGACCTCAATTCAAACACTAGTCAAATTCACTTCATCAAGTTTCAAGACTTTGTTAAGGAAGATGTAAAATTGTATGTATAATAAATAGGGAGAAACAGATGAAAGGGAGTTGCTAAACTGTTGCCAACTCAGTCAATTCATTCATTCATCATAATTGGTTTAAACTCAGTCAAGTTTCAATAACAGCATGCACATATACCATTACACACTTAACATACTAACTAACTAACAGCAATGTCTACGTGACCTTCTATAACATAATACCTTCTTAAGCAAGCAACCTGACTAATGGCCTCATAAATGAACACAATAACATTCACATATCCGCACAAGTTAATAAGTATACAAGAAGGGACAAAAAAATTAAATATAGACTCACCAAAGCTTCTTCAGTAGTCCGCATCTGAACAAATTGTTGTCATGTTGCTTCATCAAGAAAGGCATACTTGGCGCAAGGATTAGGGCGAGGCTAACCAATCGGAACCTCGGCAAAAATATAGTTGTTCGCTAACTAGGTCTTAAACTTCCTCCAGCGATCAGCACAATACAACAATGTCTTGATTTTCAACTTCTCATCGTCAGGAACATTGTACGTAAGCCGGATAGAGTCCCAGATAACATCCTTCACCTTCTTTTGGTCGACATTTTTCCACTCGTCGACTAAAATGCTTGGCTTGCTACGTGCTTGTAAGCCAACATAACTATTGTATCTGCTTTCATTAGGGCCACAGGGAGCCAAACGTTCATCAAACTATATATCGAGCCTTTCATTGGCACTCCGCCCTAGGCCAAGCTCTTTTAATCGGGTGGGGCCTCTTCTACCACGACGGCGTGCAGGGCGGTTACGAGGAGGCTCACTCTGAGAAGGAGATGGTTCATTCTGACTAACACCAGTCACATCATCAACTGGCATTTCAGGAACAGAACTACACTCGTTTCTTTCGTTCATTTTTGAAACAAGAAAAGAGGTTCAGAGAGGTGGTGCAAGAAAGGAATGCCAGAGCAAATGAGAGAGTAACAAAGGATGGTGGCGGTTTGCAAGGAAGAGATGTAATGCAAACGGGAAAAGGTGTTTAAGTGTTTTGCAACAAGAACAGGGGTTTCAGTGTTCAGACAGAAAGACGTAAGACACAAGTTTAGGTTTCGCACGAGAAATGTAGAGGGCACTTTTAAGACCGAAGAAACACAAAAAGACGGTCTTAAAGGTTAACATTTCAGAACGTCCTTTCATTAGGTTCGGTCTTAAAACTAATAAACTATTAGTTTAAATTTTTTCATTATTTAGTACCGGGTAGAAGTCATGTCCACTCTTAAAAATATTAACTTTAAGAACGTCATTTATATAAGTCCAGTCTTAAAATTTTTTTACCATTTTATATATATTTCCTTATTATTTTGCACCGCAAAAAATATAAGTCTAGTTGTACGGGATTTCTCAATAATTTCATATGATTTATCAATTATTTTTAATGAATGTTTTAAGAGCGGTCATTTATATATGTCCGGTCTTACAAGTTTGTACAATTATTTTTAAAAATTTCTATGTTATTTTTAACCGCATAAAATATGAGTCGAAGATGTCCGTGATTTCCCTTTAAAGTAATTCATATTTCAATTTTTTTAAAACAAATGTTTTAAGAGCAGTTGGAAGCTTCCAGCGGTCTGAATAATATATTTAAGACCTATTGAAAAAGATGTGGTCCAAGATGTACTTTGATATTTACAAAATTGCCACCGTTCATATCTTTAAAACAGGAGATTTAGTCATCTGCTCTTACTAAGGCAGTCTTAAAAATTGATGCGGTGGTAGAAGTTCTTTTATATTTACAGAATTGCCATCGGTCATTTCTTTAAGAGCGGGGTGTCGATTCTTCGCTCTAAATGAGACGGTCTTAAAACACTTCTTTGCACTAGTGTTTATAAGTAGGGGATAATCCTGACTCACCATTTTTCTTTTTTCTTTTTCCTTTTTTTGTGATACAAAGGCTCACCATTTTTCTGATACATAATAAATATAAGATGTAGTTTCTTCTATCTTGTTGGGTTCTTTTTCATGGTTAATTGTCACATGATTTAGTTTATTTGGTTCACCTTCACTACTTTTAATTATCCTTTTCATATCTAATTGGGTCTCTTTCCTAATTCCTCATAAACTTCTCAGACTTTCTTTTCTTTCTTAAAATATAATTACCCGAACACTAATGAAAAAGTTAGAATCCCGTTTTGGATCAAAACCATTGGTTTAGAAGTGCTGAGTTTTGCCAATGAGAGTTAGCACAGATGGTAAGGGATCCAGGACTAGGCCCTTGGGTCGTGAGTTCTATCCCCTCTGCCATCGCTGGGACTCCTTTGGTAGGCGATCTCGTAAGTCCCCAGTAAATACTCATAGAGCCCACGGCCATGCCCTGGCCTTGGTAGGGGACTGGTGTCGAACCCTTCCAAAACTTTTTCATATAAAAAAAAAAGAGCTGAGTTTTTTTTTTTAAAAAAAAAAACCTTTTTAAGGTTGGCGGGCACTACACTTCTCTCTCTTATTCCTTTTCATGTTGGTGGGCCCCACACATTGGGTTTGTTGTTTCTTTTTGTAATTCCCTCTCTCTCACGCTTATGAGCTCTCCTCTCTCTCACTCTCTCTCTTCTAGTTTTTTAAAGTTTGTAATTAAAAATTAAGTTCAATTTCATTAAAATTAAAAGTGTTAATTTTATACCTTGAAAAAATTTTAATGCTTCCTTTTATCTTTAATATAAGATTTTTTTTTATCTAATTTTATTATATAAGTTAATTAATGTCACATGTAGACAAGTTTATGTAATTTTTTGTATTTATTATGAAATTTAATGTTAAAAATATTTAAAATATAACCTTATCATTCATGTTATTTTCACAAAAGCTAATGTCAAGATATATTATATTTAATTATTGTTCCCTTGACATTATTATTCAATACTAATAATTTCTTCTTATGTTTTTTCTACGTCATAAAAAACACTACTTTGCATAAAAAAAATTTTTTTTAATTCCTTTAATTTCCTTTTTTCAGTATACTCCATTGTGTGTGTTAAACGGGTTCTAATAAAATTAAAATCCCATAAATGAGTGGAAATAACATTTTCTTTTTATACAAAAATATTTACATGAGTTGAGTCCTAGAAGTTCACTAAGGTCCATGCATGTAGTTTAAAGAGTGCTTTCAAATATACTTACATATCGTCCACAATAAAGTCCTCATATCGGTAATATTTGAATTCATAATCTTATAGTTATGAATAAAAATAACATTTTAGTTTCAACCAAAAGTTCATGAATTTTTCTAAATATAGTTGATTGCCTCGTAGTCAAAGAATATATGAAATAGGTTACATATACTTGTATTACTATAACTTCTGCTACTAAACATGTTATGAAATTAAGAGGGAGTTTACCAAACGATCATGACAAAGAATTGTATATTCACTTATCTTGAGAAACCTATTTTTTCTCCCCATCTCTTTTTATTTAACACACACGCGCGGACATGTTATATTGCTATAAATCATTCATTCACTGACATGTATAGCTATTTTTTTCTTATCATGCATGAAATTTCTGCTTTACTTTAATTTCCTATCAAAATATTCATAACAAATTAACTTACTAAATGAAATCATTTCCAAAAATCAATTAAGCATTATGAATTAAAATTGGGATGTTACATTACTATTTGCTTATGCAAAGCAAAGCCAATTATAGTTAATAGATAGATGGGTCTTCTAAATATGTTGTCAACAAGAATACAATATTTGGTTGTGTCTATTAAACCGCCCCCCCCCCCCTTATTAATTAAGAATCAATGCTAAAAAAACCTTGTTAAGTAGGAGTCAATGATCATTTCCATGACCTCAAAGTATCAGTAGTGCAAAAAAGCACTTTAAGACTACATCGTTTAGACTAGAGTATTGACGCCACGGTCTTAAAAGTATGACCAGTGGCAGTTCTGTAAATAGCAAGAACTTCTTAGACCTCTGCAAAAACCAACTGGTCTTAGATGTTATTAAAACAATTGAAATATCAATTAATTTTATATATAAAAGTGTAAAAATATGGAGACTGTATATATTAAAAGGTCGATCTTAAAAGTTAAACTTTTAAGACCGGACCTAAATTGTGTCCGGTACAAAATAATGAAAGTAAAAAAAAAAGAATTACTTTTAAGACAAGAGTTTCATAAAGTCAGGTTGTAAAGATTAAAATTTAAGACCTTTGTTTTAATATGTTTGCTCTTAAAAGTTACATTTTTAAGACCGAACATATTATGCCTAGTTCAAAAGATTTAAAGAAATGAAATAAAAAATTAATTACCTTTAAGACCAGACGTTTAAAATGTACGGTCTTAAAGGTTAAATTTTAAGACCTGTGTTATAATATATATACGTCTCTTTGCACTAAACCTCGTTACTCTCTCTGAAGTCTGATACCGTGTTCCTGCTGTAAAACCCTTGTTGCATTACATCTCTTCCTTGCAAACCACCACCATCCTCAATTACCCTCTCATTTTCTCAAGCATTCCTTTCTTGCACCACCTCTCTCAACCATTTTTCATGTTTCAAAAATGAACTGAGGAAACGATTCTAGTCCTGTTCATGGAATGCCAGTTGATGATGTGACTGGTGTGAGTCAGAACGAACCATGTTCTTTTCAGAGTGAGCCTCATAAACACCCTACACGTTGTGGTGGTAGAAGAGGCCCCACCCGATTGAAAGAGCTTGCCTTAATGCGGACTGCCGGGAAAAAGCTTGATATACAGTTTGATGAACATTTGGCTCTTTGCGGCCCTAATAAAAGCAACTATACTAGTTATGTTGCCTTATTAGCATGTAGTAAGCCTAGAATTTTGACCGACAAGTGGAAAAATGTCGACAAAAAGAAGGTGAAGGATCTTATTTAGGACTGTATTTGGCTTACGTACAATGTTCCTAACAATGAGAAGTTAAAAGTCAAGACATTGTCATATTGTGTTGATCGCTGGAGGAAGTTTAAGACCCAGCTAGCAAACAAGTATATTTTTGCCGAGGTTCCGGTTGGTGAGCCTCGCCCTGATCCTTGCGCCAAGTATGCCTTTCTTGATGAAGAAACTTGGCAACAATTTGTTCAGATGCAGACTATTGAAGATGCTTTATTGAGTCTATATTTAGTTTTTTTGTCCCTTCTTGTTTTCTTATTAACCTGTGTGGATATGTGAATGTTATTGTTCATCTATGAGGTTGTTAGTTAGTTAGTTAGGAAGGTATTCTTTTATAGTAGGTCAGGTATACATTGCTGTTAGTTAGTTAGTATGTTAACTGTGTAATAATTTATGTTCAAGTTGTTATTGGGCCTTAAGAGTCAAGCCTCTAACTATATATAAGAGGTTAGACTAATATGTGTAGAAACCAGTTCTGATGAATGAATGAATTGACTAAGTTGGCAGTAATTCTCCAACTCCCTTTCCCCTGTTTCTCCCAATTTATTCTACAGTTCTACATCTTCCTTAAAAAAGTCTTGAAACTTGATGAAGTGAATTTGACTAGTGTTTGAGGCTCATATCAAGCATAAGTTCTCTATTTCTGTAATGGTCTATAATTCATAATTAATAATTGTTTTCAATTTTGATTCACAGAGAAGAAGGCAACAAGCACAAGAGATTGGGAGAAAGAATGATTGCCCACATGCGGCTTCTCGCAACGAATATGAAAAGGCCGAAAAAGGGTTGATGGTGGCCAAGCAAAAGAGAATGGAAGATGAAGCTGAATCCAATTCTTCTGCAATATGTGATCCGCCATCTTTAATACGTTGTGAGGAGTTATGGTTGTATATTTGCCAAAAGAAAGGTGGGGCATACTCTAGTGAACAAACTTGTGTGGTTGTTGAAAGAATTGTAATTATCATTATTTTTTATTTTTTAGTTGCTAAACATGTTTTGTTACTAATTAAACTCTCATTATTTGTATCTTATAGGAAGAACTGAAAATGAAAGAAGCAAAAGGATCGGTTGTGTAGGACAAGAGGAAAGATATTCTTACCATTGCGACTAAAAAACCAGATCACATAGGGCATGTAAGGGGAATTGGAGGACGGGTAGGCCTGAAGGAATACTTTGGTAAATCCAAATGCCAAAAACAAAGTATGGTTACCCAGGAGGAGATGGCACGTTCGTTGGTCATAGCAACTGAGGAAGTAGAGGCCAGAGCAGAGGCGAAAGCAACTGAGTGAGAAGCTTCATTAAGTGCAATGTTTCAAGACCAGTTGAAAAAGATGAAGGAGGAGATGATGATGATTGTGAGCACTCGTGGAGAGGCCACTGTTCCCTTGCCACACTCACCTGTACATGTCCAACAAAGCACTAAAGGGAGCTGCATTGTTGGATAGTCAGCAGAACCTTGTGACCTTTACGTGGAGGATCCTGATAGACGATTGGTTGCAAGAGGGAATGTCTACAACTTGGGATCAACTGTACACTACTAACAAATGGTTGATGATGAAGTCAGGGTGTCAGTTGAAGAGGTGATCATTGATGCACCTATCCCTCTTAAAACCGATCAAATGAAGGTTGTGAGTGATTGCAAGGGAAGCTTCATCTCATGGCCAACGAAGCTTATACATGTTTCTACTCCTCCTCAAGCTCTAACCCCTACTGGTGAACTTGCAGCCCCACGTGATATTGTGTCGACTCTTAAGTTGAATGCCAAGGAGAAAATTGGACTCTGGTACTCAATTAATCTTTTGGAGTTAGATCATGGCCTGTAAATGTTGAAGTAGGCCTACATTCTAAGCCACCGGTTTACGTGAAGGAGAATAAAGTGGTCTTTTATGCTCCCTTCACAACGATCTAGTGCCTACATTGCAGCAGATGGTTGATAAATAAGCATGTCATTTTGATGATGATTGTTTGAAATCTCTACTATGAATTTTCAGTGACCATTATTGATAAATGAAATTTTTGATTTTGATAATAGGGCCATGATGGAATTCCAAAAGAAGGTCAAGAGAAAGCTTAGGTTTCAGGTCAAAGATCTTATATGGATCAAACCAAAGGTTAGTACATGGACACTAGCACATTGCTTTGTGAACTTGGTCAGTAAGCAATATATATGTGCTCTTATATATATATATATATATATATATATATATATATATATATATATATATATATATGTCTTTGATGTTTCAAACATTTGCTCGTGCTGACCCCTTTCTTGATGGTGATATTGAGTGAATACGTCAAGTCATTTATGAATATCTGAGTCAAGAACTCGCAAAGGAGTCCTGAATTAATTTGTAAATATATGCTCTAGACCTATTATATCTTCTATAAATAATGAACAATTGTACGATATATATTTACAGTTTAATGACCAATAATTAATAAATTTATTTATTCATTTCCAACAAATTGATGCTTTCTATTTTTTGTTACTGAATGTATTGTATGGAATTAGTGATTAAACCTTTAGGACAGGATGTTGTAAATGAGCTGATTATAAAGTTGAAAATGTCCAGTGAGACTTTTAGGGCCGAATATTTTATATCTGTCCAGTCCTAAAAGTCTTTTAAAAAATATGAGACTTTTAGGACCGGCAATTTTATATCTGTTCGATCCTAAAGGTCTTTAAGAAATATATTTTTTTACGTACAAAACATGCAAAACTTTTAGGAGCAATTATTTTATTAATGTCCAGTCCTATAAGTTTTCATATAATTTTTTAAAATATTGGAGACTTTTAGGACCGGCTATTTTATATCTGCCCGGTCTTGAAGGTCTTTTTTAAAATACGACTTCTTAACTTTAAGAATATGTAAGACTTTTAGGACTGGCTATTTAATTAATATCTTGTCCTAAAAGTCTTTGTGGATACCTTTAGGACTGACTATTTTATGCCTCTCCAGTCCTAAAGGTCTTTTTTTAACTATATTATAATATGGAAGACTTGAGCCAAGAAGTTCCAAACTTGAGTCAATTGAAAGTCGACAATCAGTCATTTTGAGAAGCCTATTTGACTCAAGCCAAGAAGTTCCAAACTCAAGTCAAGCTAAGGCCGAGAGTTAGACATTTTTAGAAGTATATTTGGCTCGAGTCAACAGGTTGAAACTTGAGTTTATAGCTTCCTATATTATTTTCTGTACTCGACTTCAGATTTTTACTTCTCATTTAGCTCGAGTCTTCTCTCAAGTTTGTCTCTAAAACCTGACCCCTAACTTGAGCCATAACCTCACCATGCCCCCCAAACCCAGGTCCAAAACCTCTGCCAGGTCTATGGGTTCTGATTCAGACTATGAGGCAACTCAATCTCCATCTCCTGAACCATTCAAATGCCTTAGACGATCCAAGCAACCTCCAAAAAGATGTCAGCCGAAGGTGGCATCCGACGAACCATCACCGAAGAAATCGAAGAAAGTGTTGATTCAAGAACCATTGACATTCCTATGAAACCAAAGAAGAAACCTATTCCTTCATCTAAATTTTGAGGTACTCCTCAAAGCAAATCATCTGCTCTTGAAGGTCAATCCTCAGCTTCTAAGGTTCAAGGGTCATCTAGCTCTAAGGTATCTTTTCCAAAACTAGCTCTTGAAGCCATTTATCATCAACATGTCCCTTCTTCTGAGTTCGATTGTAGACCTATTATGTTTTCCGCCGATGAAAGAAAGAAATTGAGAAAGGATTATAACCTTAGGAACTTCTGTCCAACTATCTATTAAATGGATAAACTGAGGCAAGATTGCAATCTTTATCTTTTGCCTTAGTATAAACCTTATGAAAAATTCATGTTTATGAAAGTGGAAGAAATCACCGAGAGGGGGGTGAATTGGGGATTTTAAAAATTCTTTTCAACTCTTAAAAATGAAGCTTAAGAAATGGATAATAAAAGAGTAGAAAAAGAAAAGCTTAGACACACAGAATTTATACTGGTTCGGTCTCAACCTTGACCTATGTCCAGTCCCCAGATACCTTCTGGGTGTTTCCACTAATTCAACAGAATTTCAATTACAACAATGAAGACCGGACACAATCCTAATCACCTAGGACTTGCTCCCCCTTACACTTTGTGATTGAACAACCCAACTCACAGGTTCCACAACCTTGAGTTCTCACAAACAAATGCTTTCAAAAATTTACAAACTCTCAAAAGAGTGGATAAGGATAAACACTGAAGAACAAGTTGAAAATACCAATACAAACTCAAATTTCAAAGTATAATCAAGATAGCTTCGTTGTGTGTCTTTTGCTTTGAGTCCTCACAGCCTTTTATAGACTAAATGGATGAGCTAGCCGTTGCAATTCTTTTTCTAACGTTCAGCTGCAATTTTGGAAAAATGACAGTTGCATATTTTGCTCTGTTCTTTGAATTCTTAGCTGGAATTTTGGAATTTAGTTATTGCAGAAGGTCTTCCAAATTTTCAGTCATTCTATGATCGTAATTTGATCGTTTTAGAGTGATCCTGAAGTGTTGCAACGGTCTGAACTGAGCATCTAGGATAAGGGAGAAAGATCAGCCCTATTCTTGGTTCTTCATTTAATGCACTTATCCTAGATCTTGATCTCACCTTGATCTTAGCTAAACTTATCTGAAAAATACTCAAAACTTCATCAAAGACATTAGAAACAATAATATCATATGATAGAATAATTTTAGATTGACCCATTAAGATTTCACAGATCAACATCATTTGATTTTTCAAAATCCCTGATGCAAACTCGAGTTTGTTCTTCCAGACTCGAGTTTGGGGTTCATCCAGAAAGCATGTCCGTTGATTAGAGGTCTAAACTTGCAGTCTGTAAAAGCTAACTCGAGTTTGGCTTTTACAGAGAGAACTATCGGGCTTTGGTCTTGGCATGGAATTTTGGTCCTGCTCCTAGACTCGAGTCAATTAGTGACTGACTCGAGTTTGGGTCTATGTTTGAAGAACAAGCCTAAGTTCGTGATTTTCCTGACTGGAGTTTAGGAGACAGACTGGAGTTTTGGAAAGATGGTGGAAATTCGAGTGTTTCTCTATTTGTCCTAAACTCGAGTTTACAGTGACAGACTTGAGTTTATGTTTGAGTTGAAACTATTCAAATCTTTCTGTTTGGTCTAGACTGGAGTTTGTAACTCTAGACTGGAGTTTATAACTTGGTCTGGAATTCGAGTGTCTTTCTGTTTGGTCTAGACTGGAGTTTAGGAATCCAGACTCGAGTTTGGCTTGCTTGGGATTCTGAGTGCTCTCTGTATCTTCCAGACTTCAAGTTTGGTTTTGCAAACTGGAGTTTGGCTCGTTGTGAACATTTCTGATTGCTTTCTGTAACTCCTCAGACTTGAGTTAGTCCAAGTAGACTCGAGTTTGGCTTTCTTCGCAGAAGTAAGCAGCTTTCTGTCAACCCTCAAACTTGAGTTTACATACCCAAACTTGAGTTTGCCTTTGACAGTGAGATTTTCATATTGCCAAAAACAAACTTCATATCGAGTTTACAATTGCTAGTTATCATCAAAACACATTGAGAACTAACAGTTTATTCATGTGTCTTTCAGTCCAACTCTTGTTAGATCTTTTTATTTCAATATGACTATCCACAACCTTCTAGATAAGCATGATAACATTGTTGAGGAAAAAATAATTACCTATGTAAGAGGCAAAAGAATCATTCTTATTGCCAATTACATAAATTCTCTGCTTTTGATCTCTGATCCTCCTCCTCCTCCTGAATTTCATTATGACAATGAGCAGATTTGTAAAATCCTTTGACCAGATGAACCACTAAATAAACCAGTAGGGACACAGTTTTTCTCCTATTGTCATGCCCCTACTGCATAGGGCCTTATGGTATATTTACTCAAGGAACTTAGTACAAAAAGGGAAGAATTTTACCCACTTTACTCAAAAGGACTACTCTCTTTTTGCTTCTTTTGTGGATAAGATTCCTCATAATATTGGACACTAGATTTTCATTGAAATGAAGAGATTTTGTCTTCAATCCAAGAATAATTCCACCATCCCTTTCCCAAACTTTGTCTCTATTATTTTGTTTCATGAAAAAGGTTTGGTACCTAGAAAAGAATGAGGCTCCTAAAAAGCCTGAGATGTTTGGAAAACATCATTTGAATTTGATGAGAATTTCATTTAAAGAAGGATATGTGCAATCAAGAGCCCGAGCCCCATCTAGATCAAGAACTTCCAAGTCTAGAGCTCATGAGGCATGATCTGAACTTGCTCAAGAACAATGTTCACAACCTCTACCTTTTACACTTAGAGCCACAATCAACACTATAGTGGAGAAGGCTGTGTCTGAGAAAATTGGTCATCTTCAAGTAGCTATGATAGCTCAGAGTCATAAGCTAACTGAGAAATTGGAGACTAAAATTGGCAAGTTGGTGAATGAAGTCACTAATCTTCATGCTGATCAAGAGGAAATCAAAGAGGAAGTTGGCAATCTTAATGGTCACATTGGAGATCATAGTGCAAGTCTCACCAATATTCACAACACATTATGGACTTTGACCAACAAAGTGGACAGGCTGTGGAAGTCTTAGTCCTCTGATTCCCCAGGACTTGGCAATTATAACTCGAGTCGCTGAGTATTGGCTCGAGTCAAAAAATGTTAACAGGAAAAAGGTGGTTTCAATTCAAAAGAAAACCACTCGTATGCATGGGGTTTTAAGATAATGCCCTAGTCTTCTTTCACTATCGTATTAATTTGTTTGTATATATGTTTAATTTATTCAAACAATGTCAAGTTTGTTTGGTTGTTTTGTCTATTATTGATGTTGTATTTTGCGAATTTTAATTTCAAAGTCAATTAACGATGACTCATGAGGACTTTAATTTGCATGTCTTTTATGTTCTTAATTAATGTTGTTATTATATTATAATTTTAATTTCAAAGTCAATTTTGTATGTTCTCAAACGTGGGGTAAACTTAAGGGTACGTAATCCAAGGTTTGTCCAAAATGAAAACATGATACCAAAATAAACAGATCGAAGATTGAAACAAAATGCGGGTAGCAGCCGCAATTATATATATATTTATGCTGCCCGAAAAAGGCAGCAATATCAAGTACATTAAAAAACAAAATAAAATAAAATAAAACATTTAATTAATCCTTCATATTGTTGCTGGAGGACAACTCACTTGGGTCTTGATCTTGAGAAGAGTGGCGCTCGATGTCATTGGCGTCAAGTACCATGTTGACCTTAGCGTTGACGGTATGCACGAGTCCAAATAGTTTGCGCAGTCTTCGGCTGATGTGATCGACATGGGCTAGCAGGTGCTCTAGCATCTGCTTGATAGATGGATTTGGCAGTAGTAGAGGAGGTCTCAGAGGTTGGAGAGGAGGAGGAGGAAAAGGAGGACCCGGTGGTGGTGGGGCAGCCATTATAGGATCGGAGGTGGAGATTGCAAAAGGAAATGAGGATGTGGAGAAGAATGTGAAGAAACTAAAGTAACAAGGGGCTTAAATAGATCGTGCACCATCATTGGAGTGTCCTCAAAAGCCAAAGAGACTCTAAAGTATCATCACAAAGTGTAAGGATACAACTGCACCAATCTTGCAATTTGGAACGATGTCACTTTTAAGACCGCATATTATAAGACAACTGTCTTATAAATATAATGTAAGAAAAAATTGTACTTTTAAAAAAAATTAAGGATACAATTTTAAGGTACGAGAAGACTCATCTGAACAAAAACATTAAATTTTAGGATACAATTGCACCATTATCAGAATTTGGAACGACTACACTTTTAAAACCCCATATTGTAAGGCAACCGTTCTTATAAATATAATGTAAGAAAGAATTGTACTTTTTATTATACGAGGAGATTCATCTGAACTGAAGTATTAACTTTTAGGATATGACTACACAAATATTTATTTTTTGAAAACGATGGAACTTTTAAGACCTAATAGAATATGACAACCATTCTTATAAATATAAGGCATTTAATAATAAAAGAAAAATTCGTTAAAAAAATTAAGGACAGATTTTTAGGACCGTATAATTTAAAAGGATGGTCTTAAAAGTATTTTTAAGACCGGCCATTGGTGAAGTGAGATCTTAAAGGTATTATAAATTTCAACTTAAATTCTGATTGATTCAACTTAAAAATTAGTAATAGGCCTTTAGGACCGGATAAATATAATCATTAGGTCTTAAAAATTATTACTAATTATTATGCCAATTAAATCTCATATTCTCACATACCCATTTCATATCTCTCTGTTCTAACTCTTAACTACTAGCAAACTGATCTCTGCCCTAACTCCTCACTGCGTCCCTGATAATCCTCTACTATCCCAAGACAATGGTTAGATACAAAGTAACCGCTCACAGTGGTACTCCTCATGCTCGTGTCTTCCTTAGATCTCTCTGCTCTTCTCCAGTGCGTTCTATTATGACAGAGGAGTCTCGAGTCGTTGGACCCATTGTTATTTCGGATGATGAAGAGGTTGTCGGCTCCCTCTAGCCTTCAGACCATGAAGAGGTTCCCACTCCCCCTCTCCAGCCTCCTGGCCCCAAAGCGCCTACATCTGTCACCTCCCCTCTTTCCTCTATTGAAGTGATATTTATGCACATACATCAGGAAATTGCTAATCTCCGACGAGAAATTTCTACTGCTTATGCCGATATATCCAAGACAATAGACAATATTGAGCAAGCGAATTTTTAGTCACATTATATTTCAGTCTAATGTAAATTGTCAGTTTGTTGTTCTTATTTTTCTTTTGTACTTGCATATTCTCTAATAATGTAAAAATCAAAATGAACTAAGCTTATCTTTTATTTTTGTTCAATATTATCCATTATTCTCAACTATCCTTTATTTTCATTCAGTTGCTGTTGTTGCAATCTTTTAGTTTAATTTTAAAGAAAATGAGGACTTTTAGTAAATTCTTAAAAGTATTTTATGTTTATGTCCAGATGTTTTTATACCTCTGGTCTTAAAAAAATAAATGAGACCTTTAGGAGTGGATAATTTATAATTAACCGTTCTTAAAACTCGATTAAATGAATACCTTTAGGACTGGATGCTTTATAATTAACCGGTCTTAAGGAAATTAAATATAATGTCTTTGTCGTGCGGAAAAATTAAATTTCCCTCTCGGAACTTCTCTTGTCCCGCCAAAAGTGATAATAACTCATGTTCTGTCTCAAATGTTTCAGTTACATATCTTTTTAATTTTTCTGCTTTTCTTTCTCGGTTTTTCGTGGTTTGCATGAAATCAATGAAATGTTGTCGTGGGTTACTCTATTGTATTTGAATATTGTACTTTCAAGTTTATATTTGCACTTGAGACCTATCAGCTGACCAACAAGTATTTTTAGGGTTACTTTTGTTGTCTGCAACAGTAGCGTTCATGTAGAATAAATCCTCAGCAAAAGAATTTGAATTTATATATGGTATAAGTGAGTCCACAAGACCTTCCAACTATGCATTTATTTTTTGCGTCATGCATTTATTTTGCTTCTTGGATTGACTGTATGTGATACATTTATGAGCACAAGTGATTCTTCCTGATGCATTTAATGGGCAAAGTCTCACTCCTATAAAAAATAAAACAATAAATACATAACCTACATTGAGCATATGCATTTGGACTTGGTTTAGTTTCTATGCAATTTTCAATTTTTTCGGGTAATGTATGTTAAACATTTTCGTCTATAGGAATTCTACTATGGATAACGGTTGGATAAATGCAAGACGGACGAGTGTTGAATATGACAATGGGGTGAGGGAATTTATAGAATTTGCTAGACGAAATGCCCATGATGATAGTGGGAAGTTTTATTGCCCATGTGTAGAATGTTTGAATGAGAGGTGAGTAAGTCTTGAAGTTATATACACACATTTAATTTGTGAAGGATTTTGTAAGAGCTATACAGTATGGGTATGGCATGGTGAAAAAGTTCCAAGTACATCTCAACATGGAGAAATGTCCTTTGATGATAATGGCACGGATATGGATGATCGCATAGAGGATATTATTCGTGATGTAGGAGAAAAGGCTTTTGAGAAATCATCATATGCATATGGTAATATGTGCAGTGATGTTAAGACGCCACTATACCCTGTGTGTAAAAAATACCAATTGTTGAATATCATATTGAAATTGGTCAGCTTGAAAGCACGTCATGGATGGAGCGACAATAATTTTTCAGAAATGCTTGAAGCTTTTATGGACATGCTTCTAGATGATAATGTGTTACCGCATCAATACTATGATGCTAAGAAAATACTTTGTCTACTGGGGATGAAGTACAAAAAGATCCATGCATGCCCGAATAATTCATATTGTATAGAAATTGAAAGTGGAAGAAATCACCAAGAGGGGGGTGAATTGGGGATTTTAAAATTTCTTTCCAACTCTTAAAAAATAAAGCTTAAGAAATGAATAATGAAAGAGTAGAGAAAGAAAAGCTCAGACACACAGGATTTATACTGGTTCGGTCTTAACCTTGACCTACGTCCAGTCCCCAGATACCTTCTGGGTGTTTCCACTAGTTCAACAGGTTTTTAACTACAACAATGAAGACAAGACACAATCCTAATCACCTAGGACTTGCTCCCCCTTACACCTTGTAATTAAACAACCCAACTCACAAGTTCCACAACCTTGAGTTTACACAACCAAATACTTTAAAAGAATTTCAATCTCTCAAAAGAGTGAATATTGATAATCACTGAAGAACAGATAAAAGAATCACAATACAGACTCAAAAATGCAAATGTGTTCAAGTGTAGCTTCGTTGTGTATCTTGCTCTGAGTCTTCATAGCCTTGTATAGCCTAACTAGATGAACTAGCCGTTGCAATATCTTCTCCAACGTTCAGTTGCAAATTTTGCTCTGTTCTTTCAATTCTTTGCTGAAATCCTGGAATATGTTGTTACATAACGTCTTCCAGATTCTTTGTCATTCCATGATCTTAATTTGACCGTTTGAAGTGATCTTAATGTGTTGCAATGGTCTGAACTGAACATCTGGGATAAGGGAGAAGAATCAGACTTGTTTTTGGTTCTTCATTAAATGCACTTATTCTGGATCTTTGATTCTCTCTGATCTTGTGATGAACCTGTCTGAAACTTATCAAAAACTTGATCAATAATGTTAGGAATAATAATGCAACAAGATATGATAATTTCATATTAACCCATAATGATTTCGCAGATTGATTTGATCTGGGTTTCAAAAGTTACCGATGCAAACTCGAGTTTGGTGTTCTAGACTCGAGTTTGAGGTTCATCCAGAGAGCAAGGTATGTTTGAAAGTTTCCTAAACTCGAGTTGACAAGTAACTGACTCAAGTTTGGTTCTTACAAAGAGGAAAGTCGCGAGTTGGTCTTGAATGAGATTTTGAATACTTGGCTAAACTCGAGTCATTTAGTGACTGACTCGAGTTTGAAGCTTTTACGAAAAACTTAAGTTTAAGTTCACAGCTTCAAAACTGGAGTTTAGAAATGCAGACTGGAGTTTAGAAATCATGTCATAGCTCGAGTATTTTCAAATAGTCCTAAACTCGAGTCTCCAGAAATCTGACTCGAGTTTCAGTGTACATTGAAACTTTGAAAACTTTTCATTTAAGTACAAACTAGAGTAACTAAAATTTAAACTGGAGTTTAGAAAACAAGTATCAACTCAAGTATCTCTGTTTATGCCAAACTCGAGTCTACATAATCCAGACTCGAGTTTCCAGTGAAAACTGAAGACATGAAGGCTATTGCATTTTGCAAACTGGAGTTTGTAAAACTGAAACTAGAGTTTGGAAAACTTGATAAAACATTGAAGTTTCTGTTTGATCTCAAACTCGAGTTTCCAAATCATAGACTCGAGTTTACAAGTCTTTAAACTTTTAGCACATAAACTTTCTTGTAAACTGGAGTTTCTCATAATCAAAGATAGAGTTTGGAAACAAGTTGAAATTCAAGTGTCACTGCCTTTGATCTAGACTCGAGTTTATAAACACAGACTCGAGTTTACAACTCTTGTAAACTTTGATAGCTCTCTGTAACTCTGCAAACTCGAGTTTGCCTATGCAAACTGGAGTTTGGCCAACATTGTAAAATCTGAGCTTCTGTCTTTCAAGTCCAAACTCGAGTTTCTATACCAAAACTCGAGTTTGCCTTAAACAGAAAGTTTTACAACTTTCAAAGACAAACTTAAGTTTACAATTGTCAGTTATCATCAAAACACATAGAGAACTAACAAAAATGAGTTTGAAGATGAGCAGAATTGTCCGATATGTGAAACCCCAAGGTATAAATCAAATAAGAGGCCTACAAATGTGGTATCTTCCAATCATACCAAAGTTCAAGCGCTTATTTGCTAATGAAAATGATGCAAAAAAATTTGAGGTGGCATGCAAATGAGAGGATTTCTGGTGGAAAGCTTTGACATCCGGCCAATTCTTCTCAATGGAAGAAAATCAATCAATTATTTCCGACCTTCGGCGAATAACCTAAGAACCTTAGGCTTGCTCTTAGCATGGATGGCATGAATCTCTATAGAAGCCTTAACAATATACGTAGTTCATGGTCGTACTCTTGATTATTTACAACTTATCTCCTATGTTATGCATGAAATGAAAGTATATCATACTGTCTGTTGATTTCAGGACCCAAAAAACCCAAAAACGAAATTGATGTTTACCTTCAACCCTTGATTGAAGACTTGAAAGAGTTGTGGGAAGAAGGTGTCGATGTTTTTGACTTTCAAGAAGGAGGCCTTTAAAATGAGAGCCATGATATTTTGTACTATAAATGACTTCCCAACATATGGGAACTTGTTAGGGTATAGTATAATGTATGTCATCAGAGTGGAGCAATAGAGCGTATATGCTGGGTGACTACTGATACATATTTGTGGCTACCAATTTAAACTAATATCTTGTTGATATAATACGGTACAATAATCTGAGTATTTAAATAATAAATACAGTCCAAAATAAAACTCCAGCTGATTTTTCACACGTGCATCTTACCCTTTATACTAGCTTCCCCTGATCCTCCAGATCCTGAAGCTAGGGTCAAGTCTAAGATTCAATACCCATTGAATCTCAGGCAATAGTTAACCTCATACTCAAGTAATAACAATATATATGATAGATATTCAATGCATTTAGTAAACAATACATAACACAAAGCAAATGCATGTTAAAACAACCATACATAGCACACAGCATATGCATGTTGACAATGTTTGCACCTAACCAGTGCCATGAAACCCACGTGTCCTTAGTACTAGGAAAACATACAAATGGTGTTATCAAGACTATAACTTGCGTCAAGCTGAAAACCACAGCTATACCCTGAATACAAATAAACAGGTGACCTAAAACCAAGTCTTAGCCATGGTGCTTGACCCAAAACTTCGTCTTGTCTCGCACTCACTATGAGTTAAACAATCATATATAAGCATACAAGACACATCACAGTTAAAGTTACCAGTACGCGTTTGTACCTTTTTCACCTGGTACGATTCTTTTCATGTATCGATTCTCAACTTTCTCAGATATCCTATAATATCATTATCATATTATTATCATTAAGACATATATCTTAGAATGACATCCTAATAGATATTATTGCCAATATTTGCATTTTTACCCCTGGTGGATTTAATATTCCAATTTTACCCTTACATTTCCTTAAAAATGAAATGCTGGATTTTTTGCACAAATTTTTTAGCAACTTTGAAAAATCATAACTAATTGTAAAAAAAATCAAAATGATGTAAGGCCAAAGCCAAAATTTCCCTTAACAAGTATATTTTCAGGTAAAAATAACTGCTTTCACTTAACACAACTATATCATTCCCAGTTTTAGTTTCTTTCAACTGTGTTCCAGTTCCTAGTTCAGAGACATGGGCTAACTTGGAAAATTCACATCTTTTTTGTAAAAAATCCTAAAAATTACACGTTATATATGGATAGAAATCCCTAGATGTCTAATTTCTTCCTGGAAAATTTCATTATTTAATAACTTCATTTTCTACATGAAATAATAGCATCTTTTTCGCTGCTTGCCCAAGATTTAAAACTGAAAATTCTACAATTTTCACAATCTTGATCCATGGACTTCCAAAAATTATTTCCTACCATATTTTTACCTCATTAGGCATTTTTCAATGCAAGGAGGCCTAAAAACAAGCATAGGAATTTATTCTCTAATTTTCTAGATCAAACTACAATTATACTAAGAACTTAAAAGCTAGAGATCAAGAACTTACCCTTGATTCTTGAACTCCTTCCTCCTTCTTACTCCTATGATTTTTTTTTCTTTACTCAAATCAGCTGTTGAAGTGAGTTTGGTGTGAGGATTTGAAGAGGTCTAAGGCCCCTATTTATAGCAAAAAACCAATGGCACAAGTGGTAATTCCTATAGATCAAGTTCCAACTGTTGGACCTGGCTATTACCCAAGAGGGGGGTGAATTGGGTGTTTGATAAAACTCTGGATAAGTTTTAAACAAATCAACTTTTCGAAACACTCAAGTTTTAAGATCGAAACAAAAGGATAACAAAGCAAGGGAAGAAAAGCTAGACACAGTAAGATTTATACTAGTTCGATCCTAACCTTGACCTACGTCCAGTCCCCAGATACCTTCTAGGTTTTTCAAGTATCTCAATAAGCTTTAATTACAACAATGTAAATCACATGCAATCCTAATCACCTAGGACTTGCTCCCCCTTACACTTTGTAATAAAAAGATTTAACTCACAGGTTCCACAACCTTGAGTTTATACAAACAAGTATTTGAAAATGATTTCAAAGAAACAAAACTCTCAAAAGAGCAAATATTGATAAACACTGAAGATCAAATCAGAAGCATAATACAGACTCAAATTGTAAATATGATCAATTGTAGTTCGGTGTCTCTTTGCTCTGAGTCTTCATGGGTATTTATAGGTTAACTAGAGGAACTAGCCGTTGCATTTTCTTCTCTATGATTCTTCAAAGTTCAGCTGTAAATCTGGAATATGACCGTTGCATATTTTTCTCTATTTCTTCAATTCTTGGCTGGAATCTTGGATATAGTTGTTGTAGATGGTCTTCTAATGTTCTTATCATTTCCATAACTTTATTAGACCATTGGAGAATGATTTAATCGTCCTTAAATGGCCTGAGCTGAACTCTTGGGATAGAGGAGAAATTTCAGGCTTGTTCTTGGTTCTTTATTAATTACATTTTACCAGTTAGATTTCTCCTTGATCTTTGCTATGTTTATCTGAAACTCATGAGAAAATTGATCAAGCATAACAGAGAATAATTGTAGATTGAAATTATGAAACATATAAAGCAAATGAAATCAAATCGTAAGCCTCAGGAAATAGAGTCTCGCTTCTGTGTCTAAGTGACTGGAGTCAACATGAGGTGACTTGAGTCAATTTGATTTCAAACAGCTGAGAGTCTCTCTGTGATACAATGACTGGAGTAATCACAAGGCTTATAACGTTTCTAACACAAGTTTACTAGAGTAACCACTAAGCTACTGGAGTAGCTAATGTTCATTTTGTCTCTGTGTCGATTTGACTGGAGTGGCTATTTGGTGACTGGAGTAACTCTATTGTAAATACTCCAACATGACTGGAGTAACTAATTAGTTACTGGAGTAATGTGACAGACTATCGGGTTTGATTAGCAAATGACTGAAAGTAATGAGTTACTGGAGTACCTAAGTGACTACTGGAGTAACCATGGTGTTACTGGAGTAAGCTATCCATACAATTCACAGCCTATCGAGTTTGCTCTGGACATGGCTGAAGGTAGCAACTTACTGAAGTACATAAGTGACAACTGGAGTAACCCATACTGGAGTAACCAAATTGTTACTGGAGTAATGAGACTTAAATCAAGACTTGTTACTTGAGTAACGTGAGCTTCACTAGAGTTATGAATTGAAAAGCAATTTGAACCAAGACATGTTGCTGGAGTAATATACGCGTTACTGGAGTAATGCAACTTCAAAAACTATTTTGAAGCAATACGCATTACTGGAGTAAGATAATAGTTACTGGAGTAACATTTTACCAAAAACACAATAGATGAATGAAATCACAATCTTTGCAATTTACAATTGTCAAGTTATCATCAAAACACAGAGAACTAACACCAACTTGGCTTCTTGCTCCCCATCCATTGGATCTATCTTGCTCATTAAGGAATTTCATCCTATCCCTAAACCAAGGCTGGACGTCCTCCTTCATCATTCTTGGCCATGAGATGTGTTTTTGTGTGGCATTAATCCAATGGTCATTGTCTCTAATTGGTTGACTAATTTACAAGAGGATTAAGCCATTTTAAGGTGATTAATCTAGTCCATTGGATGGCTTTACATGTGCACAAATCCTAGCTCTTAATTGGAGTTGCAATTATTGACTTTTCAAAGATGATTAACTAGGTTTGATTAGCTTCTTAATCAAGTGCTTAAAGGCTTCTTACTTATGACTATCATTGATTACTTTAGTTAATTGAAGGCTTAAGCTTAATCCATGGAAAATATCCCAAAATACTTGGCTCATCTTGCTCCATTTGGGGCATCAATAATTAGTTCTAACTATGTGCCTAATTTCCTTTTTATTGCTAATATCTTCTGTTAATTGATTTGCTAATTAATCCAAGTTATTAGAGCATCATTAGCAATTTAATTTCATCTTCTATTCCCTTGATATTTTTGAAATTAACAGCCCATTATTCATGTTGATTTAATTATCCCTAATTATATTGCAATTAATGTCCAATTAATGCAAGCTTAGGTGCCTTATAGTCTTTGATAATTGTTTTAATTTAATTAAGTTCTTCCATTACTTATTTTATGAAGAAAATTGGCCCAAAATTAAAATCAATAGATTAAAATTCCTTAAGACCCATATTCACCTTCATTTAATATTAATCATTCATCAAAATAAAGATTTATGATTAATAGAAATTTTAGGTATTACAGTTTACCGGTCACGAATGAAGAAGATGAAGCAGATAATGAATCCGGAATAAAAAATGATCATCATGAAGGGATATGAGAGGATATCCCTTTATTAAGAGACAATTCATATATCGGATAATATTCATATGCAGAATTCTTTGAAAACTTTACGATTTTAACTATATTCAATTCTTTTTTAATTATATTCTTAAACAATGTCACTGACTATCTTTTGTTCTTGTTTTTATATTTTTGGCAGGATTTGATCGAAAGGAGCTTGTTACAAAAGAAGAGGACTGTTAGTTATGTTGTTATTGGGTGGGAATCCGATGAAGACAAGGTGAATTGGTATATATGTTCATTTAGGTGCTATACACTGTCTTTGTAACTCATTGTATTTGTAACTTATCTTATTGTATAATTATATTCATTTATTATTAAGTGTGTACTGTGATAGCTAGTAACTATATTCATTACGATGTCACAATATAACTCATGTCCTGGTGAATAATATTTGTATCCATTTCCAATTCAATTATAGTAATTTATAAAGGATTGTTCATATATATATAGCTTGCAGCTTAGAGTACTGTCTTTTAGATGCTGGATTGTGTCGCGGATTTGGTTTGAACAAGGGAAAATTCCACTTTTAAACAATGTGAGAGAAGAATCACAAAAGCATAGCCTGAAATATTTAAAAAAGAAACTTATTTCTGAACTGTAACAAGAAAATTCCACTTTTGTTCACAAAGGGCTTATTAGTAGAAGAAAAGTTCTCGTCGCGCTTGATGATGTGGGTACTCCGGAACAACTTTAATATTTGGTAACAAAGGGAATTTGTTGGGGGCCTGGTAGTAGCATCATTGTAACAAGCAATAACAGGCAAGCGCTAATTGCTAGAGGAGTTCATGCCATTCATGAGGTCAAGGAATTGGACTCTGAAGTATCCCTTAAGTTGTTCAACTTAAATGCCTTCAAAAATGGCCATCCGAAGAAGGGATATGAAGGACTTTCAAAAAAGGCAGTTGCTTACGCCAAGGGCCTTCCTCTGGCTTTAAAAGTCTTGGGTTTGTGTCTTTATTCTGAGATAGAAAAACATGAAAAGATACAGCGAGAAAACTTGAGATCTATCCCCATCCTAAAATCCAAGATGTGTTGAAAATGTGTCTTGATGGATTAGATGATATAGAAAGGGACATTTTCTTGACATTGCTTTCTTTTACAAAGGAGAAGATAACGTGACTCTACTTGTGGAATAAAAGTACTTCTAAATAAAGCTCTTATATCTATTTCAAATGACAAGCAAGAAAATCCACAAGTAGAATCATATCTTTTACTACCTTTAAAGAATATAGGTTCTAAATTTTCATATAGCTTGTGCTTCACTTTTCAAATTATTTTTGTTCCCAATTTACTTCCTTCTTAATTCACTTGCAACATTTCCGTTGCGCTAATATGATTAATCAAGACGACAACAGTTTTCCCAAATTTTTACACTATTTTCACAGTTTGGCATAGAATATATCAAAATATATCACAACTTGTACTACTAACCCTACTCATTTATTAGTTTGGCTATCAACTCAAGCGTTCCTTCTTTAATTACTTTGTCAAGGTGAGTTTTCTCACGTTGAAATTTTTGGCTTGACGGTCTCAAATTTATAATAATTTTTTGATAAATGAATCTACATTAGGCCTTTTTTTTTTTTTGGTCATTGGACCTAAGTGAAATTTTCCCGAAACATTAAGACAACAGCTTAATAAACCTACTGACAATAGCATACAATTATTTAAAGCACAACTTTAAAAGAAGTGAATCAAATAAAAAGAATTCATAGAAATTATTCCTCTCGGTATGGGAGCCTTCCATCAGTTTGAACCTGCGTGAAAATTAAAATAAAAAAGAAATAAAATAAAATAATTTGAAAATTTTCTGCCTCATTTCTCCATTTTTTAAATCCAAATCATTTATATTTTTCCTCCATCTCTTTCACCTCCACTCCCCTCCAACCAAAACAAAGGGATAACAAATTTAAAGCATCCATGAGTATGATAAAATGAATAAATTACTAGAATATAAATAAGCTATAATTATTCTATTACAGCCGATGATCTTGAAGGATTGGTTTGCTGCTCTCATTTTAGTTTGAAGTGCCATTGTTTAGATAAATGTTGCCATGACCATAGCATGACCTGGAAGAGTTGGTTTCTTGCCCTGGTTTGAGCATGAAGGTCCATAAGAGCTCTTATAGGGCTCATTATACCCCATGTGACCTCCAAGATTGTCACACCCCTCTCACAATAGTAAATCATTCATCAAAGTATTAAGCGGAGTAAAGTGGTTAGATTCATTTGGGGATAGTATACTGATAATAGTTTACAATAATAAAATTCATCGATAATGGTGCTATAAGTACCCTTAAGGGTTTATTATACAGTCATCCAAAATGAGTAGTATATAGTGTTCAGGCTTTGGAAAACCCCACAGAAATAAACAATGTGATTAAAAACTAATACTAAGTCAGTTCCTCCATAGACACACTCAATTGCCTATGTCCACCACCTTTGCTTTGGAGTCATGCTCATCGTACTGCCTCTGTCCTGAATTCTTAGAAATATCTAAGATTCAAATTGAATCTTGGAGTAATAATTAATCTCGCATGCAATGTATAAACATTATATGAAAGCAAATCACAAACAGAACATACCCCATAATAGCATATCAGCATTCAAAAATCTTATCACAAACCATATGTAGCAAGAAATACAGTCACAACCACATGATTTGCTATCATAACACTAGGTACACATAGGAATAATAACCTACAACAATTGAATGCTACTAGGTTTGCCACCCAAAGACTATTGTCCAATGGGCCCTACACTTAGCCACCGGAAAGGTGCTCTATGGTCAGTCATTCCGCTCAACCAAGCCACGAGTGGGACACGGATTGCCTCAGAAGCGCAGGCGCTCAGTATCCCTCAGTAGCAGGTCCTCACCGTTGATCTCCCATAATTAAATCCTGACAATCCATTTTAATACCTTAAAAGCCCAGAAAAATTATCTTAAAATCTTGAAAAAATATCCTAAAGTATATTTTTAGTACCAGTCAGTATCCTAAAATAATTTTTAAAAATCATGAAATATTTTTTCAATACCAGACAGTATCCTTTCAGTACCAGTCAGTACCCCGAAATAATTTTAATATCGTCAAACTATTATTTTAGGATCTTGAAAAAATATTTCAGGGTACCCAAACTATTATTTTAGGATTTTGAAAAAATATTTCAGGGTATTGACTAGTTTAATATCGTCAAACTATTATTTTAGGATCTTGAAAAAATATTTCGAGGTACTGACTGGTACTGAAAGGATACTGTCTGGTATTGAAAAAATATTTCATGATCTTTAAAAATTATTTTAGGATACTAACTGGTACTAAAAATATACTTTAGGATATTTTTTCAAGATTTTAAGATAATTTTTCTGGGCTTTTAAGGTATTAAAATGGACTGTCAGGATTTAATTATGGGAGATCAACAGTTGAGGACCCGCTACTGAGGGATACTGAGCGCCTGCGCTTCTGAGGCAATCCATGTCCGCCAGGAGTGGTGCTAGCCTCGTATGAGCGAGATTATCACAAACATGATTCAAACATTCATAGATAGTCATACAAAGAATGGGAGATTAAAGTTACTACCTGATTGCTTATCAAATTTTTAATTTAACTATTCTCTCTTTAGTGGCTCCGACGAGTAGTAATTCCTACAATTTAACAATTATGATTAACAATCAATATTTATTCATATTCTCCTCTCATTTTTCTAGGAAATATAATTATTATTATATTTATATCCAATTCAAAACTAAAGTAATCCAAAAGTCCTCTTTATATTATCTTTAACTTTATTTCTTCCATTTTTAGACTTTTAACCAGAATTCTAGAATTTTTAATAATCTTTAAAAATTCATAACTCTTTGTACAAATATCAAATTAAGATGGTTTTAAAGTTTATGTGACCCTTAATAAGTCTACTTTAAAAGAAAAATATCATTTATAACCTAGAATTTTCGTACTATTCCAGAATAACGCAAACAGTACCATTGCCCAGGTTTATATTTCAAAATCATAGGTCATTTTCAAAACTTCATAACTCAATGTACACAAATCCAAAATAGGTGAATTACTTATGAAATTAAAGCTTATGATGTCTGCTTTAATTCTGAAAATTTTCATAACCCTTGGACAACATTTGCTTGTCAAAAAATATAACACCACTTCACTGCTTCACAGAAATTTATCCTTGGAAATTTTGGAGGTTTTCATATTTTAATTCCAAATCTTCCAAAATTACTTTCTAACCTTAATCCTACACAAATTTTTGTTTTAAATCCATTGGAAGTCAGAATGATCAAATTATCATTGCTTCTCTCTATCTTGCTTTTGACCAAAAAAAAGACTTGAAGAGTTTAAAAGTGCCTTTTTCAATTTTACTTTATGGACATCTTACTTTAACCTTTGATTTCCTTTTTACTTAAGTCCACCACATGTTTTTAATCCATTTTAACCAAATGGACAATACCTCTTTTAGATATTTATTGTTTTAAAATATTATAAAATAAAAAAAGAAATTGATTTTACCACCACCAACAACAAAAACAAGTATTAAGAGACTAGAATCTCTTTTTACTTTATTGGTCTTGTGGCCTTTGTTATTTCCCTTTTCTCCTTTGCCTCTCCAAACTTTGGTCACCTTACATGCATATACCATGCAAGAGAGTCTTTTAGAATTTAAGATGGTCAAGAGAAACAAATAGAAGAGAGTATAAGAATGTCAACCTTTGTATTTTAAACTTACCAACTTGGTCCTCCTTTCCTTTTCTCTTCTTCCCTTTTTGGTTAACACTTTTTCCTTATCTTTTTCTTATGTTGATCGAATATATGCATGAGGAAGGGAAAATTAATTGCCTTTATATTAACTTGAACCAAGTCTTGGGGTCCCACATGAGAATCTTAATCAATTGTATTTCTTTCTTCCATATTATCTCATGTGCTTAAGATGATGTCAACTTTTTCTTATCTTCTCGGCCACTTGGCTAGATCATAGAATATTTGGAAGGAGATATCTTAGTCTCTACGCTAATCTTAAAGGCACTTGTCCACTTAATTTCTTGCAAGATCAATTTAACTCCGTAGTTTGCCATATGTAACAACCACCTTGAGGGGCCTCTTTTTATCAGAATTATCATGCACGGGCCGAGATGATTTAGACGACTTAATTGCAGAATAAAAGTTTCTGAAAATAACTTGTTTGAAAACATGAGGATAAATTTTTTACAAGCAATATCTATCCCATTGTGGGATGTTAATACAATAATCCAAAAATTAACAGACAAATAATAAACGACTTATTATAGTCTACTCCTTATATTATTAAGGAAGTCCCTTCTACTGTAGTCCTTACAGCTACGTCTTTCCTCTGGAGTTCAAATGAATGAACCCCAGGGTGACAATTAATCTCAAGAACATATATGAAGTATAAATGACAATTTAGCACATGTTAAGCATAGAAGCATTTGGAAGTAGATAAGTCATACCGTAACCGCAGTTAAGGCCAAGGACCGCAGCCCTTATTAGGACACATAGCCCTATGAGACACGCAGCCTCAATTCATAGCTAGGAAAAACATAACATGTAAATCATCTATCAAACATGATTAGCTAATACATTAACACATACATACATGCTATCAAGATTAGAGTTGCCCACCTCAAGCTTGTGTGCTTAAATTCCTGTCTGATAGATGTTGGGATCGGAAAGGGTGTCAAGGTCTACCTAAGAACTTTTATCAATGTCGTTAGTCACTTACTCAAATCAAAAAGAAACTAACTACGCGAATTAGTTTAGATGATTAATAATGGTTATTAATTCCTTAAAAATTTCCCTAGTAATAATAATAATCTTTTTTAAATTATTATTATTATTATTAACCCTAATAATAATAATAATTCCTCGTTTCTTTATTATTATTATCACTCCTTTCAATAATAACAACAATATCTGTTATTATTATAATTACACTAAATTCCCAGTAATTTCTCAATATTAGCCAACACAATTCATATTATTTTCTACGTAATTATTTTCCTCTACTTTTTAGTTTGAAAAGTCCAGATTCATTGTCTATTTCAAAAATCCACATCTGGGATTCTAGACATCCCGATTAGGTAGTTCAAAATTCTATGAACTCCTTGATGAGTCTAGTTTCTAGGAAAATTGATTCCAATATTTTATCACATGTCAAAAATTAACAAAAATTCAAAACGTGACCACTGTTAAGAATTTTCTTCAGAAAACAGTCTGTCCTATTATGTAACTTCAAAAATTCATCATGAATTGTATAAAAATCTAAATGGTGTTCTTCCAAAGCTTAGGTGTCCCTTATCATGTCTAGTTTCATACAAAAATGAAGTCAGCAACATAGTTTAAACAGCCTAAAAACCTTTTAAGTTGGGTTTTATCAAGAATTTGGTCTGGAAATTTATCTGCAAATTAGATTGCTCGTTCAATTGGGGTTATGGTACCTTGGTGAATCCAATGACCAAGAAATCGAACTTTTGTTTGGAAAAGACTGATTTTTGGTTTAGAGACCATTAAATCATTTAATCCTGCAGTACGGATAAATTTAGAAACATGTTTAAAATGTTCTTCTAATGAATTTGAAAAGATTAGAACATCATCAATATAAACAATAGTATATTGACCTTGATCATTGAAGATGTCATTCATAATCCTTTGAAATTCAAAAGGAGCATTTTTTTTAAATCAAAAGGCATATCTTCAGTAAATCTAATGTTTTTTCATTAAATACATATTAATCCAATTCAACTGATTACAAGCATATTCTCCTTGACCTCCTAATATGAATTGTGTAAAATTACATGCTTCTATTTCTCTTTCCTGTAATAAATAAGAACTATCGGGTAATTTATCATATTCTATTTCATACATCCTAGGTTCTAATTTTTTAATTATATTCATTTTTACAACACAACTATAGTTAATACAAATATAAATCAAACAATAAGATTTCTCTTTCTCGTGAAGTAAATCAGGTTATACTACAACTTCATAGGATACTTGAGAAAATCTTCACACAAATAGTATATATAAGGAAATAAAGTAAACAGAAATTTAACAATATCAAAGGAAAGGGATCAAACTTCGGTTTCATATCATCATTAATCCATAGCTCTGATACCATATATGAGACAAGATACAAGAGAGTGTGAGGTAAAGAGAGAATTAGAGTGAGAATTCAGCTCGGTGTATGTTCTAACGCAGAGTTACAAGGCCTTATATAGAACAAAAGATATATGAAATGAAATCAGAAATAAAGCAAAATTCTCAAGAGTTAAAAGAAATAAAAAAATGATATAAAAGGAATTAAAAAAGCTTTAGGAGTTTATGATAAATTAGAACTAATAAATAATAATCCACAAATAAATATGATGAAATCTCTATATGATTGGGAAAAATCTGATACTACAATATCAAATATAGTAAAACAAACTGTAAACACAAATGCAGAACAAACTAGAATAATAGTTGAAGAACCTAAAAAAGGACAAACTATAATAAATAATAATTTATGGGCAATATATGGAAACATAGAAAGCGTAGATAAAAATGTATTAGATATTAGAGAAGGATTAAGAAAATTAGACCAGTTTTGTGAAGACAGAAGAAAAGGAATACAGCTTGAACATAAGAAAGAAAAAAATACTAACTATAAATGAATCAGGAGATAGAATGAAAGAACTAATGAATATTTTTAAAAATGCAGAAATTAAAAAATTAAATATGATGAAAAGTAGAAATGAAGATTCGGACTCTGAAGATGAAGTTGAAAGATTTATGGGTCAAGATGAAACAAATTTAGAAGCAATAAAATAAATATGCAAACAACTCAACAATTATGTGTGTGTGTGTGTGTGCGCATGTGTATATACACGTAGATATGTATATACGTGTGTATATATATACACATATACATATACGTACGTATGTATATGTATATGTGTATATATATACACACGTATATACGTATCTACGTGTATATACACATGCACACACACACACACACACACACACACACACACATATATATATATATGTATGTATGTATGCACACACACACACACACATATATAAAGAATCAATATTCTGCAACGACTTTGAAAGATGGAATATCACCTAAGGGGGGATGAATTGAGTGATTTAAAAATTTTCTTTTAATCCACTGAATCACACAAGTAAAATAGTGATAAATTGAGAGGAAGAAAGAAAGATTAGACACTGGAAATTTATACTAGTTCAGTCCAAATCCTTGACATAATGTCCAAATCCCAGATTCTCTGGGATTTTACTAACTCAGAGTTTGACTACACACTCTGTAACTCTAGAGTAATTCTCTCACTAGAGCTTACTCCCCCTTACAAATTGTAATCAATCGATCTCAATTTCAAAGGTTCATCAACCTTGAGATTAATACAAGAATGATGAATTCAATCCTCTGTAAAAGAAAAGATAAATAATCACTAAAGAATGTTTATAGTCGAAGATATTGCTCAAAAATTAGGAACAATAAATGCTAATTTCACACATTGAATGCACAGAGTTTCGGTAGGTGGAGAATTTAATACTTCTAGCTTTTATAGTTGTTGACATTAATGACTGTTGAGATGCTTGTGAATTGTCCATTGAGACTAATGAATGTAACATCCCAAATTCTAGGTTCGAAAATCGTGTCGGTCGACACTTAGCTTTAAGAAAAACAACAGAGTTTGAGATGCTACAGCTTAAAGTACTGCGGAAATTGATAGCGTGCGCTAAGATCCGGACAACGAGTATCTGATATAAAAATGCCCAGACATATGATGATGCCCGACATAAGCTGATATATTAAATATCCCGAAGGAATATTCATGTGATACAATTTACAGAGGTTAAATACAATCCTCTGATAAACAAAGTTTTAAACTAGACCCAGGACTTGGAACCTAACATCAGTTAATTAAACAGATTGGCCAGGTAGGGGTCTATCATGGGGGCCTCACCGACTTATACGGCGACTGATTGGCTTCCCACATAGATTAACCCAGCCTTAGACACCAAACTGTTCAAAGTAACTTTGTTAAATTCGAGTCAGAAACAAGTCCTAATAACTTCTACCGACCTTTGCCTTTGACTGCTGCCTCTTCACGGCTCTACCCACCGGCATCTTCTCTATCCCGGTCTCTTTCCTGTACTGTTCATTTAGTCTGAGGTCCAATGTCCATTGGACCTCAGGTAACGGTTAACCTCATGCTTATGTAAACAGTATATGACAGTTATCACAGATATACAACATAATCATAGTTTCAAAACATATATCCACATAGGCAATAACATAACACAGCCACTGCAATATGTATGTTATCCCAGTCTGCACATAACCAGTGCCACGACGGCCCATCGTGTCCTCAGCGCTAGGAAAACTCAACGGTGTTATCAAGACTATAACCCGTATACAATTCAACAATCATGAGCGAACTTTCAAAACAGAGTATTATCATGTGAAAACAACAATCATATATAACCAAACCATAAGCATAAGAGTTAAGGTTACAATACGCGTCCGTACCTTTTACCGCATAGTCGTCAAATGACCGACCTTTGAATCCGATCCTGGATTTCCCGGATATCCTAACATATCACCATATTTCTTAGAATAATATCCTAAGAGATATTTTCACCTCTATTTACCCTTCTACCCTTGGTAGCTTCATAATTACAATTTTGCCCTTACATTTCTTAAAAACGTAGTGCAGCATTTCCTGGGCAGATTTTTCGGTAACTTTGAAAAATCATAACTAATTCTAGAAAAATCATTTTGAGGATCCGTAAAATTTTCTGGAATCCTTGAGAAGTCTATTTTCGAGGAAAAATACTGGGATTTACCCAGATTTCACGGAATTTTCCCAGTTTCCAGTTTTCAAAACGCTGTCCAGATTTTCGCACAGAAATCATAGCCTAACTTCTGAGATTTTTATCTTTTTGCACAGAGCTTCAAATGATACACTCTTTATAGATTTGAAAATCCCTAGATGTCTACTTTCACCATGAATTTTCTCAGAATTTTAGAACATCATCTTCATCATAAAATACTGACGTTTTTACCCTTGACTCCAGAAATCACTGTTTGAGGAGATTTCGCCAGAGCTTCGCTATTTTGATCCTAATCTTCCAAAAATTTTGATATAACTTCTTCTTCATCAATTTTTCGAAATAAATGCAATGGAAACCATAAAAACATGAAAATAAAACTGTATTTGGAAGATTGAAGATCAAAACAACATTTCTAGTATTTCTACTTCATAAACTAAGAACTTGAACTATGAAACTAAAAACTCTCTTACCTCTTGAAGAACACTAGCTTCCTACTTCTTGAAGCTCTTTCACTCTCTCCCACACACTCTAAATTTCGGTTGTGGCTTGGTGGATTGGTGGAGAATTTGTGTTGCTAATGGTTTCTATTTATAGCCAAAAACAAGAGTAGCCTCCAAGTAATTCAATCTAATCTTGGCCATTGAGTTTTGCTTGGAGAAGAAGCACAAATCTTGGCCCTACACCTTCCCATTTTCGTCCTCCCCTCTTCCTTCCTCAAGAAGGAGCTTTGCTTTGGCCCCAAGACACTCTTCTTCCTTCCCAAGTTATCCTATAAATCCCCAAATCCTAATTTAGTTAGGTGTAATTGGGTGTGTTAATTCAAAATCCAATTTCACTTTTGGAATCCTAATTTTATGAGTAGATTTATGATGATTTTTAATTCCCAAACACTTAGGTATGAATCTTAGATGTATCCGAAAATAACTTTGGGAATAGCCAAGATGAAGCTCATAATTCCCTGATTCCAAATATGTATTTATCTTGAAGATCTAGTTTCAAGATTTCAAATTATGATTTAATTTCTATAGGTTCTCATTTAATTTTATTTAATTAAGCAATTACTTGCTCATTAAGCTAGACAACTTGCTCTCCAAGTTGTCTTCTTCTTCACACTTCTTTCATTGACTTTCTCTACTACACACACACACATACACAACACTTGTGCTCCTATTGGCTCTTAAATATTATCATGGATTTAGACATTTTAAATTGCTAGAATTATTGTAGGCCTTTGATCCTACTTAATGAAATTCAATCCTAGCCATTACTTAATATTTAATTTACCCAAGTTGATTAACAAGTTTAATTCCTTGCCTCTTTATTTATCAAGAATTTCGCCTCACATAATAACCTTAGGGATTATTAATTTAATTCAAGTTATTATCCTTATCATAGTGTTTTAGGGGTCACTAGGCTTAATTACCAAAATTTAACAAGGTTTCAAATTTAATTTTGATAATTAAAAACTCCTTGTATGCTAATTTTAGCTTCTAACTATCATTTGATCCTTTATTCAATTGATATTTCCTTAATTATGACATTTACAAAGTAATTATTAACTAATTTCAAAAATTACCAAAGTATCTCAATTATTGCAATATCAATTGCCCAATAATTGTTACTAATTTCCTTTAATTGATTTTATCATCCTCTGCTGATTTTAAGTTGTTAAAATGGCATAATTCCTAAAAATAATAATAAATTAATTAAAACTTTAGAGACAACATACTCTCTATTTCAATAAATATTTAGTTGCCTCTTAGGATTTATCATAACATTCTTAGGGTATTTTGTAACCCATAACTTCCCTTAGGAATTTTTAGCTCTTTATTTACTCTAATTTCATGAGAAATTGCCTTAAAAGATAAGGTAATTATTTCACTAGTTTTGAAACCACAAATTCACCTATTGTAATAGGTGTCATTTATCAAAATTTAATATGTACATGTATTATGAAAATTGGGGTATTACAATGAAGATGACCATTAAGACTGATTAACCTTAATCGTTACTCATACATCTTCTTTCTTCAATTAGCGTCGTTATTCTCTTTTGACATTCTTTGTTCCATTTGTTCGTGGAAACTCAGTATTGGAAGTGGAAAATGAATGGTTGCAAGGATTTACATTGCTCAAATGGTTGGTTGCCTAATTCTGGTATTTGTCTCTGCTTTACATTTAATGCTTATTACACATAATTGCTTTATTGCAATTTGGTGTTAATTCACATCAAAATCAACTGAAACTCATTAACAAACTGATTAAACAAAGTTAGAAATAGTACTGAATGATAATATGAAGCATTCAAATCATAATAAATGATTTAGATATTACGAACATAGTGTTTTTCATTTTCCAGAACAATGACTCAAGTCTTATATCACTGACTCGAGTTACATGAACGGAGTCACTTGATCTTGACTAGAGTCATTATCATATTGACTGGAGTCAACCATTTTCAAAACATTTAAGATCGTCTCTGTAACATGATGACTGGAATCATTATTAAGTTGACTAGAGTTATCTATGATCACAAATCATTTGAGAATGTCTCTGTAACATGATGACTGAAGTGATTCATTTACACAAGTTATTTGAGAACGTCATTGAAACAAGATGACTGAAATCACTCAAAGTATTACTCAAGTTATATCAATTCTGATAAAAAGTTGTCAAGTTTGAACTTGTGAAAAACTCTTGGACAAAGTAAATAACTTAAATAATTAAGTGACTGATTGGGGTCACATTTAACCATTGGAAAAAGTTAAATTTGAAATTTATTTTGGTGACTAGAATCACAATAACTTGACTTGAGTCATGAGGCTTCAAAACGTTTTGCAATGAAAGCTATGACCGGAGTCATACAAAGTTGACTCGAGTTACTTGACACTGATATGGTTCAATTTAAAAGGCAATGACTTGAGTTGCACAATGATGACTCGAGTAATCTTTTCACAGAAGATGCAATTATTGAACAAGACAATTTTTTAATCATGAAAGGGTCTTGGACTTAATTCGATAAGAATATTTTGAATTTACAATTGTCAGTTATCATCAAAACATATAGAAAACTAACAGATTTAATGCACAAAAAGTAGTAATACTTGAATTCAAATATTTCTATTGCCAGAACAAAATTTTCAAAACGGGGACTTTTTCCCTAATTTTTCCTATAAAGTTTTAATAGAAAAAAAGCTAATGAGAATGATAAAAGTAATAAATTACCTGATAGACGAATTAGATGAAATATTTTTCACTTTTGGGCATAGCCTGCATTTTGAGGAAGATTTGGTTTCTTGCTCTTTTTTGAACCTTCAGAAGAGTTGTTATGGGTGGGAGGAGAATATTGGGTATAACAAGCTGTACTTGAAAGAGTTGATTTTTGGCTCTTGTTTGAACCTTTAGAAGAGTTGTTATAGGAGAAGATGATTCCCCGCATGGTCTGCAACACTTTTTGGCATTTTAACTCAACAACAACAAAGTTTGGCTACACCAAATTTTTTGGGATTTATGATGTTTGTTTGTTCTTTGCCTGCTGCAAACTGGAATTTGTGAAGTTGTATTTATAAAGCTGAGACATGAGTGTATGTATGCAGATGAACAGTTTTTTTGAAAAATGTGTCCTAATTTCTTCGAAGTTTGATCAAAATTTTCTCAAGTTTCCATTTCTTCAACGCCTTTCAAAATTGGAGCATTTCGTGAAAATATTGCGTTAATGAAGTTTGCTTGTTCAAATGGCCAAAGGATTATGAAAAGTGTCTGCAAATGAAAACTTCTGCTGCGAAGAGTCGATGTTGAACAAATAAACAATAAGTGTATGCAACTGAAAATTTTCTCAAAAATACCTCCAAATTATATCTATGTTTCATCACGCTTGTTTGAAGGTTTCCAGCTTGACATATTGCAACAAAAGTTTTATTTTATTTTATAGGATTTATATTTCTCATGTTGTAGGAAGCATCTTTTTTTTCATATCAAGAAAATGACAAGATTAATTCATTGGATAAAGTGTCATCTCACTTTTTTTAATATTATATATCTTGTCTTTTTCTTAACATGAAGGAAAAAATGCTTCCTACAACATAAGAAATATAATTCCCTTATTTTATTTTATTTTTTTGGCCAACTGCAACAAAAGTTTTATAAGGTTATGAATATCTGTGACGATGACAATGGCCAGAGCAGGTTGGTGCGTGGGCTCAACGCTTCTCTATTTTGTGTCTTTTTTTATGTTGGTGGGCCCCACATGTTGGATTTTTTGTTTCTTTTTGTAATTCCCCCCTCTCATACTTATAGAGCTCTCTCTCTCTCCTCCCCTCAGTTTTTTAAAAATTGGTAGTAAAAAATTAATTTCAATTTGATTTTAATTTCATTAAAATTAAAAGTGTTAAATTTATATTTTGAAGAAATTTTAATGCTTTATCATATCTTTAATATAAGACTTATTTATCTAATTTTAATATATTAAGAAAATTAGTTAAGTTAATTAATATCACATGTAGGCAAAATTATGTAATTTTTATATTTATTATGAAATTTAATGTTTAAAATATTTAAAATAAAACCTTAACACTTGTAAGCAGTGGCAGAGCTAAGATTTTAAGTTTGTGTCTGTACAATTAGTGAGGAGATTTGGGAGTTCAAGAGCAGCGCCCCAAAAAGTTTTTTTTAAGGAAAATCTTAAATACATTAAAAAACAAAAGAATGTAGATAAGAAAATTAAAAAAGAAAAACTTCAACTTAACATAGAAAAATAATAATTAAGAGTAAACTAAGCTATTATAACAAAACGATTACAAAAGCATTTTTCGATTCTTTTTTTCTTGAAAATATTGTATTATATCTCCATCATCAATCTTATCAAATATATCACTTTCAACATAAATTAGCAGCAATATGGCGTGTAGATTGGCTATTGATTGAACCATATTTGTATATGATTTTTGATAATTAATTTGGGATTCTTAATTCATTTTGTCATAGTTATTGAGTTTAAAATGTCTTTCTTATGATAAATTAAGATTAAGAGTAAATACATTAAATTAAGACTAAAAAGGTAAAATTGTCAAAGAAATTATAATTACTCTTAATCATTGATTTTTCTAAGAATATTTTATGTTAGATTTATTATTGTTATTGTAGATGAATGAAAAGATTAAATCAAATTTGAAAATGAAAGTTTGAATTTAAATTGCAAAATATTTAGTTGAGTCCATCAAAGAATATTTTTTGAGTTTGCATTTCATTCTCTCTACAAATTTTAAATTCTCTCTTTTTAGCCCCTGGTCAAAATACACTAAGGAAATTAGGTCAGTTGGAGATAAAAACACAATACAAATAGGGCGCTGAGGACCTGCGAAGAAAAGAGCGGTTGAACAAATAAATAAAGGAGACATGGGCCAAGAGTAATTAAAGAAGCAAAGAAATTCAAGCCCATCGCAATACTCTCGGCCCAAGAAGGAATTAAATGAGTTAATAAAAAATTATAAGCAGAGACGAAGACAATTTGGGTCACAGTCTATTTTTTTCATTTACCAAAAAAAAACTGAACTTTATGTCTACAAGTGCAGGCCCTTACCCTACTAGCTCCGCCACTGCTTGTAATTTATTATTACATAAGCTACTATTCTTTTTAAAAGTTTGAGTATGAAAAAGTTATTCTAATGACAATATTTAAACGCTGTCATTTTATCAAAATTACTTTTTTTCCACATAATTTATTTTTCTTAGAATCTATCAAAAATAAATAAAAACACACACACACACACTTTTACCACATTTCTTCTATAAACAAAACTATTCTCTAAAAACTAATCTAACCACTCCCTAGTCGGTAACAACCCTTACATTGACTTATTAGAATAGTTCAATTTTGTTGCATAACACGCAAGAGAAGTTTCTGGATAAGATGCCCGTTGTTCTCATGTTGAAGTTTTTCCTCTCCGACTACGGTTTCTTCCTCTTTCTGTTGGGTTTATATGTGCCTTTACACTTAAGCCCAATTGGGCTTAAGTGAGACTACAACCCAAGAACCCTATGGCCCATGTGGTCTAGGGTTAGGTCTTAGGTGTAGTGGTATATAAGCTCATTTTCACCTCCTTTCACCTTCTTGAATCATAAGAGAAGAAGAGAGAAAGAAGGAGGCTCTCATTAAGAACAAGCTCAAGGTAGAAATTCATTATCAAGAGAGGTTGCCCACACAACCTTTCTATCCACCTCGAGAGATAGTATGGAAGATCAACCATAAGCAGACTACGGCTGCATCTTTCCAGGTAATCAAAACGATGAAGGTTCTAATTTTTCCTACATCAAATAGGTTCAATGCGCTTTCGCGTTTTTTATGAGAATCCTACAGTTGGCATCAGAGCCATGTTAATAAGAAAAAGAACCCAGTTTTGATAATTCTTTTATATTTCATGTGATTCTTTTAGAAAATTATTTTTTTGAAAATATGGCATCTTTTCTATATTTGTTATTTATTTCATGGTGATTATTCGTTTATAATTCATATTTCATATTAGTGTTAATTTTAATCAATTAATCACTTTAATCCATGGCTAGATTCTCTCATGTATTTCTTGATTTGTAACAAGGAGGCTAATCCCATATGATTAGGTTTGCTCCTTGCTATTTTTGTTTCATTTTCGCAATTTCTATGTTTTTTTTTTGAATTTATGTAAAAGTTGGAGATCAAGAAATTGTGAAGAACATGAACACTCAACTTTGTCAAACACTGTTCGTGGGCTTCTGGACCTCAAAATTAGGCAAACCATATATGGTTGGAAAGAGGACGGAAAGACGAGCACAAATCTGGAAACCCCGTCCCTAGACTCACCGGAACGCGCCTCCACGCGCCGCCATAAGGTTCTACGCGTGGCCTTCACGCGCCAGTGAAGAAGTGGTGCGTGAGGACGCGTGGGATGTCTGATTTAGGTTGTTCTGGTGGCTTTGTACTCGTCTCCCCATGGCGGTCCTTCCCCTGGAGTTTCGTGCTGAGATGAGTTCAAATGATGACGTGGCAGAAGTAGAGACTAAGGTTTCTCTTTTGTGTCCTAGAGTTTTTAGCCAAGGATTGGGTGTTTGGGCTTTTGGGCCCATCGATACCCTAAAGGGGTTTGGACAAATACTATGAGCTGGACAAAAGAGAAATTCCAAAGTTGTAAATATTTATATTTTAATTTTTATAGGAAAATCATGGATTAAAGTTATTTGTTTAATTATTTAATGCTTTTATTGAATAGCATGAATTATATGTGCGATTAACATGATTAGAAATAACATGCTATATAGAATAGGAAGATGTCATATTGTTGCATAATCACATGTCACATCTGCATAGTAGCTATTATATCTTGAATCGACTAGTATGATAGTTATTATGTGTGATTATTTAGATAACCACCAAATTAATTATCAATTATTATAATTTTGAATTCAAATCTAGAATAATAATTGGATTAATTAATTGTGGCATTAAATTTTAGGTAACCACCAAACTAATTATCAATTATTATGATTTTGAATTCAAATCTAGAATAATAATTGGATTAATTAATTGTGGCATTAAATTTTAGGTAACCACCAAACTAATTATCAATTATTATGATTTTGAATTCAAATCTAGAATAATAATTGGATTAATTAATTGCGACATTAAATTCTAGGTAACCACCAAATTAATTATCAATTATTATGATTTTGAATTCAAATCTAGAATATTAATTGAATTAATTAATTGTGGCATTAAAATCTAGGTAACCACCAAATTAATTATCAATTATTATGATTTTGAATTCAAATCTAGAATAATAATTGGATTAATTAATTTGGCATTAAAATCTAGGTAACCACCAAATTAATTATCAATTATTATGATTTTGAATTCAAATCTAGAATAATAATTGGATTAATTAATTGTGGAATCAAAATCTAGATAAATAATCTAGGAAATTTCTCGGAAATTGAAAATTCTAAATTTAAACTATTGAATGGGTGAAGGTTTTAAATTAATCATTTAATTTTAAAACCTACGGGCTCCATTTGTGGGTTTATTAGTGAAATGGTTATCGCTAAAGCCCCATCGGATAAGGATAATCGGATTTCGCTAGATTAAACCTTAATATTTTCAAAATTTTAGTAAAGTTTTGCATGGCCCATCGTCGGCAATGCTTAGACACTAAAGATATTTTTGAAAGTGTAACATCCCGGATTTTAAATGGCGGAAATTTTTTTTTTCAAAAGAATAGTAATCAGAGTCAAGCATTGTAGCAAGTGAGTAACTGAATTTAAAGATATATGTCCACGGTGTAATTGTACTCATACAAACATCCATTGCTCAGAAAGGGTAGCGTCTAACCAGATTTAATAGAGCCACAGAAGTAAACTCCTTCTGCCATCCAATGCCCGCTACTTGCCCCGAACCTCAACCCTTGATTTTCCTGAACCTAAAGCTACAGCTGAGATCCAATTTCCAATTGGATCTCAGGTAACGGTTAACCTTATGCTCAAATAAACAATATATGGCAACAGATATTCATAATAACATAACAGCATATCAATACTAAATCACACAACAAGTACCACAACCAGTACCACAACAAGTCTGCACATATCCAGTGCCACGACGGCCCATCGTGTCCTCAGCGCTAGGAAAACCTTACGGCGTTATCAAGACTATAACCCGTACAAAGCTGTATGTACAACTGTCCCTCTCGGCAGAGTCTCAATAAATGACATATCAATCACATATATGAATATAAGCAGCATAAGTGTTAAGGTTACAGTACGCGTCCGTACCTCCGTTGACGATTTCTGGTACTTTCGTCAAATTACGGCACGTTTGACAGCAGTACAACAGAGGTGACAGCGGAGACGGCGGAAACAGCGGTTCGTGGTTTCGGATATCCTATAAGGATAATATCACTTGTATGAATATTTAAGACCAAAATAGGCATTTTAGGTACAAATTACCGTTTTGCCCTTAGTTTGGTTACTTAGTGGAATTTTGCCAGAGCTTCGATGTTTTAACTTCAATTTCTCAAAATTTTGTTATAACTTTTCCTCTATCATATTACCAAGGCAAATATCATATTTATTCCTAAAACATGATATTTAACTAACTTTGAGAATTTAGAGACTACCCTAGCAATCCTATTATAACTACCGAAAGAATTACCGAACTAAGGACTAAGGACCGAAAACTTACTCAGAGCTTTGCTAGGATTTTGCTCCGGACTTCTCCTTCTTTCTTGCTCTCCCAAATTTCGAAATTCTCAAGAGAGAATGGTGTGAAGAAATGTGAAATGGTGAAGGGGTATTTATAGGTGAAGGGAAGGGTAGTTTCGTAATTTTCGTCTGACCGAATTAGAACCGTCGGATCGCATTTTTGCTAGGTGGCTTGATCTTGGCCCTTCCTTCTCTTGGCCGACCTCATCATCCACAAAGAGACAAAGAATGATGACCTCATCATGCCAGCATCATCCAATCTTATCCATTTATTTTATCTGATAAATCCCTGGATCGGTGTCCCGATCGCGAAATTCCGTAGAATCTTAAAATTCCGAGAATGACACGCTGAATATCTTTTCTTCCTCTTCGAGAATACTGGGTTTTCCTGACCTTATATTCTTGTTAAGGATACTCCGTTATCAGCCGAAAATCCTCGGTAATCATTACCGGGTACAGAAATGACGTTGGCCGGTGCCATCTTCTGGATAAAAATTCGCTGATCAATAATATGTTCTGGTTTTCCCCTTCTTATCCCCAGATTCTCACAACGGAATTATTTTCTATCGGTTCTCATTTTGGTTATCTGCTTAATTCCTACAAAATATCTTCCTATCCGGATCTCCAAATCACTCCGTCGGTTACGGAAACGACTTCGGAGACCGGCCATCTCGAGGTAAAAATTCACCCGTTCATAATATACTCTGGTCCTAATTACCTAATTCACGGTTTTCTATGTAGGATTTTATTTCTATCCGTTCTCGTTTATCCTGTTCATTTTTCCTCTGATTATTATATTATTACCTAATTAACACATGTTTTAACTTTTATATTATCTTATTAAAATATCCACTCATCCTTATCTCTCCAAAAATTTCGGTCACCCCCCCTTAATTTTATATATATATATATATATATATATATATATATATATATATATATATATATATATATATATATATATATTTCCATTTATCTCAACCACAAATATTTATTTCCCAAGAATTTCCTTATTGGTCCATAATTGATTTAAGCTTTTATAATTCCTTAAATAATCCTAAGTCATTGATCTTTATTTATTACTAGCATTATTACCTCTTATTCCTTACTAATTATTTAATTAGGCCCTTACTAATAATTATTCATTAATAGTAATTATTTATATTTAATTAACTTTCATATCTCCTAAATTCTATAATCTTACAAAATTCCTAAAAATTACTTAATTAATCCCTAACTAATTCTTAATAATTTTTATCAATTAAAACCAATTATTTCTCACAACAATTCTATTTACATCTCTAAGTTAAGCTTTATCCAAATTATCAAAAATCTTAAGGCCGGTTCTAGTCTTTAATTTTCATAAGAAATAATTTAATAAATTGTCTAAATTAAGGAAAATATTCTTTCTAATTTTTAATAATTATCCTTATGCCCTTTAGAATTTTTCATAATTCCTTTTAGGATGTTTTTTATGTCCCTAAAATGCATTTTTAAGTCTTTCCGGCCCTTAATTTCCTTTATTTTCCTTTGAACTTAAACTACTTATCTTACACTTTGAGACCACACATTCACCTATTACCAATAGGTTTTATTTATTAATATAATATTTCAGATAAATAATTATCCGGGTATTACAGAAAGTAAACAATGGTTAAATACATTCAACTTTGGTAAAATTGTTAACCCTCCCATCGAGGCTCTGGCAATGAAACTGAAGGCCCAAATTAACAATATTAGTTTTACAAGTATCTTGCCCATCGTAAGTCTTGTAAAGATAACTAATAGATTGTTAAACAATAAACAAATAGTAGTTATTAGAATCTACTAGTGCTATATCTGTTTGTTGTTTATTATGGTTTGTAATTAGTGTGTTTTACCTTATTTTTCAGAAAAATGCCTTCATTCAATCCTTTAGCTACAATCTTGAGCCAAAAACCTATGGATGGTACAAACTACAAACAATGGAAAACTAATTTAGATATTGTTCTTCAATACGAAAAACTCAACTTTGTTCTAACTACTCCTAAGCCAGCGCAGCCTGCTGAAGATGCGTCTAATGCAATTCGGACTCAATTTCAGCAAGAGAAGGAAAGATGAGAGAAGGCGAATGTGGCAGTTCGCTGCTATATTTTGGCCAGTCTCGCTAGTCACCTTCAGGAGGAATTGAGCATGATTGAGAGTAGAGCAATAATGCTCCAGACTCTTGATGGCATGTTTGCTACGCCTAGCAGCTTTGCAAGGCAAAATGCGCTGAATGCAATCACCAAGACAGTGATGTCTGGAGGAAGTGTGTGGGATCATTGTCTAACAATGATAGCAAACTTCAAGAAAGCTGATGACCATGGTATCAAGTTTGAACAAGAAGTGAAAGTTGACCTTCTCTTACAATCACTGTCTGAATACTTCAATCAATTCAAAATGAATTATAATATGAATAAGATGAATCTTGATCTCACTCAACTGATGCACGAGCTTGAGAGTGCTGAACAGACTCTAATCAAGCAGGGAAGTGCACTTTTAGTTGGTGAGGGTTCTGTGAAACTTAAGGGGAAACGCAAAGGAAAGAACAAGAACAAGAAAAAGAAGAAATCAAGTACTCCAATTGCCAAAACAGTTGCAATGAAGCAGCCAAAAGGCAAGTGCTTCAAGTGCGGACAAAAGGGGCATTGGAAGAAAAAATGCCCACGCATGAATAAACCAGGTATGGGTAATTTACATGTGATTGAGGCTTGTTTAGTGGAGAATCACAATGATAAATGGATTGTTGATTCAGGAGCCACTAACCATGTTTGTTACTCTTTGCAGTGGTTCAAACATAGCTTGCCTGTAAGTAAGGGACAAAGAGATTTGAAGCTTGGAAATAGGCAGCTTATGTCTGCACAGGCAGTGGGACAAGTTGTTTTATCTTTTGATAATTGCAAAACTTTGGTTTTAGAAGACTGTTTATTTATTCCAGATTTCAAGAGGAATTTAATTTCTGTTAGTTGTTTGGATAAACATGGTTTGACAGTTCAATTTAATTCCTCAATTACTATAAGAAGTTCATCTTCTTTTATTTATTCTGGTGTAAAGTTTAATGGTCTTTATTTCCTTAGTCCTATTCCCTGTGAAGTTAATCATGTTGAATTAAAAGATGATGAGCATATTAATTTTTCAAAGAAAAGAAAAGTTTCCAATGAAACTTATCTTTGGCATTTGAGATTGGGTCATATTAACTCTAACAGGATACAAGGTTTGGTCAAAAGTGGGATTTTAAAATCCCTGGACTTTGAACCGATACCAGTATGTGAATCTTGTTTAGAGGGTAAAATGACCCAGAGATCCTTCAAGGCCAAAGGAAAACGTGCCACACTTCAGTTGGAATTGGTACATACTGATATATGTGGACTAATAAATGTCCAAGCCAGAGGCAGGTATCAGTATTTCATCACATTTACTGATGATTACTCTAGATTTGGACATGTGTACTTGATGTGTCACAAGTCTGAAGCTTTTGGAAAATTCCAAGAGTTCAAAGCTGAGGCAGAAAAGCATCTTGGTGTTCAAATTAAGACTCTTCGATCTGATCGAGGGAGTGAATACCTATCTGGAGAGTTCAGGTCTTACCTGACTAAAGAGGGGATAGTTTCACAATTATCTTCTCTAGGGATACCCCAGCAGAATGGAGTTGCTGAAAGGAGAAATAGAACACTTTTAGAAATGACAAGATCTATGCTCAGTTATTCATCTCTTTCTAATTCATTCTGGGGATATGCCTTAGAAACTGTTATGTATCTATTGAATTTAGTACCTTCCAAATCGGTTTCAAAGACACCAATAGAATTGTGGAAAGGGTGTAAGCCCTCCATGAAACATATTCGGATTTGGGGTGCTCCGGCACATGTCTTGCAACAGAAACCAGATGAAATGGACTCCCGTACTGAAGTATGCATGTTTATAGGCTATCATAAAGAAACCAAAGGTTGGTTGTTTTATAGTCCAAAAGAAAAGAAGGTCATAGTGAGCACTCACGTGACTTTCTTAGAGGACTATATGGCAAATTATAAGCCAAGAAGTAAGGTTATTCTTGATGAGTTAGTCTCAGATCAAGTTTCACCACAACCTCAAGGGGTTCCAGCTTTTATTCATGTGGTTGTTCAAAGAGGGGAAAATATACCTGATGAACATACACAGAAACTAGAGAATCAACCAGAAGTTCAGCATGATGATGAACTTATGGAAGAACAAAATCATGAATTGGTTAATAACCCAAAAAATATGGATTCCCCTATAGATGCACAACATCAAGTGCGACGAAGTCATAGTGGGAGATTGATTCGTAAACCTGCAAGATATCTCTTGTTGGGTGAGTCAAATCAGGATGTCATCATTAATGAAGATGATGATCCCACAAGTTATGATGAAGCACTAGAAGATGTTGATGCTCAGGAATGGCTTGAGGCTATGAATCGTGAAATGTATTTTATGTATTCCAACTCAGTTTGGTATCTTGTAAATGCACCTAAAGGGATAAGACCCATTGGGTGTAAGTGGATTTACAAGAGAAAGAGAGGATCGGACTGGAAGGTTGAAACCTTCAAAGCTAGATTGGTGGCGAAAGGGTATTCTCAAAAGGAAGGTGTGAATTATGAAGAAACCTTTTCACCAGTTGCCATGCTTAAGTCCATCTGGATTCTCTTAGCTGCTGCAGGAAATCTTGATTATGAGATTTAGCAAATGGATGTCAAAACTGCTTTTCTAAATTGAAATTTGGAAGAGGAAATCTATATGCAGCAACCAAAAGGGTTTATAGCCAAAGGGCAAGAAAAAATGGTATGCAAGTTGCAAAGGTCCATTTATGGACTTAAGCAAGCGTCCAGATCATGGAACATCAGATTTGATCAAGCCATTCAGTCTTATGGTTTTGAGAAAAGTTCTGATGAGCCGTGTGTGTATATAAGGATCCAAGGTAATGCGGTATCTTTTCTGGTACTTTATATGGATGATATACTCCTTATCAGAAATGATACAGAGGTATTGTTAGGCATAAAAACCTGGTTGAGCAAGAATTTTGATAAGAAGGACCTAGGGGAAGCCAATTATATTCTTGGTATTAAACTCTTGCGAGACCGGAAGAATAGGGTTTTGGCAATTATCCCAGGCTAAATACATTGACAAAATACTTGCCAGGTTTGGCATGGAGAATTCCAAGAGAGGAATTATACCCTTCAGACATGGGATTCATCTCTCTAAGAAGCAATCTCCTAAAACTCCTGAGCAGAGAGAACGCATGAGTTGGATACCTTATGCTTCTGCATTAAGTAGTCTCATGTATGCTATGCTATATACTAGACCAGATATCTGCTATGCAGTGGGAGTAGTAAGCCGGTACCAATCTGATCTTGGAGAGAAACATTGGGTAGCGGTTAAACATATACTCAAGAACCTATTGACTCAAGAAGGTCTACCTCGGGATATGTGTACACCTTTAATGGTGGTGCCATTTGTTAGAGAAGTGTAATACAATCATGTGTGGTTGACTCTGCAACAGAGGTTGAGTATGTAGCTGCTTCTGAGGCTGCAAAGGAAGCTGCATGGTTAAAGAAGTTCCTTATGGACCTTCAGGTGATACCAGGTGTTAATTGTCCTATCACACTTTACTGTAACAACAGTGGGGTAGTAGCACAGTCCAAGGAACCAATGTGTCACAAGAGACAAAAACACATAAAGAGGAAGTACCACTTGATCCGAGAAATAATTAAAAGAGGAGATACTGTAGTAGCAAAGATAGCATCTGAAGAGAACCTTGCTGACCCTTTTACTAAGAGTTTTCCAGAACGTGTGTTCGAGAGGCATGTTACTTCTATGGGTCTTAGGAGGATTCCAGATTTGCTATAGCTTTAGGGAGTTGTTATCTCACCTTGTTATTTTGTGCTTTTCAGCAAGACATTATGACATTGCATTTTTCTAAATGATATAAATAAGGTGTTTTATCATTTATTTCGCACACTATTTACAAACTCTAAGGTCCAGATCAATTGTGGAGTATATGATCATATGGATACGTTCATAGAGGACATGATCATAGGTTCTCACAATTGATGAAAAAATTCACAGCTATTAAATTAAGTTAGACACTTTATTTAGGTTGTAATATTTTATGAAATGGTTTTGTCCGAATCATTATAAAATATTGGTGTGAGTTAATACTTACATTGAATGGATCAAGGAGAGATTTGATTAAGGTTGTTCTTTCTGTCATAAGGAATCAAATCTCCAGATAACTATAGTCATGTAGTTACTCTTAATCCTGAGTTTATTTTAAATAGGTAATCAATAGTTTTCATTCTTTGATTTACCAACAAGTGAGATTTGATCTATATGACGGCCAATAACTTGGTATTTTGGGATTGAGACTATTTGATTATCTGTGTTTATGAGATATAAACAACATGGAATTTATAGGAAATGTCCCCTTGATATGTTTCGGTACTTGGATATTAAAGACACTGGCCAGTGCAAGTAATCCATTAGAGAAACTATTACAATCAAGGGAATAAATAATTGATTGGGTTACAGAAAACTAGTCAATCAAATTATAGACATTCTATAAAGGGGTAATGCATATTCGTGTTATAAGTGTCATTATTTTTGGAGAACACGTTCAAGCTTTTAGTGGAGTAGCACGAACTAGATAATCTTCTGTAGATTATCATGAGCCTTGATGAATGACAAATGGTAGATCCCCAGACTAGCTCGAAACAAAGGATGAGATATATTATCAGATGACGATGGCTTATGGGATGCATGGTCTTGGGTTTACGAACTCAAGTTTGTATCTTAAAGAGCAAGTGGGAGATTGTTGGGTTTATATGTGCTCTTTACACTTAAGCCCAATTGGGCTTAAGTGAGACTACAACCTAAGAACCCTATGGCCCATGTGGTTTAGGGTTAGATCTTGGGTGTAGTGGTATATAAGCTCATTTTCACCTCCTTTCACTTTCTTGAATCATAAGAGAAGAAGAGAGAAAGAAGGAGGCTCTCATCAAGAACAAGCTCAAGGTAGAAATTCATCATCAAGAGAGGTTGCCTCCACAACCTTCCTATCCACCTCGAGAGATAGGAAGACAACCATTTCACAAGTTGCATATGACAAATTCTCTCCCCACTTTGAAGGCTCTTATTTTTTAGACAATGTGAGAGAAGAATCACAAAAGCATGGGTTGAAATCTTTAAAACAGAAACTTATCTCTGAACTGCAAGAGGAAAAATGCACTTCTGTTCAAAAAAGGCTTCTTAGTCGAAGAAAAGTTTTTGTTGTGCTTGATGATGTTGATACTCCAGAACAACTACAGCATCTAGTTACAGAGGGAATTCGTTTGGGGCCTGGTAGTAGAGTCATTGTAACAAGCAAAGACAAGCAAGCACTTATTGCTGGAGGAGTTCATGCCATACATGAGGTCAAAGAATTGGACTTTGAAGAATCCCTTAAGCTTTTCAGCTTAAACGCCTTCAAAAAGAGCCATCCTGGAAAGGGATATGAACAACTTTCAAAAAGGGCAGTTTCTTATGCCAAGGGCCTTCCTCTAGCTTTAAAAGTCTTGGGTTTGTGCCTTTATTCTGGAGATAAAAAAACATGGAAGGTTACCCTGGGAAAACTTGAGATGTATCCCCACCCTCAAATTCAAGATGTGTTGAAAATAAGTTATGATGGACTAGATGATGTCGAAAGGGACATATTTCTTGACATCGCATTCTTTTACAAAGGAGAAGATAAAGATCATGTCATGAGCCTACTTGATGCCAATAACCTTTTTCCTACCAGTGGAGTAAAAGTACTTCTTGATAAAGCTCTTATATCCATTTCAAATGACAATATAATACAAATGCATGACCTGATTCAAGAAATGGGTTGGGAAATAGTTCGCCAAGAATGTAAGGAAAATCCGGGAAAACGTAGTCGGTTGAAGGACTTTGAGGAAGTGTATGATGTGTTGCAGAACAATAAGGTAGGAGAACGATGCCTTATGTTCTCTTTGCAAATGATTTTTGTACAAATTGCTGCTAGTTTGATGCCATTTAATTAACTTTTGTTATGAATTTGTTTTATTTTCCAAGGAACCCATGCCATTAAAGGCATAGTGTTATGTGCTTCTCTCTTTAAACATGTGCTGTTGAATGTTGACACTTTAAAAAATATGCCTAATCTCAGTTGTAAAATTATACTCTCCTTGGTCTGTGAGACATAGCATTGTGCACCATCCAACAGGTTTTAAGACATCATATGAAAATTTATGTCTTCGAATGTGCGAAAGGTTCGCTTTCGAAATTTTATCATTAAGCTTTGATCCTAAGGAACGTGTTGAGCATTCTATGCCAATCATCGATACGAAGAAAGATCTGAAACTATTGCAGGTAGACGTACTTGAATCTTTAGTTAGTTGTCTTTTATGCAAATTCTAAAATTTTCCCCATATAATATCTCTTGTTTAATTGCTTCAGGATTATGATATTTCTAGGAGCCTTTACTTATCATAGCCATCAGTGGAGTTGCCTGTTATCCCAAAGGCACATAAAATTGCATGGGAGGATATTCGTTGGTGTAAAAGTTGTTATGCTGCCAATCCACACAACTTATCTCTTTCTGTGATTTTTGCTTTGAATCTAGTTCGCTACAAAGATTCAAAGACTCTTCACAGTGAGGGTAATTTCAGATCTCTCAGCTGAAACTATGATGTCAGTGTCTCTTGTAGTGTCAAGGAATTTCCCTTGTCATCAAAGGATATATCAGATCCGGATTTAAGTGCTTCAAAATTCAAAATGCTGCACTCATCAATGGGGAGGCTCAGTATGCCAACGATCATACAAGATAGTCTAGGACGATATTTTTTTCCCATGTATGACTTATGTGGCAGTCAAAAAAGATGAGTCAAATCCCGGATCTGCTCACCCTATTTGAATCCTTACTTTATTTAGAAGAGCTATTCATGCGTCAAGATATTCTCTTTAAATTCCCTTATATCAATGGCATTATTTCACCATTGAAGTGGTCGGAACCGAATGACCCTGCTATCTTTCAAAATCTTATAGAGCTTTCCTTGAGAAATTGCAGGATGCCTCTATCTTTACCAAAACTTCTACAATCACTTGTGCATTTACAAGCATTTAACTGTAGATCACCAGGGACGGTTTTCACCATGACTAAGGCCCATATGGATCAGTGGTGACTGAAGTAATTTTTTTTTTTTTCAATTTGACTTTTGCAAGCTTAAGATAGGATAAAGATCAAATTATAAATGTAACTTATATTTCGATAAACAGTGATAAAAGTGGTTTTTTTTTTTTGTTCAAACTTAAACTCATCTAGATGCTCACTATTTTAGATCTGGTTTCAATGTTTGTTGGTGTAACTTTGTTGTCATTTTACTAGAACCCCATTCTGCATTATAAATCATCTTCTATTCCATCATATTTGGTATTAGAGACAACTTGTATCTTGGGGCACGGTCAGCACAAGGATGGTCAGTAGGATTGATCCATATGTTTCACTTATTCACATAATAAGTCCCACTTATTTAAATGGGCTTAATCCACTAGGGATTGACTACAATCCTCTTCCATTCTCATCCTCTTTTTATCTCATATTTAATGTCTTATAAAATTTTTTATAAAACATTAAATTTAAACCGTTCAAATTTTAATTGAAAGGCTGAGAAATGGAAGAGGATGGAAATGGAAGATGGTCGTAGCCAAACCCATTCCATTAAGGGCGGATTTGATAAAACAAACAAAACAAGAATTTATCCAAGAAAGTGAAAAAAAAAAGCGAGGATTTATATGCATATTTATGCACCTGACACTGAATGGGAAAAGAGAGAGGGAAGTATAGACTTAATTATGTGTTTGGCATGTTCAAAATTGGTGGTATTGCAGCTAGGAATTACGTTTTCAAGAAAGGCCCTCTTCCATATTTATTCCATTCCTATTATCATCATTCTCTTTTATATAGTATGTTTTATTATTGCTGCATGGAGTGATTTTAAAAGCCGGGGATAATCCTGGCTCACCAGTCACCATTTTTCCTTTACATAATAAATATAAGATGCTATTTTTTTTTTCCTGTCGTGTTGGGTTCTTTTCAATGGTTCTTTTCAATGTTATTCCCACGGAACTGATTGATGTGGGAAGAAGATTTTCTCCTCATCTCTTTTCTTATTTTTTCTCATTATGTCATTTAGGCCATTGATTAGGAAAATGAGAGAGAGAATAAAGTACTTTTCATATTGATTAGATGGATGTAATTTAAAGATTATGAGGAATAATGAGGAAAAGATTATGAGAGAAACTCAACCCGATTGATGTGTGAGTGAGAGAACGACATGTGGGGCCCTTCGATTAACACTTGTCGTACACATACTCAGTTTTGATTTATTGCTCTCCCTAAACCCTTAACTTCCCTGTGGACCAGTGTGATATGATGCTTTTAAAAAAGTTAGGAATTGAGGCTTTTAAAAAAGCCCACTTATCTTATGTTTTTTTTCTCAACCCAATGAATCTATTGGAACATCCAAACAGGCTGAGATTTTATTTTTCATGAAAAGTGGCTTTTTGATTTTTTTTTTTTATAGAAAAAGCTGAATTATAGGTATATCCAAACAGACGTTCTTTTCATATCTAATTGGGTCTCGTTCCTAAATGCACAAAAAAATCTCAGACTTTCTTTTCTTTCTTATTTTATTGCAACAGTTCTGAAACACTCTTCAACTATACATTTAAATGTTGACAAAAACAAAAAATTGGAATTTGTTATGAATATACTTATTATGTGGATGTCCATTGACTCCCGGTTTCCAAATATTAAAAGATGATATGGGACCCACGCATAGTGATTTACTATTTGCATAGTACCACGCATAGTAGTTTACTATTTGGTGGGACCCGCACACAATTATACAATCACTCACGGGAAGGAAATCCGTGAGTGAATAGTTTAGGTTTTTGGGGAAAACTACACCAAATGACCCAAAGGTAGAAATTACACTAAAGTCCCATTTTTCTTCTATAAATAGAGGTTTTCTGTAACTGTTCATTGATTGAATGAAATGAGAATCTATCTCTCTACTTTATCTCTCTAGAACCTCTGCTCTTCTTCTTATTATTTTTATCAGTTTTATAATACGTTATCAGCATGAAGACTCTACCAAGGTAAGATTTTCTCACCATCTATTTCATATTTCCATTTTATTTATCTGGGATGATTTTAACCATTATATGGAATTAAATATCTATTCTTACCGATTATTTTAACATCGGGTTCCATGGTTAAGATTTGAGATTATTTACTATTTTACTACGGTAAATAGTAATTTACTATTCACAGTAAATTTACCCCTTTTTCAGTAATTTTTACATTTTATTCATTTGACTCCTACATGGAAGTCTAGATTAATCTTTCTGTAATTTTACCTTATTCACTATTTACAGTAAATAGTAATATGGTAAATAGTAATTTACTATTCACAGTAAATTTACCTCTTTTTAGTAAATTTTACATTTTATTCATTTGACTCCTACATGGAAGTCTAGATTAATCTTTCTGTAATTTTACTTTATTCACTATTTATAGTGAATAGTAATTTTACTATTCACGGTAAATTTATATTTTATTATTTACAGTAATTTATTTATGTTTATATTTTATTTATCCTGAAGATAAACTGTTAAAAGGCCATATATATTATGAGATCAAAATGCCATAGAGAGATGAGGCATAAATTGGCTTGAGACCAAGAGGCAAGATAGCCTTAATTTCAGAGGCAAGATAGCCTGAAGCCAAGAGGCAAGTTAGCCTGATAACAAGTGACAAATTATGAAACAATATTTGATCCATAAATTTTGTATGCCATCAGTTGTATAAAGGTCTCAAAATTGTATATTTGGCATTAAATATTCCCTTAAATTATGAGACAAGGGATTGTATGATCATGATTGATATTATAAATAAATATATTCAATTTGCTATTGCAGTAGCAATATTGTGGTAAAGTCAAGAAATATTGTGGATTAATTTCTTGTCATGATCAAACAAATCTGTGAATTATGGATCATGAATTTTATCTAACTTCATTCCCAGAAGTGAATGAAGCAATAAATAAATTGTGATTATGGTTGTTTTACTATTATTTTGTGTTTAGATAATTATAACAATTTTTGTGAATACAAGAGAAAGAATATTTATAAATAAAACAATTAAACAAAAGGCAATATTATTTCAACAAAGTTTAATAGCGAGTGGCTCAACTCCATTACAAACCTTAATCATCTCATTTTGAAGATATTTGATGTCTTCTTCTTTTGCTTCTCTTGAGATAGGATCCAGATGAGGTAAAGCTCTTCGTAATATCGAGATTTGCATCATAAGTTTCTTAAGCTTTTTGTGTGGCCACTCAGTTAACCCTCCTTTTTGATAGATCTTTTGTATGGTGTGAGTAGACATATTTAATTGTTTACTTGCATCATCTAGGGTTAAGTGAAAATAATCACTTAAATCATGGTGCGTTGTTTTCTTTATTCTTTCCCGTTGCTCCATTGTTAATCTATATAATTCACCCTGATTAAGGGATGATATATCATATGGAATATTAACCGCGGGCTGTTTTCCTTTATCTAATGGATTTTCAATGTTGGTTTGAAATGAACTCCGCGGTAGTTCATTTGGATTTTTAGCCCATTCCGAACCAACACAAAGGACCTCATGATAGTCCAATACAGGATCACGCATCAAGTTATATCCTGATGCTTGTAAATCTATACAATACTGTGTTAGAAAATGTTTGATTTCTCCAAAATTTTTATTTGTAAAATAAACATTGGAAGCCTGTCAGTATTATAAGATTTATCCTGTACATTTTCAAATAAAACAGCATGGGAAATCATACCTATCTTCCTCCCGTGAACTTCAAGTTTATGATATTGAAGTCCGTTGGTATGAATAATTTCCCATAAAACATGACAGCAACTACATTCCAATAAGCTAGTAGTTGCTAATTGGCTTGTAGCTGTTGGCTGGCTGATTGTTGCTGGCTGGCTAGTGGTTGTTTGTTGGCTGATTGTTACTGTCGGGCTGGTTGTTGCTGGCAGGCTGATGATAGTTTGCTGGCTAGTGAATGCTGGTTGATTAACTGCTGACACTATTGGTTGAACTGGATTGGTAGACTCCATTAGTTCTGCCATAGTTCTACACCTTTTAACAGGCCTTCTTGATGAACCTACTTCAGTTGTACCTTCAATCCTTGTAGATTGAGGAAGAACACTTGTTCTTGGGGGAGAAGTAGGTACATTTGAAGCAGAAGGAGGAATAAACATTTCAAAAGGATTAGGAGATAACAAAGAAGTAAATGACATGTTGGGCTGATCATCATACAACAAAGCATCAAGTAATGTTTCGGATGTATCAGAAACTGGGATAAAACTGCTTGATCCTGCCATGACAATAGAATTTAGAGAAATATGTGAGTATCTAGTAATTGATATTATCAGATGCTTGTGTGTTTGTGAGACATGTTCATTTTGCCTTCTTCTTTATAGAAGAATTAAATCCTATTGAATCTCTGCAGATTTGCGTGGTCTTGTTAAATCTTTGCAGATCTGCTCCCTATAAAGCACGAGCCTGGAATCTTTTTGACTTTATATGCATACGACAATCTGAGTTGTTGCGCCTGCGATTCCACAATGATGCGCCTGTGATTACACAGTATTGCGCTCATGAATCTGCAATTATACGCCTGATGATTTTGTATTTAATATATATTTGTTTGTTGATTCTGGAAAATGGAAATTTTGTTACCAGAAGTAACAAAATTATGCATTGATAATGCATTTAGAAATCTGTGAAATTTTAATGAAATAGATATCATATATGCTATTATCATGGAATATTGTATGGAAATTCCATGAATTAATTTTTAAGGTCTCACACTTGAGGGGGAGAATGATATATATCAAGTGTGAATATTTATGTGATAATTCTTTGTGAATGTTTCTATGTTGATTCCCCCAAAATGAATATTAGATTTGATGATAAATCATATGGAAAGTTGGCATGACTTGTTTGATCATCCGAGTCATATATTATATGCTGCTTGTTCTCAGATAGAAATAATTATTGGAAATGGATCTCTGGAAATATATCAAATTGAAAGTTTACATATGAGATTATAAATCTGTAAAGTTTGTAGTGATGTTTGCAACCAGAAGTTTGCAATATATTATGCGCGCAATTTCCAGATTGAATGATCCAGAAATCATGTATTAAAGTATCCATGAATAGATAGATCAATGATTATGAGAACAAAATTTATATGTTGTGTATATTTGCAGTAATTATATAAGCCAACAGAATTCTCCCCGTATAATTGGCTTTTGGTCAGGAGCCAGATTAATTCCATCTTGAAATGTTTTAAATGTGTAATGATTATTAATCTATTACAATGCACATAGATGGATATACAAAGAAAATTGATGATTTGATGAGGGGGAGAAAAATAAGCAGATTGGGTAAAGATAAAGTGAAATGAATTATCATTGGCTCTTATTGATCCTCGTACAAAGAAATGTGCACTAAAAATTCAAAATGATAATTCAGTTGCTGAGTTTAGTTAATCGAATGCCAGAAGCATTTACTGACCTAAAGAAAGTGACAAAGTCACATGTGCCAACTGCAAATGCTCAAATATGAATTGTTATAAAGCACACCAGAAGTGTTGCAAGTCCATTGATTTTAAAGATAAAAATCCTCAAAAGAGAAAAGGAGCTATAAGAATATAGATGATCATGTTGAGGATAATTAAGAAAAGCTCTAGAAGAGCCATCTCCTGAAGAGATGTTATCTCCAGAAGAGATATTACAAGTAAAGTGTATTGTGGTCCAAGAAGAGACCCAGGTATTTACATTATGAGATCTCAATAAATTATGAATGAAATCCGATGGGATTGAAAATGAAGTCGACGTTAATAATATCTATGATAGCATATGCTACAATGAATGATAATGAGGATCATGAGCCACAATATATTTGTATGTGCTAGAAGCACATAAGGCGCCATAAACACATATGTCCCAAAAGGACTCAAGATGATAGTGCATATAACATCATTATCTGAATAAACATTTATTGAATTTCTATATGCACATATATATTTATGAAAAGATTATTATGACTTTACTTGACAGATTTAGATCTTGCAGGTATATAATGAACAATCAGATTGGGTGTTTCTAACAGAATATTTGATGACAGAAAGTATAATATGCTCAGAAAGACATTGAAGCAATATAGTCATCAGGGGGAGCAACACTGATGTAATCAAGAGGGGGAGACGATACACGCTGTACTCTTTTTCCCTTATCTGGGTTTTATCCCACTGGGTTTTTCCTAGAAAGGTTTTTAATGAGGCAGCACTAGAAAGTGTATCAATGGATGATGTACTCTTTTCTTTGGCTAGGTTTTTATCCCACTGGGTTTTTCCTAGTTAAAGTTTTTAACGAGGCACATTTATAAATGGACATCCAAGGGGGAGTGTTATAAATATACTTATTATGTGGATGTCCATTGACTCCCGGTTTCCAAATATTAAAAGATGATATGGGACCCACGCATAGTGATTTACTATTTGCATAGTACCACGCATAGTAGTTTACTATTTGGTGGGACCCGCACACAATTATACAATCACTCACGAGAAGGAAATCCGTGAGTGAATAGTTTAGGTTTTTGGGGAAAACTACACCAAATGACCCAGAGGTAGAAATTACACTAAAGTCCCATTTTTCTTCTATAAATAGAGGTTTTTTGTAACTGTTCATTGATTGAATGAAATGAGAATCTATCTCTCTACTTTATCTCTCTAGAACCTCTGCTCTTCTTCTTATTATTTTTATCAGTTTTATAACAGAATTGCCTTTTTGTCTTTTTTTTCCTTGTTTCATCTTATATCCTAATATATAGTGACGGTGCTATCAAATAGTTTTTTGTTTAAAATTATATTTAGTTCAAAACATCAATAATTTCATTCGTCAGTAAAAAAAGAAAATATTTTCTTTCCCTCAAATTAATTTTTCATTTTTTAAGAGAGATTCTAGTAACCAATTGATAATTGATGAGTATACGAGATTTTACTCCTCCTAGTTGTTATGATAAGGATTCTTACATATTTCATAATATAACATATTTTATTTAAAGTTTTAATTATTGCACCTAGTGTTCCAAACTATAAAACTCTTACCTTCTAACCATCCATATTTTATTAATAAAAAAAGCTAATTAATAAGCGCGCGTACACAAACTCTCTCTCTCTCTCATGGATGATTATAAGTTAAGGCTCTTCTAATTGTACAAGATATCTTCAGATTTGCTTCATGGCTTCTCTAGGACTAGTTTTGAAATTCCTCAGCCTTTCAGCTTTTCATCGCCACTTGTACTGGTCGCTTTTTCCTTTTGTTAGTTTCTATTTTAGTATTTTCCAACGTAATGTAATCAATTTTCTTTTAGTAATCTTTAAATTCTTTAAGGAAAATCACACTCAGACCCGATTAGAAAAAAATATCACATAACATATTCTTATTCAAAAAGCTCCCTAGGGACTTGTTTTTTGCTCAGACCCTAAGGACTTCATTGATATTAATTCTGAATGTGAAATTATTGTTTTACACTTAATATTTGATATTTGGATATGATATAATATTAAATTATATAATTAGATAAAGATACTTGTTAATAACACTGTTCTATGCCTTATCAAAATAGGCATATGCACTTGTCAATGGAAACTGTTTTACTTAACATAAATAAATTTGTTAATTGTCACTTTATAACTTGTCGAAATAAGAATATATATATCTGTCAAAATAAGTAGATACATTTGTTAAAATAGACACATAAGCTTGTCAAAATAGACACATACACTTGCCATTTTATAACTTGTCATAGTAAATAAGGATAAATACCGTTTCTACCATGAAAGTTTAGCCTAAGAAGCACTGGTCGCTCGAAAGTTTTTTTTTTTGTTTGTCTCATTTTTGCTTGGAAGTTTAAAAAAATAGCAATTTTGTCTTTCTGTCAATCTTGACCATTAAATTGTTGTTCTAATTTGTAAACTTCCAGGAGCACAATTTCTCCTCAAAAAAACTTTCAGAACAAAATTATTTCTTAAAAAAACTTCTTAAGTGAAATTACTATGTTTTGTTAACTTCCAAAGTAAAAATGAGACCAAAAAAACTTATGAATGATTTGTGTTCCTTAAATTAAACTTCAATGCAAAAATGATATTTATCCCTATAGTAAATATATAAAGTAGAAGACTTTATGATAAGGGAATATAATATGCTATGAGACTTTTTTATTTCTTATTTTTTGGTCCTTAAGACCTGAGTGTGATTTTCTTAATTTTTTTATGTAAGACATATTTATTTAATTTAAACAAATTCAGAAAAGCTATATAAATTATTTAATTATAATATGTGTATCACAATCCTTCTAAAATATTTTTATATAACATCAAACTATATATCAATTTATAAATTAAATAAATTAATTTAAAGAAAAATGATAAATAAAATAGATAAAATGAAAAAAAGAAGAAGAGAGAAATTTACCAATATAAGAATTATTTTTTAAAAAATAACCGGATTAAGGCACTGTGCAAACAATTTGCCTATCTAATGCAGTTGGTGGTGTCGTCTGACATGATACCACAAGTGACGTCGTGTCAGATGACGCCACTGTGTGAGTAGCGTCCTATGGACTAACGCCATCTAAGTGGCGTCAGTCCAAATGGCATCAAGAGTAGCGTCACAGTACATGGCGCCACTTGTATTATCAGCTTTTACAGAGCAGGCGTGACCTGCTCTCTTACATTAAAAAAAAAGTGAATAAAAGATATGCAATCAGCTCAATGGGAGTCAAGGCATAGGAGTAAGAGTAGGGGAGGTGTGACCCAGCTTTATTCTCTCTTACTATTTTTTTATTATTTGTTTAATACAAAAATTTTAGGAAAGGGGTCGGGCTCACCCACAGTCCAAGGACAGGGCGCTTGGAGCCCAGTCCACAGGAGATACTGGCCAGAGAGTACACATGTCTCCACCTCTACTAGCATTACCACTGCTTCCTAGACCCCTAGGATACCTCTCTCATCGCCTTAACCAACACAGGGATCGAACCCCCTCTCTAAAGGTGAGAAAGACCGACCCCACGTCAGTTGAACCCAAAGACGAGGGTACTATTTTTTATATTAATATGACATGAGAAGAGGGCATCACCTGATCCCTTTGTTCCATGGAAAATTATTCATTTTCCATCAATTCTGTCAAATGGGGTGTCACTCATATCTCTGTTTGTTGCAGTTTTATGGAAACCATCAATATCAATATTTTAATGCAATATGATTATAAAGGTTGGGCTTAAATAACAATAAATATAAAAAATAGAGATATAACTTTATTCATTAGTTTGTCAAACATTTATTTAGTCGAAAATAGTGAAAAATGATTAAAATACTTTATTAAAATTATTTATTAAATGTTAGGTTTAAATTTCTGTCTTTTCTATAAATAATGTTAAGCCCAACCTTTATAATCATATTGCCCAAAAGTCTACTATGATTAAAAGAATCAAACTACACATCTCCCTTGGTTCACAGCTTCTCTACTCCTACTCCTACATTGAGATGATTGCATATTTTTTTTTCTTATGTAAGAGAGCAGGTCACGCCTGCTCTCTAAAAGCTAACACTATAAGTGGCGCTATATACTGTGGTGCCATTTAGACTGATGCCACTTAGATGGCGTCAGTCTATAGGACGTCATTGACACAGTGGTGTTGTCTGACACGGCGTCATTTATGACGTCGTGTCGTGTCTGACAACACCACCAACTACATTAGATAGGTAAATTGTTTGCACAATGCCTTAATCCAGTAAATTTTAAAAAATTAATTCTTATATTGGTAAATTTCCCAAGAAGAAGAAAAATGCGTTTGGTATAGAATCAAAGTTCACCTACTCATAAACTACGTACGGAAGAGTGTCATTTTGATCTTTTTATTTTTTATTTTTAAAAAAGTAAAGGCTCTTCTTTCTTTTAATTGTCGTGCGGTTGTTTTATTGGAATTCATGAGATGTTTATTTCAAATTGATGATAGAAGAGATTACAGCTAATAAAATCATTGTTATTACTTATTGTATGTACTCTTTTTTTTTTTTGGGTAAAATATTGTATGTACTCTGTATTAAATTATATGTTTTATTTGATCATTCAAAATTCACGTTGTCGCTTCTCTAAAACTCCATGCACGTAATTTTTTAAACAAATATGCAAGGATATATTAAGGACACCTTGGCCAAAATAAAAAAGTAAACATTAAGTACTAATATTAAGAATTGAACTCCTAGTATAAGAAAGTACAAATTCAACGGCACTGCATGGGAAATATATCTTTTTCACTTAATTTTTGTTCTGTACATTCGCATCAAATGGGAAATCAGAAAGAGCTCAGAACAATAACAGAAACAATTTTATTATGTTCAAGTACAGTGAGAACAGAGGAGCTATCGCTTATTCATTTACAATCTGATGAACTGTTCTTTGGATACGCATTAAATTCTATCGAATCCTTTATCCAAATCTATAGAATCTACAAGAAAATTGTACCTCAAAATTGAGTGATTCCAGAAACAAAGAGTGATGATTCTTTCATTTCATGAATCAAACCATGATCAACGAATGTAAGGGATTCTTTGCATCTTGAAGGTCAGAACACCACAAAAGATCAGGAAAACGATGGGAGCTTCCGTGCACGAGCATGCTGAATCCGAAGCAACTCCGATTGGCATAAACGGCGGCGTCAAGATTCCCTCAGATGGTGACGGCTGTGGTGGAAGGACCTCCGAGACCTGGTTGCCGGTTGTAGTCGGAGGTGGCAACAGGGGAAATGAGTAGCCCAAAACAGAGTAATCAAGAACGGCAGCGATGCCGTGGACGGAGATGGAATCGGTGTTGTAGAGATTAGGGTGAGTGATCGGAATGTTGTTGAGAGTGAAGTTGAAGCGAGAACTGTTGGTGATAACAATGGACATGGCGGGGAGGAGAGTGGGAATTCGAGTGTAGGGCTTGAACAGGAGAAGGTCGGAGAAAGAGAGCCTCTGAGGGACGATGTGGTAAGGAAAGAGAAGCGGATCCATGGATGGGTGGTTGTCGGAGATGAGATCGCCGCCGTCCTGAGGGACGAAGAGTGTGGTGCTCATCGGGAGCATCAACGGGTTGGCCAAGGAGAGAATGCTCACCCAGCTAGTGAAGTCACCGCCACCGATCAGTGCGTCGATAATGTTGCGGACCTGCTGCGGCGGCGGAGTCTGCACTGCCGGAGAAAGAAGCGGCGGAGTCTTCACCGACGGGTAAAGCGGCGGCGCAGCCTTTACTGCCTGAGAAGGCGGTGGCGGAGTTTTCACTTCCGGGGAACGCAGTGGCGGAGTCTGCACGGAGGGAGAAAGGGGCGGCAGAGTCTGCAGTTCCGGAGAAATACGAGCCGGAGTCTGCACTGCCGCGTAAAGCGGCGGCGGAGTCTTCACTGCTGGGGAAGACGGTGGCTGAGTCTTCACTTCCGGGGAAAGAGGCGGCGGGGTCTGCACTTCCGGGGAAAGTGGCGGCGGGGTCTGCACTGGAGGATAAAGGGGCGGCGGGGTCCGCACCGCCGGAGAAAGGGGCGGCGGAGTCTGCACTGCCGGGGAAGGAGGCGGCAGAGTCTGCACTGCCGGAGAAAGAAGAGGCGGCTGTGCGATTGCAGATAGTGAAAAAAAGAGGAAGAAGATGACGACGCAGAGATTCTCCATTTGAAAGAGAAATTCGCAGAGAGAAAGAGAGGGCCCGATTTTCTTTTTCTAGCTTTCTTGCACAAAATCTTCCCGCCAGAACAAGAACTTCTGACGTATCATCTCCTGGTAATGAAACTAAACAGTGTTATTCTTTTTCTCCCATTTACAATCTTAATCAAGAAAAGTCCACAACGAACCCACAGTCCCACACACATACTAAAGGATCTAAAATTTTAAAATTACTCTAAAAATATTTTGTTAAGGCTTTTTTTACCTGAATATTTAGTTGGAACCAGAGATCCCTACCGCAGGCATTTGTTATTAAGAACAAACACGTCAAAATAAATTAAGATAAAACTCCTTTCATAAACTTATATCATAATTTACGTTAAAAAGACAGTTTCTACAACTAATTTAAATAAGTACTAAAAAATGAATTCCGTAAATGAAAGTTTTTTGAAGGATGGTTTTGTAAGTAAATTTTAATAATTGTTTTGAATTATTAATTGATATTAAAAAATATTAAAAAAATCCAACTCTTTGTTTCGAAAGTATAATGGTTTAAACTAAAATATTAAGATCATTTAAAATCAACATGACAATGAACTTGGTACAATAAGTGAAAATATATCTGATTCATTTATTATTCACCGTTTATGTCTTCTAAAAAATAGGGTTAGAGATATGTTCAGAATCTTAAAGTATTTTTGGATTAACCCTCATCACGCATGTGGTGCAATTTTATCCTCTTTTTTTTTTTTTTTGGTAAGACCTTAAATTACTATTTTAAATGAAGTTTTGCTCTTATTCTAGGTGCAATATCGCCTTAAACTCACAAAAAGTCCACTAAGGTAAAATACCGTTAGGATCCTAAAGTATTACTTCAGTTGCACTTAATATTTTAAAGTAATGTTTTGTTCAATTTTGTCCTTAAAATATTTTTCACTTTCATATTTTTAGTATTCATCTTTCACATTTTAAAAAATTAATTTTTCAATTTTTTAAATAATGATATTATATATTTTGTATATTTATTTTTCACAATTTCATCTCTAATATTTTATTATCATATGTAGTGAAAATATGAAAGATAAGCATGAAAAATATTTAGAAAAAAAATGAAATATGTGTATGGAAAATATAGAATTTGTAAGTAAAACGCAATTTCAAATCTCGAAAGGGATATTTTTTTTAGAGAGGCGAAAATCCTTTGTAGCCTCAAAAGGAGAAAACCTTGACCAAATCAAAAATAAAATTCTCCAATTGAAAATGATTTTAAGTTATTTTGTGAAAATTCTTGAAAAATACTCTTAAAATTTCAAAATCTGGTAAAACATATGTCTGCTCCTCCATATTTACACCAAATTTCATTCTATTAAAAGCATACTTTTAGTTCTTTAGTCTTAAACCCACTAATTGCATTTAACAGTAAATGCTAACTCGCCAAATTTAAACAATGATTCTATAAGTAAATGTTGACAAAATATGCTCAAATTTTTAAATTACATAGATGAGATTGTTTCTTTTCATTGGAGTTGAACACAATGAGATTGTTTCTTAACTGCTTAATTGGCTCTCCATTGAGATCTTTAACATTATCGTACTGTACAGTTTGAGAAATAAACCATTCCGTTTATTATGATTTATGTAAAGCTTGATTTTGATACTAAATATAGCAACCTAAGATTTTTGCATGCTTGTTGAATCTTCATAACTAACAGCACCATTATCTTTTCTCTGTTGATGCATACAGGAATGTAGACATGCTAATAAAATTATAAACATGACAATGTTGATGTAATTCTAGAAAGCACCAGGTTTTTAAAAAAGAAAAACTTCATTTCAAAGGGAAAATTAGTACTACACTTTATAATGGCCTAATGGGTCAATGACAAAGTCCATCTAATATCAGGTTATTGCTAGTGGGTTACAAATGAGGAAAATTTGGTCCCAACCTCACCGAGCAACCTTATCTTTCATGTACCTCTGATCAAAGAATGTACCTAAAAAATGGCTAAATGGATTATGACACTACCATTAATCAGAAATAATGGAGACCTTATTCCCTGTGCTAGCTATATCTACATGCTTTTCTGGATCTCCTCAATCAGAGCCGCAATTTCCACTCTCCACTGAGAACTTTGTGCATCAGACCCCAATAACTTCTGCATTGTGATTAACTCATCCAGGTTCGCCTTCTTCAACAATCCTTCGAGTACGAGTTTCATCCCTTCGAATGAGTCCCGTTTTGCCCCTAAAGGTTTATTATCATCTTCATCCTTCTTTGTTATATCGATACCAAAAACTTTGGTCTCAACATCATCAGATAGGCTACTTGAACCCCCGCGCCCAAGCTTAACGTTATCACTTGTAGTGCTGGAAGATACGGAAGGGATTAATTCCTTGTGATTCCAGTATTCCATGCATTGATGACTGGGATCCAGAGCTTCAATACCCTGAAGCCATTTGTCAACATGAGATCATATCAGTCGATGTCAGTAGAGAACTCACCTACCTTCATATTCAAATAAATCAGCCATCTATGAATGAAACTCAGCCATAATAAGCTAAGCTAATCAATTGCAACAGTAGTCAATAAGTTGATTTCTGAACTATTGAAGTACTACCTCCAGTCCTTAATATAAAAGCTGGATAACCGGATCACTTTAGTCCTAAATATAAGACCTCAATCCACATTGTCTCATGAAATTACTATTTTTCTGTAAAATATACCACTTGGTTACACGTGTTCAAAGGGTTTCCAACAATGGGTAGTTCCAATGCATATGATTAACAAGTGTATTTTAGGAAAGCCAACACCTATTACAAATAACTAACTTAAGTGCTTTTCTTAGTATCATCAAATTAGTCATCTAGCTCTTATATTAAAGACTTATGGAAATATAATTCTACATTGAGCATACTACTTGGCAATAATATTCAATGTTAACGAATATCAACAGTTTTCAGTTAAGATGTGTACAATTCAATTTGACCACAGTACTACAACATATTAGACGCCAGTGATAAGTTTCCTTTAATTTGGAGAGCAATCCATTCAATATGCATTAGCATGAAAAAGCTACCTGGATGATTGATGGAGAAAGGAACCCGAACATTTGTAAACCATTGATGATTTGCAGAAGCTCCAACGGAGGAAGTTTTACTTCCCCAAGGCTTTTACGCTTGATGATCTCACGATTTACTTTCTGCAGCACTGATTCCCAGCACTTCTCTGCCGACATGGTCATGAAATTTTCACTTGGATGTTCTTCCAAGCTAACCTACATGAGGGGGAAAAAAAAAGTCAGCTGAATGATCAATTGGAACAATCTGCAGTAAAAAGAATGAATTTCCTATCCATTCTAAACATCATTCGCTTCCTTTTTTATACTTTATCAATTCTATAAAATCAGATAATGATGCCTCTGCATAAAATTTTTCCTTTTATGAATCAATTAGCAGTCAATTGGAAGATGGTGAAAATGAATGTCCTACAATCATCAATTAAGACTTCAAGATAGTTATTGGGACAATTATTTTTACCATCTTTTAGATCAGACCAAAATAGAAGACAATAAGAACATTAGGTCAATTCTATAACCAGTCTAAAGGTCAGACAAACAATCCCTTGGCTGAAACTCACAGCAAGAGAAAAGGAAGCAACTTGCGTCATTAAATTTGCACAAATAAAAACCTTTCCCTGAAAAACTCCCGCTATGAATGGACTGTTCAAACATGCAAGGACACTATTTGCCGCATTATTTAATCTAGCAATGAACTAAGCCATTAATGATGCATTATAGTCGGCTGAAACATTAAAAATAAGCTTATATAGAATAGTTAAACTTATTCATATCATGACATTGAAAATAAAAAAATGCTTGTGGGATGTGGCTACGAGCCAGAAGTAACATATTAGGAAACATTCACTTTTGCTTATGATTTCAAATTTAAAACAAGGTCAGCAACGATATGATACCTTGAAAAGGGGTCCAATTAAGCCACCATCAACAACTTCAGAAACATAGCTACAGATTCTTGATGGATTAAGCATGCTAAAGAACTTGATACGACTCTTGAATCCTTCAGATGATTACCAAAAGAAGTGATAAGTCAATCCCAAAATACTAAAATATATACAAATGTCAAAATCTAAGTGCAGAAAATTGTAGTCTGCAGGATACCTTTTGGATATATCATGTGCTTAGTACACCACAGCTTTCCATGCACAATGGAGCCTAGGCTTACAGGCTCAACGGATGTCACAAACTTCTGAATTAGAAAGCTTTGGTTTGTCAAAGATGTGTTTTTGTTGAAACTGTTTATTGCCTCCATTTTACATTCATTGTTAGGTAGCAGCCCCATATCATGATGCATTACTAGATCATCCCTCTTGCCAGCATCAACTTTACTAGAAGTTCCCCTAGAACACGATGGGTATTCTTTCTTCACTGGAGTAAACATGTCTGATACATTTCCTTCACCATCAAGTACCACATGTTCTTGTTCCTTTTGTTCTGGGTAGCAGACTTTTTCAACACAACCAATACCCTTGTTTGTTTCGCTATCAGCACTATGAAGGATATAACTTTCATTTTGATCAGACATGGCATTAAGATTTAAACCCATAGAACAATTCCATGCAAACTTAATGTCATTATCCATAACCAAACTTTTGCCATTAAAATTGTCATTATGACTATCAACAATGTGATGTGGTGCACTTTCCACTTGAGAGTCTGACTGGACCAATTCTGAAGAAAAATGACCATGAGGATCTTCATTTAGTTTTGACTTCTTGATTCTTGCACAAGAAGATGAACTTTCTACTTCATTGATCTTAGTTTTGCACATGCCTCTGCTCACATATGGCTTATCTAAACAAACATCCCCACCATCTACAGAAACCATTCCAGAGCTCCTATTTGTCCAAACCTTGATAGCTTCTAATGCTCCTTCTAATGCTCTAACCAACTCTTTTAGCTCCTCTATGGTATAACGAAATAGAACAAATCTTTCATCACACCCACATGAGCAAAACGATTTTGAGTGTCTTAGACAAGAGTATTTATCAACAGAGCATTGGCAACCTACAGCGGAAAGGTGCAAATCGTAGAAGCAAGCAAAGCATTCTCTTTCCTTATCCAAGTCAAAGTTGATGTCCATTTTCACCAATTTTATGGGTGTTTGAAGACGTTGTAGTCGCTCTTCCTCAATCTTTATCCTTGCCTGGAAAAAATAAAGACAGATGATAAAGAGACAATTAATCAGTAACTAAAACTAGCAATTTTAATAACTTCCAGCCAGAACATAAAAAGGAGTTGTTAATGAATGTTTGGATAAAAGTGTTGTGAAGGGAGGCAGACTGCAATAACAGTTACCTTAATTGCATTTGTAAGGACACCATCTTTCCCACAAACACTTCTCCATTTCAAATTTTTTGGAGTCTCTTTTCCATCAAAAAAGACAGCTGCAAGGGCTTGTATAGCTTCCTGAGCTGATCCTAATAACAACTTGTCATGTGACAATGATGTTTTACGGCACTGCTTACTATAAAGTTCAACAGCATTCTGGCCATGCAGTAACCAATCTACAGGGGCAACATTCACGGCCTCTGCACAGTTGAAACCACAATTGAAGCCAGCATGGTATGCTCTTGGAAAGGTCATCACAAATTCCCCAGAATGCTGGACGGTGCGAAATATAGGCACTCCCTCAGATTTAAGAATTGAAGGCGATAGTTGAGTGACCTGCTCAAAAACGAAATCATAAGCATTATAAACAAATAAGTCAACGAACTTAGAAGCTATCTTCTGCTTAACAGAACTAGAACCTAACATTGTTACAGAAATGCAAAAAAAATGCACTGGGGACTTGTAAAGATGTTACTGCAGTCATTGTTGGTATTAAAAGGGGAATTCAGCCTGCAATTTTTGGGGCTTGAGGTTCTAAGCTCATGAATATGCTACAAATAATCTTCAATAAAACTGGCAATGATAAAATGCCATCAGCAAGGCTCCACAGGACAAGAGAAGTGCAAAGAAAGAGATAAAAAATATTTAGTATGAAACATAATCAGGTTAGAACTTAGAAGCAAGTTTGAAGTATAGGCTTATGCAATATATATTGTGTAAGATGATGATCTATTAAAGAGAAGCCTTCCCGTCATTAAATTCTTAGGCCTTGGCCAACACTTCCTTAAGATTCTAAACTGTATTTTAGCTTTTGAGTGAGAATAACTGGAGATATACAATCTCATCTGCTTACTATTCAAGACCTAAGCCTAACAACTACAGCTTCCACGGTACATCAATTTTTACAAATAGAGAATTCTTATACTGGACTCATCAGAATGCCAGACATATAGATGATAATACACATGCAGCACTACATTGCAAACTTTAAAAATCGATTAACTCAACAGTTATATGAGCACAAAGCAGTTTGAGGTTTCCTACAAACAGCACATGTAAAATACATATTTGCATTAACTTGTGGTCCAAATCATGTTGGCACAAATATGTACTTTTCTTGTACAAAAGTACATAAAAACAGCACACAACAAAAAATAGATCACACATCACTTTAAATCATGAAAATTACGCATAACCAGAGATTAAAGGTTCACAACTGAAACCATTTGGAAAGAACAGCATATAACACAATACCAGTTCATTGAGCAAATTAGGTTGCTCCTCAAACAAATCAGGCATATGCTTCCTCATTGTACCCTCCAAAGCTGTAGCATGGCTGCCAGGTACTCCATACCATACTTTTGGATCGCCCCAGTGCAAATAATTTAGTGAATAAAGGTGATGATCCTCGACATGCTATTTCAATAAACATCAAATATAGAATCAGTAAAGCACAAAGATTTGAGATAAAATGCAAAAATAAATTGCATCACTATATAATGTACTTGTGTACTGAGGAATCTACAGCATTTAGATTTAGTTTACTTTTATGCAGCAAGAAGTGGTCCTTCTAACTTATACATTCTCTGGTGATTGATTTGTCCCACAAAAACTTTATCCAATGTGAGTCTTTCTTTAATTGTTTTTTAGAAATAAGGTTAAGAGTTCCTATTCAGTTTTTTGATAAATTACTTAAAAACTTTGACAGGACAGCTATATTTAAACGTGGGAGTTAGAGTAAAATAATTCTCATAACTTACCCAGCAAAATGTTGAAAAACACATCCCAACATAGAGCCAAGGAACTAGAACTCCTGAAATTTCACTCCCTTCAAAACAGAGCACAGAACCTGGAAGCCGTGGGAAGTTATTAAGATTCCAGCCAGATAGTGCATACTCATCCAAGTCACTCTTAGTTAAGGAATCAGCCTTTGGAAAACCACTTCCAAGTGACCCAGTTTCTAGGTCAGCTCCATAATGCACCTGGAATATGGCATGAAATATGCACCGATTACACATTTATTTGACAATAAGGACAATAAAAAAAGCCTATTGACAATAATTATTACCTCGACCTCATCAGTTGGTTGCTCAATTATTCGCCAGTATTCACCTTCAATTTCCTTCACAGAGGGCTCCCACCTTTTCTGATAATTATTATCGCTAACTTGTCCATTGCCTTTGATATCCTTCATCCCAAAGTAGCATTCTTTAAAAAAAGCAGCATATTGTTGAAAGTCTTTAAGTGTGAAGTCTGGTCCTGATTGGAAGCCAAATTTTTCATCAGATTCAGAAGCAGCATTAACTTCTGAATCAGGATTAGCAAATCTTCTACAGGTTGTCATTTTAGAGTTCTTTCTACGTTTTCGTTTCCTTCCCCTGCTTTTCTTTCTCATGGGCTCTCTATTCTGAAGTAAGTCAATCTGCTGAATGCGGGTGGAAAATTTAGCATTTTCCCAAACATCTTTCTCCTTAAGAGGGCAGGGTGGATTCCAGCAAGGTGGAGGGACTATCCTACATATGCCGAAGGGTTCAGCCAGGGGGCGTATCTTTGCTATGTAACCAAGGGTGTCTCTAAACTCCTAATAAGAGGAGTAGAAAATTAAAAACTAAACAGAAATAGAAATAAAATGTTACAACCATCCAAAGGAATAACTTGAATATTGCCATTTTTGAAAGTACCTCGGCGGTCGGATGAAATACAGGTGCGCCATCAATTAAGGGCAAGCATGCTTCATCTGGATCCCATCTGGCAGATATCTGCAGCATGAAAATGGTGGTTTAGTACACTGTTTCATGCTTGACTCAACTTGAGGTTTTATCAAATTATTGTCGATTTACATCAAATTGAATGATAAAAGCATGAATAAAAACACAAACGTGGAAGAAGTTAATTCCCAGTGTCTTCAATAGATGAGAAAGGGAAAAAACAGAGTATTGGTCACGCTATGTCAAGAATCAGGAAAGCATTATATGTTTCATCAACAAAGTAAAGGCAATAAAGAAAGTCAAGGATGTAAGAACATTTAATTTTTAACCAAATTCCACAACTCCTACAGTTCCACTAAAGACAGAATATAGACTTGAATGATCAACCTATTGCTCATAATCTTAACATCTAATTCTATTGTCTTTATCTATAATAAAGTTTTATACACGAAGGAAACTTCCTTTGGAAATCAAAAAGCTTTCAATTCGAAGCATGGTTCTTGAAGGTCAAACCCTTACACAACAAGATCAATTTATTAAAATCACATATAACGAAGATCGTGGTATAATCAACAAGGTTGCATGATAGGGATTGGCTCTTAGACAGGAAATAAAGAAAATGCATTTCACATTAAAATAAACATGGTTTGTGCCAGTTTACTTTTTGAGGACAATGAATCGTCACTCCAAACAATTTGCCACATTCCAACACAACACAATTTTTTATTGATGTCAAATGTTCACTAAATTTATGCTTATGTTTCAGCCAGAAAACTGCAGCTCCTTGACACATTTTTCAATTGATGTAACACAAAATAGGGGTTACCACCCAGGGAGAAGTTTTATTCCTAGAAAACACCATGAAACAAAGAATAAATATAGCTCAGACGGAGAACTTACACACACAAAGTTCGAACTTTGTGGATAAATAATTGATGAACAACTAACCAAAAACATAATTCTACAGAGAAGAAATTAGCAGGGACCATAAACTACTAATTATCATACAAAAAAGGCTTTACTAGCCAAAACACAATGTCAGTATCAGAATGAGGGAGAGTAACAAAGTGACACAGCACAAAAATACCGACAAAATTCAAATGAGATAAAAAGAGATCAGATCTGAAATATTTTATATACCATAAAAATACACAGCAGAAAAGTTTCTAATAGGGGAACTAAATATTCAGGAAAAGTCTAAGAATACAAAGACACAAGATATTATTAGGGTTTAAAACATGAAATAAGAATACAACCTCCTTGTAGGGAGATTCTGCAGCCAATTTCGACTGTTCCATCCAATGCAGAATTATGGGGAAAACCTAATTGAACAAGTATTCCTGCAAAAGGAAAAAAACCAAGAAAACAGAGACTTTAAGAGTCACCTCAATAGCGTTCCAATCAATCAAAAACCGGAAAGTTTCAAGCGTATATAAACAACCAATCTCGTAAAAATTTACAAGACAAGGAAAAAAAATGCAGAGAATTTAGCATACCAAATGCAGCAGAAGCTTTACAGACAGAGTTTGCTTCCCAGGTTCTTAATGGACCCAGAAAAGTTTGCGTACGCATGAATTAATCAAGAAAGTTCTCATGCATATCAGAACAGTAAAGACCCAATGCAAATTCAATTGCCTATAATCATATCTAACAAACCCCTAATTCCTCACAAATTCCAAAACTGTAAATTTCCAGGGACATCGAAATCAAGTGCTCATAAAAATTTTGCAGAATTGATAAAAGGATAATAAACCGGAATAGGAATTTGACTTAGTAAAAAGTTTAAAATGTATTGACAGGTGGAATGCGAAACAAATTTAAGTAGTCGAAAATAATGGGAAGGATATCAGTTGAAAAGAAAACCAAATAAATCATATTATAATTAATTATAATTAATAATAATAACCATTTTAGAGCGACTAGGATTCTCCGTTAAGGGACGTGATTGTGCCCTTTAATATATTTTATTTGCTTTCTGTTTTAGATATTTTTGTCCCTTATATGAACAGTTATCCAGAAGATACAAGAAAAATCAAAGAAAGGCAAAAGATAAAGATAAATAAATTTTAATAAATAAAAAATGTAAATCAGACGAAATTCGAAGAAAGAAGAGAGAGAAGCAAAGAGTCATCATACGAACCCGCTTAAACGCACGCAGTATTATTAACGTCCACAGAAAAGCGTTAACTCTTCTGTTTCTATTTGGGCTTCCATGGACCGTACTTTGTAAGATTCAGTCGCTATATATATCTACTTAAAAAAGACAATTTTAAAAAGATTTCTTTGGCCAAAATCTTACTAATATTTTTATAAATTTAAAAATATAATAGTTATATCTAATATAAGAATACGGTATATTCCATTCAAAAGAAAAATACTTATCTTTCGTAGGTACTAGGTAAGCATCACAAAAAAGTTAAATCTTGATATGAACTTAATATTTAATTTCATTGATAAAAATAATGGATAATATTAATTTTGATAATACAACTATGATTAGATGATACAGCTATGCTTTTTTTTTTTTCCTTTTGAAAATTAATATACCAAAAACATCACTGATTATGTATGGATATTATCATTTGGTTGATTTTTTAAGCACATAAATTACTTTTTCTTTTGGCACGAAACTGTTTTTAACCGCCTATCAAATCTAATTGAATCCATCCTTTGAAAATCTTTTAAAAAAATTATTAAAAAATCAAACATTTTTTTATAAGAAATTTTTAATAAAATGTACAGTATTCATAAAGATATAGTGATCAAACCTATTTTATCTGAAATTAAGAAAAACTTTAAACCTAATTAATTTTACTTAAAAATTTAATAATCTTCTTAACTTTACCTATTTCAATATAATGTTATGTTAATGGTGTTTTCTCTTCTCCCAATAAACATATTGCTTACATTTGAGCATGTGTTCTCATTTTTGCAAAGTGGAGACCGTTTACTACTTCAACTAATAACTTATTAATATAAAAAGTAATTATTCAAAAACATATATCATTAAACAAAATTAATTAGACAAATAAAATAGCACCATCACATACCCAAAAATATCTATGTGTATCATGCTAATATTTCATTATATCTATTTTAATGGACATAAAAATTAAAAAATAAATAAAGACAAACTGCTTTTACGCAAGGAAGTTAAACTCTCATGACAATTTAAATTATACATTTAAATTGCTTTATTTCAACTCCAAGTAAAAACTCAAATAATTACTTTTAAATTATAAATTAGATTTAATATTTTTACTTCTATTGCAAAACAGGTTTTATTACAAAAGAGAAGAAAGAAATAACCTCCCTCCATTAGTTTGTTCATTATTTCGATAAAAAAAATATATAATATGATAAAATTGAAATAAAATTTAGAAGGATTATCCAAATATCAATGAAAATTTGAGGCATATATATGGTAGTTGGAAGTTATTCTCATGGACTTAAAAACTCCGAAAAGTTTGTTATTAAATTTAATGGTTAAGGAAGTTAGTTGTGCATAATCCAAAATTCAGATAAAAAAATTTACGTAATCAATTTTAGGGGTTCATATCGTTCACAATTTATTACTCTCCATTGGGGAAAAATATCAGAAGAATTAATTAAAGACAGATGGGGACAAATTTATTTAGGGAAAATGTTATTTAAATATCATATGAAATTCCAAAACCCCAAAACATATGTTAAAATTTATAAATGATATAAAGATAACAAGGATTAAATTGATATTTTAAAATGTTGATGAATTTACCATTATGCTATCTCTTTCGCTTTTTCTCTCCTCCCACTCTCTACCTTCTCCTCTTCTTGTTGCCATGTCCGACCTCTTCCTCTTCCTCTCCTCTCTCGTTGCCATGTTCAAGCTCTCTTCATCTTTCTCTCTCCTCTCCCTCTATTTCTCCTCCTCTTCCCATCACCGTGTCTGAGCTCTCTCTATCTCTCTCTCGACAGTGGTGTTGTTGGTCATTATGGCCAAGTTGTAGTTGTCCCTAGTGAGAAAAAAAGGCGAAGGAAGGTTGAAATTCGTGTTAATTTGTGTTTTTGGAGGAAGCTAAAAGGTTGGGGAAGAAAAATGTGAATAGTAAAAAAAACAGAGGCTGAGAAAGAGAATGATGAATGGTAAATAATGAGTTTAACAAGTTTCCTAATGGAAATAACAAGTTCAGTAATTGGTTTAACAAGTGTATTCGTAGGGTGAAAAATGTATCAGTGAAAACAAAATTTGAGCACTATGAACAAAAGTCGTAATAAGAATAACAAGTTCATTAATGAGATTCACTAGTTCACCTTCTTCCTCCTCAACCTCTTGGCTTCCTCTAAAACCACCAATTTCAATATTCCTCCACCTTCACCTCTTTTCCTCACTAGGAACAACTACCACTTGGCCATAACAACCAACAATACCACCGTCGAAAGAGAGAGAGATTGAACATGGAGGTGGGAAGAGGAAGAGGAAGAGGAAGAGAGAGAGAGAAAGAAAGATGAAGAGAGCTCAGACATGGCAACGAGAAAAGGAGGAGGCAGGGAGAGAGAGAAAGAGGAAGAGAGGTCAGACATGGCGACGAGAAGAGGAGGAGGTAGAGAACGAGAGGAGAGAGAAAGAGAAAGCGATGACATAATGGTAAATTCATTAATATTTTAAAATTTCAATTTGATCATTATCAACTTTATGTCCTTTACAAAGTTTGACAGATGTTTTAAGGTTTTGGAATTTCATATGGTATTTAAATGACATTTTCTGATTTATTTATTACTTATCACATTTTAAAAGGAAATAACAAAAACAATTTAATGTATTTGTCCTCCCCTTCAATTCAATGCCCTGGTCTCCTTTAAAAATGTAAATATATAATATACCAACAAACACTAAATATTATAACTGTATTAAAACTTTTCTAAACTTGAAACCATATATAAATAATACTACCTTCAGTCCTAATTATAAGATATAGTTAACTTTTTCATATATTGTGTATTCTTAGATTATATATTAGTTTATTAGTCAAACTAATTAGTTTGAAGAAAAAATAAAAATAAAAACACTAATTTAATTACCTTCTTTAATCTTTCCAAAAAAGTTAACTATATCTTATAATTAAAACCGGATGGATTAATAACATTCCCTCAACCTTTAAACCTTAAGATTATGCTTACAACAAATTTCTTATATCTATTATATTATGTTTTTCAATTGCATATCACTATATCTCTATGAGTTTATAATTAAATTGTAATAATTTAAAAATATGACATGTAGTCACATATGATTGGAAAACTTAACAAAATTGATATAAAGAACTTGATTTAAGTATTTTTCCCGTACCTTAGTATTAAGCCCCAAAACTTCTAACTCTAGGCAGATAAAACCCTTAAATATGTGCAGATCGATATATAGTGAACAAAATTAAATAAATGAGAGTTGTATGCATAAATGTAAATTTAGGGAAGTATATTATATGAAATTTCAACAGTGAATAAAGTTATTTAAATGTGATAGCAAAGGTAAGGGTGGCTTTTGTATAATATCATAATTAGTTTAGTAACTATAGCAACAAAATTTGTTAGGCAGGTAAGCAAAGTATCTTTGTCGGTATTCTTTATTTGATATTCACAGTATCTCAATGTCCTTGTATATATAAACTACATGTTATTCTAGAGTTTAATAAATGAATTTTTTTTATTTGGTTATATTGATGTAGTTTTGACTCTATTGCAACTTTATCTTTATACTTTGACTTTTTACAATTTAATCTTTATGGTTATGACTCAATTGTAATTTAGTGTATAAACTTTGGCTAATTGCAATTCAATCTCTACAGTTTTAATCATTTTATAATTTAATCACTAATCAATACTCCTTCCGGTCATAATTATAAAACCTAGTTAAAACTTTTTTGAAGAGATTAAAGAAGCTAATTAAATTACTTTAGATTATTTTTATTTTTCTTCAAATTAATCATTTTGACTGCTAAACTAATACTCACTCTGGTCCTTATTATAAAGCACTAACTACCAAAATATTTTGGTCTTTATTATAAGGCACCAACTACCTTTAACCAACTCATTTATTACTATTTTCCAATTATATTCTCATTTTTAACTAACTCTTTAAATTCACATTATTAAAGTAGGGGTAAAGTTAGAAATATTTATTATTTCCAAATCAATTTAATGACTCAACTTCCATTTCTTAGTTTGTGAAAAATGGTGGTTGGTGCCTTATAATAAGGAACAAAGGGAGTATATAATTTAAAGATACACAACATATGAAATGATTAAATAACTTATTTAATTTCTTTAATCTCTTAAAAAAAGTCAATTGGATCTTATAATTAGGACCAGAAGTAATATATTAAACCGACAAAAATGTATACTACACTTGATCTTACCAAAAAGGCTGAAAAAGGTATTCCCTGATTTTATATATTGTGTGTGTGATTTTATTTTCTAAAATATAAAACTAAATTGTAAAAATATTAAAATTATAGGAACTAAGTTACCGTTAATCAAAATTTAGATATTTTTTTTTAACTGAAAAATTTAGATATTGACTCACGGCAAAGTCAAAATTATAGAAACTAAATTACCCCGACTCAAAAATATGATGATTTTAAGACTAAGTCAAAATAAAAAGAAACCAAATATTAATTTTCCAAAAAAAAAAACAAAAGGTTCATTTGCTTATGCGTTTTCCTGTGCAATGCATAGATTATGGATAACTAGTTGTTGTCTACGATTATTTACGAATATAATGCCTGATTATAAATTTTATTATATTTAATTAGTATATTGATTTCATTTTTCTACAATATATGAAAAAAATATTTTTCCAATTTTTACTTTGATATTATTCCTTTTTTGGGCTAAAGCTATATGTTTACTGTTTGAATAAAAACATATTTATATTTATATGCATATAATAATTAATTAATAAACGACACATTATATAGACATGCAAAAGAATTTTGGTTGAAATGAATTAATATGTTGGGCCTAAGAAATGAAATCAACTGCGATTGACTTTTCAAACTTTAGAAGAAACAAAAATATTTATGGAATGAAATAAATAATTTTATTATTAGAACTTGACTTTATATGTTGACCTAAGTTTTTGACCTGCTCTTCCACCTTTGGGTTACCAAGAGGAAGGGTTTCTAGCCCAATCTGACCCGCCGAAAAGTATTCCTTTCATATTATTTATATTATAAAGATAATAAATTATTTTTTAGCCAAAAAAATTATTAATTCAAACAGTAAATAGGCCCAATATTCTTAATTTATAAAATAATAAAAGTTCAAGCTTCATGTTTTAAGGATGCATATAGTTAAAAGATCATAATAAACAATAGCTTTCTGAAAGAATTTTTTAACATAAAATAAGGATCTCAAAATCAGATTAAAATAAATAATTTAGAAAATGGGCATCAAAATTCAACAACAACCATAGCGAGAATAATTCCTCTCTAATACCTTTTATTTTGAACTAAAAGGAAAGTGAAAAGAATCTTGAAGTTGTTAAGAATTTTGGAACAAATCTCTCGTATTTCATTTATAACAGGTCATTCATAAATTGCGTGTAGGGTTTCACATTATTTACCCATGAAAATTAAAATAGGCTCTATATTTATTTTTTTAAGCATTGTGTTAACTATAAAAATGAGCTTTTCATGGAAGCGCCTTGCAAAAAGATAATAATAAATGGTAAATCTTATAACTTTTTTCCACAAAAAAAAAAAGGATGCAAATATGATAAAAAAATCATTTAAAAAAATGGGAATCAATATTCAATATAGAGAACCTCGAGCAAGAAAATAATCAAATATTTTTGGTAAAGTTGTGAAAGAAAGAGTATGTACATTGGCTCATATGACCAAGTCTCTAGAGTAGTAGCACTTCTCTACACCTTTTGCTTTAAACTAAAAGAAAGGTGAAGAGAAACTTATGGCATGTTTTGCGAAAGGGATTTGTAGAAGTTATATTTAAGAAAATTGTAGAAGTTACATTACCAAAATTTTAATATAGAGAATATATGAGATAAAAGAGTAAGAAAATTTAATTAAAAAAAATTTATACTCCACTTCTCTCATTTTTTATACCTAAATCAATTTTTTTTTCCTTCCATCAACTTTCCCTCTCCTTCCGTTGTACCAAAACAGCCCATAAGATTGTCAAGGTAGGAGAAAAAAATGGAAGATTTGAAATAAATCTCTATTATATTTTATTTGTAACTATTATCCTTGAATTACGTGTCAAATTTCACTATGTTTACACATAAATCAGAGAAGCTCTAGATATGTTTACTTTTTGAATAAAAGCATATTTATATGCATATAATAATTAGTTAATGCACTATATATTGTAGAAACATGTAAAATAATTTTAGTTGAAATTAATTCCTTTGTTTGGCCAAAGAAATGAAATCAATGGCGATTATCTTTTCAACTTTAGAAGAAACAAATATATTTTTCAAAGTGTCTCGATTAGAATTTCTATCAATAGGAGGAGGACATTTATGCTTTACACACACACACACACACCTCAATAGAAAACTCCATATTCTTGGCTAAAAAAAAATTATGATATAAATAATGTGAAATGAATACTTCTGGAAAATAAGTACCTTTCGGCCGGTCAGATTGGGCTAGAAACCCTTCCTCCTGGTACCCCAAAGGTGGAAGAGAAAGTCGAAAGCTTAGCCCAATAAATAAAGGCATGTTCTAATAATAACATTATTCATTTCATATATATATATATATTATTGCATTAAAACTAATCTAATATTTCGTCTGCAACCAATCATTCTTTTATTGTGTACCGAGTTTTTTTTTTTTTTAAAAAAAAAATTGTTTTAGCGTAAACTCAAGCACGCTCAAAACATATTTTTCAAGTATTGCACCAAGCATAAATACATAGGCCTAATATTTTTAAATTATAAATAGTAATTCATATAATTTTTAAATTTTATATTCCTTGAAGAAAAATAATAAAAGTTCAAGCTTCACGTTTTATGTATGCGCATATATAGTTAACAGACAATACTAATAAACAATAACTTTCCGAGATTTTTTCACATAAAACAAGGATCAAAATCAGATCAAAACTAAGTGATTTAGAAAATGGGCATCAACATTCAACAACAACAACTGTGAGAAAAATTGTTCAAAATTTTTTGGTAAAATTGTGAAAATGAGAAACTATACCTTGGCTTTAATTTGATAAACGATCTTTGCAGCAGCGATATATTCTTCTCTATACTTTTTGCTTTGAACTGAAAAGAAGATGAAGAGAACCTTGAAGTACGTTGTTAGGATTTGGAACAAATCTATATAAATTTCATTTGTAAGGTCATTCATAAATTGTGTGTCGGTTTCACATTGTTTAAACATGGAGTCAAATAGGCTCTATATTTATTTTTTAAGCACTGTGTTGAGTCTGAAGATGAGCTTTCATAGAAGCGCATTGCTAAAAGATAATGGTAAATGGTAAGCCTTATAACTATTTGCACAAAAAAATCAGATCCAAATCCAACATGGGAATAATTTAAAAAATGGGAATCAACATTCAATATTGAGAATCCTGAGGAAAAAAATTAATCAAAGATTTTTGGTAAAGTTGTGAAAGAAAGAGTGTATACATTTGGCTAGTTAGCGGTAGCCATTCTCTACACCTTTAGCCTTAAACTAAAAGAAAAGTGAAGAGAAACTTATACTCTCATTATAAAAATTTTTTGGATCAGGGATGGATTTTTTTTTTTTTTATTCAAGCGTTGCATCATGCATAAATTAAATAAATAGGCCTAATATCACCAACAGAAATTACTGATAGAATTCTATTAGTAATTTTAATTACCCACATAATTTTGTGGATAATATCTTTTACTATGATTTTTTTTTTTGTGACGGATGTTTTCCATCGGAAATCCGATTACCGACAGAATTCCATCAGTAATTTCTATCGGTAATCTGGTGTTGTTTTTTTAATGTCTGTTTAGATGGAGAGAAAAGTTGAGGGAAAGAAAAAGGGGAAAAGGAAAATGGGGAGAAGAGAAAACTAGAGAGATAATGCTATTACCTCCTATGTTTGGATAGGCGGAAGAAAACATAGAGGAAAGAAAATAGGCAAATGTTATAATGACAAAATGGTCAATTTCTAAGTTTTCTTCAATATGAATAATTAATAGTGTCTCCTTTTTACCCCTCCCAAATCACAACCTAATTAGTAATCCCAAATTCACACCACCCCCAATTATTTGAAAATATATGCAAAATTATTGAAATCTATTGTTTTAATTATATTCTCTTGATCATACTTTCCACACGCATGGCCATCATAGATCAAAGCTCTGGAGTCCATCTCTGATGCTTGTCAAAGAAAACATATGCTTGTCGATCAAAACGGGAATCATAAGAGTAAGGGCCGGGTAGGAATATGTTGAGGTAGTTTGCAAAGGTGATGTTAAGATGGTTTGCTGCAAGCCTGCAATCTTATGAATCTGCTGCAAATCGAGGTTTTAAGGACAACGCAGAGAAGGATGAGAGAAGATGGCTAGTGAGTCGCTCAAGGAGATGGTTGAGCAATGGGTAGGGGCAGATACGGCATAAGTATTTCTCACTCTCAGTCTCTCCACATGTAAGAAATTTTGGGGTGAAAAATTTTTCTCCCCTATTATTCCTCTCTCACTCAAATAAGGTAAAACCATTTTCTCTCCCCATTTTCCTCTATAGTTATCATTCCTCCTTAATTTTTCCCATCCAAACAAGGATCCATATTCTCTCAATGGCTCTTATCTCTCAGAATCTTTACATCATGACCATTCAATATTGATCTAAACGTCTAGAGAGAGACACATAATCTATTTCAAATTACCTCATGCACGGTAGAGATGAAATTTAAAATGTAGATGATATGTTTTTTAGATCAAATATTGAACGGTTAAGATAAAAAGATACTGAGAGATGAGGTATTGAGATAATCTACTCCCACCCAAACAAGGGGTTAAAGTTGTTAAGGTAGGAGAAAAATGGAATATTTGGAACAAATCTAGATAATATTTCATTCGTAATGATCATTCTTGAATTGTGTGTCGGTTTCACAATGTCCACACATGAATCAAACAAGTTCTATACTATTCTGGTTCTATTTATGTATTCTTTTTAATTAAATCACATATATCAAGGAGAATTAACTAACTCAATGATTATATGATAAATTTTCAACTTTACCTTATTTATGAATAGATATTTTTGAACTCTTTTTTCTTTTAATATTTTCATTCATACAATTAATATAGGTAAAATTGTCACAATCTTACTTACTATCCTAAAATTAGACTAATAAATAGGACTGGAGTGGTATGAATTTTTTTCAAGAATTATGTTGAGTAGAAAAATTGTTAAAAAGCCAATAATAAATGGTAAATCTCATAACTTATACATAAAATCAGGACTGAATCTGTTAAAAAAACAGATCATCTCAAAATTGGAATCAACATTTAATGTCCAAAATCCTAAACGAGAAAAATTAATCAAAGATTTTTGGTAAAATTGTGAAAGAAATAGTATTTGCCTTGGCTCAATGACTGATCTCTTTAGCAGTTTCTCTTCTCTTCACCTTTTGCTTTGAACTAAAAGGAAAGCAAAAAGATGCTTAAAGTTTTTAAGGTATGTGAAAAATGGAAGATATGTAACAAATCTCTAATATTTAATTCGTAACGGATCAATCTTAAATTGCGTGTCAGGTCTCACACTATTCAAACATGAAGTAGCAGGCTATAAGGTGTGTTTTTCAAGCGCTGTATCAAGTACAAAAATATGAACTTCCATTGAAAAGCATAGCTATAAAAAACAATAATAAATGGCACTATAAAAAAATTGGTTTTTTGTGACGGAAAAATTCCATCGCAAAAAACAAAATTTCTGTCGCAAAACAGTTTTATTCCATCACAAAAAAAACATCGTAATTATGATAGAAAATTGAAATTCCATCGTAATTTATGACGGAATTAAAATTCCGTAGCAAATTTTAAAATTTGTTAAATTTTGAAATTTGCGATGGAAATGGTTTCCGTCGCAAATCCTTGAGGTTTTGAGACGAAAAATTTTTTCCATCGCAAAACCTGAAGGATTTGTGATAGAAGTGATATCTGTTGCAATTGCGACAGAAATCCGTTCCGTCGCAATTGCGAGGGAAGCCTTTTCCGTCGCTAGCCGGCTAGCCCCTAGGGTCGCTAGCGACGGAACTTCTTTCCATTGCTAAATCTCACTTTTTTTTTCCTTTTTTTTCAAAAATTTCTTGCTTTTTGCAACAGAAATTTATTTCCGTCGCAAATTTTCAGATTTTTGCGATGGAAATCAATTTCCGTCGCAAAAAACCACAATTTTGTGATGGAAAATATTCCCTCGCAAATTCTGTATTTTCTAGTAGTGCGGTAAATATCACAACCACTTGAAAAAAATAAATAAATCAGAATCCAAATCTGGCTAAAAAATCATCCAAAAATGAAAATTAACATTCAATATTGAGAATCCTGAGAAAACATTAACGAAAGATATATTATTGGTAAAATTGTGAAAGAAAGAATGTATATATACTTTGGCTTTGATGGCCGATCTCTTTATCTGTATATTTTCTCTGCACCTTTTGCTGTTAAGGTATGTGAAAAATGGAGCATTTATAACAGATCTCTATAACATTTTATTTGTAACAAATCATTCTTACATTGTGGGTGGGCTTCACAGGGTGTTCAAACACAAAATCAAACAAGCTTTAGATTTATCTTTCAAGCATTGTGTCGAGTATAAAAAATGAGTTTTCTAGGATGCAAAAAGCTAAAAGACAATAATAAATGGTAAATCTAAAAAAAAAAAACATAAAATGAACATGAAAAATAGATTGAAAAATCATTGCAAAAATGAAAATCAACATGCAATATCAAGAAACATGAGAAAAAATTAATCAAAGATTGGTAGTAAAAATCTGAAAAATAAAAAGAGAGAGACTATACCTTGAATTTGATGGCAGATCTCTTTAACAGTACCCCTTCTCTTCCTCTTGCTTTGAACTAAAAGGAAATATACAGGAAGGTATGTGATCGAAAAATGGAAGTTTTGAAAAAAAAAGGGGTTTGTGAGAGGAAAAGAGATTTCTGAGGGAAGTTGTGAGTTATTCACATATATAGAGGAGTGAGATAATGAGGAACAGAGAGAGAATAAGGTAGTGAAATGAAGAGAATTGTTCATTGTGCTGTTTTTGTAGGCAAAAGGAAAGGGTAGGTTGATTAGGAATTAAAAGTCATTCCGTGGGCATTTTAGGAAAGTGATAATAAATATATATTGTAGAAATATAAATTGAATAATTAGGTGAATTAATGAGATATAAATTGAGGTGGCAAGAACGCGTGGGCATGTGAGTGATATTTGAATCATCCCTACTAGCTGGCTCTGTAACATCCCAAATTCCAGATTCGAAAATCGTGTCGGTCGACACTTAGTTTTAAGAAAATCACAGAGTTTTGAGATTTGCTACAGCTCAGAGTACTGCGGAAATGGATAACGTGCGCCAAGATTCGGATAATGAGTATTTGATATAAAATGCCCAGACATATGATGATGCCCTGACATAAGCTGATATTTTAAATATCCCGAAGGAATATTCATGTGATACAATTTACAGAGATTTGAATACATTTCTCTGATAAAGAAAGTCTTAAATTAGACCTATGGCTTGGAACCTAACATCAGTTAATCAGACAATTTGGCCAGGTCGGTGTTCAATCTAATGGGAGTCTTACCAACTCTATGACGACTTGTAACAACCCACCGATGAAACCTTCCTTAGTTTAAGCACCAAATGGTTCGAAATAACTTTGTTAAATCCGTGCCAGAATACTCTGTCAGAAACTAAGTCCTAATAACTTCTACCGACCTTCGTCTTCGACCGCTACCTCTTCACGGCTCTTTCCACCGGCACATTCTCTATCCTGGTTTCTTCCCTGTAGTATTCATTAAGAATGAGGTCCAATGCCCATTGGACCTTAGGTAACGGTTAACCTTATGCTCAAGTATGACAGTATGCATGATAGATATTCATTAACATTTCAACATATAACTATACATAGTACACAACACGTGTATCAATTCATATCTCAACAATACCTACATAGCACACAGTCCATGTAAGGTCCACATAGTTTGCACATAAACCAGTGCCACGCCCCGGAGCGTGTCCTCAGCGCTAGGAAAACATCCATACGGCATTACCAAGACTGTAACCCGTTTTCACATAATAGCTGAATGTATAAACAGTGACTTAAGAACAGAGTCTTAATCACGGTGCATGACCCAAGACTCAGTCTTGTCCACGACTATATGAATCATCACATCACATATAGAGCATACAAGTAGCATAAGAGTTAGAGTTACAGTACGCGTCCGTACCTTCATTGACGATATCGTGTACTTTCGTCGAAATGTGGTACGTTTGACAGCGGTACGACGGCGGTACGACAGCGGAAACAACGGTTCGTGTTTTTAGATATCCTATCAGGATTATATCACAAATATGAATATTTAATATCATAACAGGCATTTTAGGTGAAAATTACCATTTTGCCCCTAGTTTGATTAGTCGGTGGAATTTTGCCAGAGCTTCGCTACTTTGACTCTAATCTTCCAAGATTTTGCCGTATCTCTTTCTCCATCATATTTTCGAAATAAATATCATATTTAAACTTAAGCATGATATCAACAACATATTGGAAGACTAAAAGATCAAACTAACATTTCTACCATAACTACCGAACGAAGCTAGAATCTTAAGACTAGGGACCGAAGAACTTACCCAGAACCTTGCTACTCCTTCCTCCGAGCTCCTCCCTCTCTCTAACATCTCTCTAGATTTTGAACTAGGCAAGTGAATTGGTGAGAAAATGAAGGAGAATGGAAGGGCTATTTATAGAAAAGGGCAATGGCATTTTGGTAATTCCTTTGAACTTTGTCTGATCAGTTTCTGACCGTCGGATCGCACTTCTTTAAGGTGGCAAGATCTTGGCCATACACCTTACTATGCTGACCTCATCCTATGTCACCAACTTGCTCAAGAAGCTTTCTACCGATAAAGTCCTTGTTCGGTGTTCTAATAACGTAATCTTGAGAAATCTCAAAATTCCGGGAACATAGCCCCGAAGATCTTTCTTTCTCTTTTAAGATACCTGAGTTATCTAAATTTTTGATCTCATTAAGGACATTCCGTTGCCAGCCGAACATTTTCGGACAACCGCTGTCGGTTACGGAAATAACTTCGGAGATAGCCTACTTTGAGATAAAAATTCACTTGTATATTATAAGTCCTTATGTTAGATACTTAGTTCATATATTTTGAGATATGATTTATTTTCTATCAGTTCTCCTCTATCCTATTTGCTTTTTCTCAAAATATCTCACTTTATATTATTATTATAATCATAAATATGTAGATATTATTATTTTGCTACTACACACATGCACACGCACAACACTTAGACACACACACACTCACAACTCTCCACATCTCATAACACTCACACACCACACATCTCACACACACACAAATTTCGGTTTTTCTTCTTTATTCATGTCTAAACAATTAGCCATTAATTATTTAACTAATCACTTACTAATTGTTGACAATTTTCTTAATTAGTAATAATTATTATCTCACAACTATTTTACTTACATTGGTATTTTATGTCCCATGTAATATATCAAAAATCACGGAGTCAATTTTGGTTTCAGAATACTTTTTAATTTTTCTTCTTTTTATTTTCAAAGAAAATAATTTATTAAATTGTCTAAATTAAGGAAAATATTCTTTCTAATTTTTAATAATTATTTTACTGCCCTTTAGAATTTATCACAATTCTTTTTAGGATGTTTTATGACCCTAAAATGCATTTTTAAGCCTTTTTGACACTTAATTTTCTTTATCCCTCCTAATTTCATGAGAAATCACCTTAGGAAATAAGGTAATTATTATACTAATTTTGAGAACACATATTCACCTATTATAATAGGTGTTATTTATCAAAATTTAATATATACATGTATTATGAAAATTGGGGTATTACAGGCTCCATGCCCATCCATCGAATAGTCGGCAGGCAATCCATGTCAATTGTGCAAGCTGGTATGGTTCCCCAGATGCTGGTTCTTTGTATTGCCTACGCCTTCAAGGGAAGCAGGCTGCTTGATGGTTAAGCCTCCATTCGGTGCCTTCTGATGGGCACAGGAGGACAACGGAGCACTCACTATGTGGTATTTGAGTTTTCCATTTGTTTACTATACATGGATGCAGGGATGGACCCAGGAATTTTACTGACAGGAGGTGAAAATAAAAAAAATGATAAATTATAAATAAAAGAATTTGAAATACAATACAGACCTAATATATAAAAAATTGAAAGAAATCTATTACAGAAATGAATATTACTTTATTTGTTAATTTTCATTTTGTTAACCAAATAAAAAAGAGGATAAGGTGTAAAAATGCTCATGAGTTTTTTTTTTTATGAAAATTGGATCCAACATTGTATGTTTTTAGGAGCTACATAACTACACTTGAATATTCAAAATGAAGGCAAAAATGTCACACCCATGAAATCTAACCCAATAACGTTACACATGCATATGCAAATATAACGTGAGCCCCATTATAAAAAGTAATGGTATTATGTTATATTTAACAGTCGTGTCATTTTTTTTTCTCCATTTTGAATGTTTTCATAGCTATTTTTCAGTAGTGGACCTAGGGGTTTAGGGTTGGCCGCCCTCCCCACCAAAAAAAAAAAAATTAAGGAAACAAATGAGTATGCAGATAATGCATACTCATCATTGATATCTTTTCATTTTGTCATCATATTGCACCTTATGAAAGAAATTATGAGTATTACTGAAGTCCTTTGTCAAGCTTTGTAGCGAGAGTCTTAAGATATTTCAAATGTTTTACATTTGGTTTCAACTTCAAAAATTAAGAGAGATATGTTAGGATGCTTTCTTAGTTCATATTCAAGAGTTTTGCAAAAAAAAAAAAAAAAGACATCGACATTCCATATATAAGTGTGAAGTATATTGGAAGGAGATGTCGTGCTCAAAATAAACTAGGTGATTTTTCTATTGAAAAATTTTATGGGGTAAATATCTTTTGTGCTACAATTGATTATCAATTGCAAGAATTAAATGATAACATTGTTGAATTGCTTGCTTTAAGCATGGCTTTAGATCCAATAAACAGGTACATGTCATTTAATAGTGATGATATTTGTAAACTTGTTGATAAATTTTTTTCTAGAAATTTCATATAACAAACAAATTGCATTTAAAGATGAAATTATAACATTTTGAGCTTGACATTTCTAAACATCCAGATTTAACTAATTTATCATCTACATTTGAATTATATCAAGGGCTAGCAATAACTGAAAAGTCCATCATTTACCTTTTTACTAATAGAGTGATTAGACTTGTACTCACTTTTCTAGTTTTTACAAGAACTATTGAAAGATCTTTCTCTACTATGAAGATAATCAAGAACAAGCTTCAAATAGAATGGAAGATCAATTTCTTGATAATTCTTTAATTACATACATTGAAAAAGAAATTGAGCTTTAGTACGGATTCAATTATAAGAGTTTAATAATATGAAAACACATAGAATAAGAGTTAAATGAAGTGATCTTAGTTTCTTAAATAGATTTCTTTCAATTTTTATGTATATTATGTATATATTGTATTTTAAGTACTTTTATTTATGATATAGTATTTTTTTACATTCACCCTGTCATTAAAATTTTTGGGTCCATCACTATTATTTTTACACCTTCCAAAAACATATGATATTAAATGTACTTTGGGTAAAACCTCGTAACACCTTAAATCTAAAGGAAAAATTAGCACCCGACCCGATCAAATAATAGCAAACCCTTAGCCTAAATATCCAATAAGTATCGCAGCAACAATAACCACCACATGAGCATAACAAAATAAAAAACTATTGAAGTTCCCAATAATTTCTTAATTGAGTAATGATGTAAAAATGTACATTTGATTTTTTTAAAATTGTGTCTAATACCAAGTGTTTATATATATATATATATATATATATATATATATATATATAAGTGACTACGTGATTATAAAAATAAGTCAAAATTAGTCATTGATTCTGTTAAATGTATATGACGGAGTTAACTTTAATATAACGGATGTTATTTATATTTAACGGAATTTATGACTTTTGTCTCATTTTTGTAATATCATAGTCACTTTCCACCTAAGAAAAATATTTGGTATTGAACGTATTTTTTTTTTAAAAAAAAACACATGTATTTTTGCATCTTGACCCTTTTTAATTTGTAGAAAATATTCTTAAAATTTTTTATTTAATTTTTATTGAATATAAATGCATGGAGTTGGTGCTTCCTTTTATATTTATACTTAAAAATTTCAGTTGTGCTGGTTGTTTACCTTGACCAAACATCTCATCTAACCTATATCTTTATGAGGCATCGGTACTTGTAAAAATAAAAGAAAACCCGTTATTTGTACAAAAGTGCCCTTATATCATAATATAATTGAGAGCGAACATTTGTTAAGAACGCGGTGCAATGTGCCCCATATCATAACGGAGAGAAGACGTTTGTAAAGAACGTGTTGTAGGCCCCATATGTTGTGCGAGCGTAAACTACCTCGTATGCCTATGCACCCTAAGAATTCCATAGTACTAAAATAACCCTAATCATTTTTAAACTTTTGAAACTTGTCCACGCAATTTCTTTGCCTTTTATTCATCATCTCCTTCCCCAACTCCACACATCCACTTTTTAGACACCATTGTCCTCTCTTTCATCTCCTGTTATAATCTTTGCCCCTCCCCACTAGTTCTATCTTCAGTCGTAATCTCTGTAAATCTAGGTTTGAGCTTCTAAGTTCAAAGGCATTTTATAGAAATGATTTTACGTTTTAAATTGTTGGGAGTATTGTTGGTCTCCCTCTTCACTAACACATTCTATATTTGATTTGGCTATCGACGCCACTAGCAACACCGCTTTCTTTTTGAGTCTTCAAAGTCGGCTTGAGGTTCAAAGAGCAATGACAATTGTAACATCCCGTTTTCATAAACGTTTTCATACAGAGCTGAGAGAGTTGAAAATATTTTTCATAAACAAAGAGTAACTGAATAACATTGTATCTAATGTATCTAACTGAACATTTACTAATACAATCATCCATGTCTAATACTCCTAACATAAGTATCCAAAAAGATAATGCCTCCACAGGGTCCTCACGCTAGCTTCTTACCCTTGTCCTCGATCCTGACTCCCTGGGATCCTGAAGCTATGGCAGGGGCTGAGGTTCAATACCCGTTGAACTTCAGGTAACGGTTAACCTCATGTTTATGTAAACAGTATATGACAGTTATTACAGATATAAAACATAATCATGATTTCAAATCAACATGTCAGGCGATAACAAAACACAGCCACTGCAATATGTATGTTACCATAGTCTGCACATAACCAGTGCCACGATGACCTATCGTGTCCTCGACGCTAGAAAAACTCAATGGTGTTATCAAGACTATAACCCGTATACAATTCAATATATCATGAGCAACTTTCAAAAAAGAGTTTCAACATGTGAACACAACTATCATATATTAGCAAACTATAAGCATAAGAGTTAAGGTTATAATATGCGTCCGTACCTGAATTTTGAATTTCGGTACGTTTTGTTGATCAGAAAAACGATCTCTGATATCCTATAAGGGTAATATCATCTCAATTAATTCTTAAACAATATTTCATGAGACACCTTGGCCACAAATGACAGTTTTACCCTTAGTGGATTTATTTTCAATTATTTCCTCATAATTTTCGGAAAACTGCTGGTGCAGAATTTTTGGGCAAAATTTCGCCTAACTTTGAAAAATCATAACTAATTCCAGAAAAATCAAAATGAGGATCTGTAAAATTTCCTGGAATCCTTGAGATCTCTATTTTCAAGGAAAAATACTGGAATTTACCCAGAACGCATGGATAATTCCCAGTTTCCAGATTTCAAACCGCTGCCCAGATTTTCGCCCAGAAAACATAGCTTAACTTCTGAGATTTGTATCTTTTCGCACAGAGCTTCAAATGACACAAACTTTATATATTTGGAAAGCCCTAGATGTCTACTTTCACTATGAATTTTCTCAGAATTTTAGAACATCATCTTCTTCATAAAATACTAACATTTTTGCTACTGACTCTATAAAACACTAATCGATGAAATTTCACCAGAGCTTCGCTATTTTGATCATAATTTTCCAAAAATTTTTCTATAACTTCTTTTTCATCAAATTTTCAAAATAAGGACAGTGGATGACATAAAAACATGAAATTAAAACTAAAATTGGAAGATTGATGATCAAAATAACATTTCTAGCACTTCTACCTCATAAACTAAGAACTTAAACTTAAAAGCTAAAAACTCTCTTACCTCTTGAAGAACACTTGCTACCTACTTCCAGCAGCTCCTGACTCTTTCCCTTTTTCTCTTTAATTTCGAACTAGCTTGAGGAATTGGTGGGGAAAAATGTGAAGGGAAGAGCTCCTATTTATAGCGGAAGAGGATGACATTTTTGTAGTTTTGCTCTTTGCTTCTTAACCATTGGATTTTACTTGGTAAAGAGGAAATGATCTTGCCCCTCCACCTTATACAAACCGTCCTCCCCCTCCCCTCTTCTAGAAATTCTTTTGCTTTGTCCCCAAGAAAATCTACTTCCTTCCCAAGTTGTCTTAATTTCTCCCAAATGCTAATTTAGTTGGGTGTAAGTTGGTGTTTAAATTCAAAATTCAATTTCACTTCTAAGATCCTAATTTTATGATTAGATTTATGGTGATTTTTGTAATTCCCGAAACACTTAGATATGAATCTTAAAAGTAACTGAAAATGACTTTGGGAATAGCCAAATTGAAGCTCATAATTTACTGATCTTAAATATGTATTCATCTTAAATATTTAGTTCCAATATTTTAAGTTATGATTTAATTCCTATAGATTCTCATCTAATTTTATTTTATTAAAGAGAAACTTGCTCACTAAGTTTAACTACTTGCTCACCAAGTCTTTGAAGCTTCTTGGGTTAAGGTGCAAAAATGCACATAACTTTTTCCCTCAGGTGCGCTCAGCACCATAACCTTTTTTTGGGTGCAAAAGTACCTTCAACGTTATATTTCTGGAGCAATTGTCACATCTGTGTTAACAGACCACATATTTGACCGTTAAAGTAGACATTTTGACTAATGGAGATGAGGTGGATGCTGAAGTGGAACAAATTGAAGCCAAGTGGAAGGTAAAACGCTGACATGGAAACCAAAACTAAAGCCACGTGAATTACACTACTCACTTAAAACAAAATACTTAAGATCCATAAAATTAAAATTGAGATCAACCAAGCAAAAGTGAAAACCCTAATTGCTGAAGTCGAACATTGGAAGCAGAAAACTGGGGTTGCGATTGTGAGGTTAGGAAGAAAAATCGGGTTGTGAGGATCTTCATTGCAACCTAACCTTTCACGATTCACCTCCACCAGAAACCCCTAATTGCTGAAGTTGAAGAAAATTGCTGAAGTCGAACATTGCAAGCAGAAAACTGGGGTCGCGATAGTGAGGTGAAATGGGGAAAATTGGGTTGTGAGGATCTTCATTGCGATTCACCTCCACCTCTGTCTTTTGCCATCTAAAGTTGGTAATTTCGACTCCCTATCTAATTCGAAGATTTTCGTTGTTGTGTGATTATCTCTCTATCTCTTGCGATTCTTGATTCATTGCGATGGATGTTAATTTTCTTGTCGACTTTCTTGATTCACTGCGGTGGATGTTAATAGCTGTCCTTTTTTGTTTCATTTTCATGTGTTATTTCAATTTTATCGCATTTTTAGTTTGTGAAAGTATCGCCTAGTTGAAGTTGTTGATTTATGATACCTCCTTCTTCTTATTTCATATATATTGATGGTTGATGATAACCTTGGATAGCTTGATCATACCCTGTACAAGTAATAAAATCCTCTTTCCGTTCGATTAGAAAAGTCATTAATTTATGATTACTTTCACCAATTGATTTAATTTAAACAAACACTTCTAATTTTAATATATCATCCATCCTATTTAGAAAATTGATGGCTTTCTTCTAAACCATCTGCAAATAATTGAAGTTGATGGGCCCATATATCACATAATTATTCCTTGGCATAGTAATGCTGGTTCAGTTTTGCATTGATTGTGTAGCTACTTTTATTCAATATATGAACTTCAGATTATGGCATGAGTGGCATAAGCGAGTTGCTTTCTCCTTACCATTTGTAATTATGGATTCAAGTAATTAACTTCAGCAGTTCTGAAGGAAATGTATCAAATTCTAAAGCTAGATAATGAAGGATCACTTAGCCTACTGTTTTTGTCTTGTTAAATACACTCATTTATGATTTCAAGTTTCTCACTGCTGAATGATCTTGTTGCTGCCTCATTTTGTCCTAATTATACTTTGTGTTTTTTTCTTTGTAGTGACAATGTCATCGAAGGGCAAGGAGAACGAGATAAATGAAAATAGAGTGGAAAAAACAAAAAAGTATTTTGTCAGTGATGACTACATTGTAAAGCAAATGTGGAGGGCGTCATTCAGGAAATGGGGTCCGGTAGTAACTATGATGAAATAGAATACTTGGGGTTTGATTATGATGCTCCAGAGGATGAGGGTGAGAGTGATGTTAGTGAACCACGGTGGAATATGCATGATGGTGATGAGAGAGATGCTGATAATGACTCAGAAGTTGGGGAGGTTGATGTGGATGATGAGAGTGATGATGAAAATGATGGATTCGGCCAGTTGTGTGTGCTTCCTAAGCCTGAATCGTCCTCTACACACCCTTATCTTGTGGTAGGCATGACATTTGAAGACAAGATGGAGCTTAAGAGAGCCATAGATAAGTATGCTATCATGCATGGCTTTAAGCTTAAAGTTGTGCGAAGTGATAAAAATACATTCAGGGTGTTGTGTGAAGAGGGGTGCCCGTTTACACTATATGCATATACTTTTGGGCTTTGTGTGGGGTGGCAGGTGAAATCAATTACTGATGTACAAATGTGTGCACGTGTGTATGACAATCCAAGGGCTTCTACAAAGTGGTTGGCTAACTATTTCAAGGACAAGGTCCAAGAAGACCCTAAATTCAAGACGAAAGACATGAAGGCTGAAGTGCAAAGGGATCTGAAGGTGAGGGTTAGTGTGCATAAATGCAAGAGGGCGAAGAAATTGATAATGGAGGAAATGAAAGGGAGTTTCAAGGATGAGTTTCGAAACTTGGAGGCATATTGCAATGAGTTGAGAGTGTCAAACCCTGGTTCAGACGTGTGTGTCGATGTAAGCAGAGAGGCATTGGAACATGGACAAAGAATATTCAAAAGGATGTACGTTTGCTTTAATGCTTCAAAGGTATACCTTCAAATAAATGCTTTTTTTTTCCTGTTCTGATCCTTTTAGCTATTTTCGTTCTGTTATGCATAGAGATTACTGTTTTAGTGCTATAATTTATCTTATTAAACTTTATGTTTTATTTAACATGGATGGTTTTAAGTTTTTTTATTTCTTACTTTTTATTTTGCATTTCTTGTTTGTTTCTTTTGTCTGGACAGAAACTTATTACATTTTACTGTTATATATGTTTGAGCCGTCCCACATTTTAATTATACATCTGACCCACATTTTTAGGACTTCCCAATTATCCCCCCAAAGCAACAATAAAATATCAAAAGAAACTGAAAACGAGTTGTGTTAATTAATTAAACCATACATAAAGCAATAAGTTTCAACATGTGTTCTTGTATTTTGAAGTCCATGAATTCATTGAATTGATATATGTCATTATTTATATTTATTCATCTAATAATAACTTTGTAGCCTCTTTTGTATTTTAATGGAAGTTTCAGTCAAAATCATACTCAAAAGGACATTATAAAGAACAATGTATCACAAAATCATATATTCTATTAAAAGTTCAAATTAAGGGAAGTCCAAGAGGACCTAGCATAAAACTTTTTATACAGTGGCAGTGCCTAAAAGTCTTATTGCCAAGTAAAATAATGTAGAAATAGAATAAGGTCCAATTTAGGCGCTAAAGCTCCAACTGAATAAGCTGACTTAGAACAGAACTTGACATAAGCTTGTATTATTGAAGAATATTAGTTTCTTTTCTGTGAACTATTTGAGTAAATTTTTAATTTAATTTCTCAATATACAGGGATAACGATTTTCAACTAATAATAAATTATCAATGAATGATGAACTAACCAGAAGAGCATTTGATTAGTCAGTCTCAATCTACATTGGCTTTTAGTATCATAACAAGTTAGATGCCATTGCTACTTAGCAAACTCGTTTACAGGAGTTTTTTTGCACTCTTGTCCTCCTAAGCATATCAAACAAGATTTCTGAAACTTATTACACTCCTTCAAAAGGAGAACGGTCCAAATTTTTTTAAAAGAAAAACACTAATTAGTCAAAATATAGTAAAAACCAAAACCCATTACGAATAACACAGAACAGATTCAACCCATTATGAATAACACAGAACAGATCCATCAGATAATCTCATTAATAAACCAAGGTTGCAGAAACCCCTTGTATAACTGACGAGGTTAAACACTGAATGCCTTTTCTGGATTCACATGACACATTTTGTCATTCTCAAATTTAATTTTTCAATTTAATTGGTTATCATTTCCTATACTAAATTTTATATATCACAGGTTGGTTGGAAAGAAGGGTGTAGACCCTTGATTGGTGTCGATGGCACCTTCTTGAAAGGGAAATCAAAGGGAATATTGCTGACAGCTGTGGGCTTCGATGGTAATGATGGTTTGTACCCATTAGCGTTGGGATTAGTGGACAGGGAAAATGCACTCCAGTGGTCCTGGTTCCTACAATGGCTGAGTCATTCTCTAGACGTAGGCAATGGTGAGACTGTCACATTCATGTCTGATATGCAAAAGGTAACAACATATATTACAATGTTATCTGAGTTTTTGTTCTATTAAGTTTGTTTGAAATTGGTTTTAATGCGTTGTGTCATTTATATGTAAGGGTCTTGCTACTGCTGTTGGTGACGTTCTTCCTGCTGCCGAGCATCGATTTTGCGCCCGCCACATATATGCAAATTAGAGCAAGAAGTGGAGAGGGAATGAGTTCAAGAAGAAGTTTTTCTTATGTGAATGGAGTACGTACATTGAAGAATTGAATGACAATCTCACCAAGTTGGGTTCCTTGAGGAAAGAGGCAGCCGATGATGCAGTCACGTATAATGTCAAATTTTGGGTTAGAGCTTATTTTACTTCTAGATGTAGGTCTTGGGTCGTAGATAATAATATGAGTGAGTCGTTTAATGCGTGGATAGATGAGTATAGGTTCTTACCCATAATTAGAATGTTTGAAGGGATTAGATTGAAAATGATGGGTAAATGGGCTCAAAGTGAGACACACGTTCGTGGCTGGAAAACTGAGTTCAGCCCTAAATGCATGGATTTGTTTGAGTCAAATAGATACCTGGCTATTAATTGTAGAGTTTTCTTCAATGGGGATGACGAGTATGAAATAGTAAAGGGTCAAGATAGGCATATAGTTGCTGTTTCAAGAGGAATGTGTACATGTAGAGCTTGGGATTTAACGGGAATACCTTGTCAGCATGCCATTTGCGCAATGTATCATGCTAAGATAGATCCTAAGTCTCACATATCCCACTACTATCACAAGGACACATATATTGCTGCCTATAGAACCAAACTACAACCTGTTAGGGAAAGGAAATTTTGGGACACCAAAAATTTCCCACCAATGCAACCTCCACATGTTACAAACCTACATGGGAGGCCTCAGAAGAAAAGGACCAGAACTGAGGAAGCAGTTAGAAGGAGGAAAAACTCAAAATCTGCTCGCTAAGAAAGAGATGCAGCTGCATCTCATGTGAATCAAGAAGGGGGACAACAAAAATTAAGTAAGCATGGAAAGACCCATAAGTGCAGCCAATGCAAGAAACCAGGCCACAACAAAGCAAGGTGTAAGGAGGTACGTTACTAACGTATTATTATACTTAACTTGGCATTAGTAAGAAGTAATGAAAACAAGGCAGAAATTATGGAAGTTATGCATGCATAAACCAAGATTTTGGGTGCTTCATGAAATTGGGTGCTACAAGTATTTCCATTAGCTCTTATATTCAGAAGTAGAATAGATAGAATGTGAATTTAATAAGGAATACATACACTTGTTTAGTTCTTCCTCATGCAATGAACAGGAAGTCATGCTAGATGTCTCATTTCTTCCAATTTTAGATTTTATATTCTTGCTGTAATACTTGTAATCACATCATGTGACTTTTAGCCTTTGGTTGCTTCATGAAATTGGGTGCTGCAAGTAGTTCCAGATTTTGGTTGTTGCAAGTAGTTCATGAAATTGATTGATAAGGAATGTATTAGCTGCTTTTGTAAATGTTAGCTGCTTTTTGATCAGGAATGTATTTGCTGCAAGTAGTTCATGAAATTGGTTGATGCCTCATGCTTAATTAGAATTTTGTTCGTTTTATGAATTTGTAAGCATGCATGCATGCCTAGCCTAATTCATTGTTTGTATCAATTAAGTAACGCAGGGAGGACTAGTTATTCATTTGTTGTTATTTGATTTAAAAATAAGATTGTTATTTGGTGTTTTTTATTTGTACTGTGAAAAGTAGTAGGTAGGTAGCTGATTGGTTTATGATTTAAGCTTTTATTTAAGCTAATTTCTAAGTTGATCTGTTTCTGATTTGAAGCTTTTATTTAAACTAATCTGTTTGTGATTTAATGTTATTTAAAAGCACCATAAGTGATGAATTTACCTTCAGCCTTCCTTATCCATATTAATATATTTAATACTACCACCCAACAATGGCAGGCTCCATCTCCTTAGGAACAACAGAAGGCAACAAAAGGGAGGCGTATGTCCAGTCAACAACCACCTCAACCGACCCAAACCCCCCAAGAACAATCATCCATTGATGACTTCACCTTTCAAGAGCCCCCTCAATCGACCCAAGAAGAACCAAGTCAGAGTCAAACATCCCAACCACCACTAAGGTCCTCTACGAGGCAGCCAAGAGGTGCAAATGGGATTGGGATCATATTTGAGGAGAGGACAGGACGTATGGTTTACAATGTAAGTTTCTTTGTCCAATGGTAGTATTACATGTAAATGTTACTGAATCTTATAGCTGTCACAAAATGTTAATAATTCTGGCTTGTGTTTGCAATTTTATATTGCAGCCCGGGCTTAATTCTGAGTATGTTATTGAAGAGGGCACAACACATGAGTATATGCAGAAGAATGCTGATCCACAGACTAAATTCCCCATCCCAAATGAAAGGGAGATGAGATTGGCTCGAGGATGTGGCTCTAGCTCTAGCGATTCTACACGTGCAAGATGCATTGAATTTCAGCCCCAATCAGGCACTCTTGATCCACCTTCGGACCTTCCATTTCAGCCTCCAGGCCTACAGTGGAGAGGCCAACCATGTGTGACAACCACACAGCTCGTACAACGTCTTCGCAACAACAAAGACAAAGGAAAGAATGCACGTTATTAGGCCTATGTGTATATGTGTATGACCTTTAGTTGTTTACTTATTTTGGTGACAAATGTGTATAGCCTGAACACTTCAAACTTAACCCTCTTTTTGGTGTAGGAATGTATTAGCTGCTTTTGTAAATGTGTCTGGCATTAGCTGATCAGGAATGTATGGAATATTAGTTGCTTTTGCAAATGTGTATAGCCTGAACACTTCAGCCTTAAGGGTATTAGCTGATCAGGAAGGTATGGGATTAATTCCCTTCACTGTGTAATTTTTGTAAATGGCTTATAGCCTTCACTTTTCTTGGAGTTTTTCGAGTTGCCTAGCTTGTAGTTTTCCTTTTTCTCATTACAATATGCTTTTGGTGACATTAAGGTGCGGTTGAGGTGACCAACTTTTAGGCATTCCATTTTTCATCATTTTTTCCATCACGCATGTAGTTTTCTTTCTTCAATATATATCTAACATAACAATAAAAGTTAACAAGAAGCTCTTGCTACCACTACAAATACATTATCACTAAAAGTTCATTGAAACAAATACATTGCATATCACTTAAACTTTTCTAAACTCTGATAACCTAAACAAAAGTCAACAACAACCCTTACAAACCCTTACAAATACATTATCACTAACAACACCCAAGTTAGTAACAATGTTGCCAATACAAGTCTGAATTTCCATTGCACCTTCTTCACTTCACTTTCTTTCACTAGATGTTCAGATTTCATCTTCAGCACCTCACCTTCAAGTGCAACAAGCTCTTTGTACCACTTCACACAAACATTCCTTCTTCGAAGTTGCTTGTTCTCATCATATAGCTTGTCAATGTCATTGAGTAGATGTTTGATGACTTCATTTTCCCTTTCCCCAAACTCACCATCGTGCCATTCGAAATATCCACACCCACCATCCTATGATGAAAAGGCAAACTAATAACTTCATTGTAAAAAAAATATATGAAACAATTAACAAACACATGTACTGGAAATATGCCCTTTCATTTAAATTCTTGTTATGATGCTGAAGTCGCTGCAATTAAAAAATAACATTTTCAAAGATGTTCACTCTATCATCCCCCAATACCCAAAATAATGTTATTGTCTTTTATTTTTACTTACACTTTAAAACTTACCACAACCATTTACTACTTGTAACTACCTCATAGCTATTATAATTAGCATCCAAGTAACTTAATTATCAGAATTATAATCAACATAAAACAAATAGTCAAATCCATTTTATTACTCTCATAACACAAGCCTTGACTAACTAGCATTTCCAACAACATTCCAATCAAATTTTCTCCTACACATTGTAAATGTGCAGTAATTATTAATAGTGTTATCAACTTCTCATTCTTCAAATCTTTGGCCAAAATTTCCAAATATCCATATACATACGTGTGTCTGTATACATTTGCTATGGTTCCCAACTCTATTTGTTTCTTTTTACCAAAACAGGAATTTAATTTCAAGAAACCAGAACTTAGACATGCTTTCATGGTCTTATAAATAAACAAATCAAAAAACAGGAATTTGCTATGATTCCCAACTCTAGTTGTTTCTTTTTACCAAAACAGGAATTTAATTTCAAGAAACCAGAACTTAGACATGCTTTCATGGTCTTATAAATAAACAAATCAAAAAATAATTGATACTCAATACGCACACGGAAGCCACTTAGAAACCTAGGAAGGAGGAGAGTTTTGAATATATACCTACATAATCAAAGCACAAAAAAACAGTTTCAGCATTTTCGTCACACAGAAGAATGAACCACCGATGACTTCAACTAAACTCATGGAAACTAGCAGATTCACACACCATACAAACACAACAAAACAAATAAAGGAGAAAAGGTTTTATACATGCACACACCATCAAGGAAAAAACGACAGTGTCAAGCAAGAAGAAAAGAGAAATAAGACTAACCGAGACAATAGATGAGCAAGAAGGAAACATTAACACCCAAAGTCGATTTTGTCATGATTCAGGGAAGACCCATCCATATGCCAAAGGAGACTCCTACCATCGACGCCAATCATTTCCCAACCCAAAACCACTATATTTGAATAGCTAAGGACTTACGGCAGCCAATTCAGAGTAGATAAAATGGAGTAAAGAAGCATACCTGGTAGTAATTCCGGCACCCATAAAACCTTCTACCTGGGTTTCCTTCAGACCACGATGTCCACCTCGGAGCCAACAATTTGTGATGGCAATACCGCAATGGACCTTCATAATGTTCCTCGTGGCTAGGTTTTCTCAACAAAACCACCTTCCTTCTCGCTTTCTCATTTCTCCCTCTGCTCGATGTTGACGAAGAAGCCATCCAACTACCTGTCGATTTCAGATTCCTCTGAGCTTCTACTATATGCTTCGACGTTGAAGACCACACAGAGCTCAGTAGTGAATGGCTTCAATCACGATCCAGCTGCCTGTCAATTTCAGATCCCTAATCGACCTACTGTGCTTGGAAGAATCGAAGACGTTCACAAACGCTCCTGGGTGAATCTTCGTTTCTTTTCTTGGTCGGTCAAATGGGTTGAAGTAGATATATGTCAAATATCTTAAATAAAGCCACGTAATTAACAAACAAATTGCTGACCTGGCAAACTTCAGCTCATTTTAACGGACGTTTGGCATTGATGTGACAATTGCTCCAGAAATATAACGTTGAAGGTGCTTTTGCACCCAAAAAAAGGTTATGTGCATTTTTGCACCTTAACCCAAGCTTCTTCCATACACTACTTTGTTTGACTTAGCTAAGATTACTTTTCCCTTCTTGTTTTCATGAAAAAAACCGTCCCCCTATCCTTAATTATCTAATTGTGTTTTTAATGTTCTCATATTTTAAAGAAGGAAAATCTCTCATTGGTTTACTTAGACTTAGGATTTTTTGGTTAATATAATTTAATTCTTCCATTTCTTAGTATAGTTTATTTACCATTAAATAAGAATTCCTTGTCCCATAGAAATAAATTAGGAATAATTAGTTAGATCCTAATTTTAATCTCTAATATAGGGTTTAATATGGTGTCAAGCTAATTTAATTTTTAGGCTCTTAAATTCTATGGAAAAATTGCCCATAAATGTAAATAAACACAATACCAAAATTTGAGACTCCATATTCACCTATTTAAAATAGGTATTATTTATGGGAATATAATATTTAAGATAATTATATTTTTTTTCGGGTATTACAACAATTTTGGTAAAAAGAGGAGAGAGGTATTACTATGATGATACTGCTGTAATACCCTAATTCAAACCATGTAATACTCAATACAATTATCATAAAAAAATACGTATAACAGCATTTGGGATTGAAAACTTGACTCAACATATACTATTGGGCATGGTGCTAGTCAAGCCTTTCACATAAAAGGGGTTGAATTGGGTGATGTTTTAAGAAATGTAAAACTTAATAAACTAAAACAAGTTAGAGTTAGACAGGAATCACCAAAGAGAGTAGAGAAGATGAACATGAGAGATTTATATTGGTTTGGTTTAAACACTTAACCTACATATAATCCCCATAAGTCCTTATGAGCATTGAACCAAGATTAGCTAGGATGTTGGCACCTCAATGCAAGCAAGCTTCTCTTAACAAACAACTTGCTTCCACTTACACTTTGTAATTAACATCCACCCAAGATCTCACTATCTTGAGCAACTCACTAAGAGTGTAATAGATGAAGTGAACAATCTCTATCTTGGCTGAAATTATGGACCCTCATGGACACAAAATTTGCTTTGGATAAGTGTCACAATCCTATAGTTCAATAGCTCTTCTTGTTGTCCAAGAATGATCAAGATTTTTCAAGACAAGTATACTTGACTTTTGTTGACTTTTTAACCCTTATCTCTTCTTGAACTTTTGGCTTACACATAGGCATTATATTTCAAGACTTCTTCTTATCCTCTTTCCCTCTCATTTGGACAAAATATATGGCCCCTAGTGCCTCTTGGATATGACTCCATTGATGAAAATTCTTGTGGCAAGGTTTTATTGTATTTATGCACTAATTTATTTAAATAACAAACATTCATTTTTCTTGTCAAAATTGACTTAGGAATAATCAATAAATTATCAATGTCACAATATATTCAATCTTGACATTTCATTAAATATTTAATTTCAAAATTTTATTGAATATTCACAATATATAGAGATTTTGATCAAGTGTAAATCGGGATGTTACACATTGTCTCAAAATTTAATGAGTTTTTCTTTTCGATTTTAGCCCCTTATCTTTTTCCCACACTACACTCTCTTTCCTACTTTCTATCATTATTACTCTATTTCTCTCTCTTACTCATCCCTTTATAAATAAGGGCATACTTGGAGAAATAAGTTTATTTCAGACACACTTATTAATTTTAATTCAAATATATTTTCCCTTGATGATACCTAGTCATATAGGAGTTGACGAATGAGAAATGCCCCCTCTCTATGTCCATTAAGACGCCATGATACAAGCGCCTTTACAGAAAACAAATAATTTGATTAAAACCAAAAAATTGAATGATAAACAATAACAAGAAGCTAAGCAAGGACACTATATTTTGATAGGATATTTTGCATGGTCGATTACAAATGCAATAAACTCTTTCATCCAATTTATATATTCCCTTGAATAATGATCAGATGACATCCATTTTGATCCATATATGCCTTTAACCTATTTTGAGAAAGTAGTTATAGGTGCATGACTATTGTGTTTACTAGTTACTTTAATATTTTGCTATTTATTTTTAAAATAAAATTGGCAGCATAACAACTTAAAAATAGAAGTTTTTCAAGTCTTTAAACCCTTTCTTTCAATTTATAGGAAATAATCAATCAATAAATCCAACACATCCCCATAACTTTTCACAACCCATAGCATAACTGATAACACATATCATAGTAACAAGTGTTAATTCTATCTTATGTAACTCAATAACAATTACTACAAGTGTTACAAGCCAACAAATAAAACACAAGTGTTAAAAATACCCCTATTTATTTAATGGTGGATCTACCTGCTTCTCACAAATAAATTTAATTTATCACCAGTTACTCAAAAAGTTCATCAATCACGTGTACGGACTAGTCAAAGTCCATAGTGCACACAAGTTGAACCATGGGTTCCCTATCCTCATGAATGATGGGGTGTCACATCATAGCCCCTCAAAGAACAAGTTGGCCTTTTATCATTATACTGCAATTGGTTGGGACAACAAATCAATAGAAATAAATCTAATCTTGTTTACAGCCCAAATATGCCTCAGCACTTGAAATTGAATTTCTCAAGAGCTCTCAATGTTCATTTTTACTCAAAGGTTGATCCAAGAATGAACAAGACTCAACTATACCAGGAGGTTCTTCAAAATAATGATAATTGAACAAATGCATGTCAAGCTCGATTGTTATCACAAACTTCAAGGTTCACTCTTCTCAAACCAACCCTTTCCTCTATCAATATACATGTCATGTCTTGCATTAAGCTACTGGTGAACATATGCCAAGCCATTGATAGTAAATGTATTAATTGTTTCTGGGGCTCACAAGGTGATCATAAAAAAAATGCATTTATATAGGAAGGATTTCCTTTTCCTTCCTACTGATCAAGGTAGTATATGGTTAAGACGCACTAAGCTCTTCAACCAAGCCCTTTTCGCTAAGCAGATTTGGAAAGTTCTATCTTTAGAGTCTGATTCCCTTCTATACTCTACCCTCAGAGTGAAATACAATGATGATTCATCTGAAAATATGATAAAAATGCCATACACTGAATCATGGATATGGAAAGGTGTTTCAGAGTGTGCTGATATGCTTGTAAGTAATTTGAGATGAAAGGTTAGCAATGGTCAAGGCATTCCCTTAAACCACCTATTGTGGTGGCCCATACAAGTTAGATCTTCTGACTCTGCAAGCATTAGCAGAGTTTCAGATATTTTAGTGCATAATCACAATCCTTTTCAGCCATACCAGTGGAATTGTCCACTCCTTCACATACTTTATTCTCCTCCCGTTTCTAATCACATTTCTCAGTTACCTCTTTTAGTTACTACACATTCAGATCAACTTTTTTGGAATGGTAATTCAGGTAGAAATTATAAAGTTCAAGATGGCTATCTTCTCTATGTTTCTGATTCTTTGTCCATCAATCATACTCAGGATCTATTTTGGAAATTCCTATGGTCAATTTCCCATCCTTTTAAGAATTGATTGTTCATCTAGAAATTGCTTCATAATGCTATCCCATCATTTGAAGTTTTGAGGTATCATCACCTTAATATTTCTGGTGAATGCCTTTTTGGTTGCAACAATGAATAAACTCTTGATCACACTTTTATCACATATCCCTATGCTAAAAGCAATTTGGTTTGGTTGTTTCTCAATCTGATTTCAATAATCAACCTTCTCAAACTTTAAATATGGCTGAAAGATTCCATAAGCTTGTTATCCAAGAATGGAAAGATCACTCTTTTAAAGGGCATTATCATTCTTATAAATACCATCAAGCTCTAACCCCACTAGAAATCCCAATTCTCATCATCGACCTAAATCAATCACTCCAAACCTAAACCTTAATGTCACAAAGTTCAACCAACTCTTCTAAGCCAATAAATAATCTCCAATAGTTCCGATCAATCCAAATACACAATTTCCAACTTAGTTCTAACTTCTGTAACATCCCAAATTCCAGATTCGAAAATCGTGTCGGTCGACACTTAGTTTTAGGAAAATCAACAGAGTTTGAGATGCTACAGCTTAGAGTACTGCAGAAATGGATAGCGTGCACTAAGATTCGGACAGTGAGTATCTGATATAGAATGCCCAGACATATGATAATGCCCCGACATAAGCTGATATATTAAATATCCCGAAGGAATATTTATGTGATACAACTTACAGAGATTAAATACAATTCTCTGATAAAGAAAGTCTTAAACAAGACCTATGGCTTGAAACCTAACATCAGTTAATCATACAATTTGGCCAGGTCGGTGTTCAATCTAATGGGAGTCTCACCAACTCTATGGCGACTTGTGACAACCCACCGATGAACCCTTCCTTAGTTTAAGTACCAAATGGTTTGAAATAACTTTATTAGATTCTTGCCAGAAACTAAATCCTAATAACTTCTACCGACCTTCGTCTTCGACCGCTGCCTCTTCACGGCTCTATCCACCGGCATCTTCTCTATCCTAGTTTCTTCCTTGTACTAGTTACTAAGACTGAGGTCCAATGCCCATTGGACCTCAGGTAACAATTAACCTTATGCTCAAGTATAACAGTATGCATGATAGATATTCATTTACAATTCAGCATATAACTATACATAGCACACAGCACATGTCATAGTTCATATCACAACAATACCTCTACATAGCACACAGCCCATGTAAGGTCCACATAGTTTGCACATAAACTAGTGCCACGCCCCGGAGCGTGTCCTCAGCGCTAGGAAAACATCCATACGGCATTACCAAGACTGTAACCCGTTTTCACATAATAGCTAAATGTACAAACAGTGACTTAAGACAGAGTCTTAATCACGATGTATGACCCAAGACTCAGTCTTGTCCACGACTATATGAATCATCACATCACATATAGAGCATACAAGCAGCATAAGAGTTAGAGTTATAGTACGCGCCCGTACCTTTCACCGGGTAACTGTCAAACGTCCGACCTTTGGATTCGGCCCTGGACCTCCCGGATATCCTAACATATCACCATATCACTTAGAATAATATCCTAAGAGATATTTCCATCTCTATTTACTTCTCTACCCTTGGTGGATTTGTTACTTACAATTCTGCCCTTACATTTATTCAAAAACGCAATGCAGTATTTTCTGGGCAGATTTTTCGGTAACTTTGGAAAATCGTAATTAATTCTAAAAAAATCATTTTGAGGTGCTGTAAAATTCCTCATGACCCTTGGCATGTCTATTTTCAAGGAAAAATATTCCCAGAACCTAGAACTCCGTGAATCATTCCCAGTTTTAAATTTTCTCAACGTTGCCCAGATTTTATTCCAGCAAAAATGGCTTAACTTCAAAAATTCATATCTCCTTGACCAGAGATCAAAATGTTGCATATTTTATATGTTTGGAAAGCCCTACATGTCTACTTGCTTTCTGGAAAATTTCATGATTTTATAACTTCATTTGTTACATAAAATCATAGCATCTTTTTCGCTGCCTGTCTAAAATTTAAGAATCGAAAATTCTACAACTTTCATAACATTGATCCATTGCTTCCCAAAAATTATTCCCTACTATGTTTTTACCTCTTCAGGCATTTTTCAATGCAATGAGGCCTAAAAACAAGTATAGGAATTTATTCTCTAATTTTCTAGATTAACTTAGCATTTATACTAAGAACTTATAAAAACTAAAGACTAGAACTTAAGAACTAGAGCTTACCTCTTGAAGACTCTTGAACTCCTTCCTCCTTCTTGCTTCACTCTCCTCTTAAACTCTCCAATCTTTGGTATGAGTTTGGTGTGAAGAAAAATGAAGCATGAAGCCTCCTATTTATAGCCAACCATGAGTTAACTACCTAGCAACTTTAATTCCATTCTAACCATTGGATTTAACTTAACTAGGAAGCTTAAATCTTGACCTTACACCTCTTACAAAAAATGCCACCTCCCCCCCTTTTCTTAGATTCATCTTTTCTCTTTCATCCACTACACACACACACACACTCACAACACACACATGTGCTCTTGTGATGTCATCTTAATGACATAATCAAGGCTTAGGTGTCATTGTTGACTTTTCAATACTAATTAGCAATTCTTAATTATCATGTTAATCAAGTGTTTACATGCTCCTTAATTATATTTTGCCATTAGCTAACTCAATTACATGAAGATTTAAACTTAATTACTTGAGATATTATTTCATTCTCTTTGGCTTAATTATTTTCAAATATAATTAGCCCTCATGTGATACTTTTAATTTGTCTTTAATAATCTTGAAGAATTATGCAACTAATCTCAATTAGTGCAAACTTATTTTGTTAAGAATAATTGTAATTCACTTAATATACCTCTTAATTATGCTTAATTAATTAGCAACACTTTTTATGCCAACCTTGACCCTCCATTGGTCATTAAATATCAAATTAGGGGTTTCATATAATTAACTTTGGATATCTCCTTTTATTCATCTTTAAACAATCAATAATTAATTACTTATTTAATCACTTACTAATTGTTGAGAATTTTCCTAATTAGGATTAATTATTTTCTCACAACTATTTTACTAAAATTGATAATTTATGCATTATGCAAAATATTAAAAACCATGGGGCAATTTATGTTCCTCAAAATGATATTTAATTTTGCCTCATTATTTCCCAAGGAAAATAATCTCATAAATTACCTAAATTAGAGACAACATACTTTCTAATTTTTAATCAATATTTAGTTGCCTCTTAGGATTTTATCATAATTTTCTCAGGGTATTTTATAACCCACAAATATTTCAGGGACCTATTTGCAAATTATCTAATGTTTTAGGGACCCTTTTCGCACATTATTTAATCTTAGAAGAAATTGTTCTAATAATAAGGTAAATTCAATACAAGGTGTTTGAGATCTCATATTCATCTATTTTCAATAAGTATATTCTACCAATTTATGATATTTACCCTAAGTCAAATTTTAGAGTATTACAACTTCAAAATAACCAATGAGAATTTCAAGTCAAAACAACAATCTAACTTATTAAACTATAATATATAACTCATATTAGCATAATTAGATCATCAAGCCTAAACTAAAGTCAAGGTTACCAAATCTAAAATCAATTAGATTTATTTTTCTTGTTAACAGTGTTAAGTTTGTCCATAAGTTGAAAATATAGGGGGCGTAGGGGAAAAGTATAATTATGAAAAATGCCTTAAAATTATATAAAAGTCTCAAAGATCAGAGGAAAACATATTTTTAAGGCATATCTGAGCGCTAGGTATACTATTTAAAATTTAAATGGCTAAAAAAAATGAACTATTGGCCATATAGCCTATTTTCGGATAATAATTTAAGAAAAATAATTACTTAAAATTATTCAAGGGCCTAAAAAATTGACTAAATATTTTGAAATGTAATTTTGGGGATCTAAAATTATTATGAAGATTTCAATCCAAAAAGTGGCCTAAATAAATTTAGAGCTATTTACTAGGAATTAAGGGCGTACTTTCTTGAAGATTCAAGGAGAAATAGTTAAAGGTCAATGTTTAGCTTAAAAGTTTCATAGAAATTATTTTAGAAGGTATAAAAGTTAATTAAGAAAAAAATCCTTGTAAAGTATAAATTTAAAGGGTTAATTTTTGGGATTTAATTTGCAAATAGGTACAAATAAAGAAAAGGGTAATATAGTAAAGTCATTACCCTAAGCCCAAAACTGGATTTGGACTAAGATTAGGCCAAACACTTGAAGCCCAAATTTGCCATCCTATAACAGCTTCCCCACCAGGAAAGGACCACTGTTTTTGAAGCTATTGCTTTGAATGCCTGTATGGGTGTTGGCCTCAACTGAGGTAGGTATTGTCCTCTCCTCTAGAGGATTTGTTCTTTGGGAATTTAAGAGCGCCTCCGCAAGGACTCAAGGCCATGACCTGAGGTAAAAGTACATGCCTTAAGAATCACTTGGTAATGATGTGCACTAGTACATTTAGACTCTTAGGCTTTGAACTTATCCTCAAGTCTAGAGTTCAAGTGCTTAGGGAGGTGACCTTATGGGATTTGTTCCCTAAGGGAAAAACCACTAGAGGGGTGGACAAAAGCTAGCTACTAAGGACCCGTTAGGGTGACGCAGTCCAGCACCCATGCAAGCGTCGAAGTATTGGCTCTAGGGACAATGGTTCTTTCCCAGTGGGGATCTTGGTGGGTGGGCCATTACACATCTTAGGCCCACGAAATGAGTTCTAGATTGCTTGATATTTGCACAATCAAATGTTAAAAGTTAAAGGGTTATTGTTTGAGGGACAAGCTTATGATGTGGACCAAAAGACATATTAAATTAAAAGTTAATCACCTCCTCCTTTGACTTAAGCTTCATCCAAGACCTTGGTCTCTTCATTTACACCATCATAATATTTATAGTGAGAGAGGGAGCTTGGCAAAGAGGGAGAGACGGTGAGCTTAAATGGGGAGGAAGAAGAGAAATCTCCTATGCAAACTAATTAATAGGTCAAGGTAAGTTCCTTAACCACTTTCCCACCCTTATTTTTTTCATCAGAGATGTTTTGGGGATAAAGATTATGTTTGGAATATGAATTTAATTAAGAGAAAATAGTGCTATAGCGAAATAATCATAGAAGGACATAGATTAAAGCCCAACTTGATGGTATATAGTGCTGCATATGTTAGAATTCATGTTTTGATGATAATAAAGCTTAGGGTTAGTGTTTTATAGGAGATATGTTTATTTGAAACTAAAGAAAATCATTTACTAGTTTGCAGTGCCTGTGTTTTGATAATAATAAAGCTTAGGGTTAGTGTTTTGTAGGAGATAGGTCTATTTGAAACTAAAGAAAAATAGTTTACAAGTTTGCAGTGTCTAATGATTTGAGTGAGCACTTGAGTGACGTGAAAAAGACTGGATTACTAGATCACTTGAGTGAGCATTCAAGTGATCTATTCATACTTTATCATTTTTAGCCCATTGACAGTGATTAAACCAGTTATGAAAATAATCAAATATCACTCAAGTGATGTACTTTGAAAATTGCTCTTCACTTTGCCAGGCACTAGAAGTGATCCATTATCCTTCAATAAGATCACTTGAGTGAGCACTCAAGTAATGTATCAATTTTGTCATTACTTCCTCATCACTATAGTAATATGAATTTTCTAAAATTATTTTCAAGTTAATCACTTAAGTGACCACTTGGGTGACCCAATAAGTTGCACCACTTTTACATCACTCAAGTGATTCTATTAGTGATCTATAATTTCAAAAATGATTTTGAAAAAGATCACTCAAGTAAGAACTCAAGGGACCTTCCAATCTAGCATCACTTTCACTCTACTTAAGTTATTCAAGCAATGATTTGTTTTTTTCCTAAAACTAAGTTCAACTTGATCACTCGAGTGATAAACCAAGTTGCAATCACTTTTATTGCACTCAAGTGATCTAGGAAGTGATTAGATTTTCATAAATGCCTTTTCATATAGATCGCTTGAATAAGCACTCAAGTGACAAATCAAATTGAAATCACTTTCACAGCACCTGATGATTCAAGAAGTGATTAGTGTTTTCACATTAAGATCACTTGAGTGACTTTATAATTTGAACATCACTTCTTCATCACTCTAGTGATTCAAAGAGTGACATGTTATCTTTCCAAAACAATTTTTGAAGTTAGGAGATTGAATACTCGGGTGAGAACTTGAGTGATGCAATGTTAGTTTTGGAGCATCGTCTCATATTTTTTTGATACTCATTCAAATCCCTCTTAAACATGTTCCCTTCACTTCTAATTGATTCTATGCATTACTAAACAATTGTATGACCATGTTTTAGGTGCTTATACATGGATTAACACAAGGATTATAAAAAATCACTTTTCGTCAAAAGCATTTAATGCTAACTTCCCCAATAATAAAAATGCTCTATGTCATCCAACTGTAACATTAAAGGTAGAAGGAATGACCTCATCACTCAAACAGATACATTCAAACCTCAAATGATCATTAATTTCTTCCAACCTATAAATACTTGAGCTTTCAAGACAGAGGTGCCAACCACTATAGACATTCATTGTTTTATTTATTACTAAGTCTTGTTCTCTATTTAAGAGAGTTATTGTACTGTAGTGATTACTCCATTTAATCTTTGAGAGAGATTGATTTTGATGATTTATTAGACTTAGTTAGTAGCTCAATGTAGCAGGACCTTGATTGCAAGGTGTAAGGGTGAGCAAGTGTTCCTTGAAGTGAAACTTGCTTGTATCGAGGCACCAAAAGCCTGAATAATCTTGAAAGCATAGTGAAATACTTAGAAGAATTTTTAGGGACTGAACGTAGGTCAAGTGGTTAGATCGTACAAATATAAATCTTGTGCGTCTATCTCCTCTATTCACTTTGGTGATATCTTTCTAACTCTAATCTCTTCATAAGTTTGATTTAAGTTTAAATTCTTAAACATCACATAATTCACCCCTTTTGGTGCACTAAAAAAACATTGAATTTTTTACAAAATTCAAAGTTTCCAATGTAGTTTGCAACGGAAACAAATTTCTAACAAAATCCATTCCATCGCTAATAGGACCATGACAAATCAATTTCCTATAGAAATTTGATTTTGTTGGAAATTTGTGACAGAACTCAACTTTGTTGAAAACTTATTTTTTATTGTTTAATTTCAAAATTCCATGTGGCATTTCGAGGAGAAACCGTGTGTCACGATCATAGGATGCCACATCATCGCCTGCACCTAGATCCACCACGTGTCTCCCTCTCACTTGCCACGTGTTGTTGCATCGCTCTGTCACATGTCACCACTCCATATATATATTTCCTGAAAATGCATCTCCTCTTGGCCCCAGTTAGTTTGGACCCACAACCTCGCCCGTATGCACACAATGTTTTACCAAATGGCTGGAATACTTTTTTTTTTATTGCTCAATTACACACACGTGTATTAGAAATAATCAATTATTTATAAATATATACTTGTTTCTTATACTTAAAATATATTATCACCAAAAACTAAATATAAATTTAATAATAATATAAATTAATCTTTTATAAATAAATTTCATATTAAAAGCTTTTACATCTTAAATGAATTTTCATATGACTATTTTTGTCCAATTTCTAAAATTTTATTTTTAATTAACTTGAACTAATAACTAATATACATACATACATACATACATACATATATATATATATATATATATATATATATATTTCAAAAATATACATGTGTATTGTATTATATATTTTTATTTTATTTTAGATGTAATATATTATTAAGAAATTGCATATAGAATATCATAATTTTAACAACATTTATAATTTTTTTTAGATATTTATATGGTTATTAATATCATAAGTTTTATTTTTATAAAGATATTATTTTAAAAATTAAATTTATCTGTAAAATAATAATTTTTTAATATTTTGAATGGAAGTAGCCTTGGAATTATTCCGTGGAAAAATTATTCATGGAAATTTCCGTGCCTAATTCCTTGGCAAAATTAGCCACGGGAAGTTCCGTAGCTAATTCTATGGAAAATTTTGTCAGAAATTCAGTTTTTTTTTTTTTTTATTTTTTTAGTGGAGAAAGGCTTGAACTAACAGCATATGGTGTCATTGTCTGATGATGTCAAAATTATTGGGATGTATTATTTGAATCTGGAATTTCAACTCTGATGTGGGCGCTGTTCGGTTTCTTGTTGGAGCTATAGAGGACTAGTGTGCTTAGCTGTTAGAAAAGTTAATTAGTATATGTAGTATTTGTTGCAAGATGATGGAAGCTTCAATAGTTCAAACATTTTAGGCTAAGAACTGATAAGAATGTACTTTTTGGTGTTTCCCAATGTTAGATAAATATCTCAAGTGGTTAAAGAAATGCCTCAACACTCAAATATATATGGTGATTTAAATATTAATATTTTGAAGCTGGAAAATTTTCAGGGTTAATGGAGAATGTTGTCCGTATTTATTTAAAGGTGTAGAAATGGTTGGCTTAAGAGAATTAAATTCTATAAGCTTCTCTCCTAAGCTCTGTTATGAACAACTACTGCTTTCATAAGAAAGAGTTGAAAAGTGTTGGAAATTCAAGCATATAACTATAGAGGACACTCTGTAATGTTTGGAAGCAATAGAGTTGAATTTCATGGACTTTTCCCCCCTTATACTCTGTTTTGGCTAGCCACTGTATTAATGAGTAAGAGTAGGACACAATTGAAAATAAGTTTCCAATAAGCTTTGAAGAGGAAATTTTGTGGCAATAGACTCCCAAAGATAAGTTTGGAAGCATTACTCATAAATACTTTGTGTTTGGTTGCTTGCATGTTTATTTTCCATGTCCTCCATAATTTGGCCTTTGAACATGTGTATGTGCCTGTAAGAGGTTGTTCTTATATTGGCTATTTACATGCTTAGTTTATTATCATTGCATATTATATATAGAGTTGATGTTTTGCTAATGAGATTCCCCCGAATCTCAAACCTTTTCTCCCATTTACCAACAACATGAGCTAGTTCCCTGTAAGGAAAGAGCATGCTGGAGGAAGAGTTCTGAAGGTGGAGACTCTGAGAAAACTATTAGCTAGCTATTGTTATTCTTGTGGCAACTTCAAGCCCAAATAATCTCTTGGTATGATGTTTTCCTTAAGGTGGCCAAAATCCAAAGTGGCCAAATAAGGAAGAAAGTTGCAAGAACCCAAACCAAAGCCAAGGTAAGTGGTGTTTCGGTCTTCTTGTTATTGTTCTTGGACTTTTTGGTGGTTATGATTGCCTTCTTCTTGAATTCTTGAGGATTTGAAAGCATTAATATTAAGGGGAGGTTTCTATCAAATTTGTTAAAAAATGGTTAAATCATGATTAAGGCCTAAACTATAAGCTAAAAGGTGATTTAGGGCTAATCTATGGTGTTTATTAGAATGAAACTTGGAAGAACAACTCTGTATTCCCCTAGCCCTAATTTTGGCTAGAATAGGACATGCATAAGAAATGATAATTTGAAAATTTTGATGCTTCCAATTTGTTTAAAAAGGAAAATTGTATAAGGCAATGGTTATGAAGTGATTTTGGAAGCATTAAAATTAAGTTGCATCAAAACCCCAATTCTGCTAGCGTTAAAGCTATGTGAGGCAATCTTATTATGAAATGTTTTTGGATAAATAAATAGTGTCTGAGGACTATAAAACTTTCTATATTTAAAGTATACATATCAACCTTTATTTGTGTAGGTAATATACTTAATATGGATTTGTACACGTTGAGATATAAATTTTTGAAAATGACCTTTGAATCTATAAATCAATTCTAGACAAGGTGTTATTATTGTTGAAACCAGAACAAAATGCGTGGGTAAGACTGTTGGAAGTATTTTTCTTTGAAAATATACTCAACAATGTTTAGATATATGTTGGAATCACTCTAATTAGACACTTGTACAATGAATTATGAATATTTAAAGCTAGATAAAAATTCTGGCAGACTTAGTCAAGGGGAAAAAAATGAGAAAATAAAGGCTGATGGTAATTAATTTAACCTTCAAGGGTTAAGATAAGTTTATAGAGATAGTATAGGCCCTTTAGATTTGAGTTGGGCATAATGTGATAACTAATCCTAATACTTAAGTATGTTAAGAATTTGAATAAGTAGTGACTGTTGTTTGCAAATGTACAAATATCAAGATTTATGCTTGCTTGAAGCAATTGAAGAACTTGGAAACAAGCAAAAGCTTGATAAGCAATAAGGTAGTAACTCTAACCTCACATACCTTGTATGGCTATATATGTGTGCTTGAACTATGTGTGTGAAAGTCGCATCCTGTATGAGGCCATCACCACTCAAGGCTCGACTGAGCTGGAAGAGCCCTTTAATATCTTCCTAGTGGCTAGGTGTAGGGCCTATTGGGCCGATAGTCCATTGGTAGCGAACCTAGTGTATTAAGTTATTTGGGTTATTACCTAGTTAAGTGTCCAATGTTGTGGTAGTGGATCATGTAATTATTGTGACACACCTACCGACCTCGCCCTTCCGGGTGGCGGGTAGTGCTATCCTTTACTTATATTTAATTTTAACTTATTAATCCCAGGTTAATTATTGTCTTGTATCAGAGTATAAAGCAGTAGACCACACACTATGTTGGACAATAATATACTGATAAAAATACATAAATATAAAATTTACCCATAGGGGTCATATTAAACAGTCATTCGGATAATGATGTCTGACAAGTCAAAATAAAATACTACAGTCATCCGATAAACACAATAAACGTCTAAAGGAAAAACCACCAACATCCACCATCACTTTAGTCCTGCTTCGGAGCCTTACCACGGTCTCCCTGCTTTGCTCTAGATGAATTGCCAGTTAACTTAAGAGGGGCTGGGATTCAAGAATTGAATTCCAGAGTAACCATTAATCTCACATAATATGTATAAAAATGCATGTAAGAAAAACCAATAATAAACATGCAACCACATAACGTTCAATATTATGCACACAACAAGGCACACAGCCAAATCCGGAACTAACAGTCCTAGTAGCACACAGCACAGACTGCCGGGCACGGCACACAGCAAGGCCCTTATTGCATACAGCATGTTCCGATTTCAAAGAACTCGAAAATAAATGTCAATCAAATGTATGCAATACACATGACAAAACATCATACGCAAGTCACACAGAGTATATGAGGATTAAGGTTACTACCTGAATGTCGACTATAGATAAAAACAATTTCTCGGGCGCACAGATGATCACAATCAACCTAAAATAATAATAAAATATAAATATAGTTAATTCCTCTTCAATAAATATTTTTTTTGATGATTTATAATAAGCCCAATTAATGTGTCCATAATCATTAATTCCCTTTTCTTATTAGGGAATTTAATATGAGCTTATATTCCTCTTATTTTCATCATTTTCAGAATTTTCTAGCAAACAGTAGCTGATCTTCAAAAATTCATAATTAAATCTATAAAAATCCTTTTGAGTTGATTCCAAAGCCTAAATGACCCTTAATATGTCTATTTTCAACCAAAAAATATTATCTTGAGCCAACCTTAAACAAAAATCCATTTATATCTCAAGATATCACTGCTGTCCGAAATTAAGTTCAGAATCGAAGGGTCATTTTTAAAAATTCATTTCTCCTTAACTAGAGCTCAGAAAAATACCCATTATACATCAAATTAAAGCTCTGGAAGTCCTCTAACTAACTGGAAATTTCCATATTTTAATTTTACTTGAGTCATTCCCAGATTTCAAAAATATGATCACTGCCCGTAAAAACGCTACAGAGGTGTTCCTGAATTATGACTCAACTTCCTAAAATTGTATCTGGAGCTACAGACCCCTGTTTAAGGTGAACCAAAGCTCATTTCGAAGATTAAGGAGAGTACTATCTCCTGTAAAATTTTCATAGAAAAACACTAAGGTTTACTTTGATTTTGATCCATTTAAAAATCGTTGTCCAGCTGAAAATCCTGCACGTGAACAGTAACGTTGCTACAGTACGTGTGCACTGTTCCTTTACGATTTTACTGTAGCAGCCGATAAAAGACTCTGTTTTGACCGAGAAAAACAGAGGAAAAACACACTGTTACGGATATCTCATAAATGGGCCCAGTCCAATAACTAAAGAGCCTAGTCAAAATGACTTCAGTTATGCTCATAACCGCTTCCTTGAAAATAGGAGTGGTTTTATCAAAATATCTATCGTTATGATAACCGCCAATGTATCAAGAATATCTACAAAAACGCATATCTTGATATCCCTAAAATAAAGGATGAATTCAACTGATTAAGATAAGGCACAGGTACGCCTATAAATAGGGTTGTTACGGATATCTCATAAATGGGCCCAGTCCAATAACTAAAGAGCCTAGTCAAAATGACTTCAGTTATGCTCATAACCGCTTCCTTGAAAATAGGAGTGGTTTTATCAAAATATCTATCGTTATGATAACCGCCAATGTATCAAGAATATCTACAAAAATGCATATCTTGATATCCCTAAAATAAAGGATGAATCCAACTGATTAAGATAAGGCACAGGTACGCCTATAAATAGGGTAAACCCCTTACAAGGTACACACTTGGAAAACCCTAGCTTTTCTATTCACACAGAGCACACACACCACCCCCTCTGGCTATCATTAGCCTGTCGTATACCCTTGAACTACGTGGACTTTGATCCACACTGTGGTACGTAGGACCCCGAGATTTCACCCCGGGCCAAGTCCAACCCAACTTGTGATCTACACCGGATTATTGGCGCCGTCCGTGGGGACTGTAAAGTCCTATTCCCGTGACCCGTGATGGCTAATACCAGAAGCAAAAGCCACCCGCATGCACACGAGCAAGGTCAGGAACAAAATTTTAGCGAGACCCAACAGCAGGACGTTCAAGGCGTTAATCAGGAACAAATGGAGGAGTCCCCGGACTCGAACCTGGATGGACGAGCAGGCCAAACGCTGGAAAATACTAACCACGCTGGTCCCTCAAAGTTTCAGATTGGAAGCCCGGACATACGGCTCCTACATAACATTGCTGAGTCAATGATGAAACGGATCGAGAATGTGGAAGAATGCGACAATCTTCAGAACCAGAAGATTGACCATATGACCGAGGTGATGAATCAAATTCTTAAACACTTACAAGACCCTCTTCAGGAGGAACGCCGGGATGATCAGCAGAATGAGGACGAAGAAACCAATCACTAAACTATTGATCCCCTACAGGAGGATCATCCCGGGCAAGGCCGAATAGCTTCAACAAAAAATTCTCAGCAAAATAATCACCGGGACGCGAGTCAGGAGGATCAAGCCCGGCCACATAGGAAGGACAGCCGTACCTCGGACAATCAGGGAATTCCACAAGACTCTGGCAGGTACAAGACGTGGTATGGGGATGGAGGACAAAACAACAGCCCGTTCTCAGATGAAATTACAGAAGCTGAGTACCCAAGGAAATTTAATACATCCGACCTCCCTAAGTACGACGGAAGTCAGGATCCCCAGACACACTTGAACACTTTCGACACTGAGATGCTGGTCCGAGGATTCAAGGGGCCAATCATTTCCAGGCTGTTTACCTCAACGTTACGAGGAGCCGCCCAAATTTGGTTCCGGACTCTATCTCCCAAGTCCATTACCGACTTCAACAACCTGAGCGAGAAGTTCCTGCTGAATTTCGCGACAAGCAAAAAGCAACCCAGGTCGGTCTACACGCTGGACAGAATCAAGCAGCAACCCGGTGAAACCCTTCAGAAATATTTGGATCGTTTCAAGGCTGCCGCATTACAAATCCAGGGATTAACGGAAAGCGTCCACGTACACTTGCTCATCTCGGGCTTAGATAGCGAATCCAGAATGGGGAGATCGGTCATATCTGGCGAGATCAAGACGCTGGAAGAATTCCATAAACGAGCCAAAAAGTATCTGGACATAGAACAGATGCAGATAGCCAACGCGTCGGGAAAAGAGAGACAGAAAAGCCCACCTCCGAAAGGGAAGGACCGGGCAGCAAGAGACCGACCCCGTAACTCGGACCAGAAAACACGAGGACAAAGGCATGAGGGGAAGTATGAGAGATAAACTCCAATAAATGTCCCTCGTTCACAGTTATGGAGAGAGGTAGCCCTGACCGAGATGAGGAAGGTGGAGCGACCCCGACCACTTTATAATAAGGGAAAGTTGGACCGCACACGGTTTTGTGAATTCCACAATGGACCCAGGCATACAACGGATGAGTGCTGGGACCTTAGAGATGCGGTGGAAAAGTTTATCCGAGATGGAAAATTACGTCAGTACGTTATCAAAACACAAGGGCAGAAAGCCAAGCGCAAGCAGACGGATCGGAGTACAAGCCCGGTCTCCCAGAGGAGAAAACCGGAGGAAGCCCGGAGAAAGCACGACAATGAGGACGAGTTCCCGGAAGCAGAGTTTGACTGCAATGTCATTAGTGGAGGTTACGGAGGTGGCGGCGATACCGCCAATCAGCGGAAGAAATACCTTCGGGAAGTCTTAACCATCAGGGGACGACCGACCTTCAAGCCGGAGCCATCGCAAACAGAAGAGCCTCCTAAGCTGTTCTTTACTCAGGAAGATCTGAGGGACGTAATCCCGGGTCATCAAGACGGACTGGTCATAACCGGCCTCCTGGGAAAATGCCGTGTAAAGAAGATATTCATCGATCCTGGCAGCGCGGTGGATATCATCCTGTGGGACGCCTTTAAGCGCATGGACCTCGACCCAGAGAATCTAAAGCCGTGCAGGACAACCTTAATCGGGTTCAACGGACAGGATACAAATCCCAAAGGGTGTATAGAACTTAAAATGACCTTGGGCTCTAAAGAAGCCTTTAAGACTGAGCGAGTCAAGTTTATTGTAGCGGATTTCCCTTCGTCCTACAATATAATCTTAGGCAAACCAACCATTCATAGTTGGGACATGCTCATATCAACTAAGCATCAGAAGCTGAAAATGGTAAGTCGGAACAATGAAGTCGTCACCGTCAAAGGTGATCAGAAGGAATCCCGGCAATGCTATTTCTTGACAGTTAAAAACAATGAACCCGGAACATCTAGCTCGCAGCAGAAAGGAACTCGAAATTCAGCGCCAATTACGCCGAGCTCGGTCAACGTGGTAGAGCTGGATGTAAGAGAAGAAGCAAAGTTGATGAAAACAGAGCCTGATGGAGAGCTCACAAGCTACCAACTAGGAGAGGATCCCGGACAAATAACCCAGATCGGGAGTTCACTTGCCGAGCAAGAAAAAAGCGAGCTCAAAAAGCTGTTATGGAGAAACAAGGACGTATTCGCTTGGAAACCTTCGGAGTTACCAGGAGTTGACCCGGCGTTCTGCTGTCACAAATTGACCATAAATCCACGATATACGCCGGTCTCGCAGAAGAAAAGAAAGATTGCACCGGACCGTCAGGAAACCCTAACCGAGCATGTAAGAGAACTGCTGGACGCGGGATTCATCAGGGAAATCCAGTATACCACGTGGTTGTCAAATGTGGTAATGGTCAAGAAACCAAATGGCAAATGGAGGGTGTGCACCGACTACACCGATCTCAACAAAGCATGCCCCAAGGATGCTTACCCCATGCCAAATATTGACCAACTGGTGGACAATTCCTCGGGTTTCCAGCTGCTCTCATTCATGGATGCGTATTCCGGCTATAACCAAATAGCTATGCATCCTGAAGACCAGGAGAAAACAGCTTTTATCACGGAAAAAGCTAATTACTGCTATAATGTCATGCCTTTCGGACTGAAGAACGCAGGAGCTACTTACCAGAGGATGATGAATCAAGTGTTTGAGGCACAACTTGGCAGGAACGTCGAAGTTTACATCGACGATATGATCGTAAAGTCAGTTAAGCGATCCAACCACATCCAAGATTTGCAAGAAACATTTGATAAGCTCCGGACTCACAGAATCCGACTTAACCCAGCTAAATGTGCATTCGGGGTACCAGCGGGTAAATTTCTCGGATTCCTGTTGACAAACCGGGGGATTGAGGCCAATCCGGACAAATGTCAGGCCGTCCTCAATATGGCTGCCCCAAAAAACAAAAAAGAGGTACAACAGTTGACTGGCAGACTGGCCGCGCTGACAAGGTTCTTACCGAAATCGGCAGAAAATGCTCTTCCTTTATTCAAGTTATTGAAGAAGGAAGCACGGCATGGAGAATGGAACTCAGAGTGTGAAGCCGCCTTTGACAAGATCAAAAAATGCTTGTCATCACCACCCGTGCTGACAAAACCCGAGCCCGGAGAAGATTTGATATTATATCTATCCGTGGCCCCAGAAGCAGTAAGTGCCGCCCTGGTGAGAGAAGATTCGAAGGAACAGAAACCGATTTACTTTACAAGCCGGGCTTTGAAAAGTTCGGAGCTAAGATATCAAAGGTTGGAAAAGGTGGCCTTTGCGCTCCTAACTGCCGCGAGGAGATTACGCCCTTACTTCCAGGGGCATAAAATAATTGTCCGAACCAGTCAGCCCATACGTCAAATACTCCACAAACCTGACTTAGCAGGAAGAATGATGAGTTGGGCAATCGAACTATCCGAATTCGACATAGTATATGAAGCTCGGCGTGCTATTAAGTCCCAGGCTTTAGCCGACTTCATTGCAGAACTGGTGCCAACAGAGGTAGTCCCGAAAGCAGCCCTTGACGTTTGGAAAGTATTTGTAGACGGCTCTTCAAACGCCAAAGGAAGTGGAGCCGAGATCATAGTCGAAAGCCCGGAAGGAGTCGCCATGGAACACTCCCTGCAATTACACTTCAGAACGTCCAATAATCAGGCCGAGTATGAGGCTGTATTAGCCGGGCTATCATAGGCAAAAGACAATGGGGCCAGGAGGGTTCATCTCTCTACCGACTCTCAACTAGTCGCGGCCCAAATCAACGGTTCATACACGGCCAAGGGACCCTTGCTAATTAAGTATCTGGGGAAAGTCAGAGAGGCAATGGCCGACTTCGATGAGGTCCTAGTCACCCACATCCCCAGGGGAGAAAATGCGAGGGCAGATATCCTCTCCAAATTAGCAAGCACCAGGAACTCGGGAAATAATCGGACTGTAATACAACAAAGTCTCAAGGAGCCCACGTGTATCATGGTCATCGCGGCAGCAGAAGACTGGCGAAAGCCAATCTTAAATTACCTGGAAAAGGGAGTTAGCCCAGACGATCCCGGGGAAGCAAGGCAGATAGCATGGACCGCGTTAATGTACACGGTGGTCGATGACCAGCTCTACCGAAAAGGCCTCCAATCCCCAATGATGAGATGTTTAAACCAGGCAGAGGCCGAGTACGTGCTATCAGAGATACACGAAGGGATAAACGGACAACACATGGGGGCAAAGGCGTTAGCTCGGAAGGCCCTAAGGGCTGGATACTACTGGCCGACAATGGTCGCGGACTCCAGAGAGCACGTACGGACGTGCGAAAGCTACCAAAAACATGCTCGGATCCTCTGGCCACCTCCGACCGAGTTGAAAACCATCATGGCTCCTTGGCCATTCTTTAAGTGGGGTATGGACCTCCTTGGACCGTTCAAACCGGCCGCAGGGCAACTGAAATGGCTTGTGTTAGCTGTGGATTATTTCACTAAGTGGATCAAGGCCGAACCACTGTCGACCATCTCGGCTACTCGGATACAAAAATTCTTCGAAAGAAATATTGTTGCAAGGTTCGGGATTCCTGCCGAGATCGTAACTGACAATGGTACTCAATTCGTGGACCAAGGTTTCCAGAGGTTGATGTCCGAGCTCGAAATCAAGCACCATTTCGCCTCGGTAGAGCATCCGCAATCTAATGGGCAAGCCGAGGCAGCCAACAAAATCATTGTTGACGGGCTCAAGAAAAGGATGAGTAATGCAGAAAGTAACTGGGTCGAGGAACTATACCCGGTACTCTGGGGATACCGAACTAGTGTCCAAACCTCGACCCAGGAAACACCCTTCCGAATGACATATGGATGCGAGGCCATGATCCCGGTTGAAATTGGGCAAACATCATAGAGGAAAGCCAAAGTCATGGAAGAGGGAGAACACGCTAACAACAAGCAGTTAGCAGCCGATCTAGACCTCATCGATGAAGTGAGAACGACGGCACACTGCCGAGATCTGGCAACGAAGCAGCTGGTGGCGGCTAAGTATAACCGCAAAGTTAGACCGCGAGCGTTCGATAAAGGTGACTTGGTATTACGCAGAGCGGATATCGGAAATAAGAATGCCCGGGATGGAAAACTTGCAGCAAACTGGGAGGGTCCTTACCGTGTTTCGGACAAAATGGGGCCCGAGACTTATGCCCTTGAGATGTTAGATGGCACGCCCATTAAACGAACATGGAACGCGGACAAACTAAGGACTTACTACAGCTAAAGACCGGGATGCACTCGGAATAAACGCACAGCGGATGTCAGTGGTGACTGAGAACCGCTTTTTAGCTTCAACGGATGTCGGTGGTGACCGAGAACCGTTTTTTATTACGCATTGTTTTGCTTTTAGCAGTATTTTCCATTGATTTTAAATTGTGTAATTCCAATTATTTCAATCAATAAAAAAGGTGGTTCAATTCATGGGCCAACCTAGTTATTACTTGTGAAATCAATGCAAAGATAGGCTGCGACAAAAGCAAGATAATTAAACAAAGACTTGGGTTTCGCGATCCCGGTCATGATAAGATTTGTCAACAAGTCTTGTAAACCTTACGATGCATCGGAACTGTCCCCTGGGGTGGTGTGAGATTGCCATAAAAGATCCTGATCAGGTCGAAATGTTTAGGCTCCTATTCAAAAAGGATATTAGGGCCCGAACATGTGGCAGTTGGCTACCATCTCGGTACGGTACTTTACAAGATAAAGTACTTAGATGATTTTTGAAAATCGTCTGTTGTTTAGAATGCCCAACCATTAATAAACGTGGCCCGTTTGTTAAAACGTCGGTTGAATAACCAGCAGATTCTGCGCAATATATCTTGACTTTGGCCAAGTCATAAAATAAAGAACCGAGCTTCGTGCACGGATTATGTTCCCCTTTACTCATTAACTGGTGAATTAAAACACGAGTTTGGTTTAAAGGATGAAAATAAATACATGTAAGATGGACGAGCTGAGGATGCTAGAAAAATCCGGGAACACCGGCTTGTCATATTATTAATTTTGAGGGCAAAGGCCCCAGATTACAGAAGAAACAAAAATGAAAATGAAAATACTACATATGGGAAAAAATAAAAAAGATCCTAGAAGGACGGCATCAAGATTGGGCTTGGCCGGGCACAGGAGGGCCAGGGGCGTCGGTCGTCGGAGCATCTTCCTCAGCTAATTGAACACGGTCATCCTCCGCGAGATGCTCGGACTCTTCGACCGGAGAAAGTGGCGCTGGTACAAATAGCCCGTCCTCTACCGAAGCTCTGAAATCCACAGCGTCTAAGTTCATCGTAATGTCCGGATTCAGAGCTCGGACTTAGGCCAGGCATATGTTGAAAGCTTCAGCAGTCGTCTCCACGACCAGGACTTCCAGCTTATCCACCTCGGCAGCAGACGCCACGAGCTCGGCCTTGGAAGCGTCGAGGTCGGATTGGGCGAGATGGAGGTCCCTCACCAGCCCCGCATACTGACCCTGCAGGGCGTGCAGTAAGGCATTGAGGGTGTCTTCCCGGGCATGACTGGCGTCAAGCTCGGTGGAGAAATGATCCCTCTCAGCAAGGGCCTTTGATAGCTCCTCCACCGCCTTTATCTGAGCCTCTTCCGCTTTCAGGCGCGCCTCCTCAGCCTCCCGCTGCCTGATCTCGGCCTCTTTCTTTTCAACCCGAGCTTTGGCAATCTCGGCTGCAGCCCTGGCGTACTTATGCTTAACAGAAGCATAAGCGTCCAGCACGCCGGCTGTCTCCATTAAGTGGTCCTGCAGGACCTGCAGGTGATCGAGGTCGGAGTCGGCAAAGGCCTCGCCACTAAAATATTTGCTGGGAGGCTTCACCGCGTATTTGAGCTCCTCTGAGACCCCATCAGTCCACACCTCACCCCGCGAGTGAAGGCGAGACTTACCAGGAAGTGGGGGAGGAGGGACGCTTGTGGCAGCACCGGTGTCCGGGACAGAGGCCGGATTCTCTTCTGCGACCGAGATCGACGACGCCACGGACTTCGATCGCTTGCGCGGAATGAGATCTGTAGAGGCCGGAGAGGGCGCAGCCCTCTTTTCAGCAGTAGTCCTGGCAGGCGAAGGAGCAGCCACAGCTTTCTTCTGGGAAGAGGACTCCCCTTTCTTTTTGGCCTTAGCCCGGAGCTTCTCGGCCAGTTCTTGGAAAGAAGCCTTCCCCATGTCAGGCACTACAAAAAACATAACAAACATCATAAATGACAAGGGGCATACCAAAAAAAAAAAAAACATCCAACAGAAATCATACTCGGTGAATACAATTCCTCCACCGACTGTCGGATAAAAATCCGGGAATCAATAACATCCTTCTCGGCCACATGGTCAACCAGAGCTATCACGGTTTCAACCTCGGTTGGCTCTAGGCTATCATCGGAGGATGCAAATATGCTTTGGTCTTGGTCATAGTGAGCTTTCGACTAATACAAAGGAAACAGCAGCTCCACCGAGCTGGAATCGACGTCCTTAAGAAACCACGGTTTATGACCGGGTTCAGCGTTGATTTTGAAAAAAGAAGCCTTGAAGCCTTTCCAGGTGTCAGTTGCCACATGGAAAAGCTTCTTGTCCGGTTTCCCCCGAAAAGAAACCCAACCCCTCTTTTCTTCGGGCTCCCCGGGTTGACGAGCCCGTTGGATGTTAAAAAAATAAAAGAATGTCCCGGTGGTGGGAGTATACGCTGAATAAGCTCGGCCTCTTCCGGGGAAAAAACATTTGGATTAAAAGGCGGAGGAGAACCTTGATGGCTCATCCCGAGAAGATAGAATTTAAACAGGAAACCGAAAACCAAAGACGGAGAAAAAGGATTGAATAGACCAGAAGTTCAGAGAAGTTCAAGAACAAAGCAGAAGCCAGAACCCAAAGGGGAAGAAACTTGAAAGAACTCACAATAACCTACCCAGAAAAAAGAAAGACCAATAGATAGAGAAAGAAAGAAGAAAACACAGCCAAATAACCAGAGAAGGAAACAAGGAAAGTACCTGGTTTGAAATAAGTTAAGGGAAGAGGAAATGCGCAAGCCACGAAGAGCAGAAATGGGAATCTGAGGAAGATGAACGGGTGACTGGTTGCAAGTTTCTCTCAAGAAGGAAAATTCAAGGTTTGGTAGTTTTCAAAATGCAAGAAGCAGAAAGTCGAAGGCTTTTATAAGCAAAACAGGCAGACAGGTGAGAGTCAAGAAACTCAACCGTCAAAAGCCCAAAGGGCCCATACACAAATAATGACGTGGACGTTAAAAGGCGTGCACATTTAATGCTGATGGTAGGCAAACACGAAAACCAAGATAATGGGGCAGTTGCTCTACTCAGAGGCCGGCTAGTAAACATCAAATCAGCAGAAGGCAATGATGACACTCGTGGCCTCGAGATAAGACGAGTGTTGGATTAACAGATGAGGCAGACAATGATCCCGGATCGAAATGCTCACGTGGCCGACCACATGAATACACCCCGGTTGCCCGACCTAACTCCCCGTGCAATCTCAAACTTGGGGGCAACAAGTCCCGATCCACGAAAAACTAGACAAGGTACCTGTAAACGGGGAGTAAGACGATATAGAAATATCAACACTACCCGACACGAATAAAGAGGGGAGGTTCGAGAAAGCATGGGAGGAGTTCGGCCTAGAATCAAAATTATAGAACATTAAGACCAAACATTAATGTTCTCTCGGGATAGCAAACGAATGCAACCCGAGTTAACCGGGATGGGGGGCACCCGTGTCCCACTCAAATAAACCGGAATGCAAATTGATGACAGAGGGGGTAACCCGGGGACCAAAAATGTCCGACCTCGGAAAAAGAACTAGAAATCAAAAACCTTAGGACAACGAAATGAACTAGAGCAAAGGACGTAACCTGACAAGTACATCCCGGCTGCTCGGAGCCCTGAACAACCGGGCTGGGGGGCAACTGTTACGGATATCTCATAAATGGGCCCAGTCCAATAACTAAAGAGCCTAGTCAAAATGACTTCAGTTATGCTCATAACCGCTTCCTTGAAAATAGGAGTGGTTTTATCAAAATATCTATCGTTATGATAACCGCCTATGTATCAAGAATATCTACAAAAACGCATATCTTGATATCCCTAAAATAAAGGATGAATCCAACTGATTAAGATAAGGCACAGGTACGCCTATAAATAGGGTAAACCCCTTACAAGGTACACACTTGGAAAACCCTAGCTTTTCTATTCACACAGAGCACACACACCACCCCCTCTGGCTATCATTAGCCTGTCGTATACCCTCGAACTACGTGGACTTTGATCCACACTGTGGTACGTAGGACCCCGGGATTTCACCCCGGGCCAAGTCCAACCCAACTTGTGATCTACACCGGATCACACACCAACACCGTTTCTATTATTCCTTTTAGCCTAAATAGACCCAACGTGTAGCAACTTATCAACCACATATATATACACACACACATCAGTGAGATCATCATGAACCGGAAATAACATGCAAGATTGCTATATACTGTGATGTCCTATATATGTTGCCATGCGTATAGATAACACAGAAGGAGCATGCAACGTTTAGTATTTCAAGTTTTCTATTTCGTGACTCATAGAACAGAACCACTCATGCAGAACCAATGCAGAGAAAAATCAGAACCCAACGTGTAGAATTCGCTGAACCAAAAAGGAAAGAGAGTCAAAGACTCACCTAAACCAGAAATCAAACTGATCAGCTTCTTCTTCCTCTTCTTTCGACAATTCGCGCTCTTTCAATTTCTCGGATTCTCAGCCTCTTGGTTCTGCTAGCCTCGGTCTGTTTCTGTCTCACCTTTCTCTCACCGTCACACTCTCACGGTCTCAGCTCTGGGTGTTTGCTGAAACTCTCAGCTCTCACTCTCTGCATATCAGTTTCTTTTTCATCTCTCTCTCTCTTCTCAACTCCCAATCTCTTAACTCTCGGTCTCGTCTCAATGTTTTCTGTGGCTGGAATGGTTATCAGAGATGAATGAGAAAGAAGAAAGAATATATGAGACCGAGTATGTTGCTGAGTTTAAGAGAAAAGAACGAAGGCACTGTTCAACTTTCCTTCACTCTTGATTCATCTCTCTCCCTCTCGATTTTCTATATGCAGCAACGAACTGAAATGAATAAAACGCAAAGTATGGGTGGCTAAATATCTGGCGTGAGAGGGAAGAATAAGGGTGCATGAGGTGTCTGAATATGGGAGTGAGAGAGGTAGTGGAACATGGAATCTGTATATGAACGTAGAGAACAATCGCATATGGGTTCTGTTTTGCCGAAAATGCAGAAAATAGTGGAGCATAAACTGAAACGAGACAAGAGAAATATGACGCTGCTGCAAGCATGAGGGAGACCGAGGATCATGGCGCTGAATCAGAAATAATGGAGCATGGGTTGTCGTTCGAATTTGGCGCTGCATGAATTGGTGACCTGTCTTAAAATGAATGAGACACATGTATGCCGTGCTCTCTCTCTGTTTCTTCGGGCTTCCAGGATGGGTAAAAATGGATAATAGATGTAGGAATGATTCATTTGCGTTTTGGGCTAAGTATGGTTTATGAATATGGCTGATTTAATGATTCATCGGTGGGCTGAAAGAATGAAACGAAAAATGGCTTGCAAAACGTGAATGGATTAACCAGAAAGAATAATATATGGGCTGGACATATGCTAGGAGAAATGATTATAGATATTAAATATTTGAAAGGGAATGATGTTATGTACGTGGGCCAAAGTGTAATCCAAAAAGTATGGACTGATATGTTGAATTGGCTAAAAGAATAATAATCATTCTATGCAATTACTTATTCTGCTATAGATATTATTTTAGATTTTATTAAATTCCTTCCATGATGGTCATTTCCAAGCAATTAGAGCCAATTTTTCCACAATTCATCTCATATAATAATGAATTCTCAAATTCCAAATTCTTGAGATGTTACAATTATTGTTTGCAATCTATACTGCATGTAATTAATGTTTGCTATTAATGTTGCATCTGATTTGTGATATGTGATGTTTGATCCTTGAATGCTTTATATGATGTTGTGGGCTATTTCCTAAGTGTGGTTAATAGTCATGTACTATATATACATTGTATGTGAGATTAACTATTACTTTGATATTCATTTGAATTTTAGACATCTCTAATAGTTCAAGACGAGAGCAATGCAATGGTCATGGCTCCAGGGGCAAGGCAATGGGCGTTGGCAATTGATGGTTGTTGTCTGATTGATAGTTTAGGATTAGATATATGTTATTTAGTTTTGATGTTACTTTTAGACCGATTAGAGTTTGTAAATGATTTGTTACCTTATATTTTGGATTACTATATTATAAACCTTGTGGGTTAACTCCTGTTACATAACACCAAGAATTTTAATCTATTATCAGTAACTATTCTATTTCTGTTTACCCACTAAGCTATGTGATAATGCTTTGATGTATGTTCTAATCAGAGGGGTATGATAGTAGTAAAGCAACCACCTCCCTTTCCTCAAAGGTTACAGAAGCAAAGCCGGGAAAAGTAGTTTAGAAAATTCTTGGATGTTCTGATGCAACTATATTTTAACATTACTAGTGGAATCTTTAGAACATATGCCCAGTTATGTGAAATTCATGAAAGACACCTTGTCTAAGAAAAGAAGAATGGGTAAGTTTGAGACTATAGCTTTAACTGAAGAAAGCAATGCTATCTTGCTTAATTAGCTTCCACTGAAACTAAAAGATCTAGGAAGCTTCACGATCTCGTGTGCAATAGGAAGAACCTACTGTGGATAAGCATTATGTGACTTAGGAGTCATCATCAATCTAATGCCTATGTCTGTCTTTAAGAAACTACCAGTAGGAGAAGCAAGACCTACCACAATGACCTTGCAACTAGCTTATAGATCTATCGTTCAACCAGAAGGAAAATTAAGGATTTACTAGTGAAGGTAGATAAGTTCATATCCCCTCATGATTTCTTTGTGATGGACTTTGAAGTTGATTGATGTAATACCCGGATAATTATTTATCTGGAATATTATATTAATAAATAATACCTATTGGAAATAGGTGAATTTGTGGCTTCAAAACTAGTGTAATAATTACCTTATTTCCGAAGGTGACTTCTCATGAAATTAGGAGGAATAAAAAACTAAAAATCCCTAAGTGAATTTGTGGGTTATAAAATACCTTGAGAATATTATGATAAATCCTAAGAGGCAACTAAATATTTATTAAAAATTAGAAAGTATGTTGTCTCTAATTTAGGTAATTTATGGGATTATTTTCCTTGGAAAATAATGAGGCAAAATTAAATATCATTTTGGGGAACACACTACTAGAAAACTGATTTTTTGAGGCGGAATTTTTCCCTTGCAAAACAAGCATTTTCTGTCGCAAAATTATTTTGCGACAGATTTTGCGGTGGAAATTTGTCCGTCGCAAAAAAAGCCCTTGCAAATAATTTTTGCGGCGGAAAAAAGGAATTTCCCTCGCAAATTCAAATTTTGCGGCGGAACAATTTTCCCTCGCAAAATGAGAGATTTTGCGGCGGAAATATTTTCCCTTGCAAATTCCAAATTTGCGGCGGATAAATTTTCCCTCGCAAGTTGAGATTTTGCGGCGGAATAAATTTCTCTTGCAAAATTTTTTGAATTTGCGAGGGAATTATTTTCCCTCGCAATTTTGCGACGGAAAATGTATTTTCCCTCGCAAAATATGGCAATTTGCGAGGGAAATCGCAAAATATGACAATTTGCGAGGGAAAATTTTTTTCCCTCGCAAATTGCCATATTTTGCGAGGGAAAGTTTTTCCCTCGCAAAATTTAAAATTATTTTTAAAAAAAATCATCAAAAATTATAAAAAAAATTAAAAAATAAAAAAAATTGTATATCATAAAAATAAATTATACAATCATCATACAAGTTTACATAATAAAAACACAATATTATATAAATTATAATGTTCTAAAATGAACTAAAAAAAAAACTCTAAATAGCAGTAGCTTGGCCATCGTCACCGCCAGTATCGTCGTCACCACTAGGAGGCAGCCCCGTACCTTTGTCTTTCAATAGGGCATGGAGAAGTGCTCGCATCTTACTAATAATATTTCCTTGCTCCCTCATCTTCTCATCTTGCTCCCTCATCTTCTCGTCTTGCTCCAGCACCTTCTGTTCTAACATCTTTACCCTCTTATCCTCTGCAAAACCAACATTATGAAGTCAATTTACTTGTAATACTTCATTTATATGAAAGAGGGAGTAATGATTTGTGATTGATAACAAAAGTACAACTCTACCTTCAGGACCACCTCTACTACTGCCGGATGAGCGCCTCGAAGACGACTTCAGTTGGCTGGCAGAAGCACCCATCCCGAAAACTCTCCCCTTCTTGTCCATTCCGCCTGCAGCTTGAAGGAAGATACTCTCGTTATCGGAATAAGAGGACGATGGGTCGCTCTGAATCTGTAAGTCTCTCTCCTGCGTCAGCTGCTGATAGGTCTCCTACAAGCACAAACATACAACACAAATAATGCATATAAAATAAAAGAAAGATGTTACTGTTTGAAACAAATAATAAATGTAATTAATATCTCACCGCGAATTGCTGGGACTTGGCGTTAATCCAACGCTTGCCTTGACCCTCAACCGGCTAGGTATGAGTCCGCTTAAAGGTGGTCCAAGGAATCAAATCTGCAGGAACTTCCCCAGACGCTGCCTGCAAACACAAATGATAATCATTCATTAATTATTGATTAAGTATAAAATATTGAAAGCTGAAGTAGAAAATAGCGTATATTTACAATCTTTCGTCGATGCTCACTAACTGGAATGCTGCCGCCAGCATATGACGGTCCATCCATGTGGGACCTATTTAATTTATTTTGCTCACTTTGCTTCAAAAATCTTTCGTCGGTGGCCCACTTGTCAAATAACTGGCCTGCAACCTCAGGCTTAATCCAATTTTTTTTTCCTTTTTCATGCCTCAATTTATATAATTTATCAGACAGCCACTTGCTTCCCTTGAAGTTATAAGCCTTCTTTAAAGTTGGGAGATGCTCGGGCAAGCAGCTAAACTTTCCCTGAAAAACAATACTAAACAATTAGTGCTCTAAATTATACAAGTAGTTAATCAATTTGCATTTTGATGAGAATAAAAAATTAATAACCATAAATCACATAATTACCAATAACTCAGTGAACCAAACATCTCGCTTGCTCTGAGGAATCACTTTCCATGTGGCCCAAGGTTGATCAAAATTACGAAATATTTGCTCGGCCATGAAATCCGCCACCGGCTTATAAGGATCAAACCTGAAAAAAAGAGAATGTTGCAAATAGTAGCATACAAACTAAAGGTAAAAAATCATAACATTACATGACTTACTCGGTGCTCCCTACAGGACGGATCCACATCTTCCCTGTCGCAAGATCAATGGATCCCCAGACTGGGTCGTTGGAGGAACTAGCTTGCCCGCCCTGGCTATGAGGCGATGCAGTGTACTGAAAGAATAAGTATATTGAAAATGTAGAACATAGATGTTTTAACAAAATATATGTAAATCAGTCAGAAATCATAAACTGAACCTGCTCTGCCTGATGGTGTGGTGGATATGTATAAGTGAAAGGTTCACCTATATCGCCCATAACAGAGTCAGTAGTAGGCGGTGAAGATGAAAAATAAAGAGGCGGAAGCTCCGGGGAAGAGTTAAGCCCTCTGACTACATGGGGGGTAGATGATGTCGGCCTACCCCCTCTGATAGAACGGGCTCGGCCGCTACCTCTACTATATCCACTACCTGAATGGCCTCCTGGATGCTCCATTTCTGAACACTTATAAACATGATGTCAAAATATATATAATTATAAGAAATTTACTTAACACAATAATAACTAAGCAACGGAGTATCAAATATAATAGATCGTCATAAATAACTAACTTAAATCAATCGGACGATTCCTGTTCTTCCTCTGACGTCTTATAATCGTCGAATTCAGATTCAGTACTAGAGTAACCCACTTGTTCCTCATCGTCTGATTCCGCATTCTCAATTTGGATAGGAATCAGCTCTAAGTCTCCAGTGGAATCAAAGACATTGCAAGGTACATCTTCCTCGACATTACTTACGGCAAGTACATGTTCCACATCTGCTTGGAAGGGGTCAGTCATGTCGTCATTTGTTTCTGACTCTTTTGAAGTAGGTATAATATTTCGTGCTTTGGTTTTGATAACTCCCACCCACTCTTGACGGGATGTAGGGTAATATGTAAAATAAACTTGTTCTGCCTGTTGAGCAAGAATGAATGGGTCATAACTAACTGCATATCTCCGTGACCACTCGATCTCAACATTTCCATATTTGTCCACCTTTGTACCACGCGGACTGTTATCAAACCACTCACATTTAAATAGAATCACTGACTTGTCCCACTTGTAATCCAGCTGAATTATATCAATTAACTTGCCGTAGTAGTCGCACTCCACCCCGTCAACTTGGCCACCTCGACAACATACACCGTAATTGCATGTTTCCGTATTTCCGTTAGCTTCAACAGTTACAAACCGATACCCATTGATTACATATTTTTTGATCCTGGTAACAGCTGTTGCAGACCCGTAAGCTAAACTCCATACAACATCATGTGGAGCTGACGCATAAGCTGAAGTCCATGTTTTTTGCTCGAAGTTGTCTCGTAACCAATGAGGAAATTTATCCTTCATGAATTCATCGAGGTCGGAATCCGAGATCAAAGGATTTATTGATCGGACCCATTGTGAGAAGTATCTGTAACAAAAAGAAAGAAATTAATACTTTAAACCGTAGCAGTTACTGAAAAGATGGAATCTTACTTTAAGTACGGGGCGGCCTCTTCACAGTTGTTTAGAATGTACCACTCTGCTACTTTCTTATCGCTTCCTTCCAGAGTTGACCTACAATTTGTTCGAATGACCCGGCCAGGATAATTAAATATTGATATTTGACCACTCGTCTCACCGCCATCATCGTTGCGAGGTACCCCCTCCATCTTGATATAACTTCAGGGGGATAATAGTATGAGCAAATTTGGTGGCCTCTTCGACCAGATACGCTTCTGCAATAGATCTTTCAACGTATCTTGTATTTTTGATCTTATATTTCAGTGTGCGTAAAAACCTTCAACGGATAATTAGAGAGTATTTATAACCTATGTCACAGTGTGTTTGAATTAATCACAGCGAAAACAAATATATATTACCTTTCAAACGGATACATCCACCTATATTGTTGCGGACCTCCTACCCTTGCTTTGTACGCCAGGTGAACGGGCAAATGTTCCATTGAGTCAAAGAAGCTAGGAGGAAACACCATCTCTAACTTGCATAGCATTTTTGGCACACTCTCCTCTAACTGCCGTAACTTGTCGACATTAAGTTCAGAAGCACAAATTGTTGTAAAGAAGAAGGAAAACTCTGTCAGAGTATCTAATACATGCTTCGGTAGTGCCTTGAAGGCCCACGACAATAATCTCTGAAAGAAAACGTGACAATCATGACTCTTCATATCGCGTAACTTCACCTCGTTCAAGTCCACACATCTTGAGAAATTTGATGCATAACCATCCGGTAGATTCACACTATTAACCCACTTCAACAATTCTAAATTCTGCTCTTTGTTCAAGGTGTACGGCGCCCTAGGTTTGGAAATCCGACCCGTGGCAGTCTCTACCAAATGCAAAGAAGGCCTTCTACAAATCTGTTGTATGTCAAGTCTTGCATTGATTGTATCCTTTGTCTTACCCTTGGTGTCCATGACGGTGTACAGAATATTACAAAACACATTCCTCTCAATATGCATGACATCGAGGTTGTGTCTTAACAATTGATCTTTCCAATATGGTAGCTCCCAAAAGATGCTGCGTTTGTTCCAATGATGTTGAACGCCATATCCCTCAGGCTCACTGTAAGCAGCTCCTTCTTCAACACTTTGAATGTGCTTCACCCTCTCCCATATTTCTTGCCCACTTAAACGACAAGGTTTAGCTATCGTTCAACCACATTCTTGCTGAAGTCTTTTTTGTTTATTCTAAACGGATGATCGAGGGGTAGGAATCGCCGGTGCCGGTCAAACCAAGATACCTTGCGACTGTATGGCAGGCTAAACCCCATGTTCTGTTCAAGACATATCGGACATGCAAGCTTCCCCGATGTTTGCCATCCGCTCAACATCCCATATGCAGGGAAATCATTTATCGTCCACATTAAGGCAGCACGTAGGATGAAATTCTGACTCAATGATACATCATACGTAAGAACCCCCTCACTCCACAACATCTTCAACTCGTCTATCAAAGGCCTGAGGTACACATCTATTTTCTTTTTTGGGTTGGATGGCCCAGGGATTAATGCGTTGAGGAAAAAAAACTCTCTTCTCATACACATGGATGGTGGGAGGTTGTACGGAGTCACAATCACAGGCCAACTGGAATAAACCCTGCCGGTTTGGTTGAAAGGAGCAAACCCATCTGAGCATAAACCAAGACGGACATTACGGGGATCGGCTGCAAATGATGGATTCGCCTCGTCAAATTTCAGCTAAGCTTCGGCATCAGATGGATGCGTGACAAATTTTTCATCCCTATGATGCTCTCGGTGCCATCTCATGTGAGCAGCTGTTTGTTCTGACGAATACAATCTCTGAAGTCTGGGCACGAGGGGAAAGTACCACATCTTGCTTAATGGTTGAGTGGTTGTTTTCCCTTTAATCTTCTTGTACCTATCATGTGAACAAAATTTACAAGTACTCTGCTCAGCATCATCCTTGTAATAGAGCATACATCCGTTAGGGCAGCAATAGATTTTTTCACAACTAAGCCCGAGCTCTTTCACCTTTTTCTTTGCTTGGTAAAAATCTTTCGGCAAATTATTGTCATTGGGAGCAACCTTACTCATGATCTGCATCATTTGATTGTAATTCTTCTCGCTCATATGGTGATCAGTCTTCAAGCTTAATGTTGCTAGGGTAGCCGATAGCGAAGAATATTCACTATTTTCAATGTGTTCGCAACCTTCCCATAAAGGACGTTGGGCATCTTGAAGCATTTGATAGAACCTACGGGCCTCCGGATTAGGATCCTCTCCCATGTGTGATGGTTGATTATGCATACCGGTCTCCTCTTCCATGCATGAAGGTCCAGCATGAGTCACGGGATCAAAATATTGGCCGATCGATGGGTACTGTCTCCTTAATAACCACTTGGTGTCTGTTGGACTTCCCCATGATGAACCCAACATTCATAATCCCTCATGAATCCTTTTCTACACAAATGGATTCTGACTGTTCCCGCGTCATGAAATTCGAAACACCTACATCTCACACACGGACAACTGATCGAGGTACTTAAATTAGTTGTGTGTGCCAAAGAAAATTGGATGAACTCTTCCAAACCGTCTAAGAATACTCGAGTAAGTCGTTTTTTCTGAGTTAGACGATTGTACATCCAACTCCTATCACGATTGCCTTCCATACTTCCCCAACCCAACCTTGCAAGATAATTCTTGGAACATAATACAATAATACCAACTAATTAATTCAGCTACTAACCTAAGTGACAAATACAACTGGCCACTTAACAAATTCTCTCCATAATTTTTTAATTTTTTTCCTCTTATTTGTGTCAAACTTACAAATTATATCTACAAATATTTCTCCTATAATTATAAAGTGATAGATAACATAAACATTAAATTTTTTTATTTTTTTTATATTAAAACTAAGTTGATAATTTGACACTGAATACTTGCAAAATTCCCAAAGAATAAAATATTGTATTCACTCTTATTAATGATTTCAGGTTTAAGTTGATTAGGATCTAATAGTTAAATCACTTAATTAGTAGATTAAAGACAAAACATCTAAATATATATAAACTAAATGATTTTTTTATTGTTGTTAAAAATATAAATCTAATAACAATTATACACAAATTGTTATTCTAATGTAATTCTTAAATATATTAACATTTATGTGTTATTTAGTTTATGTTTTCAAAATTAGAAAATTAAAACACGAATATACCAATTAACATAAAAATGTTATACCACATAAAATAAATTTATTGTATAAGTTATTAATTTATTTATTTTTCAAAAAATTATAAATATATGAATGTCTTATATTACATCCAATAGTACTCATTAATTTATCTTTAAATTCACATAGAATTATATTACATTTTTTCTTTAAACTCATGAATTTCCTCAAAATCATTACACAAGTAGTTCAAAGCTATAGTTAATTCAAATTGTTAACCTCTAAGATTTTATTTTTATCAATAAGTTATGAAAATATATTCAGGCAAAAACAAAATTAAAATAACAAAAATTTGATTTTAATATATTTTAAATTTAAATTATTAAAATTAATTCAGCATCATAATTTTTCATGTTCTAACAAAGAAATATTTATTAAATTCATATATCACAAAAGCATGCGTTTTAAAACATATTGATTAAAGCTAACATATTCAAAATAGCACTAATCATAATTTTTCATATACACAAATATATATATATATATATATATATATATATATATATAACAGTCAATTAATGGCAAAAAATTCGAGCAAAAAATAAATTAATGGCAAAAAAAAAAAAACGAATAATAAATCAATCCCAATAAAAAATGAAAATAGCACTAATCTTAATTAAAGCAAACATATTGATTATCACATGCAATATTGATGAAGGACTATAGAATTTCAGGAAATGTCAAAGAGGAGAAAAAACGCATACCTCTTGAAGGATATCTTGGAATGGAGAAAGAAGAGCAAGGACGGCTCACCAGGATGCTTGGACTGAACGTTCGCGGTGGAGGCTAGGACGGAGCAAGACGCAAGAGAGGAAGAAGAAAGGAGCAAAGACGCAGAGAGATAGTCTGGGGACGGAGCAAGACACAAGAGAGGAAGAAGAAAAGAGCAAGACGCGAGAGGAAGGCATGAATGAAAATGAAGAAGGAGGATCGGGGATAACATATATTTGCGGCGGAATAAAAATTCCGCCGCAAATTTGCGACGGAATTCAATATTCCGCCGCTATTTGTGGCGGAATAAAAATTCCGCCGAAATTTGCGGCGGAATATTCCGTTCTACCGCAAATTTTTGCGGCGGAACGGAATATTCCGCCGTAAAATGTCAGCGGGACTGTGTCCCGCCGACAATTTGCGGCGGGACGTGGGTGCCGCCATACAAATTTGAGGCGGAAACCCCGTTCCGCCGCAAAAATTTTGCGGCGGAACATCTGCGGCGGAAGATTTCGTTCTGCCGCAAAAATTTGCGGCGGAACGGACTCTTCCGCCGCAGATAGTCCCGCCGACAATTTAAGGCGGAAACGTGGGTGCCACCGCAATTTGCGGCGGCGCACCGTCTCCCGCCGCAATTTGCGGCGGTACACCCCGTCCCGCTGCAAATTGCGGCGGCACGCGCGGTATCGCCGCAAATTGCGGCGGCGCACCGTCTCCCGCCGCAATTTGCGGTGGCACACCCCGTGCCGCCGCAAATTGCGGCAGCACGGGGGGTGCCGCCGCAAATTGTCGGCAGGACACCGTCTCGCCCATATTTTGTGGCGGCACGGGGGTGCCGCCGCAAATTTGCGACGGCACTCCATTTCCGCCGCAAAAATGTGCGGCGGAACCCCCGGTGCCGCCGCAAATTTGCGGCGGCTTTCTTCCGCCGCAAATTTGCGGCGGAAGACATGTTTCCGCCGCAAATTTGCAGCGGAATTTTTCTTCCGCCGTAAAGTTGCGACAGGGAAACATTTTCCGCCATAAATTTTCTAATTTGCGACGGATTCAATATTCCTTCGCTATTTGGGACAAATTTGCGATGGAATTTTATTCCCTCGCAAATTCCGTCGCAAAATGACTATTTTCTAGTAGTGACATAAGTTGCCCCATGATTTTTAATATTATGCATGGTGCATAAATTACCAATGTCAGTGCAATAGTTGTGAGATAATAATTAATCTCAATTAAGAAAATTGTCAACAATTAGTAAGTGATAAATCCCAATTTTATATATTTTATCCCACCTTATTTCATTTATTTTGGGGATTATTTTAGGCTAATTTGGAATTATTAGATAATATTTAGATTGTTAGCCTATTTTAGGAAATAATATAAATATGAATTAATTATAAGATATTGAGCTTAAATTATTAAATTATTAATATTCTGATTAAATAATATCTCTTGATATATGATAGATAGTGATTTTATAAGATCCTATGGTGCAGGATTTTTCAGGATAGCTAAAAGAAATCCAATGGTGAAATTTTAGGGGACTACTTGAATTTTATTGGGCTCAAGTTGGTACCCAAAAGCCCTCCTCTCCTCCCTTCTAATTAACCTAGTTCTGCCTATTAAAAAAAAAAGATCATCAAGCCGCCGGACACAACAGCACTCGGCAAGAATTGAACTGAAGGCCGCGAGAATTAAAGACGCAGCCGCAAGACGCAGAGACGCGAGGCGTAGAGGAGATTTGGCATCATTCCAATATTGTCAATTATCCATTTCAGTTGTCTCTCACGCATCCATTATTTCCATCCACGCACAGCAACTCCAATATCCATTAATTGGATTCAATTCACGGGTCCCACAGCATTGGACCTCACTCAACTATTACTTCAATAACTCTTTTCATGGCTGTGACGTTTTTGGAGTTTGGAGGGTGGAAAACTTCCATGGAAGCTTAAATCATTTTGGGAGGCAACTTGGAAGGAGTATGGAGGAGGCTAGAGCCTAGGGCTTATACTTGAAGACTATAAGGGAGTGTTGTTCTTTTTATCTTTTTAATTCAAATTTGAGATTATTTAGTTTTAAACAATTTCGAGTTGTGTTAATTGAAAACAATCTAGTTTTAGATTGTAAACTTATTTCTTCTGGATTAGATTGATAATTTGGACTTTTATGCTTATTGTTGAACTCTTGTTTGCAACCCTTGGATTGTCAATTGAATTGATAATTGAGTTTTCGTTATTAATTTAATTGTTAATTGGGGTTTATCATCTTAATTGTTTAATTGGGTTGATAAATTATCTGATTGTTTAATTAGATCATTGTAAACAAGATTTCCAAAATTATTTTGTGTTTGGTTTTTAATGGGTTTAATTAGTCACCGCTTATTTCATTATGAGTTTTCTAGTGAAATATGTGCTATTGAACTAGAGGGTTTCCCATGTTCAATTGGGTAATTAAATTTATTAATCTCCCTTGGGTCTAATTAATTGGTTTAGGCTAAGAAAGTTAACTCCATGCAATTCCTAGGTTGTCCCCTTCATTATCATAACTGAACTAGACCTTTATTATTTTATTTGCTTTTAATCAATCTTTTTAGTAGGATTTTAATTATTTTCTCATAAGAAAACCCCCCAAAAATTGCATTCAACTCATATAGATTAGTCTCATTCTCATATAGGTTTAAGAGTCAATTGCATTATTACATTTAGTTAGTTAATTGCATATAGGTAGTAATATTTTGCATTTCGGTTTAGGTCCATTTACATTCTACTGCATCTTTTATCACTTGAAAATTAGTCCTAAAGAAAACCCACAGCTTGCTCCTTGGGAGAATGACCTAGGTTGACCCTAAACTGCATAATTAATTAGGACCTAGTTTAATTGATCACTTTAACGACAAAAGTACCATCGATCAGTAAGTGATTAATTAGATAATTAATGGCTAATTTTTTAGACATAAACAGATAGAGAAAGGGTGGAGATATTTGTGAAAAATAGAATAATGATATTTATATTATAATAATAATATAAAGTGAGATATTTTGAGAAAAAACAAATAGGATAAACGAGAACCGATAGAAAATAAATCATATCTCAAAATATGTAAACTAAGTATTTAACATAAGGACTTATTATAAACAAGTATATTTTTATCCCGGAGTGGGCTATCTCCGAAGTCATTTCCGTAACCGGCGGAATGATTATGAGATAAGACAAAAAGATATTTTGTGAAAAAAGAGCAGATAGTATAAATGAGAACCAATGAAAATTAAATCATAACTCAAAAACCATGAACTAAGTTTCTAAGACCAGGACATATTACGGACGAGTGGATTTTTATCTAGAAGTTCACATTTTCCAAAGTTATTTCCGTAACCGACAACGTTTGTCTGAAAATGTTCAGCAGGCAACAAAATGTTCTGAATAGGATCAAAAATTTAGTTGACCCAGACATTTCTAAAGAGGAAGAACAGACCTTCAAGGCTATGTTGTCGGATTTCTAAGATTCTTCAAGATTACTTAATTAGAACACTGAACAGGGATTTTATCCGTAGAAAACTTCTTGAGCAAATTGATGACATCACTTTGGTGACATAGGATGAGGTCAGCATAGTAAGGTGTATGACCAAGATCTTGCCACCCCAAAGAAGTGCGATCCGACGGTCAGAATCTGGTTAGGGAAAGTTCAAATGAACTACCGAAATGCCATCGCCATTTTCTATAAATAGCTTGAACTTCTTCACAATTCTCACACCATTCCCTTCTTGTGGAAACCAAAATTTTAGAGCAGAGGAAGGAGGAGGAGTATCGGGGAAAATTGTAGCGAAGTTCTGGGTAAGTTCTTCGGTCCTTAGTCTTAAGTTCTAGTCTTATGTTTGGTAGTTCTTAAAATTATAAGGTAGAAGTTGTTTTGATCTTTAATCTTCCAAGTTAGTTTAGATATCTTGTTTTAAGGTTAAATATGATATATATTTTGAAAAAGATGTTAGAGTTAGAGATATGGCAAAATTTTGGAAGATCAGAGTCAAGGTAACGAAGTGCTGGCAAAATTTTGTCGATTAAGGGGGTTAAGGGCAAAATGGTAATTTATACTTAAAATGCCTGTTATAATGTGAGACATTGATTAAAGTGATATTATCCTTTTAGGATATCTGAGATCACGTACCATGGTTACCGCTGTTACTACTGTTGTGCCGCCGTCGTACTGTTTTCCGTCTAAAGTACCGTATATCGTCAACGAAGATACGTTCACGTACTGTAACACTAACTCTGATGTTTACTATATGTGTATATGTGTATATGTGCTATGTGTATGGTATGCTTATATATATGGTAATTGATAGCTCTGTTGTGCGTTATGTATTGTTGATATGTTCATGTTGCTAAGTGCCACACATTTGCCAAGGGGCTTATGTGCTATTGGGATACATAGTGGCTAAGTGCCAAATGTTTGCTAAGTGCCATGTATTAGCTAAGTGCCACATATCTGCTAAGTGCCACACATTCGCCAGGGGGGCTACGTGATAATAGGGTTACACTTGTTGTATATTTGTTTGTTCGTATATTGCATATGTGAACATGAGGTTAACCGTTACCTGAGGTTCGATGCATGGACCTCAGCTCTTAACATAGCTTCAGGATCGGGAGGTCCGAGGACCGAGGAGAAAAGCAAGCAGCACCTATAGGAATTCGGCTGAAGACCATCTTTTGTTGCCACGACATGGGTATTGCCAGGGGAACACCTCTGTGGTTGTTTACTTTAAAAACTCTCGGTCTTTGTATCGTTTTTGTAATTAGCTAGACTTACGGCATTTTAAATATATGTATTAGTTACTCTCTTACTCTGATGAGAAAATTATATTGCTTTTGAAAAGTTAGGATGTTACAATTGTGAAATGCCTATCATCCCAGGAGGACCATTCCTAGCTACGAGAGGAACGTTGATTGATGTCCATAAAAGGGAGTTAACCATGAGAGTCAATGAGGAGAAAGTGACCTTCAACATCTTGAAGGCAATGCAATACCTTAATGATTTTGAAGAGTGCTCATCCATTTATACCATTGAAGATTTGGTGTAGGAAATATTCCAAGAGGTAGTTAGTAAGGATTCCTTCGATGAAGTCCTGGCTGAACAAGCAAATCAGCAAGACTTTGTGGATAATATGAACTTTTCAATGAGCAATATCTGAACATGACAAAGAAGACCTTCTTCGAATCGTTGGAGCTTGAACAGAATCGTTGGTATTTTGCTATTTCTCATGTTCTTTATCTTATTAACCGTTTACCTTTGCCAATCCTTCATAATTCAACTCCTTTTTCCTTACTATATAATAATTCAACTCCTTACTTTGTTAATGAGCAATATTTGAACATGACAAAGAAGACCTTGTTCGAATTATTGGAGCTTGAATATAATCGGAAACATGCAAAATCATTGGTCTTTTGCTATTTCTTATGTTGTTTTTCTCATTAACTATTTACCTTCACCAATCCTCCATAATTCAACTCCTTTTTCCTTACTATATGATAAATCTCCTTCTCATTGTGATTTGCGAGTTTTTGGTTCCTTATGCCATGCTTCTACTACTTTAGCTCATAGATCTAACATTGATCCAAGGGCTTCCAAATGTGTTTTTCTTCGTTTTCCTAATAATACTAACGAATATTTGTTATTAAATCTTCACACTAATGCAATTTTAATTTCTCGAGATGTTTTCTAAAAATCTTCTCTTCCTTATCTTATTGCAACATCACATGATGATTCTTTTTCTGATTTACCTCTTCCAATACATATTGACCCCCCTAATTATTCTCCAATTCACCTTCCATCTCCTAATCCTATTGTCCCACGTTCCCTTCTCTTGATCTTGTCACCTACTGAATGTAATTTTCCATTGTCTTTGCCTTCTACATTTGATTTGCCTATTCCTATTCCTGATTCTGTTTCTTCTCCTTCTATACCTCCCTAAGCCTCTCTAGATCACATAAAGCTCCCACTTACTTGCAAGATTATAATTGTTCAGCCTTTACTACTTCAGCTGCCTTCGTTTCTTCTGGTGATATGTATCCTTTTACTCCTCTTCTTTCATCTTATTATCTCCTTTGTATCATTTTTTTTTTGTTTTTCTATCTCTTGCGATGACATACCCACTACCTATTGACAAGTTTCTAAATTTAAGCCTTAGCGTGATGTTATGGATATTGAAGTTTCTGCTCTTGAACAAATAAGACATGGATTCTCACTCCTTTGCCTAATAGGGTACAACCTATTGGTTACAAGTGGGTCTTTGCTAAGAAATAGAACTTTGATGGTACTCTTGATCGGTATAAAGCTAGGTTAATTGCTAAAAGCTTCACTCAAATAAATGGCATTGATTAGTTTGATACATTTTCTTTTGTCGCTAAGATGACTGTGGTTCGATTATTGCTTGCTCCAGCATCTTCAAACAATTGGCACATTCAGCAGTTTGATTTGAATAATGCCTTTCTTCATGGTGATCTTCATGAGGATATTTATATGGTTTTACCACCTAGATTTTATCCTTCTAACTCTTCCCTTGTTTGTAAAGTTCAAAAATCTCTTTCTGGTTTAAAGCAAACTAGTAGGTAGTGGTTTTAGAAACTTTCTTCTACTCTTGTTTCTTAAGGGTTTATTGAATCTAAGGCTAATTCTTTGTTTATTGAAGCCTTTGGGTCCATTTTTACTACTCTCTTGGTATATGTGAATGATATCCTTTTGACTTTAATGATTTGGCTGAAATTAACATGGTAAGAACTAATCTTGATCATCTTTTTAAGATCAAGGATCTTGGTTCAGTGAGATACTTTCTTGGTCTCGAGATTGCCTATAGTAAATATGGAATTTCTGTAAGTCAGCATAAATTTGTTGTGGACCTTCTTATTGTTGCGGGTTACCTTAATTGCAAACCTGCTTATACTCTTGTGGATAAGCATGCCAAATTGAGTCTTACTTCAGGTATTCTTTTGTCTAATCCATATCCATATTGTTAGCTTGTTGGGTGTTTGTTGTATTTGACTACCACTAGGCCTAATATTTCTTTTGCTACTCAACAATTAAGTCAATTTTTGTCAGCTCCAACTGATCTTTACCTTAAGGCAGCCCATAGGGTCTTGCATTGTTTGAAATCCACTTTAGGAAAGGGTCTTTTCTTCCCTTCTACATCAAATTTTTCTTTGAAAGGCTTTAGTGACTGTGGTTGGCCTACTTATATTGATTCTAGGACATATATTACTAGCTATTGTGCATTTCTTGATAATGCTCTCATCTTTTGGAAATCTAAGAAGCAAAGTATCGTTGTCCTCTTGTGAAGCTTAATATCAAGCTTTACATATGACTACATATGATATTCAATGGTTGTTATACTTGTTGGGTGATCTTCACGTTTCTCATTCTTGGGCTGCCCTCTTATATTTTGAAATAATTAGTCTACCATTCAACTTACCTTGAATCCTACTTTTTATGCTCATACCAAGTATATTGAGTTGGATTGTCATCTTGTTAGTGACAAGGTTCAAAAGGGTATCATTCGGTTCTTGCCTATTTGTTCTCATAATGAACTTGTAGATATTTTTACAAAGCCTCTTGATTTTCAAGTTGGGCATGATCGATATTTATGCTCAACTTGCGGGCTGACAAAATGTAATAAAGAAAATGGTTAGTTCGGCAAATGGTAATTAGATTTATTTAGTTTGTTGTTGTAACTAAGTTTGTTAGTGTAACTACTTTGCTTGTTTCCATAGATGACACATGTATAGTAGAGACTCTACATATAGGCTACACATGTACAGAAGAATACACATTGAATACGGGAAATTTGCCAAAATATTAGTAATTTGTTAAAAAATTGTCAAATCGGGGTACTGTTGAAACATTTTGCCAAAATAGGGCAGTTGGTGGCGTCACATCAAATGGCGCCACAAGTGGCGCCACGTCACGTGACGCCACCGTACAGATGGCATCGACACGTGGGATGCCACCTAGGTGATGTCACAGGTGGCAACGCCACTTGTTTTTTTTAAATAATAAACTCCCCCAATAGCTGCCGCAGGCACCTTTGTAAAAAGCTGCCATGCGGTAGCAAAAATTAGAGCAGGAGGTTGACGCCCCCTGCTCTAATTTTTTTTAATTTTATATAATATTTAATATAAAATATTATATATATTATTATTATATAATATATTATATATATTATTAATAATATAATATTATATTATTAATAATATTGTCCAAGCTTTGGCAACCACTGGCAACATACAATACCCAAGGAAGAAACAACCCAGATTGAAGACGACGATGACGTATCGAGAGCTAGCAAACCAACAACTGGTTTGAGAGTAAAAAAACATAAAAACAACAGGATTGTCGAGGAAGATGATGTTGCAGGAAGCAATGAAAAGTAAGAGAGTACGATTATTCTTGGCCGTTCCAACCTCGCAATACCCATTAAAAGTTGCATTAGTGACGTCTCTTTTTACTATTTCTCATTGTCTCCCCTTTTTCCAGTCCCTTCGCCTAACACTCCTGTTCAGCAAGATCACCGATCGGTCTAGAGAACTCACCGTCCATCCAATATTTGCTTCTAATGTAGTCAAGTTGGTCATTGAAGCCGCAATTGCCCTTTCAACAACAAATCTAGCTCGCATCTCGCTTAAAATTCAAATATCCCTAAAATTTAATCGGTATTGCGAGGTTGGAATGACCCAAAATTTAATATAATATAAAATAATATATTAATATAATATAATATAATATTATTAATAATATAATATAATATATATTAATAATATAATATATTATATATAGTATAATATATATTATATAATATAATATTATATATTAAATATTATATAAAATAAAAAAAATCCCCCTGCTCTGATTTTTGCTGTCGCATGGCAGCTTTTTACAAAGTTGCCTGCGACAACTATTTGGGGGGGTTATTATTATGATTTTTTTTTTAAAAAGGTGGCATTGCCACCTGTGACGCCACCTAGGTGGCGTCCCACGTGGTGACGCCACCTGTACGGTGGCGTCATCTGACGTGGCACTACTAATTGCCATATTTTGACAAAATGTTTTAATAGTACCTAGATTTGACAATTTTTTTGAAAATTACTATTATTTTGGCAAATTTCCCCATTGAATACTATTCTTTTTTCAGTTTTCAATATTTCCGGTTTCACTTTACTTTTCTCTCTTTTTTCGTCTCTCTCAATTTCTTCATTATTCATTCTTTGTGCTTCTTCATCCTTCACCATTTCTTCCGTTCTCTCGATCTATAGAGAAATTCTGCAACAACAACAACTGATTTGTTTCATTGTCTGTTGTTTTTTCTGCATTTGATGACGCCATTGTTGTTTTTTAAGAGAAGATGAAGATTATAAATATACAGAAGAAAGTGAGACCATATTGGTGAGCCAAATGGGTTAAGTCCAAGAAGGCAAGTTAAGTTGTTTCTGTAAAATCTTTGGATGGTCTAACCGATTGAATTAACTTGGGGTTGGTGTTTGTTTGGTGAGACTACATTTCTCACACTGCACTCTTGCGTCAAACCAGAAATTTATCCAAGTCTTGACCTGCGGTAATTTCTTTATTCTTTTAATCCTGTTTGTACATGTAAGACTTATAATCTCTCCCTCCCTCTCTCTCTCTCTCTCAAAACATATTTATTTTTTTAAAAAAATAATATCATTTACATAAATATAAAATATATGGTGTGAGCTATGTGTGTATGTATAGAAATATACAGGGAGTCATAGGATTCAAATGGCCTGTTTGAATGGGATTTTTTCATAAAAAGTACTTTTTTAATGTAAAAAAAATAGTTTTTAAATTACTTTATGTGTTTAGATGATATTTTTTTAAAAAAAACAAGTGTCACAAAAAAAAAACCAAAATGCTGTTTTTTTTTTAAAGCTTCAATTTGGAGCTTAAAAAAAACACTTTTTTGAAAAAACCCGTTAAAAATGGACAACATGATTGACAAGTGAAGAGCTACACTGACTAATGAAAGATTGACAAGTTATGAGACTTTGTTATGATATTATTTTTTTAGTTAGGACCTAAATGATATTTTCTCAAAATTTTATTGCTATTTGTTTGTAAAACTTTATTAGTTAAGTGGCTTATCTTCTTATTTATGTTTACCATATGCTGATGTTGATAACTTGAGAAATTGACATATGTATGTGGTTCACTAGTATGATCTGAGGTCAAATGTGATGGGATTTTATCATTGGGAGATAATGGTAAACACTTATACTATGGGGCACGCCACTTCTTGTGGAGTTTAGCAGTTGGCATCCATTCTTTAGGCCCGCAGTATCATCCCTTCTTTTAGCCATGAATGGGATCAGCTCAGGGAACATGACACCTCTCAAGATTCCTATGTTAGAAGCCATGCATGGTCCAGTTGTGAGCTTTGTAGACAAATCTTGTTACGTATTATTGTACCCCATGAGTTTAGTCAAAAGTTTTAAAAAGGATATGCAAGGGGCGATCATGTATGAGAATTAATGATTAACTAGTAATAATTTGGTAAAATATTCAAGTAATGACCATTGTATTGCACTGAACCCTCCTAACCATATTATAAACATGCTTGCTTTTTTGTATAAATTGAAATTGTGATTATGGAAACTTTATGTGTCATTATGTGGTTTTTGTCAATATTTTTAGGTGAAGGTTCCGGAGTCAATTATAAGGGAAAATTACTGGAGAAGGTCTAAGCTTAGCATATATGAGAACTTGATATGTGGAAATTATAAAAACAGATGATTAATTAAGTAGCAATGCGGACACACATTTATTTGTGCATAACTAATTACAGAGATAAGCATTGCTAGCCAAACATTAAACATCAACTCAAGAAAAGAGACACATAAAAATGCGTCGTAGTTATTACTAATCATGGAATAATATTGTTAATGCGATTTGGCTTGAGTAGTTTGAAGATGGACATCCCAGTGATAATGAGGAGGAGAATGATGCCGGCAAAGGAGAAGGCGAGGGCAGCAGCACCGCGATTACAATAAGCCTCAAATTTGTCACAAATTTTGTCCCACTGTGCATGAGAGTTACCATTCTTCCCTAACTCCGACATGAATGTTGCTGCTCCATCTCCAGCAGCCGCCAAAGCCATGACCATCTGTATTGCATAAGCCAAGTAATTTATAATTAAATGAGAAATTGATTATGTAATTCTTTACGGATCAGTTCTTACTAATTAATAGAATTCATGTTTTATTTTTACATAAACTTGTCATGTAGTAGGAATCTTGAAATTTTCAAATATCAATGATGACTACTGGCCAAAAAAAAAAAAAAAAATCAAGGACGACTTGCGTGCTAAAGAAGCACTTGGATGATCCAAGTTGGATCTACATTCCAAGGGTTGATTTATTTCTTTTTTTTTTAAAAAAAAAAATGATTTGAAGTGAGGATCATATGTATTAGAGACAAAAAATAGTGTTAGGATCAATTTGAATAGAAGTAAATATCAAATATGAGGTCAAAAAAATAAATATCAAGTACATTTTTCAACGACAATATAAAAGCTTTTTTAAAATTACAAAAATTGTATTTTTTGTGCTAAAATATCAATTCGTTTAGAATTTTTTTAATTAAAATTTTAAAATTTTATTTATTTTTTAATTCTCACAAATTTTCCAAAGTGAATTTCATGGATATATGTTAATAAAATTTCATAATGATATAATTATTATTCTATTTTCCAAGCACACACAATCTTTGGTGAAAACGAAAGATAAATTATGCAGAGATCCACTGAATTTTTATAATTTTGCACACTAATCTAATCTATTTTCAACAGTAGTCTGTATATATTTTAAATATATAAAACAAGAAATATAGTAATGTCAATAAAATTCGAGGAAAATCTATATAATTTTTTATTGATACATCAATATATATATATACATACATATATGTAATTAATACTAAGCCCCACTATTTTATAAGTTATACAATTAATTTGATTCCATGTAATGCAACAAATTAAATAAAACATGTCTAATTTAATAAATAGTTTGAATATGTACCATATCAAGTATCGCAATTAGTGCAAGTCTGAGTCCTTTGTAATCAAATTGGCGTCCAAATAAATCCATTGCTATTATCACCAGATTATGCAGACATGCATTTCCATTAGCTATCACAAAGAACCTGTCCCCAATATATGCAACACAATGTCTCAACCATAAATAAATGTAAGAAAATTTATGATACAATTAAAGATGATTCATACCAGATTATAAAAAAAAAAAAAGAAGAAGAAGATGATTCATATCAATATATTTATTGAGCTATGAATAAAAGAAAGAGGACTTACACAAAAGCAGGAGTATGACTAAACTTAGCAGTTATAGAAACTTTGATGGGATTGTTACCAATGGTGGCAACCACGAAGGATTTGGTCTGTTTATTGAGAGCCATCACAATTGTGGCAGAAGCAGTCGCCAAAACTGTAAGCACCCTCAAACACAAAACCATCAAATCCCTCTTCGAAAGCATCGTCTTTGTCTTCGTCGTCGGCATCATCACATTATTCATAGCAGTAGTACTATTATTCAGCTGATTTGTTGTTTTTTCTGCATTTGATGACGCCATTGTTGTTTTTTAAGCGAAGATGGTGATTATATATATATAGAAGAAAGTGAGATTATATTGATGAGCCAAATGGGTTAATCAAGTCTAAGAAGGCAAGTGATGTTGTTTCTGTAAAATCTTTGGATGGTCTAACCGATTGAATTAACTTGGGGTTGGTGTTTGTTTGGTGAGACTACATTTCTCACACTGCATTCTTGCGTCAAACCAGAAATTTATCCAAGTTTTGACCTACGTTAAATTATTTATTCATTTGAGGGAAAATTCCTTTCAAGGCCCAATGTAGGAAAATATTGTAAAAAAAGGTCCTAAGAAAAGTCAAATGTAAAAAAAATCCTAGGGCCTTTTCTGGTATTATTTCAGAAAAACGTAGTTGTTAACGAGTACTGATGTAGTTATTAACGGATACTGATTTTGTTGTTAACGGATACTGATTTTGTTGTTAATGAGGTACTGATATTGTTATTAACGCTTTCTGAAATAATACCAGAAAAGGTCCTAGGGCCTTTTTTGACATGTGACTTTTTTGTGGGCCTTTTTTGAAATTATCTTGCTTAATTGGGCCCTCATGTGAATTTTCTTTTGTGCACATAGACTTAGAATCTCTCTCTCTCTCTCTCTCTCTCTCTCTCTCTCTCTCTCTCTATATATATATATATATAAACATATTTATTTTTTAAAAATAATATCATTTACATAAATATAAAATATATGGTGTGAGCTATGTGTGTGTATACAAAATTATCAGAGGATTCATAAAATGGACAACATGACTCCACTCAAGCTCAATCGAATATTTTCTTATTCTTTTCCAATAGGTCCCTCGGGTTCATTTGTGATGGTTTTTCCCCCCGGAAAAAAAATTATTTACACAACTTTATTTCAAATATTCTTACATTTATTCATCTGTTTTAATAAGATTTGAATTCTAGAAACGACTGCAGTCTAATTAAAAAAATTTAATTATAATATTGTGTGTGTGTGTGTTTTTTTAACTTTCTAAAAAGGGAAAATTTCAATTAAATACCTCTCAATTTCCAAAACCTTCAAACGTCATGTGAATTTGTAAAAATACTGAAAGGATATGTGGACTTTTCTAGATTTTGCAAATTGAGGTGATCTTACCATTTTGCCCTTAGGTTTAAAATAAGTTAAAAATAAATACCCCCTTGTCAAAGGGCCATCGCGCCGACCGTTGGACTCCGGTGGCTGGCGACGACTCCGGCAGCTGGATTCCGCAGCCTGCCGCCAGAGTCCAGCGGCCGACCAACAACTTCGACCGCTAAAGTTTGTCATTGACCTCGGAGTTCGGCGCCTGACAGACGACTCTAGCGGCTGGCAGTGAAGCTCTGATGGTTTTGTTTTTTTTTTTTTTTGGTGAGAGGAGGTTTGTTGAAAAATTTTTATGAAAAGTGCAAGGGCGGGTAGGATTCAAACCCACCCCCTCTTGGTGGAAAGCAAGTGGCCCAACCATTGGGCCACTTAGTTTATTCAGTTAATGTGTGCATTAATATATATATATATATATATATATATATATATATATATATATATATAAACCAATTCTCAAAAATTGATTTCCAATTCTTGAGAATTGGTCCTTTTAAAAAAAAAAATTGGGAATTGTCTTGACTGTTGGCAGAGTCCGGCGGGGACACCCAGCGGCCGTCCTCCAGCAGAGGCGCTTGGTCGCCGGACCCCGGCGAGCGGTGGTGGAGGCCCTCCGGCAAGTTTTTTTAAAAAAAAAATTAAAACTAAGGGCAAAATGGTAAAATCACCCCAATTTGCAAAAGCCCAGAAAAAGTCCACATGTCCTTTCAGTCTTTTTACAAATTCAAATGACGTTTGGGGGTTTTGAAAATTGGAGAGGTATTTAATTAATTAGAATTTTCCCTTCTAAAAATAGGGGAGAATCGGATAAAAAATCTAAAACAATATTTATTTATCTTGGTAGAATTTTTTGAGTAAAGTCAAAGTCTCCTACCATTTACATTCTTATTAAATAAAAGTAAAAGTAAATAATCAAGGTTCATTTACTGACGTAAATATAAAATAATTTTAAATTGCATAGTCAATTTTTAATACATTTTCACTTGTTTTATTAGTTTTTATGCAACTTTTTTTTCTTACTTTATTTTTTTTTACATATTTGTATATGGTTTAAATTGTTATACAAATTATTGAGAATATTATTAAAAAATAAATCTATTGAGAAATACCGTTTAAATATCTAATATATGTAGATGAAATCCATAAATAATTCATAAAAATAAAAAAAAGGCTCTGACGATTCAAAGTCAAACGGAGTCAATGGAGTTACCAAAAGACGCTCCAACCACCAAGACAAAATGCATGCTTGCGTGCTAATTTAAATTTGCAATATTTTGTATTGATTATTATTTTTAATAAAATATTTACTCCTATTATAATTTATTTTAAGTTACATTCATTTTCCTTTTTTTTTTTAAAGCCCAAAAAGTAGACTCCGCTGGTTCTAGAAATGATCTTCATTGAGTTGGCAGACAATAAATTATCTCCGTTGAAGATAAAAGGTAACCTAGGTTCAACCATAATTTTATATGATTTTTCATGATTAATTTAGGGACTTAATCATATTAATTGAGCTAAAAATGTAGTAGTTATGATTAATTTGGATTAATGAGTGATTAAATGAAAAAATGTTAAAAAGGATAAAATTGGCATAATTAATCTGATCATAGATTAATCATTTTGAAGGTGCTTGAAGAAATAATCTGATGTTAGCTTGATTGATTTAAATTAAAGGTGCTTGAAGAACTAAGATTAAATCTAAAAATGATAGTTTAGAGTTCAAATTTCAGAAATGGGAGTTTAGTCTCACGAATTTGAAATATGACAATTTAGTCCTGACCAAAATGAAACTATAGCGTTTTCCATTAGAAAGTTAGGTCAGATCATAGATTCTTCTTCGTGAAACACAAACTTGACATGATAGATTCTTCCTTCCTTCCTCCATCTTCCTCTTCGTTTGTCGTCAGCGGCTCCCATCCTCCTCAGTATTGCCGCGGCAACTCACCTACACCGTGAGAGAGAGCTGGTTTTGACAAAGGGAGTAGTTGCATGACACGTACAAGGAGATCACAGAGAGGTTCGATAGAGCTTGATAGGAGAGGGAAAGAAACAGAGAGCTACCACCACTGTCAAAGACGCCCTCCTTCACCATCACTGACGTCTTCTCTACTGCTAAAGCATCGTAAACTAAGAAAACTCATATCTGGGAAGCTCATAACCATCAGCCTCCTCTGTTTTATGTTACTCACCTATCGTTCGCCAGAAAAAGCTCTCAGAACCTCCAACTCTTGTCACTCTCTCTTTCCCAACCACCAGTGACTTCTGACTACTGTTTATCCTTCCTCTACCGTTACTTGCTTCGTTCTCTCTCACCTTTCTCTTTCTTCTTCCAGAGCATCATGAACCTCCATTTTCCAGATTCAGCCACCTCCTTGTTCTATGTTCTATCACTAGAATCCTCGCCGTCAACACTCAAATCACCTCTGCCTTACTCTTTCTCTTGCTTTATGGAGTTGGTTTTGGGAAGATAGAGGGATTCAATTTTCAGTTTCTTAATGGGCACCAATGTTGTTAATTTGATTCAACTTATTTGTGTTTGGTTTAATGGCTATGTGTAGCTAATTTTCTTGCTACTTGGTGATAAAGATTTGTAGCTTGAGCATTTGTGCTTCAATAAAGGAGTTCTTTAATTCAATCTTATGCTTAGAATATGTATTTGATTTCCTTGTTTAGATCTATCATGACTAGGGATGGAAATAGGCTAGGCCCCTATCAGGCGGCCTACGTCCTGGCCTATTTAGGGCCTTGTATGGCCTAGCCTGTTTATTAAAAAGACCAGGCCAAGGCCTATTTAAAGGCCTAAATATGTAAATAGGCCAGGCCTTTTTTGTCAAGGCCTGGCCTGTAAGCCTTCAGGCCTGGCCTGTTTACATATTAAATAAATATAATAATATTTATGTCATATAAATAACACAATTTTAATTTTTTTTCATTCTTATATTCTAATTTTAAGTATAATTAGTTAATTATAGTTTTATACATATTATTATGTTAATTAATTATGGCTTTAAGGCCTGTAATATGAGACCTTTTTAAAGGCCTACATCGTAAGTAGGCCTTTAAAAAGGCTTCAGGCCTAACCAGGCCTTGTGAAGGCTCAGGCCTGAGCCTAAAAAAAAGCCTGTATTCAGGCTCAAGCCCAGGCTCAGACCTTTCCCCTCTATTACAGGCTCAGACCTATTTAGCCAAAGCCTGGCCTGGCCTGACCTATTTCCATCCCTAATCATGACTAATAAGGGAAATACAAACAGAGTATAGCATAACAACCCATAGAAAGGTTTACGGAAATAAAACAAAGAAGAAAACAAAAAAGCCCCTTGGAATGGTTGACGACATAGGGAGGGCAATGTCACATGACATCTCTACGTCTTCAACAATCCGTCTAGCCCTAAGGAAGAGTTGGGTCTCATCTGCAGTTCTCTCGATTGGTTGTCACGTGACCTCTCTACGTCTTCAACAATCCGTCTAGCTTTAGGGAAGAGTTGGGTCTCATCTGCAGTTCTCTCAATTGTAGTTCTCTCGTTCCTTTGGTGTGAGTCTAGTCAAATTGGAATTGTACTGATTGCTTAAACTCTCATGACTTCAACCACCTTTAGGTTTAGATGCACTTTCCTTTTATAGTCAGGCCCTTTCGTACCATTACGTCCAGTGAGCTAGGCCTTTCAAATCTATTAGGTCCAAATCTCTAGATTTGGTTGATTGATCTTCTTTTAATATTGTGGGATGCTTTAAATCTTTCCTTCGATTCTTCGCATCTTCTAATTCAATCTTTGCTAATTCAACTGTCATCTAACCATCTGTCTGGATGACCTGTATGAAACTCTTGAAAAATCTCAAGGAAAGGTCAGAGTAACGTAGTGCATAACTCTGCATCACTTATGATACTACAACATAGTGGTTGCGTTGTTTTGCTAGCATAGATGTGAGCATATCATATGTTGTAGAATTATATCAACTTCATTATACATTTTAGCAGTAAACCATAAAGTGACCTTTTTCTTATGCACACAAGCAAGATAATGATGTAGATGCAACAATTTGTAAAATCTATCCTCTATTTCCCTATGTCCATAAAGTCTTGCATATTTTATCAAATTGAATGTAGTTAAGCTTAGATTTATCATTTAAAACAGTCAAAACACACAGGGAAAACATGACATAAATATGACTCATCAATATGTATATGTAAACTATCGGCAATTTTGTCCCTTCATGTGCAACGGTGACGTTGACCTCGCAACGTGCCATCAATGTTGTTAACGCAACTCAACAAGTATCTCATGAGTGTAGAGTTTTGAAGGAGGCAAAAATCTAATATGGCAAGTGCTTGCTTCACTATTAATCATTTCATCTTCTCTATGTTGAGACAAGGACATAAAGCCTGGAGTCGCCCTATTGCACATCAAAAGTGTCTCGAACCAAGAAAGTTTCATGAGAACTCACTACAAGAAAAAGGGTAAATACCGACCGAATATTAACTACCTTTCGTTGTTAAAATTAAAAACATAAAAAAAGTAAAAAAAAAATATTTTAATATATATTGGCTCATGAATAAACATTTGCAAGCTGTCTCAGAATGAGATTTTGAGGCTGTTTATATACCCGTCTTTCAAAATCTTTAACCAAATGCAAAACCGCCTTAGAATGACATATGGAGGCACTTAATAAACCGCCTCTGAATAGCGTTTTGCGGCGGTCACTATAACCGCCTCCAAATACCAATTTGAGGTGGTTAAGACTAATCGCCTCTATATTCAATTTTGCCGCGGTTCACACAACCGCCTCCAAAAATTATTCAGAGGCCGTTTTAGAAACCGCCTCTATATTCTAGTAAGACTGTTGTGGTGCTTATTGAGGCGTTAGTAGCTGCCGACATTACCGCCTTTGTTTCCATTAAGGCGGTTATACCAGCGGTTGATTTAAACCGCCTTAATTTGGCTCTTGATGGTGGTAACTTCGACGGTTTTCTAACCGCCTGCCTTGGAAAATAGAGGCGGTTAGAACCGCCTCTAAATGCTAATATAACCGCCTCCATTTGCCAGTATTCTTGTAGTGACTTTGTATAATAATAAGAACTGGATAGTAAATGAGGCAACTAAACTTCTTGTGGGGAAAAAGTATACGATTGGAACATTTCAACCTGTGTATGCTCTATCTCAATGCATGTTGGACCTTTCATCATCAGATTGCAAAAGTTGTTAGGGTGGTACAATTGGGGGCTTGGCCTGTGTTGTTATAGGAAGCCAAAAGGGAGTTTCATATGGGAGAAATCACCAAAGAGGTAAGGGAGGGGTGGGAGAGAATGAGATCTTTTTAAAGGGTTACGGGATAAAAATGTTAGAAATTTGCATATACATATGCATATCCAAAAAGTATATGATTCTGAATGCACTTTTGATAAAAAGTTAATAGATATTTTTGCACCAAAAAAGTAACATATAAAGTCCACTCAAACAAAAAGTAATGGCAATTACCTTCTTCCAATTGTGATGGCATTTCCCCGCATTTAGAAAAGTTTATAGGCACTTTTGTATAAAAAAAGTTTATGGGTGCCAGGGGTTGATAAAAAATAAGTTTATAAATATTTCTTTACCTTAACCTTACACACACACACGTGTGTGTGTACTTACACATATGTATCTACATGTCTATGTTTACATACACATACATATAGATACATATATACATCTACATGTGTGTGTGTGTTTGTGTACATACTGTAATACCCGGATAATTATTATCTGGAATATTATGTCCATTTATGATAGATATGGTCTCAAAATGTTGTATAATTGGTCTATTTTCAAAAGGAAATACTAAGAAAATTAAATGGAATTTATTGCCAAAAATGTGAAAAATGCATTTTAGGGCCATAAAACATCCTAAAAATGTGATGATAAATCCTAAAGGGCTGTGAAATAATTATTAAAAATTAGAAGGAATATTGTCCCTAATTTAGACAATTTATTAAATTATCTCTTTTGAAAATAGAAGAATAGAAAAGTATTCTGGGACCATATTGGACCCTATGATTTTTAATATTATGCATGGAGCATAAATTATTAATGTCAATAAAATAGTTGTAAGATAATAATTATTACTAATTAAGAAAATTGTCAACAATTAGTAAGTGATTAATTATATAATTAATGGCTAATTGTTTAGACATAAGATAAAGAGAAAAAGGTGGAAATTACTTAAAATAAATATACATATATAAATAAAAACGAAAATTAGAAGAAAAATAAAGAAAAATGAAATGAAAATTAAGAAATTAATATCTAGATATTTGCATTAAAATAACATTATAAGTTAATACATGTGGTAATTAAGTAATATTATAATAGTAAAAATGTGAACAGGATAAATGACCACGGATAGAAATAAAATCCTACCTAGAAAACCGTGAACTAGGTTTCTTGAGTCAGAGTATATTAGGAACAAGTGAATTTCTATCTCGGAGTGGACTGTCTTCGAAGTCATTTCTGTAACCAACGGAGTGATTTGGAGATCCGGCCAGGAAGATATTTTGTGGGATTAAAGCAGATAGTAGAAATGAGAACCGATGGAAAATAATTCATAGATTGAAATCCGGGGATAAGTTGAGAAAAACCAGAGTATATTATTGATCAGTGGATTTTTATCCAGAGGTTGGCACAGACAGACGATATTTCCGTAACCGGTAGCGATTACCGAGGATTTTCGGCAGGTAACAAAATGTCCTTAATGAGAGTATAAGGTTAGGAAAACTCGGTATTCTCGAAGAGGAAGAAAAGACTTTCAGAGTGTTATTTCCGGAATTTTAAGATTTTACAAAATTTCGTGATCGGAACACCGAACAAGGACTTTATCGGTAGAAAACTTCTTGAGAAAGTTGGTGACATCACCTTGGTGACTAAGGATGACATCATCCTTGAGAGGTGTAAGGCCAAGATCTTGCCACCTTCAAGAAGTGCAGTCTGACGGTCAAAATTCAACCAGACAAAGTTCAATGAAATTACCAAAATGCCATCGTCTTTTTCTATAAATAGCCTTCACCTTCTCTTCATTCTTCACAAATCGTAAAGCTTTCTAGAGAGAGATTTTAGAGAGAAGGAGGAGTCTGTGGAAATAGCAAAGTGCCGGGTAAGTTCTTCGGTCCCTAGTCTTTAGTTTTAGTGTTTCTTTCGGTAGTTGTTGTAGAAATGCTAGGTTGATTGATAAATCCCAATTTTTATATATTTTATCCCACCTTATTCAATTATTTTGGGGATTATTTTGGGCTAATTTGGAATTATTAGACAATATTTAGATTGTTAGCCTATTTTAAGAAATAATGTAAATCTGAATTAATCATGAGATTATTGGGCTTAAATTAATATTCTGATTATTATCTTGTCATTTGATAATATTTTTGAATATATGATATATCATGATTTATCTAATTTCTGCCAATAAAAAATATATCTTGGAATATCCTATAAGTGCAGAATTTTTCAGGGAAGCTAAAAAGAAACCCAATGGTAGAACTTATTGGGCTTCTTAGATTTTATTGGGCTCAAGTTAATACCCTAAAAGCTCTCCCCTCTTCCCTTTTAATTAACCTAACTGCTAGGCTTTCAGAATCACGCCACAACGCCGCAAGAAAAAAAGAAGACGCCGAAAGCTGAATACTGAAGATGGAACGAGACGCAGAGGAGGCGGAAGGAATTGATCATTCTTCATCTCCTTTTATGCATTAAATCCCATGGACCCCACATCCAATTCTTTCCACTCACATTCACCACCTCAATTCCTTTGATTCATTGTTTTCCAAGCTAGGCTACAGGAATTGAATTATTATTCAATTCTCCATCAAGTCATCACACGCACGGGACCCAAGGCAATTACAATTCATTCACGCACAACACCACCAATCTTGGATAACCATTTAATCTCCATCTACACTATTTCCAATTGTAGTGTCATCATGAACGTGGATTTTAACAGGAAGCTTGGAGGAGGAATGATTCTCATGGAAGCTTAAACTATTTGGGAGGCAACTTAGGAAGAGCATGGAGGAGGCTAAAGTCTAGGGCTTACACATGAAGACCACAAAGGAGTGTCTTTCTTTTTATCTTTTTAATTCAAGACTTGAGATTATTTAGTTTTAAAGGATTTCGAGTTGTATTAACTGAGAACAATCTGGTTTTAGATTGTAAACTTATTTCTCTTGGATTAGACTGATAATTTAAGGTTTTATGCTTATTGTTGGATTCTTGTTTGCAACCTTTAGATTGTCAATTAAATTAGTAATTGAGTTTTCGTTATTAATTTAATTGTTAATTGGGTTTATCATCTTAATTGTTTAATTGGGTTGATATATTATCTAGTTGTTCAATTAAATAATTGTAAACAAGATTTCTAAATTATTTTGGAATCAAAGGTGTTGGATTTTAATGAGTTTAACTAGCCACCACTTACTCCATTATGAGTTTTCTAGTGGAATATGTGTTATTAAGCTTGAGGGTTTCCCAAGTTTAAATTAGGTAATTGAATTCGTTAATTTCAATATCTCGTTAACCTCCCTTGAGTCTAATTAATTAATTTGGGCTAAGAAAGTTTACTCCTTGCAATTCCTAAGTTGTCCCCTTCGTCATCATAACTGAACTAGACCTTTATTATTTTATTTGCATTTAATCGACATTTTTATTAGGATTTTAATTCTTCTCTCATAAGAAAAACCCCCAAAAATCGCATTCAATTTCATATAGATTAGTTTCATTTTCATATAGGTTTAAGAGTCAATTGCATTATTACATTTAGTTAGTTAATTGCATATAGGTAGTAGTATTTTGCATTCTAGTTTAGGTCCATTTACATTCTACTGCATCTTCTATCACTTGAAAATTAGTCCTAAAGAAAACCCACAGCTTGCTCCTTGGGAGAATGACCTAGGTTGACCCTAAACTGCATAATTAATTAGGACCTAGTTTAATTGATCACTTTAACGACAAAAGCACCATCGATCATTGATCTTTAATCTTCCAGGTATGTTTAGAAATCATGTTCTAGGGGCAATTAAGGTATTAATTTCGAAAATCATTATGGAGTTGGAGATATGTTGAAATTCTGGAAGATTAGGGTCAAGGTAGCGAAATTCCGCCGATTAGGGGATCAGGGGCAAAATGGTAATTTATACCTAAAATGCCTGTTATGATATCAAATATTGATAAATGTGATATTATCATTATAGGATATCAGTAATCTTGTTCTGCTGTCATTTCACTATCGTTCCGCTGTTTTCCGTCAAAAGTACAGTTTATCGTCAACGTACTAAACGCTCATTAACGAAGGTACGTTCGCGTACTGTAACACTAACTCTGATATTTACAGTATGTGTATATGTGGTATGTGTGCATGTTATGGTGTGTTGTTTGAATACTTGTTTGGTAAGAAATAACTGTACACCTGCATACACTGGGAGTGATATATCTGTTTTCACTGGGAGTGGTATTTTTCGTTTGGAGCGGTACATTTGCATTCACTGGGAGTGACATGTTTGGAAGTGTTTCATTTGCTGTGATTTTGTACCATATATGTAAATATGAGGTTAACCGTTACCTGGGGTCCGTATGCATGGGACCTCAGCTCTTAACATAGCGTCAAGGTCAGGAGAACCAAGAACGGAGGACAAGGGGAAGCGCAAACAGGACACATAAAAAGACCCGGCTGAAGACTTCATTTTGATGTTTCGGCGGAAGCCTTCCTTTTATTGTTGAACATTACTTTTGAAATACTTGGTATGATGTACCGCTATTGTATCCAGCCAGACTTACGGCATTTTGAAATACAAGTATCAGTTACTCTTCCGCTCAAATGATCTACTCTGATGATTTTAAATGATTTTTGATGAAAAAATAATATTGTGCTTTTGAAAATTTGGGATGTTACACATACACATACATATATACATCTACGTGTGTGTGAAAAAAATATATAGTAACAAAAATTTTGGGTTCATTTAAACCTTGTGTAAATATTAATTAAAGCCAAGACTAATCTTTGCCTCTAGAATATCTAACTAGGATCAAGTTTACCTTGGCCATCAATTTGTTTTAAAGAAAGAAAAAAGGGTTAAAGTTTAATTTTGTTCCAAGAAGTTTTAATGTGGGAGTCATGGGTTTCTAGAAATTTTGTTTTTGTTACAGGTATACAAATACATGTAAACTATTTGTCTAAAGTGCGTCTAACACTATATGTTTTTCAGAGGTAGAAAACTACCAATGAACTTTCAAAATCAAAATAAAAATACCATTGCGTTAAATATCCTTAACATATATTACTTACAATGTGAAAATATCAAAATGCCCCCACAACTCATAGGCCCTCTCCTCCCCTACATCTCGACTCATCCTCTCCTTCTAAACTCATACCCATAAACAACTTTGACACTCCCACTTAAAAATAATCCTTGTCACTTTCACTCAAACAATCCTCAACTTATTAACCTGTTATACTCAAAGTCACAATTCCAAGCTTTAAAATTTGTTTGCCCATACCCTTATTAGCCATGGTCGTGAAGGCTTTAATACTGAGCATGAAATTAAATTGATTGCTATTGTTGAGATTGGTGTGAACCACAATTGTCCCTTTAGTGCACAAATTCCAACTGCACACAAAGATTAACTCTCATATATATATTTTATAAATTCATTTTGAAATCAAAGAGGAAAAGGGGCCTAATTAATTAAAGGAAAGAGCAGAGGATTTGGAGAAGTAGGCGACCTTGGATTGGATGACACAACAATTAGCAAAGGAAACAAGATAGAAGAGGCAAGTTGAGAATGGTGACTACAAGCAATTGAGATTGAGATAGAACCGCCACCGTCGTTGGAGGAATTGCCATTATCACTAGAGAAGAATCGCCACCGTCATTGGAGGAGATGCCGTCATCGCCATCACCTGAGAATATAATGGGGAGTTAAAGGGAGGGAGGGAGGAAGGAGAGTGATAGCTGTGTAGGAGAAAGGAAGGGCAAAAAAGGAAAATACAACACTCAGGATTTTTTATTTTTTAAATATCGTGAGCACCACGATGAAAAAGTAACATTCATCTTTACATTCAAATGGTAGGGGTATTTTTTTTCTTAATTTTGATTATTAGTACTTTTACATCTTCAAAAAACATATGATGTTAGGCATATTTTAAGTAAAAATTCATGGATATTTTTTCATCATAACCCCTTTTTGTATAATATATGCTACGAAAGTGATAAAAAATAAGTAAAAATATTGCCCTTGGACCTATCTCCTTAGATCAACTTCATGAGGCCGTCTTCTCTTTGCCTAAGAGTTATAATGCCCTTGGATCAGATAGTTATCATGCTGGACCCATCTTCTTGGAGAAATTGATTGCCCCAAACCAAAGTGCATCCCTCAAAGATTGTTTAATATCTGATAACATTATATCAAAAAAGAAAAACTCTGAAAACATTATGCTTGCCACTGATTTAATGTAAGGGTTAAGGAACAATTTTGCCTTTAAATTTTTTTAAAGGGCAATTTTTTTCCTAACCGTTATCTCATTTAATTATGACTATTAGTTGATCAAATATTTTAAGTTGGCCGTCTATATGTCATCTGTAACATCCCACCTTAAAAACAGTAGAATTTTTTTCTTCTAAAAACGTTGTTCAGAGTAGAGTAATTTCGCAACACGAGTAACTGAACCTTAACATTACATAACCGCAGTGTAAGTGTACTTATACAGTCATCTACTATCCAAAAGGAAACAACACCTAACTAGGCATATAAAACTAAAACCATAAAATTCCTTCTGCCGTCCTACGCCAGTAGCTCGCCCCTATCTTCAACCCCTTGGTTCACCCGAACCTAAAGCTACAACTGAGATCCAATTACCATTTGGATCTTAGGTAATGGTTAACCTTATGCTCAAATAAACAATATATGGATAACAGTTATTCACAACTCATAACAGCAGTAAATCACTACATAAGCACACAGCAGATGCATGATCACAACATTGATAGAACATAAGCACAAAGCAGTTTGTAAAGTCCCACAACATTTTTGCACATAACCAGTGCCACGACGGCCCATCGTGTCCTTAGCGCTAGGAAAACCCAACAGCGTTATCAAGACTATAACCCGTATAAAGCTGTATGTATAATTGATGACCCTAGACAGAGCCTTAGTATATAAACATGTCTATCACATATATGTATATGAGCAACATAAGTGTTAAGGTTACAATACGCGTCCGTACCTCCGTTGATGATTCCTGGCACGTTTGTCGAATTATGGTATGTTTGACAGTGGGACGACGACGGTATGACAACGGTGACAGCAGAAATAACGGTTCGTGATTTCGGATATCCTAGAAGGATAATATCACCAATATGAATATTTAAGATCATAACAGGCATTTTAGGTACAAATTACCATTTTGCCCCTAGTTTGACTACTTGGTGGAATTTTGCCAGAGCTTCGCTATTTTGACTTTAAACTCTCAAAATTTTTGCTATAATTTTCCTCTAACATATTCCTAAGATAAATATCATATTTATTCCTAAAACATGATATCTAAGCTAACTTGAAAAAAATTAAAGACTACTCTAGCAGTTTTACTATAACTACCGAAAGAACTACTGAAACTAAAAACTAAGGACTAAGAAACTTACTCAAAGCTTTGCTATGAACTTCTTACTCCTCTTCCAGAGCTTCTCTTTCTAACCTCTCTCTAGGATTGTGAGTGAATTGGTGAAGAATGAAGAGAAATGAAAGGCTATTTATAGAAAAATCCAATGGCATTTTCGTAATTTCATTGAACTTTGTCTGGTTGAATTCTGACCGTCGGATCGCATTTTTTTGAAGTGGCTTGATCTTGGCCCTACACCTATTTGGCCGACCTTTCCCCCCACAAGGAGACAAAATTGATGGCATCATCATGCCTGTGTCATCTTGCTTTATCAGATGAAATTCCTGGTATGTAACTGGTTATTTACTCAAGTTTAGTGGGTCCCTAGTATATTGGAAATCCAAGAAACAACATACAGTTTCCAAGTCCTCTATTGAAGCCAAATATAGAGAACTAGCATTTGCAGTTTTTGAGATTGTCTGGCTCAAATATTTCAGATTTGACATCAATTAAAGTTGGGTTAAGGTACAAAAATACACATGAGCTTTTTCCTCAGGAACAAAAATACACATATGCTTTTTTTAGTTGCAAAAATACACATGTGGATACCATTTTCGTGCAAAAGTCACATCTCACTGTTAAGTCACTATTCACCGTGATGAGAGAGAAAGAGATAAGGTGAACAGTAACTTAACAGCAGTGAATAGTGACTTAATAGTGGGATGTGACTTTTGTAACAAAATGGTAACCACATGTATATTTTTGCTCCTGGAGAAAAAACTTATGTGAATTTTTGCACCTTTACCCATTAAAGTTTTTAGTGACAATAAGGTAGCGATACTTATCGCCAGCAACCTTGTCTTTCATGAGCACACTAAGCATGTTGAGATAGATTGTCACTTTGTTTGTGAACAACTGCAATAAAAAACTATATATTTGAAGCATGTTTCTTCTAAAAACCAGTTAGCAAATATGTTAACTAAACCTTTTAGATGTGATGATTATGACAAATTTCTTAGCAAGTTAGGTACCAAGAATTTGTATGGTCCCCAACTTGGAAAGGGTGTTGAGAATTGTAACATCCCCATTTTTCATGTGCATTATTATGAAGATAATCACATGTATGATTTTTAAGAAGCCAGGTGTTAATGACATACATTATTGCAAGAAATAATCATAGCAGGATTAAGATGTGGAATTATTTGTTTATGTGTAATTCAATGATTATGGTTAAGGACAACCTTAAGGAAGAGATGACAATAGAAGTCAAAACACATTTTATTTTCCCATTTTACCCTTGATTATTCCGCATAAAGTGAAGAATTGGATAAAAGAGTTTAAAATTCCAAAAATGCCCAAGAAGTTCTCACAAACTTAACTAAGGACTAGAGCTATTGGGCTAAGTGGGAAGGACAATTTTTGGAGCACAAAAGGAAGGCCCAATTCAAAATTGGAATGGTGAAAACAAAAAATTTGCTTTTGAAAATAAAATAAATAAATAAAAAGGTAACATCATATCTTCATAAATAATGTAAGGACATTAGGTAGGATTGCGAAATGACATGTAATCTTCCCTTTTTCCTCTTAAGATTTTTGAAATTGCAAGGAAGGAAGGAAGAAAGTTAAAATAGTGTCATATCATCCAAGTACACCATTTATGAAGCAAATAAGAGGCATGAGAAAGAGAACCAACCATCTTATCATTGCTCCCTCCTTCATTTCTTTTTTTTTTTTTGGAAAAAAAAGAGAAAGAAAGATGATGAAGCCAATCCCATGAAATAAAGATTCCAAGTACACATTAGCTTACCTAATCTACTAGGGAAGATGATGGCTATTTTAGGCATGTACTAGGACATTAATGAAGCCATTGGGATGGACATTTTAAAAAGGTAATTCCTCCCCATGGTGGCTACCATTTCGTCCAACAAGAAGAGAGAAGAGAGAAAATCAAGTGGTTCCATACAAGCAAGCAAGAAGAAGCTCAAGTGGAGAAGGAAGTTGAAGCTAAGGTAAATGCTTGACTTTGGAACCTTAATCCACTCTCTTCTACCTTTTCTAAAGTAGTGAAGTCATAGAGCAACATTTCCTTGGTGTCTTGTGCTGAAGGTCAAAGGGTTGTGGGGACAAGAAGGTAAGGATTCAAGTTGATCAAAGCTCAAAGACAAGTAAGACACCTTGGAATTTTCTTATGATTTCTTTTGGTTGTCTAAGGATGTTGATGACTAATGACTTGAGTATAAGTATATTGTTGGGTCATAAATGGCAAGTGAAAAGAATGATTGAAGGTTTAAAGCAAGGTTCATGGCTTAAAATAGTAGATCAAACATAGTATATGAGAGTTTTGAAGTTAGAATAGAAGCTTCACATTCTGTGTTTAATTATTAATTTTCGTGCATCTGATTTTTCATATAGATAGGAATTGCTTTTGGTGTTTTTGAGGGTTTTAAAGTGTGTAAAATGAGATTTTGTATAAGGGTGACTAGGATCAAAATTTTGGAACTATAAAAGAAAGTGTAAAAAAATGTTGGTTGTTTGATTTTTGAAAATTTTGCAATGTCAGCTGGGTTCAACTCAATGTTTTACCTAGCAAATGGACTTGAAAAATTGTGAAATTTTACAGAGAGAAAATAGACATCTCAAGGGTTATTTTGATATGTAATTTGATTTTTGAAATGAGATTTTGTATAAGGGTGCACTAGGATCAAAATTTTGGAACCATAGAAGAAAGTGTAAAAAAATGTTGGTTGTTTGATTTCTGAAAATTTTTGCAAAGTCAGCTGGGTTCAACTCAATGTTTTACCTAGCAAATGGACTTGAAAAATTGTGAAATTTTACAGAGAGAAAATAGACAACTCAAGGGTTATTTAGATATGTAATTTGATTTTTGAAATGAGATTTTGTATAAGGGTGAACTAGGATCAAAATTTTGGAACCATAGAAGAAAGTGTAAAAAAATGTTGGTTGTTTGATTTATGAAAATTTTGCAAAGTCAGCTGGGTTCAACTCAATGTTTTACCTAGGAAATGGACTTGAAAAATTGTGAAATTTTAGAGAGAGAAAATAGGCAACTCAAGGGTTATTTTGATATGTAATTTGATTTTTGAAATGAGATTTTGTATAAGGGTGGACTAGGATCAAAATTTTGGAACCATAGAAGAAACTGTAAAAAAACATTTGTTGTTTGATTTATGAAAATTTTGCAAAGTCAGCTGGGTTCAACTCAATGTTTTACCTAGCAAATGGACTTGAAAAATTGTGAAATTTTACAGAGAGAAAATATACATCTCAAGGGTTATTTTGATATGTAATTCGATTTTTGAAATGAGATTTTGTATAAGGGTGAACTAGGATCAAAATTTTGGAACCATGGAAGAAAGTGTAAAAAAATGTTGGTTGTTTGATTTCTGAAAATTTTGCAATGTCAGCTGGGTTCAACTCAATGTTTTACCTAGCAAATGGACTTGAAAAATTGTGTAATTTGACAGAGAGAAAATAGACAACTCAAGGGTTAGTTTGATATGTAATTTGATTTTTGAAATGAGATTTTGTATAAGGGTGAACTAGGATCAAAATTTTGGAACCATAGAAGAAAGTGTAAAAAAATGTTGGTTGTTTGATTTATGAAAATTTTGCAAAGTCAGCTGGGTTCAACTCAATGTTTTACCTAGCAAATGGACTTGAAAAATTGTGAAATTTTACAGAGAGAAAATAGACAACTCAAGGGTTATTTTGATATGTAATTTGATTTTTAAAATGAGATTTTGTATAAGGGTGAACTTGGATCAAAATTTTGGAACCATAGAAGAAAGTGTAAAAAAATGTTGGTTGTTTGATTGCTGAAAATTTTGCAAAGTCAGCTGGGTTCAACTCAATGTTTTAGCTAGCAAATGGACTTGAAAAATTGTGAAATTTTACAGAGAGAAAATATACATCTCAAGGGTTATTTTGATATGTAATTTGTAATTTTTGGAGTTCTGGATTGGGAAAAATTATTTTTTGAATATTGCCCCTGAATCCTGGAAGTCATTCCGGACCAGAGGTGATTTTTGGCCCATGGTTGAAATCTTGACTTAGTCCAGCCCAAATTAGTATTTTTTATTGAAAATAGACATATTAAGGGTCATTTGGGCTTTAGAACCAACCAAAAATAAATTTTTTAGATTTAGTTATGGATTTTTGAAGTTGGGCCTTTATTTGTGGAAATTTCAAAATATGGACGAAAATAAAAGGGTGCTAAGCCCATTTTAAATTCCTTAATAAGTAAAAGGAATTTACTAAATATGAACACATGAATTGGGCTTATTTTAAATTATCAAAGGAGATATTTATTGAGGTGAAATTTATTTATATTTATATTTGGTTATTGTTTAAGGGGACTGTTTCTAACCTTCCACGCCGGAAAAAAATTTATTTTTTTCATCTATAGTCGACTGCCAGGTAGTAACCTTAATCTTCATATATCCTATATGATTTGTGTATGTATGTTTTACCGTATATGTTACATGCATTTAGTTATCATTTATTTCCAAGCGCTATGGAACCGAAACATGCTGTGTGCTTTATGAGCCATGTTGTGTGCCTTGCCTGGTGGTCTGTGCTGTGTGCTATTAGAACCATGGCAGTTTGTGCTGTGTGCTATTAGGACCGCTAGTTCCGGATTTGGCTGTGTGCCTTGATACTGATGTGATGTGGTATTTGTTTATTTATAGTTTTTCCACATGCATTATTCATACGTTTTATATGAGATTAATGATTACTTTGGGATTCAATTTTTGAATCCCAACCCCTTTTAAGCTCTCTGGTAGTTCATCTCGATTGGAGTAGGGAGACAGAGGTAAGGCTCCAGGGAAGGACTAGGATGGTAGCAGCTGGTGGTTATTATTATTTTGATATTTATTTTGATCTCTCGGATGACTGTAATATATTATTTGGCCTGTTAGGCACTATTATCCGGATAACTGTATATTTTGATCCCTCTGGGGAAGTTTACGATTCTAAAATTTATTTTATCACTATATTATCGTCTAAACCGGTGCATGCTCTGCTGTTAATACTCTGATGAATGACGTAAATTAACATGGGAAAATAATTCAAAAATTGAATAAAGGTAAAAAAACCACACTACCCGCCACTCGAAAGGGCGAGGCCGATAGGTATGTGTTACAGAAGTATTAAAAATAGGCTTGGACTAATGATTAAAAGAGCCTAAGCGAAAGGCTCCATATATAATCTTAACCACCCTCTTGAATTAAGGAGCAGTTTAGTCAAAGACATCTATCAAGATTATAACTACCCACATGATAAGGATATATTATTTAAAAGGATATCTTAATATCTTTTAAATAATAAGATAACAGAGCCCATTAATGGAAGCCCCAAGTAAGTCTATAAATAGGGTACAAACCCTAACAAGGTACACACGCTCTAACTCTAGCTTTTAGCATTCAACATACACAGAGCACACACCCCACTCCCTCTGGCTATACGCCTACTGTTTGAAATCGAACTACATGGATTTTGATCCCACAAAGCGGTATGTAGGCCCCTGGGATTTCACCCCAGGCCAAGTCCAATCACTCTTGTGTTCTACAACAGAACATTGGCCCCGACCGTGGGGACTATAAAGTTCTATCCCCATGACCAACGATGGCTAACACCAGAAGCAAAAGCCATATGCTTTCACACGAGCAGAATCAAGAACAAGGTAACAACGAGGATCAACAACAGGAAGATGTTCGAGGAAGTAATCATTGGCAGACAGAGGAAACATCGAATGCGAATCTTCCTCATCCTGAGGACAGATCTGGAGATCAGACGCTGCAACATGCCAATCAGGCCAATTCCTCACAAGAATTCCAGATTGATAACCCGGACATACAACTGCTGCACAACATCGCCAGGTCAATGTTGAAACGGATCGAAAGCGTGGAGGAACGCGATAATCTCCAAAATCAAAAGATCAATTGCATGGCTGAGGTGATGAATCAGATCCTCAAGCAGTTGCAAGACCCTACTCAGCGGGAGCACCGAGATGATCAACACAATGAGGAGGAAGATACCAATTAACAAACTGTTGATCCACCCCAACTTAACCAGCTCGAACAAGGCAGGATAGCCTCAACTATAAATTCTGAGCAAAATATTCATCGGGATACGAATCGAGATGATCAAACTCGAATAGCTCAGAAAAGTAGCCATTCCTCGAATAACCAAGAAATCCGGCCAGATGAGTCCGGAAAGCATAAGATGTGGTATGGAGACAGAGGATAGAATAATAGCTCATTCTCAGATGAAATTACAGAAGCTGAGTATCCAAGGAAGTTTAGCACGTCCGACCTTCCCATATATGATGGAAGTCAGGATCCCCAGACGCACCTGAATACCTTCGACACCGAAATGCTGGTTCGAGGGTTCAAGGGACCAATCATATCCCGGCTGTTCACCTCAACATTATGAGGGGCTGCACAAATCTGGTTTCAGAGTCTACCCTCGAAATCCATCACCGACTTCAATGACCTGAGTGAGAAATTCCTGCTAAATTTTGCGACAAGTAAAAAGCAACATAGGTAGATCTATACGTTAGACAGAATCAAGCAGCAACCTGGCGAAACTCACCAGAAATACTTGGATCGCTTTACAACGGCCGCCTTGCAAATTCAAGGGTTGAGGGAGAGCGTCCACATGCATTTGCTCATCTCGAGATTGGGTAGTGAGTCAAGACTGGGAAGGTCGGTCTTATCTGCAGAAATCAAGACGCTGGAAGAATTTCCTAGACGAGCTAATAAATATCTGGACATCGAGCAAATGCAGATAGCCAATGCGCCGGGAAAGAGTACAGAAAAGCCCGTCCGCAAAAGTAAGGGATTAGTCCGTAAAGGACAGATTGAAGAATTTGGACCTAAAAGGCCGAAATGGAAGGTACGAGGGGAAGTACAAAAAATATACCACCCTGAACGTCTCACGTGCCTAGATTTGGAGAGAAGTTGCACTAACTGAGATGAAGAAAGTAGAACGACCACGCCTGCTGTATAACAGAGGGAAATTGGATCGGTCTCGATTCTGTGAATTCCACAATGGACCGGGGCACACAACTGAAGAATGTTGGGACCTCAAAGATGCGGTAGAAAAATTTTTCTGAGATGGATGACTACGGTAGTACGTCATCAAAACACAAGGACAAAAGGGTAACAAACGCAAGTAGACAGACCAGAGTAAGATCCCGGCCCCTCAAAGGACGAAGCAAGATGATGACCGAAGAAAGAATGATAATGATGATGATGAATTTCCAGAAGCTGAGTTTGATTGCAACGTCATCAGTGGGGGATATGGGGGAGGAGGTGATACAACAAGTCAACGAAAGAAGTATCTCCGGGAAGTTCTAACAATCAGGGGACGACCAACTTTTAAACCAGAATCTCTACAAGCAGAACCCCCCAAATTATTCTTCACTTAAGATGATTTAAGAGATGTAATCCCAGGCCATCAGGACGACTTGGTTATAACCGGTCTCCTGGGTAAATGTCGCGTAAAAAAGATGTTCATCGACCCCGGCAGTGCGGTTGACATCATCTTGTGGGATGCTTTCAAGCGAATGGACCTTGATCCAGAAAACTGAAGCCATGCAGAAGAACCCTAATTGGGTTCAATGGAGAGGATACAAGCCCCAAGGGGTATATAGAGCTAAAAATGATGTTGGGATCTAAGGAAGCTTTCAAGACCGGACGATTAAAATTCATTGTGGCAGATTTCCCCTCGTCTTATAACATTATTTGGGGTAGACCAATTATTCACAGCTGGGATATGTAATATCAAACAAGCATCAAAACTGAAGATGGTAAGCAGAAAGAATGAGGTTGTCACCATTAAAGGGGATCAGAAGGAATCTCGGTAATGCTATTTTTCGACAGTAAAAAATAATGAACCAGGGACATCCACGTCACAGCAAAAACCAGCACAAGTTCTAGCACCACCCATTCGAGCTCGGTAAATATTGTTGAGCTGGACGTAAGAGAGGAAGCTAAGCTGATGAAAACGGAACCTGATGGCGAACTCGATGATTACCTTCTAGGAGGTGAACCCAAGCAGGTAACCAAGATTGGCAGCATACTCACGAAGGAAGAGTGAGCCGAGCTGGAATACCTTCTATTGAAAAATAAAGACATTTTCGCCTGGAAACTTTCTGAGCTACCAGGAGTCAACCCCGCTCTCTGTTGTCACAAGTTAACAATAAATCCAAGTTGTCCGCCCGTCGCACAAAAGAAAAGGAAGATCGCCTCGGACAGACAAACTGCTCTTGTTGAGCATGTGAAGGAGTTATTGGATGCAGGATTCATCAAGGAGATCCAATACACCACATGGCTACCGAATGTGGTAATGGTTAAAAAACCTAACAACAAGTGGAGAGTATGCGTAGATTATACCGACCTCAATAAGGCATGCCCAAAGGATACGTACCCCATGCCGAACATAGACCAACTGGTGGACAACTCCTCCGGATTCCAGTTGCTCTCTTTTATGGATGCTTATTCTGGTTATAACCAAATCACCATGCATCCCGATGACCAAGAGAAGACAACTTTCATCACGGATAAAGCCAATTACTGCTATAACGTCATGCCCTTTGGGCTGAAGAATGCCGGAGCCACCTATCAAAGGATGATGAATCGAGTATTCGATACATAGCTCGACAAGAATGTAGAAGTTTACATTGATGATTTGATTGTTAAGTCAATCAGTCGCTCGGACCATATCCGAGATCTCCAAGAAACATTCGATAAGCTCCGGCCTCATCGTATCTGACTTAACCTAGCTAAGTGCACATTCGAAGTACCCGCAGGCAAATTCCTAGGATTTCTCTTAACAAATAGGGGCATCGAGGCCAACCCGAATAAATGCCAAGCCGTCCTCGATATGGTGACACCACGAAACAAGAAAGAAGTGCAACAGTTAACAGGCCGACTGGACGCATTAACAAGATTTCTGCTAAAGTTAGCAGAAAAGGCACTTCTATTCTTTAAATTATTGAAAAAAGAAGCACAACACGGGGAGTGGAATGCTGATTGCGAAGCGGCGTTCGATGAAATTAAGAAATGCCTATCAACACCACCAGTATTGTCAAAACCTGAACTTGGCGAAGACCTCATTCTGTATTTATCGGTGGGAGAAGAGGCGTCAGTGCTGCCTTGGTACGGGAAGAATCCACCGAACAAAAGCCGGTCTACTTCATAAGCCCGGCTCTGTAGAGCTCAGAGCTAAGATATCAAAGGCTTGAGAAGGTAGTATTTACACTCCTCACTGCTACAAGATGGCTCCGCCCTTACTTCTAGGGGCATCGAATAGTCATCTGAACAAGTCAACCAATACGCCAAGTGCTGCACAAGCTGGATTTGGTAGGATGAATGATCAGTTGGGACATAGAATTTTCCAAGTTTGACATTGTTTATGAAGCCTGACATGCGATCAAATCTCAAGCTCTAGCCGACTTTATTGCTGAATTAGTTCCAGCAACAATAATAACAGAAGCTAATCTTGAGGTTTGGAAAGTGTTTGTCGACAGATCTTCAAATGCCAAAGGAAGCGGGGCAAGGGTCATAATAGAAAGCCCGGAAGGAGTTTCCATAGAACACTCCCTATAGCTATATTTCAAAACTTCCAACAACCAGGCCGAATACAAAGTGGTGTTGGCCGGGCTATCTAAGGCAAAAGAAAACGGAGCCAAATGGATCCATCTATCAACTGACTCTCAGTTGATTGCGGCCCAAATTAATGGATCATACACGACCAAGGGACCGTTGCTAATTAAGTACTTGGGAAAAGTAAAAGAGGTTATGGCCGACTTCGACGAGGTCATAGTCACCCATATTCCCAAGGGAGAAAACGCGAGGGTGGACATTTTGTCGAAATTAGCAAGCACCAAGAGCCCGAGAAACCACCGCACTATAATCCAACAAAGCATGACCGAGCCCACTTGCGTCATGGTCATCGCAGCAGCAGAAGATTGGCGGAAACCTATCTTGAATTACCTTGAGAAAGGAATTATTTTGGAGGATCCAATGGAGGCCAAACAATTAGCCAGAACGACAGCAATGTACACGGTGGTTAATGACCAACTGTATCGAAAAGGCCTCCACTCTCCAATGTTAAGATGCTTGAAACTGGCAAAGGTCGAATACGTATTGTCGGAAATACATGAAGGGATCAATGGGCAACATATGGGAGTAAAGGCGCTGGCTAGGAAAGCTCTTCGAGCTAGCTGGATTTTATTAGTCGACAATGGTAGCCAATTCCAAAGAGCACGTAAGAAAATGTGAAAGTTGCCAGAAACATGCTCGGATGATTTGGCCACCTCCGGCCGAGTTAAAATCCATCACGGCACCATGGCCATTTTACAAGTAGGGAATGGACCTATTAGCACCATTCAAGCCGGCCACAGGGCAACTGAAATGGCTAATTGTAGCAGTCGATCACTTCACCAAGTGGATCGAGGCCGAGCCTTTAGCAACCATTTTAGTAGCCCGCATACAAAATTTTTTCGAGCGAAGCATTCTCGCCTGATTCGGAATTCCAGCCGAAATCATAACTGACAACGGTACACAGTTCATTGACCAAGGTTTTCAAAGGATGATGTCCGAGCTTAAGATCAAACACCAACATCCACAGTCCAATGGATAGGCCGAAGCAGCAAACAAAATTATTGTTAACGGGCTCAAGAAACGGATGGCAGACGTAGAAAATGACTGCGTTGAGTAGCTATATCCTGTACTCTAGGGATACCGGACTAGTATTCAGACCTCAACTCAGGAGACACCCTTCAAGTTGACTTATGGATGTGAAGCCATGATCCCGGTTGAAATCAGACAAACTTCATGGAGAAGAGACATTGTGTTACAAAAACGAGAGTCTAACAATAGCGACCAGCTAGCCCTAGAATTGGATCTCATCGATGAAACTAGAGTCATAGCACATTGCCGAGATCTGGTTATGAAGCAGCTGGTTGCGGCTAAATATAATCGCAGAGTCAAATTGCGAGCATTTAGTAAAGGCGATCTGGTACTCAGCAGAGCGGATATCGGGAACAAGAATGCCCGTGATGGAAAACTTGCAGCAAATTAGGAAGGTCCTTACCGCATTTCAAACCAATTAGAGCCAAGAACTTACGTCCTCGAAGCCTTAGATGGCAAAGCAATACAACGAACTTGGAATGCGGACAAACTAAGGATCTACTATAGTTGAATGCCGAGATCCATTTGGAACCCGGTTGCAGCGGATGTCAGCGACGACTGAGAACCGCTTTTTATTTTAAGGGATTATTTTGCTTTCACGCATTATTTTCCATTTATTTTTATTATTTAAATTTCATTTGTAATTGCAACTATTTCAATCAATAAAGAAGGTGGTTTGTTTTATGGGTCGACCTCACCATTGCTTATGAAGTTCAATACAAAAATAGCCTAAAAAAGGCAAATTATTAACAAAACCAGGGTTTTGCGAGCCCAACTATCACAGATTCTGAAACTAGCCAGGAACACTCCTCATAATGACTGAGGGGTCGGAAAGAAGTGGTGGGGGGCTCAACTAGCACGGCCAAGGAGGTAGTAGGCACAAGAGAACTTCAGTTTTTGCTCCTCGGTTAGAGGTTTCCCATACAGCCACCAGGCCGTCCTAGGAAGAATGCGCTGGAGAAGCTCTTCCTCCTCTGGGGTAAGATTACTGGGATTGAAAGACGACAAGGAGCCTAGATGTTCATTTGAACAAAAAGGAAGAAAGAAATGGCAAAGTTTGTTCCAAACTAGGAACCAAAACAGAAACGTCTAAAAAGAAGGATCAAAATGACCAAAATTCAACCCTAAAGCATAATACGATGGAAGATGACCCAGAAAATGGGAAGAAACTCAAACGAACAACAACAACCTACCCAAGAAATCAAAAAGAAAGAATGAACAGTCAAACAACCAAGAAAAGGAAGACGAAAATACCTGGTTTAAGATAAGTTACGGAGAGATGAAATACATGAGCCACAAAGTGGAAAATGGAAACATAGGAAGGATGAACTGAAGCACAGGAAACAGATAACAGAAAACTTTCTCTATTTTAAACTCTGGAGTTGTGAAAGTGTAAGAAAGAAGAAAACGAGGAATATATATACTGAGTTCATTAAAAGATGGTTGCAATTCAGGGGATCCGAAACGGTAAAAGCCCAAAGGGCCTCACTACGATCGCTGACGTCACCATGAAAGGACGTGCACATTAATTGCGAGTATTTAAGGCGCACGAACAACGATGATAATGGAGCAGGCATTTGTGCTGCCACGCCGGTTTGTAGGCGCTAGTTGGCAATAGGCAATGATAATGTGTACCATCTCAGGAACTCATAATATGCCAGATCAATATGCAAATTAATCACAAATCTTGGCTAGAATACGAGATCGGCCAAACTTAGGTCGGGCTCCGACCATAAAGACCTATACCGACCTCCCCATGCAGCTTCAAATGGGGGCAATAGTCCTAACCCATTAAAACCGGGGTGAAAACTCATATAAGCATGGTAACCCAGACTCAGAATTATTCAACCTCAACAAAGGAACAAGTTTGAAGTAAGCATGGGTAAAGCGCCACCTAAAATCAAAACATTAGGATAAGGCGTTTCGAATCAACAAACAAATCCAGATCTCGCTAATTCATCCCAGCAACTCAGAGCCCTGAACTACTGGGCTGGGGGGCAACTGTTACGGAAGTATTAAAAATGGGCTTGGACCAATGATTAAAAGAGCCCAAGCAAAAGGCTCCATTCATAATCTTAACCACGCACTTGAATTAAGGAGCAGTTTAATCAAAGACATCTATCAAGATCATAACTACCCACATGATAAGGATATATTATTTAAAATGATATCTTAATATCTTTTAAATAATAAGATAACAGAGCCCATTAATAGAGGCCCCAAGTAAGTCTATAAATAGGGTACAAACCCTAACAAGGTACACACGCTTTAACCCTAGCTTTTAGCATTCATCATACACAAAGCACACACCCCACTCCCTCTGGCTATAAACCTATTGTTTGAAATTGAACTACGTGGACTTTGATCCCACAAAGCGGTACGTAGGCCCCTAGGATTTCACCCCAGGCCAAGTCCAATCGCTCTTGTGTTCTACACCAGAATAGTGTGTAACAAGAATTGTGAGTAAGGTTGTCAAACTCACAAGTTTAAGCAAACTTGTGACAATAACGTAAACTCGTATTGTGAACTTGAAGTATAAATTCTAAGAGTTTACTTTGGTCACTAAATAGGCTACTGAAGTAACCACGGTTCCACAATAATGGAAAACAAACATACCAAAGTCATACAAAGTATATAAGTGAACAGTTACTACTACCTGATAACTAAGTGATAAATCTAAAATTTCCTGAGCCTGGAATTATTCCAAATATATATCTGCCTCAACACAAAGCAAGTATGTACAATCCATTTTATTTACTTACACAAATTCTCCTCTTTGATTTCATAAAATTCGTCCACATTCTAGAAATTTCTGAAACAATGTACCGACTTCAAAAATTCATAATTAATTCCAGAAAAATCTAATTAATTTGATTCTAGTGCCCATTTAACCCTTGACATGTCTAGTTTTTAATAAAAGTATTTATGGAGGCTACAAAAAATACATATGATTTTTCTGTGTAAGAATATCACCCTCTAGTCAGAATTGAAATCCAGATTTATGGGATATTTCAAAAATTCGTATATGCCAGTCGAAATCTTGAAAAATTACAAATTATATATCAAATTAAATCTTGGGATGTCTAATTTATATCTATAAAATTTTATATCCATCTAACTTCATTTACTATTTTAAAATCATTTCTTAAATGCATTTGCCCAAAAAATTACAGGACTGACAACTATTTCAATTTCTTGTTAACTTATCTTTTGAGTTCCAAAATTATTTTCTTCACTTGTTCCCATACAAAATTTCGTCCTAAACACTTTGGAATCATCAAATACACCAAAATCATATCATATCTTCTGTCTTCATGTTCATTCATTATTTTGAAAAATATCCAAGGAATCATAACATCAAGTCACGACAACTTAGTGTTAGTAGCTTACTTTGCTAATAACTTGATTTGACTTGGATTTTTCTCCTTCTTGCTCTTGCTGTGTTGCCTTGTCCTTGATCATGGAAAAATCATATAAGAAATTTTCATGAGCATATTGAAGTGATTATAAGAGATTGAGGAAAGTAGAAGGGAAATCTATCACAAAACTTGGAACTTACCTATCTTAGTTTCCAAGTTGAGTGCTCTTCTTCACTTAGACCTTGAAAACTCTTTTCCTTCCTCTTCCACAAGATGGCAGCCCAAAAATGAGCCTTAGGAATCTTTAGATAAAGACTTTTGCCATGCTAAAATATCTCCTCCTCTTAATTGTAATTAGTTACTTGTTTGACTATCTCATTGGCTTCTTTTACAATCCTTTATTTCTAGGCTTTTCTCAATCCATCTTGTCCTCATTTCTTGACCAACATGCTCTCCCCTTTTTGCACAAAATTTGTTTACTTCATGTGTCCTTTAGCTTAGTCTTAGGTCTTAGTCTTGATTTCATTTTATTGGTCACCAAGTTAAGCATTTTGACTTTAGCTCTCTCCCATAATTAATTGCTTTTGGTTTACTTTCTTTGCCAATATCTTGGGCGGATGTATTAGGATCCGGCTGAACCCAAGACGGGGTGAATTGGGTGAAGATAAAACTTGCAACCTTTTTCAAATCTTTTCGAAACTCGGTTAAAATCAGTTTGAATGATATTAGAGAGTTATAAATCTATAAACAATCATTCAAACATGTATGCTAGAAATAAAGAGTTCAAGGAAGAGAATTGCAAACTCAGATTTATACTGGTTCGGTCCAACCTTAATCTACGTCCAGTCCTTAGGTACCCTGAGCTTTTCACTATTCTCTTTGTTTAACCAGGCACAAGAGACAAGCCTTTACACCCACAAGTTTATCAAGGTACTTGTGAAACCTTTACAATCTCCCTCGGAGACTCCTCTTACTACCCGTAAGGTTACAATCAAATTCTTAACTCAAGGTCACCCAACCTTGAGTAACTCTCAGAGAAATATGATTTACAATGAATCTTCTCTCATAGAAGTGATTATGATAAACACTTAAGCACATAAGAATTCATCTCACTCTCTAAATAGTAAACTCAGTAAGCATCAAAAAACAGAGAGTGTTGGAGGTTTAGAATTTCGGCATTATGACTGTGTAAGCTCACTCCTCCACCTTCTTGTGTTTTGAATCCAGTTCTATTTATAGATGAAGGTCTTCTAACCGTTGGAGAATAGAACCATTGTGTTTAGAACCGTTGAGAGCTCAGCAGATGGAAAACTAGCTGTTATTTCACTTTTTGGGACTTGACAGGTCAGCAACTTGATCTTCATGAAATCCCTCGTTTGATCATCTGAAATATGTCCACAAATGATGTAAACGATGATAATAATTGTTAAAGATCATTTGGGAAAACTTCTGGTTGATCTCGATCAAATTCGTGATTTTCGAACTCTTGAATTTTCTGAAGTTTCGGCGTAAACTCGATTTTTGACTCCAATACTGCAATATTGAGCTTATCACAATTCTTCAGATTCATCTCTGTATGTCCTATACTCGAGTTTTGCTTCCCATACTCGAGTATTGAGGATCCATTAATGTTCATAGCTCTCTGTCTGAGCTATACTCGAGTATTGATCTGTAAACTCGAGTTTTAGCATTGTCTTGGACTTTGGTTGCTTCCAGACTTGATATCACTTTAATTTTGGCAAACCAATTGTCCCCATATAGCTCCTTGTGACCTCTTTCCACAGCAACAAGAATCAGATCTTAATTTGTTGGAATTCATCCATTATGATCCAATGAAAGAAGATTGCTCTTCAACCTTCATTTTTGTACAGTTCTGAGCAGTCGGTCAACTTTTGAAGACCATATCTCTCTGGTATGATATTCATTTTTACTGAATCAAGTATTGATGGCAAGCCTTATGTGTCTTCTTTCAAATGCCATCGATTTCAGCTCAATCCGATTTGTAGATTATGAGTTATACTCAAAACACTGAAGCTCGTTGTGAAGTGTGGCGTGAATACTTTATCCAACTTTAGAAATTCATAGCTCTTTGATTTGATCTTCTTTAGACTTGAAACTTTGTCAAGATGACGCATTGGATGTCTAGTTTCAGCCAAAGTTGATTTCACCTTAATCCGATGTCTGGTTTAGGAGATATCATCGAATTACCAGACCTCGCCCAAAGCTGTATGTGTAACAGAGGTGAACAGAGTTGCTGATCAAGCTGGAAACTTGAATTTTGAAGAGGAAACTCGAGTTTTGTCGGGTCCAAACGTGCCAGAGAAGTTGAAAACTCCTGATACTTGAATATTTAAGTTCCATACTCGAGTATTGACTCCCATACTCGAGTTTTGATCTTCATAGCCCAAACGGTGGTTTTCAAAACTGTGATTTTCTCTGTCCAGAAGCAAATTTTTCAGTAAGCTTGCATACTCGAGTTTTGACCTAGAAACTCGAGTATTCACTTCTAGAACCCGATTTTCATTGTCTTTAGCCCTGAAATGAGTTTCTCCAACATCCATTTAATCGTGAAGACTTATGATATCAATCTAAGATCTTGTATATTGATTTTTCTCCATCTTTTTGACAAGATCTTCCTTTTCTTCAATCTCTTCACTTGGTCATTCATCATTCAACTTTAGCTCATCATTCTTTATGCCTTCTTCATTCTTCAATACTTAGAGAGCCAAACCTATACTGAACCTCTTCCTCTTTTTCTTCTCTTCCTTTTCCTTATCCTTATCTATATCCTCTCCAACCTTGATTTTCTTCTTTTCATCATTCAATACTTCTTGATCATCTTCTTCTTGATCATAGTTCATGAGTAAACTTCACATCATTGATTCTACATGAAAATGCAAGAATTAATCAATGAAGAAGATAAACATACTACTCAATCTTTTTGCTTTGAATCAATGGCATATGTATAAGTCATCATCAAAACTAATTATATCTAACAGAATGTCGAGCTGCAAAAGGGAGGAAATATTTGTCTTCAATTGTCACAAAAGCCATCTCTAATAATTCCCTTTTGGTTACCTTTTTATTGGTTATTGTCCTTTCTTCTTCTTCTTCTTTTTGTGTAATAAAAATTCATTTCTCTTCCCTTGACCCAGCTGGCCGAAACATGAAGCTTCTTGGGGAGGAAATATTGTCCTTTGTTTGCCTTAATTAACTTGTACAATATGTCTCATCCTCATGCCAAATGTCCCTTCTTCAAGAATTAAGTTAATTCCCCTTTATGATTTCTTTGACTTCCAAGCCATTAGGACTTGCATTTTGGCTTAAAAATTGGGAAGATACATTTTGGCCTCTTGCTCCCCTCTCTTGTACAAAATTAAGAAGCTTGTGGGGGAAGGATTTGTGCCTCATAATATCAATTTTGACTTCTTGCTCAACAAGTTAGCTTACATCATCTTAGTGATATCAAACTTGTTGATTATTTCCTTGTATTAATTGTTTAACTTTGAAATTCTTCTCTCTCTCTCTCTTTTTTTTTTTTTGTGTGCAAGATTTATTTTTGTCCCCTTATCCTTCCTTTTGGCTGAAATAATGGAGTGAAGAAGGATATAGATGTTACTTTTCAATTACTTCACATACTTTAGTCACTTAAGTCCTTATCATGAATTGATAAAAAAAAAGTCCTTATCATGAAAGCTTGGCGTGGTATTTTCTTCAAATTCTTATTCTTGTCTTAATCAAAAATTAAGGCATTAAATAGTGACATTGCTAATTAATTAAATTGAGGAATTCCATAATAGAAAATAATAAATTTTAAAATCATGAACTTCTCAATAATTCATTAATTCATGTCTTGTACATAGTATATTAAAGTAGAGATGTTACAACTATAAACGTAAAAACGGTAAACTAGGCATGTAAATTCGTGAGTTTAATCGAGTTTGAGTTTATAGTTAAGAGTTTACCAATGCCTCAACTTGATTTAGTATGTAAGATAAAAATGTAAAAATAATAAACTTGAGTCAACCCGCCAACTTGACAATAACTAAGTGTGGGTTTGTTTATATTGGGCCTTCAGCCCAAGTATAGTTTCAGTACCTTATGTATCTGCCTATTGTATGATTGTACATTATTTCATTGGTCAATAAATAATAGAGACTAACAGCCAATCAAGGTTGACTAGGTTATTCAGTATTTTCCCGGTTCTGTTAGCACTGGTTTTTACAAATCAATATAGACTTGGACAATATTAATCCCACCAAAATCCTTTCAACACATTTTTAAAAACACCTGACGTGCATCAAAATTCAAAACAATTCATCAAACTTATTAAATGAAATTTTTAATATTATTTCTGATCTCCTACAACACACAGAGCCCATAGAACACCAAAAATTAGTAAAGCTTAGAAGGGGGAGTTTTCAAACATACCCCATATTTAGCAGAATACTTACATGTCCTAGCAGAAGAAGAAATTGCATGTCCTAGCAGCAACCCAAGCTTTAATCATGTCCCACAAACGCAGTCAGCGAGGAGAAGAAGAAAAATCAAAGTGATGAACTCACCTCCATATTCTTACGGTGGCTGACGTCGACTGAGAATGAAAAGAGAGATAGTAGTGACATGAAATCTTGAGTAAAGGAGGAAGCCAATGGCAGATAATCAACGACACGCACACTTCGGTGACGACAAAGACGGTCGGAGGAGGACGACTGCTGCAACGAATGTCGATGGAAGGAGTAAAATGAAGTTGGGGTTTTCAAGTTTCAGAAGTCTCCTTTGGTACGATGGAAATAAGGGGAGCTGGGGAAAACTTACAACTAGATTTTTTTCCCCCTAACTTATTGTTCCAAATAAATAAGGGTAAGATGATAATCACAATTACATTATATTACCTTTAGGTCCCATGGGACTTGAGAGTAATTTGAAGATTTTAAGGGAACTTGCAGTAATAATTTCTCTTACCTAGGACCTGAGTATAATTGTCCCAAAAAAAAAAAAAAATCAATGATCAAATTAGAAAGGATTAAATTTTCTACAATCTTGAGAAAGCTAAAATCACAATTTAACATAAGATTCTTAACCAAAATGTTAAGATTAATTATAGTGATGAGGAAGTAACTACTAACAAGCTACCATATGAATTCAAAGGGAACTATTGTCAAATACTAATGTGTCACATGCAAGCACATATATTAAAAAGTAAATTACATAAAACCTATGTATTGAATAAAATATGAAAATAATTCGTCAGGATCTTATAGCTCAAATCACACCGGGAGAGGGGTGCGTCCATTTATATTTCTGTCCATTTTCTCTCTACTTTGTGTCTCCACCATTGGATGAACTTCAAATAGTTGAAATTTAATATTTTATATAAAATACATAATGCATGTAAATAGATTTAAACAGTTAAAATCATATCTATATATTTCAACAATATAAATTATTGTTAAAATATTTTTTTATAATATTTTTACCTTTTATCACAGCAATTCTGAAATGTTTGTTTTAAATTTACTTAGTTTAAATTATAATATTTTGTGCTTTTGTGTGTGTTTACTTTTTTTTTTTTTTTTTTTAAAAAAGGGTAAAATCAGATTACAAAATCTCAAACAATATTAATTTATTTCTGTAGAATTTCTTGAGTAATGTCAAAGTCTCCTAGTATTTATATTCTTCTTGATAAAAATAAAAGTAAAAGAAAAATAATCAAATTTCATTTACAGACATAAATATAAAATAACGTTAAATTGCAAAATCAAATTTTTAATATATTTTCACTTGTTTTATTAGTTTTAAAATTTTTATGAAACTTTTTTTTTACTTTTTAAATATATAATATATGGACCTTTTTTTACCTAATTATATGTAGGTGAAATCCATAAATATTTCCTAAGAAACATGCTCTGATAATTCAAAGGTAGTCAATGAAGTTACCAAAAGACACTCCAACCATCGCCAAGACAAGATGCTTCATGGTAATTTATTTTGAGTAAGAAGCATGTTCTTTTTCGTGAGCACAAAAACCAGACTCCGCTGATTGCAGAAATTATCTCCTTTGAAGATAACAGGTACATGGATCATTTCCATGTCCCAATCAAGTTACTAATATAAAAGTTCGGATTGGAACACGCGCGTGCACACATACGTGTGGGTCTACCTATGTATATATAGATATCTACAAATAGGTATATATACATATGGGTACATGTAATACCCTAAAAAAATTTTACTTAGGATAAGTATCATAATTTAGTAAATAATATCTATTGAAAATAGGTGAATATGAGGTCTCAAACACCTTGTATTAAATTTACCTTATTATTAGGACAATTTCTCCTAAGATTAAGCAATGTGCGAAAAGGGCCCTAAAACATTAGATAATTTACAAATAGGTCCCTGAAATATTTGTGGGTCATAAAATACCCTGAGAAAATTATGATAAAATCCTAAGAGCCAACTAAATATTTATTAAAAATTAGAAAGTATATTGTCTCTAATTTAGGTAATTTATGAGATTATTTTCCTTGGGAAATAATGAGACAAAATTAAATATAATTTTGGGGAACATAAATTGCCCCATGGTTTTTAATATTTTGCATAATGCATAAATTATCAATTTCAGTAAAATAGTTGTGAGAAAATAATTAATCCTAATTGAGAAAATTGTCAATAATTAGTAGGTGATTAAATAAGTAATTAATTGTTGATTGTTTAAACATGAATAAAATGGGATATCCAAAGTTAATTATATGAAACTCCTAATTTGATATTAATGACCAATGAAGGGTGTAACATCCCAATTTTCAAAAGCGGAATATTATTTTTTTTCAACAAAAATCATTTAAAATCATCAGAGTAGTGCATTTGAGCGGAAGAGTAACTGATACTTATATTTCAAAATGCCGCAAGTCTGGCTGAATACAATAGCGGTGTAGTAACCGCGTGGTTCAAAAGGGATGTACAACAACAAAAGGAAGGTTTCCGCCATAATGTCAAAGGAAATCTTCAGCCGAGTCTACTATGCGTCCTGCTTGCGCTTCCCTTTGCCCTCCATCCTTGGTTCTCCTGACCCTGACGCTATGTTAAGAGCTGAGGTTCAATGCCCATTGAACCTCAGGTAACGGTTAACCTCATGTTTATATATAACATATATGGATCACAGATATTCACAAACATAAACAGTTCATAAGTATTTAGACAAATGTATCCCTGGCATATAAGCCCCTTGGTAGATATGTCACACTTAGTATACATTTCACACCTAGCACTTGTTTCGCACCAAGCATTTCACACCCAACAAGCGTATCCCAATATCCATCAAGAATAATCATAACAACAGTACATGAACATATCACCGAGCTATCAGCTATTTCATATAAACATACCAAACACATAGCACATATAAGCATATGGTAAACATCAGAGTTAGTGTTACTAGTACGCAAACGTACCCTATACATACAACACACATACCACATACATGCATACCATAAACATCAGAGTTAAAGTTACCAGTACGCGAACGTACCTTCGTTTGACGCTATACGGTATTTCTGGCGGAATACGGTGCGACAGTTGGTCAGAACGTATTCAGGGATATCCTATAAGGATAATATTGTTTCTATTAATTCATAAACATTATTCCAAGAGATATCTTGGCTATATAAGACCATTTTACCCCTGGTGGATTTATTTTCCAATTTATTCCCTAATTTTCGGAAAAAACGCTGATCCAGAATTTCTGGACAGAATTTCGCCTAACTTCGAAAAATCATAACTAATTCTAGAAAAATCGAACCGAGGATCTGTAAAATTTCCCGGAATCCTTGAGAAGTCTACTTTCAAGGAAAAATACTGGAACTTACCCAGAACTCATGGATAATTCCCAGTTTCCAGAATTCAAACCGCTGCCCAGAATTTCGCTCAGAAAATGTAGCTTAACTTCTGGGACTTTTATCTTTTTGCACAGAACTTCAATTGACACACTCTTTATATATTTGGAAAGCCCTAAATGTCTACTTTCATCATGAATTTTCCCAGAATTTTAGAACATCATCTTCATCATAAAATACTATCATTTTTACTACTGACTCCAGAAGTTCCTATTTGCTGAAATTTCGCCAGAGCTTCGCTATTTTGATCATAATCTTCCAAAAATTTTGCTATAACTTCTTCTTCATCAAATTTTCGAAATAAATACAGTGGAACCCATAAAAACATGAAAATAAAACTATATTTAGAAGATTGAAGATCAAAACAACATTTCTAGCATTTCTACTTCATAACTAAGAACTTGAACTTATGAACTAAAAACTCTCTTACCTATTGAAGAACCTTGCTTCCTACTTTTTGAAGCTCTTGCACTCTCTCCCACACACTCTAAAATTTCGGTTGTGGCTTGGTGGATTGGTGGAGAATTTTGTGTTGCTAATGGTCTCTATTTATAGCCAAAAATAAGAGTAGCCTCCAAGCAAAGACAATTGATCTCAGCCCTTGGTTATTACTTGGTCAAGAAGCTTCAATCCTCTCCCTCCACCTCTCCCCAATTCGTCCCTCTCTCATCTCTCTCCTTAAATTCTTGCTTCATCTCCTATTTAATCTCAAATGCTAATTTAGTTAAGCATCAACTAATGTTTTTCTTCAAAATCTAATTTCATTTTTGTAATCCTAATTTTATGACTAGATTTATGGTGATTTTTAATTTCCCAAACACTTAGGTATGAATCTTAAAAGTAATCGAAAATAACTTTGGGAATAGCCAAGTTGAAGCTCTTAATTCACTGATTTCAAATATGTATTTACATTTAATACTTAGTTCCAATATTTCAAGATATGATTTAATTTCTATAGATGCTCATCTAATTTCATTTAATAAAGCAATAACTTGCTCCCCAAGTTGTCTTGCTTCTCAAGTTTCCCAACTTGCTTCTCCCATACACTTAGCTAATTATCCCATGTGCTACTCTATTTTATAACATTATAAATTCTTTCTCCTTCCTTCAAAATGTTGACCGAAATCCCCCCCTAATAACCATTAAATGTGCCTTTGAATACACAAACAATATCCTAAACCACTAGGCTTAATTATCGAAAATTTAACAAGGTTTTGAATTTAATTTTGATGATTAACAACTCCTTGATGAATTTCAATTGCCCAATAATTGTTACTAACTTTCTCCAAGTGAATTTATCATCCTCCGATAATTTTAAATTGTTAAAATGGTATAACTAAGGTTATGATAATCTTAGGATATTTTATGATCCTTAATAAGATTTAGGAAATTGAATTTGGATTTATTAGAATCCAAAGAAAATTCCCCTAAAAATGACAATAAATCAATTAAAAATTTAGAGACAACATATTCTCCTATTTTAAGGAATATTTAGTTGCCTCTTAGGATTGCTCACAATATTCATAGTGTTTTATAACCCTTAACTTCACTTAGGAATTTCTAGCTCTTTATTCTTAATTTCATGAGAAATCACCTTAGAAAATAAGGTAATTATTCTAATAGTTTTGAGACCACATATTTACCTATTTTAATAGGTATTTTCTATCAACATATATTGGTTATGCTAAATAGGATTTTTGGGGTATCACAAAGGGTCAAGGTTGGCATAAAGAGTGTTGCTAATTAATTTAACATAATTAAGAGGTATATTAAGTGAATTACAATTATCCTTAACAAAATAAGCTTGCACTAGTTGAGATTAGTTGCATAATTCTTCAAGATGATTAGAGATAAATTGTAACATCCCATTTTAAAAACAGCGGAATTTTTTTTTTTAAAACAGTGATCAGAGTAGAGCTTTTTGACCAAAACGAGTAACTGAACCTTGATAAAACATAACCACAGTGTAATTGTTCTATTACAGTCTTCTAACATCCGAAGGAAAGTAAAGTACATAACTAGAGACATAACAAAATAAAACTCCGCCTTGGGTCCTACGCAGCCTGCTTGCCTCTCTCTTCCGACCTCGGTCCTCCCGACCCTGAAGCTACAGCTGAGATCCAATTCCCGATTGGATCTCAGGTAACGGTTAACCTTATGTTCAGATAAGACAGTATATGGATAACAACATGTACATAATCACATAACAGCAGTACATCACTATATAAGCACACATCAGATGCATGATCACATATTGGCAGAACATAAGCACACAGCAGTATGTAAAGCCCCACATAATGTTTGCACATAATCAGTGCCACGACGGCCCATCGTGTCCTTAGCGCTAGGAAAACCCAACGGCGTTATCAAGACTATAACCCGTATAAAGCTGTATGTATACTGACAACCCTAGATAGAGCTTCAGTATATAAGCATGTCTATCACATATAGTATATGAGCAGCATAAGTGTTAATGTTACAATACGTGTCCGTACCTCCGTTGACGATTCCGGACACTTTAGTAGGATTGTAGTACGCTTGACGGCGGTACGACGGCGGTATGACAGCGGAAACAGCGATTCGTGATTTCAAGTATCCTATAAGGATAATATCACCGGTGTGAGCATTTAAGATCATATCAGGAAAATTTCGGTACAAATTACCATTTTGCCCCTAGATTGACTATTTGGCGGAATTTTGCCAGTACTTCGCTATTTTTATTTTAAACTTTCAAAATTTTTGCTATAATCCTTCCTCTAGCATACTCTTAAGATAAATATCATATTTTTTCCTAAAAACATGATATCTAAGCTAACTTAAGAATTAAAGACTACTCTAGCAATTCTACTATAACTACCGAAAGAACTACTTAAACTAAAGACTAAGGATTGAAGAACTTACTCAGAACTTGGCTATGAACTTCTTACTCCTCTTCCAGAGCTTCTCTCTCTAACTTCTCTCTAGGTGTAATACCCTAATTTTTATAATACACTTAAATATATATTTAGATAAATAATACCTATTGAAAATAGGTGGATATGAAGTCTCAAAATATTGTGTAATTAGTCTATTTTCAAAGGAAAGTACTAAGAAAAATTATGGAAAAATTCTAGAAGGCATGGAATAATTATTAAAAATTTAGGAAATATATTATTCTTAATTTAGACAATTTAATAAAATATTTCCTATGAACATAAAAAGAAGGAAAATTAAAAAGTATTCTGGAATCTAAATTGATTCTATGACTTTTAATAATTTTCATGGAGCTTAGATTATTAATATCAATAAAATGGTTGTGAGAAAATGATGAGTTTTAATTAAGAAAATTATTAGCAATTATTAAAGGATTAATTAAGTAATTTTTGGGAATTTTATAAGCCTAAATCCATGAAATTGCTTATGGACCAATAGGAAATTTTTGTGGAAAATGAATATAGGATAAATGTAATATATGTGGTTAAGGGAAAAATTATATATATATATATGTGTGTGTGTGTGTGTGTGTGTGTGTGTGTGTGGGTGGGTGGGCCGAAAATTTGGAGAGATAAGGATGGATTGATATTTGTAATATTATAATAATATAAGATTAAACATGTGGTAAATGGATAATATTAAAATAATAAAGAAAGGTGAACAGGATAAATGAGAACGGATAGAAAATAATTCCGTTGCAAGAATCTGGGGATGAGTTAAGAAAAACCAGAATACATTATTGATCAGTGAATTTTTATCCAGAAGTTGGTGCCGGCCGGAGTTATTTCTGTAACCGGTACCGATTACCGAGAATTTTCGGCTAGTAACAGAATGTCTTTACTGAGAGTATAAGGATAGAAGAACCCGGTATTCTTGAAGAGGAAGAAAAGATCTTCAGAGTGTTGTTCCCGGAATTTTAAGATTTTATAAAGATTACGCGATCGGAACACCGAACCAGGAATTTTATCTAATAAAGCAAGATGACATAAGGCTAGATGATGTCATTTTTTTGTCTTTGGGGGGGGGGATTTCGGCCTAATAGGTGTAAGGCCAAGATGAAACCACCTAGCAAAAGTGCGATCCAACGGTCAGAATTCAACCAGATAAAGTTCAACGAAATTACGAAAATGCCATCCGGATTTTCTATAAATAGCCACCCATTCCATTTGCAATCCTCACACCAATCCTCTTGAGGATTTCAAAATTTGGGACAGAAAGGAAGAAGGAGGAGTCCAGAGAAAAATCATGATGAAGCTCTGAGTAAGTTCTTCAGTCCTTAGTCTTTAGTTCGGTAGTTCTTTCAGTAGTTATAGTAGGATTACTAAAATAGTCTTTAATTTTTCAAGTTAGTTTAGGTATCATGTTTTAGGAATAAATATAATATTTATCTTAGAAATATGATAAAGGAAAGGTTATAGTAAAAATTTTGAGAGTTTAAAGTCAAAATAGCGAAGCTCTGGCAAACATTCCGCCAAAAAGTCAAACTAGGGGCAAAATGGTAATTTGTACCTAAAATGCCTGTTATGGTCTTATATATTCATACTAGTGATATTATCCTTATAGGATACCCAAAATCACGAACCGTTGTTTCCGTTGTTTCCGCTGTCACCGCTGTCAAATCACCGTCGTACCACCGTCAAACGTACCACAATGCTACCAAGTGCCCGAAATCGTCAACGGAGGTACGGACGCATATTGTAACCTTAACACTTATGCTACTCATATTCATATATATGGTAGACATGTTTATATACTGAAACTCTGTCGTGGGTTGTCGGTATACATACAGCTTTATACGGGTTATAGTCTTGATAACGCCGTTGGGTTTTCCTAGCGCTGAGGACACGATGGGAGATCGTGGCACTGGTTTATGTGCAGACATAGTGTGGGGCTTTACATATTGCTGTGTGCTTATGTTCTGTCCATTGTTAATCATGCATCTGCTGTGTGCTTATGTATTGATGTGCTGTTATGTTGTTATGACTATTTGTTGCTTATATATGACTTATTTGAGCATAAGGTTAACCGTTACCTGAGATCCAATTGGGAATTGGATCTCAGCTGTAGCTTCAGATTCAGGAGGATCCAGGGTGGAGGAGAGCGGCAAGTAGCCGATGTAGGCGGATTGGAAGAGCTTATATGTTTTAGTTTTTGAACTATTTAGATATTGTCTTTTTGGAATCAACAGATGACTGTATAAGGATGATTACACTATGGTTATGTACTTCTAAATATTCAGTTACTCGTTTAATCGAAATGCTCAACTCTGATCACGGTTCATTTTTAAAAAAAAATTTCGGCATTTTCAATTGGGATGTTACACTAGGATTGTGAGTGAATTGGTGAAGAATGAAGAGAAATGAGAGGCTATATATAGAAAAAGGGAGTGACGATTCCGTAATTTCACTGAACTTGTCTGGTTGAATTCTGACCGTCGGATCGTACTTTTTTGAAGTGGCTTAATCTTGGCCATACACCTATAGGCCGACCTCCCCCTCCCACAAGAAGACAAAATTGATGACATCATCATGCTTATGTCATCTTGCTTTATCAGATGAAATTCCTGGTTCGGTGTCCTGATCGCGAAATTTTTTGTAAAATCTTAAAATTCCAGGAACAACACTCTGAAGGTCTTTTCTTCCTCTTCAAGAATATTGGATTTTCCTATCCTTATACTCTCATTAAGGACATTCAGTTATCTGCCGAAAATCCTCGGTATTCGTGACCGGTTACCGAAATGACTTCGGTCGGTGCCAACTTCTGGACAAAAATTCACTGATCAATAATATACTCTGGTTCTTCCCAACTTATCCCCGGAATCTCGCATCCGAATTATTTTCTATCGGTTCTCATTTTGACTATCTGCTTTAATTCTACAGAACATCTTCTTAGCCTGATCTCCAAAACACTCCATCGGTTACAGAAATGACTTCGAAGACAGCCTACTTCGAGATAAAAATTCACTTGTTCCTAATATACTCTGACCCTAGCAACTTAGTTCAAGATTTTCTGGATAGAATTTTATTTATATCCGTGGTCATTTATCCTGTTCATTTTTTATTAATATAATATTATTAAATCAACACATGTCTTAATCTTATATTATTATTATTTTCACCATCCTTATCTCTTCCCATTCCCAAAAATTTCGGCCCACACACATATAAATATATATAATTAATTTTTTTTCATTTATCCTAATATCCTATTTATCTTGTATTTATTTTTCCCAAAATTTTCCCTAAATTTCTATAATCTTATAAAATTCCCAAAAATTACTTAATTAATCCCTTAATACTTTTCAATAATTTTCTTAATTAAAACCAATCATTTTCTCACAAAAATTTTATTGACATTAATAATTCAAGCTCCCTGCAATTTATCAAAAATCATAAAGTCAATTTTAGTCTCAGAATACTTTTTAATTTTCCTTCTTTTTATTTTCATAGGAAATAATTTATTAAATTGTCTAAATTAAGAATAATATGCTTTCTAAATTTTTAATAATTATTCCATGCCTTTTATAATTTTTCCTAATTCTTCTCAGGATGTTTTATGGCCTTAAGACACATTTTTCACATTTCCGATATTAAATTTCCTTTAATTTTCTTAATATTTTTCTCTGAACATATACTAATAACATAATATGTTAAGACCAAAATCTTCGTAAATAGGCATTTTTATTATTGTGACATAATATTCCAGATAATAGTTATCCGGGTATTACACAAATTAAAAGAGGACTAATTATATTTAAAAATAATTAAGCCAAAGAGAATGAAATAATATCTCAAGAAATTAAGTTTAAATCTTCATATAATTGAGTTAGCTAATGGCAAAATATAATTAAGGAGCATGTAAACACTTGATTAACATGATAATTAAGAATTACTAATTAGTGTTGAAAAGTCAACAATGACACCTAAGCCTTGATTATGTCATCAAGATGACATCACAAGAGCACATGTGTATGTTGTGAGTGTGTGTGTGCCTAAGTGTTGTGCATGTGTGTGTGTAGTGGAGGAAAGAGAAAAGGTAAATCTAGAAAAGGGGAGGAGGTGGCATTTTTGTAGGAGGTGTAAGGGCTAGATTTAAACTTCCTAGTTAAGTTTAATCTAAGGGTTAAAATAGAATGAAAGTTGCTAGGAAGTTAACCAAGGATTGCCTATAAATAGAGAGCTCTCATCTCTTCATTCTTCACACCAAACTCATACCAAAGATTGGAGAGTTTAAGAGGAGAGTGAAGCAAGAAGGAGGAAGGAGTTCAAGAGTCTTCAAGAGGTAAGTTCTAGCATTTAAATTTCTAGTCTTTAGTTTTTATAAGTTCTTAGTATAAATGTTAGTTTAATCTAGAAAATTAGAGAATGAATTCCTATACTTGTTTTTAGGCCTCATGGCATTGAAAAATGCCTAAAGAGGTAAAAACATGATAGGAAATAATGTTTGAGAGTCCTTAGATTAAATTCGTAAGAGTTGCAGAATTTTCGGTTCTTAAGTCCTTATTAGGCAGCGAAAAAGATGCTATGATTTTATGAAGCAAATGAAGTTATGAAATCATGAAATTTTCCAGAAATAAAGTAGACATATAGGGCGTTCCAAATATATAAAATATGTAACATTTTGATCTCTGGTCAAGGAGATATGAATTTTTGAAGTTAAGCCATTTTTGCTGGAATAAAATCTGGGCAACGTTGAGAAAATTTAAAACTGGGAATGATTCATGATGTTCTAGATTCTGGAAATATTTTTCCTTGAAAATAGACATGCCAAAGGTCATGAGGAATTTTACAGAATCTTAAAATGATTTTTCTAGAATTAGTTATGATTTTTCAAAGTTACCGAAAAATCTGTCCAGAAAATACTGCACTGCGTTTTTGAATAAATGTAAGGGCAAAATTGTAAATAATAAATCCACCAGGGGTAAAATGGTCTTATATAGCCAAAATATCTCTTGAAATAATATTTTTGAATTAATAGAGATGATATTACCCTTATAGGATATCTGTGATCGCTTTCTGTCGAAACGTACCGAAAGTCATCAACGAAGGTACGTTTGCGTACTGTAACACTAACTCTGATGTTTATGTTATGCATATATGTGATATGTGTGTTGTATGTATAGAGTGTTTATACTGTGAAATGCATATAAAGGTTAGAGGCTATCTGTAATGTTGGGGCGATATGTTCATATGTTGGGAGCGATATGTCTGAATGCTGGGAGCGATATGGTTGTATGCTGTGAGCAATGCATATGCATTGATTGTGATGGATTGTTTGTATATGTTGTTGATGTTGTGGTATATGTCATCCACATTTTGTGTATGTAAGCATGACGTTAACCGTTATCTGGGGTCCGTATGCATGGAACCTCAGCTCTTAACATAGCATCAGGGTCAGGAGAACCAAGGACGGAGGAGAGGGGAAAACAGCACGCTTAGAGACCCGGCTAAAGATTTCATTTTGACGTTCCGGCGGAAGCCTTCCTTTTGTTATTTACTTCACTTTTGAGCCACGCGGTTACTATACCGCTATTGTATCTAGACAGACTTATGACATTTTGAAATATAAGTATCAGTTACTCTTCCACTCAAATGCTCTACTGTGATGATTTGAAATGATGAAAAATTTATTCCGCTTTTGAAAATTGGGATGTTACAGCACATATGTATATATATTAATGAAATCTCTAACGATTTATATATATGACAAAAATATATAATTACAGAATTTTTGAGTTAATTTAAACCTTGTGTAAATATTAATTAAAACCCAGACTGATCTTAGCTTCCAGAAACTTTTGGATCATGTTTAATTACCTTCGCTATCAATTTGTTTTGAAGAAAAAAAGTTAAGGGTTAAAGTTTAATTTTGCTCCAAAAAGAGTGAGCTTAGCTTCCAAAAAAAAAAAAAAAAAATTAAGAGATTATTTTTATTTTATATTTTATATATACTCATTAAATTTTTTTTAACAAACATAGACTCTTAATAAATCAAATATGAACCATCCAAATCAAATCTGGACAGGTCATATATGCTTAACTGTCACTATAATGCTTAGAAGGAAGACAAGTTCTAGATTAGACTTTGGCACCAATTTGAATAATTACTTTCAGATTATGAGTGGTTTTTTTCAGATTAAACGTTTTCCTCTATTTGTAGCCCTAGAATCTCAACATATCACCCTGATTAGTTGTGATTTGATTTAAGCTATGTACCTATATCTAATACCCATTATTGGATGAGAATAAAACAATGCTTATACCATTATATTAGATATTTGTTCATAAAAAAAATTCAAAATACTTTAAAAAGTCATGAAACTCAATAGGTCAAAATCCAAATATAACATTAGTAATTGAGCCACTTGAAATGAACACATCGTTCACAGGAAAATGGGCCGCACGTACCGAATTCATGCACTTTATATATGCAAATTTCTATCTTGACTGCTGGAGAAGGACCAAGAAAATCAGTTGGAACCAGAAGGAACTTAGTTGTAGCAGGAAAATTGTTGCCAAGGGTGTGATTGACAAAAGATTCCAGTTTCAGATAGCATCCCTGTGATCTAGCATAAAGCTCATACCGATACATCTCAGCCGATGACTTGGGGCCAATATGAAAGACATTGAACATATTGCCCAGATGCTCCCGACGCTTTGTTATAATAAATAAATTAGAGTCAGTTGGCTCTTTAAGAACAACGACTTTCTGGTTGAGCCCAAAATTGACATAGAGGAAGCTATCAAAATGAAAGCTTATAAAGCCTCCGTGATGCTCATGGTTGATGTGCTGGGACAACTTCTTGCTTGGAGCAGTAAACTGGCAACCATCAATAGGGCACCAACATGGGATGTAGATGCAATCTTTCTCATGGATACTTTTGTTGATGAGAGTAGTTCTCTCTATACATCCATGTCTTGCATAGCGGCACGATAATTTAATAGATTCTATAACCTTCTCTATGGCTCGGCAACGGATGTGACCGATGGGCTCCCGGCATAAATAACACTTATGGGCCATTCGGACACAGCAGGTAGAGCAAGCAATATGTCCATTCTCACACTGCATTGGCACGAAATCGCAAAGAAAGTTTATCATAGTAAATTTGGCAAATATGGAGCAACAAAAGAAAAAAGTATTTGGAAGGCTTGCAAATTGGAAGCATAATTCTGCCAATCCAGATAAGAAACAAAGAAACCTTCATATAATATGGATTGAAATATTTCTAGCAAAGCCTCTAATGATTGAAAATAGCACTAACAAGATTCACAAGAACAAATAAGATATAAGAGATTGGGGGATAAAAGTTGTTATAAGTATCTAGAGGTTCACCAAATGTGGTGCAGAAACAAAATGAAATTATTTTCATTAAACTTGAAACTATCGTCCACATTAACATGAAAGAATGATCCACAAAAGACAGCATTGCCTCAAATATTCAACCAAAGCCACAAAAAAAATAAAAACAAAAAAAATAAAAACAAAAACAAAAACAAAGAAAAAAAATGAATAAACAAAAGAAAAACCATATAAAACAAAACAACATTGATCCACAATTTCTAGCACTAAGAGTGGAGATGAAAGAAATTTCAACTGGTTTTGAAGTTAACCATGTTCCACTCAATGACATCTACGTTAATACATAATAGGATGCATAGCTATTTTAACGATAGATTGCGTAAATCAGGCAAATATTGCATCCATTTGTTTGATGAACAAAAGTAGGAAAGTTTTAATAAATCACATTTGTGAGTTAGAAATTCTATATGCATATGTGCTTCACATATATAAATAGAATTTTCGATTTCAAACCATTTAATATCATATAATTGAATCGTGGAAAATAGAAGTTTTCATATCCCTTGATTATTAAGATGTTTCCTCAACTTATTGCCAATATCACTTCCAGTCCGCTACTCCCTATACCATATCTATGTGATTGGAAATTGCAATCAATACATCCCCACATTTGACTTCTTTTAATCATCAAAGATATATTAGTGGGACAAAGGCGTATTAGAGATCATTCTTAATTTTAAGAAAATGTCGGGGACATGAAAAGCTTATGAAACCATGCCTATAGATATTCAAAGTGAAAGTTGAAACCCGACTTTCAGTAATGGAGAGTACCTATAGTATAAAATATAAGGCACCACATGAAGAAAACTGACCTGAAATACAGGAGTAGTCAAAGGCTCACAGCAATTGCAGCAATTGAGAATATCTGGATCGGCGAGAGTCACAGAAATTGATCCATCCCCACCACCACCACCGTCTCCTTCAGAAGCGACTTCCTCTTCGATATCAACCACTTCATACACCTCTTCTGATTTTTCTTCTTCTTGGACGCCTACTTCTTCTTCGGAGTCAGCATCTTCTTCTTCTTCGGAGTCAGCATCTTCTGCTTCTTCTTCGGAGTCAGCATCTTCTGCTTCTTCTTCAGATTCAGCATCTTCTGCTTCTTCAGCGTCTTCTCTAGTCTCTTCATTTTGCCATTCTCTTTCTTCTCCCGTGTTTTTTTCACGATCTTCGTGGTTGGTGCACCCACCTTGTGCCTGTACGACATGTCGTTCACCGGGCTCTCTACTTCTGTAGGGAATTGTAACCCTAGGTCGCTTTCGAATTGGAGAGTTGTTGTTCCTGCTTGGTCCCTCTCCTGGAGATATCGCCATCTCTCTCACAGTTTATTTTTATACACTCTCGTCAAACTAAATTGGTTGTTCAGTCTTGAAAAATTATACCTATTACATTTATTGAATCAATATAACGGACAAGTAATCGGATGCCACATGAATTCCAAAGAAACTATTCTCAAATAATGATAATATGAAATGGCACCACGTCATTGTATAGATATTTAAAAATAAATTACATAAATCCTGTGCATTGAATAAAACACGAAAATAAATAACGACTTTTCATGAGATGTGAATGAATGGATTAGTTTGTCATAAATCTTATATTTAGTATTGCTGTTAATTGGCATAAATTGTATACTTTATATTGATGACGGAATTATTACAAGTTTTATGAGTATATTTAAACATTAAGAATATGATTATTATGCCATTCAAGGTTTCAACGATAAGATTAAAGCATTCAATTTCGTGTATTGCTTGAGAAACGAAAAATCACAATTTAAACATAAAAAAATCAATGAAAATAGTATGATTTATTATATTATAGAAGGAGTAGAGTAAAGAGGTTCGCCGAATTCAATACGTATTTTAATGTATTCAGTTCAATTGTATTGCTTAAACCTTATTGTCCAATGAATTCAATAAATATTTAATAGGAGAAAAACTATTTAGCAATTAGACTTTTGAAGAAAAAATAAGCCAGATTCAATGTTTCTATAAAAAGAAATTTAAAATATTAAGTGTAACATAAATTTCAGGAAAGTATCGTCAATTTATGATCCCACAACGTGTAGTATACCGAGATTGAAACATAAATCATCATATGAAACCATTCATTGAATAAAATATGAAAATTATTGTCATAAAATTCATGCGATATATGAATGAAAAAGGTTGTTATAAAGTTTACATTTAATATTGACATTTATATATATTTAAGCATTAAAAGTACAATGGTTAATGTTCAAAATTTCAAGGCTAAAATATACATAAGTCCTATTATAACTTTAGGTCAGTTGCAAATATCCTCCCTCATCTTTGAAAGTTTAAACATAACACCCTCAACTTTTAGATTTTTGACAAATAAAACCATAACGTTAAAATGACAGTTAAATTAAACTGATTGGAAGCTACATCATATTATTTAAAAGTAATTGACAATATAATGTAATTTTTTTTATATTTTATTAATTTATTTTAATCAAAAATTCAGAACTTCAATTGAAGGACAATTTTTATGGTTATTCTCATTGTTGTCAAACTTATGAGTTGACTTTCCAACTTTACTAGTTTTATGTTTTTAACTTATAAAATTGAGTCAATTTGTATTAAACTCGTGCTAGTCATAAACTCAGTTAAACTCACGAGTTAACACACCAAGTTTTTTTTGTTTTTACGCTTTTACATTACAGAATTATGTCAACTCACTAGTGTAAAAAAACGCTTTAAGGCTATCTCATTTGGACTGGAGTATTGACGCCCTGGTCTTAAAAGTATGACCAGTGGTAGTTTTGTAAATATTAAGAACTTATTGGACTAGATATTTTAGTCATGGGTCTTAGATATATTATTGAGACCGGTGCAAAAAACAACCGGTCTTAAATAGGTTATTAAAAACAATTGAAATATCAATTAAATTTAAATATAAAAGTGTATAAATGTGAAGACGAGATATATTAAAATGTCAGTCTTAAAAGTTACACTTTTAAGATCAGACCTAAATTGTGCCCGGTACAAAAGATTGAAAGAAATTGAACAAAAAGTTAATTACTTTTATGCCCGGAGTATTATAAAGACCGGTCTTAAAGGTTAAATTTTAAGACCGTCGTTTTAATATGTCCGGTCTTAAAAGTTGAACTTTTAAGACCAAACTAAGTTATGGCCGGCACAAAAGATTGAAAGAAATTAAATTAAAAATTTATTACTTTTAAGACTGGAGTTTCATAACGTCCAGTCTTGAAGGTTAAATTTTCAGACCTGCGTTTTAATATATCCAGTCTTAAAAGTTACACCTTTAAGACCAGACTAAATTATGGCCAGTACAAAAGATTGAAAGAAATTAAATAAAAAATTTTTTACTTTTAAGACCGGAGTTTCATAAGGTCCAGTCTTGAAGGTTAATTTTTAAGACCTTTGTTTAATATATTTGGTCTTAAAATTAAACATAATATATATACTTCTTCATGTGAAAACTCTACTAGCTTACTCTCTTTGAAGTCTAAACCTTTGTTCCTATTGTGAAACCCCTGTTGCATTACCTCTCTTCCTCGCCTACAACTACCATCCTCTGTTACTATCTCATTTGCTCAGGCATTCCTTTCTTACACCACCTCTCTCAACCTCTCTTCTTGTTTCAAAAATGAACAGAGAAAATGATTATAGTCTTGTTCATGGAATGTCAGTTACTGATGTGACTGGTGTAAGTCTGAATGAACCTTGTTCATCTCAGAGTAAGCCTCATAACCGCCTTACACGTCTTGGTGGTAGAAGAGGTGCCACCTAATTGAAAGAGCTTACTCTAGCTCGGATTGCTGGGGAAAAGCTCGATATACAATTTGATGAACATTTGGCTCCTTGTTGCCCTAATAAAAGTAAATATACTAGTTATGTCGGCTTACTAACATGCAACAAGCCTAGCATTTTGACATATGGGTGAAAAAATATCGACAAAGCCACTGTGAAGAATCTTATTTGGGACTCTATTTGGCTTATGTACAATGTTCTTGACATTGAGAAGTTGAAAGAAAAGACATTGTCATATTGTGTTGATCGCTGGAAAAAGTTTAAGACCCAGCTAGCAAATAAGTATATTTTTGTCGAGGTTCCAGTTGGTGAGTCTCGCCCTAATCCTTGCGCCAAGTATGCATTTCATGATGAAGAAACTTAATAACAATTTGTTCAAATGCGGACTACTTCAGAAATTATGGTGAGTCTATATTTAGTTTTTTTTTTTTGCCCTTTTTTGTTTGCTTATTAACCTGTGCAGATATGTGAATATTATTATGTTCATCTATAAGGCCGTTAGTCAGTTAGCTAGGAAGGTATTCTGTTATAGTAAGTAGTGGATAGACATTGCTGTTATTTAGTTAGTATGTTAAATGTGGACTGGTTTCTGTGCAAACTGTTATTAGGTCTTAAGAGTGAAGCCTCTAACTATATATAAGAGGTTTGACTAATATGTGTAGGAACCAGTTATGATGAATGGATTGATTAACTGAGTTGGCAGTAGTTTTGCAACTCCGTTTCCTCTGTTTCTCCCAATTTATTCTACAATTCTACATCTTCCTTAATAAAGTCTTGAAACTTGATGAAGTGAATTTGACTAGTGTTTGAGGTTCATATCAAGTAAAAGTTCTCTAATTTATGTAAGTAAGATGGTATGGAATTCATAATTAATAGTTGTTTTCAATTCTAATTCACATAAAAGAAGGGAGCAAGCACAAGAGATTGGGAGAAAGAATGATTACCCATAAAGAATGTCTCGTGGCGGATATGAAAGGGTTGAAAAAGTGTTGATGGTGGCCAAGCGAAAGAGATTGGAAGATGAAGTTGAATCCAATCCTTCTGCCATAAGTGATCCACCATCTCCAACATGTTGCGAAGAGTTATGGTTGTATATTCGCCGAAAGAAAGGCGGGGCTTACATGAATGAACAAACTTGTGCAGTTGCTGAAAGAATTGTAAGTATCATTATTTTTTATTTTTTAGTTACTAAACATGTTTCATTACTAATTAAGCTCTCGTTATCTGTATCTTATAAAAAGAACTCAAAATGCAAGAAGTAGAGGGATCATTTGGGTCGGACGGGAGGAAAGATATTCTTACTATTGTGATTGGAAAACCGGATCACACAGGCGTGTAAGGGGAATTGGAGGACAAGTAGGCCTGAAGGAATACTTTGGTAAATCCAAAAGCCAAAAACAAAGTATGGTTACTTGAGAAGAGATGGAACATACGCTAACCATAGTGACTGAGGAAGCAGATGCCAAAGTAGCAAAGTGAGAAGCTTCATTAACTGTAACTTTTCAAGCCCATCTGAACAAGATGAAGGAGGACATGATGGTGCCAAAGTAGTAGATGCCAAAGTACTGTTCCCTTGCTACAGTCACCTGCACTTGTCTGACAGAGCACTAAAGGGAGCTGCATTGTTAGATAGTCAGTGGAACCTTGTGACATTTACCTGGAGGATCTTAATAGACAATTGGTTGCAAGAGGGACCGTCTACAACTTAGGATGAACTATATACCACCAATAAATGGTTGATGATGAAGTCAGGGTGTCAGTTGAAGAGATGATTATTGATGCACCTATCCCTCTTGCAACTGATCAAATGAAGGCTGTGAGTGACTGGAAGGGAAGCTTCATCTCGTGACCAATGAAGCTCACACATGTTTCTACTCCTCCTCAAGCTCCAAACCCTACTGAAGCTCCAGACCCTCGTGAAGTTTTTGAGACGCCTAGTTGACTGTCAAGGAGGAAATTGGACTTCAGGTACTCAATCGATCTTTTGAAGTTAGATTGTGGCCTCTCAATATTGAAGTAGGCCTCCGTAATAAGACACCAGTTTTCGTTGACCAAGAAGATTTAATCTCCCTACTGTTTCTTGGAAAGGAGCTAACTAATGCAATTATATTCTTATTGATAAAGTAAGTATCTTCTTTTATGAGTGCATAATTTTAAGAGGGGTCGTTTAGACATACATATATATATACTAGCTAATTCACTGATGTCATTATTATAGGTTGATGCATTGTGAAACGGGAGAACAGGGCAAAAACAAGGATTTTGGATTCTTGTGCCTAGACTACATAAGTGTGCCACCCGTAAAGGAGAGACAATCATACATAACTAATTTTGGGACAAGTTTAAAATCAACCAATGGAAGACTTCTCTTTATGATAATAAGATACAATCAAATCAATTAGAGAAAATTAGCAACAATTATTTGGCAATTAAATTTGCAATAATTGGGAAGAGTATATAATTTCATCTAATTACCTATAAAACACTATATTAGGAAACTAAATAAGATTAATAAGTAATTAATCCTTAATAATCACAATTTGACAAAGTCAATAAAATACAAAACCAATCAAAGGGAAGCCATAATGGAAGAGGATAAGTGGTTTGCATATGTGTGTGAGTTGTGAGTGTGTGTGTGCCTAAGTGTTGTGAGTGTGTGTGTGTGTAGTGGAGGAAAGAGAAAAGATGAATCTAAGAAAAGGGGGGAGGTGGCATTTTTGTAAGAGGTGTAAGGGTTAGATTTAAACTTCCTAGTTAAGTTTAATCTAAGGATTAAAATAGAATGGAAGTTGCTAGGAAGTTAACCAAGGATTGGCTATAAATAGAGAGTTCTCCTCTCTTCATTCTTCACACCAAACTCATACCAAAGATTGGAGAGTTTAAGAGGAGAGTGAAGCAAAAAGGAGGAAGGAGTTCAAGAGTCTTCAAGAGGTAAGCTCTAGTTCTTAAGTTCTAGTCTTTAGTTTTTATAAGTTCTTAATATAAATGTTAGTTTAATCTAGAAAATTAGAGAATAAATTCCTACTCTTGTTTTTAGGCCTCATTGCATTGAAAAAATGCATGAAGAGGTAAAAACATAGTAGGAAATAATGTTTGGAAGTCCTTGGATTAAGATTGTGAAAGTTGTAGAATGTTCAGTTCTTAAATCTTTGACAGGCAGCAAAAAAGATGCTATGATTTTATGTAGCAAATGAAGTTATAAAATCATGAAATTTTCTAGAGAGAAAGTAGACATGTAGGGATTTCCAAATATACCTAGAGTGTGTCATTCTGAGTTTTGTGCTAGAAGTTAAAAATTCTGGAAATAAGGCTACGTTTTCAGGGAAATTTCTGGGCAGCGTTAAGACAAATAGAAACTGGGAATGATTCTTCGTGTTCTGAGTTCTGGGAATATTTTTCCTCAAAAATAGATATCCCAAGGATTTCGGAGAATTTTACGGATCCTCTTTTTGATTTTTCTAGAATTAGTTATGATTTTTCAAAGTTAGACGAAAATCTGCCAAAAATGCTGAAATCAGTGTTTTCCGAAAATTTAGGGGACAAATTGGAAAATAATCCACCAGGGGTAAAATGGTCTTATATAGCCAAAATATCTCTTGAAATAATATTTGTGAATTGATAGAGATGATATTACCCTTATAGGATATCTGTGATCGCAATCTGTCAAAACGTACCGAAAGTCATCAACGAAAGTACGTTCGCGTACTGTAACACTAACTCTGATACTTATTGTATGCTTATATGTGATAGACAACTATACAAGTGATTTGTATAGATAACTTTACATGTGATGTGTATTGTTAACATGGATAACTATATATGTGAATTGTATAGATAACTGTACATGCGATGTGTATTGTTAGCATAGATAACCTTACATGTGATGTATATGGTGGATATATTAATCTTGCATTTGCTATATACTTATGTGTTGATTAATGCTGTGATGTCATACATATATTGTTTACATAAGTATGAGGTTAACCGTTACCTGAGGTTCGATGCATGGACCTCAGCTCTTAATATAGCTTCAGGATCAGAAGGACTAAGCACCAAAGATAAGGGCAAGCAACATGCTTAGAGTCCCAGCCGAAGAATTTCTTTTTGGGCTTGTATTACCATATCAGTAAATATTCAGACCTTTGTACTGCTGTATAAGCAACTAGGTACCTCAACAGTGGATGTTTATCAGATACTCGCTCTTTTAAATTACCCCGATGCTCTACTCTAATGAAAGTACCTTATTCCGCTTTTGAAAAATGAGGTGTTACATCAGGGTTTTTTATAACCTACAAATTCACTTAGGGATTTTTAACTCTTTATTTCTCCTAATTACATGAGAAATCACCTTTGGAAATAAGGTAATTATGACACTAGTTTTGAGACCACAAATTCACCTATTTTCAATAGGTATTATTTATGCACATAGAATATTTAAGGTATATTATTTATTTTAAGATAAAATTTTTTTTGGGTATTACATTACAAATATGGCACAACAAAGTTAAAGAAGTACTTGAAATGCATGCAGATTAGAAGCATAACACTGCCCATCCAGATAATAAATAAAGAAACGCGCATAAAATGGATTGAAATAGTTGTAGAAAAGCCTATAATAATTGAAAAATAGCATCAACAAGATTCACAAGAACAAATAATATTTAAGAGATGGGGGATAAAAGTTGCTATAATTCTAGAGGTTCACCAAACTGCTTCCTTTCTCCTAGGTTACCTACAATAGTGTGGTTCATGAACAAAATGAAATTATTTTTGTCAAACTTGAAATTATCTTCCACATTAACATGAAATTAAAGAATGATCCATCCAAAGACAGCATTGGCTCAAATATTCAGCCAAACCCACGGAAAAAACAAAACATTGATCAACAACTTCTATAGCACTAAGAATGGAGATTCAAAAAACTTCAACAAGTTTTGAAGTTAACCCCGTTCCACTAATGACATCCATTTTAAAACATAATAGGATGCATGGCTATTTTAGTGATAGATTCCGTAATTTAGGCAAATATTGCATCCATTTGTTTGATGAAGTAAAGTAGGCAAGTTTTAATGAGTCATATTAAAGCATACTAACAACAATATCCAACGTTCAACGGTGCAAGGACTTGATTAAGAAAGTTAAAACCAAAATTTCCAAATGCACTCATTTCAATACATTCAAGTACATCGAAAATTGGTTAGGAAAATAATTGAACTTGGGGGGCACTCACTATTTATCAGAAAAAAAGTTCAAACCTCCCACTGCATGGAGCCACATTCGATTAATTAAAGGCTCTCATTCACATTCAAGAGATAAATGGCTGTTCATTGCCATATTTGCATTTGTAGGTATTGTTGGGATTTATACGTGCAACGGAAAAAATTAACCAAAAGAAAAAGATCGAATTCAAATCATGGATCTATCAATTGTGTTTAAGTCGAGTAGTCAGAATTGTACCTTTTGTATGCATCTTGTTCGATCACTAGGAGCCAACTGAACAAACTAGCTTCCTCTACCGGTATCTACACGAATAGGACCCAAAATAGGCAGTGTGCTAGTGCCTCTAACATTTTTCTCTATTTTCTAGGGTTTTTCTTGTGGTATTTCTAATATATCTTACTAACTGCCTTAGTGTTTTCCAACCCTGATGGGACGTATTATATATTCAAAATTAATCTTAATTAATTTTGAAATTTGAATTGACTAAAATAATATTAATTAAATCTGTCCAACATGTTTGATCTAATTTATCTATTGATCCAAATTAAAAGCCAGTTGATTTAATTTATCTTCATGAATTAAATATAAGATATGATATCTAATCTTCAAAAATTAAATCTGAGATACAATATCTCTATTTGTTTTAGTTATTTAATTTATTTCAAATAAATTTAATTTATTTCAAATAAATTAAATACAAACAAAATATTACATAATAATATTATTATCTATATGTAATATTATTATTATTTTCAAATTTATAAGTTAAATCTGAAATATGATATTTCTCTTTGTTTTAGTTATTTAATTTATTAAATAAATTTAAAAACAAAACAAATGCTATATAATAATATTAGTATCTATATATATAATAATATTATTATTTTCAAATTTATACACACACACCATCCTCACTATCTTGTGTTGGGCTATTATTATGTGTGACCCTGTAGGCCCACATAAACTTGGCAACGGGCCAACACTGTACCAACCTACAAGTTGCAAGCGGCCTTTAGCAAGACATTTCAACTACCCAATTCATATGAGGATCGATAATACAATGCAACATATCATACAACCATGCCACATCCCTTTTTTCATGCAATAATTTGGTCAAGGATGAAGCATGGATAGTGTCATCATCCTGTTTTTGACCATTACTTTCTTAATTCTTGAGTAGTTTAACAATTGAAATGGAAACTCATTTCCATCACAGTATAGCCATACTTTTCTCAGACTTACTTATTGAGGGGCCAAGTAATATCTTTCTACAAATGTGAGGGATAAATCTCATTTTGACCATTTACACTCATTTACATGAAAACCACTAATCCTGATCAAAGCCTTCATCATCACCCGATCAAATGTGACTTTTGACTAGATCAAAGATTAGTAATTCTTATGTAGGAATCCATGATGATCTTAGGTCAAAGGGTATTGTGACGTGGTTTTACATCAGATAAGCTTATGATTTAATCCATACAGCTTTCTTATAGTGGGCCAGTTTAGCACCTTGTACTCTTACAAGTGTCTAAGACTTTGATTTGTATTTTTATACTTTATCAAAGTCATACTGGTCTTGTTTTATCTTCACTCCCACATAGATGACTGACCAGGGACATTTATGACAATATTTATGATACATCCAAGGATACAGTCATCATAATAAACATGTAAATGATATGATAACAAAAATGGAGGAATTTAAATAACAATAATGTTTAAAGTTTAATGATTGGCCCCTAAGGCATAATTTCTAACAGGTATATCATTTGATGGAAACATAATGCAAGATTATCAAGATAATATGTTGGTGTTGGGACTTTGGGCTCATAGCCAATGTCATATCAACACAATGGCAAATTTATGAGTTAGAACTTCTGTATGCATATTTCCATTACATGTATAAATAGAATTTAAGATTTGAAACCACAGAGTACAAGTCATTATTGGCGTAAACCTCTTTATAGACGCCTACTGCATTCCCTTCCTTCTCCGGCATTGCGTTCTCGATATCTTTGTTCTCTCTGCTCCACCTAGTGCCTCTATGACATGTTGTTCCTCGGACTCTCTTCTTCTTTGGCAAATTATAGTGGGACCCACGTTAAAAGTAGTAAAATACCGCAACTCAAAAATGTTAAATGTGCAAAAATAGTTATAAACTTTTATTCAAAGAGTGCAAAACATTATATATTTTCTAGAGGAGCAAAATTACCCATGAATATTCAAAATGAAGATGAAAAATACTAAAATACACCCATCTTATAAAAAAAATTATCTATCTAATTATTAAAATTCCATGATATTGTTATAAACATAACTTTTATTTTATACATCAAATTTAAATTAACAAGAAAGTTACTATTTGTAACACCCCAAATTCCATACTTGAAAACTGTGTTGGTTGACACTTAGTTTTAGAAAAATTAACAGAGTTTGAGGTGCTACACCTTCGAGTAATACGGAAACGGATAGCATGCACTATTATTTGCACAATGAGTATCTGATATAAAATGCCTAGACATATGTTGACACCCCGACAAAAGCTGGTATATTAAAAATTTCCCGAAGGAAGATTTATGTGATACATTATACAGAGATTCAAGTACATTTCTCTGTTAAACCAAGTCTTAACTAGACCTATGACTAGAAATCCAACATAGTTAATCAAACATATTGGCCAGATCGGTGTTTAGTCTAATGGGAGTCTCCCCGTCTTTCACGGTGACTTATCACACCCACTGTAACATCCCAGTTTAAAACACCGAAATTTTTTTTTTTTAAAACATGTCAAATTGTGATCAGAGTCGAGCATTTCGAGTAACTGAATATTTAAATGTATATAACCATAGTGTAATTATCCATATACAGACAACTACTGTTTACAAAAAGTAATGTCAGTATATTTACAAAAATATAAACTTCTTTACTCCTTCTACGAAGACGGTCTGCCCCTCTCATCCACCCTGACACCTCCTGAACCTGTAGCTACAGCTAAGATCCAATTCCCGATTGGATCTCAGGTAACGGTTAACCTTATGTTCAAATAAACAGTATATGGTAACAGATATTCATAATAACATAACAACATATCAATACCACATTACACAAAACAAATATCACAACAAGTTTGCACATATCCAGTGCCACGACGGCCCATCGTGTCCTCAGCACTAGGAAAACCCCAACAGGTTATCAAGACTATAACTCGTGAAAAGCTGTATGTACAACTGCCCTCTCTCGGCAAAGTCTCAATAAATGACATATCTTTCACATATATGTATATAAGCAGCATAAGTGTTAAGGTTACTGTACGCGTCCGTACCTCCGTTGATGATTTTGGTTACTCCGGTAGTGTTTTGACGGCGGTTTGACAGCGGAATGACAGCGGAAACAGCGATTCGTGATTCTGGGTATCCTATAAGGATAACATCACCAGTATGAATATCTAAGACCATAACAGGCATTTTAGGTACAAATTACCATTTTGCCCCTAGTTAGCCTTTTTGGCGGAATTTCGCCAGAGCTTCGCTGTTCTGACTTTTTACTTCCAAAATTTTTGCTATAATCTTTTCTATAACATTTTTTTAAGATAATTATCATATTTACTCTAAAAACATGATATCTAAATTATCTTGAAAAATTAAGACTATCCTAACACTTTTACTATAACTACTGAAAGAACTACCGAACTAAAGACTAGGGACCGAAGACTTACTCAGAGCTTCGCTGCGAAATTCCCCGGACTCCTCCTCCTTCTTCCTCTCTCAAATTTTCGAAATGCTAAAGAGAGCTTGGTGTGAAAATGGTGAAGAATGGAGAGGTATTTATAGAAAAACCCGATGGCATTTTCGTAATTTCGTTGAACTTTGTCTGGTTGAATTCTGACCGTTGGATCGCACTTTTCTGAGGTGGCTTCATCTTGGCCTTACACCTCTCTTTGCTGACATCATCTTGAGTCATCAAAATGATGTCATGCTTGCTTCATCTCTTGCTTTATCTGATAAATTCCCGGTTCGGTGTCCGGTTCGCGTAATTCCGTAAAATCTTAAAATTCTGAAAACAGTATGCTGAAGGTCCTTTCATCCTCTTTAAGAATACTGGACTCTCCTTCCCTTATACTTCCAGTAAGGGCATTCCGTTATCTACCGAAAATCCTCGGTTTTCGTGTCCGATCTCAGAAACAATTTTGGCCGGTACTAGCTTCTAGATAAAAAACCACTGACCAATAATATATTCTGGTTTTTCCTAACTCATTCCCAGAATCTCACAACGGAATTACTTTCTATCCTTGGTCATTTATCCTGTTCATTTTTCCTCTGATTATTATATTATTATTATATTATAAGATCTTATCTCTTATTTTATTTTATTATATTTTTTTTTTCTCTTCTTTTTTTTTACTACACACACACACATGCACAACACTTAGGCACACACACACTCACAACTCACACATACTCACAACTCACAAATATCTCCACCTTCTCTCTCTCTTTATTTATGTCTAAACAATTAGCCATTAATTATCTAATTAATCATTTACTAATTTTTGACAATTTTCTTAATTAGTAATAATTATTATCTCACAACTATTTTACTGAAATTGATAATTTATGCATTATGCAAACTATTAAAAATCATGGGGCAATTTATGTTCCCCAAAATGATATTTAATTTTGCCTTATTATTTTCCAAGGAAAATAATCCCATAAATTACCTAAATTAGAGACAACATACTCTCTAATTTTTAATAAATATTTAGTTGCCTTTTAGGATTTATCATAATTTTCTCAGGGTATTTTATAACCCATAAATATTTTAGGGACCTATTTGTAAATTATTTATTCTTAGGAGACATTGTCCTAATAAATTCAATACAAGGTGTTTGAGACCTCATATTCACCTATTTTCAATAGGTATTATATATATTTAAATGTATTATAAAAATTAGGGTATTACACCCACCGATGTAACATCCCATTTTTCAAAAGCGGAATAAGGTACTTTCATTAGAGTAGAGCATCGGAGCAATTTAAAAGAGCGAGTATCTGATAAACATCCTGTTGAGGTACCTAGTTGCTTATACAGCAGTACAAAAGTCTGAATATTTACTAATATGGTAATACAAGTCCAAAAAGAAATTCTTCGGCCGGGACTCTAAGCATGCTGCTTGCCTTTATCTTTGGTGCTTAGTCGTCCTGATCCTGAAGCTATATTAAGAGCTGAGGTCCATGCATCGAACCTTAAGTAACGGTTAACCTCATACTTATGTAAACAATATATGTATGACATCACAACATTAATCAACACATAAGTATATAGCAGATGCAAGATTAATATATCCACCGTACACATCACATGTAAGGTTATCTATGCTAACAATACACATCGCATGTACAATTATCTATACAATTCACATGTATAGTTATCTATGTTAACAATACACATCACATGTAAAGTTATCTATACAATTCACTTGTATAGTTGTCGATCACATATAAGCATACAATAAGCATCAAAGTTAGTGTTACAGTACGCGAACGTACCTTTGTTGATGACTTTTAGTATGTTTCGACAGATTGTGATCATAGATATCCTATAAGGGTAATATCATCTCTATAAATTCACAAATATTATTTCAAGAGATATTTTGGCTATATAAGACCATTTTACCCCTGGTGGATTTATTTTCCAATTTATTCCCTAAATTTTCGGAAAACACTGATTTCAGCATTTTGGGCAGATTTTCGTCTAACTTTGAAAAAATCATAACTAATTCTAGAAAAATCGAAAAGGGGATCCGTAAAATTCTCCGAAATCCTTGGGATGTCTATTTTTGAGGAAAAATATTCCCAGAACCTAGAACATGAAGAATCATTCCCAGTTTTAATGTTCCTCAATGTAGCCCAGATCTTATTCCAGCAAAAATGACTTAACTTCAAAATATCATATCTCCTTGACCAGAGATCAAAACGTTGCATATTTTATATATTTCGAAAGCCTTACATGTCTACTTTCTCTCTGGAAAATTTCATGATTTTATAACTTCATTTCATACATAAAATAATGTCATGAATTTCGTTGGCTGCACAGAATTTTAATACCAAAAATCCTACAACTTTTATAACATTAATCCATTGCTTCCCAAAAATTATTTCCTATCATGTTTTTACCTCTTCAGGCATTTTTCAATGCAATGAGGCCTAAAAACAAGTATAGGAATTTATTCTCTAATTTTCTAGATTAAACTAACATTTATACCAAGAACTTATAAAAACTAAAGACTAGAAATTTAAATGCTAGAACTTACCTCTTGAAGACTCTCCTTCTTGCTTCAAGAACTTCACCCTACTCACTCTCTAATCTTAAAATCAGATGTTTTAAACTGATTTTGGTGTGAAGAATTTGAAGAGAATAGCCCTCTATTTATAGGGAAATTTTAAGGACACAAGTGGCAATTAAATTTGCCCAAAACTCACCTTATCTATTGGATGGAAAATCACTTTTTGAAACTCAATCTCAACCTCCCAAAAAGCTGGCCGACATCCCCTCTTTGTTCAGCATTTGATATGCATTTATTCATTAGCTAAATACCTTTGATTATTTAATAATAAATACCACCAAAACTCCTCCATGCATGTACGCCACTTATGTGGATTTTTCATCATTTTTGATCTCCAACCTTCCGAAAACTACATCCTTATAATAAATATTCCATTGTTGAAGCTTCCCATTGGTTAGTTGAACTTGTTGATTTTTCAACAATGTTTAATTAGCTTCTCCTCTCTCCCTTCTTCAACAAGTCTTATTTTCCTCTCTCTTTTCTCTCTCCTTATCCTCTTCCACTCCATTTATTACCTTATCCTATCCTCTTCCAAATTGTCCCCTCAAATTATCCCATGTGCTTTGTTTAATTGAATTTAAATAAAATGAAATTCCTTCCTCCTTTCTCAAGCTAACCATCCGACCCTCCCTTTCTCCTTGGCTCCCAAATTGTGTTTTTCTTTTGTCTCTAATAAATGACATCCTAAGCCTCCCATTGGTCCATTTATTTTCTCATGGATTTAGGTTAATTAGGGGATTTATTAAGTTCATTAGATCTAAACTTAATCAAGAAGTTTTAATCCTCACCCTTCACTATAAAACATGTGCTCTTGTGATGTCATCTTGAAGAATTACGCAACTAATCTTAATTAGTGCAAGCTTATTTTGTTAAGGATGATTGTTAATAAATAACAATTAAACTAAGTATTTCCCTAAAAATGATAATAAACCAATTAAAATTTAGAGATAACATACTCTCTTAAATCATGTCTCATAATTAACCCTTTGTTAATTAATTCCAAAGTAAAATTTGGATAAGAACATAATCAATAGATTATAATTCTTTGAGACCACATATTCACCTTTGTATTTTGAATTTACCAAAATACAATATTACATGTATTATGAAAATTAGGGTATTACAACCGACAAACCCTTTCTTAGTTTAAGCACCAATTGGTTTGAAATAACTTTATTAGATTCATGCCAGAAACTATGTCCTAATAACTTCTACCGACCTTCGTCTTCAACCGCTACCTCTTCATGGCTCTATCCACTTCGCCTTCCCAAGTCAGATTTCCTTCCCTGAACCTTTAGTCAAGGCTGAGATTCAATACCCATTGAATCTTAGGTAACAGCTAACCTCATGCCCAAGTAATAACAATATATATGACAGATATTCATAACATTTCAACATTAATAATACATAGCACATAATAGATGTAAAGTTACCATAACACAACAGTACATAGCACACAATACATGTAAAGTCTATCCCTATTTGCACTAACCAATGTCACGATAGCCCATCGTGTCCTCAACGCTAGGAAAACTCAAAGGTGTTATCAAGACTATAACCCGTATATAGTTGAATGTATAAACAATGACTTAAGATGGAGTCTTAATCACAGTGTATGACCCAAGACCTTGTCTTCTGTAACATCCCACCTTAAAACAGCGGAATTTTTTTTTTCTAAAACGTTGTTTAGAGTAGAGTAATTTCGCAACATGAGTAACTGAACCTTTACATTACATAACCGCAGTGTAAGTGTACTTATACAACCATTTATTATCCAAAAGGAAGCAGCACCTAACTAAGCATATAAAACTAAAACCATAAAATTCCTTCTGCCGTCCTACGCCAGTGGCTCGCTCCTATCTTCAACCCCTTGGTTCGCCCGAACCTGAAACTACAGCTGAGATCCAATTACCATTTGGATCTCAGATAACGATTAACCTTATGCTCAAATAAACAGTATATGGACAACAGTTATTCACAACTCATAACAGCAGTAAATCACTACATAAGCACATAGCAGATGCATGATCACAACATTGACAGAACATAAGCACAAAGCAGTATGTAAAGTCCCACAATATGTCTGCACATAACCAGTGCCACGACGGCCCATCGTGTCCTCAGCGCTAGGAAAACTCAACGGCGTTATCAAGACTATAACCCGTATAAAGCTGTATGCACAACTGACGACCCTAGACAGAGCCTCAGTATATAAACATGTTTATCACATATACGTATATGAGCAGCATAAGTGTTAAGGTTACAATACACGTCCGTACCTTCGTTGACGGTTTTTCTGGCACTTTCGTCAAATTACGGCACGTTTGACAGTGGCACGACAGCGGTGATAGTGGAAACAATGGTTCGTGATTTCGGGTATCCTATAGGGATAACATCACCGATATGAATATTTAGGATCATAACAGGCATTTTAGGTACAAATTACCATTTTGCCCCTAGTTTGATCTCTTAGTGGAATTTTGCCAAAGCTTTGCTATTTTGACTTTAACTCTCAAAATCTTGCTGTAACTTTTCCCCTAACAGATTTCTGAGATAAATATCATATTTATTCCTAAAACATGATATCTAAGTTAACTTGAAAAATTAGAGACTACTCTAGCAATTCTACTATAACTATCGAAAGAACTACTTAAACTAAAGACTAAGAACAAAAGAACTTACTCAGAGCTTTGCTATGAACTTCTTACTCCTCTTCCAGAGCTTCTCTCTCTAACTTCTCTCTAGGATTGTGAGTGAATTGGTGAATAATGAAGAGGAATGAAGGGCTATTTATAGAAAATTTCAATGGCAATTTCGTACTTTCATTGAACTTTGTCTGGTTGAATTTTAACCGTCGAATCGCATTTTGTTGAGGTGGTTTGATCTTGGCCCTACACCTCTTGGCCGACCTCCCCCCCCCCCCACAAGGAGACAAAATTGATGACATCATCCTGCTTTATCAGATGAAATCCCTAGTTCGGTGTCCTGATTGCGAAATTTTGGAGAGTCTTAAAATTCCGGAAGCTATGTCCTGAAGGTCTTTTCTTCCTTTTCTAAATTATTTAATTTAACTAAATTTTTGATCCCATTAAGGACATTCTATTACATGCCGAAAATCCTCGGTATTCGCTACCGGTTTCAGAAATGACTTCGGAGACAGCCTACTCTGAGATAAAAATTCGCTTGTTCATAATATACTCTGACCCTAAAAACTTAGTTCAAGGTTTTCTAGATAGGATTTTATTTCTATCTGTGGTCATTTATCCTGTTCACTCTTTATTAATATAATATTATTTATTTACCACATATCTTAATCTTATATTATTATTATTCTACAAATATCTTATTTCATCCTTATCCCTCCAAATTTTCGGCCCACACACACACATATATATATATATATATATATATTTTTCCATTTACCATAATATCCTATTTATCTTATATTTATTTTATTTTTCATGTTTCCTAAATTTCTATAAAATTCCTGAAAATTACTTAATTAATCCTTTAATAATTTCTAATAATTTTCTTAATTAAAACTAATCATTTTCTCACAAAAATTTTATTAACATTAATAATTAAAGTTCCATGCAAATTATCAAAAATCATAGAGTCAATCTTGGTCTTAGAATACTTTTTAATTTCCCTTCTTTTTATTTTCATAGGAAATAATTTATTAAATTGTCTAAATTAAGAACAATATGCTTTCTAAATTTTTAATAATTATTCCATGCCTTTTAGAATTTTTCCTAATTCTTCTCAGGATGTTTTATGGCCTTAAGACACATTTTTCACATTTCCGATATTAAATTTCATTTAATTTTCCTAATGTTTTCCTTTGAACATACACTAATCACATAACATGTTAAGGCCAAAATCTTCGTAAATAGGCATTTTTATTATTGTGACATAATATTCTAGATAATAGTTATATGGGTATTACATCTTGTCTCGTACTCAACATGAATTAACTAATCATATATAATTATACAAGATACATTAGAGTTAAAGTTACTAGTATGTGAACGTACCTTTCACTGTGTAATGGCCAACTTGCCCAACCTTTGAACCTGACTCCAGACTTCCCAGTATCCTATAATGTTATCGTCGAATTATTTCCTTTTCCATATTTTGTATGATATTATAATTAATGTCATATTTCCTAGAATAATATCAAAAAGGATATTTTCACCTTTTTTGAAATTTCTACCCTTGGTGGCTTTATTATTACAATTTTGCCCTTACATTTCTTGAAAAACGCCACTACATATTTTCTAGGCAGATTTTTCACAAACTTTGAAAAATCATAACTAATTCTATAAAAATTGAAATGAGGATCCGTAAAATTCCCCGAAACCCTTAGGATGTCTATTTTTGAGGAAAAATATTCATTTTCACCCAGAATTAGGAGTCATTCCCAGTTTTTACGTTTCTCAACGTTGCCCAGATTTTATTCTAGTAAAAATGGCTTAACTTCAAAAATTCATATCTCTTTGACCAGAGATCAAAACGTCACATATTTTATATATTTCGAAAGCCTTACATGTCTACTTTCTTTCTGGAAAATTTAATGATTTTATAACTTCATTTCATGCATAAAATAAAGTCATGAATTTCGCTGGCTGCACAAAATTTTAACACAAAAAATCCTACAACTTTAATAACATTAATCCATTGCTTCCCAAAAATTATTTCCTACTATGTTTTTACCTCTTCAGGAATTTTTCAATGCAATGAGACCTAAAAACAAGTATAGGAATTTATTCTCTAATTTTCTAGATTAAACTAACATTTATACTAAGAACTTGTAAAAACTAAAGACTAGAAATTTAAGAATTAGAGCTACAAAAGCTAAAGATTAGAAAACTTACCCTTGAAGAACCTTGCTACTCCTTCTTCCTCCTTGCTCAACTCTTCTCTTAAACTCACCTATTGTGGTCGAGTTTGGTGTGAAGAAATGAAGAGGAGAAGCCTCCTATTTATAGGAGAAGCTTATGGCAACAATGGTAATTCTCAAACTTTCATCCTTAATCCTATCCATTGGATGATCCTTTTTAATCAATGGCTCATAGGTGCTGGTCTTTTATGAAGACACAATTTCAAGTCTCAAATGTTCTTATTGGCTAATTTTAATTACATAGGATTTAGCCCAATTATTTCTTGATTTTTCCTATTGGTTGATTTAATTAATATTGAATTAAATCAAATAATCTCTCCCTCTTTCTCACATACACTCATACGTCCCTCTCTCTCTCTTTCCCCTATCCTCTTCCATTTTCAATTAATGCACCTTATCCTCTTCCAATTTGTTCAATTATCCCATGTGCCTACCACATAATATTTACATTTAATTGATATAAACCATTTCTTCTTCTTTAAGCCAAGAAAAACGTGGCCCCCTTCTCCTACTCCTATTTTGTGTTTCTTGGACTCAAAATATCCTATACTCAAAGCCTCTTATTGGCTCACCAAGCTTCACATGGATTTAGCTTAATTATATAGCTAATTAGGACCATTAGATCTACCTTTATGAAGCTTAATATTGGCCATTGGTCTTAGCTACCCACTTTGACTTTTCAAAGTTGATTAGCAAAGTTAATTAACTTCTTAATCATAGGCTTAAAGCTTCTCAATTATAACCATCATTGGTTACTTTAATTAATTGAATGCTTAATCTTAAACCCATGGAAAATATCTCAAATACTTGACTCCCAAAGCTCCACCATGTCATTGTTGACTTTTTGGGGCACAATTAATTAGTTCTAATTATGTGTTTAATTCCCTTCTTATTACAAATATCCTAAACTTATTAAGTTTGCTAATTAATTCAAAGTAATTAGAGCATTATTTGTAATTCAAGATCATCTTTTATTTTCTTAATATTTTCGAAAATAACAGCCCTTTATTCTTGATGATTTTGTTTATCCCTAATTGTGTTGCAATTCATCTTTGATTAATGCCTTTGATTTCCTTTTTAATCAAATTGAAAATACTTACCCAAGTTAGTTCACATTTGATCAGGCATTTAATTTCCTTAAATACCTATTTAATTTTGTTGTCATCTACCTCTTGTCTTTAGGCTAAAATTTAGCCCCTAAATAATGTCTCATAATTAACCTTTGGTTAATTAATTCCAAAGGAAAGTTGCCTAAAATTTAATTAATAATTTACACAAATTTTGAGACCACATATTCACTTATTTTAATAGGTGTTATTTATCAAAATATAATATTTACATGTATTATGAAAATTAGCGTATTACACTATTATCTACTCATCATCTACTCCTATCTATAAATCACTTCTAACATGATTTATTAGAACTAAATTGTTTTTACTTCGTTAACTGTGCCTTTAAACTTATTAACTTTATAATTTTAAAACCCCTTTAATTGATAATTTACCAATTGAATGTGATATTATGTATTATATCAGTTGGAGTATATGATAATAATTTTTCTATTAATTTTTATCTCTTTTTTTTTTTGAATTTTCTGAAGAAATAAACTTACAATTAACACGCTTAAAATTTCTATTTTTTTGAAAATTTTAAGAATTAAATTTTAGGTGTAAATTAGAAAACCATAGAAAATAATTGTGGAGGAACATATTATTGCTTGTCAAAAAATTAATTAAAGTGGCTGGGATATAAAAATGAATCAAATCATTAAACTAAGCTAAATTCAATATCATTTAACCAAACAATAGAGAAATAAAGAACTAGATGCAAGCTCCAAGCTTGACTAGAGTACCTAGCAAATACATGAAAATTATTTTCATAAAATATATTTACCATGTGACTGTGCACCTGTGTTTTTTTTTTAAAAAAAAATTGAAAGTATTATGGTACTTTTATATTCATTTTTAATGTTGAAAGGTATTTTTGCACCTCTAAAAATGATTAAATGTTTTTGTGCACTTTAGAAAAAAAGTTTATAAGGGTAATTTGCACATTTACTATTTTTCATTTGGGGGCATTTTGGTACTTTTAGAACAACGGCTGGAATGTTTAATTTTAAATTATTAATTCACTGCCATTAATTAATAGTTATCATTTTAACAGAAATTGACACATCTGATTAAGGATGACACATGATATTCTATGTAAACTACTTATTTTATAAAACCCTTGAACTTTAACTCGTTACATTCTGAAATTTGATAAATTACAAATAACCCCAGATATTTCAAAATTTAAATTTAACTCCTTTAAAATCTTGATCCATAATATTAAATCCCATGTCATTACCTTTATCATTTTAATAAATTTATTAATATTTTTACCATCATTTGCCAATTAAAATAACATTTTGTATGACAAAAACTAAAAGAAGAATATTAAAAAAAATCACAAATTTCATCATTTATATATCATTTACTTATTTTCTTGGGATAACTCTTTCTTAGTAATGCATATTTCTCCACAACAAAAAAATATTAAGTACAACGAAAAAGAAAGTAATGCAGATTTATTCATGAATTAGATAGTAAAAATCTATTTTTATTTTTATGTTATTGAAATATTACTCTTCTATTTTCTTCATGCAAAAAAACTATTTTAATTAACAAATTAAATGATAGTAAAAATCTTAATAAATTTAGTATAATGACAAAAGTAACACAGGGTTGAAAATTATGAATCAATATTTTAAAATAGTTAAATTAAAATTTCTAAATGTTAGTGGTTTATTTGTGACTGATTAAAGTTTAGGGTTCATCTGTAGTTGGTCAAAGTTAAAAGTGTCACCTTTTGTAATTGCGACATTTATTAGAGTAATGCAGCAATATATAGTGAGCAACATATGCATAGAATATTAAACTGATAATAATAAACATTTTTGAAATTGATTAGGAATAATTTGCAGAGTTCTTAATACAGTTATTCAAAGTAAGCATTGGTGTTGATATATATTATAGACCAAAATAAGTTGAAACAAAACTATTATAAGCTCTACAACTATGTCTAGTATCTAAGCAACAACTATCAATACTCCATATTTGCTGTCTTTCCTTTAGAGGTATACTTGCTACTATGACTATGTCTAGAACTTGTGCCTTTGGGAACATTTGGGATTTCCATTTGAACCCTAGAGTAACATGTTAATCTCATAGGTAGAGTATAAATAATATGTGAAGGTTAACCAAAATAGACAGTTCACACAGAATAAAACATTCAGGTAATGCATATCATATAAATAGCCAAACCAACATATACATACCACACAACTCCTAGCACTAGATATAATGTGTAATACCCCAAAAATCCTATTTAGCATAACCAATATATTTTGATAGAAAACACCTATTAAAATAGGTGAATATGTGGTCTCAAAACTAGTGAAATAATTATCTTATTTCCTAAAGGTAACTTCTCATGAAATTAGGAGGAATAAAGAGCTAAAAAATTCCTAAGTGAAGTTATGGGTTACAAAATACTCTGAGAATGTTATGATAAATCCTAAGAGGCAACTAAATATTTGTTAAAAATTAGAAAGTATGTTGTCTCTAATGTAGATAATTAGTGAATATTAAAAACAATTATGGGGCAAGTGAATTTTTATTAATTAAGTTAATTTCATAATTAGTCTTTGGACTATCTAAGATCAACAAATTGGAATATTTTAACTTGATTAAGTATTAAAAAGGGGTCAATATAAGTATCAAATGAATTTCTAAAGATTGTAATTGGTTTGATAATCAATTATAATTTTGGCAATTAAGTCTAGTAACCCCTAAAATACTATATTAGTAATAGTAACCAAGAATTAATTAATTCTCCCTTCAACTAATAAAAGTGGCGAAAATTACTAATTAAAGAGTGAAGAGATTATATTAACCCTTAATCTTGAGTCATTGTGAGATTAATTGACCAATGAGAGATTTTTCCTTGAGTTTGTAAGAATATTTAAAAACATGAATGGATAATAAGAAGGAGAGGGGGGAGGGACGGATTGCTTGGGCTTGAAGAAGAAGAAGTTGTGTCATTAATTGATCAAGGCACATAAGTCAATTGCTTGTGGGAGAAAATTAGAAAACTTGAGGAGCAAGTTGTTTGACTTGGGGAGTAAGTTGTTACCTAATGAGATGAAATTAGATAAAAACCTATAGAAAATAAATCATATCTTGAAATATTGGAACTAAGTATTAAAAGTAAATACATATTTGGAATCAGTGAATTATGAGCTTCAACTTGACTATTCCCAAAGTTATTTTCGTATACTTTTAGGATTCATACCTAAGTGTTTTAGGAAGCTAAAAATCACCATAAATCTAATCATAAAATTAGGATTTCAAAAGTGGAATTGGATTCTGAATTAAAACACTAACTTACACCTAACTAAATTAGCATTTGGGAATAATTAGAAGATAAAACAAAAACTTAAGAAAGAAGGGGGAGGAGGTTGGTTTTTCATGAGGTGTAAGGGTGAGATTTTTACTTCTTGGCCAAGATAAGATCAAAGGCTAGGATCAATTGGAAATTGCTTGGAGGCTACTCAAGGCTTTGCTATAAATAGGGGTCCTTGGCTTCACAAACTCCTCACCAATTCCTCAAGGCATAACCGAAATTTAGAGTGTGTGGGAGAGAGTGGAAGAGCTCCAAGAAGTAAGAAGCAAGGTTCTTCAAGAGGTAAGGGAGCTTTTAGTTCTTAGTTTATGAGGTAGAAATGCTAGAAAATGTTGTTTTGATCATCAATCTTCCAATTCTATTTTTATTTTTATGTTTTTATGGGTTCCACTGTTTTTATTTCGAAAAATTGATGAAGAAGAAGTTATAGCAAAAATTTTTGGAAGATTATGATCAAAATAACGAAGCCCTGGTGAAATTTTATCGATTAGCGATTTCTGGAGCCAGTAGCAAAAACGTTAGTCTTTTATGAAGAAGATGATGTTCTAAAATTCTGAGAAAATTCATGGTGAAAGTAGACATCTAGGGCTTTCTAAATATTTAAAGTTTGTGTCATTTGAAGCTCTGTACAAAAAGATAAAAATCTTAGAAGTTGAGCTACGTTTTCTGGGTGAAATTCTGGGCAGCGGTTAGAAATGTTGAAACTGGGAATTATCCATGAATTCTGGGTAAGTTCCAGTATTTTTCCTCAAAAGTAGACATCTTAAGGATTTCGGGAAATTTTACGGATCCTCATTTCGATTTTTCTAGAATTAGTTATGATATTTCAAAGTTAGGCGAAATTTTGCTCAAAAATGCTGGATCAGCGTTTTTTCCGAAAATTTAGGGAATAAATTGGAAAATAAATCCACCAGGGTTAAAATGGTCTTAAATAGTCAAAATATCTCTTGAAATAATATTTGTGAATTAATAGAGATGAAATTACCCTTATAGGACATCTGTGATCGCTTTCTGTCAAGACGTACCGAAAGTCATCAACGAAAGTACGTTCGCATACTGTAACACTAACTCTGATGTTTATGGTATGCATATATGTGGTATGTGTGTTGTATGTATAGGGTACGTTCGCGTACTGTAACACTAACTCTGATGTTTATGGTATGCATATATGTGGTATGTGTGTTGTATGTATAGGGTACGTTCGCGTACTAGTAACACTAACTCTGATGGTTATTATATGTGTATATGTGCTATGTGTATGGTATGTTTATATGAGATAGTTGTTAGCTCTGTGATATGTTCATGTACTATTGTTATGATTATTTTTGCTGGGTGTTGGGATACGCTTGCTATGTGTGAAATGCTTGGTGTGAAACACTTGCTAGGTGTGAAATGTATGCTAAGTGTGACATATCTACCAAGGGGCTTATATGTCAGGGATACATTTTGTCTGAGTGCTCATGAACTGTTTATGTTGTGATTATTCGTAACCCATATATGACATATATAAACATGAGGTTAACCGTTACTTGGGGTCCGTATGCATGAAACCTCAGCACTTAACATAGCTTCAGGATCGGGAGGTTCGAGGACCGAGGAGAAGAGCAAGCAGGTCACATAGAAGACCTGGTTGAAGACTTCCTTTTGACATTTCGGGGGAAGCCTTCCTGTTGTAGTTTTACTTCACTTTTGAACTACACGGTCACTATACCGCTATTGTATCCAGCCAGACTTACGACATTTTGAAATATAAGTATCGGTTACTCTTCCGCTCAAATGTTCTACTCTGATGATTTGAAATGATTTTAAATGGAAATACAATTATTCCGCTTTTGAAAATTGGGATGTTACATAATGAATTGGTATGTACCGAGAGTTTTCCTATACGTTAGAGTTATCAATCAGGACACCCAACTCGGAATATTCAACTAGGAACTACTAAGAGTCTTATCTGGAATCCACTAGCATTCTCAATCTAAAGTTCCCTAAGTCCCCGAGTGCAATTAGAATAGCCCCCTAAGAACCACTGGTCCATTAGGCCCTATACCTAGTTCTAACCACTGAGAAGATACTTCATGGTCAACACTTACACTCAATCAAGCCATAAGAGGTACTAGTCCCACACAAGACTGGACAATCCCATATATAATTCGAACATATATACACAGCTATATAAAGCATGTGAGATTAAAGTTACTACCTAATAGATTTATAATTATCCAGGTTGTTTCCCAAGTACTTTGCTTGTTCCGGTGATTATAAGTTCCTATTAAGATATGTTTCGAACAATGATCATTAACTATTCCAATTCTTGACATCTTCAAACGTCATCTAATATGATATACTCAATCATGAAACTTAATAGACCAAATCCATATTCAAGAATCCCTTTTATATTTGGACATCAAATGAATCATTATATACCATTGCTTACATTATTTTTGTCATTCTTGACCAAATTTCCATATTTTATACCATAACTTTGAAAAATCATAACTCTTAGCACAAATGTCCAAATGAGGTAATTCCAAAGCTTATGGATTTGTTATTAAGTGTAGTTTCAAGGAAAAATTGTCCTAACAGCTATTCACACACACCATTCCCAGTTTGACAAAACAGTAGATTTGTCCAAATTCATTCTAGAATTGCTGACCATTTTTCAGAAATTCATAACTCGATGTACACAAATCCAAATTCAACCAATTACCTGTCAAATTGAAGCTTATTATATCTAATTTAATATTGGAAAATTTCATGGAAATTGGACATTATTCATTGTCCCAAAATTTTGGGTTTCGTCATAATTCAATCTCAGATCTTCCAAAATTTCTTCTGAAACTCTATCTTACACAATTTTTCATTTTGAACACAAAAAACCATCGATTGGCCAAATTCCAACTTCTCAGGTCTTCCCTATACCTAACTGAAATTAGGGTTCAGTATGGCCAACAACCAATTTGCTAATTTCATCTCACAAACACCTTAATCTTGGTTCATAACCACATTTTATCTTGTTAATTGAATCATAAACACATGATAGCACACTGTGACATTTCGAACAAAACCTGGTCTTAGGGTTCCAATCAGCCAAAATTCAAGAAAATTAGAGAGACCACCAACAAACTCCAGTATACCACCAATAAGCTTAAAATCACTTACCTCGATAGTTGTTTGGTGAATTTCACAGAATTTCCTTGTCCCTTGATTGTTTCAGGTTTTGGTCAGACCTCCAACATCACTAAACAGAAAGGATTTCCATGATTAGGGAGTAGGAAAAGAGAAGGTCTAGGGATTACAAGTACATAGCGCGAGAAATTTCCTTGGTTTCATGGATTGTCCTCTTCATCTTCCTCCTCCTTGTGTTTTCGGCATTTGAGAGAGTTTTGGAGGGTGTGGAACGCACGGAATGAGGAATGAAGGAAAACATGATTAAAATAAGCCAAGGTCAGTTTTTTTTGGGGGGGGGGGAATGACCATTTTGCCCTTCAACTGTCGCGTAATTACAAATCGTGCCATCAGTTAGAATGCAATTGGATTTCAACTGTTTCTTTTGCAATCCAATTGACCAAAATTCTTAAGCCATTTTTAGGAAGATATTGACCCATTTTATTGGCTTATAAACCATGCTCAAGTGTCCATAAATTTTAAATAAGTATAGAACATACAACACAATTTCATAAAGTTGTTATTTTAACCTTCCATCAATTTTTCTTATAATTCCAAATAAATCTCCTGCAACTTTTCTGTTACCTCTTTAATCAAATTTTATGACCTAGAATGGAACAAAGAAGTGTTAATTTTATATGTCCCATTGGTGCCAACGTATGACTCAAAATTGTCGATTTCGGCAAAATCAGGTATTTTGGGTAAAATTGACTTTCCGTCAAAATTTCGCCATTTCATTCCACCAAATACATGTACATAATAGATGGAGTTTGTGTAACACCCCAAATCCCATGCTTGAAAATCGTGTCGGTTGACACTTAGTTTTGGGAAAGTCAACAGAGTTTGAGGTGCTACAGCTTAGAATATTGCGGAAACGGATAGCGTGCGCTAATATTCGGACAATGAGTATCTGATATAAAATGCCCAGACATATGATGATGCCCCGACATAAGCTGGTATATTAAAAATTTTCCCGAAGGAATATTTATGTGATACAATCCAGAGCTTTGTACAATTACAATTCTTACATGGTAATCATACAATCTTCAACCAAGCTGTAGCTAGACTTGGGGCAATAAACCTAACTCAGTTAATCAAACAGTTTGGCCAGGTAGGTGTCTATCATGGGAGTCTCACCGAGTTCACGGCGACTTATTGACTGACCCACATAGACTAGTCCTGCCTTCGGCACCAAACCGTTTGGGATAACCTTGTTAAATCATGTCAGAATGAATACTCTGAGGACGCTCTTCCGGCATTTGCTTTGACCAGTGACCCTTCCCAGCTCCGTCCACCGGTGCCTTCTCACGGCTCCATCTATCGGCACCTTCTCTATCCCGGTTTCTTTCCTGAACTGTTCATTAAGACTGAGGTCCAATGCCCATTGGACTTCAGGTAACAGTTAACCTTATGCTCAAGTATAACAGTATATGTATGACAGATATTCATTTACAATTCAGCATATAACTATACATAGCACACAGCACATGTCATAGTTCACATCACAACAATACCTCTACATAGCACACAGCCCATGTAAGGTCTACATAGTTTGCGCATAAACCAGTGCCACGCCCCGGAGCGTGTCCTCAGCGCTAGGAAAACATCCATACGACATTACCAAGACTGTAACCCATTTTCACATAATAGCTTAATGTATAAACAACGACTTAAGACAGAGTCTTAATCACGATGCATGACCCAAGACCTAGTCTTGTCCACGACTATATGAATCATCACATCACATATAGAGCATACAAGCAGCATAAGAGTTAGAGTTACAGTACGCGTCCGTACCTTTCGCCGGGTGACTGTCAAACATCTAACCTTTGGATCCGGCCCTAGACCTCCCGAATATCCTAATATATCACCATATTACTTAGAATAATATCCTAAGATATACTTCCACCTCTATTTACCCATCTACCCTTGGTGGATTTGTTATTTACAACTTTGCCCTTACATTTATTTAAAAACGTAGTGCAGAGTTTTCTGGGCAGATTTTTTGGTAACTTTGAAAAATCATAACTAATTGTACAAAAATCAAAATGAGGATCCGTAAAATTCCCCAGAACCCTTAGGATGTCTATTTTTGAGGAAAAATATTCATTTTCACCCAGAATTAGTGAGTCATTACCAGTTTTAACTTTTCTCAACGTTGCCCAGATTTTATTCCAGCAAAAATGGCTTAACTTCAAAAATTCATATCTCCTTGACCAGAGATCAAAACGTTGCATATTTTATATATTTGGAAAGCCCTACATGTCTACTTTGTTTCTGGAGAATTTCATGATTTTATAACTTCATTGGTTACATAAAATCATAGCATCTTTTTCGCTGCCTGTCTAAGATTTAAGAACCGAAAATTCTACAACTTTCACAATCTTAATCCAAGGACTTCCAAAAATTATTTCCTACCATGTTTTTACCTCTTCAGGCATTTTTCAGTGCAATGAGGCCTAAAAACAAGTGTAGGAATTTATTCTTTAATTTTCTAGATTAAACTAGCATTTATACTAAGAACTTATAAAAACTAAAAACTATAACTTAAGAACTAGAGCTTACCTCTTGAAGACTCTTGAACTCCTTCCTCCTTCTTGCTTCACTCTCCTCTTAAACTCTCCAATCTTTGGTATGAGTTTGGTGTGAAGAATGAAGAGAGGAGAGATCTCTATTTATAGCCAATCCTTGGTTAACTTCCTAGCAACTTTAATTCCATTCTAACCATTGGATTTAAACTTAGTAAAGAAGTCTTAATCTTGCCCTTACACCTCTTACAAAAATGCCACCTCCCCCCCTTTTCTTAGATTCATCTTTTCTCTTTCAACCACTACACACACACACACTCACAACACACACATGTGCTCTTGTGATGTCATCTTGATGACATAATCAAAGCTTAGGTCTCATTGTTGACTTTTCAACACTAATTAGTAATTCTTAATTATCATGTTAATCAAGTGTTTACATGCTCCTTAATTATATTTTGTCATTAGCTAACTCAATTATATGAAGATTTAGACTTAATTACTTAAGATATTATTTCATTCTCTTTGGCTTAATATAATTAGCCCTCTTTTAATTTGTCTCTAATCATCTTGAAGAATTGTGCAACTAATCTCAATTAGTGCAAGCTTATTCTATTAAGGATAATTGTAATTTACTTAATATACCTCTCAATTATGCTAAATTAATTAGCAACACTCTTTATGCCAACCTTGACCCTCCATTGGTCATTAATATTAAATTAGGGGTTTCATATAATTAACTTTGGATATTCCCTGTTATTCATGTTTAAACAATCAACAATTAATTACTTATTTAATCACTTACTAATTGTTGACAATTTTCTTAATTAGGATTAATTATTTTCTCACAACTATTTTACTGAAATTGATAATTTATACATCATGCATAATATTAAAAACCATGGGGCAATTTATGTTCCCCAAAATGATATTTAATTTTGCCTTATTATTTCCCAAGGAAAATAATCTCATAAATTACCTAAATTAGAGACAACATATTTTCTAATTTTTAATAAATATTTAGTTGCCTCTTAGGATTTTATCATAATTTTCTCAGGGTATTTTATGACCCACAAATATTTCAGGGACCTATTTGCAAATTATCTAATGTTTTAGGGACCCTTTTCGCACATTATTTAATCTTAGGAGAAATTGTTCTAATAATAAGGTAAATTCAATACAAGGTGTTTGAGACCTCATATTCACCTATTTTCAATAGGTATATTTTACTAATTTATGATATTTACTCTAAGTCAAATTTTAGGGTATTACAGTTTGTCAGAGAAAATTTGGGATATTACATAGAAGGTTTCATGACATCAGTAATTTTCGTAGAATGCCACATGTTATCTATAAATCTAATGTGGCAAAATCCATTAAAAAGATAATATGATCAATTAACAACAGAGGGTTAATAATAAAAATAAAAAAATAAAAGATCGGGTGGTTAAATTTGACCCCAAATTCAGGGAACCTTATATAATTTAACCAAATTTCAATGACAATTAAAGCATTAAATTTCGTGTAATTCTTGGGAAAGGTAAAATCACAATTTAACATGAAAATCCAATGAAAATAGTGTAATTTCTTACTCCTCTGCTCCTTAATATAAAATATATTTGAGGATGATCCGGAGTGGATCACAAGTTGGGTTGGACTTGGCCCGGGGTGAAATCCCGGGGTCCTACGTACCACAGTGTGGATCAAAGTCCACGTAGTTCGAGAGTATATGGCAGGCTAATGATAGCCAGAGGGGGTGGTGTGTGTGCTCTGTGTGAATAGAAAAGCTAGGGTTTCAGAAGTGTGTACCTTGTAAGGGGTTTACCCTATTTATAAGCGTACCTGGGCCCTATCTTAATCAGTTGGATTTATCCTTTATTTTAGGGATATTAAGATATGCTTTTTTGAATAATCTCCTTCTTTCATAGGCGGTTACCATAATGATAGATATTCTTGATAAAACCACTCCTATTTTCAAGGAAGCGGTTATGAGCATAACTGAGGCCATTTTGACTAGGCTCTTCGGTTATTGGGCTGGGCCCAATTATGAGATATCCGTAACAGAGGAGTTGATCTTGGTCCTAAATATGTAATACCCCAATTTTCATAATACATGTAAATATTATATTTTGATAAATAACACCTATTACAATAGGTGAATATGTGGTCTCAAAACTAGTAGAATAATTACCTTATTTCCTAAGGTGGTTTCTCATGAATTTAGGAGGAATATAAAGCTAAAAATTTCTAAGTGAAGTTAAGGGTTATAAAACATTCTGAGAATATTGTGAGCAATCCTAAGAGGCAACTAAATATTTAATAGGAGAATATGTTGTCTCTAAATTTTTAACTGATTTATCATCATTTTTAGGGAAATTTTCTTTGGATTCTAAAAAATCCAAATCCAATTTTCTAAATCTTATTGAGGATCATAAAATATCTTAACATTATTATAATGTAGTATAATCTTAATTATGCCATTGTAACAATTTAAAATCATCGGAGGATGATAAAATCAATTAGAGGAAGTTAGTAACAATTATTGGGCAATTGAAATTGCATAATTGAGATACTTTAATAAGTTTTGGAATTAGTTGATAATTAATTTATAAAGGTCATAAATAAGGAAATATCAATTAAATTAAGGATCAAATAATATTTAGAAGCTAAGATTAACACACAAGAAGTTAATTATCAAAATTAAATTAGAAACCTTGTTAAATTTTGGTAATTAAGCCTGGTAACCCCTAAAACTCTATATTGGAGATTAAAATTAGGATTCAACTAATTATTCCTAATTTATTTTTATGGGACGAAAAATCCCTATGTAGTGGGAATGAATAAATTACACCAATAAATGGAAGAATCCTAAAATCTGTTGTTATGATTAGTTTTGATGATGTCTTATATAGATGCCATTAGCAAGAGCAAAAAGTTTATATCAAAAAGTTTATATCATATACATTGTCTAATTGCTACATTTAATGTAGATTTGTTCATGTGGAGAAAGAACAAGAGAATAGAAGAAAGAAAGAGTTGATCATGGAGAATAATCAAGAAGAGAGAAGAAAGAAAGAAGAACTTGCTAAATAAACTGAGAAAATCATTATACAAGTTCTTAGTTTGATTCTTGAAGTCTCCAAGATCAAATGGAAGTTGGGATGACTCAATTCAGAGTTAAAACAAGCATATATCAGGTTCTGGATGAGCAAAATCGAGCCACATACTCAAAAGTCAAGATTACTGCATTACAGGAAGTGATCTGCCTCTGGATTATGAGCAAACTCAAGTTTAGGACACAAAACTCGAGTCTGGAACTCAAAACTCGAGTTAGTCACTTAATGACTCGAGTTTGTAGTGTCTTCAGCAACTCTGGTGTCTCTGGATCAGCAAAACTCGAGTTAGTCAATGTAAACTCGAGTTTGGAACTCAAAAACTCAAGTTAGTCACTTAATGACTCGAGTTTAGCAAGCTTTCAGCAACTCTGTCCAACTCTGTTTCACGATCAGAATTGGCGACCTCTGGTAATTCGATGATATCTCCCAAACCAGAGATCGGTTTAAGGTGAAATCAATTTTGTATGAAACTAGACATCCAATGCGTCATCTTGACAAAGTTTCATGCCCAAAGAAGCTAAGATGAGAGAGCTATGAATTTCAGAATTTGGAATAGGAATTCACGCCACACAGCAGACCAAGCTTCAATGATTTGAGTGTATCTCACAATCTACAAATCAGAATGAGCTGAAATCGGTGGCATATGAAAGTAGACTCACATACCTTTCCAGAAACATAAAGATCATGGAAAACAAAGATCAAATGAGTGAGATATGATCTTCGAAAGTTGACTATAAATTCAAGATACTGCAAAAACGCTGGCAAAGAACAACCTTCATTCATCAGATCATAACTATCAGAATACAGTGAATTTGGAGCTGATTCTTCTTGCAATGGAAAGAAGACTTAAAGAGCTTTATGGAGATAGGTACTGGATTCCAGGGATTGATCTTTATCAGGTCAGAAAGCAAAGAACTTGTGAGAAGGATGTTTGACTGAGCCATGGAGAAGAAAACTCGAGTTTGTATTAGCAAACTCCAGTTTTGAGACTTGACAGAAAGATATTCAATTTTACATAAAAGCCAAACTCGAGTCTGCATAGACAAACTCGAGTCTATACAGACACAGAAATGAATCCAAAATTTTCACATTAAGCTAAACTCCAGTTTGCAAATCAAACCTGAAGTCTGGAAGATACAGAGAGCACTTAGAATCCCAAGCAAGCCAAACTCGAGTCTAGATTCCCTAACTCGAGTTTAGACCAAACAGAAAGGAACCCAGAAAACTCAATAGACTCCCAAACTCTAGTCTGGCCTTCCAAACTCCAGTTTGCACTTGACCCAGATAAACCTCAAATATTTCAGTAGTCACTGAAACTCGAGTTTGCTTCCCAAACTCGAGTCTGGATCATACAGAAAGATCATCCATTTTGGCTACACTACAAACTCCAGTCTATGACCCTAAACTCTAGTCTGGAAAATCACGAACTTAGGCTTGTTCTTCAAACATAGACTCAAACTCGAGTTGGTCACTAATTGACTCGAGTTTAGCCTCCGGACCAAAATTCCATCCCAAGTCTAGAGCCCGATAGTTCTCTATGTAAAAGCCAAACTCGAGTTAGATTTTACAGACTGCAAGTTTAGACTACTAATCAACAGACATGCTTTCTGGATGAACCCCAAACTCGAGTCTGGAAGAACAAAATCGAGTTTGCATCGGGAATTTTGAAAAATCAAATGATGTTGATCTGCGAAATCTTAATGGGTCTTCCTGAAATTATTTCCTCATATGATATTATTGTTTCTAATGTCCTTGATGAAGTTTTGAGTGTTTTTCAGATAAGGTTTAGCCAAGATCAAGGTGAGATCAAGATCCAGGATAAATGCATTAAATGACGAACCTAGAACAGGCCTGATCCTTCTCCCTTATCCCAGATGTTCAGCTCAGACCGTTGTAACTCATAAGAATAATCTCAAACGGTCAAATTAAGTTTATGGAATGACAAGAATTCTGGAAGACCATCTACAACAACTAAATCCAAGATTCCAGCCAATAATTGAAGAAACAGAGGAAAATATGCAACTGTCATATTCCAGATTTACAGCTGAACTTTGAAGAATCAAAGAGAAGAAAATGTAATGGCTAGTTCCTCTTCTTCATCTATATAAGAAGCCCAGAAACGAAGAACAACAGACACAGATAGAAGAGGGAGAACAAGAACAGTGACGTGAGCTTACACAGTGAAAATGCCAATATTCTAACGTCTGCTTCATCTACTCTCTGAATATCTCAATGATCATATATCTAGCTTAGAGAGTGAGATTATATGTATTGTGCTTCAGTGTTTATTCACTTACTTCTGAGAGAGAAGATTCATTGTAAACATCCTATTATTCTGAGAGTTACTCAAGATTGGGTGATCTTGAGTGGGAAACACTTTGTTGTGATTACAGCTTGTAAGGGGAGTGAATCCGAGTGTGGGATTACTTCGAGTACAGAGTGTGTAATCAAGCAAGTGAATTGATTACGGTTTGTAAGGGGGAGTGAATCCTAGTGAGAGGATTACTTCAAGTACAAAATGTGTAATCAAGTTCAAAGCAAATAGTGGATTGAAAATCTCAAGTGAAGCTTGGGGACTGGACGTAGGTCAAAGATTGGACCGAACCAGGATAAATCACAGTTTGCATACTCTCTTCCCTTATCTTTTACATTTCCAGTATATGCTCATCTTTGAATATCTAATTGTCAATTTATAAATTGCGAAAAGTTTTTTTAAAGTTCCTAAAGCTTATCAAACACTCAATTCACCCCCCCTCCTTGGGTGATAGCCAGGTCCAACAAAATCTAAGGGGACAAATGGGAGTTTTTCCTTCTAAAACATGTGAGGATATTAATAACATAAATTAATTAAAGGAAATAAGAGGGAGGGGACGGTTTTCTTTGGGATCAAGAAGGAAAAAGAAAAAAATAACACATAAGTCAAACAAAGTAGTGTAAGGAAGAAGCTTCAAAGACTTGGTGAGCAAGTTTTTCTTTAATTAAATAAAATTAGATGAGAATCTATAGGAATTAAATCATAACTTGAAATATTGAAACTAAGTATTGAAGATAAGTACATATTTAAGATCAGTTAATTATGAGCTTCAATTTGGTTATTCCCAAAGTCATTTTCGGTTACTTTTAGGATTCATACCTAAGTGTTTTGGAAAGTTAAAAATCACCATAAATCTAACAATAAAATTAAGATTTCAAAAGTGAAATTAGATCTTGAAGAAAAATATTAGTTGACACTTAACTAAATTAGCATTTGAGGTAACTTGGGGATGAAGAAAGGCAACTTAGGGATGAAGCAAAGTGACTTGGTGAAGAAGGGAAGGGGAAGGACGGTTTAGTGAGGTGTAAGGGTGAGATTTTCACCTCTTTATCAAGTAAAAATCAAGGGCCAAGATCCATTGAAGATTGCTTGGTGACTACTCCTTGGTTGCTGTAACATCCCGTTTTCATAAACGTTTCTGGAGCTGAGAGAGTTGAAAATATTTTACATAAACAAAGAGTAACTGAATAACATTGTATGTAATATATCTAACTGAACGTTTACTAATACAGTCATCCAAGTCTAATACTTCTAACATAAGTATCCCAAAAAGATGATGCCTCCGCAGGGTCCTCGATCACTTCCCGGGATCCTGAACCTATGGCAGGGGCTGAGGTTCAATTCCCATTGAACCTCAGGTAACGGTTAACTTCATGCTTATGTAAACAGTATATGACAGTTATCACAGATATACAACATAATCACAGTTTCAAACAAATATCCACATGTAAGGCAATAACATAACACAACCACTGCAATATGTATGTTATCTCAGTCTGCACATAACCAGTGCCACGACGGCCTATCGTGTCCTTAGCGCTAGGAAAACTCAACGGTGTTATCAAGACTATAACCCGTATACAACTCAAATCCATGAGCAATTTCAAAACAGAGTATCAACATGTGAAGACAATTATCATATATAACCATACCATAAGCATAAGCGTTAATGTTACAATACGCGTCCGTACCTGAGTTTAACAGGTCGTTGGGTACGTTCGTTGACGGTACGAGTGCACAATCTATCCTAAAAGGGTGATATTGTCTCAATTACTTCTCAAACAATATTTCAAGAGACATCTTGGTCATACTTGACATTTTTACCCTTGAAGGATTTATTTTCATTTATTTCCACATAATTTTCGGAAAAAAACGCTGATGCAGAATTTCTGGGCAGAATTTCGCCTAACTTTGAAAAATCATAACTAATTCCAGAAAAATCGAAAAGAGGATCCGTAAAATTTCCCGGAATCCTTGAGATGTCTACTTTCAAGGAAAAATACTGGAACTTACCCAGAACTCATGGATAATTCCCAGTTTCCAGAATTCAAATTGCTGCCCAGAATTTCGCTCAGAAAATGTAGCTTAACTTCTGGGATTTTTATCTTTTTGCACAGAACTTCAATTGACACACTCTTTATATATTTGGAAATCCCTAAATGTCTACTTTCATCATGAATTTTCCCAGAATTTTAGAACATCATCTTCATCATAAAATACTAGCATTTTTACTACTGACTCAAGAAGTTCCTATTTGAGGAAATTTTGTCAGAGCTTCGCTATTTTGATCATAATTTTCCAAAAATTTTGCTATAACTTCTTCTTCATCAAATTTTCGAAATAAAGCTATTGGAAACCATAAAAACATGAAAATAAAACTGGAATTGGAAGTTTGATGATCAAAATAACATTTCTAGCATTTCTACTTCATAAACTAAGAACTTAAATTTGAAAGCTAAGAACTCTCTTACCTCTTGAAGACTACTTGCCTCCTATTTCTGCAGTTCCTCACTCTCTTCCTTCCTCTCAATATTTCAGTCAAGGCTAGAGGATTTTGTGAAGAGAATGAGTTGCTAAGCCTCCTATTTATAGCCAAAGGTCATGGCATTTCTTGTAATTTCCTCTCTTGCAATTAGCCATTGATCTTTGCTTGGAGAGAAAGTAATGATCTTGCCCCTCCATTCCCACTTGGCCGTCCCCCCCCCTTTCTCCTTCTAGAAATTTTCTTGCTTTGTCCCCAAGAAAAGCCTCCTTCTTCATTAAGTTAACCCAATTAATTCCAAATCCTAATTTAGTTAGGTGTAAGCTGGTGTTTAAATTCAAAATCCAATTTCACTTTTGGAATCCTAATTTTATGATTAGATTTATGGTGATTTTTAATTCCCAAAATGTTTAAGTATGAATTTTAAAAGTAACCGAAAATATCTTTGGGAATAGCCAAGTTGAAGCTCATAATTCCCTGATTCTAAATATGTATTTATCTTGGACATTTAACTCTAATATCACAAGTTATGATTTAATTTCTATAGGTTTTCTCCTAATTTATTCTATTTAAGCAATTACTTGCTCCCTAAGACAATCAACTTGCTCAAGAAGACAATTCCCTCATTGGTCCATTTAGACTTTAGGATTTAGGGTTAATATCATTGTATAATTTATTTATTCTTACTTAGAGAGATTTTTTCTCATGAAGTTAAATTAGGAATAAATGAGTTAAGTCCTAATTTAATCCCTAAAATATTGGTTTTTATATCAACAAGCTAAATTAATTTTTATACTCCTAGGTTCTAAGAAAAATTTCCTACAAACAAAAATAAATACAATACAAAAAATTTGAGACCCCATATTCACCTATTTGAAATAGGTACTATCTATGGAAATATAATATTTAAGATAAATATTTTTATTTTTATATTTTTTTTTTCCGGGTATTACAGTTGCCTATAAATAGAAACCCTCCTCTTCACATTTTCCTCACCAATTCCTCAAGACATAACCGAAAATATAGAGCGCAAGGGAGAGAGTGAGGAGCTTCAAGAAGTTAGGAGCTAGTGTTCTTCAAGAGGTAAGAGAGTTTTTAGTTCTTAAGTTCTTAGTTATGAAGTAGAAATGCTAGAAATGTTGTTTTGATCATCAATCTTCCAATTCCAGTTTTATTTTCATGTTTTTATTGTTTCCAATAGCTTTATTTCAAAAAAAATGATGAAGAAAGAGTATGGGAAAAATTTCCGGAAGATTATGATCAAAATAGCGAAGCTCTGACAAAATTTCCTCAAATAGTGATTTCTGGAGTCAGTAGTAAAGACGTTAGTATTTTATGAAGAAGATCATGTTCTAAAATCCTGAGAAAATTCATGGTAAAATTAGACATATAGGGCTTTCTAAATATATAAAGAGTGTATCAATTGAAGTTCTGTGCAAAAAGATATAAATTCCAGAAGTTAGGCTACATTTTCTAGGCGAAATTCTGGGCAGCGGTTTGAATTGTAGAAACTGGGAATTATCCATGAGTTCTGGGTGAGTTCCAGTATTTTTCCTTGAAAATAGAGATCTCAAGGATTCCTGGAAATTTTACGGATCCTCATTTCGATATTTTTGGAATTAGTTATGATTTTTCAAAGTTAGGCGAAATTCTGCCCAGAAATTCTGCACCAGCGATTTTTCCGAAAATGGTGTGGAAATAGTTGAAAATAAATCCTTCAAGGGTAAAAATGTCAAGTGTAGCCAATGTGTCTCTTGAAATATTGTTTGAGAATTAATTGAGACGATATTACCCTTTTAGGATAGACTGTGCACGCGTACCAACGACGAACGTACCCAAAAACCCGTCAAACCAAAGTACGGACGCGTATTGTAACCTTAACTCTTATGCTTATGGTGTGCTTATATATAATAGTTGTATTCACATGTTGAAACTCTGTTTGGAAAGTTGCTCATGATATATTAAACACGGGTTATAGTCTTGATAACACCTTTGAGTTTTCCTAACGCTGAGGACACGATAGGCCATCGTGGCACTGGTTATGTACAGACTGGGGTAACATACATATTGCAGTGGTTGTGTTATGTTACTTGTTGTTATGATTTTGAAAGTTATCATTGTGTATTTATTATTGTGATATCTGTCATATACTGTTTACATAAGCATGAGATTAACCATTACCTGAGGTTCAATGGGCATTGGACCTCAGTCTTAATGAATAGCACAGGGAAGAAACTGGGATAGAGAAGGTGCCGGAGGATGGAACCGTGAAGAGGCAGCGGTCGAAGACAAAGGTTGGTAAAAGTTATTAGGACTTAGTTTCGGGCATGAATCTAATAAAGTTACTTCAAACCATTTTGTAACATTCCAAATTCCAGGTTTGAAAATCGTGTCGGTCGACACTTAGTTTTAAGAAAAACAACAAAGTTTGAGATGCTACAGCTTAGACTACTGCGGAAATTGATAGTGTGCACTAAGATCCGAACATCGAGTATCTGATATAAAAATGCCCAGACATATGATGATGCTTGACATAAGCTGATATATTAAATATCCCGAAGGAATGTTCATGTGATACAATTTACAGAGATTAAATACAATTCTCTGTTAAAGAAAGTCTTAAACTAGACCTATGGCTTGGAATCTAACGTCAGTTAGTCAAACAGATTGGCCAGGTAGGGGTCTATCATGGGGGCCTCATCGACTTATACGGCGACTGATTAGCTTCCTACATAGATTAACCCAGCCTTAGACACCAAACTGTTCAAAGTAACTTTGTTAAATTCGTGCCAAAAGCTAAGTCCTAATAACTTCTACCGACCTTTGCCTTTGACCGCTGCCTCTTCACGGCTCTATCTACCGGCATCTTCTCTATCCCATTTTCTTTCCTGTACTAGTTATTAAGACTGAGGTCCAATGTCCATTGGACCTCAGGTAACGGTTAACCTCATGCTTATGTAAACAGTATATGACAGGTATCACAATAGCAAATTCACAATTATAACTTTCAAAAACATATCAGCAAGTAACATAACACAGCCACTGCAATATGTATGTTACTCAAGTCTGCACATAACCAGTGCCACGAATCCACGTGTCCTCAGCGCTAGGAAAACTCAACGGTGTTATCAAGACTATAACCCGTATACAATTCAATATTCTCAGAGCAATTTCAAAATAGAGTTCCAACATGTGAAAACAACTACCATATATAACCATACTATAGGCATAAGTGTTAATGTTACAATACGCGTCCGTACCTTTTACCGCATAGTCGTCAAACATCCGACCTTTGATTCCAGCTTTGGACTTCCCGGATATCCTAACATATCACCATATCACTTAGAATAACATCCTAAGAGATATTTCCACCTTTATTTACCATTCTACCCTTGATGGCTTTATTATTACAATTTTGCCCTTACATTTCTTCAAAAACGTGGTGCAGCATTTTTTGGGCAGATTTTTCGGTAACTTTGAAAAATCATAACTAATTCTAGAAAAATCAAAATGAGGATCCGTAAAATGTTCCAGAATCCTTGAGAAGTCTATTTTCGAGGAAAAATACTGGGACTTACCCAGAACTCATGGATAATTCCCAGATTTCACGTTTTTAAATACTGCCCAGAATTTCGCACAGAAAACATTGCCTAACTTCTGAGATTTTATCTTTTTGCACAAAGCTTCAAATGACACAATCTTTATATATTTGAAAATCCCTAGGTGTCTACTTTTACCATGAAGTTTCTCAGAATTTTTGAACATCATCTTCTTCATAAGATACTGACGTTTTTAGCCCTAACTCCAGAAAACACTAATCGATGAAATTTTGCCAGAGCTTCGCTATTTTGATCCTAATCTTCCGGAAAGTTTTACTATACTCTTTCTTCATCATTTTTTTGAAATAAAGCCATTGGAAACCATAAAAACATGAAAATAAAACTGAAATTGGAAGATTGATGATCAAAACAACATTTCTAGCTATTTCATAACCTAAGAACTTGAACTATGAAACTAAAAACTCTCTTACCTCTTGAAGAACACTAGCTTCCTATTTCTTGAAGCTCTTCCATTCTCTCCCACACCCTCTATATTTCGACCAAGCTTGAGAAATTGGTGGAGAATTTGTGTTGCCTAAGCCTCTATTTATAGTAAAACCATGCTTAACTTCCTAACACTTCTTACTTGATCTAAGCCATTGGATTTTTCTTGGTGACAAAGTTTTGATCTCTCCCTTACAACTCACCTCAAAACTGCCACCTCCTCCCCCTTTCTTCTTAAATGTTTGCTTTGTCCTCAAGTCTTTCTTCTTCCTTCACATTTTGTCCTAATTTAATCCCAAACTCTAATTTAATTAGGTGTAAGTAGATGCTTTAATTCATAATCCAATTTCACTTTTGGAATCCTAATTTTATGATTAGATTTATGGTGATTTTTAATTCCTGAAACACTTAGGTATGAATGCTCAAAGTATACGAAAATAGCTTTGGGAATAACCAAGTTGAAGCTTATAATTCACTGATCTCAGATATGTATTCATCTTTAATACTTAGTTCCAATATTTCAAGATATGATTTAATTCCCATAGATTCTCATCTAATTTTATTTAATTAAAGAAGAACTTGCTCACTAAGTTTAACTTCTTGCTCACCAAGTCTTTGAAGCTTCTTCCTTACACTACATTTGTTTGACTTCTTCTTCCACATGCATTTATTAATCTCAATCTCTAATCAATTGAAAATTTTCCACCGGCCCCCCCCGGGTATTATTTTCGGTTTTCATTTTTTTTCTTTTCTTTTATTTTAATAATCTTCTAACATTCCAAAAATCTCTCATTGGTTTAGGATTTAATATAATTTCTTCACTTCTTTAATTAATTTTCGCCACTCTTATTAGTTGAAGAGAGAATTAATTAGTTCTTGGTTACTATTACTAATATAGTAATTTAGGGGTTACTAGACTTAATTACCAAAATTATAATTGATTTATCAAACCAATTACAATCTTTAGAAACTCATTTGATACTTATATTGACCCCTTTTTACTACTTAATCAAGTTAGAATATTATAATTTGTTGATCTTAGATAGTCCCAAGACCAATTATGACTAATTATGAAATTAACTTAATTAATAAAAATTCACTTGCCCCATACTTGTTTTTAATATTCACTAATTACTTTAATTATTTCCCTTGGAAAATAATCCCATAAATTATCCAAATTAGAGACAACATACTTTCTAATTTTCAATAAATATCTAGTTGCCTCCTAGGATTTGTAATACCCTAAAATTTATATTTCTCCTAAAGAACCATATTTTGGCAAATAATACCTATTAAAATAGGAGAGTATGTTGTCTCTAAATTTTTAATTGATTTATTATCATTTTTAGGGGAATTTTCTTTGGATTCTAATAAATCCAAATCTAATTTCCTAAATCTTATTAAGGATCATAAAATATAACCATTTAAAATTATCGGAGGATGGTAAAATCAATTAGAGGAAATTAGTAACGATTATTGGGCAATTGAAATTGCATTAATTGAGATACCTTATTAATTTTTGAAATTAGTTAATAATTAATTTATAAAGGTCATAATTAAGGATCAAATGATATTTAGAAGCTGAGATTAAATTAGAAGCTTGTCAAATTTTGGTAATTAAGCTTAGTAACCCCTAAAACACTATACTATCAATAGTAACCAAGGATTTATCTAATTCTTCCTTTCACTAATAAAAGTGGCGAAAATTACCAATTTAAGGATGAAGAAATTGTATTAACCTTTAATCCTAAATCTTTGTGAAATTACTTGGACCAATAAAAGGTTTTTCTTCCTAAGGTGTGAGAGCAAATAAAATGTAAATTGATAATTAAAATTAGGGGGAGGGGGACGAAATTGCTAGGGAAACAAGAAGGGAAATTATTAATAATACAAATGTAACATCCCAGTTTAAAACACCGAAATTTTTTTTTTTTTAACGTGTCAAATTGTGATCAGAGTCGAGCATTTCAAGTAACTGAATATTTATAACCATAGTGTAATTATCCATATACAGACAACTACTGTTTACAAAAAGTAATGTCAATATATTTACAAAAATATAAACTTCTTCGCTCCTTCTACGAAGACGGTTTGTCCCTCTCATCCACCCTGACACCTCCTGAACCTGTAGCTACAGCTGAGATCCAATTACCAATTGGATCTCAGGTAACGGTTAACCTTATGCTCAAATAAAACAGTATATTGATAACAGCGTTAACATAATCACATACAGCAGAATATCACTACATATGCACACAGCAGATGTATGATCAAATAATGGCAGGACATAAGCACAAAGCAATATGTAAAGCCCCACATAATGGTTGCACATATCCAGTGCCACGAAGGCCTATCGTGTCCTCAGCGCTAGGCAAACCCAAACGGCATTATCATGACTATAATCCATAGTAAGCTGTGAGATAACTGACAACCCTAAACAGAGTTTCAGTATCTAGCATGTCTATCACATATATGTATATAAACAGCATAAGTGTTCAGGTTACAATACGCGTCCGTACCTCCGTTGACGACTTTTAGTACTTCCGTCAGATTTATGGTACGTTTGACAGCGGCTCGACAGCGGTGACAGCGGAAATAGCGGTTCGTGATTCTGGGTATCCTATAAGGATAACATCACCAGTATGAATATCTAAGACCATAACAGGCATTTTAGGTACAAATTACCATTTTGCCCTTAGTTAGCCTTTTCGGCGGAATTTCACCAGAGCTTCGATGTTTCGACTTTTTACTTCCAAATTTTTTTGCTATAATCTTTTCTATAATATTTTTCTAAGATAATTATCATATTTATTCTAAAAACATGATATCTAAATTATCTTGAAAAATTAAGACTATCCTAACACTTTTACTATAGCTACTGAAAGAACTACCGAACTAAAGACTAGGGACCGGAGACTTACTCAGAGCTTTGCTGCGAAATTCCCCGGAGTCCTCCTTCTTCCTTCTCTCTCAAATTTTCGGCCTTCTCAAGAGGAAATGGTGTGAAGAATGGTGAAATGTGAAGGGGTATTTATAGGTTAACTCGATGGCATTTTCGTAATTTCGTTGAACTTTGTCTGGTTGAATTCTGACCGTTGGATCGCACTTTTCTGAGGTGGCTTCATCTTGGCCTTACACCTCTCTTTGCTGACATCATCATGAGTCATCAAAATGATGTCATGCTTGCTTCATCTCTTACTTTATCTGATAAATTCCCGGTTCGATGTCCGGTTCGCGTAATTCCGTAAAATCTCAAAATTCCGAGAATGACATGCGGAAGCTTTTTACTTCCTCTTTCAAATGTCATATTTTAACTGGATTTCTGATCCTGTTAGGGACATTCCGTTGTCAGCTGAAAATCCTCGGTTTTCGTGTCCGATTCCAGAAACAATTTTGGCCGGTATTAGCTTCTGGATAAAAATCCACTGACCAATAATATGCTCTGGTTTTTCCCTACTTATGCCCGTATTGCCACAACGGTCTGACTTTCTAAGAGCTCCTATTTTGATTATCTGCTTAATTTCTTCAAAATATCCTCCTATCCGGATCTCCAAATTGCTCTATCGCTTACAGAAATGAATTCGGAGACCGGCTATCTCGGGATAAAATTTCACTCGTCCGTAATATGCTCTGACTCCAATAACCTAGTTCACTGTTTTCTATGTAGGATTTTATTTCTATCCGTTCTCGTTTTTCCTGTCCATTTCTTCTCCTGATTATTATATTATTTCTAATTCAACATATGTCTTAATTATATTATTATTATAATCAAATATCCATTTGTAATTATCTCTCTCTTTTTTTTCTTTTTCTCTCTTTTTCCCCCAAAATTTTCGGCCCACACTTATATATATATAATTATTATTATATTTTTTTCCCATTTATCTCAACCACCTATAATTATTTTTAAATCCCCATGAAAATCCCTTATTGGTCCATAATGAATTTAGGCTTATAAAATTCCCAAAAATTACTTAATAAATCCCTTAATATTTTCTAATAATTTTCTTAATTAGTAATAATTATTATCTCACAACTATTTTACTGAAATTGATAATTTATGCATTATGCAAAATATTAAAAATCATGGGGCAATTTATGTTCCCCAAAATGATATTTAATTTTGCCTTATTATTTTCCAAGGAAAATAATCCCATAAATTACCTAAATTAGAGACAACATACTCTCTAATTTTTAATAAATATTTAGTTTCCTTTTAGGATTTATCATAATTTTCTCAGGGTATTTTATAACCCATAAATATTTTAGGGACCTATTTGTAAATTATTTATTCTTAGGAGACATTGTCCTAATAAATTCAATACAAGGTGTTTGAGACCTCATATTCACCTATTTTCAATAGGTATTATATATATTTAAATGTATTATAAAAAATTAGGGTATTACAACAAACACATAAGTCAATTGCTTGTAGGAGAAGATAAAGAAACTTGGGAAGCAAGTAATTGTTAATCAAATGCAAATCAAGGAGAATTCATAGAAATTAAATCATATCTTGAAATATTGGAACTAAGTATTACATATAAATACATATTTGGAATCAGTGAATTAAGAGCTTCAACTTGGCTATTCCCGAAGTTATTTTTGATTACTTTTAAGATTCATACCTAAGTGTTTGGGAAATTAAAAATCACCATAAATCTAGTCATAAAATTAGGATTACAAAAGTGAAATTGGATTTTGAATTAAAACACCAACTTAGACCCAACTAAATTAGCATTTGGGAGTAATTAAGGTAACTTGGGGAGGAAGCAAGGGAACTTGTTGAAGAAGGAAGGAGGAGGACGAATTGGAGGAGGTGTAGGGGTGGGATTTATGCCTCTTCATCAAGTAAAGACCAATGGACAAGATCAATTCAAGTTGCTTGGAGGCTACTCATGTTTTTGGCTATAAATAGAGGCTTAAGGCAACACAAACTCCTCACCAATTTCTCAAGCTACAACCGAAATCTTAGAGTGTGTGGGAGGGAGTGAAAGAGCTTCAAGAAGTTAGGAGCAAGTGTTCTTCAAGAGGTAAGAGAGTTTTTAGATTCGTAGTTCAAGTTCTTAGGTTATGAAATAGAAATGCTAGAAATGTTGTTTTAATCATCAATCTTCCAATTCCAGTTTTATTTACATGTTTTTATGGTTTCCACTGTCTTTATTTTGAAAATTTGATGAAGAAGAAGTTATGGCAAAATTTTTGGAAGATTATGATCAAAATAGCAAAGCTCTGGCGAAATCTTATCGATTAGCGATTCCTGGAATCAGAGGTAAAAACGCCAGTATTTTATGAAGAAGATGATGTTCGAAAATTCTGAGACAATTCATGGTGAAAGTAAACATCTAGGGCTTTCTAAATCTGTAAAGAGTGTGTGATTTGAAGCTCTGTGCAAAAAGATAAAAATCTCAGAAGTTAAGCTATGTTTTCTGTGCGAAATTCTGGGCAGCAGTTTGAAATGATTAAACTGGGAATTTTTCCATGAGTTATGGGTAAATTCCAGTATTTTTCCTCGAAAGTAGACTTCTCAAAGATTCTGGGAAATTTTACGGATCCTCGGTTCGATTTTTCTAGAATTAGTTATAATTTTTCGAAGTTAGGCGAAATTCTGCCCAGAAATGCTAGATCAGCGTTTTTTTTCTGAAAATTAGGGAATAAATTGGGAAATAAATCCACCAGGGGTAAAATGGTCTTATATAGCCAAGATATCTCTTGGAATAATGTTTATGAATTAATAGAAACAATAATGTCCTTATAGGATATCCCTGAATACGTTCTGACCAACTGTCGCACCGTATTCCGCGAGAAATACCGTACAGCGTCAAACGAAGGTACGTCCGCGTACTGGTAACTTTAACTCTGATGTTTAATGTATGCGTATATGTGCTATATGTATGGTATGCTTGTATGAGGTAATTGATGTACGTCCGCATACTGGTAACTCTAACTCTGATGTTTACTGTATGCGTATATGTGCTATATGTATGGTATACTTGTATGAGGTAATTAATGTACGTCCGCGTACTGGTAACTTTAACTCTGATGTTTATGGTATGCATGTATGTGGTATGTGTGTTGTATGTATAGGGTACGTTGCGTACTAGTAACACTAACTCTGATGGTTATTATATGCGTATATGTGCTATGTGTATGGAATGTTATATGAGATAGCTATTTGCTCTGTGATATGTTCATGTTCTCTTGTTATGATTATTCTTGCTGGGTATTGGGATACGCTTGCTGGGTGTGAAATGCTTGGTGTGAAACAATTGCTAGGTGTGAAATGTATATAGCTATCTCATATAACAATTGCTTGGTGTGAAATAATTGCTAGGTGTGAAACAATTACTAGTAACACTAACTCTGATGGTTATTATATGCGTATATGTGCTATGTGTATGGAATGTTATATGAGATAGCTATTTGCTCTGTGATATGTTCATGTTCTCTTGTTATGATTATTCTTGCTGGGTATTGGGATATGCTTGCTGGATGTGAAATGCTTGGTGTGAAACAATTGCTAGGTGTGAAATTTATACTAAGTGTGACATATCTGCCAAGGGGCTTATATGCCAGGGATACATTTGTCTACATGCTTATGAACTGTTTATGTTTGTGAATATCTGTGATCCATATATGATATATATAAACATGAGGTTAACCGTTACTTGAGGTTCAATGGGCATTGAACCTCAGCTCTTAACATAGCGTCAGGGTCAGGTGAACCAAGGGTGGAGGACAAGGGGAAGCGCTAGCAAGACGCATAGAAGACCCGGCTGAAGTCTTCCTTTTGTTATTTCAGCGGAAGCCTTCCTCTTGTTGTTGAACATCCCTTTTGAACCACACGGTTATTATACCGCTATTGTATTTAGCCAGACTTACGACACTTTGAAATACAAATATCAGTTACTCTTCCGCTCAAATGATCTACTCTGACAATTTGAAATGATTTTGATGAAAAGAAAAAAAATATACTACTTTTGAAAATTGAGATGTTACAGGATTTATTATAACATTCTCAAGGTATTTTATGACCCACAAATTCACTTAGGGATTTTTAGCTCTTTATTTACTCTAATCTCATGAGAAATTACCTTTAGAAAATAAGATAATTATTTCACTAATTTTGAGACCACAAATTCACCTATTGTAATAGGTGTTATTTATCAAAATATGATATTTACATGTATTATGAAAATTGAGGTATTACACATTTGGTGCTTAAACTAAGGAAGGGTTCATCGGTGGGTTGTCACAAGTCGCCATAGAGTTGGTGAGACTCCCATTAGATTGAAAACCGACCTGACCAAATTGTCTGATTAACTGATGTTAGGTTCTAAGCCATAGGTCTAGTTTAAGACTTGCTTTATCAGAAAATTGTATTTAATCTCTGTAAATTGTATCACATGAATATTCCTTCGGGATATTTAATATATCAGCTTATGTCGGGGCATCATCATATGTCTGGGCATTCTATATCAGATACTCATTGTCCAAATCTTAGCGTACTCTATCCATTTCTGAAGTACTCTAAGCTGTAGCATCTCAAACTTTGTTGATTTTCTTAAAACTAAGTGTCGACCGACATGATTTTCAAACATAAAATTTGGGATGTTACAAAATATAAGACAAAGTTTTCATATTTGTTAATATTTTCTTAATTTTGCCTCTATCCATACTCCCTAAAAAAAAAAAAAAAAAGCAGGAGAGGGAATGGAGGAATTTAGAAAGGCAGCTATGTTGTTTTAGTAAATATATATCCTACTAACAACTTAATCAACTATCTTAATCTAATCAAATTAGGTAAGTATGTCTTATATTAAGAACCAAATCAGAGTACATTATAGAAGGAATAGAGTAAGAGGTTTGCCGAATCCATTGTATAGTTTAATGTATTCGATTCAATTCCAATGCTTAAACCTTATTGTCCAATGAATTTAGCAGATATTTTAATAAGAAAGGATAAAACTTATATCAAGTTAATTAGATCCACATATACTAGTCTAAGTATTTCTCTAGCTAAGCGGCGGCCGTATGAAGCGATTGTGGGAATGCTTGGAGCCCATTTTTTGAAAATTGGCGTGGAGCTTGTAACATCACAAATTCCAGGTTCGAAAATCGTGTCGGTCGACACTTAGTTTTAAGAAAAACAACAGAGTTTGAGATGCTACAGCTTAGAGTATTGCGGAAATTGATAGCGTACGCTAAGATCCGAACATCGAGTATCTGATATAAAAATGCCCAAACATATGATGATGCCCGACATAAGCTGATATATTAAATATCCCGAAGGAATGTTCATGTGATACAATTTACAGAAATTAAATACAATTCTCTGTTAAAGAAAGTCTTAAACTAGATCTATGGCTTGGAATCTAACGTCAGTTAGTCAAATAGATTGGCCAGGTAGGGGTCTATCATGGGGGCCTCATCGACTTATACGGCGACTGATTGGCTTCCCACATAGATTAACCCAGCCTTAGACACCAAACTATTCAAAATAACTTTGTTAAATTCGAGCCAGAAGCTAAGTCCTAATAACTTCTACCGACCTTTGCCTTTGACTGCTGCCTCTTCACGGCTCTACCCACTGGCATCTTCTCTATCCCAGTTTCTTTCCTGTACTATTCATTAAGACTGAGGTCCAATGCCCATTGGACCTCAGGTAACGATTAACCTCATGCTTATGTAAACAGTATATGTAACATCCCAAATTCCAGGTTCGAAAATCGTGTCGGTCGACACTTAGTTTTAAGAAAAACAACAGAGTTTGAGATGCTACAGCTTAGAGTACTGCGGAAATTGATAGCGTGCGCTAAGATCCGGACAATGAGTATCTGATATAAAAATGCCCAGACATATGATGATACCCGACATAAGCTGATATATTAAATATCCCGAAGGAATATTCATGTGATACAATTTACAGAGGTTAAATACAATCCTCTGATAAAGAAAGTTTTAAACTAAACCCATGACTTGGAACCTAACATCAGTTAATTAAACAGTTTGGCCAAGTAGGGGTCTATCATGGGGGCCTCACCAACTTATACGGCGACTGATTGGTTTCCCACATAGATTAACCCAGCCTTAGACACCAAACTATTCAAGGTAACTTTGTTAAATTCGTGCCAGAAGCTAAGTCCTAATACTTCTACCGACCTTTGCCTTTAACCGCTGCCTCTTCGCGGCTCTATCTGCCGGTACCTTCTTTATTCCGGTTTCTTTCCTGTACTGTTCATTTAGTCTGAGGTCCAATGTCCATTGGACCTCAGGTAACGGTTAACCTCATGCTTATGTAAACAGTATATGACAGTTATCACAGATATACAACATAATCATAGTTTAAAAACATATATCCACATGTAAGGCAATAACATAACATAGCCACTGCAATATGTATGTTACCCCAGTTTGCACATAACCAGTGCCACGACGGCCCATCATGTCCTCAGCGCTAGGAAAACTCAACGGTGTTATCAAGACTATAACCCGTATACAATTCAACTCCCATGAGTAAATTTCAAAACAAAGTATTATCATGTGAAAACAACAATCATATATAACCAAACCATAAGCATAAGAGTTAAGGTTACAATACGCGTCCGTACCTTTTACCGCATAGTCGTCAAACATCCGACCTTTGATTCCGGCTTTGGACTTCCCGGATATCCTAACATATCACCATATCACTTAGAACAACATTCTAAGAGATATTTCCACCTCTATTTACCATTCTACCCTTGATGGCTTTATTATTACAATTTTGCCCTTACATTTCTTCAAAAACGTGGTGCAGCATTTTCTGGGCAGATTTTTCGGTAACTTTGAAAAATCATAACTAATTCTAGAAAAATCAAAATGAGGATCCGTAAAATTTCCCGGAATCCTTGACAAGTCTACTTTCGAGGAAAAATACTAGAACTTACCCAGAATTCATGGATAATTCCCAGTTTCCAGATTTCAAACTGCTGTCCCGATTTTCGCCCAGAAAACATAGCTTAACTTCTGAGATTTTTATCTTTTTGCACAGAGCTTCAAATGACACACTCTTTATAGATTTGGAAAGCCCTGGACGTCTACTTTCATCATGAATTTTCTCAGAATTTTAGAACATCATCTTCATCATAAAATACTGACGTTTTTACCCCTGACTCCGGAAATCACTGTTTGAGGAGATTTTGCCAGAGCTTCGCTATTTTGATCCTAATCTTCTAAAAATTTTGCTATAACTTCTTCTTCATCAATTTTTCGAAATAAATGCAATGGAAACCATAAAAACATGAAAATAAAACTATATTTGGAAGATTGAAGATCAAAACAACATTTCTAGCATTTCTATCTCATAAACTATGAACTTAAACTAAAACTAAAAACTCTCTTACCTCTTGAAGAACCTTGCTTCTTGTTTCTTGAAGCTCTTCCACACTCTCCCCTTCTCTCTAAATTTTCGAATTTAGCTTGTGAATTGGTGGGAAAAATGTGATGCCTATGCTCTCTATTTATAGGCAAGCAAAGGAGAAACCCCCAAGCAATGCCCTTTGATCTTGGATCTTGATTTTTACTTGGAGAGGAGGCATTCATCTTGGCCCTCCACCTCACCAAAACTGCCCCTCCTTTTCTCTTGGTCCCCAAGTTTTGCTTCATCTCCAATTTATTCCCAAATGCTAATTTAGTTAAGCATCAACTAATGTTTTTCTTCAAAATCTAATTCCACTTTTGGGATCCTAATTTTGTGACTAGATTTATGGTGATTTTTAATTCCCAAAAAACTTAGATATAAATCTCATACGTAACTGAAAATGACTTTGGGAATAGCCAAGTTGAAGCTCATAATTCCCTGATTTCAAATATGTATTTATTTTCAATACTTAGTTCCCATATTTCAAGTTATGATTTAATTTCTATAGGTTCTCATTTAATTTCTTTTGAAAAAACCATTTCTTGTTCCCAAAGACATACAACTTGGCTCCCAAGTTTCACTAATCTTCTATTACACACCTTTGACTTATTATTTATAATCATCTTTTTCTTCTACTTTTTCCTTCTAAAATTCCGTCCCCCTTCCCCTTAATTTCAATTATTGATTTTCATGTTTTAATTACTCTTCCCTTATCCTCTTCCAATCCATTCAATTTATGCCTCAAAAGTCTTCTCTTCTAGAACTCTAATTATGTATTAAAAACAATTATCTACTCTTGATGCCCAAGCAAGAAAAACGTCCCCCATTAATCTTTTCATTACCAATTTTATGTTTTAATGTTTTCACATGTTTAAGAAGGAAAATCCCTCATTGGTTCACTTAGATTTTAGGATTAACATAATTTGTTCATCATTAAATAGGAATTTTTGTCCCATAGAATTAAATTAGGAATATTTATTTTAAATCCCAATTTTAATTTCTAACATCATGTTTTAGGGGTTATTAGGCTTAACTACCAAAATTGACAAGGTTTCTCATTCACTTTTGCTAATTAGCAACTCCTTGTATGCTAATCTTATCTTTTAAATATCATTTGGCCCTTAATTTATGACCTTAGAAACTTAATCATTAACTAATTTCAAAAATTAATAAAGTACCTCAATTATTGCAATTTCAATTGCTCAATAATTGCTACTACTTTCCTCTAATTAATTCTATCATCCTTTAATCATTTTAAGTTGTTAAAATGGTGTAATTCCTAAAAATAATAATAATAAATCAATTAAAACTTTAGAGATAACATACTCTCTATTTTAATAAATATTTCGTTGCCTCCTAGGATTTACCATAACATTTTCAGGGTATTTTATGACCCATAAATCCACTTAGGGATTTTTAGCTCTTTATTTATTCTAATTTCATGAGAAATCACCTTAAAAGATAAGGTAATTATTTTACTAGTTTTGAGACCACAAATTCACCTATTGCCATAGGTGTCATTTATCAAAATTTAATATTTATATGTATTATGAAAATTGGGGTATTACAGTATATGACAGATATCACAATAATATATTCACAATTATAACTTTCAAAAACATATCAACAAGTAACATAACACAGTCACTGCAATATGTATGTTACCCAACTCTACACATAACCAGTGCCACGATGGCCTATCGTGTCCTCAGCGCTAGGAAAACTCAACGGTGTTATCAAGACTATAACCCGTATACAACTCAAATCCATGAGCAATTTCAAAACAGAGTATCAACATGTGAAAACAATTATCATATATAACCATACCATAAGCATAAGTGTTAATGTTACAATACGTGTCCGTACCTTTTACGGCATAGTCGTCAAACATCCGACCTTTGATTCCGGTTTTGGACTTCCTGGATATCCTAACATATCACCATATCACTTAGAATAACATCCTAAGAGATATTTCCACCTCTATTTACTATTCTACCCTTGATGGCCTTATTATTACAATTTTGCCCTTACATTTCTTCAAAAACGTGGTGCAGCATTTTCTGGGCAGATTTTTCGGTAACTTTGAAAAATGATAACTAATTCTAGAAAAATCAAAATGAGGATCCGTAAAATGTTCCGGAATCCTTGAGAAGTCTATTTTCGAGGAAAAATACTGGAACTTACCCAGAACTCATGGATAATTCCCAGATTTCACGTTTTTAAATACTGCCCAGAATTTCGCACAGAAAACATTGCCTAACTTCTGAGATTTTTAACTTTTTGTACAGAGCTTCAAACGACACAAACTCTATATATTCGGAAATACCTAGACGTCTACTTTCACCATGAATTTGCTCCAAATTTTATAACATCATCTTCATCATAAAATACTGACGTTTTCACCCCTGACTCCAGAAAATACTAATCAATGAAATTTTGCCAGAGCTTCGCTATTTTGATCACAATCTTCCAAAATTTTTGCTATAGCTTCTTCTTCATCAAATTTTCGAAATAAAGCCATTGGAAACCATAAAAACATGAAAATAAAACTATATTTGGAAGATTGAAGATCAAAATAACATTTCTAGCATTTCTACTTCATAAACTAAGAACTTGAACTATGAACTAAAAACTCCCTTACCTCTTGAAGACCACTAGCCTCCTATTTTTCTGCAGCTCTTCCACACCCTCCCTTTCTCTCTAAATTTTCGAATTGAAGCTTGATGAATTGGTGAGAATTTGTGAAGTGGGAGGCCTCTTATTTATAGTTGAAGAGAGTGGCATATTTGTAAATTCTTCCCTTTGCATACAACCATAGGATTTTGCTTGGAGAAGAGGAAATGATCTCCACCCTCCACCTCCCCCTTCTCCTTCAAGTTTCTTTGCTTTGTCCCCAAGGCATCCTCCTTCTTCACTAAGTTATCTTAATTAATCCCAAATTCTAATTTAGTTTGGTGTAAGTTGGTGTTTGAATTCAAAATCCAATTTCACTTTTGGAATCCTAATTTTATGACTAGATTTATGGTGATTTTTAATTCCCAAAACACTTAGGTATGAACTCTAAAAGTTTTCGAAAATAACTTTGGGAATAGCCAAGTTGAAGCTCTTAATTTACTGATTCCAAATATGTATTTATATTTAATACTTAGTTCCAATATTTCAAGATATGATTTAATTTCTATAGATTCTTATCTAATTTTAACTAACTAGATAACAACTTGCTCCCCAAGTTAAAGATTAACTTGCTCCTTAAGTTTTCTTTCTTTTTCCACAAGCATCAATGACCCATGTGTTGCTTCTTAATAATATATTAAATAACTTCTTCCTCCTTTCCAAGAGAAAAAAACGTCCCCCTCTCCCTAAATTCAATTATCAATTTGTATTTTATTTGCTCTTACATCATAAGAAGAAAAATCTTTCATTGGTCCAAGTAATTGCACAAGGATTTAAAATTCCAAGAGTTTTCAATTTAATTGATATTTTCTTAAAAATGACCTTTATAAATTAATTCTCAACTAATTCCAAAAATTACTAGAGTATCTCAATTAATGCAATTTCAATTGCCCAATAATTGTTCCTAATTTTCTCTAATTGATTTCATCATTCACTGATGATCTTAATTGCTTAAAATGGTATAATTCCTATAAATTATAACAATTCAATTAAAAATTTAGAGACAACATACTCTTCTATTTTAATAAATATTTAGTTGCCTTTTAGGATTTATCATAACATTCTCAGGGTATTTTATGACCCACAAATTCACCTATTGTAATAGGTGTCATTTATCAAAATTTAATATTTATATGTATTATGAAAATTATGGTATTACAGAGCTCAATTAAATGGGATGGACATCGAACAAGAGTCCACCCTTCTCCAAAGTGCACTATTCATCACTCAAAGTTACTCCGGTGAGATTTTCTAGTAAGATGTCTTTCACTCTTTGCCAACATCGTTCTCTTCAAAATCCTTCCAAATATAAATCCCAAATCTTTAAAGGTGAAAGCCACATTAGATCAATCCTTGTACACACACAGATACGGATATTTACTCTCACAGGTGTCCGGCTGCATAAAATGAAAGACCTCCTTAAATCCCCCAATTGAACACACTCAATACAAAGATTCAGATGGTGTAAGCTTAAGACCACAGTTTCAGATCCAATCGTCTTCAACCATCCCCACGCAAAAGTTACATAATCAACTTTGACCACCCAGAGAAAACGAAAAAAAAAAAAAAATCAGATAAGATTCTTGACTTGCAATTTTACCATCCTCTACTCGCACATTCGCCCTAATTTTTTTAGAACTAAGGCGGTTTAATGGTAGCTTTGTGTTATGTGCTGATGTGTTCAATTATTACATGTGGCATACTTTGATAGGCTAACGGGATATCATGGACCTAATTAACTTAACCTAAGTATTTTCTAATAAGAAAAACTATTTAGTGTTTGTAATTTTAATGATAAAAGCAAGAATTAAATTTTCTACAAAAAGAAAGTTGAGAGCTTCAATGTGACATAAATTTAAGGGAGTATTAATTGTCAAATAATATGATCCCACAACCATTGTTGTCAAACTTGCGAGTTGACTCTTCGAGTTTACTGTTTTTACGTTTTTAACTTACAAAAATAAGTCAAGTCATTAGTTAACTCATGCCAGTTGTAAATTCGGTTCAATTCATGAGTTTATACACTTTTATGTTTCTAACTTACAAAACTATGATAACTTATTCTTAAACTTGTGTTAACTTTTTGAATTTGATCATGCTCAATGGTTTTATATATAAATTTTATAGAAATTTATTTGTTAAATATGATAAATGATGAATGTTGATGGATTTAATTTCAATTATTTAGATCTAAAACATATTTAAATCAAATTGTTGTCATTATTATATTTTAATAATTTAATAATACATTAGTAATATCTATTTAATAATAAAAGTAAATTTTTATGAGTTTACAATTCAATTTTATGACATGAGTTTATGTCACTGTTAAGAGTTTGCTTAACATTGATATTGATTTTTTTTATCAACTATTGATATTCATGTTAGTTGGCATTGATTGTATACTTTGAATTGTTGAATGAATTAGTGCTTTGCAAGCTTTACAGATATTTAAGTATTAAAAGTATAATGGTGACTGTTCAAAATAATGATAATGAAGGCAAAAGTCAAAAGAAAAAAAAAATTAATGATCTAAGTAGAGCAAGCTAAAATCAAAATTTAACATTAGATTTTCAACAAGAATGTAAAGATTAATTAATAGTGGTGAGGAAGTAATTAACAAGGTGCCGTATGAATTCAATGGAACCTATTGTCAGTTACTATATGGACACATGCAATGCATAGATAAAATATAAATTACATAAAACCTGTGTATTGAATAAAATATGAAAATAAATTATGGTCTTCGTCATCAGGGTCGAGTCTTAAAGCACAATTGATACCAGGCATATCTCTTAGATTGTTTAAAATGTAAGGTTGTAAGTTTAAATCTTAATAGAGGATATAATAGGTGCGAAAGTTAGGGAAAATACTATAATCCTCATGAAATAAGAAAGATGAAAATGAATAGAGTAGTTTGCTATAAGCTTTATAATCACCATTTAACATGATAATTCAATGAAAATATATCACAATTTAACGTGACAATTCAGTGAAAGAATTATGATTATAGTAATAGTGTGTTCAGGTAACTACATTGTAGAAGCGTTAATATGATCTCAGGTAAGGTTGTCAATCTGACAAGTTGAAGCAAAATGACAAAGGTTGTAATACCCCAATTTTCAAAACACATGAAAATGTTATAAATAACACCTAGTACAATAGGTGAATTTGTGGTCTCAAAATTAGTGAAATAATTATCTTATTTTCTAAAGGTAATTTCTCATGAGACTAGAGTAAATAAAGAGTTAAAACTCCCTAAGTGAATTTGTGGGTCATAAAATACCCTGAGAATGTTATAATAAATCCTAGGAGGCAACTAGATATTTATTAAAAATTAGAAAGTATGTTGTCTCTGATTTGGATAATTTATGGGATTATTTTCCAAGGAAAATAATTAAAGTAATTAGTGAATATTAAAAACAATTATGGGGCAAGTGAATTTTTATTAATTAAGTTAATTTCATAATTATTCATAATTAGTCTTGGGACTATCTAAGATCAACAAATTGAAATATTTTAACTTGATTAAGTATTAAAAAGGGATCAATATAAGTATCAAATGAATTTCTAAAGATGGTAATTGGTTTGATAATCAATTATAATTGTGGTAATTAAGTCTAGTAAGCCCTAAAATACTATATTAGCAATAGTAATCAAGAATTAATTAATTCTCCCTTTAGCTAATAAAAGTGGAGAAAAATTACTAGATAAAGAGTGAATATATTATATTAAGAAGCACCAATGGGATATTGTTGGATTTTTAGAAGATTATTAAAACGTAATATAAAATTAAAAGAAGAACAGAAAGTGAAAACCGAAAATAAAAAGGGGGAGGGGCGGTGGAAATTTTTGTGAATTAGTATATAATATATGTATGTGTACGGACATTGGTAAAGGAAGGAGGAAAAACAAACAATGTCATTTGATTACTATAATAAATACTTGTGGAGCAAGTTGTTTAACTTGGGGACCAAGTTAATATTTAATTAGTTAAAATAGATAAGAACCTATAGGAAATAAATCATAACTTGAAATATTGGAATTAAGTATTAGAGATAAATACATATTTGAACTCAGTAAATTATGAGCTTCGATTTGGCTATTCCCGAAGTTATTTTCGGTTACTTTTAAGATTCATACCTAAGTGTTATAAGAATTAAAAATCACCATAAATCTAGTCACAAAATTAGGATTTCGAAAGTAAAATTGGATTTTGAATAAAAACCCCAACTTACCCCTAACTAAATTAGCATTTGGGATAACTTGGGGATGAAGCAAACCAACTTGGAGAAGAAGGGAGGGGAAGGTGACGTTTTGGGAGGTGTAAGGAGTGGATCAAAGCTTCTTCACCAAGTAGAATCCAAGGGCTATAATGCAAGGTGAAAGAATTACACAAATGCCATCCTCTTCCACTATAAATAGGACCTTAGGCTTCACATTCTCCTCACCAATTCACTAGGCATCACTGAAAATTTAGAGAGGAAGGGAGAGTGTGGAAGAGCTGCAGAAAAATAGGAGGCTAGTGGTCTTCAAGAGGTAAGGGAGTTTTTAGTTCATAGTTCAAGTTCTTAGTTTAAGAAGTAGAAATGCTAGAAATGTTATTTTGATCTTCAATCTTCCAAATATAGTTTTATTTTCATGTTTTTATGGTTTCCAATGGCTTTATTTCGAAAATTTGATGAAGAAGAAGCTATAGCAAAAATTTTGGAAGATTATGATCAAAATAGCGAAGCTCTGGCAAAATTTCATTGATTAATATTTTCTAGAGTCAGGGGTAAAAACGTCAGTATTTTATGATGAATATGATGTTATAAAATTCTGAGAAAATTCATGGTGAAAGTAGACATTTAGGGCTTTTCAAATATATAAAGAGTGTGTCATTTGAAGCTCTGTCCGAAAAGATAAAAATCTCAGACGTTAGGCAATGTTTTCTGTGCGAAAATCTGGGCAGTATTTAAAAACGTGAAATCTGGGAATTATCCATGAATTCTGGGTAAGTTCCAGTATTTTTCCTCGAAAATAGACTTCTCAAGGATTCCGGGGAATTTTACGGATCCTTATTTTGATTTTTCTAGAATTAGTTATGATTTTTCAAAGTTACTGAAAAATCTGCCCAGAAAATGCTGCACCACGTTTTTGAAGAAATGTAAGGGCAAAATTGTAATAATAAAGCCATCAAGGGTAGAATGGTAAATAGAGGTGGAAATATCTCTTAGAATGTTATTCTAAGTGATATGGTGATATGTTAGGATATCCGGGAAGTCCAAAGCCGGAATCAAAGGTCGGATGTTTGACGACTATGCGGTAAAAGGTACGAACGCGTACTGTAACCTTAACTCTTGTGCTTATGGTATGGTTATATATGATAGTTGCATTCACATGTTGAAACTCCGTTTTGAAAGTTGCTCATGATATGTTTGAATTTGTATATGGGTTATAGTCTTGATAACTCCGTTGAGTTTTCCTAGCGCTGAGGACACGTGGATTCGTGGCACTGGTTATGTGCAGACTATGGGTAACATACATATTGCAGTGGCTGTGTTATGTTACTTGTTGATATGATTATGAAAGTTATAAATGTGAATTTATTATTGTGATACCTGTCATATACTGTTTACATAAGCATGAGGTTAACCATTACCTGAGGTCCAATGGACATTGGACCTCAGTCTTAATGAACAGTATAGGAAAAAAACCGGGATAGAGAAGGTACCGGCAGATAGAGCCGTAAAGAGGCAGCGGTCAAAGGCAAAGGTCGGTAGCGGTAGAAGTTATAAGAACTTAGCTTCTGACTCGAATTTAACAAAGTTACTTTGAACAGTTTGGTGTCTAAGGTTGGGTTAATCTATCCGGGAAGCCAATCAGTCGCCGTATAAGTCGGTAAGGCCCCCATGATAAACCCCTACCTGGCCAATCTGTTTGATTAACTGATGTTAGGTTCTAAGCCATAGGTTTAGTTAAGACTGGGTTTAACAAAGAAATGTATTTAAATCTCTGTATAATGTATCACATGAATAATCCTTCGGGATATTTAATATATCAGCTTATGTCGGGCATCATCATATGTCTGGGCATTTTTATATCAGATACTCGTTGTCCGGATCTTAGCGCACGCTATCAATTTCCGCAGTACTCTAAGCTGTAGCATCTCAAACTCTGTTGTTTTTCTTAAAACTAAGTGTCGACCGACACGATTTTCGAACCTGGAATTTGGGATGTTACAAAGGTTTTAGATGCTTCTCACTTGTTCTAAAACTTTTTAGTAATTGTATTTCTCTCTTGGAACCTTATAATTATATGGCTTACTCGCACTTAATTTTATTTATAGTCACCCTGATGATAGATACTCAGAGAAAATCTTCGCTAGTCTCGCACAATTTCACATGACCACTCTATTTGGCGATGACTTTGACTCCCTCATGGAACCCACTTCCTTACAGGAAGTTCATGAGGTTGTTTTCTCCTTGCCTAAAATTAGTGCCTCCAGATTGGATGGTTATCAAGCCGTTTTTTTATTTTTTTTTATTTCAAAGACATCAGTCTTTAGTTTATCAAGATCTTTTCAATATGGTCCTATCTTTTTGGGAATGAGTTTAAAATCATTCAATAAAATTTGTATCACTTTGATTCCCAAAATAGATATGCCTCAAAATATTAAGGTGTAACATCCCAATTTTCAAAAGCGGAATATAATTTTTTCCATCAAAAATCATTTCAAATTGTCAGAGTAGATCATTTGAGCGGAAGAGTAATTGATACTTGTATTTCAAAATGCCGTAAGTCTGGCTGAATATAATAGCGGTATAATAACCGCGTGGTTCAAAAGGGATGTTCAACAACAAGAGGAAGGCTTCCGCCGAAATAACAAAAGGAAGACTTCAGCCGAGTCTTCTATGCGTCCTGCTAGCGCTTCCCCTTGTCCTCCGCCCTTGGTTCACCTGACCCTAACGCTATGTTAAGAGCTGAGATTCAATGCCCATTGAACCTCAGGTAACGGTTAACCTCATGTTTATATATACCATATATGGATCACAGATATTCACAAACATAAACAGTTCATAAGCATTTAGACAAATGTATCTCTAGCATATAAGCCCCTTAGCAGATACGTCACACTTAGTATACATTTCACACCTAGCAATTGTTTCACACCAAGCATTTCACACCCAGCAAGCGTATCCCAATACCCAGCAAGAATAATCATAACAACAGTACATGAACATATCACCGAGCTATCAGCTATCTCATATAAACATACCAAACACATATAAGCATATAGTAAACATCAGAGTTAGTGTTACTAGTATGCGAACGTACCCTATACACACAACACACATACCACATACATGCATACCATAAACATCAGAGTTAAAGTTACCAGTACGCGGACGTACCTTCGTTTGACGCTATATGGTATTTCTGGCGGAATACGGTGCGACAATTAGTCAAAACGTATTCAGGGATATCCTATAAGGATAATATTGTTTCTATTAATTCATAAACATTATTCCAAGAGATATCTTGGCTATATAAGACCATTTTACCCCTGGTGGATTTATTTTCCAATTTATTCCCTAATTTTTGGAAAAAACGATGATCCAGCATTTCTGGGCAGAATTTCGCCTAACTTCGAAAAATCATAACTAATTCCAGAAAAATCGAAAAGATGATCCGTAAAATTTCCCGGTGTAACATCCCAAATTCCAGGTTCGAAAATCGTGTCGATCGACACTTAGTTTTAAAAAAAACAACAGAGTTTGAGATGCTACAGCTTAGAGTACTGTGGAAATTGATAGCGTGCGCTAAGATCCGGACAACGAGTATCTGATATAAAAATGCCCAGACATATGATGATGCCCGACATAAGCTGATATATTAAATATCCCGAAGGAATATTCATATGATACAATTTACAGAGGTTAAATACAATCCTCTGAAAAAGAAAGTTTTAAACTAAACCCATGACTTGGAACCTAACATCAGTTAATTAAACAGATTGGCCAGGTAGGGGTCTATCATGGGGGCCTCACCGACTTATACGGCGACTGATTGGCTTCCCACATAGATTAACCCAGCCTTAGACACCAAACTGTTCAAATTAACTTTGTTAAATTCGAGCCAGAAGCTAAGTCCTAATAACTTCTACCGACCTTTGCCTTTGATTGCTGCCTCTTCACGGCTCTACCCACCGGCATCTTCTCTATCCTGGTTTCTTTCCTGTACTATACATTAAGACTGAGGTCCAATGCCCATTGGACCTCAGGTAACGGTTAACCTCATGCTTATGTAAACAGTATATGACAGATATCACAATGATAAAATCACATTTATAATTTTCAAAACCATATCAGCAAGTAACATAACACAGCCACTGCAATATGTATGTTACCCAAGTCTGCACATAACCAGTGTCACGATGGCCTATCGTGTCCTCAGCGCTAGGAAAACTCAACGGTGTTATCAAGACTATAACTCGTATACTACTCAAATCCATGAGCAATTTCAAAACAGAGTATCAACATGTGAAAACAATTATCATATATAATCATACCATAAGCATAAGTGTTAATGTTACAATACGCGTCCGCACCTTTTACCGCATAGTCGTCAAACATCCGACCTTTGATTCCGGCTTTGGACTTCCCGGATATCCTAACATATTACCATATCACTTAGAATAACATTCTAAGAGATATTTCCACCTCTATTTACCATTCTACCCTTGATGGCTTTAGTATTTCAATTTTGCCCTTACATTTCTTCAAAAACGTGGTGCAGCATTTTCTGGGCAGATTTTTCGGTAACTTTGGAAAATCATAACTAATTCTAGAAAAATCATTTTGAGGTGAAACTAAAGCCAAAATTTCCCTTAACAAGTCTATTTTTAAGGAAAAATAATGGTTTCAACTCGTTCCAACCATATCATTCCCAGTTTCCACGTTTCCCAACACTACCCAGAATTTCACCCAGAAAATGTAGCTTAACTTCTGGAATTTATATCTTTTCGCACAGAGCTTCAAATGACACACTCTTTATAGATTTAGAAAGCTCTAGACGTCTACTTTCACCATGAATTTGCTCCAAATTTTATAGCATCATCTTCATCATAAAATACTGACGTTTTCACCCCTGACTCCAGAAAATACTAATCAATGAAATTTTGCCAGAGCTTCGCTATTTTGATCACAATCTTCCAAAATTTTTGCTATAGCTTCTTCTTCATCAAATTTTCGAAATAAAGCCATTGGAAACCATAAAAACATGAAAATAAAACTATATTTGGAAGATTGAAGATCAAAATAACATTTCTAGCATTTCTACTTCATAAACTAAGAACTTGAACTATGAACTAAAAACTCCCTTACCTCTTGAAGACCACTAGCCTCCTATTTTTCTGCAGCTCTTCCACACCCTCCCTTTCTCTCTAAATTTTCGAATTGAAGCTTGATGAATTGGTGAGAATTTGTGTAGTGGGAGGCCTCTTATTTATAGTTGAAGAGAGTGGCATATTTGTAAATTCTTCCCTTTGCATACAACCATAGGATTTTGCTTGGAGAAGAGGAAATGATCTCCACCCTCCACCTCCCCCTTCTCCTTCAAGTTTCTTTGCTTTGTCCCCAAGGCATCCTCCTTCTTCACTAAGTTATCTTAATTAATCCCAAATTCTAATTTAGTTTGGTGTAAGTTGGTGTTTAAATTCAAAATCCAATTTCACTTTTGGAATCCTAATTTTATGACTAGATTTATGGTGATTTTTAATTCCCAAAACACTTAGGTATGAACTCTAAAAGTTTTCGAAAATAACTTTGGGAATAGCCAAGTTGAAGCTCTTAATTTACTGATTCCAAATATGTATTTATATTTAATACTTAGTTCCAATATTTCAAGATATGATTTAATTTCTATAGATTCTCATCTAATTTTATTTAATTACATCACTTCTTGCTCTCCAAGTTATACCAAGCTTCTCACTTACACTACCTTGATTGACTAATGTGTTTGCATTTAAAATCATTTTTTCCCTCCTTGTTTCTTTAAGCAAAAACCATCCCCCTCCCTCTTATTACCTTTAATTAATTTATGTTATTAATATCCTCACATGTTTAAGAAGGAAAAACTCTCATTGGTCCCCTTAGATTTTAGGATTCTTCCATTTATTGGTGCAATTTATTCATTCCCACTATATAGGGATTTTTCGTCCCATAAAAGTAAATTAGGAATAATTAGTTGAATCCTAATTTTATTCTCCAATATAGTGTTTTAGGGGTTATTAGGCTTAATCACCAAAATTTAACAAGGTTTCTAATTTAATTTTGATAATTAACAACTCCTTGTGTGCCAATTTTAGCTTCTATTTACCATTTGGTCTTGGTATTATGATCTTTATAAATTAGTTACTAGCTAATTTCAAAAATTACTAGAGCATCTCAATTATTGCAATTTCAATTACCCAATAATTGTTACTAATTTTCTCTAATTGATTTTATCATCCTCCGATGTTTTTAATTGCTTAGAAAATGGTATAATTTCAAAAAATGATAATAAATCAACTAAAAAGTTGGAGACAATATATTCTCCAATTTTAATAAATATTTTGTTGCCTCTTAGGATTTGTCATAACATTCTCAGGGTATTTTATGACCCATAAATTCACTTAGGGATTTTTAGCTCTTTATTTACTCTAATTTCATGAGAAATCACCTTAAAAGATAAGGTAATTATTTTACTAGTTTTGAGACCACAAATTCACCTATTGTAATAGGTGTTATTTATCAAAATATAATATTTACATGTATTATGAAAATTGGGGTATTACACCCGGAATCCTTGAGATGTCTACTTTCAAGGAAAAATACTGGAACTTACCCAGAACTCATGGATGATTCCCAGTTTCCAGAATTCAAACTGCTGCCCAGAATTTCGCTCAGAAAATGTAGCTTAACTTCTGGGATTTTTATCTTTTTGCACAGAACTTCAATTGACACACTCTTTATATATTTGGAAATCCCTAAATGTCTACTTTCATCATGAATTTTCCCAGAATTTTAGAATATCATCTTCATCATAAAATACTAGCATTTTTACTACTGACTCCAGAAATTCCTATGTGCTGAAATTTCGCCAGAGCTTCGCTATTTTGATCATAATCTTCCAAAAATTTTGCTATAACTTCTTCTTCATCAAATTTTCGAAATAAAGCTATTGAAAACCATAAAAACATGAAATATAAAACTGGAATTAGAAGATTGAAGATCAAAACAACATTTCTAGTATTTCTACTTCATAACTAAAAACTTGAACTTATAAACTAAAAACTCTCTTACCTCTTGAAGAACCTTGCTTCCTACTTCTTGAAGCTCTTTCACTCTCTCCCACACACTCTAAAATTTCAGTTGTAGCTTGAGAAATTGGTGAGGAGTTTGTGTTGCCTGAAGCCTCTATTTATAGCCAAAAACATGAGTAGCCTCCAAGCAACTTGAATTGATCTTGGCCCTTGGTATTTACTTGGAGAAGAGGGAAAAATCTTGCCCCTACAACTCACCAAAAACGTCCACCCTCCCCCCTTAGCTCTTAAGTTGTTGCTTCATCTCCTATTTACTCCCAAATGCTAATTTAGTTAGGCCTAAGTTGGTGTTTTAATTCAAAATCCAATTTCACTTTTGTAATCCTAATTTTATGATTAGATTTATGGTGATTTTTAATTTCCCAAACACTTAGGTATGAATCTTAAAAGTAACCGAAAATAACTTTGGGAATAGCCAAGTTGAAGCTCTTAATTCACTGATTCCAAATATGTATTTATATGTAATACTTAGTTCCAATATTTCAAGATATGATTTAATTTCTATGAATTCTCCTTGATTTGCATTTAATTAACAATTACTTGCTTTCCAAGTTTCTTTACTTGCTCCCCAAGTTTCTACTAATCTTCTCTCACAAGCAATTGACTTATGTGTTTGTATTATTATTACAACAATTTCCCTTCTTGTTTCCCTAGTAATTTCGTCCCCCTCCCCCTAATTTTTAATTATCAATTTACATTTTATTTGCTCTCACACCTTAGGAAGAAAAATCTTTTATTGATCCAAGTAATTTCACAAGGATTTAAGATTAAGGGTTTATATAAATTCTTTAATTAAATATTTTCGCCACTTTCATTAGTTAGAGGGAGAATTAATAAATCCTTGGTTACTATTGATAGTATAGTGTTTTAGGGGTTATTAAGCTTAATTACCAAAATTTGACAAGTTTCTAATTTAATCTCAGCTTCTAAATATCATTTGATCCTTAATTATGACCTTTATAAATTAATTATTAACTAATTTCAAAAATTAATAAAGTATCTCAATTATTGCAATTTCAATTGCCCAATAATTGTTACTAATTTCCTCTAATTGGTTTTACCATCCTCCGATGATTTTAAATGGTTATATTTTATGATCCTTAATAAGATTTAGGAAATTGAATTTTGGATTTATTAGAATCCAAAGAAAATTTCCCTAAATATGATGATAAATCAGTTAAAAATTTAGAGACAACATATTCTCCTATTTTAAGGAATATTTAGTTGCCTCTTGGAATTGCTCACAATATTCAGAGTGTTTTATAACCCTAAACTTCACTTAGAAATTTCTAGCTCTTTATTCCTCCTAATTTCATGAGAAATCACCTTAGAAAATAAAGGTAATTATTCTACTAGTTTTGAGACCACAAATTCACCTATTTTCAATAGGTATCATTTCCTAAATTATGATGCTTACCCTAAGTAAGATGTTTAGGGTATTACATAAGGACCTTCTACCAGTAAGCCTATGCAATATGGTTTATAAAATCATATCCAAAATCCTTCGAAAAAAATTAAAGAAGCGTCTTGAGAAATTGATTGTCGCTGAAACAGTATACGAAACCAACTAATTGTAGTTGAAACTTCACTCGGACCAAAAAGTTTCACCTATGAACCAAACTGTAACATCCCATTTTTCAAAAGCGGAATAAGGTACTTTCATTAGAGTAGAGCATCGGGGTAATTTAAAAGAGCGAGTATCTGATATACATCCACTATTGAGGTACCTAGTTGCTTATACAACAGTACAAAGGTCTGAATATTTACTGATATGGTAATACAAGTCCAAAAAGAAATTCTTCGGCCGGGACTCTAAACGTGCTACTTGCCCTTATCTTTGGTGCTTAGTCCTTTTGATCCTGAAGCTATATTAAGAGCTGAGGTCCATGCATCGAACCTCAGGTAACGGTTAACCTCATACTTGTGTAAACAATATATGTATGACATCACAGCATTAATCAACACATAAGTATATAGCACATGCAAGATTAATATATCCACCGTACACATCACATGTAAGGTTATCTATGCTAACAATACACATCGCATGTACAGTTATCTATACAATTCACATGTATAGTTATCCATGTTAACAATACACATCACATGAAAAGTTATCTATACAAATTACTTGTATAGTTGTCTATCATATATAAGCATACAATAAGTATCAGAGTTAGTGTTACAGTATGCGAACGTACCTTCGTTGATGACTTTTGGTACGTTTCGACAGATTGCGATCACAGATATCCTATAAGGGTCATATCATCTCTATTAATTCACAAATATTATTTCAAGAGATATTTTGGCTATATAAGACCATTTTACCCCTAGTGGACTTATTTTCCAATTTATTCCCTAAATTTTCGGAAAACACTGATTTCAGCATTTTAGGCAGATTTTCGTCTAACTTTGAAAAATCATAACTAATTCTAGAAAAATCATTTTGAGGTGAAACGAAAGCCAAAATTTCCTTTAATAAGTCTATTTTTAAGGAAAAATAACGGCTTTAACTCGTTCAAACCATATCATTCCCAGTTTTGAATTTCCTCAACGTTGCCCAGATGTTATTCCAGTAAAAATGGCTTAACTTCAAAAATTCATATCTCCTTGACCAGAGATCAAAATGTTGCATATTTTATATATTTGGAAAACCCTACATGTCTACTTTATTTCTGGAGAATTTCATGATTTTACAACTTCATTTGGTTCATAAAATCATAGCATCTTTTCTGCTGCCTGACAATGACTTAAGAACCAAAAATTCTGCAACTCTTACAAATTTAATCTAAGGACTTCCAAACATCATTTCCTATCATGTTTTTACCTCTTCAGGCATTTTTCAATGCAATGAGGCCTAAAAACAAGAGTAGAAATTTATTCTCTAATTTTCTAGATTAAACTAACATTTATACTAAGAACTTATAAAAACTAAAGACTAGAAATTTAAATACTAGAACTTACCTCTTGAAGACTCTCCTTCTTGCTTCAAGATTCCTCCTCACTCTCCTACTTAGAAATCACCTTCTTGAAGTGTGATTTGGTGTGAAGAAAAATGAAGACGAAGGCTCCCTATTTATAGAAAAATGCTATGGCACTTTGGTAATTTTCAAACTCTCATCCTTAATCCTACCCATTGGATGATCTTTTCTAATCAATGGCTCATGGGTGTTGGTCTTTTATTAACACACAAATTCAAGTCTCAAAGGTTCTTATTGGCTAATTTTAATTATATAGGATTTAGCCCAATTTTCTTAATTTTTCCTATTGGTTGTTTTAATTAATATCTTTATTAAAATAATATAAACTTTTCCTTCTTCCTTAAGACACCAAAAACGTCACCCTCTATCTCTCTCTTATCCTCTTCCATTTTCCATTAATGCACCCATGTAAACTCTGTAACATCCCGTTTTCATAAACGTTTCCATACAGAGCTGAGAGAGTTGAAAATATTTTACATAAACAAATAGTAACTGAATAACATTGCATGTAATGTATGTAACTGAGCTTTTACTAATACAGTCATCCATGTCTAATACTTCTAATATAAGTATCCCAAAAAGATAATGCCTCCACAGGGTCCTCACACCGGCTTCTTACCCTTGTCCTCGATCCTGACTCCCTGGGATTCTGAAGCTATGGCAGGGGCTAAGGTTCAATTCCCATTGAACCTCAAGTAACGGTTAACCTCATGCTTATGTAAACAGTATATGACAGTTATCACAAATATACAACATAATCACGGTTTCAAAACATATATCCACATGTAAGGCAATAACATAACATAGCCACTGCAATATGTATGTTACCCCAGTCTGCACATAACCATTGCCACAACGGCCCATCGTGTCCTCAGCGCTAAGAAAACTCAACGGTGTTATCAAGACTATAACCCGTATACAATTCAACATTCATGAGCAAATTTTCAAAACAGAGTATCATCATGTGAAAACAACTATTATATATAATCAAACCATAAGCATAAGCGTTAATGTTACAATACGCGTCCGTACCTGAGTTTAACGGGTCGTTGGGTATGTTCGTTGATGGTACGCGTGCACAGTCTATCCTAAAAGGGTGATATTGTCTCAATTACTTCTCAAACAATATTTCAAGAGACACCTTGGTCATACTTGACATTTTTACCCTTGAAGGATTTATTTTCATTTATTTCCACATAATTTTCGGAAAAACGCTGATGCAGAATTTCTGGGCAGAATTTCGCCTAACTTTGAAAAATCATAACTAATTCCAGAAAAATCGAAAAGAGGATCCGTAAAATTTTCCGGAATCCTTGAGATGTCTAATTTCAAGGAAAAATACTGAAACTTACCCAGAACTCATGGATAATTCCCAGTTTCCAGAATTCAAACCGCTGCCCAGAATTTCGCTCAGAAAATGTAGCTGAACTTCTGGGATTTTTATCTTTTTGCATAGAACTTCAATTGACACACTCTTTATATATTTGGAAAGCCCTAAATGTCTACTTTCATCATGAATTTTCCCAGAATTTTAGAACATCATCTTCATCATAAAATACTAGCATTTTTACTACTGACTCCAGAAGTTCCTATTTGCTGAAATTTCGCCAGAGCTTTGCTATTTTGATCATAATCTTCCAAAAATTTTGCTATAACTTCTTCTTCATCAAATTTTCGAAATAAAGCTATTGGAAACCATAAAAACATGAAAATAAAACTGGAATTGGAAGTTTGATGATCAAAATAACATTTCTAGCATTTCTACTTCATAAAGTAAGAACTTAAACTTGAAAGCTAAGAACTCTCTTACCTCTTGAAGACCACTTGCCTTCTATTTCCAGCAGCTCCTCACTCTCCCTTTCTTCCTATATTTCGGCCAAGGCTAGGAGATTTGGTGTGGAGAATGTGCTAACTAAGGTCCTCTATTTATAGGCCAAGGAGGGTTAAACATCTAACACTTCTTCCTTAACCATGGCTCTTGGATCTTTGCTTGGAGAGAAAGAAATGATCCAAGCCTTCCACCTCCTCCTCCTTGGCCGTCCCCCCCCCCCCCCTTTTCCTTCTAGAAATAATTTGCTTTGTCCCTAAGAAAGACTCCTTCTTCATTAAGTTAACCCAATTAATCCCAAATCCTAATTTAGTTAGGTGTAAGTTGGTGTTTAAATTCAAAATCCAATTTCACTTTTGGAATCCTAATTTTATGATTAGATTTATGGTGATTTTTAATTCCCAAAATGCTTAAGTATGAATCTTAAAAGTAACCGAAAATATCTTTGGGAATAGCCAAGTTGAAGCTCATAATTCCCTGATTCTAAATGTAATACCCTAATTTTTATAATGCACTTAAAAAATATATGAATAATACCTATTGAAAATAGGTGAATTGGTGGTCTCAAAACTAGTGAAATAATTACCTTATTTCTTAAAGGTAATTTCTCATGAAATTAGGAGAAATAAAGAGCTAAAAATTCCTAAGTGAATTTGTGGGTTATGAGATACCCTGAGAATATTATGATAAATCCTGAGAGGCAATTAAATATTCATTAAAAATTAGAGAGTATGTTGTCTCTAATTTAGGTAATTTATAAGATTATTTTCCTTGGGAAATAGTGAGGCAAAATTAAATATCATTTTGGGGAACATAAATTACCCCATGGTTTTTAATATTTTGCATAATGCATAAATTATCAATTTCAGTAAAATAGTTGTGAGATAATAATTATTACTAATTAAGAAAATTGTCAACAATTAGTAAGTGATTAATTAGATAATTAATGGCTAATTGTTTAGACATAAGATAAAGAGAAAAAGGTGAAAATTACTTAAAATAAATATATATATATAAATAAAAACGAAAATTAGAAGAAAAATAAAGAAAAATGAAATGAAAATTAAGAAATTAATATCTAGATATTTGCATTAAAATAACATTATAAGTTAAGACATGTGATAATTAAGTATTATTATAATAATAAAGAAAGGTGAACAGGATAAATGAGAACGGATAGAAAATAATTCCGTTGCGAGAATCTGGGGATGGGTTAAGCAAAACCAGAACATATTATTAGTCAGTGGATTTTTATCCAGAAGTTGGTACCGGCCGAAGTTATTTCTGTAATCGGACACAAATACTGAGGATTTTCGGCAGACAACGGAATGTCCTTACTGGGTATATAAGGGTAGAAGAACCCAGTATTCTTGAAGAGGAAGAAAAGACCTTCAGCGTCTTGTTCCCGGAATTTTAAGATTTTACGAAATTTCGCGATCAGGATACCGAACCAGGAGTTTTACCTGATAAAGCAAGATGACATAAGGTTTGATGATGCAGCAGGGATGACATCATCCTTAAGAGGTGTAAGGCCAAGATCTAGCCACCTCAGAAAAGTGCGATCCGACGGCTCAGATTTCGTCTGACAAAGCATGAATAGTGACAAGATTTTCACTATAAATACCCCTTGCTCCATTTCAAATCTTCACGCCATTTCCTTTCAAGGAGGCCGAAAATTTAGAGAGGAAGAAGAAGGAGGAGTCTGGGGAATTTTACAGCGAAGCTCTGAGTAAGTCTTCGGTCCCTAGTCTTTAGTTCGGTAATTCTTTCGGTAGTTATAATAGGAATGCTAGAATAGTCTTTAATCTTCATATTTTAAGAATAAATATGATATTTATTTTAGAAATATGATAGAGGAAAGGCTATAGCAAAAATTTTGAGAAATTAAAGTCAAAACAGCGAAGCTCTGACGAAATTCCGCCGAACAGTCAAACCAGGGGCAAAATGGTAATTTGTACCTAAAATGCCCGTTTTGGTTCTAAATACTCATATTAGTGATATTAACCTTATAGGATACTCGGAACACCGAATCGCTGTTTTCGCTGTTTCCGCTGTCACCGCCGTTGAGCCGCTGTCAAACGTGCCGTAATTTGACGGAAGTGTTAAAAATCGTCAACGGAGGTACGGACGCGTATTGTAACCTTAAGACTTATGCTGCTTATATACATATATGTGATAGACATGCTTAGATACTGAAACTCTGCTTAGGGTTATCAGTTATACTTACAGCTTGATACGGATTAGAGTCTTGATAATGCCGTTGGGTTTGCCTAGCGTTGAGGACACGATGGGCCGTCGTGGCACTGGATATGTGCAACCATTATGTGGGGCTTTACATACTGCTTTGTGCTTATGTTCTGCCAATATGTGATCATGCATCTGCTCTGTGCTTATGTAGTGATATACTGCTGTTATGTGAATATGTTCATGTTGTTATCAATATACTGATTTATTTGAGCATAAGGTTAACCGTTACCTGAGATCCAATTGGAAATTGGATCTCAGCTGTAGCTTCAGGGTCAGGAGTACAAAGGGGATGACAATAGAGGCAGGTGTCCGGTGTAGGAGGGCGGAAGATGTTTATCAGTTTATCTTTGTATATTCTATTTAACACTATCTTCTTTTGGGATGATTGTATAAGGAAAAAAAATTACACTATGGTTATGCATCTTTGGATTCAGATACTCAGTTTATGAAAATGCTCAAACTCTGATTACCGTGTTTGTTTGTAAAAAAAAAATCCGCTATTTTAAGTGGGATGTTACACTAAATATGTATTTATCTTGGGCATTTAACTTCAATATCACAAGTTATGATTTAATTTCTATAGGTTTTCTCCTAACTCTACTTAATTAAATATTTCCTTGGTCACCAAGACAAGCTAAGCTTCCTCTTCACACCTCTCTAATTGACTAGTTTCTTTTTTTTCCCTTCTCTTTTCCCTTCTACAACTCGTCCCCCCCCCCCCTAATTTTATTTATATAATTTTGTTTTTAATGTTCTCATATGTCCAAGAGGAAAATTCCCTTATTGGTTCATTTAGATTTTAGGATTTAGAGTTAATATCATTGTATAATTTATTTATTCTTACTTAGAGAAATTTTGTCTCATGAAGTTAAATTAGGAATAAATGAGTTAAGTCCTAATTTAATCCCTAAAATATTGTTTTATATATCAACAAACTAAATTAATTTTTATACTCCTAAATTCTAAGAAAAATTCCCTATAAGCAAAAATAAATACAATACAAAAAAATTTGAGACCCCATATTCACCTATTTGAAATAGGTATTATCTATGGAAATATAATATTTAAGATAAATATTTTTATTTTTATTATTTTTTTCCGGGTATTACAAACTCATTAATTGTCTCTTGTAATTATCCCATGTGTGTGTAAGTTTATATTAACAATTTTCTCCTCTTTTCCACAAGCAAAACCATGCCTACCATCATCCTTTGGCCCAATGGAAGTGTGTTTCTATTGTCTCTTAATAGCTAGAATTAAAGCCTCCCATTGGTTCATTCATATTCGCATGGATTTAGATTATTTGTTTAATTAGAGCTTTAATCACAAGATTAGTAATCTTGTAAGCTTTAGGGATTAATTGTAATTTCACTTTATATACCACTTAATTATGCTAAATTAATTAGCAACACCCTTTATGCTAATCTTGACCCTCCATTGGTCATTAATATCAAATTAGGGGTTTCATATAACTAACTTTGGTTATCTCCTTTATCTATGTCTAAACAATTAGCCATTAATTATTTAATTAATCACTTACCAATTGTTGAAAATTTTCTTAATTGAGATTAATTATTATCTCACAACTATTTTACTGATATTGATAATTTATGCCACATGCAAAATATTAAAAATCATGGGGCAATTTATGTTCCCCAAAATGATATTTAATTTTGCCTTATTATTTCCCAAGGAAAATAATCCCATAAATTATATAAATTAGAGATAACATACTCTCTAATTTTTAATAAATATTTAGTTGTCTCTCAGGATTTATCATAATATTCTCAGGATATTTTATAATCCACAAATTCACTTAGGGATTTTTAGCTCTTTATTTCTCCTAATTACATGGAAATCACCTTTGGAAATAAGGTAATTATGACACTAGTTTTGAGACCACAAATTCACCTATTTTCAACATGTATTATTTATGCACATAGAATATTTAAGGTATATTATTTATTTTAAGATAAAAAAATTTTTTGGTATTACATAACCAAACAGACTTGAACATGTGCCCAGTAACATGCTACAGATGTCACAAACCGAGTGTAACATCCCAAATTCCAGGTTTGAAAATTGTGTTGGTTGACACTTAGTTTTGAGAAAAACAACAGAGTTTGAGATGCTACAGCTTAGAGTACTGCGGAAATTGATAGCGTGCGCTAAGATCCGGACAACGAGTATCTGATATAAAAATGCCCAGACATATGATGATGCCCGACATAAACTGATATATTAAATATCCCGAAGGAATATTCATGTGATACAATTTACAGAGGTTAAATACAATCCTCTGATAAAGAAAGTTTTAAACTAAACCCATGACTTGGAACCTAACATCAGTTAATTAAACAGATTGGCCAGGTAGGGGTCTATCATGGGGGCCTCACCGACTTATACGGCGACTGATTGGCTTCCCACATAGATTAACCCAGCCTTAGACACCAAACTGTTCAAATTAACTTTGTTAAATTCGAGCCAGAAGCTAAGTCCTAATAACTTCTACCGACCTTTGCCTTTGACTGCTGCCTCTTCACGGCTCTACCCACCGGCATCTTCTCTATCCCGGTTTCTTTCCTATACTATTCATTAAGACTGAGGTCCAATGCCCATTGGACCTCAGGTAACGGTTAACCTCATGCTTATGTAAACAATATATGACAGGTATCACCATGATAAAATCACATTTATAACTTTTAAAACCATATCAGCAAGTAACATAACACAGCCACTGCAATATGTATGTTACCCAAGTCTGCACATAACCAGTGCCACGATGGCCTATCGTGTCCTCAGCGCTAGGAAGACTCAACGGTGTTATCAAGACTATAACCCGTATACTACTCAAATCCATGAGCAATTTCAAAACAGAGTATCAACATGTGAAAACAATTATCATATATAACCATACCATAAGCATAAGTGTTAATGTTACAATACGCGTCCGTACCTTTTACCGCATAGTCGTCAAACATCCAACCTTTGATTCCGGCTTTGGACTTCCCGGATATCCTAACATATCACCATATCACTTAGAATAACATTCTAAGAGATATTTCCACCTCTATTTACCATTCTACCCTTGATGGCTTTATTATTACAATTTTGCCCTTACATTTCTTCAAAAACGTGGTGCAGCATTTTCTGGGCAGATTTTTCGGTAACTTTGAAAAATCATAACTAATTCTAGAAAAATCAAAATGAGGATCCGTAAAATTTTCCGGAATCCTTGAGAAGTCTATTTTTGAGGAAAAATACTGGAACTTACCCAGAATTCATGGATAATTCCCAGATTTCACGTTTTTAAATACTGCCCAGAATTTCGCACAGAAAACATTGCCTAACGTCTGAGATTTTTATCTTTTTTCTCAGAGCTTCAAATGATACATTCTTTATAGATTTAGAAAGCCCTAGACGTCTACTTTCACCATGAATTTTCTCAGAATTTTAGAACATCATCTTCATCATAAAATACTGACGTTTTTACCCCTGACTCCAGAAATCACTGTTTGAGGATATTTCGCCAGAGTTCGCTATTTTGATCCTAATCTTCCAAAAATTTTGATATAACTTCTTCTTCATCAATTTTTCGAAATAAATGCAATGAAAACCATAAAAACATGAAAATAAAACTGGATTTGGAAGATTGATGATCAAAACAACATTTCTAGCATTTCTATCTCATAACCTAAGTACTTAAACTCAAAAGCTAAAAACTCTCTTACCTCTTGAAGAACACTTGCTACCTACTTCCAGCAGCTCCTTACTCTTTCCCTCCTCTCTATGTTTTTCGGTTGAGGCTTGAGAAATTTGTGAGAAACTTGTGAAGGGAAGAGCTCTATTTACAGGAAATCAAATGAGTAGGCACCAAGTAATTCAATTTGATCTTGGCCCTTGAGGTTTGCTTGGTGAGGAAGCAAAGATCTCCCCCTTACACCTCCCCAATTCGTCCCTCTCTCTCCCTTTTCCTTAGATTTTTGCTTTATCTTCTATTTAATCCCAAATGCTAATTTAGTTAAGCATCAACTAATGTTTTTCTTCAAAATCTAATTTCACTTTTGAAATCCTAATTTTGTGATTAGATTTATGGTGATTTTTAATTCCCAAAACACTTAGGTATGACTTTTATATGTAACCGAAATTAACTTTGGGAATAGCCAAGTTGATGCTCATAATTCACTGATCTCAAATATGTATTTATCTTAAATACTTAGTTCCAATATTTCAAGTTATGATTTATTTCTTAGGGATTCTCATCTAATTGTATTTAATTACATCACTTCTTGCTCCCCAAGTTTTAAAAACTTGGTCCCTAAGTTTGTCCAATCTTCTTCCATACTCTTTGACTTATTATTTTCCCTTCTTCCTTCTTGAAAACCGTCCCCCCCCCCCTCTTGTTTTACTTATTCAATTACATTTTTAATGTTCTCACAATTTTAAGAGGGAAATTCTCTCATTGGTCCACTTAAATTCAGGATTTATGGTTAATATAATTTAATTCTTCCTTTTATTTACCATTAAACAAGAATTTTTGTCCCATAGAGATTAATTAGGAATAATTGGTTAAATCCCATGTTAATCTCCAATATAGTGTTTTAAGGGTTAATAAGCTTAATTACCAAAATTTGACAAGGTTTCTAATTTAATTTTGATAATTAACAACTCCTTGTGTGCCAATTTTAGCTTCTATTTACCATTTGGTCTTGGTATTATGATCTTTATAAATTAGTTACTAGCTAATTTCAAAAATTACTAGAGCATCTCAATTATTGCAATTTCAATTGCCCAATAATTGTTACTAATTTTCTCTAATTGATTTTATCATCCTTCGATGTTTTTAATTGCTTAGAAAATGGTATAATTCCTAAAAATGATAATAAATCAACTAAAAAGTTGGAGACAACATATTCTCCAATTTTAATAAATATTTTGTTGTCTCTTAGGATTTATCATAACATTCTCAGGGTATTTTATGACCCATAAATTCACTTAGGGATTTTTAGCTCTTTATTTACTCTAATTTCATGAGAAATCACCTTAAAAGATAAGGTAATTATTTTACTAGTTTTGAGACCACAAATTCACCTATTGTAATAGGTGTCATTTATCAAAATTTAATATTTACATGTATTATGAAAATTGGGGTATTACACCGAGGAATCCAAAAGTGAGGCAGAAAAAGAATGTCTAAATAGTGAAGACTCCCATAGTATTCAGCATTTCGAAAGTAGGAAATACATTGGAACAAAAAAAAAGTAGGAAATACATGCACTTTGTATCCTATAAGTCACTTTCTTACTCATGATAACTTGTCATTGTATATGGGGAGTTTTGTCTAAAAAATTGGGGACGAAAAGATTCCTTCATCTTCATCATTTGAAAAAGCTATAAAAGATCCCGCAGAGAGAAGCTATTAATAGAGCTAAAAACTCTGTCAAAAACCTGTTCGATATGATTAGTTTAGATGATGTTAAATATTGATACCAAATATTAAGAGAAAAAAGTTTGTTTCATGCATTTCTCCTATACTTTCATAACTACTATATTTAATGTGAAAGTAGATTGTTAAAGAAAATAAAGAAGATATCAAGCTGAATTATGGAGAGTGACCAAGAATAAGGGTAAGAAAATATTGAAAAATGATGTTATCAACATATACTTCTACAGATGTGGGCATTTATGATGCCTAATAAATAACGGTTGCAGCTAATAATTGTCATATATGTCAAGATGTAACTCGCACAAGGATATGTAACGCTTAAAATTAATGGTTAATTAAGTGAACCGTCATATATTGCAAGATGGAATTCACGTAAGCACAAAACATAATTATTGTAGCTATTAACTGCCATTTATTTAGGGAGAAAAGCGATGGTTTCTTTTGAAACAACCATCATATAACACCCACAAACAGTTCTTCTTCCAACCTTACATCAATAAAAATACAAATATAGCAGTTATGTCAATCCACTGTAAAGAATGAACGACAAAAATGATATTTCATAATAAACAACCGTTATGTAATATACAAATATAAAAAGTACATTTTCAATACCTCGTTCGGTCCAACACAAAGTACCAATTCTTCTTAAGTTAAATGTAACACCCGAAAATTTTTTTATTTTAAAATAAATAATATACCTTAAATATTCTATGTGCATAAATAATACCTGTTGAAAATAGGTGAATTTGTGGTCTCAAAACTAGTGTCATAATTACCTTATTTCCAAAGGTGATTTCTCATGTAATTAGGAGAAATAAAGAGCTAAAAATCCTTAAGTGAATTTGTAGGTTATGAAAAACCCTGAGAATATTATGATAAATCCTGAGAGGCAACTAAATATTTATTAAGAATTAGAGAGTATGTTTTCTCTAATTTAGATAATTTATGGGATTATTTTCTTTGGGAAATAATAAGGCAAAATTAAATATCATTTTGGGGAACATAAATTGCTCCATGATTTTAATATTTTGCATGATGCATAAATTATCAATATCAGTAAAATAGTTGTGAGATAATAATTAATCTCAATTAAGAAAATTGTCATCAATTGGTAAGTGATTAATTAAATAATTAATGGCTAATTGTTTAGACATAGATAAAGGAGATAACCAAAGTTAGTTATATGAAACCCCTAATTTGATATTAATGACCAATGGAGGGTCAAGATTAGCATAAAGGGTGTTGCTGATTAATTTAGCATAATTAAGTGGTATATAAAGTGAAATTACAATTAATCCCTAAAGCTTACAAGATTACTAATCTTGTGATTAAAGCTCTAATTAAACTTGATGATCAACTTGGGCAAATTGAACATTAAGTAATGGCTAGGATTGAATCTCATAAAGTAAGATCAGAGGCCTACAATAATTCTAGTAATTTAAAATGTCTAAATCCATGATAATACTTAAGAACCAATAAGAGGCTAGAATCTTTGGTTATTGGAGGTAAAAGAAACATATAGTGAAGAGCCAAGAGAGGGGCCACATTTTTGCTTACAAGAGGAAAGAAGAAGTTGTTTAATATATAATTAAAGAAGAAAGAGAAGTGATGATAGTTTTGTGTTGAAAAGTCAATTATTTCAACACACCAATTAGAAATGGAAACATGGAGTATTTAATTAATTAAAAGCATCCATTTAATGTTGAGCAAGGGAGTGACGTTTTTGGGGGACTTGAGGAGGAAGAAGCAATTTATAATATTCTAATGTAGATATTATTTCATAAGCACATGGGATAATTGCATTGAACCAATAGGAAAATTAAGGGGAAAATGCTCTAAATCCTATGTAATTAAAATTAGCCAATAAGAACATTTGTGGCTTGAATTTGTGTCTTCATAAAATACCAACACCCATGAGCCATTGATTAGAAAAGATCATCCAATGGGTAGGATTAAGGATGAGAGTTTGAGAATTACCAAAGTGCCATAGCATTTTTCTATAAATAGGGAGCCTTCCTCTTCATTTTTCTTCACACCAAATCACACTTCAAGAAGGTGATTTCTAAGTAGGAGAGTGAGGAGAAATCTTGAAGTAAGAAGGAGAGTCTTCAAGAGGTAAGCTCTAGCATTTAAATTTATAGTCTTTAGTTTTTATAAGTTCTTAGTATAAATGTTAGTTTAATCTAGAAAATTAGAGAATAAATTTCTATACTTGTTTTTAGGCCTCATTGCATTGAAAAATGCCTTAAGAGGTAAAAACATAGTAGGGAATAATTTTTGGGAGGCAATGGATTAATGTTATAAAAGTTGTAGGATTTTTGGTATTAAAATTCTGTGCAGCCAGTGAAATTCATGACATTATTTTATGTATGAAATGAAGTTATAAAATTATGAAATTTTCTAGAGAGAAAGTAGACATGTAGGGCTTTCCAAATATATAAAATATGCAACGTTTTAATCTCTGGTCAAGGAGATATGATTTTCTGAAGTTAAGCCATTTTTGCTGGAATAAAATCTGGGCCACGTTGAGAAAAATTAAAACTGGGAATGATTCTTCGTGTTCTAGGTTCTGGGAATATTTTTCCTCAAGAATAGACATCCCAAAGATTTCGGAAAATTTTACGGATCCCCTTTTCAATTTTTCAAGAATTAGTTATGATTTTTCAAAGTTAGACAAAAATCTGCCCAAAATGCTGAAATCAGTGTTTTCCGAAAATTTAGGGGATAAATTGGAAAATAAATCCACCAGGGGTAAAATGGTCTTATATAGCCAAAATATCTCTTGAAATAATATTTTTGAATTAATATAGATAATATTACCCTTATAGGATATCTGTGATCGCAATCTGTCGAAACGTACCGAAAGTCATCAACGAAGGTACGTTCGCGTACTGTAACACTAACTCTTATGCTTATTGTATGCTTATATGTGATAGACAACTATACAAGTGAATTGTATAGATAAATTTACATGTGATGTGTATTGTTAACATGGATAACTATACATGTGAATTGTATAGATAACTGTACATGCGATGTGTATTGTTAGCATAGATAACCTTACATGTGATGTGTACGGTGGATATATTAATCTTGCATCTGCTATATACTTATGTGTTGATTAATGCTGTGATGTCATACATATATTGTTTACATAAGTATGAGGCTAATCGTTACCTGAGGTTCGATGCATGGACCTTAGCTCTTAATATAGCTTCAGGATCAGGAGGACTAAGCACCAAAGATAAGGGCAAGCAGCATGCTTAGAGTCCCGGGCGAAGAATTTCTTTTTGGACTTGTATTACCATATTAGTAAATATTCAGACCTTTGTACTGTTGTATAAGCAACTAGGTACCTCAACAGGATGTTTATCAGATACTCACTCTTTTAAATTGCTCCGATGCTCTACTCCAATAAAAGTACCTTATTCCGCTTTTGAAAAATGGGGTATTATAATAAATGCTTTAGAATGAAGTACTCATTTTGTTCATAATACCTTTCTAAAAAAAAAACTTTTCATAACCTCGTCCTTCTTTCCTATAAGAGGTAAGAGAGTTCTATCCATCCGCCTTCTTCCTCAAGCCCATACCCGCCCTCCTCCTCCACCACCACTTCATCCCCCCCATCCTTCATCCTCTTCCTCAAATGAAGGCTCTGCTATAAACGTAAACTGAAGATGGAATATCACCTAGAGGGGGTGAATAGGTGATTTAAAAAAAAACCAACTGCTTAAACAAAATTTTCACAAATTAATGAATTAACTGATCAAGAGTTTAAAGGAGAAGGAACACGAGAGAATTTATCCTGGTTCGGTCTATCCTAACCTACGTCCAGTCCCCAAGAACACCTTGAGATTTTTCACTATCTTCAGAATACAAATACAAAAACACAACTCAGAATGATCTCTCAGACTCACTCCCCCTTACTACTTATAATTGTACACCCTTACTTAAGGTTCCACAACCTTAAGATTTTACAGACGAATGAAAATTAAATGTTTAAGTAACTCCTCACGAGTTGAATAATAAATGATCACTAAAGTACAAGTTGAGAGTAATGAAACTGATAAGATAATAACTCAGAGTAAATGCGCAAAGTTTCGGTAGTTGGCCGAATTGTATGCTTGGGTATTTATACTCTTTCGCCATTAATGCCGTTGGGAGGAACTTGAGAGTTACCGTTGTGACTTATTTAATTTTCCGTTAGACACAGCTTGCTCTCTCTCTTCCTTGTGCAGCCAAATGGACCGTTGAGGCCTCATTAAATGAAATCTGTTCTTTCATTAAATGCGTTGATTGTTGAGAGTGCTTTTGTAGAAGAATGTCTTGATTAAGTAATCCTTGGAAGAATGTTTCTTCCTGCTGCTCTGGGCTTCTTTCTATTTACTTTCTATTTGCTGCTCTGTTTCCTGCTTCAGCATTAAATGCTGTGACGTGAGCATCAGCTTTATGTTGATTTTGAATAATAACTCGTTGTAAGTTCTTGAAATCACTAGTAAACATATTAGAAATATTTTAAACATCATTCTGAGTGATTCTGGAGGTTACAAACCAAAAGCTCAAATTTTCGCAAGATCAGATATTAGTGACAGCGACAAGAACTCGAGTTTTCAAAGTAGAACTCGAGTTCTTTTGTTTTTCCATTTTAGTATCTCAGTGCTGTAAGGCAAGAACTCGAGTTAACAAACTAGAACTCGAGTTCTAGAACTTGAGTTCTTATACAAGAACTCAAGTTCTTTTGGTTACTTTTCCCCCTGTGTGATGAGAACTCGAGTTGATCCTGGAGAACTCGAGTTCTTCCTTTTTCCTTCAAAGTCATTTTCAAAGAACTTGAGTTCTCAGTTATGAACTCAAGTTTATGAACTCGAGTTCTATTTTAAGAACTCGAGTTCTTAAACTTGTTCATCAGGTCATAGAGTATCGTGCGGAGAGAACTCGAGTTCTTATTTATGAACTCGAGTTGATGAACTCGAGTTTGTCACTAATGAACTTAGACTTGAGAATTTTTTCATGACCTAATCCGCGAACTCGAGTTCTTAACCCAAGAACTCGAGTTCTTCATCTATGAACTCGAGTTATATGACCAGGAACTCAAGTTCTTCATTTTGCTGAGATGAGAACTGGAGTTTTAAATCGATCTTATGTAAACCATTGATTCATAAGTGTTTAGTTATCATCAACAAGCCTTAACCACTCAACAAGGCATCTTGCTAGACACACCCATAGTCTAAACAGAAAGTTGGACCTCATCCTTCATCAAAATCAGGTCTGTATATGGTCACTTTTAGTCAAACCCTTAATCTCCAGCCTTAACCACTCAACAAGGCATTCTGTGAGGAGGAGGGGTAGGAGGAGACAAAGAACAACAATAGTAGTAATGACTGAAAGGCACTATTGCTTTTTTACTTTTTGAATATTGAATTAAATAATCATTAGGATGATGTAGCCCAAAAATATTTTAAAAAGACAACAGTCTCTTCACAGTTATTAATAAACAATTGATACTAATTTAGTCATTTTTGTTGGTTTATTCAAACTCTTGTTTTCTCTATGTGTTTTTCATTTTTTGTTTTTACTATGGGGTTGAATAATCAACTTTAAAAATTATTAAAATAAGTCAAATAAGTAACAATTATTATATAAAACTCTTCACTTTTCATAATACCATGTCAAATATGTAATGATTATTCAGAAATCACTATTACCATTGACAAAACCTAATGAATGTGATGTTAAAACTATGGACTTTTGTTCAAACATTCATTAAGGTTGTAAATTAAGAACCAAAAGAAAATACCACCTTTCATAATGGTTCTAAAACTATGACCATGAGCAAGTTTCATCAAGTCTTTTAAAAGATGTAACTGCTATCTGTTGCCTTTTCACTTACCCAAAGTATTAAACATAACTCGTTTGTCTTTATTTGAAAGTTACCTACCATCCTCGAAACCCCACAACTTTTATTGACTTTTTCGGTTGTCGGCAGTTGTGTCTAGGTGAACCGCATCCTTCACTATGTTCTTAGTACAATAGTTGCATGATTCACTTCGACTTAACTGCAATGAGAAATGTTTCTATCACGTTGAGTAGTTGGCGTAGGTTACAAAGAGATTATGCAAATGTTATTTATGACAATATTAGGGTAAGGTATATATGCATGACAATTACTTGCTATATACTTGTAACAAATGTTAATTTGAATTGTGTACTTTGCAGTTTGCATATTTTGTAAACAGAAAGTACATCAGGGCATTTGTCATCAAGAAGGTTGGCAATCCTCTATGTACATTTTGTCATGCATTACTAAAGGTGTATTTGTATAATCCTGAAGAGGCTAATGAGACATTCATTCCTATGGATCTGTGGTCTACCATCAAACCGAATGATTGGAGAAATTTTGTCATCTCACGTTATGACCTGGCATTCCAGTTGTTATTTGCAATGCATAGTTTAATATTAACTCGAGAGATGTGTGTTTTCATAGGAATTAAGCTAGATCGATAATAGGAGGGTGAAGAACAATAAGTATCATGACAAGGGAGAGTGAAATGGGTATGCTCAGATTGATGAAAAGTTGGCTACTAAGAGTGGGAATGGTAGTAGACCTCCTTGTCATAAACTTTAGTCAGTGCTATTGTTAAATGCATAGCAAGCCACCTCCCAAGAAGTATTAACATTAGTCCTAATTCATGAAGTAATGTCTTTAATTAACTGTCAATATTAACATTATTGTTAAATGCATAGCAAGCCACCTCCCAAGAAGTTGCAACATAGGGGGCTTGATGAGGACGTATTAGCCATGACATTTAGGCCTAAACATCCTGATCTTGTTAGGGGTGACAAATTTTGATTAACCAAGACAAAGTATTATGGTCAGTAGTAACCTCGAAGAAATAACCAAAACAAAAAGTATGAAAAGCTCTCGAAATAGTGTGATGAAATACAAGAATAAATACAGTTTCTCACACAAGGGTTGATAAAGGAGTGTACTACGAAGCATCAATAGGGAAATGGCAGCCCAAGTACTAAACGCAGCAAGACGAATGTTGAATGTTTTGCTGATAGCCCTGGACATCTTATAGTTGCAACAACCCACATGTTCAACCACTTAAAGGATAACACACTTCATAATAAGTTTATCCTTCTAGAGCATGTGAAGGTACCAATCAACACTAACATTGACCCTAGCTCTCTTCTCCCTGCGCCCACGAAAGACACAAATATAGTGGGAGAGGCGCTTCTCCATCTACTTCAAGTATGGAAGCTGACCACTCAAAAGAAGCTGCCCTCAAATAAGTCTAAGCCCCCACTGATCAGTGTAAGCATCTTACTTCTAAGACTTCTAGTCAATCCAAGAAGAGGAAGAATTCTACCCCTAATGATCAATCCAAAAGTCCCTACGGGAGTTTGCTAATAAGTGCTTTCCTTCTGACCCACGTTCAATGATCACATTTGAGAATGAGATCTTTAGCCTTCTAGAAAAACTAAAAACTATTAACAAAGAGCTTGTTTCTAAGATCATGAGGATGGATAACACAATTTTAATGTTTATCAACTTCTTCATGAGGTATTTCTTCAACTGTGGTTCAATATTTGGCTACTTTGAACTTTGATTTAATTTGATTTTGTTGGTTTCAACAGGTACTTGTTCCTTTACCTCTTCCCCAATGTCCTCTAGGATAAGCTCTAGTCCATGCACCTAGACCTAATTAATAACTAGGGATTGACATTAAGGAAGATGCCAAGCAATGGCATAGGGGTGAATTGCTTAGGAGGGCACCAAACAGAAGTGACAATTACTTCTTAACGCCTTAAATTTAAGGGTAAGGCCATCATTAACTATGATTGAATTATGTTTTATTTATTTTGTAATTGTCCTAATGGTATGATCTATTATTGTACTGAGGAACAACTAGATCTGTAACATCCTAAATTCCATTCTACTTGCTATGTATATAAACACATAGTATATATATGAATATCATCATAGTGGAGCAATAAAGCGTATGGATGAGTAGCTGATACATATATGTGCCTGCAAATTTAAACTAAATGTGGCATACCTAGTTAGGTATAATAACAGTACATTTATCCCAATATTTAGATACTAAGTATCTACACAGTATATATATACAATCCAAAACATTAAAGCTCTAGCTGAGTCTTAACTTATGCTGCTTACACCACTACAAAACAGGTCTACGATGTCCTATTTTTTGCACTTTTAGCGTCCTTTTTCCGCGAGACACCTTTTGGGGGGGCGTAGTATATCTTTCACTTACGGCGTCTAATTCTAATTAGACACGGCATATTATGACATACAACGTCTAAGACTTATTAGACGCCATTTTGTATTTGGTTAAGGTGCCATTGGTCCAAAAGTCACGAGTTAAGGCATCTAAGACATGGCTTAGACATCTTAATCATGAGTTAAGGCATCTAAGAAACAGACTTAGACACCCTAACTCATGGTTACAGCTTCTAAGATTAAGTCTTAGACGTCGTAACTCATGCTTATGGCTTCTAAGACTGTTCTTAGATGCCATAGGCATTAGTTTTTTAAAAAAATTTGCTGGATCCTATATCTACTCACTAAACATGATAATCCCTTACAAAACCTTCTACATCCAGATTCAATCAGATCTAAAATCAAAAATCGAATTGTGTTTTCTTAATAACGAAATCAACTCAAATAAAAAATTTCTACAAGTGTAGATCTACATTACAACAACAAATTAGATCCAACAAGATCAACTCAAACTTTAAAAAAAAATCCAAAGGTAGGAAGGAAAAGTTGAATAGATATGGAGCAAGTCAAACAAATATAGAGCAATTTGAACACATACAAATCACAGCTCGAACAATTCTGGAAAAATCAAACATATCTGGAAAAATCAAACAGATATGGAAAAATCAAGCAGATTCGAAAAGTTGAAGCTTACCTACAGTAGGAAGTTGTAGATTTGGAAAATCAAAAACAAAAACGAGGTTGAAAATAAAGGGACAACGTCGATTTTGCCATCAATCTTGTGGAGAAAATGAAGTTCAGCCATGAAAGTTGAGGGAAAGAGGAAGAAAACAAAGTGGAAGAAGGTCGTCGCGATGTTCATGATGTGTAGAGAAGAAGGTTGTCGGTGATGGTTGCAGTGGGTGGGTGTGAAGGTAGAGGCAAGAGAGAAGAGGAAACATCACATGCTAGGAATGAAGTCACGGGTTTGGGTTTGGAGGGCTTAAAAAAGTATAGGAAATTTGAAATGCTTTTGGCATCTAAGTTTTGAAACTTAGACTCCAAAAGTCTTGCTTTTGGCGTCAAACCAATTTTCGGCACTAATTTTTGGTGTTATAGTCCACTTTTGGTGTCTAAAAATGAAACTTCGAAGTCAAAAGTCTAGACTTTTGTCTTCTAAGTTTCATTCCAAAAGTCTTGAGGTTTTGCTTTTGGCTCCAGGCCAATTTTCGGCGCAAAATTTTTGTGTTAGGGTCCACTATTGACATCTAAGAATCAAACTTAGAAGCCAAAACTCTTGAGGTTTTGCTTTTGGCGCCAGGCCAATTTTTGGCGCAAATTTTTGTGTTAGGGTCCACTTTTGGCATCTAAGAATGAAACTTAAAAGCCAAAAGTCTAGACTTTTGGCATCTAAGTTTCAAAACTTAGACATCAAAAGCTTGCTTTTGGCGCCAGGCCAATTTTCGGCAATAACTTTTGGCGCTAGGGTCCACTTTTGGCGTCTAAATATTTAATTTAGATGCCAAAAGTGATGTTTTTGGCATCTAAGGTCATAAGTTAGACGCCAAAAGTCAACTTTTCTCACATATAATTACAAAAATGTCACCGCCTTTATGTTTTACTTCCTTTTTTTATAATAGGACGCCAATTGGGGAAGTAAAAGCTATATTTTGTAGTAGTGTTACCCTTTAAAATGGCTCTTGATCCTTCAAATCCTTAAGCTAGGGTTAAGTCTGAGATTCAATCGAATTGAATATTAAGTAACAATTAACCTCATGTTCAAGTAATAACAATATATATGACAAATATTCATTACAATCAGTATAACAATACATAGCACAAAGCAAATGTATGTCAACAGTATTTGCACTCACCAGTGCCACGAATCCGTGTGTCATCAGCGTTAGGAAAACCATTATGCATCATTATCATGGCTATAATGCATATTAAACTGAATCCATAACTTAATTGAATATAAACAAACATGTGACCTAAGACCTAGTCTTAGTCATAGTCCATGACCCAAAACCCTGTCTTGTCCATGACTTCAGATGAATCAAACATACGAGACACATAAGAATTAAGTTAAAGTATGCTTTCGTACCTTAGTCTGCATAGCTAGTGGTACGTTTTCCCTTTTAGAACTGATTCCTGACTTTCTCGGATGTCCTATAATACCATCACCACATTATCATATTATAATAAATACCATATGACTTAGAATGATATCCTAAGAGATATTTTCACCACTAATGACCTTTTTACCCTTAGTAGATTTATTATACCAATTTTACCCTTACTTTTCCTTAAAAATAGAATTTCAACGTTGTTGTCCAGATTCTTCACTAGCTTTTTTTTAAAAATAACTAATTATGAAAAAATCAAAATTATGTGATTCTAAAGCCAAAATTTCCCTTGAAAAGTATATTTGTATGGAAAGATAACTCCTAGAACTCCAAATGCTTGAGTCATTCCCAAGTTTGAAGTTTTCTATCAATGTTCCTGTTTCAAGTTTAAAAACATGGATCAACTTGAAAAATTCACATCTTTTGTGAAAAATTCAAAAAAATACATGTTATATATGAATGGAAATCACTTCTTCTCTACTATATCTCAAAAACTTTTCAAGACTTTTAGACACCATTGGAATGGCCGAAACCCATACATAACAACCATTGTTCAAATTAACATAAAAAAACAAAGCTTAATTTAAAAAATTTGTATCTCCTTGTATAGAGTTCAAACTGTTACAAATTTACATCAAAAGAGATCCCTAGATGTCTACTTTATATTTAGAAAATTTCATGATTTTTTAAGATCATTTTCTACATAAACTAATGTCCATAAGGTGTTTGATTCCAGAAAACTGAAATCTGGGATTTTTCCCAACTTTCACCACTTGGATCTTTTGACTCCAAAAATTATTTCCTAACATCTTTCCACTCCATTTTGCATTTTAAAAGCAATGGAGATTTTAAAAACATGTAAAGGAATTTACTTTACAATTTCTTAGATTAAAATACAATTCTACTAAAATATAAAAAGTAAAGCTCAAGAACTTACTTCTTGAAGTTCTTCCTCCTCCTTCTCCTTGCTCCTATCATTCCTTGCTCTCTATCACAATTAGTTTTGAGTTGAGTTTTGGTGTGAAGAATGAAGATGGATTTAAGCTCTATTTATAGGAAAAAATCCAAGCTCACGTGGTCCCTATTGCATGTAATCCTTTTGCTCTTCATTCACCCTAACCATTAGATCAAAAATGGACTTTTTTGAAATCAAATCCCTCCCCTTCCCCATGGCTACCGACCCCCCCTCCATTCCCTAGCCATCAAATGAATTTTCCATGTGTCATCCCCTTAGGGCTTATGTCCTTAATTTTCTAGAAGGTTGCTTAGCTCAATTTTGCATGTGTTTTTATCCAAAAATCTTATTTAATCTTCTTCCCATGTGTTGGCTAAGATCAAAGATTTTTATTGCCATAACATGTGCCAACGTCCTATGGTCTTTGTCCTAGAATTCTAGAAAACTTCCAGCTCAAGTTGCATGTGCTTTATATCATAAAATCTTATCATATCACTTATCTAGGTGATGGCTGAACTTTTGGGGCTATTAGGGGTAGTTCAATAAACTCAATTGATGCCATAAATAATAGCTTAGGTTTCCCTAAGTTTCTAGAAACAATTGATTTATATCATGCGCTCTTATAAAATAAAGTCAATGTCGTACAGCGGCAATCGGATAACGTCAATGTAATCCCAAAATAACGTCAATGTCATATAGCAGCAATCAAATAAGATCGATAAGGGAGTCTCACCCATCAATACTGATAAGACAATTAAACATGCATCAAAAGCTAAAGATTTAATGCCGAGTGGGGTAGCTACTATCAAATCATATGGTAATCTATGGGCTTGCATTCCTAATTGTTTTGGACAATCAAATGTGATAAAAGAGTGACTAGTACTCAAATCATACAATGCCACAAGTAGATTTCTATTAAGGGAGATAGTACGTTGGCCATTTTTGGAGATTTTTTGGCCTATTCATTTGTCAACGCAAAAAACCTACCTGGGTTTGTGGCCTTTTCTTCACGGTCTTTAGGTGACATTCTTTGCTAAACTGCCCAACTTTCAACAATTAAAGCAAACCTGCTTCCCATTTTAGTTGGCACCGGGATGGGACTTCTCACACTTTGTATAAGTTTGGGATTTTGGCACTCTATGATAGCTTGTTTGTCTAGACTGAAATGATTTCGTGCCTCCACGTTGAGAGTTAATCCATGGTACTCTTCTCTTTAGTGAAGAATTCCACCACTAAAACCATCACAGTTTGCATTCCTGCTATTGTTGTTTCTAAAGGCACACAGTTCTTTCAAGTTTCATTTAATCACCTAACAGCATTTCACCACTTGGTTCAACTCTTGAAATTCTTGAGACATAAGCTTTTCCCTAACCTCATACTTTAGCCATTGAATCACCATATTAGCCTTCCATTTTTCATCATCATGACGCTTTAAATAAGATGAGTATCGGTATAGACCAATAAACTAGTTTAAGTAGTTATAAATGACTCATCGTGGCCTTGTCAAATATGAAAGAATTATGACTCCTTGGCCACTTACATTGAGGGAGGAAAGTATTTCACATTGTAGTTCTCCCATGTAATGGGAATATAGTGTAGGTGTAAGAGGAGCTGAATCACCAAGAGGGGGGTGAATTGGGGATTCTGAAAATTTTCGCAATTTCGCCTCTTATGATGATTGATTGAATGAAATCAAAGAGCGGGAAAGAATATCAATGCACAACAATTTATACTGGTTCGGCCCAACTCCTTGGCCTACATCCAATCCTCAGGAACCTTGAGCTTTTCACTAGAATCACTTGATTACACACTCTGTAACTCTGAAGCAATTCTCTCTCTAGAACTTGCTCCCCCTTACAAGTTGTAATCAATGACTTTCCCAATCTCCAAGTCCCCCGACTTGAGATAACTTACAATCAATCAAATACAATTGATAAAACTCTCTTACAGAGCAGATAAATGATCACTGAAGCTCTATAGTGTCAACCGACACTCTGTACAAGAAGCACTCTAATAAATGAATAAAGTTAATGCAATTTCGTTTTTCAGCTCTATGTTCTTGGTAGAGACTTGAATGCAACTCTATTTATACTTAGAGAGACATTAATAGCCATTGTTTGCATTCATTTGACCGTTGGAGAAGTTTCCTTTTAGTTGGAAGTTGCTTGGTTCTTTCTCTCTCTACACTTGTGCTTGTTTCTTAACTTGTAGGATAGAGAATGACTTCTAGTCGTTTATATCCGTTGGTATTGTCAATCCTCAAGTAAATGAAAGTCTCTATCCTTTTTCCACCGTGTAAGGCTTGGTAGTTGAGATTTCAGCAAATTTGGTTGTCTGCATTTATTGCTTCTGACAAGACTTTACCTTTTGTGTTAATAGCACTTTTAATCCGCTTGTATCATCTGTAATTAGGCTGAAAAACACTAGCAAACACATTAAACATATATGGTAATGATGATAATTAAGAATATAAATCATTTAGATCATTCTACAAACATTACACAGATTTCACAAATTTGAATTATCAAAAGGCGTAACCTATATTCGAGTTTGTGTACCAATACTCGAGTTTGTTACTATGCACTTAAGCCTATATATACTCAAGTTTCTGTGTCTATACTCGAGTATTCTCCTCCCAGAGACGAGACTCGCGTTTTGAGCTTTGGTGTTCCTGATGAACCTAAGCCAATACTCGAGTTTTGGACTCTTGATGGATAATGGTCCAAAATATCAAAACCAGAGTTTCCTCTCTATACTGAAGTATTAAAGGCTTAGAAACCTTGATAGCTCTCTGTATGGTTCGAAACTCGAGTTTCAGTTTCCATACTCGAGTTTTCTCTTTAGTTTTGAAACTCTGAAAATATTTGAGTAAATGATAAACTGTGGTTTCCAAAACTATGGTTCTCAATATTGAGGTGTATAACTGATTTAATTTTAAGAACCTCTTTGCTTGGCTTAATACTTGAGTATTCTAGTGATACTCGAGTTTTCATTTGAAAGACAAAATATTTGAATTCTAGAGCCAAGTTGGAAAACTGTCTTTTCAAATTCCAAACCGTAGTTCTTGAAACTGTGGTTTTCCAAACTGAGGTTTTCTATTTTTAGTTAAAAATGTTTGAAGAGTCACATAAGCTTAAACTCAAGTTTTCATGCCAATACTCGAGTTTTCCCTGATGGAAACTTGCGATGCTCTCTGTAACTCCCAATACTCGAGTATTCATTTGAATACTGCGATATTGTCCTAAGTTAATTGCATTAAGCTGTTCTTTGAACTTCAATACTCAAGTTTTGTTACTAATACTTGAGTATTGCCTCAATTTGTAAGTTTTCAACTTCTTGAGACAACTCTTCAATCTTGATTTCACAATTGATTGTTATCATCAAAACTCATAGAGAACTAACAATAGGGATCCGTACATGCAGTGGAATAAAAAATTTTTACGAATCCCGAAGAGGATCACTCAACCGCGTTTAAATCAAGGTTCATTAGAAACCATACCTATACGAATTGGTGAGATTCTCTTTTGTTTTGAACTTGTGGGCTACCTTCTTGATCAGCTGAAGTCGACTCTTCGAATCGCCTTCCTCTACCGATATCCATACAAATAACCTTGAACACAAACGGTTGTGTGCTAGCGCCTTCAGTATTCTCATGTCTCTCTTTTCTTTCTCTAGGGTTTCTCATGGCTTTCTAATATGCTTGACAAAAGGTCCCATAGGTTTTTCTAAACCCGATACGCCATTATATTCAAAATTAATCTTCATTAATTTTGAATCTGGATTAAAAAATATATATTAATTAAATCTATCTAATTGATCTAATCTAATCTATTTATGAAATCTGAATTAAAAGCCTTCTGATTTAATTTATCTCTATAAATTAAATATGAGAATATATATATATATATATATATATATATATATATATATATATATATATAAATTAAAACTAAGATATTATATCTCAATTTAAATTAAATCGGATATATGATATATTTAATTCGAAAATTAAATCTGAGATACAATATCTCTATTTCATTAAATGATTGATTTATCCTTATAAATCAAATATGAGATACGATATCTCAATTAGTTTTAGTTATATAATGATTAACCCCCTAGGGCATAATTTCCAACACACTCCCACTTGCACTGGGTGAAATCATTATATAATATATATATATATATATATATATATATATATATATATATATTCCCTAGATAAAACATTGTATTCATTGATTCTTAGACATATATAAGATTCAATGAATCTGGACACTATTGCTCGTGTTAGGCTATTCTTGTGTGTGACCCTGCAAGCCCATATGAGATTGACATTGGGCCAATACTATACTAGCCTACAAGTCACAAGCGGCCTCTAGCAAGACATTGCAACTACCCAATTCATATGGGGATTGATGACATGATACAACCTATCGTACAACCATGTCACGTCCTTTTTGTCACGTGATAATTTAGTCAAGGATAATGCATGGATAATGTCAACTTCCTTTTCTTGACCATTACTTTCTCGATTCTCGAGTAGTCTAATAATTGAAATGGAAACTTCATTCCATCGTAGCATGACCATACATTTCTCAGACTTACTCATCGAGGGGCCCAGTATTATCTCTCTATAAATGTGAGGGACAAATAAAATGATAAGATATATCCAGGGATACAATTATCAATATAAACATGCAAATAAAATGATAACTAAAAGATAATACTTTAAATAACATAAATGTCTAGAGTACAATCACTTTCACTTGCACTAGGTGCAATCATTAATTACTCTAATTCTCATTGTCCTAACATGACATTTATGTTTTGCTTGTGCAAGCGGCTTAGTAAGAGGATCAGCAACATTGTCTTCTCCTGGTACTTTGCATATCTTTATGTCACCTCTACCATTGATTTCTCTGGTAAGATGAAAGCTCCTGAGTATATGCTTGGTCCTTTGATGTGACCTAGGCTCCTTGGCCTGCGCAGTAGCCCCGCTGTTGTCACAGAATAGGTCTATTGGATTTGAGATGGTAAGAACCACCCTTAGTTCAGTAACGAACTTTTTGATCGAAACAGCTTCCCTAACTGCATCTGATACTGCTATATACTCAGCTTCTATTGTAGATTCAACTACAGTGCTCTGTTTTGAGCTCTTCCAGCTTACTGCACCACCATTTAACAATAATACATATCCTAATTGCAATCTTAGATCATCTTGGTCAGTTTGGAAACTCGCATCTATGTAACTAGTCACACAGAGCTCATCCTTTAAGCCACCATATACCAAGAATAAGTCCTTAGTCCTTCTTAAGCACTTCAAAATATTCTTGATACCAGTCCAGTGACGCTCACAGGGATCTTGTTGATATTTGCTGGTCATACTTAAGGCAAATGACACATCTGGTCGAGAACATAACATTGCATACATGATAGATCCAATGGTAGAGGCATATGGAATCTTACTTATGTGATCTCTTTAATCATCTGTACTAGGAAATTGATCCATATTGAGATAGATGCCATGAGACATGGGCATGTTACCCCTTTTAGAATCCTGCATACTGAATCTATGAGAATAGATACAGATATCTATTCTCATACTATATCTCAATTTAAATTAAATCAGATATATGATATATTTAATTCAAAAATTAAATTTGAGATACAATATCTCTATTTAATTAAATGATTGATTTATCTTTATAAATCAAATATGAGATACGATATCTCAATTAGTTTTAGTTATATAATGATTAGCCCCCTAGAGCATAATTTCCAACATATAGCATGCTCACAAAGTTGCTGCAAAGCTTCTCCACCACGTGTCCACATCCCCTTCTTACTTGTAAATCGCCAATTACACTTTTCGATTACCAAGACAATCCATGACCTCAAAGATCTTGTCTAGTCCCATCAACCAATCCTCAGCAATTGAGAATCAATTTTACCATGAAAAGCTGGCGGCTTAAGTTTACAGAATTTAAAAATCCAATACTAGGATGATTCAACAGTTATATTTGGTTGAGGTAGGACTGTCATCGCCTTTTCATTTAAAGGAGGCGTCACGAATCTCTTTGATCCCTCATCTTGTACCATTTTCTCATCTTCTTCTAACCTTTATTCTTCTTCAACTTCTATCTGTTCCATGTTATCTTAGTGTCCAACTTCTTTCTACTGCTCCTTATCTTGTTGTCTTTTGGCCTGTTGCCTTTCTGCTCTCCTTTCCTGCATCTCAGCATGAACTTCACCAATGAAACCCTTATGCTTTTTGTAGTACCCCTAAGAACTGTTGTAAAGGGTCCTCAGCAAGTTGTTCTAGTAATTGTATCGGCACTTGTGCCTGCTTGGTTTGTCTCCCTCTTCTTATTCCTCTTGCCTTGGGGAATCCTCCTCTAATGTTTGAGATTCTTAACTTACTATAATAAATTTAAGAATAACAAATATCAATATCATAGGAAATAGTCATTTAAGACAAAATTTTACTGCCAACATATTTATATTAAACTTCATTAATATATTACAACATTCATTGGTATATGACTTAGCACATGCCTTCTACCTCAAAATTATTTGTACCATATCCTAAGATATTACAAACCACTATTTTATAAATATTCTAGATACCAATACTTCATCTTTGTTTCCTTCTCACCAATATCGATTTCAACTCCTCACCTACATATTGTAGTATACAAACCATTTGAGACGGTAAAGGAAAGTATGGAATCTAAGAATAAGCTCTCCCTCCAGGAGCTCACTTGTCCTTTCTATCCAGAAGTGGGTTTGGGTAAAGTCGTACAAGGTGGATTTGGCCTAGTCTTCACAAGGGTATTCATGATATCCATACAGTACTCTCTGCTCATACGTTGTCCTTTCTCGCTCAAGGTACTGATCGTACTTTAGCTTCACAGACTCGATGTAACATCCCGTTTTTCATAAACGTTTCTGGAGCTGAGAGTTGAAAATATTTTACATAAACAAAGAGTAACTAAATAACATTGTATGTAATGTATCTAACTGAATGTTAACTAATACAGTCATCCAAGTCTAATACTTCTAACATAAGTATCCCAAAAAGACGATGCCTCCGCAGGGTCCTCATACCGGCTTCTTACCCTTGTCCTCGATCACTTCCCGGGATCCTGAAGCTATGGCAGAGGCTGAGGTTCAATTCCCATTGAACCTCAAGTAACGGTTAACCTCATGCTTATGTAAACAATATATGACAGTTATCACAGATATACAACATAATCACAGTTTCAAACAATATCCACATGTAAGGCAATAACATAACACAGCCACTGCAATATGTATGTTATCTCAGTCTGCACATAACCAGTGCCACGACGGCCCATCGTGTCTTCAGCGCTAGGAAAACTCAACGGTGTTATCAAGACTATAACCCGTATACAATTCAACTTTCATGAGCAAATTTCAAAACAGAGTATTATCATGTGAAAACAACAATCATATACAACCAAACCATAAGCATAAGCGTTAATGTTACAATACGCGTCCGTACCTGAGTTTAACGGGTCGTTGGGTACGTTCGTTGACGGTACGCGTGCACAGTCTATCCTAAAAGGGTGATATTGTCTCAATTACTTCTCAAGCAATATTTCAAGAGACATCTTGGTCATACTTGACATTTTTACCCTTGAAGGATTTATTTTCATTTATTTCCACATAATTTTCGGAAAAAACGCTGATGCATAATTTCTGGGCAGAATTTCGCCTAACTTCGAAAAATCATCACTAATTCCAGAAAAATCGAAAAGAGGATCCGTAAAATTTCCCAGAATCCTTGAGATGTCTATTTTCAAGGAAAAATACCGGAACTTACCCAGAACTCATGGATAATTCCCAGTTTCCAGAATTCAAACTGCTGCCCAGAATTTCGCTCAGAAATTGTAGCTTAACTTCTGGGATTTTTATCTTTTTGCACAAAACTTCAATTGACACACTCTTTATATATTTGGAAAGCCCTAAATGTCTACTTTCATCATGAATTTTCCCAGAATTTTAGAACATCATCTTCATCATAAGATACTAGCATTTTTACTACTGACTCTAAAAGTTCTTATTTGCTGAAATTTCGCCAGAGCTTCGCTATTTTGATCATAATCTTCCAAAAATTTTGCTATAACTTCTTCTTCATCAAATTTTCGAAATAAAGCTATTGGAAACCATAAAAACATGAAAATAAAACTGGAATTGAAAGTTTGATGATCAAAATAACATTCCTAGCATTTCTACTTCATAAACTAAGAACTTAAACTTGGAAGCTAAGAACTTCCTTACCTCTTGAAGACTTCTTGCCTCCCTTTCTCCAGCAACTACTCACTCTCTCTTCCTCCCTATATTTCAGCCAAGGCAAGGGAAATTGGTGCGGAGGATGTGCTAACTATGGCTCTCTATTTATAGGCAAATGGAGGTTAAACATCTTGCAACTTTTACTTGATCTTGGCTCTTGGATCATTACTTGGAGAGAAAGAAATGATCTTGCCCCTCCAACCCTTCTTGGCCGAAATTTTCCCCCTTTTCCTTCTAGAATTTTGTTGCTTGGTCTCCAAGAAAAACCTCTCCCTTATTAAATTAACTTAATAAATCCCAAATCCTAATTTAGTTAGGTGTAAGTTGGTGTTTAAATTCAAAATCTAATTCCACTTTTGGAATCATAATTTTATGATTAGATTTATGGTGATTTTTAATTCCCAAAATGTTTAAGTATGAATCTTAAACGTAACCGAAAATATCTTTGGGAATAGCCAAGTTGAAGCTCATAATTCCCTGATTCTAAATATGTATTTATCTTGGATATTTAACTTCAAAATCTCAAGTTATGATTTAATTTCTATAGGTTTTCTCCTAATTTTTTCTAATTAAGCAATTACTTGCTCCCTAAGAAAATTAACTTGCTCACCAAGTTATCTTCTCCTACTCCTTTAATTGATTTATTCTTTTTCTTCCATTTTCCTTAAAAATTTCGTCCCCCCTTCCTTAATTTTTAATTATGAAGTTTTGTCTTAATTGTTCTCTCATGCTCAAGAAGACAATTCCCTTATTGGTCCATTTAGACTTTAAGATTTAGGGTTAATATCATTGTATAATCTATTTACTCTTACTTAGAAAGATTTTGTCTCATGAAGTTAAATTAGGAATAAATGAGTTAAGTCCTAATTTAATCCCTAAAATATTGGTTTTTATATCAACAAGCTAAATTAATTTTCATACTCCTAAATTCTAAGAAAAATTCCTTATAAACAAAAATAAATACAATACAAAAAATTTGAGACCCCATATTCAACTATTTAAAATAGGTATTATGATAATTATTTTTCTTTTTATTATAATAATTTTTTTTCAGGTATTACACTCGATGTACTGCTTCGCTAGCATGTAGTTGGTATACAGAGTGTCGATCAATGCTCTGTTGATATCTAGCATGTTACGTTGGAAAGTAGGTTGCTGATTCGTTTCGGATTGAGCCTTGTCCTCAGGGTTCTTTAGGTTGTTTAACTGGGGATAGTAAAAGTTATCACTCATTGATGAGTAGATTGACACCATCGGCTCAGGGTCGGGCTCAAGCTCAGGGTACATATAGTTAATGGTACAGGATTGTATACTAGCTCGAGGTTGTATACGGGCTTAGGGTCATATATAGGTTTGGAGTAGTTCACTGGCTATGGGTTGTATTTTGGTCTAGGGTTATACACAAGTTTAGAATGGTAAATGGGTTTGAAGTTGAATTCGAACCTCACGATTCTGGAGATCATGGACTTCCTAGCTATACATCTCGTACGTCCGTCCTAAGTAGTTCATGCATAAAGGTAAATCTCCGTCCATCTATACTGTATCAACCACTAAGGTTATATTAGTACTTAGGTCTTATACTACCTAAATCATGCTTTAAGTAGGTTGATGACATGGAACCTAATACAGTTAATTAAACCTATTGGCCAGGCTGGTGTTAGTCTAGTGGGAGTCTCATGTCTATCATGGTAACGAATTATTGTAACCACATAGACCAACCCTATATTGGTTTAAGTATCAAACGATTTCGAAACAACTGTATCAAATTATGCTAGAAACTGTGTTCTGATACCAAAAATGTAACACCCCTAATTCCATACTACTTGTTATGTATATAAACACATGGTATATATATGAATATCATCATAGTGGAACAATAGAGCGTATGGATGAATAAATGATACATATACGTGGCTACAAATTTAAACTAAATGTAACATATTTGGTTAGATATAATAACAGTACATTTATCCCAGTATTTAGATACTAAGTATCTAAACAGTATATATATACAATCCAAAACATTAAAACTCCAGTTGAGTCTTCACTCATGCTACTTACCCTTTATACCAACTCCTAATCCTCTAGATCCTTAAATAGGGTTAAGTATGAGATCCAATCAAATTGAATCTTAGGTAACAGTTAATCTCATGTTTAAGTAATATCAATATATAAGATAGATATTCATTACATTAAGTACAACAATACATAGTACACAACAAATTTTTTATAAGCTCATTGTCCAGTTTTAGCTTCTAGAACTTAGGGTCATTTTGTAAAAATCATAACTCTATACTCAAAGCCTAGAAAATTATAAAATACCCTCCATGTTAAAGCTACACATCTCTACTTTCTTTATGAAAAATTTCATAATTTTTAGATTCCATTTACTTAATCAAAACCCACACATAAGCTGGCTAACTCCAGAGATCATGACTAACGGTTTTTCATATTTTTGAAGAGCCTATTATTTTAGGCTTCAAAATGCTTTTAAAAATTCATCCACCACCTTATTCCCATTGTGTTTTTTGAAATAAACCCATTGGAGACATCAGAATCATGAAAGTCCTAATGGTTTCCTTAGCTTTCAAGTTGGCTAGAGAAGGGAAATTATGATGAGACTTAAGACTTTGTGTAATTACCATTATGCCACCATTTTGTAATTCAAATCTCCTTGGTAACTAGCTATCACCGACTTTAAGGCTTAAGACAATGGAAATATTGGATATTAAAATGAACTTAACGGTTTAGGCAAGAAAAGGTGATGAGTTGGCTTGACCTTTTGGGATCATATAATCATGTGTGAGTTTTATATGCTTTGATCGAAGATTCATGGGAGGAGGGTGTTAGTTCTCTATGTGTTTTGATGATAACTGACAATTGTAAACTCAATATGAAGTTTGTCTTTAGTAAGTTGTAAAACTTACTGTCAAAGGCAAATTCGAGTTTTAGAATCAAAACTCGAGTTTGAACTAGACAAAGAGTAGCTCAGATTTTACAAAGGAAGCCAAAATCCAGTTTGCTCAAACAAACTCGAGTTTGCAAGATACAAAGAACACTCAAAGTTTTCACAATAAGACAAACTCGAGTCTCGATCTTAAAACTCAAGTTTAAGACCAATAAGAAAGAATTCAGAAACTTCAGTGTTTTCACAACTCTTGTAAACTCCAGTCTTGTTTCACAGACTCCAGTTTTGTTTCAAACAGGAAGCAATCGACTTACAACTTGTTTTCTAAACTCCAGTCTTGTTTCATAGACTCCAGTTTTGTTTCAAACAGAAAGCACTCGAGTTACAACTTGTCTTCTAAACTCTAGTCTCAATTGTGTAAACTCCAAATTTTCATTTGACAAAATATTTCAAAGTTTCAATTTTTCACTGAAACTCGAGTTTATGTACTGCAAACTCGAGTTTAGGGACTTACAGAGAGCACCACAATATGTTTGATTTGAAAACTCCAGTTTATGTTTGTAAACTCTAGTCTTGAAGTTTTTGGACTTAACTCTATCTTCTTGTCTAAACCCAAAACTCGAGCTAGTCATTAAATGACTCGAGTCTGGCCATATGTCCAAAATCTCATTTAAAGACCAGAGCTCGACAGTTTTCTCTGTAAGAACTAAAACTCGAGTGAGCCACTTATAAACTTGAGTTTAGGCTTTTGTTCAACACTCATGCTCTCTGGATAAACCAAAAACTCGAGTCTTGATATATACACTCGAGTTTGTGTCGATGATTTTGAAAAACCAGAATGGTGAAGTTTTGAGTAAGTTTCAGATATGTCCAACAAAGATCAAGATGAAATCAGATTTGGATTAAGTGCAATAAATGAAGAACCAAGAACAGGGCTGATCTTTCTCCTCTATCCGAATGGTTCAGCACAAACCATTATGGATCAAATAAAATCACTCTCCAATGGTCAAATAAGGGTTATGGAATGACAAGATATCAGAAAGACCATTTGCATCAACGAATTCCAAGATTCTAGCTGAGAATTGAAAGAACAGAGGAAAATATGCAACTGTCATTTTCCAGATTTATAGCTGAACGTTATAGAAGAAAATGCAACGGCTAGTTCCTCTAATTAGCCTATAAATACCTATGAAGACTCAGAGCAATATACACAACTGAACTCCAACTGATTACATTTACAATTTGAGTCTGTATTGTGTTTTTAATCTTCAGTGCTTATTCATATCTACTCTTTTTGAAGAGTTTGTGTTTGAAAATCATTTTGAGAGAACTCAAGGTTGTAGAACCTGTGAGTTGGGTTATTTAATTACAAAGTGTAAGGGGGAGCAAGTCCTAGGTAATTAAGATTGCATATGGTTTACATTGTTATAATTAAAGCCTGTTGACTTATTGGAAATACCCAGAAGATATCTGGGGACTGGACGTAGGTCAAGGTTAAGACCGAACTAGTATAAATCCTTTGTGTCCGGCTTTTCTTCTCTTACTCTTTTGTCTCTGTTTTTCAAGTTTTGAAAAATTCAGACATCTTTAAAAAGAATTTTTGAAATCCCCAATTCACCCCCCTCTTGGTGATTTCTTCCATTTTCAGAGGGGCTAATGTGGCATGAATCATTTGAGACATGTATGTCTCTTTGATAATTTAACAAGTTAGTGAAGTGAGGTATTATGAAGTCTATTCTGTAACACCCCAAATTACATACCACTTATTGTATCCGATGACAAGTAGTATCAGGAATATCAATAGAGTTGACGGTGTACATATAAAGTAAAGCAGAATAGAGGGCATACATTAACGTTTGGACAATGAGTAACTGATATAGAATGCCCAGGAATAAGCTGGTAATTTAAACATCCCAAAGGAATATTCATGTGATAAAATTTAAAGAGACTTAAATACAGCTTTCTGCTGAACTAAGTCTTAACTAGACCTATGGCGTGGAACCCAACACAGTTAATCAAACCTATTGGCCAGATCGGTATTGGTTTAATGAGAATCTCCCCGTCTTTGATGGTGACTTATGACAACCCCATAGACCTACCCTTTCTTAGTTTAAGCATCAAATGGCTAATAAGAGCATGCATTAACGTTTGAACAATGAGTAACTAATATAGAATGCCCATGAATAAGCTGGTAATTTAAACATCCCAAAGGAATATTCATGTGATACAATTTACAGAGACTTAAATACAGCTCTCTACTAAACTAAGTCTCAACTAGACCTATGACGTGGAACCCAATACAGTTAATCAAACCTGTTGGCCAGATTGATGTTAGTCTAATGGGAGTCTCCCCGTCTTTCACGGTGACTTATGACAGCCCCATAGATGAACCCTTTCTTAGTTTAAGCACCAAATGGTTTGAAGTAACTTTAACAGATTCACGCCATAAACTAGACCCTAATAACTTTCTTCAGACTCTCATCTTAACCGGTGCCCCTTTATGGATCCATCTACTTCACCTCTTCTCGGCTCTGCCGCCTTCTCAGATCCAGGTTCCTTTCTTGAACCTTTAGTCAAGGCTAAGATTCAATCGAATTGAATCTTAAGTAACAGTTTACCTCATGTTCAAGTGATAACAATATATGACAGATATTCATTACATTTAGTACAACAATACATAGCATACAACAAATGCATGTCAACAGTGTATGCACTAGCCAATGCCACAAATCCCCGTGTCCTCAGCGCTACGAAAACATACAAGTGGCATTATCATGACTATAACCCACAAAAAGATGAATCCATAGCTAAACTGAATGTATACAAATATGTGACCTAAGACAAAGTTTTAGCCATGGTGTATGGCCCAAGACCTTGTCTTGTCCATCACTCAATATGAATCCAATAATCATATATAGGCATACAAGACACACAAGTGTTAGAAGTTACCAATATGCGAACGTACCTTTTACAATGTAGTTACCAATACGCTCGACCTTTGAATCTGACCCTAGACTTCTTGGTATCCTATAATGTTACCGTCGGATTATGTCCTTTTTCCATACTTTATAGGATTATAATCAATACTATATCACTTAAAATAATATCCTAAGGATTATTTTTACCTCCTTTGACCTTTTTACTCTTAAAGGATTTGTTCTTTCATTTTTACCTTTACTTTTCCTTAAAAACGCATTGCTAGATTTTCTGGCCAGATTTTTCGATAACTTTGAAAAATCATAACTAATTCTAAAAAAATCGAAATCATGTGATTCCAAAGCCAAAATTCCCCTTTACAAGTATAGCTTTCTGGAAAAATAATGCCTCAAACTTGAAATCCTTGATTCATTCCTAGTTTTAAGTTTTACAACCACTATTCTAGTTTTTAACATCTAGAACACGGCTTAACTTCAAAAATTCCTAACTCCTTGTCCAGAGCTTAATACATTACAAATTCTATATCAAAAAAAATCCCTAGATGTATACTTTATAACTGGAAAATTTCATGATTTTGAAACTCATTTGATACATAAAATACTATCCACAACAATCTCTGCCAGCACCAAATCTAAAGCTAATAGTTTTCCAATCTTTCAACATGATAATATACTGATTCTAAAAATTATTTCCCAACAATTTTTTCACTCCATTTTGAGTTTTAAAGGCAATGGATACTTCCAAACATAAAAGGAAATTTATCCTATAATTTTCTAAATTAAACTACAATTTTACCAAAAACTAAAAGCTTAAGCTTAAGAACTTACCTCTTGAAGTTCTTGCTCCTTCTTCACCTTGCTCCTATGAATTTTTCTCTAACTCAATCAGCTGTTGAATGATTTTTTAGTGTGAAGAAATGAAGAAGGGAAGCATCTCTATTTATAGGGAAAATCTCAAGGCCAAAGTGGTCCAAACTTAGGTAGTATAATTTAGCTTCTTTCTTCTCATTCCTTGTATTCAATTTCACTTTTTAATCTCCAATCCTACCCACTCCTCTATTTGTTTGACATGCTCATCCATTTTTAGCCTTTAAATTTGCTTTCCATGTGTCAACATCTTGTTTCTTCAATTCTCTAATTGGCTAATGAATTTACAAGAGGATTAAGCTTAATTATGGGATTAATTAGGACTGTTGGATTTAATTACATGTGCGACAATCCTAGCCTTTGATCTTATTTGCAATTTTTTACTTTTGGGGCTGTTTTGATTAAGCTTAATTACCCCCCATAATCAAGTTGTTTATATTCCTCTTAATCACAAATGTCATTGTAGGATTGGTTTGTTACTTAATCAAGGTCATTAGTGCTTTATTATTCAAGCTTAATTCTTCATCTTTGGCCCTTGATACTTTTGAAATATTCAGCCCTCTTTGGATGATCTTAATTTCCCCTTGATCATGTTGAAGAATTATACAAATGATCTTAATTAATGCAAGTTTAATTGCTAAGGATAATTGTTAATAGATAACAATTAAACTAAGTGTCTCCATCATCCCTTTTCTTGTCTTATGAGCATTTAAAATAGCTATTGTTTCATGTGATTTTATATCACATTTTATAGCTCCAAATATGTTGTCTCATTAATTAACCATTGGTTAATTAATTCCAAAGTGAAATTTGGAAGAAAATATAATCAATAGATTATGATTTCTTTGAGTCACATATTCACCTTTGTATTTTGCTAATTTATTTACCAAAATACAATGTTTACATGTATTATGAAAATTAGGGTATTATACATTCCAATATAATCTCATTTAATTATCTACAAGACTTTTATTTGCAACTTAATTTATTATTTATTTTAGTTGCAAATATTGGATAAGCATAAGGAATTAATCCTTAATACCAAAAAATATTTTTCTTCCTTAATTAGCTTCTCTAGACCATAGAATATTGTCTCTAAAATTTCTAGGCCAAATTTATCCCCTTACCATTTCTCCAAATGCACATACATTATACATGGAATACATTGATAAGTGCAAGGCATCATGCATCTATTGACTAGTGTAAAGGCTACATTGACAAGTCATGGAGCAAAGAATGACAAATTTACTTTTTTGTCAAAATATTAGGTCCATGTTACATGAAATTATAATCAAACATATAGTATCTAACCTTATTTAACTGTGAGAATTAATAATATGTAAATTTAAATAAGATTATTGACATGTGTAAGGGAATGCACCGACAAGTGCAAAGGCATCCATTAACAAGGGCAAGGGCTTTGTTGACAAACTATGGTACTAAGAATGACAACTCTAATTTTAGCCAAAATATAATGTCCATATTACATGAAATTTAACCAAACGTGTAGTATCAAACATTATTTACACCTGTGAGAAGAATATGTAAACTTAAATGAAATTATTGACATGTGTTCGGAAATGCATTAACATGTGCAAGGGCATCCATTGACAAGTCCAAGGGCTATGTTGATAAGTCATGAAGCTAAGAATGACAACTATATTTTTTTTTTCAAAATATTAGGTCTAGATTGCATGAAATTATACCCAAACATGTAGTATCTAACCTTATTTATACTTGTGAGAAGAATACGTAAACTTAAATGAAATTATTGACATATACAAGGGAATGCATTAACAAGTGCAAGGGTATCAGTCAACTGTTAGACATGCTTAGTTGTGATGATGACAAATATACATATCAATATAAAGAGCAAAATATTTGTATCATATACATTGACTAACTACTTTGTTGAATATAGGTTAGTCCAAGTTCAATTATAGAGAATGATCAAGAGAGGAGATTGAAGAAAGAAGAAATTGTCAAATATTATGAGAATATCAATATCCAAGTCTCTATGATCAAATGGAAGTTAGAATGGGTCAATTCGGAGTTAAAATAAGCTACAATTGGATTCCTGAAGTCATTCTCGAGTACAACAATGTAATTCTAGAGTATGGTACATAAACCGCTCCTATTCAGGCAAAAATCCAAGGAATTCTCGATTATGAAACATCAATTCTCGAGAATCAACGTTTCAGCTACTCTGCTCAACTCTGTTCATGTTTCACTTAGGCAATGTTCAATAATGTGATAATATCTCTCAAACCAGAGATCAGATTGAGGTAACACCAATTTTGTTGGAAATTATACTTCCAATGCATCATTGTAACAAAGTTTAAAGCCCAAAGAAGTTCAGATGAGAGAGTTGTGAATTTCACAAGTTGACACATCAATCAACGCCTCATACAAACTAAGTTTGGTATATTGAGTGTCACTCACAAACGACAAATCCAAATGAGTTGAAATTAGTGCCATTTGAAACTAGACTCACATACCTTTCCAAAGACATCAAGATCATGAAAAACAAAGATCAATTGAAGGAGATATGATGTTTTGAAGTTGATAGTCTATTCAGGATTGTGCAAAAATGTTGGTTCAGAATAGCTTCTATTAATCTGATCATAATGCTCAAGATACAATGAGTTTAGAGCTTATTTTTGTTACATTGGCGCAAACAGGGTCCATTATAGAACCTACTCTATCTATGAATTCTTGAGAATCACAGAGGAATTCTCGAGAACTGTCGAGATAGTGAGCATTCTCCATGAAGCATTCCTAACGAGCATTCTTGAGAACGATCAAGGGATTCTCGAGAATTGACATAAACTTCCACCTCTCTGAAGAGTACTCTCACTAGGTATTCTCGAGAATCAAAAGGGATTCTCGAGTATTGTCAAGTCAGAGAACGTTATTTTTTTAGACATTCTCGAGAATTAACTCTTAATTCTCGAGAATCAACAGACCATGTCACTATCTCAGCAAGTCACTAAAAGACATTCTCGAGTATGATGAACTGATTCTCGAGTATGATCAATATCAAGTCTTTAGCATGAATGAGTTGCAACGGTACTCAGAATATTGGATATAGCCTGTTAGTTCTCTGTGTGTTTTGATGATAACTGACAATTGTAAACTAAATTTGAAGTCTGTCTTTGGGAAGTTGTAAAACGTACTGTTTGAGACAAACTCGAGTTTAGGTATACAAACTCGAGTTTGAGACTTGACAGAGAGTTGATCAATTATGCAAAGAACACCAAACTCCAATTTGCTTAGGCAAACTTGAATTTACAGAGATACAGAGAGCAATCAAACTTTTAAGTTTTGTAAACTCAAGTCTAAGTATTAAAACTCGAGTTTAGCTCAAGGCAGACACACTCGAGTTACAATTTTTTTGTAAACTCTGCTCTTAATCTTGAAAAACTTCAGTTTATAAGAAAGTTTAAGATTTAAGACTTGTAAACTCGAGTCTGGATTATGTAGACTCGAGTTTGGTATAAACAGAGACACTTGAGTTATTGCTTGATCTGTAAACTCCAGTTTTGATTTTAAAGACTCCAGTTTTCTTTTGACAAAAGGATTTCAAAAGTTTCAAGTTTCATTGAAACTCGAGTTTAGATAATGGAGACTCGAGTTTAGGTTAAACTGAGATACTCGAGTTACTACATGATTTCTAAACTTCAGTTTTGAAAATGAAAACTCCAGTTTGAGCTTACAAAGATATTTCAGAGTTTCAGACTTCACTGAAACTCGAGTCTGGGTTTTGGAGACTCAAGTTTAGCTCAAACAGAAAGCACTTGAGTTATTGCCAAATTTGAAAACTCCAGTCTTGAAAATGGAAACTCTAGTTTACACTTACAAAGAGATTTGAAAGTTTCAGTTTTCACTGAAGCTCGAGTTTTGTATATCAAAACTCGAGTCTAGACCATATAGAAAGCTATGCAATATTTCAGGTTTTGCAAACTCCAGTTTGTATTTTTAAACTCCAGTTTTGAGGCTTTAAACTTAAACTCAAGATTTTTATAAAAGCTTCAAACTCGAGTCAATCACTAAATGACTCGAGTTTAGACATGTGCTCAAAACATCTCTCAAGACCAACTCGCGACTTTCCTCTCTGTAAGAACCAAAACTCAAGTCAATCACTTATCAACTCAAGTTTAGGAAACTTTCCAAAATGTATTGCTTTCTAGATGAACTCCAAACTCAAGTCTGACTTTGTAAACTCGAGTTTGTGACGATCAGATTTGTAAAATCAGATGGCGCCAAATTGCGAAAACCTTATGTTTGATGTTAATACTCCATATTCTTCATTGCTACTGTTTCTAACGTTATTTAACTAGTTGCTAGCAAGTTTCAGATGATCTAATGAAGGAAACAGTGAAGATTCAGATTATTAGCTGTAAAGCAAGAGAGAGAAAACATGTTGTCTTTTAAAGTGTTCCAACTTGAATTAAACAAATACAACTTTAAGTACAGCTCACTCCAACACAGGGACATCAACATTATCTTCATATTATTTAAGTTCCAGATTGCAAGAATGTCTGCATCAGTTGGAACCAAAACAGATGAGTCCCATCAAGAATATTTTTAGTGGATTCTCAACAGTTAGTTTCTGGAAGTGGAGCTTCAACAGTCAGATTCAAAGTGCTCTTCCAACAGTCATGTTCTTCATTCAAAATGATCTTCCTCAGCTATAAATGAAGTTCAAATTCGAAGAAGAAACATAGATAAGACATTTACAGTGAACAACATTCAATTTCTATATTCTTTCTTCTGTAAAATATCTTGAGATTTGAGCTTCAGTGTTTATCAATATCTGCTCTTAGAGAGAGTTTGTTTCTATAAAATCACTTGTTTGTGATAATCTCAAGTCAGGGGACTTGGAGATTGGGAATATCAATGTACAACTTGTAAGGGGGAGTGTATCCTAGTGAGAGGATAACTTTCTATTATAGAGTGTGTAACTAATTGTGAGTGATAGTGGAAATCCCAGAGAGTCTGGGGACTGGATGTAGGTCAAGGAGTTAGACCGAACCAGTATAAATCGTGCTATGTCCCATTCTCCTCTCCCATTCTCTGCACTATCTTATTCCTGAGATTAATTTCCAGAACTGAGAGAAAGAATTTTTCAAATCCCCAATTCACCCCCTGTTGGTGATTTGCCCCGTTTTTCATAGCCTACTGTACTAGAAATTGGATACTCAATTAATGTCGAATAAAGAGCATCTGTGAAGAGTTTCTACATGATTACTCAGCACACTAGATGGGCCGAGTATGAGCTATCAGCTGGCACAAATCATCTCTATAACATTGTTCAAATGTTTTGATTATTCAACTAATTCTTCTTCTACATCACTCAATCTTATCTATGATATTACTAATTATCTTCTTAAGTGAGTTGTAGATGATTAACCATTGTTTGAATTTTGATTAGCTTGTGAAGTACTGAAACTGATAAGGAATAGAGTCAACACAGTGAATCCAATTAAGGCTGGCTCATGTTAGCAAAATGTTGAGATATCACATCGACAAAGCAAATGCCGAGATACCTCAAAAGCAAAGCAAAATGCTAAGACATCATGTCGATAAGAAAAATAATGAGATTTCTCATCGGCACAGTAAACTACATCGACTATGTGAGATGGCTCTTCGGCAAGAACTCGGCTAAGGATCCCAGTGTCGGCAACCCGGCTAAGGATTCCAACATAGCCATCCTGGCTAAGAATCCCAGCGAAGCCTAGGTGAAAGCAGAGGAGAGTTCCAAGGCCGACATGCACCTCAAGTAATCACGTTACAGAGAAATGGTCGTTTATTATGTCAAATGCATTTAATGAAGATAGATTCAAATGGAACAAACATTCTGAGCAGATGAAAAACATTCCTTCGAGGCATACTTATTCCAGCTATTATTCTATGTCACAGAATTAAGAAGCTCCAATGGCTACTTCCAAAAGACAACCAATAGTCATATTCTAAAGTGGAAGAACAGTCCAACGGTCGAATGCTCGCAATGGTTGAAACACAAATACCTATAAATTGCGAAGTCTTCAAACCGGAAGAAAGGACGATGATTGATGAATTATTCGACAAAGCCAAAAAAATGATCTCACTTCTTCATCGTCAATATGTCAATGATCTATACACTCTTTGTTTCTCAATATTTATATAGTTTACAGTAGAGAGTGAGATGAATGATTATGTACTTTCGTGTTTATTTATTCAGTTCTGAGAGAGAGAAGATTTATCTGTAAAAATTTAAGAGTTACTCAAGATTAGGTTATCTTAAGAGGGAAAAACTTTGTATTGATTATAGTTTGTAAAGGGAGTGAATCCTAGTGAGAGGATTCCTTCGAGTACAAAGTGTGTAATCAAGCGGGTGTATTGATTACAGTTTGTAAGGGAGAGTGAATCCTAGTGAGAGGATTACTTCAAGTACAAAATGTGTAATCAAGTTGAAAGCAGATAGTGGATTGAAAATCTCAAGTGAAGCTTAGGGATTGGACATAGGTCAAAGCTTGGGTCAAACTAGTATAAATCACAGTTTGCATATTCTCTTCCCTTATCTCTTATATTTCCAGTATATGTTAATTTGAATATCTAACTAATGATTTAGAAGAAGCAAAAAGATTTTCAAAATTCTAAGTTTTTAATCTTAACCCAATTCACCCCCCTCTTGGGTTCAACCGGTTCTTCATTGACAAGTTCCATGAAACATATCAAATTTTAATATTTAGGTTTAGAGTTAAGTAAGATTTTATTATTAATGAGATTGAGGTATTAAGAGATGGAATTTGGAAGTTTGATGCCTAGAAACACTAAGGATGATAATTGAAAGTCATATCTTTAAACTTTATGAACAATTTTGGAGTTTGGAAAATATTAATGAACAAATGATAATATTTTTTTAGTGATTCTCTTTATATTATAAAGTAGGCATCTCAAAATTTTTAAAGTCCTAATTTATAATTTTTGGAGAGATGAGAATTATATACGAAAATTTGAAGTTGACCATTTGCCCTTAATGTCATTGGCCAGAGCAAACAACTCTTTGTGTCATTCTTTGGACTGAACAACATGTTCTCTAAAGAAATGCGTTGATTTATGGGTCATTAAATCGTGGTAGAAAATGAGTTTTCAAAGGGGATGCATCTTGGCTCTATTAGGGCTTATAATTTTTTATCCTTGGGTGCATATTGAGGCTTCCAAACTAATTTAACCTTTATCCTATGTGCCTTTGGGTTAAAATCAAAATTTATTCAAGAAGTGAAGCAAGGACACAACTCGGGTCATCTCTCTTTTAAGAGCCTTATTCAACTAAAAAGAAAACTAAATGTCATGGAAATGCAATAAAATATTGGGGTTTTTTAATCATATTTTCTACACTAATGAAATGCAATGAAAAGTATTTGATTTAAGGTTTTTAATATAGAAAGGGAGTGAACTATAAGAATACAATTATATGGATGCTTTCTTGAGGTAGGGAATTAATGATGAGCTTTAGTTCTTTCAAAAGGGAATTGGGAATAGCGAATTGGATTAATGTAATATTTCCCCTAATGCAAGCTCAATTCAATGGAACAACTCAACACTAACATGTAAGATGCTCAAAACTAAAGAACTCACAATGACATACATAATATATGTCTCAATGCAAGCTATACCAATAGCATTATTGAACAATAGTAAATTCGACAACTAAATAATGGAGAATACACTTCAATTAAACTAAATATAACTCCTTTTTGAAGAACCAAAGCTTGAATCATGCATCTAACCCATCTCAAGAGAGCTTTAAAGTGCCTAGCCACTCAAGGAAGAAAAAGAAGCTTCAAAATGTTGTAGCAACTCTTTGGCCATGAAGAAGGAGGGAAGAACCAAAGCTTAGATCATGCATTTAACCCATCTCAAGAGAGCTTTGAAGTGCTTAGCTGGCCATTCTACGAATGAAAGTATGAAAGGTAGACTCTCTTGAACCTCTCGCGATCTCAACTATGGAAGGAAGTAGCCTTGACCGAGATGAAAAAGGTAGACCGACCTCGACCACTCTACAATAAAGGAAGCTTAGATCAATTCTGGTTCTGTGAATTCCACAACGAGCTAGGATATACAATTGACTAGTGTTGGTATCTCAAAGATGATGCGGAGAAATTCATCAAAGAGGGGAAATTATGACAATACGTCATATAAACCCAAGGCCAAAAGAGTAATAAACACAACTAAACAGGTCGTAGTAATAGCCTGGCACCTGAGAAAAAAAGAGAAGAAATACAAAGGAAACCAGATGATGACAATGAATTTTGGAAAGCCGAGTTCGATTGCAACGTCATCAGCGGAGGTTTAAGAGGAGGAGGAGACACGGTGAGCCAGAGGAAGAAATACCTAAGGAAGGTCCTTTCAATTTAGGACCACCTGAAATTCAAAGAAGATCTTAGCAAACTGGAACCTCCTCGATTATGCTTCACTAAGGAGGATTTGAAGGATAAAGTCCCAGAACATCAAGACAGTTTAGTGATTACGGGCACCCTGGTAAATTGCCTGGATAAAAAGATCTTCGTAGACGCCGGAAGCGCCATAATCATCATCGTCTGGGATGCTTTCAAAAGGATGAACTTTGATCTGGAGGATTTAAAGCCATGCAAAACAACTCTCATAGGGTTTAACAGAGAAGACACTTGCCTCAAGGGATATATTTAACTCAAATTAACACTAGGAACGAAGGAAGCATTAAAGACCAGACGTGTTATGTTCATCAATGCCAACTTCCCATCCACATACAACATAATATTAGGAAGGTTGACTATCCATAACTAGGATATGCTGGTATCTACTAAGCATCAAAAGTTGAAGATAATGAGCAACAAGAATGAAGTTGTTACGTTCAAAGGAGATCGGAAGGAATCCCGACAATGTTACTTTGCCACAGTAAAAAAAGGGGAACACAGACTTTTCTCCCTGCCTCGAATTTGAAAATAAGAAAGGATTATGAGCAAGGACACGTCAAGGCAACAAGGCAAATTAGTAAATATGGTTGAATTGGATATGCGAGACGACACTGAGGTCCAAAGATAAGAAATGGATGGAGAGTTAGAAAATCTTGTCCTCGAAACTGCGCGAGGGCAAGTCACCAAAATTGGCAAAACGCAAGACCTAAAGGTTTGAACCAAGTTGGAAGAATTTCTAGAGAAAACCTAGGGTGTGTTTACTTAGAAGTCATCCGAGATATCTAGGGTGGATCCTGATTTTTGCTGCCATAAACTAGAAATTCATCCTGGGTCAGCCCCCGTGGCACAAAAGAAGAGAAAACTTAGTCTAGAAAGGAGAACAACATTGAGGGAACACGTGAAAGAATTGTTAGATGTCGGCTTCATTCAAGAAGTGTAATACACCACTTGGTTATCCAACATGGTCATGGTCAAGAAGCCGAATGGAAAATGTAGTGTTTGCATAGACTACACCAATCTAAATAAGGTGTGTCCCAAGGATGCATATCTGATGCCCAACATCGACCATTTTATTGACAACTCGTTCAGTTTCCAATTGCTCTCTTTCATGGGCTCTTATTTTGGATACAACCAAATAGTCATGCACCCAAAGGATCAGTTATACCACAAGGGTCTCTACTCTCTAATGTTGAAATGCTTGAACCAGGAAAAGGCCAACTATGTCTTGGTCGAGATATATGAATGAGTAAATGGCCAACACATGGGAGCTAAGGCTCTGTCCAAGAAAGCTCTGTGGGCAGGATATTACTGGCCAATGATGGGGGCCGACTCAAAAGACCATGTCAAAAAATGTGAAAGTTGCTGGAAACACGCCAAAATAATTTGATCCCCCCCCCAATCGAGCTAAAATCCATCACGGCTCCTTGGCCATTCTACAAATGGGGCATGGACTTATTGGGACCATTCAAAGCAGCTCCAAGACAGCTACGATGTCTCATTTAGCAGTCAATTATTTTACCAAATGGATTGAGGCTAAGCCACTTATGACAATTACTTCAGCCCGGGTATGAAGGTTTTTTGAACGAAATGTAATTTCTTGATTTGGAATCCCAATTGAAGTAGTAACAGATAATGGAACTCAGTTTATCAACAAGGCATTCCAAGAAATGATGTTTGAATTCCATATTAAGGACCATTTCACCTTGGTGGAACACCCGCAATCTAATGGCCAAGCCGAAGCAGAAAGCAAAATTATCATTGATGGCATAAAGAAGTGAATAGAGTAGGTAGAATCCAATTGGGTAGAGAAATTGTATCTCGTGTTATGGGGATATTAGGCAAGTGTTCAAATGTTGACTTAGGAAACTCCATTCAGGTTAACCTATGGATGTGAGGCGATGATCCTAGTGGAGATAGGCCAACCATCTTGGAGAAGAATGAAGGTTCTTCAGGAGGGAAAAGAAAAGAATAATGAAGAGCTAGCACTGTGGAGTTGGATCTCATAGATGAAGTCATAATCACAGCACATTGTCGGGATATGGCCACTAAACAATTCATCACAGCTAAAAACAACTGAAAAGTAGAGACTCGGTCATTTGAAAAATGTGACTTGGTACTCCGAAGAGCGGACGTCAAAAATAAAAATGTACAAAATGGAAAGCTGACCACGAATTAGGAAGGCCCTTATTAGGTTAAAGATAAGCTGAACCAAGGAGAGTATATGTTGGAGACATTAGAAGAGAAACCAATAAAAAGAACATGGAATACAGATAAACTAAGAGCGTATTACAGTTAAATACCGAGTTATGTGAACCTGGATAAACTAAGTGTATTCCAGTTAAAAGTTGTGTTTTATGTTAAATTTTTTTCACTTTAAAGCACAATTTTCCTATTTATTAGTTGTTTAAAGTCGCCTATGTCGGCAAACTATTATCAAATAAATGAAGCAATTCTCAGTAAAGAATCATCTTGCAAATTGTTTGATGTATGCCAAGCATGAACAAAATGCCACCAAGGTATAAAAGCCCAGCTTCTAATAAAGCAATCGTGAATGAATAAATGATGTCAGGGCAAATGAACCTGGTCTTAAATTAGCGAAGGTTTTTATGACAAGCTTTTCTAATTATTATGCATCGAATTTTCATTCCGGGGTAACAAGGTGAATTGTCATGCGGACCCTGATCAGGTCGAAATGTTTAAAGTCTTGGTTAAAAACTAAGTTTGAACATGTGGCATATTGCCTTTACTTCAGATTAAATTCCAGTTAAAGAAAGACAGGATATTGTATGGGTTTTATTAAAAATCGTCACTTACATAAAACCTGGTTATTAATATGGGATGAATATTTTAGCAGATTCTGCACAACATATTATTGACTTCGGCCAAGTCATTCAAAAGATCTTTTACACCATATGTGGGTTCATATTGTTGACTTGTCGTATTTGTGGTAAATCTCAGAAATAGGTACGAGTTAGCTAAGATTCATGCTTATATTTCAAAAATGCGATAAAGTATGGAAATAAAATTGGAATTGTCAAATGAATTAAATTTCATTGATATTCAAATTATATCTAAAGTACAAAGCAGTTGCAAATAGACAAATATAAACAGGGTGGTAACCTAGGAAAAATTACAAAAGCAAATAAGGGCTTCATTACCCCAAGGAAGTACAAGTTAAACCAGCATCCCAGCCCTTCAAGGCTTGCTATAGCATCCTTATGTTTGTCAAGGAAAGTATAGCCAAGGATGTGAGGTCATTATAAGTGTCAAGCTCAAGGCACAAATTGAGCCCCTAGTTGAACCTCCATCCCTTCCTTTGTAGGGATTGCTATGTCGGCCTCCTCTTTCCCTTCCTCTCCTAGACCGCCACCTAGTCAGGAGGCAGATTCACCACTAGGTGACAAAAGGGCTAGGATGAGCTTGTCATCGTCAATATAAGCCTTGAAGTATGACCCATAAACATTTAGGTCGTTGCCGGGATTCATAACCTGGATTTGTTCCAAGGCATTGTCAAAGGCACTCGTCGTAGTGCCTTATATCACACCCAGAAGCCAAAGGATCTCAGTATTTGCAGCTTTAACGGTGGCCTTAGCAGACTCTAACTCAGCTTCGGTTTCCCTATGCTTCGTCTAAAGATGTTTCAGTGATTGCAACATAGAAGCCTGAGTCTCCTAAGAATGGGAAAATCTGAGTTCACCTTAGCAAGCTCCTCACAGGCCTTATCATTCTCAGCCTTGGCCTCTTGAAGCTCCTCAACTGCCTTGCTTCTTTGCTCAACAGCTTTATTTCTCTCCTCTTTGGCTTGCCTTAACTCGGTATAAGCCATCAAATATTTGTGTTTCACTAACACAAAGGCATTAGCCACCCCCACTACCCTCATAGGGTGTAATTCAATTTCTTAGATCTCCCACAACTCAGCCTTTGAGAGATTGACAAGTTGAGAGTAGTGCTTAGAGGGAAGGATGGTAATACTCAAATCCTCCGTCACCCCACCAGTCCAGACGAACTCGCGAGGGAGCAAAAGAGGAGGAGGAAGAGAGGCTGAAGTAGCTTGAGCCTCAAAGGTAAGAGCAACAGAGGCCGTGGCAATATCAGAGTGACGGGCCGAGGTTCCTTGACCAGCCCTTGACCATTTGCGTGGAACCAGATCACCGCTGCTTGGTGCGACTCTTGCCTTCCCAAATTATGGAGTCGACCTCTTGTTGCTCTTCTCTATACTAGCGATTGTCTTACCGCAGTTCAGCTTAGAGAGATACGCCGACTACTTCCCTATTCTTTGCTCTACGAAGAAAGAAAACAAACGTTATTATCTACATAATAAAGAAGCTATAAAAGGACTATAACACAAGAAAAGATGTCGTACAAAAGGAACTTCCATTCTACATCTCTGGACTCAAAGGATTTTAGGAAACACGGCTATTTTCTGGGCTCAGCTATGACTTTAAAAAGAGAAGTTTTGAAATTTTATAAAGAATTTTTATATACAATAAAAAGCTTCATATTGGTCACCCCTCGGAGTAAGGTCCAACCCTTCTTATTTACAGGCTCTCCACCAGCACGAGCCATATGGACAATAAAGAAGTAAAAGAAAAGAGCAACTGAGTAAGGTACATTTAAGGACCTACAAAAACACTTAAAAGCGACTATGAAACCCCAAGCATTAGGGTGAAGTTGTGTAAGAGCTAAGTAAAGGTGATTCAAAACCTCGATTTGGTACTTGGTAAATGAGAAGCAAATACCGAGCTGGGAAACAAAATCCTGGTAGAAGAAGAAAAAGGATGGATATGTTCCTTCCCAAGTAGAGTAAATCGGTTCATCGGGACAGGGAGGAGAGACAGTACATCTGTCGTGGTTGCCGATAGGAAGCATGGCAATCTCCCTTGCAGTCATGATTAATAATTTGGTCAGCACCTCATCGGTGACCCATGAATATTTGTCCGTTAAATGTTTTGGGGGCCATGCAACACGCAACTCCTCAGAGAAAGACTCTTTGGCAAGACGAGAAGGCGGACCTATAATACCTATAATAAAGAAATCAAATTACAATGCAAACATAACATACCTGAAGCTAGGAAGCTATGACTTGAAGACAAAGCTGGTAAACATGAAGGAATATCTGACAATGAAAGGGTTGTGCTGCTAAATGCTGGGATGGTTTTGGACTCTAGTTTATGTCGGCAGGAGGCCAAAGTCAATTCAACTTCAGCACCCTTGTGGTAAGATTGCAACTGAGATAGGCACAATCGTCACAAGCGACAACAAGCTCATCTGAGGGGAGGTCTTAAACTGGTTAGTTGTATGTCCTCATGTTGGGAAGTATATAATGCCAGGATTGATTGACTCTTCTCGGTTTTAGGGAGGGGCTCTCGAAATATTTGTACATTCATCCTAGTTCTTGGGCTCTAGAGGATGGGATCACTTCCTACTACCCCCACTACTATACCACAAAGCACGGATTCTTGCTTGTCTTTGTCAGAAAGCAAAATACCCCACAACTGAAATTAGGATCTAGCAAGCGCTGTTCGACGGAGTTTTTCCTCTTCCTCTGGAGTAATTTTATCTAGACTTGAAGATGGTACATAGAGGGCTATTTTTATCTAGTAATTTTTAGCTAAAAGGAAAGAAAAGGGCGACAGAACAATTATATATTAAAACTATGAGAGTGAAACCATTCTAAAGGTGCAAGAAACAGGAAAGAAAGCGGCAGAAAACAAGAACTACGGTTTATGTTCAAGAAACGAACCCAGAAGTTAATAGCTATTCAGAAACCCTTACCATATTCTACCCAAAATCCCATAAATTATTAGAAGAATTACAAAATATAAACTAAAGCAACGGTAAAGGAATGGCAGAAATACCTATTTTTAAATAGGTGAATAGAAGTGGAAATGCACGAATCAGGGAACCTTACAAATGAATAATGGAAGGAAGGAGGGTTCTCTCAGAGGGCAAGTAACGGAAGAGCAAAAGTTCAAATGGAGAAGTTGGGGAGGAAGGAGGCGTATGTATAGGGTAACTGCTGAAGTTACTACTATAGATATGAATCCGAAGAGTCAAAGGCAAAAAAGACAAGTCACTCAAAAATCAATGATGATGTGGAAGAAAAGACGTGGGCATTTAATGTGCATAGTGTGTGCATTTAATGCGCGTGAATACCGCAGACGACTAAGCATGGCGGTTCCACTTGCTGAGTAGTTAAGAGTGGCCAACTATATAGTAATCATGATGATGCAAGAAGAGGAAATGAAAGCCCACTCAGGCATATACAACCCCTCAATTTCTATCGCTGTCGTTGGAGTGAACGACATCAATAGTCGGGTTCAATGAAGATGAAATCGAAGCAGAATGTGAAGGATAGGTAGATTAAGCTAGACCCTACTTATAATAATCTGAATTAGGGGCAACCTGGTGCCGGAACTTGAGAACCCGGAAGTCCAGATGTCAAAAACACCAAACCATTATGAACAAGAACGGAATTCAAAAGAAAAATAACCCGAGTGTAAATCTAAGGGCAAGAGACAACCAGAATGTGGATAAATCGAGGTCTATTGAAGTGCGGACAAAAGTTGAATAACTCAAAAGTAAGATATGGGTTAGACAGTCAAAGCACCAAAGCATTCCGACAACCCAGAGACCTGGACTACCGCGCTGAAGGGCAACTATTATGTACCCAATAATGAGGCCCATTATGGTGTGGCCCAACAAGAGGCAATCCATATTAGAATCCGCCCATAATAAAGGGGGATCTTAACTAACCTGTAATCAAGGAACTTTACTTAGTTGTTACGGCACAATATGTGGCACATAGGGCCCATAGATCCAAGCCCCCAAGTAACTCTATAAATAGGAGGTAAATAAAACCCTAGAAGTAGTGACATTCTCTCTCAGTTATTATTCTGCCTTCACTATGCACACACACCACTCCTTAAGCGAAAGCCATCTTATTTGCACAGTGATCCACAACACTCATTGGTATATGACCCATAGATATCTAGGAGAGCTTTATTGATCCAATATCAACCTACTAGCCCACTGGCTAGACATCTATGTGTTCTTGTACAGACAACATGTATAATTAAATAATTCAAATATAAAAAATGATAACAATTTGATTTAAATATATTTTAAATCTATAAAATTCATATATAAAGTTGTTGAGGATGACAAAATCGAAAAGGTTAACATGAATTTAAAAGTGAGTTAACGCAATTTTGTGAGCTAGAAACATAAAAATGGTAAACTATGTACGTAAACTTGTGAATTTAATTGAGTTTATAGTTGACAAGAGTTTATAGTTTATTTGTAGCTTTTTTTAATCCATCAAAAAAAATCTTTAACTTAAATTGTAGTGGTTACTAACCGCTACGGAAAATAAAAAAAAAAACGCTACACAAAACGACACATCAATCGCTACACATAAAAACAGCTACAAATAAGAAATCGCTACAAAAACCGACACGTAAACTGCTACAAAACAGTTACGTAGATACCGATATAAACACCACACCCACCTCATTTAATATGCTTCAGTCTCGTTTCCTAACACATTTCCTCCTCATTTTCTCTCAAATTTCTATATTTTTGCTACAAGATTAATTATTTCAAGAAGGTAAGTGTTGTTAACCCGGATCAAATATGATGATTATCGCAATATTTATTTTTTTCTTCTTCATTTCTAATTATGTTTCTTTCTTATTAAAAATTGTATGATTTTTTTTTCTAATATATTTTCACCTTCTTCACTCACATTGTTTCTTCTACACTCACATAAATTATTTTATCTCCTTTCACACATAGTATTTATTATATTTTTAGACACATTAATTTTAATATTGGATATTATTTAAATAAACATATAATAAACTATTTATATACAATAATCAAATTCACTTTTTAATATCATTTTTTTAGAGAAATTTTATATAATTGATGATAAAATATTTTGAAATGCCCATATTTTCTAAGTTTATTATGAGGTTCAGTTATGGTCCTAGGACTCTTATTAAACTACTTTGTGTGTATTTATCATAGTGAAGGCGTTAACAGATCAGAATAAGACACAACAAAGAGCATGTTTAATCATTTGGACGAATGAGTTACTGATTTCATATGCGCAGACATATGCTGGTTGCTTAAAATTCCCGAAGGAATAAAAGCGTGATACAAATAAAATTCATCGCGTTCGATCTTAGCTAACGCGTTTAGTTACAGTGATCCAAAAGGTTCAACAATACATATTTAATACAGTCCCAAAATAAAACTCCTTCCAAGTCCTTACGCGTACCGCTTTCCCTTTTCTCTAGCTCCTGATCCTTCTGATCCTAAAGCTAGGGTAAATTCTGAGATTCAATGCCCATTGAATCTCAGGTAACAGTTAACCTTATGCTCACGTATAAACAGTATATGCATTACTGATATTCATTTACAATTCAGCATATAACCATACATAGCACACAACACATGTAATAGCTCATATCTCAACAATAAATAGCACACAACACATGTAAGGTTTACTTCTATATAGCACACAACACATGTAAGGTCCACATCGTTTGCACATAAACTAGTGCCACGCCCCGGAGCATGTCCTCAGCGTTAGGAAAACATCTGTACGGCATTACCAAAACTGTAACCCATTATCAAATAAAAGCTGAATGTATTTAACATGGTGACCTAAGATCCAGTCTCAGCCACAGTCCATGACCCAAGACCCAGTCTTGTCCATGACTATATGAATCATCTCATCACATATAGAGCATACAAGCAACATAAAAGTTAGAGTTACAGTACGCGTTCGTACCTTAGTCCTTGGGCTAATAGTACGTTCACCTTTCGGTACTGGTTCCAAGCCTTTCCGGGTATCCTATAATACCATCACTGCATTATTTCTCTTATACTTAATATCCTAAAAGATGGCCTTAACATCCTAAGAAATAGCCTTGCCATTTATGACCCTTATTCCCCTAGTAAATTTTATTATTATTGTTGTTGTTGTTGTTGTTGTTATTGTTATCCCCAATAATAATAATAATAATAATAATAATTTATTATTTATTATTTTCACCCCTTCCTAATAATAATAACATCATCTATTATTATTATTATTATTATTATTATTATTATTATTATTATTATTATTAACCCTAATAATAATAATAATTCCTCATTTATTTATTATGATTATCAATTAATCATCCCCTTTTAAAATGATAATTTATTATTATCATCATTATTATTCAACTCACTTAAACTCCTATTAATTGCTTATCACAATTTATTTATTTATTTCCCTTAATTTATTTATTTACCAATCTCCTTTTACTAACAACATTTAATTATTTCTCTTTTAACTTAGTATTTTAAATAATTAATTAGAGCCTATAAATACTAGCCATCATTAAGCACATAATTAAATATATTAATTTGATGTTTCTCATGGTTTCCTAATTATTCAATAAATACATACTTTAAATCAATATCTTTTGTGTAATCATATTTGAATATACTAATTTTATTAAAGCATATTTATGACTTACATTATTAATAGTACACCAAAAATCTAAGATCCTAAAAATACTCAGTTATGATTTTAAAATTAATTTTTTATATGAATAAGTCTCTTATAATGCCATCAACAAGTTATGTAAATATAAATATAATATTAGATAGATAAATACACGATATGTTTAGTAAATGATATAAATATAAATATATCGTGTATTCAGTTCAGTAAATAGATATTTAGATATATCTATCTAATATCAATAACAATTATATTAATAAGATATACTAATCTTTTATTTTTCTTTCATTCCATCAGTAACCCGATATATGCATATATGAAAAAAGATCCCAACAATTGCAAGGCATGCCACCGTTCATATATATATTATGTTGCAGCAACAAAACCGTTCTCTTTGTCTGGGCAGTAAGTTCTCATGTTTAGATATATATACATATACCTATTTACTTAACCTTTAACCCTTTTCTTTCCTTTAGTAAACACGTTGTATATATATATTTACATAAGTATGAAGTATCAAAATAGCTATTCTCCTATCTGTTCCGTTTCAGCAACCCATGCACACTCATATATATATATATATATATATATGTTTTTCACAAAGTTCTTTCTTTCTCATGGACACTCACGGCTTTCAATACACTAATAGAAAACCAAAACTCATACAACAAAACAAAAGAGACCGATGACAGCAAAATGAAACCATTATTTATCTAAACATAGGAAAGTTGGTTTAATTATGAAAAGATGCAAAACGAAAGAGCATTTCTTCCGCATGCAACACAGATGCATGCCTCACAAAAAGCAACACAGAAAACAAGCATGAAATAACAACTTTCAAAGGGGACCCGATGACAGCAAGTAACACCAAATTTTCAGCGTGTTTTCTTCATCCATTATATATACATGCAACCACTTTTCTTCTTTCATTATGAAACCCGATGATAGTCCCTGTTTTATGTACCATTTTCAGTTTTAGCTTTCAGTAGTTTAAGCTTGGTTTACTTTGTGTTCAGTCTTCTTAAACCATTGGTAGAAATGCTGGAACTTTGAGAAAGACAAGTCTTAGGGCTTACCTTCACTATTCCAGCCGAACAAGGAGAATAGGGGACTGGTTTCTTTGCTCTGTTTTACGTCAACAGAAACAGAGAAGTCGCTGAACCACGGGAAATTTGCTGAAATAGACCAAAGAAAAAAAAATTTGTCAAAATAGATAGGCAAAAAATTTTCACATCTAACTTAGTTGGTGGCGCCACGTCAGCGGGCGCCACACGTGAGGCCACGTGGCATGGCGCCACTTTGTGGCGTGCCACATGGCGCCTCTTTAAAAAAATAAATAAATAAAAAGAAAATGCCGCGCGTCAGCTGCCACAGGGCAGCTTTTCTAAAAGCTGCCCCGAGGCAGCGTAAATTGGGTGGGTGGGGGGCGTGAATAATTCACGCCCCTTACAGTGTTTTTTTTAAAAAAAAAATTAATTCTTCTTCCTCTTCTATTTAAACAACCACACACACATACATTCATACACATTGCACTGATCCCCGGGAGAGGGAGAGACGTTGGGAGCTTTAGCTTGAAGAAAGAAGAAGAGGAGAATATATCGGTTGAAAGTTATTTTAAGGTATGTTATTTATTGTATAAAATTATTTAGGTAGCTAAATTAGAATCTTTTGATAAATGTTCTTCATAAAATGTTTTGTATCTCTATTTGTCTCTACAATGATGGTAGTCTTATGTCGGTTAGAAAAAATACTAGAATTATAATTTTTTAGAAGTTGTAAGTTTTGATAATAGAAGACTGTATTTGTGTAGTGATTGATTAATAATAAATTTTAATCGGTTTAGATGCATTTTTTGTTGTTTCAGAGATGTAAAACTAATTTTTACATTTAGAAAGTTTAACATCATTGTATTATAGGATATTTTTACCGATTAAATGTTATACAAATAATATATTTGGGTTAATAGAGATATTATGGAAATTTTAATCGGGTTAGTTTTGAAATTATTTAGTAGTACATTAGAGAAAATACCAAAGTATGATGAAAAACTTAAATTAAAAATAATTATTCAATATATTATGAATTTTATTTTTTCGTTTAATTTTTATTCTTATTTGTTGATTTTGGTTTATTTTATTTAAATAAATTTGTATTTGTTGAATAATTTTCATTATTATAATATAATATTTATTATTTTTGTTATTATTAGATGTTAGGAATTTTAATATTTAAATTAATTTTTTTTTCTTAGCATTATATTATTTTCGGTATTAATAAATATCTTTGAATAATTTTACTAATTATGAAATTTTATTTTTTTTATTAATTTTCATGTTTAGTATATAAATTTCGTTATTTTTATTTTTATTATTAAATATAATGAATTTTAATTCTTTGATTAATTTTCGTTAGATTATATTAAATATGTTATTTTGATTATTATTATTGCATATTAGTAGTTTCATTTGTTTATTAATTTTCATTATTATTAAATAATTTTTAATAATCTTACATATTATGAATTTTTATTTTTTTTATGAAGTTTAATTTTTATTATTATATAAACTTTGTTATTTTTAATAAAATATACTATGAATTGTAATGTTTGGATTAATTTTTATTAGATTATATTATATATGTTATTTTCATTAAAATTGATATATATTATGAGTTTTCAATTTTTTATTATTTTTCGTTGATATTAAATAATTTTTAATAATCTTACATATTATGAATTTTTATTTTTTTATGAAGTTTTATTATGATTATATAAAATTTGTTATCTCTATTATTAAAATATACTATGAATTGCAATGTTTACACAAGTGTGGTTCCCACCCCATTTAGTCACCATCCAAGTGTTGTCATTCTTCGGCTTCACTGCTCTAACTCTCCAAGGGCAACCTTGTTCGTGATTTCGACATTTCATTGAGAATAGCGTTGTAATACTCTTATCCACGGTTCCTTCATGATGAACCTTCATGCAATAATGTCTTATTGCGACCTGGACATCACCCTTGGACTCGAATTCTTGTTTCACATATAATGCGTCCCCTCTCGCCCACGGTCGCCGACCCAAGCCTTCAACATCCAGTATATCCTCATGCAGGTAATCATCATGAATAGCGTCATAATGCGGAATCTAGCTCCAAAATGGTGTAATTTCTGCAAACTCACAAATAATACTGTTTATGTGAAAACATGTTAACTAATAAAAAATTATAATATAAATTAATACAACTTCATAACTAACCTGATGATGGTAACATGCTAGTATGTTGTGGAATGACACTATTTGCAGGGTCTTCATCATCTGTATTACTATCATCTCCATCAGCGTCATTTGCCAATAATGTATCTTCATCTTCTTCTTCTTCTTCCTCTTCCTCGTCCTCGTTGTCAAATTCATCTACCAGATACTCGTTATCTTCTCCGTGCGCATTGGTAGAATGTGTTGGATGACGTGTAGCAGAATAAGTCATGTCATATGACTCATTACCGAGGTGGAGTCTATCAAACGGTATTGGTACATCTCGATCCTCTAACATTTTGATATCCACATAGAACTCAGCAAATTTATTTGTAGGACTTTCCTTAAATGTTTCACAAAACATGTCCAAGTCCTCATCATCGCCAATCTCAACACCAGCATATTTGCCGTCCTCAATGGCAACTCTAACCGTCACACAAGATATTACCTGCTCTTGTTGCAGCTTTAGCTTCTGACGGATCTTTTTAGTAAAATCTGCAAATGACATACTTCGAACAATATATATTGCTCGTTTTTTACCTTCAAAAGCCAACCCGTTTGCGCCAATATTTTGTGAACCATTATAATATACAATTGCACGAATCTTATTCATTTTTTTCTTATATTCTAGAATGAAAAAGAAGAAAAATTACAGATAAATCAAACCACACCACGAATTGCAACTAATTAGAAGAAGAAGAAACTCAATGTATATAAGCAATGAGACAAAGAAATGAAGAAACGAAATGTGATTAAAAAGACCAAATGAAAGTGCAAGAAGTGGATGGAGATGAAAATTATGGAAATTGATTTCCTCTTGTTTCTCCATTTGCTTCAACTGATGAATAATTATGTATTCTCTACAAAATACATTAATAAGAACAAATCAAAATTGTGTAATAATAACATAAATTAATGGAAAGTGCAAATTCATAATATATAATAATGATAATAATAAATACAGAAATTAATCAAAAAATTAAAATTCATAATAAATACTAATAATAAAAATAACATATATCATATAATGTGAAAAAAATTAATGACAAAATCAAAATTTGTAATCTTTAGTAATAATAATTATATTAACAAAATTTATATAATAACAATGAAAATAAGTTAAAAAAATTCAAAATTATTCATAAGTTCAATTATTCAGAATTTTATAATAGTAAAGAAAATTAATAAAAAAATGAAAACTCATAATATGAAAAAATAATAAGCAAAATATATTATCAATAATGTAATGTATATAATATTACAAAAATTAATCTAAAAATTGCAATATATAATATATTATACTAATAAATTTAACGAAATGTATATAATAATAAATAAAATAAAATAAAAACTCAAAATTCATAATATGTAAAGAAAAAATTTAAATGAAAATTATTTAATATGAACGAAAATTAAAGAAAACATTTGAAAACTCATAATATATAATAATTATAATCAAAATAACATATATAACATAATCTAACAAAAATTAATCTAAACATTACAATTCATAGTATATTTTAGTAATAAAACTAACGAAGTTTATATAATAATAATAAAAATAAAGCAAATAAAGCAAATTTCATAATTAGTAAATTTTTTTAAAATTATTTATTAATAACAAAAATAATATAATACTAACAACAATAATTAATTAATATATTAAAATTCATAACATAAAATGATAACGAAAATAATAAAAATTCTATTATGATAATGACAATTGTTCAACAAATACAAATTCAGCTAAGTAAAATAAATCAAAATTAACCAATAAGAAGGATAATTAAAAGACAAATTAGAATTCATAATATATATATATATATATATATATATATATATATATATATATATGATGAATCATATATATTGAATTATTATTTGTAATTTAATTTTCTCATCCTACTTTGGTTTTTTCCTCTAATGTTTGAAAACTAAACCGATTAAAATTTTCATAATATCTCTATGAACCCAAATATAATATACTATTTGCACAGCATTTAATCGGGCAAAATATCCTATAATACAACAATCTTGAATTTCTTAAATTTAAGAATTAGTTTTAAATTTGTAAAACAAACAAAAAATACATATAAATCGCCTTCAATTTATTATTACTCATTTACTACATAAATACAGTCTTCTATTGTCAGAACTTACAACTTCTAAAAAATTCTAACTCTAACATTTTTTCTAACCGACGAAATACTACCATCATTGCAGAGACAAAAATATACACAAATCATGTAATGCAGAAGACTTGTTAAAGATATTCTAGTTTAGCTACCTAAATAATCTTATAAAATACATAACATACCTTAAAGTAGCTACCAAGATGTTTCTTCTCCTTTCATTCCTTTTTCACCTGCTGCTCCCAACCTCTCCCGGATGAAAGAAGAAATGTGTGTATGTCTTTGAAGTGTGAAGTGTGTGTGTGTGTGTGTTAGGTGTTAAATAGGGGAAGAATTTTATTTATTTTTTAAAAAAAAAATTGGCAAGGGCGTGCTCTGCGCCCCTGCCTCATCGCTTTGCGCCCCTGCCTCATGCTGCAAATTGCAACAAAATTTAAATTTTTAATTTTTTTTTAAAAAAAAAATCACTGTAGGGGGCGTGAATTATTCACGCCCCCACCCACCCAATTTACGCTGCCTCGGGCAGCTTTTAGAAAAGCAGCGCCCTGCGCCCTGCATTTTCTTTTTATTTATTTATTTTTTTTAAAGAGACGCCAACAGTGCTGGCGTCTCTTGTGTGGCGTGCCACGTGGGCACACCACAAGTGGCGCCCCACGTGGCGGCATCACTTTGTGGCGTGCTCACGTGGCACACTACACACAAAGTGGCGCCACGCAACATGTGGCGCCCGCTGACGTGGCGCCACCAACTAGGTTAGATGTGAAAATTTTTTGCCTACTGGTATATTTTGACAATTTTTTTTTTTTTTTTTTGTCTATTTCAGCAAATTTCCCGCTGAACCACTCTTGCACTCCTACACCCTTCACTCTCGGTTTCTTCTCTCTTTCTCTCTCGGCTTTCTCTTTTTTCTTTTCTGAATGTCGAATGAACAAATGAAAACGAGGGCTGAGTGAAATGGTTTTAAGAGTTCATATGGTCCAGTTAAGAAGCATAACCGATGAATAATGGGCCCAGGGCTCGAGAGGTATGGGAGGTTCTATCTTACGTGAGAGAGTGGAAACGGCGCTGACTGCGTGTTTGTTTACTGACATCTCTGCTTTTCCCTTAGAAAACGCCGGAACTGATTTAGTTGGTGTGATTTGCTTTGCTGGTTTAGTTAGGATTTACCGCTGCTTTCTCTGGTTTCGGTTTGACAGATGATGGTTATTGGGTTATGGGTTCTGTTGGTGTGTGGTCGAGCAGGAATTGCTTTATATGTGGGCCAAATCATATGCTTACTGGACATGGGTTTTGGGCTAAAGAATCTGGTTCAATAGTCCAACAACAATTGCAACTGCTTCTGCTGTTCTTCATGTCGGACTGGATGGAGAGGAAAATGATCACTGTTGGTGTTTCATGTGTTCTTCACGTGGGCCAATTAATTAGTTGTTGGATGGGTTTGGGCTTTCATGGGTTGTCAATTATGAAGCCCATGCCTTGATCCATTTGTTCTTTAAGTTCTCCATTTTATTTTTATTTTATTTTATCTTATTAATTAACTTATCAATTTAACTTATGGAAAATAAAAAATAAATTTTTATTTCCCATAATTATTTTTCGACCAAATCTCATAATTAAATTCCCATAAAATATAAAATTCCAAACTCTCAAAGTTGGGATGTTACATATTTAATAACTTTTGAAATATTGATAATGATTAATTATACATACTATTTTGATAAATATTTTAGAAAATAAATTAATTGACCCAAAAAATTTATTTCAATAGTTATTTTTTTTTTCTTTTTATGATGTTGTAGTGGTTATATGAACAGCTACAAAAATGATAAAAAAATTTAATAAAAAAATATGGAATAAAACATTTAATGATAAAAAATTTAATTAAAAAAGTGGTAGCGGTTTGAAACCGCTACAAATAATAGATATGAAAAAATCGCGGGAAAATATTTATCTCTACAAAAATGGCGGGAATTCTTTGTAGCGATTATAAAATCAGTACAAATATGAAATGAATTCAAACCTCATAAATGGCGGGAACCATTTGTTGCAGTTTCTGAACCGCTACTACGTAACAAACTTGTATAAAATTAGTAGTGGTTCACTTAACGGCTACCATTGTACATCATGTAGCGGTTTTTATAACCGCTACTATTTGATAACGTTGACGTCATGTTTGACACATATTGTGGCTGTTATGTTTAACCACTATCGTTTTAGTAGCGGTTATTGAGTATATAGTATCAGTTATTTTAAACCACTACAAATTTGTTTGCAACAGTATATTTTGTAGCGGTTTCATGAACCGCAACTAATGTCGTTTGTAACGGTTAAAACCGCTACAATTACCTTATTTTAACCGCTATAAATTGAGCTTTTTTTTGTAGTGTGACTCGACTCGATTTAGTAAGATAAAAACATAAACATGATAAACTCATAGAGTCAACTCGCTAGTTTGACAATAATGGTTATGAGTCTCTGTTTATATTGGGCCTTCAGCCCAAGTATTGTTTCAGTACCTTAGTGTGCGATTTTACTTTATTTCATTGGTCAATAAATAATAGAGACTAACAGCCAATCAAGGTTGATTAGGTTATTCAATGTTTTCCCGGTTCTGTTAGCACTGGTTTTCACAAATCAATATAGACTTGGACAATATTAATCCCACCAAAATCCTTTCTACACATTTTTACAAACACCTGATGTGCATCGAAATTCAAAACATTTCATCAAACTTATTAAATTGAATTTATAATCTTATTTGAATAGCTGCATATTCTAAACTCCTACAACACAGAACACCACAAATGAGTAAATCTTAGAAGGGGGGAGTTTTCAAACATACCCCCACACCCACAGTGTTTAAGATCAGTGATGGAAGAGGAGGAAGAAGAAATTGCGTGTCCTAGCAACAACCAATTTCAATCATGTCCCACAAACGCAGTCAGCGAGGAGAAGAAGAAAAATCAAAGTGATGAACTCACCTCCATATTCTTACGGTGGCTGACGTCGAAAGAAAAGAGAGATAGTAGTGACATGAAATCTTGAGTAAAGGAGGAAGCCAATGGCAGATAATGAACGACACGCACACTTCGGTGACAACAAAGACGGACGGAGGAGGACGACAGCTGCAACGAATGTCGATGGAAGGAGTAAAATGAAGTTGGGGTTTTCAAGTTTCAGAAGTCTCCTTTGGTACGGTGGAAATAAGGCGGGCTGTGGAAAATTTACAATTAGTTTTTTTTTTTAACACCCCCCCCCCCCCAACTTGCATTATATTATTACCTGAATGTAATTGTCCCAAAAGGGAAAAAAAAATAAAATCAATGATCATATTAGAAAGCATTAAATTTTCTACAATGCTTGAGAAAGCTAAAATCACAATTCAACATAAGATTCTTAACGAAAATGTTAAGATCAATTATATATAGTGATGAGGAAGTTACTACTAACAAGCTAATTAAGCTACCTATGAATTCAAAGGGAACTATTGTCACATACTAGCTAATGTCTCACATGCAAGCACATATATTAAAAAGTAAATTACATAAAACTTATTATTGAATAAAATATGAAAATAATTCGTCAGGATCTTATAGCTCAAATCACACCGGAAGAGAGGTGCCTTCATTTATATTTCTGTCCATTTTCTCCCTACTTTATTTATGTCTCCACCATGGGATCAACTTCAAATAGTTGAAATTTAATGTTATATAAAATACACAATACATGTAAATAGATTTAAACTGTTAAAATCATATCTAGATATTTCAACAATATAAATTATTGTTAAATTATTTTATAATTGTTTACCTTTTATCACAGCAATTCTGAAATGCTTGTTTTAAATTTAATTAGTTTAAATTATAATATTTTGTGTGCGTGTGCATGTTTACGTTTTTTAAGAAAAAAATAGGGTAAAATCAAATAAAAAAATATCAAACAATATTAATTTATTTCTGTATAATTTCTTGAGTAATGTCAAAGTCTCCTAGTATTTATATTCTTCTTGATAAAAATAAAAGTAAGAGAAAAATAATCAAATTTCATTTACAGACATAAATATAAAATAACGTTAAATTGCAAAATCAAATTTTTAATATATTTTCACTTGCTTTATTAGTTTTAAAATTTTTATGAAACTTTTTTTTTTTTTTACTTTTTAAATGTATAATATATGGAGCTTTTTTTTACCTAATTATATGTAGATGAAATCCATAAATATTTCGTAAGAAACATGCTCTGATAATTCAAAGGTAGTCAATGAAGTTACCAAAAGACACTCCAGCCATCGCCAAGACAAGATGCTTCATGGTAATTTATTTTGAGTAAGAAGCATGTTCTTTTTCGTGAGCACAAAAACCAGACTCCGCTGATTGCAGAAATTATCTCCTTTGAAGATAACAGGTACATGGATCATTTCCAGGTTCCAAATTCCAATGAAGTCGCTAATATACAAAGTTCGGATTGGAACACACACGTGCGTGTATCTACCTATGTATATATAGATATATACACATAGGTATATATACATATGTACATATGTATATATAGATATCTATTCATAGGTATATATACATATGTACATAAATATGTATAGATATCTCTATATACATATGTGCACATATGTATATATATTAATGAAAACTCTACCTACGATTTATATATATGACAAAAATATATAATTACAAAATTTTGGAGTTAATTTAAACCTTGTGTAAATATTAATTAAAACCAAGACTGATCTTAGCTTCCAGAAACTTTTGGATCATGTTTACCTTGGCTATCAATTTGTTTTGAAGAAAAAATTAAGGGTTAAAGTTTAATTTTACTCCAAAAGGACTAACTTTAATTAGCTTCCAGAGAAAAATAGTTAAGAGATTATTTTTATTTTATATTTTATATATACTCATTAATTTTTTTTAGCAAAAGTAGATTCTTACGAAATCAAATATGGACCATCCAAATTAGATATAAACAGTTCATATATGCTTAACTACAAGAAGGAAGACAGGTTCTAGATTAGACTTTGGCACCAATTTGAATAATTACTTTCAGATTATGAGTGATTTTTTTATGATTAAATGTTTTCCTCTATTTGTAGTCCTAGAATCTCAACATATCACCCTGATTAGTTGTGATTTAATTTGATTTAAGCTACGTACATATATCTAATACCCATTATTGGATGAGAATAACACAATGCTTCTAACATTAGATATTTGTTCATTAAAAAAAAAATTCAAAATACTTTAAAATCTCATGAAACTCAATAGTCCAAAATCCAAATATAACATCAGTAATTGAGCTATAAGAAATTAACATAGCCTCCCCAGAAAAATGGACATATCACCCGCACGTACTGGATTCATCGACTTTATATATGCGAATTTCTATCTTGACTGCTGGAGAAGAAGGACCTTGAAAATCAGTTGGAACCAGAAGGAACTTTGTTGTAGCAGGAAAATTGTTGCCAAGGGAGTGATTGACAAAAGATTCCACTTTCAGACAGCTTCCCTGTGATCTAGCACAAAGTTCATACTGATACATCTCAGCCGATGACTTGGGGCCAATATGAAAGACATGGAACATATTGCCCACACGCTCCTGACGGTTTGTTATAATAAATAAATTAGAGTCAGTTAGCTCTTTAAGAACAACGACTTTCTGGTTGAGCCCCAACTTGACATAGAAGTAGCTATCATAATGAAAGTCTATAAAGCTTCCGTGATGCTCATGGTTGATGTGCTGAGACAACGTCTTGCTTGGAGCAGTAAACTGGCAACCATCAATTGGGCACCAACATGGGATGTAGACGCAATCTTTCTCATGGATACTTTTGTTGATGCGAGTAGTTTTCTCTATACATCCATGTCTTGCATAGCGGCATGATAATTTAATAGATTCTGCAACCTTCTCTATGGCTCGGCAACGGATGTGGCCGATGGGTTCCCGGCATGAATGACACTTATGGGCAATTCGGACACAGCAGGTAGAGCATGCAATATGTCCATTCTCACACTGCATTGCCACCAAATCACAAAGAAAGTTTATCATCGTAAATTTGTCGAATATGGAGCAACAAAAGAAAATTGTATTTGAAAGGCTTGAAAATTGGAAGCATAATTCTGCCAATCCAGATAAGAAATAAAGAAACCTTCATATAATGGATTGAAATATTTCTAGAAAAGCTCTAATGATTGAAAATAGCACTAACAAGATTCACAAGAACAAATAAGATATAAGAGGCGGGGGATAAAAGTTGTTATAATTCTCTAGAGGTTCACCAAACAGTTTCTTTTCTTATAAGTTCCCTACAATAATGTGGTGCAGGAACAAAATGAAATTATTTTCATCAAACTTGAAATTATCGTCCACATTAACATGAAAGAATGATCCATAAAAGACAGCATTGCCTCAAATATTCAGCCAGATCCACACATAAAAAGAAAAAAGAAAAAAACAACAACAACAACAAAAGAAAAACCAAATAAAACAAAACAGCATTGATCCACAATTTCTAGCACTAAGAGTGGAGATTAAAGAAATTTCAACAGGTTTTGAAGTGAACCATGTTCCACTCAGGCACTCAATGACATCTACGTTAATACATAATAGGATGCATCATGCATGGCTATTTTAATGATAGATTGCGTAAATCAGGCAAATATTGTATCCATTTGTTTGATGAACAAAAGGTAGGCAAGTTTTAATAAATCACATTTATGAGTTAGAAATTCTGTATGCATAAGTGATTCACATATATAAATAGAATTTTCGATTTCGAATCTTTTGATATCACATAATTGAATCATGGAAAATAGAAGTTTTCATATCCCTTGATTATTAAGATGTTTCCTCAACTTAGTGCCAATATCACTTCCAGTCCCGCTACTCCCTATACCATATCTATGTGATTGGAAATTGTTATCAATATATCCCCTCATTTGACTTCTTTTAATCATCAAAGATATACTAGTGGGACAAAGGTATTAGAGATCATTTTTAATTTTAAGAAAATGTAGAGGACATGAAAAGCTTATGAAACCATGCCTAGAAATTCAAAGTGAAAGTTGAAACCAGACCTGAAATACAGGAGTAGTCAAAGGCTCACAGCAAATGCAGCAATTGAGAATATCTTGATCGGTGAGAGTCACAGAAATTGAACCATCCCTACCACCATCACCGTCTCCTCCAGAAGCGACTTCCTCTTCGATGTCAACCACTTCGTAGACCTCTTCTGATTCTACTGATTCTTCTTCTTCTTCTTCTTCTTCTTCTTGGACGCCTACTGCTTCTTCTTCGGCGTCAGCATCTTCTGCTTCTTCAGCGTCTTCTCTAGTCTCTTCATTTTGCCGTTCTCTTTCTTCTTCCGTGTTGCTTTCACGATCTTCGTGGTTGGTGCACCCATCTTGTGCCTCTACGACATGTCGTTCCCCGGACTCTCTACTTCTGTAGCGAATTGTAATCCTAGGTCGCTTTCGAATTGGAGAGTTGTTGTTCCTGCTTGGTCCCTCTCCTGGGGATATCGCCATCTCTCTCACAGTTTAGTTTTTTATACACTCTTGTCAAACTAAATTGGTTGTTCAGTATTGAAAAATGATACCTATATATATTAGTATCCTTCATTTCGTGTACAAACTTTCTCTAAATTTTTCAGTACTTTTTTGGATAAATATCATTATATTTATTGAATCAATATAACGAACCAGTAATCGGATGCCACATGAATTCCAAAGAAACTATTGTCAAATAATGATATGGCGCCACGTCATCGTATAGAGATTTAAAAATAAATTACATAAATCCTGTGCATTGAATAAAACAAGAAAATAAATAACGACTTTCATGAGATGTGAATCAATGGATTAGTTTGTTATAAATCTTATATTTAGTATTGCTGTTAATTGGCATAAATTGTATACTTTATATTGATGATGGAATTATTACAAGTTTTATGAGTATATTTAAATATTAAGAATATGATGATTATGCTATTCAAAATTTCAACGATAAGATTAAAGCATTCAATTTCGTGTATTGCTTGAGAAAGGCAAAATCACAATTTAAACATAAAAAATCGATGAAAATAGTATGTTAATTAAATTATAGGAGTAGAGTTCGCCGAATTAAATACGTATTTTAATGTATTCAGTTCAATTGTATTGCTTAAATCTTATTGTCCAATGAATTCAATAAATATTTAATAGGAAAAAATATTTAGCAATTACACTTTTAATGAACAAATAAGCCAGAATCAATTTTTCTATAAAAAGAAAGTTAAAAATAACACCCTTAACTTTTAGATTTTTGACACATAAAATCATACCGTTAAAATGATTGTTAAATTAAACTGATTGGAAGCCACATCATATTATTTAAAAGTAATTGACAATAAAATGTATTTTTTGTATATTTTATTAATTTATCTTAATTAAAAATTCAGAACTTCATCAATTGAAGGACAATTTTGTGGTTATATTCATTGACTCATTGTTGTCAAACTCACGAGTTGACTCTCCAAGTTTACAGATTTTACGTTTTTAACTTAAAAAATTGAGTTAGTTTGTACTTGAACTCGTGCTAGCCATAAACTCAGTTAAACTCACGAGTTAACATATCAAGGTTTTTGTTTTCACGTTTTTACCGTACATCTCTTAAACTCGTGTTATTTTGTTTGTTTTGATCATGTTGGCTTTATTAATAAACTTTATAGAAATTTACTTGTTGGATATGATTAATTATTCATATTTAAGTTAAATTATTGTTATTCTTGTATTTTTATTATTTTATTTTATACTTTTAACCCCTATTTATTAATAAACGTAAACTTTTACGATTTTACGATTTCAGTTTACGATATGAATTTATATTCTTATCATGAATTTATTCAAACTCATGAGTTTAACAACCTTGATTATACTAATAACAATCCCTAACATAATCTCTAATTGCACCATCTTTATCATCTACCTATCTCCATCTTTGGCAAGGTCTTTTACCCGCAACTTTTCCCTAATGAAAAGAATCATTCTTATGATTTCCACCTCAACTAGATTCTTCCTTCTGGTTAATGCCTAACAACATTATGCTTGCCACTAATTCAATGAGCCATATTCATAATTCCAAGCAAGATTAGAAGAAATTAGTAGCTTTGAAAATTGATTTCTCAACAGCTTTTGACAGGATTATCTTAGTTATTCATCAAAGCCATCAAGAAATGCATGTGCTTCCCCCAATAAGTGGGTTGATCTCATCTCTTAGTGTCATACAATTATTCAATATCACATTTTCTCTAATGACCAGCTCACTCTATCAATTGTTCCTCTTAGAGAGGAGTTCGACAAAGGCGATCCTCTCTCACCTTATATATTTTCTCAGCATATGTGTTACGCTGTCTTATCTACTACTTTGAAAATTCTAGACAATGACATGGTATTTAAATCTGCCATGCATGATGCTCGAGCTATTTCACACTTAGTTTATATGGATGATTCCATTCTTTTTTTAAGCTCTCAAGTAGTGCTGTGAAATTCTTAAGCATGTTTTTAATTGGGATAAGTATTATTTTTGTCCCAAAAGTTTTGGTTCAAGAGTAATGGGCACCGATAAGTTTTTTTTTAAAGTAATTTTAGCCCAGAAGTTAATAAAACGTAGCAATATTGTCCTTTCGTTAATCTTGATCGTTAAATTTGTGTTACATTTTGTAAACTTAAGGGGGCAACATTGCTTCTAAAAAAAACTTTCAAATACCTATTGTGTCCCTTAGCAAAAACTTCCAGGGTAAATTGTTATGTTTTGTTAACTTCTGAAACAAAATTGCTTGAAAAAAATTTTCCAGGTGCCCAGTGCTTTTCAACCAAAACTTCTGGGGCAAAAATGATATTTATCCTTTTTTTTAATTTATATCGTTCTTGGTCTGGTCAAGAGCACAATCATACTATATCTTCCTTAATTTTTAGTCCTAATGTTTCTCAATTACCAAACAACCATCTATCCAACATATTGGAAATTGGTTTCTCATTAAGATTGGGTAAATATTTGGAGACTAGGGTTGACCCAAGCAAGGATAAATCTCAAATTTATAATCATGTATTAGCCGTACTAATTGAAAGACTTTCTACTTGGAAACCAAGGTTGTTATCACAAGCATTTTGAGTAGATGATGTACTCACCAAACCACAAGACAGAGGCAAGTAACCACAAGACAGAGGCAAGTTTGAGGGGAAGTGTTAGTGACAATATTTAATAGCTAGGCAAGCTGGGCATGACAAAAATCTACTAGCCTATTTGATGGGGAGTGTTAGTGACAATACTTAATAAGCCTTGGACCCAAAACCTTAGGTTAATTCCTGGGATTAGGTACTCTTCTTCCAATTTGAATAATTAGTGTTCAATTATTAGTTATTTTTCTGACTAAATGTTCTCCTTATTTGTAGCCCCAGAAACTTGACATATCACCTTGATTAGGTGTGATTTGATTTAAGTTATACACATGTTTAATACCCATTGTTGGATGAGTGAGGACTTTTTGTATGTTAATTTTGGAGTTTGCAATCAAAAATTAACTAAGGGTCGCATATAAGCAAACCTAAAATCGTTTTCTCTTCTCGAGGAGCATTTTATTGGTTCATAAGAAATCTAAATGTCATAAAAATGCAATAAAAACAAGGGAAAATTGGTTTTGGGTTTTTCAAATTAATAATTTAAAGAGTAATGCAATTTAATTAAATGCTAAACTATTATTTCTGGTATTTTAAAAAAGTCTTAAGGTGCAAATTGGCCAACGAACTATTATCCGATGAGCATCTGGCATAAAAAAGTATTGAGGATGCCTTAATTATCAATGAACAATTAAAAAGTGAAAAAAAAAAAAGCACAATGCTGTTAAACTATCCCGTCACTATCTTAGTCTCTCTCTCTCTCGTTTTTGTCTTCCATTGATTGCCACAGTGTCAGCGATGTCGGAGTCTCCAAAGCTTTCATTGTTGCTGGGTGTTCCACTCACCTTCTTAAACACATCAAGGTCTGTATGCAGCTTTAGGGCGAGAATCACACACCGAAAACCAAATCCAACAGTCCACAGCCTTCGACCGACACTCACCTTACACCCTAGTTCCGTCCCTCCGATGCCACAGGCAGCTGCCACGGCACCTACTTGCATGGGTCCTATCTCTGTGGGAGTTTTCCTTATCCAACAAGAAGGCATAACCGCTCTTTTCTCCAGCTTTTCCGCCATTGTCCTCCGCTAGTGCCTAATATTTTAATGTAATTGTGATAGTTGCTATTTTTTTAATTGTTATTTGGTTTTTTTTCACTTTTTGATTGTTCATTGATAATTAAGGTACCCTCAATACTTTTTTGTGCCAGATACTCTTTGGATAATAGTTTGTTTGCCAATTTGCATCTTAACCCTTTAAAAAATGCTGAATAAGTGAACGGATTTCAGTTTGAAAATATGAATGATGAAATGAGTCTTGATAGCAAAGTTAATGGCTCCTTAAGTCAAATTGAAAAATTCAAGAAATCACATTGAGTCCAATTTATATAATTAATAACTAATCCTACGATTGCACTCATAGTCATCTCTCAAATAAATTGTTAAAAGCCATTTGATGTGTGTTTGAAAATTATTTAATGTACTTGCTTCCTCTTAAATAAGAGCACAATTGGGACACTCAATATGAATTAACCCAACTAGACACCATAGTAATAACATATAATGCATAATATCATTAAGACATAAGGAAATATGTTCAATACAAAATCCATGTGCATCAACAACAAAATTCAACACAAATATTAACCAATAAAGGGCAAATGAACACTCATCCAAGTCTCACAAATATGTACCAATACATAATTAATTCAAACAACTCAAAATACACATAATGAGCTAATGGAAAACTAATAAACTCCCATTTGTAACACATTGAAGCTCTAGCCAATTTCTCAATCACCAAGAATCAATAGATTTAGCTACGCATATCACATAGCTAAAACTTGTACACAACACCATAAATCCATGAGACAGAGAAGGACAATGAAATATGAGAGTGGAGAATCTCGTCAGAAAGCTCATAACCTCACCAGAAATAGCAAAGGTAGAACATGAAGGTCGACAGTGTGTCTCCAAAGAAGAAGGTTGAATGTCTCCGGTGAAGTCCAAAAGGAAGAAGGTCACTAGAAAGTTTAGAAACTTGCAGAAATAATGGAAGACGAAGGTCTTTGTTTCTTTAGGTCACTGTCAAGCTCGATATTTTAATCTCTTCTTCTAGTGTTGGTAAGCATGAGAGGGTCGACAAAGAAGGGGAAGAAATCATGCACTCAGGCATTAGCGAGGACTAGAGAATCTGATGGTGGTGGTGACTCCCTCTTGTCTCCGTCTCTCTTCACAACTTTCCATTGAGCTCTCTACACATTAATTGTGATTGGAGCTAAGCAAAATTTCTTTCTCAGGCTCTTGTTCAAACTCCAAGTTAAGGGTCTGTTTCTCGCCAAAACCCCCAGCAATAGAAATATGGAGAGGAGGGTGGTCCTTGACGGAACTACTACTAAAAGTTCATTTAACAACACTAATTAACATCCATTTTTAAAAAACAAAAGTTAAAAAGAGGTGGTGATAGTTTTGAAATTTAAGTTTAACATTAAACAACTATTTTTAGATAAACAGTTGTTGAAAGTCAAACTTTCTATGAATGTTTTTAAAAACAATTTTTAAAATTTATTTTTAACGACTTTTTAAAAAACAATGTTGAAAGTTAAGCCAAAATTTCAAAAAATATAAATATTTGTGAGTTTTAATAACCGTTTTTATAAAACTTTCGTTAAAAGAAAAAAAATATATGATAAAGACGTTTATTTGTAGTAGTGTGGTGGTAGTGGCTCTGCATCTCTTTTCCTATTCGGTGGCTTAAGCTCTCTCGCTTGACACTCTCTGGTGTGTATTTTTTTTCTTCGCAGTGCAACTATCTATTCCTAGCTTCTGAATGTTGAGGAAAAAGAAGCAAAATTGGTCAAAACCTATTTCAACTAGGGACCATTCTGTGAACTTTAAAAGTTCATTGAAGGACTGAACCTCATACTTAAAACTTTTATGAGGTAAACATGTAATTTTCAAAACTTTTGGATGCTTATCTATAATTTTCTATGGTCTTTCCCTTCATAGATTCTTTTCCGAAAATTGACATTTTTCAAATTCTCCACTTTTCTTTCAACCCACCTCCAATGCAAAATTAAACACATGATAGCGTCAAAAGTCTAAGAAATTGTTTGAATGAATAATTAACAAATTATGACTATTTTACCCCTAATTATACTTAATTCAACACAAATGTACCTAACTCATATTTGTGCTTAATAATGCAATAATGCCATTCAAAATTCATTAAAAATCCTAAATTAATCATAAAAAAACTTATAAAAATATGGTTCAATCAATGAGAATAATACAATGCTTCTAGCATCAGATATTTGTTCATAAAAAATCCAAAATATTTTCAAATATCATGAAACTCAATACTTCATAATCCAAATATAACATTAGAAGTACATTTGAAATAGTTCATAATCCAAATATATCATTTCACTGACTGTATGGGCAAGTCGGACGTAGTAATAAGCATGCAATAGTCCATTCCCATACTGCATTGCCATCAAATACAAAGAAAGTTTAGCATAGTAGATTTGGCAAATATGGCACAACAAAGGAAAAGAAGTATTTGAAATGCATGCAGATTAGAAGCATAATACTACCCATCCAAATGAGAAATAAAGAAACGCCCATAAAATGGATTGAAATAGTTGTAGAAAAGCCTATAATAATTGAAAAATAGCATAAAAAAGATTCACAAGAACAAATAATATTTAAGAGATGGGGGATAAAAGTTGCTATAATTCTAGAGGTTCACCAAACTGCTTCCTTTCTCCTAGGTTACCTACAATAGTGTGGTTCAGGAACAAAATGAAATTATCTTTGTCAAACTTGAAATTATCTTCCACATTAAGATGAAAGAATGATCCATCCAAAGACAGCATTGGCTCAAATATTCAGCCAAACCCACCGAAAAAACAAAACACTATTCAACAACTTCTATATCACTAAGAATGGAGATTCAAAAAAACTTCAAGAAGTTTTGAAGTTAACCCCGTTCTACTAATGACATCCATGTTAAAACACATCCATGTTAAAACATGATAGGATGCATGCATGGCTATTATTTTAGTGATAGATTCCGTAATTTAGGCAAATATTGCATCCATTTGTTTGATGAAGTAAAGTAGGCAAGTTTTAATGAGTCATATTAAAGCACACTAACAACAATATCCAACGAGCAAGGACTTGATCAGGAAAGTTAAAACCAAAATCTCCACATGCACTCATTTCAATACATTCAAGTACATCTTAAATTCGTTAGAAAAATAAGTGAACTTGGATTGCAATAAAGTTCTTACTATGGCACTCACTATTTATCAGAAATAAAGGTTCATACCTCCCACTGCACGGAGCCACATTCGATTAATTAAAGTCTCTCACTCGCATTCAAGAGATAAATGGCTGTTCATTGCCATATTTGCATTTGTATGTAGGTATATCATTTGAAGGAAACATAATGCAAGATTATCAAGATAATATGTTGGTGTTGGGACTTTGGGCTCATAGCCAATGTCAATCAACATAATGGCAAATTTATGAGTTAGAACTTCTGTATGCATATGTCCATTACATGTATAAATCGAATTTAAGATTTGAAACCACATAATAACTCATTATTGACGTCACTACTACAAAAAAAAGGTTACTACTACCTTAAAAGACGTCCTTATTTTTTAAAAGGAAGTTAAAAGTGAAAGAGTGGCATTCATGTAATTATCTGGTTGAATTATATGTATTTGTGAACCTAAACAATTATTTAGGAAGCCTAAATTCAGTTAAGGCATCGTAAATATATTTCAGGATGCCTAAGAAATTAATTGTTTGGCGCCATATAATGCTATCTATAGAATTTTTTTGGCGCCAGCAACTTTGTGGGAAATATTTTTAATTTTTGTTTGATTTTGGGTGACCTGAATATTATAAAGGACGCCTTAAATTATTTTTTTGGCGCCCTATAATTCATCCAGGTCACCTAAAATTGGGAAAAATTCATCTGCGGATTTTTTTTTTGGCGCCAGCTACAATATAATATATGTGGGAAATATTTTTTTTTTTGGTGTTGGGCGACCTAAATAATAACAAAGACACCTTAAATTAATTTTTGTCGCCCTATAATTCATTCAAGTTGCCTAAAATGGGGAAAAATTCATCTAGGGATTTTTCTTTTTTGGCGTCAACTACAATAAAATATATGTGGGAAATAATTTTTTTTTTTTTTTGTGTTGGGCGACTTGAATAATTAAAAAGACGCCTTAAATTAATTTTTGGCGCCCTATAATTAAGTAAGGTCACCTAAAATGGGGAAAAATTCATCTGGAGATTTTTTTTTGGCACCATCTACAATATGTATGGGAAATAATTTATTTTTTTTAGGTTTTGGGCGACTTGAATAATATAAAGGACACCCTAAATTGATTTTTGGCACCCAATAGTATAGTATGATTCAGGTCGCCTCAAAACCATTTTTAGTGCCCTATAGATTTATTCAGGTCGCCAAAAAGCCCATTTCAATGAAACCCTCAGCTAATTTATCACTCACTCTCAGCTCATTTATGTACACACTCAGCTCGTCTCTTCCCCGCCCCCTGCTCAACCGTCAACTAATTTATATTTCACTCAGCTCATTTATTACACACTCAGCTCGCGTCTCTTCCCCGCTCCTGCTCTCTCATTCTCTTATCGAAGAAAACCCTTGCCACCCTAATCGATTGCGTCTCCTCCGTCTTCCCTCTTCGCGGCTTGCTTTCTCTGTTTCTGTCGGTGCTTCCCCCTCCTTCTCCTTTCTCCGACGAGCCCGTGGCTTGTGCCTGACTCTCCCTTAGTGTTTGAGACTCCCACAGCTACAAGAGTTCCAATAGGTATATAATTGAGATTTGTTACTGAATATGATCTTAAAATTTATGTTAAGAAGGTGCTGTTATTGATAATGAGTAAATTTGTGGACTGATAAATTGCCAAAGATGTGAATCGTTTTGATATGAACAAAAATAAAATGTTGAAGTAGTGCAAGTTACGAGCTAAATTTGTGGATTGACATCCTGTCCAGAGGTTTTCTTTGATGCTAGTTGATCGAGGCTTGTACTGGGCTAAGTTGGGTTTGTGATTGAATTATTTTTGGCAAAAGTTGTGGTCTATTAGTGTGGCTTCTGGCAATTGCTGCTGTGGAAATGTTTTGATGCCAAAAAAATTTCTTTATTAGATTTGTCTTGCCTAGGGCACATTTTGTAATGTAATTGGGGTATATCAAAGTATTACACTACATGGTGAGGTATTACTATTAGTCAATATTTTCATGTGTCTGTGGCATTATGGGATGAAGGAAATAAACAGGGAGAAAATGGATTCAAAGGCATGCTGCATAGTAAATAAATTGTTGTGCAAGTTAGCAATTAAGTACTGAATTTGATTTGATAGAAAGAACCCATCTTGTTTGATAGTGCTAGCAGAAAATTAGTTATGATTTTCATTCAAAGTATGGGCTAGATGATTAAACCATTTTCTAGCTCATAATTTGGGGCTTTGGTATTATGGATTAGACTTCATGAGTCTCTGTTGTATGCTCCTGCTACTATTCATTATTGAATACTATACTAGATTCTTTTTGGATATTCACCTAACTACTACAACATGTTCTGCCCCTCAGTTTTTTGGTTTTAGTAGAAGTATATGCATGAGGTTACATAATCTTCAAGGCTGCACCTAATCATGTGAAGTGAAGTGAGATTAATTAGTAAAGAACATGTAGCTTCTTATCCGCATTGTACCAAGTTCCTGAATAGTTTTACGTAATGTTGATATCATAGTTTGCATTCCTTCATAGGTGGAATCTAGAGACTAAGAGGGTTCAAAAACCTTGTGTTGTCTCATATGATGGCACATGGATAGCTCTTTTGCTATATTAAATTTTCTGTCTTGTTCATATATTAAATGCTGCTAATATTTCAAATTTATTTTTTCGATGAGTTAGCAAGAAAGACAATAATTCATTAGTTTAAATAATGTTAGAGTCAATAAAATCTTGAGTATTGAGAAAGAAGTAAGACAAATTTAAATAATGTTAGAGTCAATAAATTTTTTTGTCGATTTGAAATAACTTTAATGAGCTAATTATTCTTCATTAGTTTTGATGATATATACTTAAAAGCTGGCTTGTATTTTTTTGGTTAAATTACTTGTGCGTAACATTCACTTCAAATTACCAGGCAATTAGTCAAAAAATTCAATAGATATTTTCAGTTCTCAATGTATTGTGACTTGGTCACGACATCAACCCAGAAGAGCTTGAGGTGTCTTAGGGTAGGTATTTTTAATCATATTTCTTTTGTAATAGAATTATTCCCTCTCATATGTTAGTTTTGAATAATTCTAATGTTGTCTTTATTGTTGTTGTCTTTAGGTTGAATAGAGCTAATAAATTTCAGGCATCAAAATTTAAAGTTGAGGAAATTATAGTTAAATATTTTTTTTGTTGATGTGCATTAAACTTTGTAGTATGAATAATTATGCTTTGAATTTTTTAGTTTATGACTTAGACAACTTAGATATATTTGTATATTTTGTATTGATGAAATTATTGGATTTAATAGCTGATATTTTATAAATTGCCTTAATTAGTAAGTTTTGTTGAATTAAGCTGAGTAAGTTTTGTTGAATTAAAATGAAATGGTTTGGTGTTGAAATTTTGGGATGTCTTACTAATGTTAGCTTTCATGTTTTGATGATGACTTAACATTGTAACATAGAAAAATGGATTTTTGAGTTTTCTGTCAAATTACCTCGAGGCAGAAGAATTTACCTTGAGGTTATGGAAAAACTCGAGGCTGTAAATTAACCTCGAGGTATCGCGCTTAAAGCTTTTCTGATCAATCCTCTTTGAAACCTCGAGGCACAACATATTACCTCGAGTTGTGTCAAAAAGTCGAGGTACATTACATGACTCGAGGTTGAGCCACTTCTGTCCCAGAGCATTTCACTGACCGTTAATTTTAAATATGAGTATATGCAAACTCGAGGTTTTTAATGAACCTCGAGTTTTCAACGAACCTCGAGGCTAGAGAGTGAGACTCGAGGCTGATAGAATACTCATGCCTCTTTGCTTTGAGTTTTAAGTCTTGTCTTATAACTTGAGGTTTTCCTGGTGACTCAAGGTTATTGAAAAACTTGAGGCTGACTATATAACTTGAGGTAAAGAGACTAGCCTAGCGGAAATCTGGGTGTTTGAACTTTGACCTTAAAAGCTTAATCAATCTATCTATCTCTTTGTTGTTTCTGTCGATGCTGTGTTTTTATCTCTACTAACTATATTTCAAAGTTATGATTAATGCTCTAAGATAAAAAGCTTATATGTGATGTTAGCAACATTTAATGCCATATCAGAAATCAGCCGAAAAGCATCTGTTGAAGATAAAGAATTTGAACATTCTTTCTGCTTCTACTGCAACGGTCAAATATGGAAGAATGAAGCAGAGGCATACTCTCCAAACATTTCTGCCTAATTCAAAAGGCTAACCACCAGCATTTAATGCTAACGATCATATTATCAACGCAGGATTACACAGCAAAGATAACGGCTAAATCACAACGGCATTGATGGCAAAGCTATAAATTGAAGAAGCATTTAATAGTGCCAACCACTGGAAGTTACCAAAACGCTGCAAAAATTTAATGGCATTTATTGTACTCTGTTTCTGTAACAGTTTGATTTAATATGCTTCAGTGATTATCTTATCTACTCTTTAGGAGTTTTGTATTTCTTATTCAATTGTCTTGAAGAATCTTGAGGTTGGGACCTCAAGTGGTTGGGTAACAATTACAGCTTGTAAGGGGGAGTGATCAGTGAGATCTTCCAAGATTCAGTGTCATTGTGTCAAAAGATTTAGTGAAAATCCCAAGAGTTCTGGAGATTGGATGTAGGTCAAGTTTGAGACCGAACCAGGATAAATTTGTTGTGTGATAGTTTTTCTTCCTTTCCTGCATTATTGTTTTACTTTATCCGAAAAATTTATAAGTTTAACAACATCACCTATTCACCCCCCTCTAGGTGATTTTCAACTAATGTTGTCTTTATATGTCTCAATGCAAGCTATGCCAATAGCATCATTGAACAATAATAAATTCAACAACTAAATAATGGAGAATACACATCGGTGGAACTAATATTACTCCTTTTTGAAGAACCAAAACTTGAATCATGCATCTAACCCGTCTCAAGAGAGCTTTGAAGTACCTAGCCACTCATGGAACGAAAAAGAAGCTTCAAAATGTTGCAACAACTCTTTGGCCATGCATCTAACCCATCTCAAGAGAGCTTTGAAGTGCCTAGTCACTCATGGAAGAAAAAGAAGATTCAAAATGTTGTAGCAACTCTTTGGCCGTGAACTAAATATAACTCCCCTTTGAAGAACCAAAGCTTGAATCGTGCATCCAACCCATCTCAAGTGAGCTTTGAAGTGCCTAGTCACTCATGGAAGAAAAAGAAGCTTAAATTGTTGCAGCAACTCTTTGGCCGTGAAGGAGGGAAGAAGACAATTTTGGTGTGGAGATGAGAGGGATGGGATAGTTTTTTGTGTGAAGAAGAAGATATGATGTTGGAGGCATTGAGAGACCAAGAAATAATGATCAATACTGCTCCAATATCCGCCTCCTATGTTTTTATGTACATCGTGTTCTTCCCCCTCTTTTCCCCTCTGTTGTGAGGTTTTAGTCTCAGGGCTTGCATACTCCCCCTTGCACCCTTTACAATAGGGATTTTTTTTTCTTTTTCACTCTTATTGTTTTTTTCCGTCTTACTTCTTGTAAATTCAAGAGGCACAAGATGTAGGCCAAAAGTTACATTATTATTGATATAGGTCAGATTGCCACTGATTCGAGTCACAAAGCTAGCCTCAATTGTCTTGATACATTATAAATTGCATGGCTATACTTGATGTGGGAGATTTTGTCCTATTATATAGTTAAGTCCAACTAGCTAAGAAAAATCCACCTCATGCATATTACTTATATATAAGTTTTAAACTTGTAATACCTTTATTTTTCCCTTTATCAAAAACCTTGTATTTTGGGAAGTACTTAGCAAAATACGAAGGTGAATATATGTCTCAAAAATTATAATCTATTGATTATTTTTCTATCCGAATTTCACTTAGAAATTACTTTATAATTGCAAATATATGTGAGTATATTTAGTGGATATTAATGTGATATAAAAACCACATAAAATAATGGTTGTTTACAAACCAAATGAGACAAAAAAGGACATCAAGGACACTTAGTCAAATTGTTATCTCTTAACAAAAAATTCTTGACTAATAGATTTGCACTAATGGAGATTAGGGGCAAATGCTTGTAACCACCTAATAGGGCTATATTTTGGCCTAAAAACAAGAGATAGAAAACCATGAAAATTAGTAGTTGTCAAAGGGAATAGAACACATAGGATTTAGTGCATTTAGTGCCAAGTTAACACTTGTCAATCAAGGGATAAATAACAAGTTGATTATTATCCAACTTGTGCATGTGTCTTCAAATTGAGAAGGGCAATAAAGACCTTCTATAAGGGCTAATATTTTTGAAAATATAAGGGCCAAAGGAAGACACTAGAAAGCTTGATGAATAATGCACATTTATACCTTGATTAGTTAATCAACCAGCCATGTATTGATATTTGGCATTAAGGGACATTTAAGCCTTTATTGAATCATCAAATTACATCATCTACTTGGCCATGAAATTCTCATATTTCAGCTAGCACATGGGTGTGGTTGATGAGCCAAGTTGTCAAGATAAGATAGCCACAATTAAGGATAAGATCACATGGCTTTTAAGCTAAAAATATCTTGATATTTCTTGAGTTTTCTTGGACCAATGAAGGAAGTTAAACCATGAGAATTGGACAGATGACAAGACAAATTCTAAGGGCCAAGAAGGGTTGATATTTCTGCCAGCTAAGAGGAGTAGGGACGAAGCCAAGTATGAAGATAAGATCACATGTGAATTAATGCCAAAAACCTTCTAGAATCTTCTAGAAACTTCTTAGCCAATGAAGGGACTAAGACCATAAGATGATGACACATGGAAGAGCAATCCAAGGGCCCTAAAAGAGTCCATAATTTCATCCAAAAATGTGTGAAGGAGAAGAGGAAGATAAAACTTGGTGGACTAGTCAAGAAAAAGGGATATTTTGCAATGGTAAAATGGCAATTTGACATGTGGGGCCCACAAAAGGCTTATATTTCACCTATAAAGGCACATGGGCTCTCTTCTTGCATACACCAAGTTAAAACACTCAACTAATCCTAGAGAGTGAGTATAGGACGAAATCATAGAGAAGAGAGAAGGAAAGAGAAGTTCAAGCACATACAAGTAGGGGTGGAAACAAGTCAAGCCAGGCCAGGCTTCACCTTTAACAAGTTAGCCCTGTTCAGGAGCAAAGTGGCCTAAGCCTAGCTTGTTGCTTATTACAGGCCTTTTTTTTTTTTTGCCTGAGATTGGCTTGTGGCTTGTTAAGGAGGCCTATAGTTTTAAAAAGGGTTAAGGTGCAAAAATACACATGAGCTTTTTCTTCAGGAGCAAAAATACACATATGCTTTTTTTAGAAGCAAAAATACACATGTGGTTACAATTTTGGTGCAAAAGTCACATCTCACCGTTAAGTCATTATTCACCGTGATGAGAGAGAAAGAGATGAGGTGAACAGTAACTTAACAGCAGTGAACAGTGACTTAACGGTGAGATGTGACTTTTGCACCAAAATGTAACCACATGTGTATTTTTGCTCATCAAAAAAACATATGTGTATTTTTGCTTCTAGGGAAAAAGTTTACGTGTATTTTTGCACCTTAACCCTTTTAAAAATTTTGTAAGAAGCCTAACAAGCCACAGGCCTCACCTTAAAACAGACCTACTTCAAATAGGCCAACAACAATCCTACTTTAAACAGGTTGAGAATAGGTCTATTTACATAAGATTGAGGGAGTAATAACAATTTTACCCTTATAATATGCCAACCTGACAGGCCTAACAAGCTTATTATTAGGCTTAGGCTTGGCTTGTTAAGCAAAACAAGCCTTGAAAGAGGCCTTGGCTTGGCCTTTTAGCCTGACCAAGCTTAGAACAAGCCAAGTCATAGGCCCTTGGCCTGTTCCCATCCCTACATACAAGGTAAGTTCTTCTTATGTGTTGGTTCATGTGATTATACTTTTCCTTTAAACTCTAATCTTAGTAAGAGCCTTTTCTCATGGTGGTTATGGTAATGAAGACTAAAACCTTTAGAGCCAAGGAGAAAGAGGAAGTTGTAAGAAACACACATCAAATCAAGGTAAGAGATGATCTTGACCCTATTTGGTACGTTTTTTAGCTTGTTGAATTTGTGGTAATTTCTCCTTGATTTGGAAATCTCAGACCCTAAAGGGAGGTTCTGCCCAAATGGTTTAAAAACATGTTGAAAGGTCAAATATTGAGTTAGGAGATGATTTGGTACATAAAATCGTAGGTTTAACAAACGCCTTAAAACTGCTAGTTTAAGTTTTGAGAAGGCATCAAACTTGCGGTCAGTTTTTAAACAAGTAAATGATATCCAAAAATCATGAGATTTTCTAGAAACAAATAAGACATATAGAGCTTTAATTTGATAGGTAACACGGAATTTCTAGAGCTCTATATAGAGAAATTAATTTTTGAAGTTAGACCATGTTTATGGAAGTTCAATCAGAACAGTGGTTGTTATGCGTGAATATTTACTGATCAAATGAAATCTAAAATCTTGAAAATTTTTAGAATCAAAATAGAAAGTAAGATCTTTCTTTTGATACATAACAAGTAAATTAAGAATGACTCGGAGATTTCGAGTTTCTAGAAATATTTTTCCATGAAAATAGACATGTCAAGGATCATATAGATTTTTGAAGCACATCAATTGAATTTTTGTACATTTAGTTATGATTTTTAAAAGTTACTGAAAAATCCTGGCTGAAAAGTCAGCAATCGGAAAATTAAGGAAAGTGAAGTTAAAAATTGGATAACTTATCCACTAAGGGTAAAAAGGTCAAAAGTGGCGAAAATAACCATTTGGATATTATTCTAAGTGATATGGTATTAATTATAATATCATATAAGATAGGGAAAAGTAATAACGCAATGATAATATCTTAGGATATCCAAGAAGTCCAAGGTCAGATTCAAAGGACAAACATATTACTAAATACGCGATGAAAGGTATGTTCGCGTAATGTAACTTAATCTTTTGTGTTTTGTATGCATATATATGATTGTTTGATTCACGATTGTGGAGTCATGAACAAGACTGGGCTTGGGTTATGTATCGTGACTAAGACTGAGTCTTAGGTCATGTGTTTGTTTACATTCAGTTAAGTTGTGGATCATTGTTGTATATGATAATGCTGCATGCTAGGTTTCCTAAAGCTGAGGATACGTGTCTGGGACACATAGCACTATTGAGTGCATTCTTCGTTAACATTATATTTGATGTGTGCTATGTAGTGTGGTTGCTGAATGTTGTTATAAATATATGTCATATATTGTTTATACTTTCTATATGAGGTTAACTGTTACCTAAGATTCAATTCAATTGAATCTCAGACTTGACTAAAGGTTCAAAAAAGGGATCTTAACCTGGGAAGGCAATGTGGACGGATCAAGTGAAGAAGCGCTGATCAAAAAGAGTGTTTGAAAAAGTTTAACAGAGTGTAGTTTCTAGCAATGAATCTAATTAAGTTAGTGCATACCATTGGTGTCCAAGGAAATATGGGTCAAAGTGGTTGCCTAATTAGTCATCGTTGCTAAAGCCATGAGAGACTCCCACTAGATTCATACTGACCTGTCCAATTAATGTGAATAACTAAGTTAGGTTCATAGTTTCAAGTCTAGTTAGAACATGGTTTGAGATTGTAAAATTATTATGTCAATATTTTTAATTATACATGATCTAGATAATTGTATAACCCAAATATTCCTCCAGAAATTTAAATTAACCAGCATATGTATGGGCATATGTTATCAGTTACACATCGTCCATGTAAGTGGAGCTGAATCACCAAGAGGGGGGGTGAATTGGGGATTCTGAAAATTTTTCGCGAATTCTGCTCTTAAGGTGATTTATCGAATAAGACCAGTAAGTAGAGAAGAATAGCAGTACATAATAGTTTATATTGATTCGGCCCAACTCCTTGGCCTACGTCCAGTTCTCAGGCACCCTGAGCTTTTCACTAAATCACTTGATTACACACTCTGTAATTCTGAAACAATTCTCTCACTAGAACTTGCTCCCCCTTACAAGTTGTAATCAATGACTTCCCAAATCTCCAAGTCCCCCGACTTAAGATACTTTATAATCAAACAAATACAATCAACAAAACTCTCTTATAGAGCAGATATGATGATCACTGAAGCTCTTTAGTGTCAACTGACACTCTATACACAAAGCACTCTAATAAATGAACAAATTTAATACACTTTCGTTTTTCAGCTCTGTGTTCTGGTAGAAACTTGATTGCTTCTCTATTTATACTTAGAGAGACATTAATAGCCGTTGCAGACATTCATTTGACCGTTGGAGAAGTTTCCTTTCTGTTGGAAGCAGTTTGGTCCTTTCTCTCTCTACACTTGTGCTTGTATCTTGAGTTGAAGGATAGAGAATGACTTCTAGTCGTTTATATCCGTTGGGATTGTCAGTCCTTGATTAAATGAAAGTCTCTTTATCCTTTTTCCACCATGTAATGCTTGGTAGTTGAGTTTGCAGCAAGTTTGGTGATTTGCATTTAATGCTTCTGACAAAACTTTGCTTTAAGTGATAACGGCTCTTATAATCTGCTTGTATCATCTGTAATTGGGCTGAAATACACTAGCAAACATATTAAACATATCTGGTAATGATGATAATTAAGAATATAAATCATTTGAATCATTCCACAAACATTACGCAGATTTCTCAAATTCAAATTTCTAACTGTCACGGCCAATACTTGAGTATGTGTACCAATACTCAAGTTTGTCACTATACACTTAAGCCTATACTCTAGTTTCTGAGTCTATACTCGAGTATTCTCCTTCCAGAGATGAGACTCGCGATTTGAGCTTTGGGGTTCTTGATGAACTGAAGCCAATACTCGAGTATTCTATCAATACTCGAGTTTTGGACTCTTGATGAATGATTGTCCAAAACATCAAAACCGGAGTTTCCTTTCTATACTGGAGTATTGAAGGCTTAAAAACCTTGATAGCTCTCTGTATGGCTCAATACTCGAGTTTCAGTTTCCATACTCGAGTTTTCTCCTTAGTCTTTGAAACTCTGAGGTTGTTTGAGTAAATGCTAAACTAGAGTTTCTAAAACTGAGGTTTTCAAAACTAAAGTTTATAAATGTTATAATTTAAAAACATCTCAGCTTGGCTCAAAACTTGAGTATTCCAATGACACTCGAGTTATCTTTTGAAAGATGAAAATATTTGAATTCTAGAGCCAAGTTGGAAAACTGACTTTTCAAATTCCAAACCGTAGTTTTCGACACTGTGGTTTTCCAAACCGAGGTTTTCTATTTCAGTTAAAATATTTGAAGAGTCACACAAGCCGAAACTCGAGTTTTCCTTAATAGAAAACTTGCGATGCTCTCTGTAAGCTTCAATACTCGAGTATTCATCTGAATACTACGGTATTGTCCTTAATCAAGCGCATTGAGCTTTTTTTTGAAATCTCAATACTCGAGTTTTGTCACTAAAACTTGAGTATTGCCTCTTTTAGCAAGTTTTGCTTTTTTGAGACAACACTTCAACCTTGGTTTCATAATTGATTGTTATCATCAAAACCCATAGAGAACTAACAGTCCAAACACTAATGCATGCTCTCTGTTGCGAATTACTCTGATCTATCACACCATCAACTCTATTAATATTCCTAATACTACATGTCAACGGACATAATAAGTAGTAAGAAATTTGGAGTGTTACAAAACTTACGTACAATTGCATATAGGGGGATTCAGGTAGAAGCCCCTATCTAAAACAATAGACTAAAAACTTTGAAGTTCTTACTTAAAAAATGTTATGTATGTCTATACTATATATGACAATTGTATAATTAAACCCATTAGCATTTCTGTTAAATACATAACAGTTTCAATATACACTATTACAAAAAGTGGATACTACTTCCCTACAAGACGTCCTTATTTTAAAAAGGGAAGTAAAAAGTATAGGCGGTGGTATTTTTGTAATTATTTGGCTGAATTTTGAAACTTAGGCGTTCTAAATATATTTCAGGACGCCTAAAAGGGAAATTTTTTGGCGTTTAGATAATTTTCAAAAAAAAAAAAAAATGATGCTAGGGTATTTTCCTGGCGTCCTGAATAAGGTTTATAACGCCAAAAATAATATTTTTGGCGTCATGAATAAGGTTCAAGGTGCAAAAAATAATTTTTTAGCGTCTTGACTATGGTTCAGGATGTCAAAAATATTATTTTTGGCACCCTGAATAAGGTTCAGGACGCCAAAAATTAAATATTTGGCGCGTTTTGTAAAAAAATTTGGCGTTAGAGGAGTTTTTTGGCGCTATGAAAATTTTTGGGCGTCCTATATTTGAAATCAGGATGCCATAAAAATTTGATAAAGTTAATTTGCAATTTTGATGAGTGCACAACCCAAGGGAGGGGGCGGGGAAAAGGAATTGCTAGGGTCCATTGTGGTTAGTGAGTTCAGTTGCAAGAGAAATAGTTAATCTTGTGCCAATCTCATTTTCTATTATCTGACCTCCGATCTTCGATTCCATCGCGCCATGGTACGGGGATTACTCAACAATCTCATTTCTCGTTCACTTTCCCTCACCAGAAAGAGGCAACAGTAGCGCAGCTCTGCCGCCTCAACATCCACAAATACCAGCTCTGTCGCGATGAAGGCTTCGTCGTCGTCTCCCCTCGGCAACAAATGTGGCTTTGTTGACATTCGAGGTTTCAGTTTCTCCCAAGCATTTGGGTTTTTGGTTTAGATTTTTATTTCCATCTAGCCTAATCTTGGTTTATATATCGATTTTGAACATTGATTTCGATTTGGGAAAAAAATTGGTGTGATTTCAGCAGTGACCATAATTGGATCTGGAAGTCTTTTTTGTGTATATCTAATATTGTAATTTATGCATTCTATGTGTGAATCTTAAATGTAAGTGTGGAAATTATCCTTGTTCCAGATTTGTTGTTGTGATTTGTCAGTGTAGAAATCTTTTTTTCTTTCATTTCATTGTTGTGATTTGTTGTTCCAGATCTACTCCAAATCTTTTTTTCATTCATTGTTGTGATTTGTTGTTTTCACCGTGTCTTCACTCCAGATCTACTCCATCTCCGTCTCCTTATTTTTCTTTCCAGTTTTGTGACGTCCTTTGCGGTTCTTCGCCTTCAGGTTTTGATTTTTTTTTGAAAAAAAAAAATGCATTAAGGTGTCCTGAATTTTATTCAAAACGCCAAAAGTCAAAATTTTTAACTATCCCCACTCAGACGTCCCTCTGAAAAAGGACGTTAATTGGGTCTTATTTAGGATGTTTTTTGGGTTTTTTGTAGTAGTGATAATACCCCTTGTGTATGTTTATACTATATATCACGGTTGTTTACGTAAGCATTACTGAATATACATTGGTCGTTTAAGTAAATTGTTAGCATAACTATAAATACAAAATAGTTTTTGTGAAAGAACCGTTATGCATGTTACTAAATATATGATGGTTGCTTAGTGAGACCGTTGTGTATTATGTCGGCATTAGTGTGTGTGTGTGTAATGATTGTTTATGTAACGATTGTTTATGTAACGATGTTCTTTATTATGCCATGATTATGCACATCATGACCTCACAAGACTCAATACATAACATGATAATGAGCGTTATATTAAAACTGTTATAATAAATACTAAATACATCAACGTTTAAAACTGTGATGTATCTACATCGAGCATATATGGCGCCTTCATATATGATGGTTTGAAACCATGATTTGCAGTCTATAAGATTGGAAACAAGCCCATCTTTATCCTTAATAGGGTGGAACCATGATGTTTTGTGAAAAATTGGCATGAGAGCCTAACTTGTAGCTTGTTACAAGCTATTTTTTCAGGCTTGAGCTTCACTTGTGTAAAGGCCTAGCTTGGCATGAAGCTTGTTAGAAAGCCTGCATTTTTATTCATTTAATATTTTTTTTAATTACATTTTTCAATTTTCAATTTTTTTCAATGTCTTTCTTTTTATTTTTCAAAAAATTTTATTTTCTTTATTTTTTTAATATTTCCTTCATTTGTTATAATCGTTTTATTATATATTATTTTCATTTCTAATCTTTTCTAATAATTCCTTTTACGCTAATAAATCATGTTTTGGGAAAAATCTTGTTACCTAACTAATTACATTATAAAATGTATTTACATGAAAAAATTATTTCTTAAGGATAATTAAATCATAAAATAAAAAATTAGGATGCGACTTTGAACGCCAATTTTCTACACCATTTTTATAACATTAAAAATTTATGACCAAATATGTAGTATTTAACCTTATTTAACTATGAGAAGAATACGTAAACTTAAATAATATTATTGACATGTGCAAGAGAATGCACTGACCAGTGCAAGGGCCTCGTTGATAAGTCATAATGCTAAGAATGACAGCTCTATTTTTAAGCAAAGTATAAGGTCCATATTACATGAGATTATAGCCAAACATATGTACTAGTGTCTAAACTTTATTAAATATGTGAGAAAAATATGTAAATATAAATGAAATTATTGATATGTGCAAGGGAATGCATTGACAAATCCAAGGGCTTCTTTGACCATTCATGGAGCTAAGAATGACAACTTTATTTTTTGGTAATAAAGTACATATTGTTGGATCAGCTACAAGTAAAGTAATGCCAAAAGTGGTCCACATGGATATGAGCAAATTCATATTTTCATTCCTTTGAAGCATACAAAATCAATACAATCACAAACAACCCTAACTAAAATTCAGTGAATCTTGCAGAAAATTTGGGATTGGTGTGATCGTGATTGTCTAGTTGAAGTGGAACATACGCCAAGAGAAGGTAATAGGGTGGCTGATGCGTTGGCAGCCTTGTGTTTTGGGTTGGGAGGAGTTACACGTGTGGGATAAAGTTGCTGAAGAGGTACAGCTGTTGTATTTAGCAGATTGCCTGAGAATTATGCTTTTGCGCGGTAGTTAGTAGTTTTATATATATATATATATATATATACTGCTTTGGGCTTTTTAGCCTCTACCAAAAAAATCAGTGAATCTTCATTCTTCTCATCCAGCTTTGTATTATCATTTCTTTCAGTCTTCTACAGCCTTTAGCTTCCCTTTTATATCCTTCTTTTGGCCTTGCTGAAAGGTTGACTGAAATGTGAGTGAGTATGAAATATAGGAAAGCATTGATTTATTGGTTTTAACCTGCATTAATAAATAGATCATCCCTTAACTCATAAGCCTAAAAGTATATTTTTACAACTATCATAAATATAACTTTATATCAGACTTTTAGCATCACATAAACTTAATATAACAGTTTTGACAAAAGCTTCAATATTGCTCTTGAGGATAATGAAGTTATTCAGTTACATACATAGCGGTCGATAAGTAAGAATGTTGAAGTTTTATGATACATGAGGTTGTTATATAATAAACACGATTTATCAATGCTAGACTCTTAATGTGGTAGTTTTTGAGCTAGTTGGACTAGACTTTATATAATAGAATAGTAGTACCTCCCACAACGAGTTGTTGTGCAATTTGAGATGCATGTATTAAAACATTCCAAGCTTTGCGGAAAGAATCAAGGCATTACCCTTGATCCTTTTTTGTAATAACATAACCGTTGGCCTGTAGTTTGTACCTCTTCATAATAATTAAGCTAGGAAAACAAGAAGAGTGTAAAAAAGAACAAATATCCCTACCAAAAAAGGGTGTAAGGGGTATGCAAACCTCAATCTGATCACTCATTCTCTACCGAGTCTTACACCAGGTTTGGATAATCCTTTGTGCTCTTTATGATAGGGTTATTTTTACCTAACTTACTTGTTGTGAAGAGACACAAGGTTTATGTCAACCATTACATTAACAAATTAATTGACAATACTTTCCTTAAATATATGTCACATTTAAAATTTTAACTTTCTTTTTATTGAAAATTGAATTCTTGCTTTTTCGTTTTAAAATTCTAAACGCTAAATAGCTTTTCGTATTAAAATATCTATTGAATTCATGGGACGATTAAGTTTAAGCATTAGAATTGAACTGAATACATAAAAATATGTGTTAGATTCAGCTAACCTTTTTACTCTATTCCTTCCATTGTTATCAAACTCATGAGTTGACTCTTTGAGTTTACCCGTTTTACGTTTTTATCTTATTAACTTGAGTCGAGTCACAGGTAAACTCGTTAAACTCATGGGTTTACACACAATAAGTTTACCGTTTTTACATTTTTAGCTTACAAAACAATGTAACTCACTTTTAAACTCGTGTCAACTTTCAAATTTGTTATCCTCAAATGCTTTATATATGAATTTTATAGAAATTTTTTTTTGTTAAATATAATAAATTATGAATGTTGATATATTTAATTTCAATTATTTGGATTTAAAATATATTTAAATTGAATTGTTCTCATTTTTATATTTTAGGGAAAATTACAAATAAATACCATTTGAATTTGTGAAACCCCCCATAAGCCCACTGAATTTGCAAAAAGGCTCAGAAGTGACAAGGACCTATGAGGAATATGCAAATTCGTGTGAAATTACCCTTTTGCCCTTAGTTTTAAAATATAAAAGAAAAAAGAAAAGAGGCCCCCCGTTGGCGATGGGTGGCCATGGCCGGGTGGCGATCGGCTACGACGAACCATGGTTTGTTGACGACTGGGCGGCGGTCGACTGCGACGAACCACCATCTACTGGCAGGTGGCCACGGTGAACCACCGTCCGCCGGTGGGTGACTACGGCAGCAAGGCGCCGGCGGACGGCGATCAGTCGGTCGCCCGGCTGCAACGGACGGCGTGGGGGCATTTCTTTTTTCTTTTTTTTTTTAATTTTAAAACTAAGGGCAAAAAGGTAATTTCACCCAAATTTGCATATTCCTCATAGGTCCTTGTCACTTCTGAGTCTTTTTACAAATTCAATGGGCTTATGAGAGTTTTACAAGTTCATATGTTATTTATTTGGAATTTTCCCTATATTTTAACTATTTAATTATACATTGTTATTACATATTTAATTATAAAAGTAAACTATTACAAGTTTATGATATGAGTTTAGGTCATGTCAGGAGTTTGCTTAAACTTGTGAGATTTACAACCTTGATTCCTTCTATAATGTAATTAATCACACTATTTTCATATTAAATTGCGATCTTACCTTTCTCAAGCAATATACGAAATCTAATGCTTTAATCTTATCATTGAAATTTGAATAGTATAGTCATGAGCATTGTTGTCAAATTCGTGAGTTGACTCTCTAAGTTTATTGTTTTTACGTTTCTAGCTTAAAAAAACAAGTTGAATCACCGCTAAACTCATGTCAATTGTAAACTCAGTTAAACTCAAGTTTATACAATGAATTCACTGTTTTTATGTTTCTACTTACAAAATCGTATTAACTTACTCTTAAATTCATGTTAACTTTTTTTATATGATCATACTCAATGACTTTATACATAAATTTTATAGAAATTTCTTTGTTAAATGTGATAAATGATGAGTGTTGGTAGATTTAATTTCAATTATTTGGATTTAAAACATATTTAAATTACATTGTTGTCATTTTTATATTTTAATTATTTAATTATATACTAATAATATCTACTTAATAATAAAAATAAATTCTTATAAATTTATTATTCGAATTTACGATACAACTTTACGTCACTATAACGAATTTGTTTAAACGAGTTTGACAATCTTGATCATGAGATTTTAAATGCTCAAATATATTCATAAAACTTGTAATAATCCGATCATCAATATAAAGTATACAATTTATGCCAAGTAATGTCAATACTAAATAAAAATTTATAACAAACTATACCATTCATTCACATCGCATGAAAGTCGTGATTTATTTTCGTGTTTTATTCAATGCACAGTTTTTATATAATTTATTTTTAAATCTCTATACAATGACGTGGCGCCATATTATTATTTGACAATACTTTTTTTTGGAATTCACGAGGCCTATTTCAACTTTTTCGTGCTAAATCAACCAAACACTTTTTAGTAATTCAATTAATTCATTACATTAATTGATTGTATTGATTCAATAAATATAATGATATTTGTCCAAAAAAGTACTAAATAACTAATAGAATGTTTGTAAATGAAATCAGGGAAACTAATATACACACACACAAATTTTCAAGACTGAAAAATCAATTTAGTTTGACAAGAGAGTATAGAAAAAACTGAGAGAGATGGCGATATCTTCCGGAGAGGGACCAAGCAGGACCAACACCCCTCGAATTCGAAAGCGACCTGGGATTACAATTCGTTACACAAGTAGAGAGTCCGAGGAACGACATGTCGTAGAGGCCCAAGGTGGGAGCACCAACCGCGAAGATCATGATGAACGCGATGCCGGAGAAGGAAGGGAACGGCAGAATGAAGAGATTGAAGAAGAAGCAGAAGACGCCGTCGCCGCCGAAAAAGAAGAATCAGAAGAAAATGGGTCCATTCCTGTGACTCTCACCGATCCTCATATTCTTAATTGCTGCATTTGCTGTCAGCCCTTGACCCTTCCTGTATTTCAGGTCAGTTTTCTTCATTACCAGGAACTTGCGCAATCATAACATGACACTTCAGTAATGATTGAACACTATATTCTTTTCATGTAGCGTCTTATACTTGTGTACTATTTTACCAGTTGGGTAAGGTTTCGTGAGCTTTATAAGCTTTTCATGTCCCAACATTTTGTTGGTATCCTCTGAGTTGCAACTTTTGATGAGTTCTTTTCATCTTTTTAAAAGCCATTAAGATTACTTAAAAACATTCCTTTTGTGGATTTCTTGAGATGATATACGGGAAGTGTCTATAGTTTTGCTCCGAAAATGGTTAGGGAGGTTATTGAGAGAAATATTTTGGTGGTGGGGTTAATATCATACTGATGGATTCAAACTGTGAAGTTCCACAAGTCAATAGTATGTTTGATACGAGTGATTCGGATGGGGAGGCGACGTAAAATTTTTTAGTTGGACATAGAAAAATTGGATAAAGTGAGGTTACAAGTTTTAAATTATTTTTTCGTACTCTTTGATCCTATATCTCCTCTTTATTAAAAATTTACAACCAAATTTCTCTAAATTCTTAAATCCAACCCCAAAAATTTTTTCCTCCCCTCCACTCATACCAAACAGCCCCTTAAAAGAAGTCAAAGGTGGGGATGCGTTGGTTGCAGTTTCCAATCAGTTATAGGATGTGGAGTAGCGAACTGGAAGTGATATGGGCAATAAATAGAGGAATATCTTAATAATAAAAAAATTCTATTTGCCTATATTTAATTATGTGATATTAAGTGGTTTGAAATCTTAAATCCTATTCAAATATGTCATTGGCATATATATACGCATACAGAAGTTCCAACATATTGTCTAATAATATTGCATTATGTTTTCTTCAAATATATGTATACATATTTGGAAATATATATGGCTATGTACAGCCATTTATCTATTGAATGTGAATGAGAGCCTTTTAACGAACATGACTCCATGCACTGAAAGGTGTGAACTTTTTCTGATATAGTGACTGCCCTCGTAAGAATTTCATTGTAATCCACATTGATAACTTATTTTCTAACGAATTTCAGATGTGCTTGAATGTAAAATAAAATTAGTGCATATGGAATTTTGGTTTAACTTTCTTAATCAAGGCCTTGCACATTAGATGTTGTTAATATGTGGAGTGTACAATAAATGTAATCAATTTGCTTAGCAATGTTTGGAAACTCTCCAAACCTAGGTTTGCACAAACCGAAACAAAACTCTTCTCACATACTTATCTCATAAATCTCAAAAACTATTTTCAAAAACTAATCTAAATAGACATTTAATGTGATTTATTAGAACTTGCCTACTTTACTTCAATGCGATATTTGCCTAATGTACGCAATCTATAATTAAAATAGCCTTGCATCCTGTTACGTTTTAACAAGGATGTCATTGAGTAGAACATGGTTAACTTCAAAACTTAGTTTGTTGAAGTTTCTTGAATGTCCATTGTTTTATTGTTTTTCTTTTGTTTTTGTTGATGTTTCTTGAATCTCCATGGTTAAATTTTTCTGTCTCCATTGCTGAATATTTGAGGCGGTGTTGTGTTCATTATTTCATATTAATATGGAAGATATATCAAGTTTGATGAAAACAATTTCATTTTGTTCTTGCAGTTTGGTGAACTTCTAGAGAATCATAGTAACTTTCATCCCCCATTATTGCTTAACTATTATTTGTTCTTGCGAATCTTGTTGATTTATTTTCAAATCAATAGAGGCTTTTCTAGAACCATTACAATCCTTTTTATGAAGGTTTCTTTCTTATCTGGATGGGGAGTATTATCTTCCAATTTGCAAGCCTTTCAAATACCTTTTTTCATTTGTTGTGTCATATTTGCCAAATCTACTATGATAAACTTTCTTCGTGATTTGGTGGCAATGCAGTGTGAGAATGGGCATATCGCATGCTCTACCTGCTGTGTCCAACTTGCCCATAAGTGTCATTCGTGCACGGCGCCCATTGGCAACATCCGTTGCCGAGCCATTGAGAAGATGTTGGAATCTCTTAAAATATCATGCCGCTATGCAAGACATGGCTGTATAGAGAAAATAACTCACATCAACAAAAGTATCCATGAGAAAGATTGCATCTACACCCCATGTTGGTGCCCTATTGATGGTTGCCAGTTCACTGCTCCAAGCAAGAAGTTGTCCCAGCACATCAACAATGAGCATCATGGAAGCTTTATAAACTTTTATTATGATAGCTTCCTGTATCTCACGTTGGGGCTCAAGCAGAAAGTCGTTGTCCTTAAAGAGGTAAATGACTCTAATATATTTATTATAAAAAACGACCTGGAGTTTTTGGGGAATGCGATCAAAGTCTTTCACATTGGCCCCAAGTCATCGGCTGAGACATATCGGTATGATCTTTATGCTAGATCACAGGGATGCAGTCTGAAACTAGATTCTTTTGTCAATCATACTCTTGGCAACAACTTTCCCGCTACAACAAAGTTCCTTCTGGTTCCAATTGATTTTCTCGGCTCTTCTCCAGAAGTCAATATAGAAATTCGCATATATAAAGTGTATGAATCAAGCAGGCGCGAGTAATTCCTAGTGGGGGTTTATATATGTGGTTATCCAAGTTAAGCCCTGTTGCAACATGGCATTGGTTTCTTGGCAAGGATATGTTAATTTCTCATAGTTCTACTTTTAAAGTTATACTTGAATTATGAACTATTGAGTTTCATGGGATTTTAAAATATTTTGGATTTTTTTTATGAACAAATATTTGTTGCTACAAGCGCTGTGTTATTTTCATCCAACGACAGGTATTAAGTAGGTACACAGCTTAAATCAAATCACACATAATCAGGGTGATATGTCGAGATTCTAGGACTCCAAATAAAGAAAATATTTAATTAGAAAAATCACTAATGATTTGGAACTAGTGATTCAAATTGGCGGGAGAGTCTAGTCCTAGGAATTAATTAACTTAAAGGTTTTGGGCCCAAGGCCAATTAAGTATTGTCGCTGACACTCCCCTCAAGCTGGCTATTTGTCATGCTTGCTTGGCTTGCCTTTGAGATATTCAAACTTTCCTTTATCTAGCGGTTTGGTGAGCGTATCAGCTACTCGAGATGCTTGTGATAACAACCTTCCTTTCCAAGCAGAAGTTCATCTCTCGAGCATGGTTAAGACGTGATTATAAATTCGAGATTTATCACAGCTTGGGTCAACCTTGGTCCCCAAATATTTGCCCAATCTTATGAGAAACCAATTTCCAATATGTTGGATAGATGATTTTTTGCTGAGTGAAAAACATTAGGACTAAAAAGTAAGGAAAATTTAGCGTGATTGAACTCTTGACCAGTCCAAAAATTACAACACAAATTAAATGCATATATGCTTGACCATTTCACAGCACTGCTAAGAACCAAAAAAAAAAAAATGGAATTATCCAAATAAAGTGTGTGTGAAATAGCTTGAGCATTATGTATGGCAGATTTCAATACCATTCCATCATCTACAATTTTCAAAGTGAGAGATAAGACAGGACTACCCATTTGCAGAGAGAATATACAAGTAAGGTGGGAGAAGGTCACCTTGTCGTACTCCTCTACATGAGATCAACCCACTTATTGGGGAAGACCATACATTTCGTGATGACTTTGATGAATAGCCAAGATAATCTATTAAAAGCCACTACTACATAAGGCACTTTTAGCATATGTTTTTAGGACCCTAAAATGACTATTTTAAAGGGATAGAAGATGTCATGTGAAAAGGTCTCAAAACACATTAATATCTTCCACTGTGTAGGATTCCTCATTACTAAAACTCTGTATGCAAATGGAAGAATAAGTTAATATAAATCAATCAATTTAATGAAATAACTAACAATTCACTTTTAAGAACAAAAATGAAAATCATTTGAGAATAAAGAAATGATCCCCTGTTCAAAATCTGAAGGAATTCCACTAATAATGATGTTATATATATTAAGTATAACGTAGTATCCGCACTCAATTTTCCCTAGTTGCTGAGGGCACTACACATCAAAAGAAAATGGTAAAAATGAATAAAGGAAAAAATAAAATAATTTTCAATTAAGGGCTTTGGTTTTCTCATGTTACATGAGAAAAAAAACTTTCCTATACACACATGAAATGGTGGGACCCACATATACATATATGAATTAATATATGTATATGTAGGTCCCACCATTTCATGTGTGTGTGGCATAAGAAAATGGTTTTCCTACAACATGAGAAAATGTTTTCCCTTCAATTAAAGAACTTGAATATAAACAACTTATTTTCGGTCAATAACACATCATTATAGCAATTTTAGTTTCATGCCTCCCACCCATTATATAATACGTCTTAAGGGCATGTACTATCATTAGAATAAAAAGCATAAGACATTAAAATAATTTGTTCAAGTAAAAAGTCATTGATTTACAAATAACTTAACTTAGGTGCTGAAAATGGTTTTTATCTCTTTGTTCAGCTTGTGGCCCAAGGAAACAAGCCATAAGATGATGTCGATCAAGGGGCGGGCAACACAGATACTCCAATGATAATTATAATAACATAAATAGATTAAAATAAGGTTAGCTAACATGATGCTTCTTAAATTATAAAAGTGAGTATACCTTAAATAGATAAAATAAAGATATATGCCTATCAATAATTGGTACCAGATAACACAGTAACTGAGCCTCTCCAATTGTATAGGCCACATAGCCTATCCTTTCTTCCAACTTGTTCAATTTCCTTGCCAGATGCCCAGGGCATAAGTGCTAGGATCTGTACACGCAGGGGAATTAAAAATTTTACGAATCCCATCAGAGGATCTATCAATGATGTTCAAATCTGGTTGTTTGTTACAAAAAACATACTGGTACGAACTCGTATGCGTGCCTTGAGAACTCGTGGGCTAAACCTTCATGTTTGATCAATCTCTAGAAGCCAATTCTACGAATCCACTCCCTTGCCGGTATATACACCGAATAGCTCTCCAACACATACGGCAACGTGCTAACGCCTTCTTACTTTGTGTCTCGCATTTTTCTCTCTAGGATTACTTTCACAACTTGTTCCCTTTTATTTTAATACGACTAGATCAATATCTCTTATAGAGTTTCTAAAACCCTAATTGGGTCGTATTAAAATATTCAAGATTAATCTCAATTAATCTTGCATTTGAATTTTAGATTTAAATAACATTAATTAAATATGTCCAATAGATTTAATCTAATTTATTTATTTAATCCGAATTAAAAGCCGGTTAATTTGATTTATCTTCATAAATCAAATATGAGATATGATATCTATCTTCATAAATCAGATCATTTATTTATCTTCATAAATCAATTATCTAAGATATGATATCTCAATTAGTTTTAGTTGTTTAATGATTAACCCATTGGGCATAATTTCCAACAATGAGAACCCATAAGATGTGTTTCTCTCTATTTCGCCACAAATTTTGTGGAAGCAACTGCCATAGAATTAAAATGAGAAATGACTTATTGAAAATAGAATCCCAAAAATCACTTGATTAATTAAAGTTAAAAATAAAAAATAAACTCGCTTGATTTTAAATGTAAAACATTTGATGTCTATCTCCTCCAAAGATAAGAACTCTCCAATTTCTTTGCTATCAACTATATAGTCATACAAAAATTGTCTACCCACAATCCCACAAGGCATATGTAAGTCAACCTTGTTACTTTTTTGTGTGTGGATATTTTGGAGTTGTGCCAAGTAGGGAAACCTTGTCGTTTGTTTTTGATCCTTGCAACACATAAATTAAAGATTATAAGTAAGATGTCAAAGAAAATTTAAGTAATTAATAGTAAGACGTTTCCTACAATTGGAGGTGTTGTCGCCATGTAAACAAGATGTGGAGACCAACAAATGAAAGATCCTATTGCTGGACCAAGTAAGGCAACCTCATCATCAGGCACCTTCCTCCCCCTTTTGAACACTTTTTACATTGACCTGCGTTTCACATTAATTAAGGCAAAACTCAATGTGATCTTAATCAAAATTATTTACAAACCTGAGATCTAAGTTCTGATTGACCCATCCCAGCTTGAATGCTAGACATCATCATCGATCTCATCTCGCCATGTAGCTCTTCCAACAACTCATCTCAAAGTGATCGGTGAAGTTGCAACTCAAGCTCTTCTCAAACTTTGGCTTGAATTGATTGACGAACTTCCCATCTAACCTTATCTACAAGCTCTCTATTGGGTTCACTTTGTCCAAAATTTGAAGAAGTTCATCCAAAATATCTTATCAGACCAACTCCCCTTGGTTCCCCTATAAAACGACCAGGGTAATCTAGCTTTCAAAGTGTCATTGCTGAGATGTCCATCCTTCCACTTTAAGTGAAGGAACCTCGTTAACTCTGCTCTTCAAAGTCATCATGTAGCATAGAGTTTATAAATATAAATTAATTACATAATCTTAAAGAAAACTGCAACACACTTAAATAAAATTTATAGTAACTACTCACAATCTTTCTAGCAACCTCTTCAACGATTTAGTTTATGTATTTTTCTCTCTTCATCCTCCCTTCCTTCCATTTTTTGTGACTTAGGGGAGGAGATAAGGCCTGCACACTAGGATACGATTTTATTGCTTCCTCCATTTTTTGCAAATCAAACTACATGATCTTCTTTTCAAACTTCTGATAACCCCCGCGAGACATGCAATATACTCATATTTATTTTTGGCCTACCTCTCTTTATTTCCTTCACTTAATTCTTATGAACAGAGAATAAAGAAAATTGAGTTAGTAAAATAAAATGTATGATACTATGATTAAAAAAATATACCAGAAATTTGGGATTATGTTGTGATGCCACAAACAATCTTCAGTCTTGTGGAGAAAGATAAGGATAATCTTGACAAGGATCTTGATTTCTCTTTGGCCCTTGAATGTATCTATGTGTGAGTTTGGACTTAAAGTCTTTCCATCGCTCATGAACTTCCCCCATCCAATGCTTATACACATTCCTGGTGTTGGGAACATTGTAGGTTTACTACAAGTGAAAACATAACATAGTTATATGAACCAATAGAAATGAAGATAAAAAGTTATATACCAAAAGTTGTTTCCAAATCATTACCTTCATATTTGTTGGAACTTCCTTCCAAGTAGGCCATAGAATAACAACTTTGCATCGACTCAAATAGCTAATATAGCTAATGAACATATCTTCTTCTAGGTCAATTGGATTGAACTTAGCATCAACATCCATGTGTATCTTCTCCCTTTGATCTTGATGACGTACAACCAATGGTTGCAACTTTGTGCTTCCTCTAGCCTTCTTCCTAATAGGTGAGCCACCTGAGTTCCTCATACCAGTGTTTCCCTCATCTAAGGTAGCCATGTTCCTACTAACAAATCAAGGTTAGATAGGATAAGTAAATTGCAATTAAATGAATAAAAGAAACAAATAAAATGTAAGCAAATCACATAGTCCTATTTTTCTCCTTGAAATCTTAGAAAATCATACGGTCCTATTTTATTCCTTAAAATATTACTTTATGTTTTTTCCCAACTCATTCACAATGATCATTTCTAGCTGCATAGTCTTCATCATCTACAAATTCTACTTCATTTAGTATAGGTGGATTTGTAGTGATAGGTGGTATATCATTAAGATTCAAAATTGAATCACCATCCTTCTATTTTTTACTTTGGAGTACAATGGACAATTTTTTATATTCATGATTAGTGACATAAAACACTTGTTTCGCTTAGCTTGCTAGAATAAAGGACTCATCTTTATAACCAACTCTATGAAGGTCAACTAAGGTAAATCTAAACTGATCTATTTGAACAACATTATTGTTAACACATAAACATTTGAATATAGGAACTCTCAACTTGGTGTAGCTTATCTCTAATATTCGATTATATCATAATCGATCCAAGTGACGACTTCAAAAGAAGGTCCCCAAGCTAACCATTTAATTGTTTCAGACACACTAGTCTTGTATAAAGAAATTTTCTTGAACTACTCTATGAGTGTCTTGTTTTACTCATTAGTTATTTGCATATCATTTTTTCTTGAATAGATCTGTTTTAGGCTCTTTTTGTGTTCATATAAGTATAGCTAAACTTCTTCTTTATTATTTAAGATATACGAGTGTGCTTGTAAAACCTCTTCACGACACATAGTCTTCACTTTGAGCCCTCATGTTCCCTGACTTCTGCCCTTTTATAACAACTATTTAGATCAAAATATTTCACTCTTAGAGAATTAAAAAGGAAAGAGTCCTTAGGAGTAGATAGAATCCTCCATAATTGTTTGCCCAACAATGCATCATTAACCATACAAGTACTCCTCAATCCTAAGCCCCCTTCTTTAACAAGCTTAAGGATATTATTTTCACCTAAAAGATGCATTTTCCTACTATCACTATTTGATCCCCGGAAGAAGCTAATGCATCGAGAATCAATTTTATCACATACATATTAAGGCAACTTTATATATAAGAGAACATGAAGATTAGTTACTGAGAGAACAAATTTAATAAGCATAAGCCTGGAAGCTTGAGACAAAAGTCGAGCTTTCCAAGCTGTAGTTCTTCTTTCAATTGCTTCAACCACCTATGAGTACACTAAAGACTTGTTTCTTCTTGGATCAACCCATGTTCCCAAATATTTCCCTAGTTTGTTTGAATAACAAACTCCAAAAATGGGGAAAATGGCTTTTCATAGGCCGAGTAACATTGGGATTGAAGATGATTAAGGATTTGAAAAAATTAATTGCTTGACTAGAACAAGAACTATACAAAAAAGTGTAACATTAACAAAGTTTGCAATGTGATCATTACACTCAAAGAAGAAAACAGAGTCATCAACATACAACAAGTGAGAGATTGGTTGAGCAAAATTGCATACCTTAATACCCTTCAACAAGCCAACTACTTCAAAGGATGAAAGAATATAAGATAAGACACTAGCTGATAATATATTTAAAAAAGGAGATAATGGATCCTCTTGTCTTATTCCACAAGTTGGAAGAATAATATAAGAAATCTACCTATTTAAAACCACTTGATATTGAACAGTTGTACTACATTGCATAACTCAAGCAATCCACTTGTCTGGAAAATTCATTATTTTTGTCACTACGAAAATAAATTCCCAAGAAAGAGCATCAAAAGCTTTAGCAAAGTCAACCTTAAAATCAGCCAGTTTCTTCCTTTTCTGAGAAGCTATATGAAGTTGATTCATGATGTTTGATGCTAAAAGAATGTTATTTGAGATGGGTCATCCTTTGAGAAATGCACACTAATTAGGCGTAATGTAATTAGGGAGGATGGATTTTCATTCTTGAGCATAAGACTTTGGGAACAATTTTAGAGGACACATTATAGGGACTAATTGGTCTTAAATCCTTGAATAATTGCACTAAATCTCCCTTAGGAATCAAAATAATGTAGGTTTTGTTGAGAGATTTCAGAAGAAATTCAGACTCCTAAAAAGAGTTCACCATGTTGAAAATATTATTGCCCACTAGAGGCCAATATTTCTGAAATAAAAAAGTAATGCTTAGAATCAATTAAAAGACTGCTTCTTGAGCATAAGACTTTGGGGCACTATGCTGAGACAATGAAAAGATTGCTTCTTTCACTTCTTCAAATGAGAATGGCTTCAGAAGGAAATTAAAATCAATTAAAGATACATATATATATATATATATGTATATATATATATATGTATATATATATATATGTATGTATGTATGTATGTATGTATAGAATTTCAATCCCATTCGGTGCATCTAATATCTAAGAGGCTAGCATATTCCCAAAGGAACAATAGATTTGAGAGAAATAAGAATGGGCCATACTTGCAATCTCAGAACTATTACTTCTCTAAGTATCATCCTCTCTTCTAATACTTCTGATGAGATTCTTTGCTTTTCTTATGTGTATACTGATATTGAAGCATGAAAGAATTTTGTATTTCTTTCTCATTGAGATACCTATTTCAGTTTCACTCTTTGAAACCAGTAGCAGCTTTCACATTCATATAGGAATTCAAGTTTAGCTTTCATCTCCCTAAGAGCAATATTAAATTCTTCATTAAGATGGAGGATAGCAAAGAAATGTTAGTGGATATTTTTCTCAATTCCTCTTTTGCCTGCTTGATTCTCATTGAAATGTTCCCAATGCTATCCTTACTCCATTTTGGCAGTGAAGACAACTCTAGATAAACTACAATGAACTTGAAAAGAAGGTGACCCATGATCATTCTGCACCCAACAAATGGTCACAATCTTCAATTTTATACCAATAATCTTTAAACTTTCTCAAAACAACTCTATTAACTAAGAATTCAATGAAGATAATAATGGGACTATGATCAAAGGATGCTATACACAATGTGTCAACAAACCGACTAAGGAAATAGTGATAACCACTAATGATTCACAAAAGCTCTATCAATTCTTTCAAGGACTACATCATAGTTTTTCCTATTATTTGTCCAAGTAAACTCTAGACCTTTTTGTGGTAGCATCAAAAGATTACAATCATAAATACATTTCCTAAATAAAACCATGCCACTATTTTCTATCATTTCTTGTAGACTCCAAATAGACTTATTTTTGTTGTCTAAGAAAACACCTAAGATACAATTTCCCAAAAGAAACACGCTTAACATGTAGTCTTGTTGAACCAATTCTATTACAAACACCCATTGGAAACATAGTAAGAGAAGACCAGAGAATACTAGGCTAGTACCAATAGCTAGCTACCAAATAGTGTAAACTACAACCAAATCTTAAGGAATCATAAAAGAAGCACCAAACACTAAAGAAGACATTCATCACTTTAGTCAAAAACACAAAGAAACAACCAAAATGTCATCATTTTCCATCATATGAGAGCGACATAGGCCCTTTTTGCAACTAGATAACAAGAAATCCCAAATTGAGCTTAATATTAAAATCGTTCTAATCAAAATGTTTAATTGACCTTAGATTACAGGGAACATAACCACCATCTTCTCACAATTTCTACAAATTTCAGACAGAAATAAGAACCCAAACAAGAGCTTGAAACCCAATAATTGGCTGGGAACCATCAGAAGACCGATCTCAAAGAAAAAAGAAGACATAAGAAGATAAGGAACCAAGGCTTGGAGATTTCAGGGAAGGCGCTAAAAACAAGTGAAGCCATGCAAGTTCGAACCCAAATAAACCAAGAAAAGATTTTAGAGCTAATTGCTTCCTTCTGTTCTAATCAATTCAGGCGAAACCAAGGCTTGAATAGTTTAGGGAAGGTCACTGGAAACAAGTGAAGCCACGTGAAGTGCGAACCCAAAAGAACCAATCGAAGATTTTAGAAGATATAATTGCTTCCATCCTTTCAAATGAAAATAGGAAACAAGTAGGAATTATGATGGGAACGATGATTGCATGATCAATTTATAGATATTTTAGGTAGATGGAAGGGTCACATAAGAATCCTACAAGTTGTTTTGGTTTGAGGGTACGGAAGTTGTTTTGGTTTGAGGGGAGGGGATGAGAGGGGTAGGAGAGGAGGGAAGACTTTTACAAATTGTTATTAATGAGAAGAATAATCCTTTTTGCTTAGGGTATATTTTTGGAATATTAAAAAATTTCTATGGGCAATTTGGTCAATATGAGGTAAAACATTTTTCTCCCCTCCCTCCCTCACTTCCCTTGAAACCAAACACACGCTAAAGTTTATTGACTCAGCAAGTTCCTTCATTCAACTCACAACTCAACGACAAACAAGTTGAAACAACTTTGGAGTAAGACTCACCAACGGTATATAAGATCTCATTTATAGTAAAATTAACACTATAAATGAGATTTTATATTAAGAAATTATGTAATATAATTATTTTTAAATGAGTTCTTTTTCTTTTTAAAGACAAAGTTTTTCTTAAATATTTACAATATAGTATAAAATCACTGAAGAACTTGTTTAAATTATTCTTGGTAAAAGTGATTTTCTCTTGGCTAACTTTTGCAAGCTAAAATTAGAATAAAAGTCAAGAAGTATAATATTTGTACGATTTATTTTTGGATAGACTTTTATAAAATAAATATGATAGAATTTTGTTTGGATGCTGGTATATTAAAGTGTTAGTGTAGTAAGTTTCAAATATAAGGAAAAGTAAAATAACTGGGAGCTAGAAAAATATGATTAAACTTTAAAGTGGTTTTTAAACCAAAGGTGAATAACATTTTAAGTTCTAACTCATGTAAAAATATTTTTTATGGGAAATTTCTTTTAAAGGACCATATAACAAAATTTATTTTAGTTAAGGACTAAAACATTTTGAAATTTCACTGCAAACCCAATGACTAAAATTAAAATAATTTTTGTAGGTTAAAAGACAATAATGCCCTTTGCTTTATTTTTTTTTAAAAAAAGGTTTGATTGCCGTAAGAGCTTGGGTGACCAGTCATAGTCATCATCTCCAAGCAAAAGCGGCCATCACCATCCAGTCATGTCCAACCATCATAGCTCTGGTGCAAATTGAATAAAGCTTCAACCTTTAGAAATTAATGTGTTGTTCATATGAGGATTCCACTTATTCATGAAAAGTTGCTTACTTGCAAATGAGACTTGTTGAATGTGTGGTTTATTTGCAAGTGTCATGCTCCTCATGAATAAGTGAAATAGACATATGAATAATACAAATTTATAAGTTATCAAGAAAACATAAGATCATGAAGAAGTCTTATTTGAAAGCGTCTAACTCTTCATAAACAAGTGGAAACCTTCTATGAACATCACATTAATTTCTGGTGATAAGAGCTTTGTTGGTTGGCGTTAGAGCTTTATTGGTTGGGTGGCGATGGTTGCTCTAGCATGGTATCTGCTTGTGACTGGTCTACGGAGCTTTGGTAGTGATCGAATCTTTTTTAAAAAAAATAAAAAAAAATAAAGCAAGTGGCATTATTGTCTTTTTATCTGCCAAACTTATTTTTATTTTGATTCTTGACCTTGCAGTGAAATTTTAAAATGTTTTAGCCGTTGATTGAAATAAACTTGGGCTTTTGGTCTTTGAATGAAATTCTCCCTAATTTTTTCATACCAACCACTTTTTTTCCTAAAATAAATAAGTTAAAAAAATCAAACACCCACTAAGTTTGTTATATGACATTGTTTGATCTTGGACATCTATTAATGCATGTTTGGATTAGTTTTTATAAAGTAGTTTGTATAATTTTTAAGGTGAATATATAAGAATAATCTTGTCTCAATTTACAGAAAAAAAGGCTTTTGAAACAAAATTTTGTGGCTTCCTAAATTTACGCGAATATTTTGGTTGGGGGAAAAAATACTTCCTCCTTTTAAGTTGGAAAAAAAAAAAAAACAAGAAAAATAAAGCAGCCCGCCAAAACCATCATTCACAGCTATAACGCAGACAAAAGCCCTAAACCCTGCAACTCCACTCTCCACTTCTCATCCACTGTACACGCTCGGTCAAATGGCTAACCTATGAAACCCTCGCTGATTCAAGACCCACGAAGCTTCTTTCCCCTTCTTCTATGGCTTTTGCTTCTTTGCTTAGAGTCACAACATTTATTAGGTACCGTCTCCCTCTGACCTTCTCTCCGACTCGGTGGCCGAGGCTCCAGCAGAGCTTCTCAGGAGACCGTTTTCTATCCCCTAGGCCCGCGCGCAAAGTCCGGCTTGTCAGAGCCCGGCGCCGGGATGAGCTGGTACAGGCGGCAAGAGATGATAACGGGGGAGTCGCGGTGGAGGATGGAAGTGACAATGGTGGAAGGCTTATGATTTATCCAGTTCGCACGGAGGGAACTGAAGGTCACATGTCTTATGCCTTGTCTGTGTTGCTTGGTCGCGCATTGCCTGATGTTCGTGATGGCTTGAAGCCGGTGCACAGAAGAATTCTGTGAGTATTGTTTTGGTTTTTTTTTTTTTTTTTTTTCCTTGTTTTGGGAAAAACAATGATGTTATATTGTCTGAAGACAGGGAGTATCTGCATATCTTCATGTCCTTGTCTGAAGAGAAGGAATATTTTCGGTTTTTTTTTTTTTGAAATGTTATGACATCATATTTTCTGAATAAAGGAACATCTTTTTGCCCTTTCTACTTTAAAGCGCTTTGTGATTGGTACTATGGCAAACTCTGTTCTAAATGAATAATCCTGGCCAAAAACGAAGTGAATTTGTTTTGATCAATTGAAGAATTTTTCCTTCAAACATCGTCTGGTATGCTTCTTCGTGAGTGTGCTTCCATTTATGTAATATACGCGTTTTAACTTCTGTATGGTACGTAAGAACTTGGTTCTGGTACGTTTTCTTTAGGAATGTAAGTTTATTCTTGATCGCAATGTTTTCCCATGTTGTGAAGATATTAGCATAATCCTATAATTGAATTTGTTATTAATTTAAGCAGGATCTGTGAGGCATGACGATATGTAATTCAAACGAATCTTTGCTGCGGTTGGTTCATGAATTGCAATGATTTTTGTGTTATTGCTAACTGCCTCCAATATTTACTTTTTCTTATTTTATTCATCATATGAAGTTACTGCCATTATTACCTATAACCTGTAGTTTTCTGTGTTGTGATCTGGAAACAAAAATTTAAACAAAAAACAATTGTCTAATGACTTATTCACTTTAACTTTGGAGGAGGTGAAATTTGAAATTTTTTAACGAGATTATTTGCAAAACAACCTAATGATTAATTGGTCTCCTCTTAATGTGTTTTATTTTATTTTTTTTTAAATGCAGATTTGCTATGCACGAGCTTGGCCTTTCATCACGCAAGGCATTCAGGAAAAGTGCAAGAGTTGTTGGAGAGGTTAATTTTATTGGAATAAATATTCTTGTTTCAAGAAAGCACTGATAACATGTATCTACAAATATACGTGGACCATGCCTGGGCTATTATTATAATTTTTTTTGTGTTACTGCTTCTACAGGTTTTGGGAAAGTATCATCCTCATGGAGACAATGCTGTGTACGATTCTTTAGTAAGAATGGTCCAGGTAAAATAATTTTTTTATCCAATCTTCATCCTGATAATGATAAACTAGTAAAATTATTTTTTGTACTCATTAAAAAAAAAAAAAAGAAATGCTAGTCAATGATTGTCTATCTCTAGGTCTCGTTTGGTATGCAAAGAATAGAATGGAATCTAAAAGACTATGAAATAGAGTGTGGTCTGGGGAACGATAAGTGTCTTTATGATTCTTAATAAAATGATGATAATAAAAAGGTACAATCACTATAAAGTAATAATATAGAAGTGTAGATATTAAATATCTCATTTATTGTGTTGTAAAAAGGTGACACAACCAAATGCCCTGTGACATCAAATAAATAACTTAATTTTCTTTTTTGAATGTGTATCATATTCCATTTGGTTATCTTTCTATCCATTTATTAAATATGTTGGAAAATAATTCTGCTTATTTCTTCCTTTTGATAGACAGAGCAATTAGTTAACAAACCTTCAATAAGGTATGAAGCAGAGATTTAATTAGACTTCCAAAGGGTAAATAGTGACAAAAAGACAGATCTTGAAGCCAATAGAGCCGTTGAGTCCCTTACTATTCATTAACTGAACTATTGCAATTTCATCTAAAGTCAATAAATAAACGATCTTATCCTGTTCTGTAGGAATTACAGTGCATGGTGCTTTTATTGAATGTGAAAGCTGCCATTGCATCCTAGTAAAATGCACATTGTATTGCTTTTTTCTTTCTGTTGAGATGTCTATTTGCTATCATTATTTTGGTTCTTGAGAAGGATCTATTTGTATACTGACCTAATATTTCTTTTTTCCCTTCATATTTTTGGGTGTTGTCGCTACTCTGAAATGTGATATGCAATTTGTTGGTATATGTTGTTCTTTTCTGATTTTCTTTCAGTTTCTCGCATTATCTGTCTCGTCTGTTTGGGCCTTATGTCTTAATTTTCCTTCAGGATTTCTCCTTGCGCTGTCCACTTATCCAAGGACATGGGAACTTTGGATCAATTGATGCAGACCCTCCAGCTGCCATGCGTTACACAGAGTGTAGATTGGATGTATGTTTTGAGCAATGGTTTTTTTCTATACAATTTCTATTTGGCTCATAATGTGTACTTTATCTTTTGAACTAGGGCTACATGTGAGACTAGGCTGCTTCTTACCATGTTTATGTGTGTTGACTACTTGACTTGGCAATGGAATTCTTTAAAGTTAATTTCTATTTGGATCATTATGTGTACTTTATCTTCTAAGCCAAGGCTAAGATATGAGGCTATGGCGTCTTCAAGCTGTGTTTTTTTGTCTTAATTATGGATAGAGAATTTATGTCATGCCAATTTCTGCCCTTGTGATGCAGTCAATGGACATTTGTTTTATGAGTTGCCATGTTGAAACCATTGGTTGTATTCATGAGGTTTTGTGTTTATCGTTTTTAATAATGATTTCATTAACATTATAGTTGGCAGATCATGTAGTTGACAATTGTATCACAAGGGATCTGAGGAATGGGTTTTATACTGTAATGATCGGAGGAGATTCGAATTATCAGTATTGAAACCTGCTTAATGTGTCTAAAGATGTGACTTCAGAAGGAAAACTATTGTTTTAAGTTTTTGGCTGTAAAAAACAGCAGGATGTGCATTCTAGGAAATACGCTTTGTATACATTCCCGTATTCGCATCTTAAAGTTTTGAAAATTGTCATATATGCTGTATTGTGCTATATCATATCCAATACTTGTACCAGTTTTGGTGCTTCTTAGCTATTAATTCTGGTTCCTTAAACACAAAAGTCTGTTTAATATAACCAGAATTATCAATTATCAATAGTGGTGTATGAAGCATGTTTCAGCTCCTCAGTTTTGGTTACTTTTTGCTCGGCAGTTGCTTGAAATGAGTCACGTAGTAATTAATGTCTTATATAAAGCTCCTTGGTGGCAGTAAGCGATTTTGATTGAAGATGTCTCGTTTAAATGGCGTTTTCCTTTAATCTGGGTTGTATTGAAGTGGGTGTCTGGATAATTATGAGTCACGACTTTGCAACTTTGTGTTTACGTCTTTGGCAATCCATTTGACAGTTTGTTTTTTAGTTCAATTTTAGTTTTTAAAACCATTAAACCAAATAGTAAGTCCTATAAATGTAATCATGTTGCAGAAGCTGTTGGATGGAGTTTTCAAATATAATAACACTTAATCTATATCCTATAGGATCTGTTATTAATTGATTATTATTGTTCCTGTAGTGATCTAGAATGCTCCAACTGTCGTCCATGTCAAGTGTCTTTACTTTATTTGATGTTTTCACCTACATTCGTGGAATAACTTTTATGTTGTGGCTTGAATCTTCAGATGCTCACTGAAGCAATGCTGTTGGCAGATTTAGAGCAAGATACGGTCAGTTAATGCTGCTGCTCACTGTACCTAATGATATTTGGTTATTACAGGGTATCATCAATAACTTGAGCTCATTTTATGTCACTCTTTTAATTAAACCTTTTTTGCAGGTTGATTTTGTTTCAAATTTTGATGATTCACAGAAAGAACCATTAGTTCTACCTGCTCGACTCCCAAACTTGCTGTTGAATGGTTCTTCAGGGATTGCGGTAATTTTGGGTTCATTTTGCATACAAGAGACAGCTCTTGGTGCTTATTATTTGATTTCTATCTTCAGAAATATAACAGCTCTTTTTAATCTTAATCAGGTTGGCATGGCAACCAATATTCCTCCTCACAATCTTGGGGAATTAGTAGATGCGCTGTGTGTGTTGATTCATAATCCAGAAGCTACTGTGAGTACCAAATCTTGAGTCTCTCTCTATATGGAGGTAGTTGATTGCATCTACTTTTGTGGTGGATGTTGGCTATTCTGGGAAGTTGGTAATTGAATATGTGAAATTATTGACTTGACCATCATATAAATTACTTAAGTTAGTTTACAAACTGTAAACTTCTTAAACAGTTGGTTAGTGATGCTAATCATCTGGAGCCATGTCATTTTTTGTGACCCAGGCCAATTTTTTTAATACTTTGGAGCAGTTTCATATTGCTTATTCCAAAGGTTTTTCTGGGATAGAGAATAAAATTTAGCAGCAGTGTAGGCAGATGGGATTTGCTGGTTTATATGGTGAAGAGGATTGCCTGCAATTTTAACTGCATATCTATGCACCTATTTATGTTCTTGGACAGTATCAGTGCTTTGTGCACCAAAGTTTAAAGCCCTGTTTGGTATGTAACTTTGAATTTTGTTGGGTTGGGAGTGAGATTGGGGCTTTAAAAAATTACATTTGGTATGGTGTACCATTTTTAGGGAATGCTTACATAAATTTTATTTTATAATTAGTTATAAATTATGAGAAGACTATAATACCCATCCTATTAAAAAATGTAAATGAAGTGCTAGTTTGTGAAGTTCTTTGTCTTCTCAATCTTCATCTCCTAGAAATTCTCTGCCCAAGATCTCTGATTTTCTAGAATCCACCAACTATTTGATGGTGAAGAGGAAAGGCACACACTTGACTCCATGGAGACAAACTGTGAATCTGTTATTCTCCTTGAGATGACAATTTTAATCTCTCCCTGATTTTCTGTCAAACACGTCATTTTGAATGAATCTAAGACATGGATTCAATACCGATTTTTATTTGGATTCTAGACAATTTTTTAATCCTTTTGTTTGAAGGTTAATTTGAAACAAGTATACAGAAATGAAAGTGAAAGTAAAGCATTCCCTTGGACGATGAGATTGAAAATTGAAAACAGATAAACTCATGGAACTATATCCAGGAAAAGGCAGAGATGATGGAGGAGAAGGTGGTGATGGAGATGGAGATGGAGAAGAAGATGGTGACAAAGATTGAGGAGGAAGACGACGACAAGATTGAGTATGAAGATGTTCCACTAAGTTGGGAAAGGGAAGGGAGGGCATTTCAGAATTGTAGATTCGCAACATGTTTGATTGAAAGTGCCTGTGTGTATCTTAGTTGGATCCTGTGTTTTTTCTCCTCTCTTTTCTCTGTCTCTCTTCTATTTCTTGCCAAATTTTTCTCTGTTTCAGTCTGACTTTCTTTCCTTGCTTTCCCCCATTTTCTTCAAGTGCAATGCTGGAGTTTCTGCTAAGAAAGTGAAATCAATGAAAAAGCTTCACATTACCATACCTCATCACTCAAATCCACCCTCCTCCATTCTTCACATAATCTCTTGAGCAGAAGCTAGTAAAGCCGGTCTACAATAGTATTTCGAAAGTATAAATTTTTTTAGTGTATTTAATATGATCCAATGGTATTGGATCTTGCACCATTGCTATAACGGAGTTGCAGTTTGTCAACTTATATTTGCTTAAGAATGGAGTCTCTCAAAATATCATGGCCCTTAGAAAGATAGTTGCTGGAAAAGAATATCAGAGTTGCAAGCTTGCAGTTTTTGAAGCCAATGCGGAAGGCTCCAAAATGAGAGTCCTATGGCTTTATGTTGGGGGTGCTGTTGATTGGCAGTGAAGACACTGTCTGCTGAGACTTTAGTATGAGGTTCATCCATAGCAGATTGGCAGGTTGTGATTGGAATAGACATTTTCATATGATTCAGCTATATCCTTATTGTCACTAATTGCCCAATGCATCATAGTTGCAACTTGCATGCCATATACTTTGGATAAAGCGAACAAGTCATTTCATTGCTTTTGAGTCATAATGATCTTGTATGTCTTGTAATCATAGTTGGATTTTCTTGTTGGTCTTCTTGTGTTGTAGCTACAAGAGTTGCTGGAATACATGCCTGGACCTGACTTTCCAACAGGAGGGGTAATTATGGGAAATTTTGGGTAAGTGGATTAACAATATCTTAAAAGTTTTTGGGAGAATCTTTTTATGTGGCCCAAAATCCTTTTAATTATAATGTTAAGTTACTGATAATTTAACCTAAATAACTCTAGATTCTGAACTTACATTTTCATCATATATTAATGAAACATCTTTTCATACTACATTAATGCATTCATAATAGGCAATGTGTACTTTAGTCCTTCAACTTTAACCCTCAGTAACTCGAAGTTCTCAACTTACATTGTTGGTTATAAAATATAAATTCAGAATTTTGTATAGCTAGACTAAAATAAAGATGGAAGTAAAATTAGCTACATTCTTTTTAGCAAAGTTTTTGTGAAAAGTTTCTTTTGTTGTGACATAAGCTGAATCAATATTTTGGTACTAATTTTGTCTGTTCTAGAATTTTATGTCTTGTCCATATTGTTGCAACCATCTGTGCTTATTTTTCTGAAGGATATTAGAAGCATACCGTAGCGGTCGAGGACAGGTTGTTGTAAGAGGAAAAGTTGATATTGAGGAGCTTGATTTTAAAACAAAACGATCTGCAATAATTGTAAAAGAGGTAGAATTTTGAACTCTGTCAGATCATGTTGTTAGATGTCATAATTTTATACCTCTCTTGAGAGAGTGTAATGGAAATTTTTTGTTCTATGATTGGGTTAGATTCCTTACCAGACAAACAAGTCTGCGCTGGTGGCAAGGATTGCCGAACTTGTAGAAAACAAGGTACAAATTTTATAATGTTGAATAACATATAGTCTCATGAAATGTCAATTTATGTGTTTCTCTGAAAGACACGGTACACAAATGGGCTATTTTTCATATGAATTGTGGTTTTTCCTAAATTTGCATTGCCGGGAAACTGCCTTAACATTATGGTTCCAGAGAATCACAGAAACTAGTAATGCTATATTTTTTTTGTACTTTGCCTATGATTTCAGTTTCTTTTCTCTGCTTTGGTGGCTTTGAAAGTCAGTCAAAAGTTGAGTGTGGATAATTAAGATAGTTTTCATTTAATTAGCTGTTGATACTTATGCGGCTAATTATGGGGTAATTGATTGAGCGAAAAGGTTTAATTGCTTTCCATATGGTATTTGTATATGTTTCTCATAATTGAGTGGTTTAAATGGAGAGATGCTACTGGGGTTTGTTTGCAACACATTGTACTCTTTTTTTTTGGGGTTTGCTAATTCCATTCAGGAATTAAATTTGCCGATTGCTTATATAATAATCAGCTTTCTAATTTGTTTCACTTGTTGACAGAGTTTGGAGGGAATAAGTGACATCCGGGATGAGAGTGATCGTTCTGGAATGCGTGTAGTTATTGAGGTATGCTAAATAGTTGTGGTATTTGTCCATATATTCTCCTCTTAAAACCCTAGTAAACATATAAAATGTTGGATAAAAATTGGAAGAAAAAGCTTCAGAACGCTGGATAGTGACCAATTTAATGCCCTTTGCAGCTTAAGAGGGGATCAAATTCATCAATTGTTTTGAACAATCTTTATCGTTTGACATCTCTTCAGTCAACATTTAGCTGCAATATGGTGGGGTAAGTTCTTACTCATTTTGTGGACAATTTGGGAAAGAAAATATGTTCTCATTTTTATAAAATGTTGTGTAAATCACCTATTTATATACAAAAGAGAGGGACATAATAGACTAATAAATACTAATAATTACTAATTAGCTAATACCTACTAATAACTAGAGAATATTTACAATAAATAAACAATATTCCCACACTCCCCCTCAAGTTGGATCATAGATGTTAATCATTTCCAACTTGCATATGCAACTTTCAAATGCAGGTTTGAGTAATCCTTTCAATGGTTTGAAGATTTGTTGGTACATAAGTAAGACATATGATCTCTTCTATTTTTTCCCTAATGAAGTGTCTATCTATTTCCACATGTTTTGATCGTTCATATTGAATAGGATTTAAGGCCATGCCTATGGTGGCCTTATTATCGCAATAGAGTTTCAGTGGTAAATCCACATTGACTTGTATCTCATCTAGGACTAGTTTCAGCCACAACTCCTCTATTATCTCTTGAGCTAGTGCCGTCAACTCAACTTCAACAATTCTCTTACATGCAAAGGCTACATTAGGTCTTATATGAGAGAGATAAATCAACTTCCCAACAAGTCTCTAATATCTTCCTTTATCGACAACTTCATTTGCTTCTTGGTTTTAATCTTCTTCTTCTTCTTTAATCTCATCCTTTGAGTCACCTTCTTTTGACTCCTCTTTGTTGTTCTACTTAGGTTTCTTCATCCTCTTTTTCTGAACCACAATAGGAGTTGTCTCAGGACTGCAACCAAGCATGCCTGTTTATTTAGAAGTTCAAGTATATAATTCCTTGGAGAGACATAGATGCCTAGTCTTGACCTAGCAACCTCCATCCCAAGGTACTATTTCAAGTTTCTAAGATCCTTGACTTCAAATTCTTTTCCAAGCGCAACTTTTATCCTAGATATTTCCTAAATATGATCTCCTTTGAGGATTATGTCATTAACGTACACAATGAGGATGCATTTCTTTTCGTCCTCTGTTTTGACAAACATTGTATGATTTGATAATCCTTGTTTGTAGCCCTCTGACTTCAAGACTTTGGAGAACCTGTCAAACCATGCCTTGGGAGACTGCTTCAGACCATATAACAATTTCTTCAGCTTGCACACTTGATCAATTCTACCCTTTTCAAAACCTAGAGGTAGGTTCTTGTATGCTTCTTCCTTTAGATTTCCATTCAAAAAGGCATTCTTGATGTCTTGTTGGTGAAGTGGCCACTTTAGGTTGGCTGCCATAGACAATAAAACTCTAATAGTGTTTAGTTTCAATACTCTAATAGTGTTTAGTTTCAATACTAATGCAAATGTTTATTGATAGTCTAGACCATATGTCTGAATGAACCCTCTTGCTACCAAGCGGGTTTTTAACTTGTCTAGAGTACCATTGGCTAGATATTTAAGGATAAATACCCATTTGCAGCTTACAGGTTTCTTGCCTCTAGGTTTTCTAACTATATCTCACATTCCATTCCTTCCCATCTCCTCCATAACCACTTTTCTCCATTTTGGTATCTCCATTGCCTCTTGGATATTGTTGGAAATGCATACTTTATCCAGATTAGTAACAAATGTTCAGTAATGAGGAGAGAGAACCTTATAAGACATGTTTTTGAATTGGATGTAGTGTGCAAGATTGAGTCTTTCCTGAGAGCAATTGGAAAATCAAGGTCATATTGTTCACTAACCTTTTCAGATACTACCGTTTCTACCTCTTCTGATATTGTTGGAACTACCACTAATTTTGACTCCTTTGGTGCTTCAGATGCAAGGTATTCTCCTCCCTTAGATTTTTGTTTCCATCTGTAGGCCAACCTATTCTTATATTTGTTTTTCTATATCTCCCCCAACTTGTCCATTTTGTGCTAAGTTTGGTTAAAAGATGGTGAAGGTAGTGGTAATGGCTCTGTTTGTGGTGATGACTTTGGCTCTATCGATGGTATAGGTTGTGAGGTTTGCATAGGAGATGGTGAAGGTGGTGGTAATGGCTTAGATGATGCTATCACTACATACTCTTTGTTGAGTTTTGGTTCCCAAGTCTGAGGTTTATCACCCATACTCTCCTCCTAAATTGAAGACTTGGAATAGAAAGGAAACTTTTCATGAAATGTGACATCAAGGTTGACAAATGTGTGTTTGGAAATAAGATCAAAGGTGATGCATCCCTTTTGAGTGGAAGAGATTCTAAGAAATATACATTTCACGACACGGTAGTCAAACTTGCTATTAGAGTGCATATTGACGTACATGGAGCAGCCAAACACGTGAAAGGGATGGTTGGTTTCAAGGTGGGTTGTGGGAAAGGTACTCTTGAACCACTGGAGAGGTGTTTCTAAAGCTATGACTCAATTTGTCATCTGGTTAAAGAGAGATAGGTGGCGTGTAGGATGGCATCCCCTCAATAGAACTTTGCCATGTTGCAAGTTAGCATTAGTGCTCAAGCGACATCTAGGATATGTTGATTTTTATGCTCAGCAATCCCTTTTTATTGGGTGGTGTTAGGACATGAGCTTTTGTGGATAATACCATGTGTTTGGAGGAAGAAACTCAAAGGTTTGGTTAAGTACTTTGTGCCATTGTCATTATGCAATACTTTGATGTTCGTATCAAATTGATTTTTAACCATAGTGAAGAATTTCAAGACTACTGAGGGAGCATCAAACTTGTCTTTTAAGAGATAGACCCAACAAAGGCTGATGTGGTCGTCTATGAAAGAGATGAACCATTTTGTTTGGTATGATTCGTCATTCAAGAAGGTCCCCACATATCACTATGGACAGTAGTGAAAGGCTTGGATGCTTGAAAAAATCATGATGAAAAATATATCTGCTAACTTTCAAACATAAAAGACAAAGATGAAATATAAAAAGTTGAATAAATGATCACTACCCTAGGTTTAGCACTTTTTTTTTTTTGGATGGCAAGGCAAGTACACCCCCATATGCAGGAATTGAACCTGCAAACTTCCTTTTATCGGGAAGAATTTGGTGCCATTATGGCATCAAGTCATTGGCAATTGGTTTCTCCCATGAATCATACTGATTGAGGGAGTTCATTTTTCTGCTGTTCCTTGGTTTTGGTCGTGGGATTGTGTGGGATCTGTTCCCAATCATTTCCTCTGTTACTATTATCGGGCTCAGTGCAATAAGAGAGAGCATAATAATAAATTGAGTTTACTATTCTGTTAGTTCATCTATCTGTTCCTTGCATTTCGTTTGTTGTGCTTTACTTATATTTCTTCATATCATCATTTCTTACACGCTTCCGTGTTTCTAAATTTGTAGCATACTAGATGGGCTACCTAAACAAGTGGGGCTCAAGGAAATACTCCAGGTTACTACTTGCTCGCCAAATGTTCCTACGTTTACCTGTCTATATAATTGTTGATTTGAGTAACTGTTTTCCTTGTCTTGTCATCGTAACTTACATTCTTATATAGCTTCCATGTCTTTGAAATTCATGTTCTTATGTTGCAGAATTGATTGAAACTTTAGCATGGACTCATGAACACGCGCACCTTTGGCTAATTTGATTCAATGTAGAGAAAAACCAGTGGCTCTTTCTATTGTGCAATTTTCCCAAAATTTAAATACATCTCATATCTTGGAACATTTGAGCACTCTTGTTTAAAGTTTAAACATAAATGTTAATACAAAAGATGAATCAGATGATGTTGTTATGTTTATAATATATCACGTGTATTATGTGAAAATCCGGTTGATTTCTGATGCATATTGATGTGTAAATGGCCTTTAGGTTTAGAAAAGAGATGAAGAATAGACACAAGAAAGGAGATTAGAATAGAGAAAGAGATGAGAGCTCCTAGGCTCTCACAATTCTATTATTGCAAAGCCATGTCAAATCTGAAATCTGAATGTACAATGCGAGGATGGACTATTTATAACACTATAGCCTCCTTCAAGTCCTAACTAATTCTAGTTTATGATTTATGACTAATTGCCCTACTAACTATCTAGTTTACAATTAGGTCCCTAGGTTTATCTTACAATTAGGTCCCTAAATGCATATTATTATCTTTATATATCAATACCCGTCCCCCAAAACATCCTTGCCCTCAAGGATGATTGACACAAAACTGACCCTGAAAAATACAAAGCTGAAACAACAAAACACAAGCTTCATAAGCTTCTAAATTCTTGAAAAACTTATGCTAGTAAGTGATGAAATGTGTGATTCAGAGGCTGGGAAACAACAACTTGTTCCTTCAGATTGTGTTTAATTCTGCTGCACCTTCACCCTTTAGGCATTTTCTTATCTTTCCCTCCTAGAGAGCAAAACCTTCCATATAGCATTACAATCAACTTTCCCTTGAACCATAGCTGTAGAAGAGTTCTTGTACAAGAGAGTTTAACATGAAAAGACCAATTAATATACATGAATACAGGCTTGGCTGACTTCACCCACTGCTGCAATGAACTTGTGCCATTGAGCATGAACAACCCACATGCATCTTCCAAATATCTCAGCTGTGAAAGGAAATTTGACTTTTCAACCTGATCTTTGCTCAGCCACGTTGCTCCTGGGACAAGAGATTTTTGTTCAGAACAGTTCTCAGCTTGCCACTTTACTCTTTCAATTTGTGTGGACTCATGAAATGAAGAGGGAACAACAAATAGAGACGGTGCTGAAACACAAGAGCCTTGTGGCTGCAAAGCTTCAGGGTGCACTTCTTGTGTATTATGCTTTTCTGGACAAGCAGAAGTGATTTTTGCATCATTCCTTGGCAATACAGAATCAGACTTGGAAGAAATTGGAAGAACACAACCCAAACTTGACACTCCACTTGTTTCTTTTATTTCGGTACATTCATTAGTGGAATCTAAACAAGACCCACCACCTTCTTGGGCCTCATAAGTTTCTTGTTTTTCGATACATTCGTTGGTGGAATCTAAACAAGACCCACCACCTTCTTGGGCCTCATAAGCTTCTTGAGGATCGTTCTTGAAAAATTGATATTCCAACTCTTTTCTTGCTTGCTCCACTTCCTTGGCTTGCCATTGCAAGTATAATTCTTCCAATCAAGCGATAGAATGAGCCCCACGCATGGTTCTTGGTTGAAAGAATTCGACTGAGTCACGAAGTTCATCTTTCAATCCACCCACATATGCTTCAACAAGGTACTCTTCTGACATATAGAGCTGGAGATGTGATCTTTTGACATCTTCATCAAAAACTTCATTATACTCTTTCACACTGCCACGCTGGCGAGGCCACCGCTGGCTGCGATGGAATGCTGGGAATGAAGAGGAAACCATGTTTCTGGACAATCAGAAAAACAGAACAGAACTGGAAATGAAGAAGCACATAACTTGTTGGTGGTGTCTTGATGAGTTCTTGATGGTTTCTTGTTGTTTTAATGGCTGGCAGAACCAGAAACCATCCCATAAACAGAATCGAACCAGAAAAACAGAACCAGTCTTGAAACAAAACCAAAACAGAGAGATACAGAAACCAAGAATTGAAGATGACAGACCAAGAAAACAGAAGAAACAAACCCAGAATGCAAGACTGAATTCAAGATCAGCCACAAAAACCCAGCCACTGTCTCTTGATGGTTTTCTTGAAGCTTCCTTGATGAGCAATTGAATTCTTGTTGAATCTTGTTATGATGCACTGCTGATTGTACCGACATTCACCCTAGAACCAGAACTCAATTCCTTGTATACAGCTGCAGATTCGAATTCTTGTTGCAATGGCAAACAGAATCCAAATCGTGTTTCTCTCTTTTTTTTTTCTCTTGGTCCATTGTCAAAACGAAGACAACAGAACAGACGTGTAGAACCAGAATTGAAACAGAACAGACGCACAGAACAGAGAACAGAACAGCAGAAGAAGGCGGAAAATCGTAACCTCTGATACCACTGATGTATAAATGGCCTTTAGGTTTAGAAAAGAGATGAAGAATAGACACAAGAAAGGAGATTAGAATAGAGAAAGAGATGAGAGCTCCTAGGCTCTCACAATTCTATTATTGCAAAGCCATGTCAAATCTGAAATCTGAATGTACAATGAGAGGATGGGCTATTTATAACACTATAGCCTCCTTTAAGTCCTAACTAATTCTAGTTTATGATTTATGACTAATTGCCCTACTAACTATCTAGTTTACAATTAGGTCCCTAGGTTTATCTTACAATTAGGTCCCTAAATGCATATTATTATCTTTATATATCACATATAAAAAGTGAAAATAGGGTAAGACTAAAAATTTGATTCACAAGACTTCCCATACATCTCTGCTGACCCTATTTATGAAGATATTATGTAAATTCCCAAATTACCCTCTACCTACTATTTTCTTAATTATCCCCTTAATTCTGGATATAACAAATTCTATAAAAGTCTGCAAACAGGGTTAAGTACTTTAGTGATGAATCTCACTTGATTCTTGGGAATGCTTCGCATGCAAACCATACACCCTCAAAGTAAAATTACTGGGAATACCAGAATTGAATTCCATAACTAGTAGTCTGGAATGGAAATATTTCATTCTTCACGCCTAATATTGCTTGAGGGACACAATGAAGAAGAAACTATAAGAGCTGACCAAGGAAACAGCCTTCATATTTATGCCAGAGGCACTTCGATATGTTGGAGTAGGTAACTGATATTTGCCAAAAAAAGATAGCTTCATAACTGAGAAAATTGTGGTAAAGGTGTGACTGAAATAGGATAGTTCTTATTGGATAGAAAACACAGTAACAAAACACCGGCTAAAACCAGAAACAGTAAAATACACAGAAAATAAATTATAATGCTATGTCTTTGATATGAAAAATTCATTCATATATTTATGACCTGAGGGCTTCTAAATGAATTCTACTGGCCTCCCCTGTCTATCCTCGAATATTCCCATGCCTATTGTTCCATGTTGTTACACTCATCCTCCCATCATATCTTTCCTGATTACCACCCCCCCACCCAAACACACGCACAGAGGCATCCATCATATGGTAACTGCTGAAAATGCCATTGAGTTTAATTTGTAATCCATCAATTTACTAGAGATATGAGATTACAAGTATTTTCTTGAAGTGTCTTGTTTATTTCTGCATGCATTCACTAGTTGACTGGAATTAATTGTAATTTTAGCTTTAGCATCCTATATTTCTTCTAATTTCACTTTTATATGCCTTTTACATTTCGGTTTGAAGCTCTTTTGATGACTCAATTATACAGGGTATCAACAACAAGCCTTATCTCACTTAGTTATTATAGGTTAGAGTAAACTAATTTTTCTTTTGTGTTCTCCTGCAATATTCAACCTTTTTCAGGCATTCATAGACTTCAGATGTTCTGTTATTGAGAGACGTGCAAGGTATAAGCTTTCACATGCACAAGAGAGACGGCATATTGTCAAGGTATATGCTCTGTGCGCCTGTGTGTGGAGAATTTAAACCTTTTGACAGCCCTGGGGAAGCTATTAGAAATGCTTTTTATTCTCTATTTTTATTGGATATGATACTGTTATCAAAATGTGATTGCTGAAGAAACCATTTGTTACACAATATGTTTTATTTTCCATTTGTTATCTGCTCCTTGAGTCATCTGACTAAATTAAATTATATTAATTGGGAATATTCAAGAAAATTAGTGCACATCATCATGCCATAGACTCTAAAATGGTAGATGCTTGTTAGTATCTTGAGGATTTATTTCTTTTATATGATAAATAATGCCTCATTCTATGCATTGATTTGTTAGTCCACACATGCTTGCTGTCCAACCGTGTCAGTTTTCTCTTTTTGCATCTGGAATTCACAGAAACCAATCTGGAGAGTCATGTGTGTTCAATTATTAACTGTGCTAATGACATTTTCTTTTCACTTCAGCATGTATTTTTTCCCCTGTGAACTTTGTGTTCAACAGCAGTTGAAGGCTTCAGGTCAACCATTTGCATATATATATATGTGTGTGTGTGTGTGTGTGTGTGTATTTATATTTTAATAGATGAACTAATATATTCATCAGGTCTATGCTGTAAATAAGGATCCATAATCTTTCATTGAACTATCTATATATTAATTTCATGGAAATGCAGAAAACAAAAAATACAGGTGAACCCTTGTTAATTTATTGAGAATGAAGTGGTAGTTTGTCATGTCCTTTTTCAAGTTAATGGGGATGAATTTAGTAATTAGTCCATATGGAAATCTTCAGTTGGGTTTCTGTTTATCAATGTCTTTGAATGGTGGTTTCAGAAAATGTCATTTTTAGCTTCCAGTCTTGTGGAGCTCTTGATTAGTTTTATAGAATTTGAGATTCATCGAGAGAGGCAAATTTCGTTTAATATATGAATTGTTTGCTGTGGTTATTGACTTACCGGACATGCATGCTGCTTTAATTTATTGGATTTTTTTTTTTTTTTTAAATGGTTACCCGACTGACTTTGTGAGTAAATTTGGCTTCTTCATGGTGCTCTGCTCACCATCAGACAGTGTTGTTATCTTCTCAGCCTTGGGACAATTCTCTTTCATTTGGGTACTTTGTAGTGGTACCTCTTTAGGAAAACACAAATAGAATTGGTATCTGCAAAATATTATTATTGAACATTAGATTGGCAAAATTGTTGACAAACATCATTTTTCTTTGTTGATCTTCTTGCTTAATATGGTTCTGCACACATCCAGGGCATTGTTATCGGGCTTGACAATCTGGATGGAGTTATTCAGGTTATCCGTGAAGCTTCAAGTAATTCAGTTGCATTAACTAGTCTCAGAAATGGTAATCTCATGTTTTGTTTATTTCTTGGTCTTGATCCTCTTAAAATCCTGTTTCTACTAAATGTGTGATTTGAAGGCATATGAAGGGCATATGAAGGGCATATGTTTGCATGAATATTCAGACATTGGGTTCAAGTGTTAGATTTAGTTCGTATCACTTTCACTGCTAAAGTTGTATTTATTATCAAAGTGCAATGCAATCCAATCCAATTAAAAATGTATTCAAATTCTAGCTCTTCAAATTTTCTAATAGTAAATTAAATATTGTACTGCAGAGTTTAACCTATCTGACAAACAAGCTGAAGCCATATTGGACATTAGTTTAAGAAGACTGACCCTTCTTGAGGTAAATCAGAATCATGCCACTAAGAATGTTGATAGTTTCACTTGTTTTGAGATTTTTGTTGAATAGTTTTGATGATACCGAAGGTAGAAATAATATGCTTTCTGCTGTACAGAGAAGAAAATTTGAGGATGAAAGTAAATCTCTGACCGAACAAATTTTGAAGTTAGAGGAATTGTTATCCAGCAGGAAAAATATACTGGAGGTATAGTTTCACTTATCAGCATTTCTTTTCCTTGTTACTTATCGAGGCTAATCCATGGGTTGTATCTGATGGATGATTGTAATTTGGATAGATAGAGAAAGGAAGGAGAATAGAAGATGAGAAAGAGAGGTGTTAGAAGGAATTGATAAGACGGGTTGAGAGAGAATGGAGAGTCAAGATGTTGAGTTATTTACACAACTTTATTCACTCACAAGTCTGAGGATTCCAATTGAATAGGGTCCTAGTAATAGATGCAGGCTAACGGCTATATCCCAATTACTTTACCTACTTTTTTTTTATGTTTATTTATATTTATACAACAATAAACCACCCCCCCCCCCCCCAAAAAAAAAAAAAAAAAGATTCTTGCCCTCAAGGTTCAAGTACACAAAGAAATGCAGCAAACCAGAACCAGAAAATATTATAATTATTCCCCTTTGAACCAAATCTGAACCAAGCATCTTCTAGAAGTTTGACATGAAAAACCCAATAGTCATATGTGTAGACTTGTTTGAATTGATTTATTGCAGCAACGATTTTGGGCCCTTATCTGCAAAAACAAAGCCCACATACCCAGAACCCATGAGACAATTCTCCTTCCTGCCTGTTGACAGCTGTAAGTTTAACCTTTTACTTGAAGAAACAGAGCTTGGGACAGGTTGAACTGTGCTAGAAACAGTGCAATTTAAGGGGAAAAAAGCTGCGTCCTAGTCACTAACTAGGACCTACTATCATCAGGAGCCCTTTTTGCACTCCACCTATCCTTTTTGCACTCCACCTATCCAGATTGTGTGAGACTCCCTTGGTATTTTCAATAAAGGTTGAAAGTTGTTGACCAGGCCCTCCAAATACCATTTTCGCCCTTTTCTGTTTACCCATTGCACTTGAAACTCTCTGTGTGTTTAAGTTGAAGCTGTGACAGACATAGAGGTTAACATGCGTCAAATGAGCTCCTAGTGCGTTGGCCCCACGTGGGACCTCACGCGCATGAGTACAATGCTTTCTGACTTAGTTTTTTAGCCTGTTTTGCAAGCTTAGTTTTGGCTTATTATGTCCCAAAACATTGATAGTTACTGGTTTGAAGAGTTTCTTAAGGCTCAAAAAGAATATGTAAATAAAAAAAAAAAATCTGTGATTCACCATGAGATTCAAGAGCTAGAGAAGTTGTTGAATAGTAAGCTTGAAGCCTTGAGGGCTCTCAAATGTTTAAACAATGAGATATAGAGGTAACTTTTTCAAAAGGAAGCATCATGATGTTGTGACGAGTGAAGAAAATGTTACTGTTCTTAAACCCACCTTCACCTATACTCATTGTACCACTAGGGAATATTAACAATGTAATGACCCGCAAGATGGATTCTCTATTGTAAGTGAAAGCTTTGCCAAGGAAGAGGTCAAGGAATTAAATTAAATTAAATGATGCTAGCATAGATGTCATTAAGAAGCAAGGGAAGGAGGTTGAGTCAGAAGAAATCTCCATGCAATATGAAGACATGAGTTTGAATTTGTTAGAATATTATGTATATTATGGATTTTCTTAAGATTATGACTAATATTTATTATATCTTAGGATATCATATTTTAATCATTTTTTATTTGATTTATTTTGATTAATTAGATAAGATTAGATTCTAGGATTAGCTCTGGGTTTGCCTATATAAAGGCCCATATTTACTCTTCTTGATTAATAGAGATTAATAGAGTGTGTTTTTATCCTCTAAACCTAATATGGTATTAGTGTATCGAGTCCAACTCTCCAACTCTGGACTGTCGACACTTCCCTTTGATCCTCGACTTTGCCAATGTCAACAGAGAGTTTCCAGCGGCAAAGTCCTAGAGGCTAAGCTCGCCGTTCTAGGAACCAGAGATCGAACTGGGCGTCAGAAGAGAGAACAATGTTGGGAGTGATCAGCTAGCTTGTGGAGAAGGACACCACCAGAGGCGTGAAGACGCAGTGTTAGAGAACGAAACCTTCGATCTAAGAAGGAGAAGGCGTGTCTCGCATCACTACCGCCATAGACAAAGCCAAGGTCACCGATCGATGGATCCTAAAGAAACAATGGTCGAAACGAGCAGCGCGTGAATCCCATGCACTACTCATAGTCACAACGTGTGACTACCATGCGCTACCATCTTTTCCAGAGCGTGATAGCCACCTACTATTGGGAACAGTGCTATCTGATGACCTCTTTTGACCAAAACCATGGACCCTCCTTTATCTGGTTCATTACCTCAATTTCATTCTAATTGAAGTTTATCCCATGGCTTTTATTTCAAGTACAAGTTCTCACACTCAAGACTCTTTATCAACAGAACCACGATCTTCATATCCTAAACAGTCCTATACCCCTTCCTCCCCATTTGCACTAATTCATAGTGATATTTGGGGTCTTGCTCGTATAACTACCCACAACCATACCAAATAGTTTGTTACTTTTATCGATGATCACACCAGAATCACATGGATGTATTTAATGAAAGACAAATTTGAAGTGCCAAAATATTTCAAAATTCTATACCTATGTGAGAACCCAATTGAACCCTTCCATTAAGGTATTACGGAGTGATAATGCCAAAAAATATATAAGCACCACCCTTAAAGAGTTTCTTGATCACTAAGGAATTCATCACCAACCTTCTTGCCCTTACACCCCTCAACAAAATGGAGTGGTTGAGCGGAAAAAAATTGTCACCTATTAGAAGTAACCTTACTAATAGAGCAGAATGTACCTACCATTTTTTGGGGGATACCATCCTTACCACAACTTATCTCATTAACCGTATGCCTTCCAAAATTATCAAATATGACACTCCAGTTCAAAAGCTCCTTCAACTCTTTCCAAATTGTCCTTTAATCAATTCATTACCTCCTAAGGTGCTTGGTTGTGTTATATTCGTTCACAATAAAGATGACAACAAATTTGGTGTTCGAGCTAACAAATGTATATTCCTTGGTTACTCCTCTACTCAAAAAGGATACAAATGTTATTGTCCCTCCTCCAAGAAACTCATTGTCTAGGATACTATGTTCTCTGAAGAAGCATATTATCCCAAATTAGCCATTCAAGGGGAGTATTCTAACATTAAATGGCTAAAACACTCACTCGACACATTACCTTCACCACAACTAACCTTATAACTACTCTTGACTTGCTCCCACAAACCAGTGTAGTCCTACTTAGTTTGAAACCAATGAATTGGAAACAAATGTTGAGATCAATTTAGGGATGAATGTTGAATCACGACAAGAGGAAGAGTCACTAGACACTGGTAGAACTATCTCTCCCATTCAAAGGAACAACCATGAATCCAATCCAGGATTAAATCCTGAAGAACTAGGTTGGCCTATTGCGTTGAGAAAAGGGTTAAGATCGTGTACTTAACATCCAATTGAACAATTTGTCTCATATGGTAGTTTGTCTACAAAAATGCAAAGTTTTGTTGTAAACAGTCCTCAGGTAACAATTCCAAACACATTTCAACGAGCTATGGTTGACCCAAATTGGAAGCAAGTTGCACAAGAAGAATTAAGGGTGCTCAAGGAAAATAGAACATGGAAGATCACAACTCTTCCTAAAGGAAAGAAACCAGCAGGATGTAGGTGGATTCTCACATCAAAATTCAATCCAGATGGTAGTATTAACAGATACATGGCGAGACTTGTTGCAAAAGGATATACCTAGACACATGGGATCGACTATCAGGAGACATTTGCTCCAGTAGCCAAGTTCGATACCATCCCAGTACTATTATCAATTGCAGCAAACTTAGATTGGTTATTACACCAACTAGAAGTGAAGAATGCATTCTTGAATGGAAACTTGGAGGAAGAAGTATACATGGAGATTCCTGATGGAGTTTTAGCTCCTAACAATTCTATGTGTAAACTCATAAAATCATCGTACGGTCTTAAGCAATCTCCTAGGGTATGGTTAGGTAGATTCACCAAAGCAGTGAAAGGGCTTGGATGTACTCAGGGACGAGCTTATGATACGTTGTTCATCAAATGTGTTTATGGCAAAGTCACCATACTGATTTTCTATGTTGATGACTCATTACAGGAAATGATGAAGAATCCATTGCTCAACTTAAACAGGACTTGTCGACTGAATTCCAGGTGCAAGACCTTAGACAAATGAGGTATTTCTTAGGTATGGAAGTGGCAAGAACCAAGACATGTATCAATATATCTCAACAAAAGTATACATTAGACCTGTTACATGAGACATGAATGTTATGTACCCAACCAGAGGGGACATCAATGGAAGAAGGCTGCCACTTAGAGATCAAGCCACAAGGTGTTTCAGTTGATTTAGAAAGATACAAGAGACTCGTGGAAAAGTTAATATACTTAACCACACACGTCTTGATATTAGCTTTGCAGTTGGAATAGTAAGTCAATTCATGCATAAGCCACAGGAAGAACACATGAAGGCTATATATAGAATTTTGAGCTATTTAAAGCTTAATCCTAAAAGACGAATATTCTTTAAGAAAGGTACTACCAGAAATATTGAAATCTACAGAGATGCAAACCATGTAAGGGATGGAGAGACTAGGAGGTCAACCACAATATACTGTACATATGTGTGGGGAAATCTGGTTACATGGAGAAGCAAGAAACAGACAGTGGTGTCAACAAGTAGTGCAGAAGTAGAATTGAGAGCCGTCAACAAAAGAGCTTGTGAAGGAATATGGGTCATAAGATTACTCAAAGAGTTGAGGATACAACATGGGGGACCAATGCAACTCTAGTGTGACAACACGGCCAGCATTCAGATGGTCAAGAACCTAGTATATCATGATAAAACAAAACATGTTGGGATAGACAAACACTTCATTAAAGAAAAGATTGAAGCAAGCGTTATGACTCTGTTTGACATAAGATCTGCAGACTAGATTGAAATCTCTTGACTAAACCACTAAGCAGAACAAAGTTTGAAGAGTTTTGAGGCAAGTTGGGAAATGATCAACATATACTCTCTGGCTTGAAGGGGAGTGTTAGAATATTTTAGATTATCTTAAGATTAAGACTACTATTTATTATATCTTAGGATATTATATTTTAATCATTTTTTATTTGATTTATTTTAATTAATTAGATAAGATTAGATTCTAGGATTAGTTCTAGGTTTGCCTATATAAAGGCCCATGTGTACTCTTCTTGATTAATAGAGATTAATAGTGTGTTTTTATCCTCTAAACCTAATAGAATTGAATCAAGATTTCGAATAGGTGGATAAAGATCATGAGCCACATATTATAGAGATTCATTATGCTAAAAATGTTCAAACTCATAAGATTTCTACTTCAGATTGCCCTCCTAGTCTTCAAATTCATCAAATTCATGCTGCACATAATCCTAAAGTAGTTGTGGTTATGAAAGAGAAGATGATTTTCCCTTTTTGATGATGACCTCTACAACTGCCTTGTTCATTGGAAAGATTTTTCGAATCAGTATGATCAGATTGCTCACTCTCCACTTGGTCTCATTTTTCTCTACCTTGGATGTCGGAAAGGATTTCTAGATTAGGTACTCCTTGGAGGAATTCCTTGCATTGTGTGTTATTGGAGTTATATCAACAACTTTACTCTCCATAGGAGAAACCCATCAAGTGGGGGAGAAATGATAGAATATGTGAATACCTATGTTAGAAGAAAGTTTGAAGTTTATTATTTCTGGGAAAGTTGGCTTCCTTAGTACTCCCTCCGTTCCCATAAATAAGATCTTTTTTTCTGAATGATCTTGTCCGTTTTTATAAGATCCCATTTGACTTTGTCTAAATAATAAAAGCTCTTTTACCCATTTTGCCCGCATTCACTCACATTAATTATTTATTTACCATACATTCTCTTTCTTCTTTTTCTCATCATTACTCTTTCTCTTACTCATTCATAAATAGGGCATCTTTGGAAAAAAAATATATTTCCTACATATTTATTACTTTTAACTAATTTTTTCTGTTTTGTAGAATCCCGCGATTTGATTGAAATGGCCTTATATATAGAGACGAAGGGGGTAATTAAGTTGTATTATGCAAGTTGGCTGTCCTTGGTGATTAAGTATTTAAGCAAGTATATTGCTGTGTTGCAAGTGGCAGATATTTTATGTTATTTTATAGGCTTCATCATTAGGATTTAGGAAGAAACCTTATTTTATTTTGTTTATGATTTCCTTAATGGGAAGGAAATCTTGCAAGTGGATGTTTTTATTATTATTAGCAAGTAGGTGGTTCCTTAAGGTGGAAGAAACCTTAGCTTCTAAATATAAGCCCCCTCGTACTTTGAAATCAGACTTGAATGACATGAAATTTGCTATGGTTTAGCTGCTCTCTGCCCCCTCAAGTTCCTCATATTTCCCCCTCCTTCTGGTCTTCTCTTCCCCATCATTTCTGTTCAGTTTCCCTTCCCCCTCTTCTGATTTCTATCCTTGCCCTCTGAATAATCTCTTTTTATGGTAGAACAAGAGTGTATGAGTGTGTGTTGCATCACACTCTCGTACTTAATTACTTATGTTTTGATTATTTGCTGTGTTTAAAGGATCTTTTATATTTCTGACTGAACCATTTGACTTCTTCCTGATACTTTCTGACTCATTCCTGAAACTTTTAGCTTATAGAACAAGAAGCTGTTGAGCTGAAAAACAAATTTGCTAGTCCAAGGCTATCAATGTTGGAAGATGCAGATAATGGTCAACTTGAAGACATTGATATAATTCCAAATGAGGAAATGATATTGGTATGTTGAAGTATAAATCTTCATTTTGTGCTTTTCTTCTCTTATTGATATGTCACTTCATGATGCGTGTCATAATATTTTGCACTCTTTTTTCATGATTCTGTCTTACTTTCAGGCATTTAGTGAAAAGGGTTATGTTAAGCGGATGAAGCCAAACACCTTTAACCTTCAAAACCGTGGAACAATTGGCAAATCAGTTGGAAAGTTGAGAGTGAATGATTCAATGTCTGACTTTCTTGTTTGTTCTGCCCATGATCACGTCCTTTATTTCAGGTGGCCTAATCTTTTCCCTATTTTGTTGCAACAAGTAAAACAACTTTTACCTTTGGAATTATATAGTAACCTAACTGAGGTTGATGTAGAATAAAGAGGGTGAAGCTGGGCCAATATAGAAGAACACTCAAATTTATTGTTGATTAATTTCAAGGAAAGTGAAACCCCTAGAAACATACTGAACCTAATAGATGACCCAAAGAAGCCTAATTCTATGAGGCTTTGTAATCCTAGCTCAAGTGGGTGCATGGTTCTGAAACTCAGACTAGATCGCCGAGTTGACTTGGAACTCAGCATACTAGTCAATTGGCTGGTCTGTGTAAGGCCCCAACTCGGGGAAATCACAACTAGGGGTAACTCAGACCACGTCGGGTGACTCGCCCCACCTGTTATTTTTTCAAGAACAATAGATCCAAATCAGAGGCTAAAGAAGAAAAGGTGTAGATCCAAATCGGAGGTTGAAAAGGAAAGGGAGTAGTGGATCTAAATTGGAGGCTGAAAACCCATAAATGATGGAAGTTGAAGAAAAGAAGCAGATCTAGTCACTTGAACTGATTTTTTAAGAACTTACTATAGTTCTCTTCCGATTGCCTTGGTCAAGTATGGCTGAAGAAGAAGATAATGGAAGCATGCCTGAAGAAGATGGTGCAAGCAAAGAAAGAGGAAGAAGAAAAGCACGCTTGAAGAAGATGGAAGGAGAGATACAGTGCTACACCTACTATATTAATGACTAATGAGAGACTACAAGGCAAGGCAGCGGCTTCTCCTAGAATCTCTCAAAAAGTTAGGTTAAATATTGAAAAATATAATGAGAAAACGACCCTTTTATCCCCTAATTCCTATTTACACAAATTTACTTAACAACAACAAAGCCTTTATCTCACTAGGTGGGGTTGCTTATATGGATTACACGATGCCATTGTGCTCTATCAAAAACCAAATCTTTGGGTATGTTATTAACCAAAATATCCCGCTCTATAACCTCATTAAGTATTTACTTCAGTCTTTCTCGACCTCTATTTACAGGACTTCATATTGTTTGATCAACTCTTTTCACCAGCACACTCAATGGCCTCCTTCCAACATATCCATACCACCTCAAATGATTTTCTACCATTTTCTCTTCTATAGATGCTACACCAACTCATTCGCATATATGATCATTATGAATCTTATCTTTTTTTGTATGACTACACATCCATCTCAACATCCTCATTTCGGTTAGCCCCATTTTATGTTCATGTTGTCCCTTTTTATCCATGTTAATAAAAGATTTGACTGGGTTTTACATTGGCTATCAGGGCCTAGCACAACTCTCCTCCTTCACACAGGCTTGGGACTGACTATAAAATATTAAAATGTAGGTGGAGTTTGCACAAATTTACTTATGAAAAAATTAAATAAAAAAAATTAATTCATCTATGTCCAATTGTTTTCCTTTTTCATCATAAATGTTTAAGTAAACTCTAAAATATGTTTAAAAATAAAATAATATTCAATAACCACTTGTATAAAATAAAATATAAATGAAAAATTTACTCATATATATCTATGATTTAACCAATTAATTTTCATAAAATATAAAATGGATAATAAAATATAATATGATCTATTAAATTCTACTATTATTGATTAAATCCTATTATTTTAATATGGCCAGTTTGACTCCGAGTTGACTTTAGTCTGACCCACTAACCCTTGAACCACTACTTCGACCGGTTTAGTTCCCAATCCATGTTTCAGAACCTTGAATGAGAGTAATCTCATTTCAACATTGGAACCAAAATCTTAATCCAACACTCCAACTAGTAAAAAGTGATAAATAATACAATGTATAAATTGAATAACTAGACCCTAAATTTCTGACTGACTCATTTAATTCTTAATTCCATATTACATATTGATCCTTAATTTTCAGTTTAATATTTAGCAAATATAGCTCTACTTCACTGTTCTTCATGAAATATGTAGAAATTGAATTTATTTGTGTAGTTGTGCACTTCCTTCCCTGGAAAGTTCTAAAAATTGCTGAGCATGTGAGCTGCCTTTTTTATGGCTTTCCTATGTGATATGTAAACTATAAATACATATATTAGGTAGTTAGTTGTTGTTTTTAGTTAGGTAGTTAATTATAGGATTAGTTAGTTGTTAGATTGCCTTGAGAGTCTAAGGCTCTGCCTATATATATGAGACTTAGGCTAATAGAATGAATATGCTTGTTAAGATGAATGATTAATGAGTATCACTGATTTCTGTTCTATTCCTCTCTTTCCCTCTTCTTTCTCATTACAAAATTATGATTTTGCAACAGTGGTATCAGAGCAGTCCTTCCTTGGCTGTCTCTTGTGTGATTCTGTTCTCATCCCCTTCTGTTCTGCTTAATAAATGAAAGAAAAAAGGATGATTGGTTCTGTTCTGATCAATTTTGAGGCTAGTAGTGGCTCCATTCCATGTTTGCCTGAGTTTTGAAGTATTGAGCAGCAAGAACCCGTCAAGAACTTACCATCAAGAAATTTCTAATCTTTGTTTCTGGTTCTTCTGTGATTCTGATTTCTTGTGGGGAAAAAAAATCTTCATGTTGGTATGGGACAATGGCCGAAGGAAACAAAAAGAAAAAAAAAAAAAAGATTCCTCTTCTTGCTGGTATGGGACAACAGCTGAAGGAAAACCAAGAAACTTTCCATCAATCAATGGTGTGTTCTTTGAGAAATGGCTAACCGAAGTTGGCTCTTGAAGGGAATGTGTTGATTGATTCAGATTTGTATTTTTGAGTTTGTATTTTTTGTTATTTAGGTTTGTGTTTTGTTGTTTCTCATCCTTGAGGGCAAGGATGTCTTGGGGAATGGGGTATTGATATGTAAACTATAAATACATATATTATGTAGTTAGTTGCTGTTATTAGTTAGGTAGTTAGTTATAGGATTAGTTAGTTGTTAGATTGCCTTGAGAGTCCAAGTCTCTAACTATATATACAAGTCTCTAACTATATATAATGAGGTTTAGGCGAATAGAAGGAATATGAATAGAAGGAATATGCTTGTTAAGATGAATGACTAATGAGCATCACTGATTTTTGTTCTATTCCTCTCTTTCCCTCTTCTTTCTCATTACAGAATTATGATTCTGTAACACTATGTGTATTACCAACCATACTTTTTTCTGGGATGGCATAGGTTTTTGTAAGATCTTTGATTCTAGGCCACCATATTTGTTGGGCTTGCTATTTTATTTGTCAAGTATTTAAGTTGTTTTTGCTGCAGCTGATCCTGATTTAAAAAGAAGACAGAGAGTGACTTGTAAAATTTAATTTTCAGTGATAAGGGAACAGTTTACTCAGCTCGGGCCTATAAAATTCCAGAATGTAGCCGGAATGCTGCTGGCACTCCACTTGTTCAAGTAATTGGTTATTTCCCCCTCCCTCCCTCCCTCCATGCACTCTCACGCAAATGTATACTCACATACATATGTATTGATCACAAATTCTATCATTGTTTTTGTGTTTGAACCAGATTATATCTTTATCTGATGGGGAAAGAATAACATCAATTATTCCTGTGAGTGAGTTTGCTGAAGATCAATTTTTGCTGATGCTTACAATGAATGGTTATATCAAGAAAGTTTCCTTGAATTCTTTTTCATCAATCAGGTCAACGGGAATCATTGCAATTCAATTGGTTTGTTCTCTTATCTGATCTCTTTAAATGTCACCTTTCTCCAATGTCTCATTCAATAAGTGGTTAGCATGCATTGTATGCTTGTTTTGCTTAGTCAAGCCTATTTTATGCTAGTTTTGCTAGTCAAGCCTATTGTATGCTAGTTTTTCTTAGTCAAGCCTTTTATTTAGTAGGTTCCTGGTGATGAGCTGAAATGGGTTCGTCGTTGCACAAATGATGACCTTGTGGCCATGGCTTCACATAATGGAATGGTCATTATGAGCCTCTGCAGTAATGTAAGTTGTCATTGTTTCTTATACTCATCTTAACAAGTTTTTGTTTTTGAATTATGTAGACATTGAAATATGAAGGGACTTAAAATCACTTGTTCTAATCACACAAAAATCATAGAAAATAAACAGTTTTCTTATTATGTTCGTTGTTTCCTTTCCCCCACCTAGTGGGATAAAGCTGCTTCTTGTTGTCGTGGTCTTATTTTATATATATATATATATATATATATATATTTCTTGTATATATATGAACTCATACTCTTCATCTATGAACTAGTCCTACTTATTTCTAGCAAGAGGCCCTAGCTTATGATCCAATAACCATTGTCTGATGAGCTTCTTTCTCTCCCTGTTTGTACAATAATGGCTTCATATGAGTGGTTCAAGGCTGTGTTATGATTGCTTAACACATAGGAAGCTTGGCGGGGTTTGCCTTTTGGTAGAATGTTGCATCTCTGGTGTTGAACTTGGACTTTTGAAGGGGTCTCTTGCTGTCCATTTCATTTGTTTAAGAATATCATAGTTTAAGTTTGTTCTCTTAATGTAAACATTATGCTATACCTAAAGATTAGAACCTGTAATATTGCCTTTCTAGATTCCTAAAATCCTAAAGGCACAAGTTGATTGTTTTTTTTTTTTTTTTTTTTTTTTTCCAACATGGATGTTTTATTTACTTTCCAATTGATCTTCGTGTTTTCCATTGCTTATATAATTCATTGTGAAATATTCAGGGTATCATTCGGATCACTCTCTCGTCTCTCTCTCTCTCTCTCTCTTTCTGTGTTCTCTCTCCTACTCTATCTTCTCCCTTTTAATTCTACAACCCTCTATCACATTGTCAGTCCAAAATAGCTGGGGTTGAGATCCCTTTTTATTGTTTGTTTAAACTTTTTCTATGAATTTGACCTTATTGTTCAAATACTCGACAGTTTTTTCTGCTGCACACTTTAATTATTTTAAATGAAACAATATTCTGTACGAAAAGCTACCAGAAGATTATAACCTCAGTAACTGGGCATTAAATATTTACATGTTGTTTGTTCTCATCACTAGTCTTCTGTGTAGAATATGGTTTTTACATGACTATCTCTTGCTTTAAGCTCAGATTCGTACATTAAGCAGAAATACAAGGGGTGCACTGGCAATGAGACTAAAAGAAGGGGATAGGATGGCTAGTGTGGATATTATACCAGCAGCTATGTGGAATAAGTTGGAAAACTTTTTGGGAGCCCCTCTTAGCAAGTAATTTTCCATGATCCTGCACTTTCTAGTTGGTGGTACTGATGATTTTTATGTTTCTGTAAGATTTCTGGTTAACTTATGTGATTTGGCTAAGAACCTTGGTGCTCTACCAACATCATTATCTGGTTTATAATTCATTGATATTAAAGGTTTTTTCTTTCATTAGTTTTACAACTGTTAGAAGTTACAATGGTCCCTGAACATGTTTAGTATATTGGCATTTGGTAATTACACTACATGTATAAGAAAAGGAACGAGGGTGGGGAAAAAAATCTCGGTTGGCAGTGCATATGTGCAGAAGTAAGCAAGGAAGATGTTTTTTATCTGACTAGTCTCTGTCATTAGGCCACGTAGGTTTTGAAAAGCCAGCATACCATGGTGCTTGATTTAAGCTGGTCAATGTCTGGTAGTGTAGAAATCTATAACCTTATTAAATAAGCTCAGTTTGCTCTGAAAGTGACGAGTCTTTTGTCAACAAATGGATTAAATGGTTTTTAGCTTTTCATGATGTCTACTTGTGTCAATGATATATATCATATATTCTTAACATTTTTTAATGTGCCTACAGTAAAAAGGGTCTAAGTGGCCCATGGTTGTTGTTTGTGTCTGAAAGCGGTTATGGGAAGCGGGTTCCCTTGAGCAGTTTTCGGCCTTCACCTCTGAATCGAGTTGGTTTGATAGGATACAAGGTTCTTTTTATATCAAGGAAAAGCCTACATTTCATAGTAATCATGATGATAGTCCATCTAATGTATAATATTTTTTTTGTCACCTGTATTTAGTTTTCTGCTGAGGACCGGTTGGCTGCAGTTTTTGTTGTAGGATTCTCATTAGCAGGTAATTTAGTTGATGTCATTTAGTTTGATATTGGGTACTATGCCAACAATTCCCAGCTTATCACTGCTGTACTGTATATTGTATTTTTGGCTGTGAAGTGTTGTTTTCTTTTCTTTCTCTTTTACAGAGGATGGTGAAAGTGACGAACAAGTGGTTCTTGTGAGTCAAAGTGGTACTGTGAATAGAATTAAGGTCCGGGATATTTCAATACAATCTCGATTTGCAAGGTATGTTTGCATTGCGTCTTTTAGTGTATAGTGTGATTACATTAATTCTGGATTTTTATGACTTCGTCATGTCAGCAAAATTTAACTCTGCAGAATGTATATACTTGCATGTTCTGTGTGAAGCATGCTTATGAATTCATTCTTATAAATAATTCTATTATCTGCCTGGTTTGAGGGCTATTTTCTTTTGTTTATCTGATGTTTCCTCTCCAGTATTATAATTAGTTGAAGTCATCTCAAAAGTATGTGACACGAACATTGACACGAACATAGTCCAGAAATGGTCTGATCCTTAATATAAGACATATTCACCTTATTTGATTTGATTAGATTCAGAAACCAAGTTAAGTTAGTTGATGACATGCTTTTTCTTAAAACTCCTTAATCATCTTCCTTAATTTCCTCTATCTCTCTCTCACTTGATAATTGTTGAGGGAGCATTAATAGAGGTAAATTATGAGGAGATTGACAATTATTGGTATTGAAATTGAGAGAAATAAAACACTCTTATATTATTAGGTGAAGAGAGGGTACAATATATAGGCTAAGGGAGAGAGATAAGTTGAGGGAAATCAGGGATTACAGTTAGGACTATGAAAATCAGATCCTATAATCAAGGGATCCTAAATATTCTAACAAATCTCCTAATTTATTTGCTAGTTTTCTAACACTCTCCCTCAAACTGGAGAGTATATGTCGATCATTCCCAGCTTGCCTCGAAATCCTTCAAACTTCATTCTGTCTAGTGGTTTAGTCAATATATCTGCAATCTAGTCTGCAGATCTTATGTGATAGAGTCTTAATGTCTGCTTCAATCTTTTCTTTAATGATGTGTCTGTTTATCTCAATATGTTTTGTTGTCACTCCAGAGTTGCATTGGTCCCTCATGTTGAATCTCCAACTCCTTCAGCAATCTTATAGCCCAACCGTGATATACTCCTTTGTTAACAACTCTCAGTTATGCTTTTGCACTACTTGTTGGCAGCACTGTCTGTTTCTTACTTTTCCATGTAACTAGATTTCCCCACACATATATACAGTACCTTGAGGTTGACCTCCTAGTCTCTCTATCCCTCGCATGGTCTGCATCATTTTAGATTTCTATGTTTCTGTTAGTACCTTTCTTAAAGAATATTCCTCTTCTAGCATTAAAGCTCAAAATTCTGTATATAGCCTCCATGTGTTCTTCCTGTGGTTGATGCATAAACTGACTTACTTTTCCAACTACATAGCTAATATCAGGCCGTGTGTGGGTTAAGTAAATCAATTTTCCCACAAGTCTTTTATATCTTTTTGAATTAATTGGAACACCTTGTGGCTTGACCTCCAAGTGGTATCCCTCTTCCATTGGTATCTGCTCTGGTTGTGTACCCAACATTCCTGTCTCATGTAACATGTCTATTGTATACTTTCGCTAAGATGCATTGATACCCTCTTTGGTTTTTGCCACTTTCATGCCTAAGAAATACCTCATGTGTCCAAGGTGTTTCACCTAGAATTCAATCAACAAGTCCTGTTTTATTTCAGCAATGGATTCTTCATCATTTCCTGTAATGACTAGGTCATCAACATAGGCAATTAATATCGTGACTTTGTCATTAACACATTTGATGAACAATGTATCATCTGCTAGTCCTCAAGTATACCCAAGCCCTTTCACTTTGGTGAATCTACTGAACCATGCTCTGGGAGGTTGCTTAAGATCGTACAGTGACTTGCTAAGTTTAGTTGTTAGGAGCTACAACTCCAAGTTGATCCCATATGTATAGTATATCCTTTTACAACAAGTGTTGCCTTGTATTTGTTGATATTGCTATCTGGATTGAATTTTGGGGTAAAGATTCACCTAGATCCTATTGATTTCTTTCTATTGGAATTCAGAGCATAAAACACTCTCATAATCACTAAGATGAAGGAAAGGTACAATATATAGACTAAGAGGGAGATTAGTTGAGAAAATCAGGGATTACAGATCAAGGGATGACTATAGATCCTATAATTTAGGGATCATTAATGTTCTAACAAATCTTCTAATTTATTTCCTAATATTCTAACGTTCCCATCTAAAGCTAGAGAGTATATGTCGAACATTCCAAGATTCCCTCGAAATCCTTCAAACTTCGTTTTGCCAAGTGGTTTAGTTAAGATATTTGCAATCTGGTTTTCAAATCTTATGTGTGACAGAGTCATAATGCCTGCTTCAATCTCTTCTTTAATGAAATGTCGGTCTATCTTAACATATTTTGTTCTATCATGATATACTGGGTTTTTGACCATTTTAATGTTGGCCTTGCTTTCACACCAGAGTTACATTGGTCCCTCATGTTTAATCCCCAACTCCTTCAGTAATCTCATAACCTAAATTCCTTCATATACTCCTTTGTTAATAGCTCTCACTACCGCTTCTGCACTACTTGTTGACACCACCGTCTGTTTCTTGCTTTTCCATGTAACCGGATTTCCCCACTTGTATGTACACTATATTGTGGTTGACCTTCTAGTCTCTATCCCTTGCATGGTCTGCATCTGTGTAGATTTCAATGTTTCTGGTAGTACCTTTCTTAAAGAATATTCCTCTCCTAGGATTAAGCTTTAAATAGCTCAAAATTCTGCATACAACCTTCATGTGTTGTTCCTGTGGCTTATGCACGAATTGACTTGCTATTCCAACTGCATAGCTAATATCAAGACGTGTGCGGGTTAAGTATATTAACTTTCCCTCAAGTCTCCTGTATCTTTCTGAATAAATTGAAACACCTTTTGGCTTGATCTCTAAGTGATATCCTTCTTCCATTGGTGTCCCCTCTGATTGGGTGCCTAACATTCCTATATACTTTCGTTAAGATATATTGATACTTAATAGCTCAAAATTCTGTATACTGCCTTCATGTGTTGTTCCTGTGGCTTATGCATGAATTGATTTGCTATTCCAATTGCATAGTTAATATCGAGACGTGTGCGGGTTAAGTATATTAACTTTCCCTCAAGTCTCCTGTATCTTTCTGAATAAATTGAAACACCTTTTGGCTTGATCTCTAACTGATATCCTTCTTCCATTGGTGTCCCCTTTGGTTGGGTACCTAACATTCCTATTTCATGTAATAGGTCGTGTATACTTTCGCTAAGATATATTGATACCTTTGGTTCTTGCCACTTCCATGCCTAAGAAATACCTACCTAGAATTCAGTCGACAAGTCTTGTTTAAGTTGAGCAATGGATTCTTCATCATTTCCTATAATGACTTTTTTGTTATCAACATTGACAATCAGTATGGTGATTTTGCCATTAACACGTTTGATGAACAACGTATCATTTGCTTGTCCCTGAGTATACCAAAACCTTTTCACTACTAATGAGAATTTATCGAACCATGCCTTGGGTAATTGCTTAAGACCATACAACAACTTGTTAAGTTTACATGGAGAGTTGGTAGGAGCTAAAACTCCATCCGAAATCTCCATGTACTTTTCTTCCTCTAGGTTTTCGTGTAGAAATGCATTCTTCATGTCCAATTGGTGTAATGGCCAATCCAATTTTGTTACAATTGATAACAACAGTAGGATGGTATTGAATTTGGCTATTGGAGCAAATGTCTTTTGATAGTTGATCTCATATGTCCGGGTATATCCTTTTGCAACAATCTCGCCATGTATTTGTTGATACTACCATCTAGATTGAATTCTGGAGTAAAGATCCACTTGCATCCTACTGGTTTCTTTTTTTTAGGAACGGTTGTGATCTCCCATGTTCTATTTTCCTTGAGTGCCCTCAACTCTTCTTCTGCAGCTTGCTTCTAATTTGGATGAGTCATAGCTTGTTGAAATGTGTTCGGAATTGTTATCTGTGCACTGTTTACAACAAAATTTTGCATTTTTGCAAACATATGACCATATGAGATAAATCGTTGAATTGGATGTTGAGTACACAATCTTACCCCTTTTGTCAATGCAATAGGCCAACCCAATTCTTGAGGATTTAATCCCTAATTGGATTTATGGCTGTTCCTTTGAATGAGATAGTTCTCCCAGTGTCTGGTTCAGCTTGAACTCTTGAGTTGGACTCTACATCTTGTCATGGTTCAGCATCCACCCCTGAATTGATCTGAACTTTTGTTTCCATTTCATTGGGTTCAGGTTGAGGCAGAATAGGCTTAGATTCATGATTGAGTTGAGTAGGACTAAACTAGTTTGTAAGAGCAAGTTAGTCAAGAATGGGTATAAGGTTAGTTGCAGTGATGCTGATGTGTCAGGTGAGCTTTTGGGATTAGATGTTTCTAGGATTAACCATTCAATATCATAATACTCCCCCTGAATGGGTAATTTAGGATAATATAAGAGTATTTTAGTCAAAAAGGGTTATAGTTTTGGCACATTTATTGTTCTTAACCGATGTTTTGAAATGCGAGATTCGGTTAAACATTTCTTATAAAAAGGAACTGCGGAAGTTGTAGGGAAGGTATTTGTAAAAATTAAGTTTACGGGGGTTGTTATTAAAGTTTCAAAGATTAGAGAGGTTATCTATATATGACAAAATTTAGGGGGGTTTATATATAACTAGTATGCCAAGTTTGTTCACATCATTTCAAGTTTGAACCTTTACTCAATGTTGAAAACCTCTTGATGAGTAGTAAGAAGAATAGGGTAGTCATGACCGTGTTCGGCAAGGAAGATGTTTCATGGGAGTCCATACAAATAGATTGAGATTTAAAATTTGTAATTTAATCCTCGTCGTTTACAAAACTTGGAATATATGTTAGTGCTCTCTCTCTCTCTCTCTTCCTGCTAAACTATGATCATAATGTATGTAAATTGTATTAATTTCTGTGACGGCTCGGATGAGAAGTCTTTTATTCCTTCTTTACTGATTTATAATACTCTTGGTGATTATTTGTTAGGGGAGTTATTTTGATGCGGCTTGATCATGCTGGAAAGATCCAGTCAGCTTCCTTAATTTCATCATCTGAGAGTGAACCTGAGGAAGTTGAAGCAATTGCTCAAGCCTAGTTGTTGACAGACTGACCTCTAGTTTTGTTCTTCATGAAATGCACTTTTCTTGATCCTAAAGCAAGCGCATGGAAAGTTGACATTTCAGCTGATATTGTTCAAGTCTTCATTCTTCTGCATATATAATTTTTTGTGCTTGGAAGGGGATGGAGGTTTTTGAATTACTTTCATGCTTGTAATGTTGGTGGCTGGAAGTTAAAAGCTAGAAACTAGAACCTGTTGTATTATATCATTGTTATTAGTGTAAATCTTATCAGATTGCTGTAAGTTATGGCCATGTTATTAAAGGTTTCAGCATTCGATCACCTGGGAAAAAGTTATAATGAACAAACCCATGAGATAACCGTTTTATTTATTTTTAGATGATTATAGTAGCTGTCAACTTTGATTCTAATTCCCCTTTTCGCCAGGGAAATAACTAAGCAAAAAATTTCATTTAACGGGGCATTGCCTATGTTTGAGTTGAAAAGTGTTTTTAAAAACCAAAAAAAAGAAAAAAGAAAAAAATAATAATAATAAAATGATTCATTTATAAAAAATTATTGCCTTTAGCTATTACTCTTACGGTTTACATATTTTCGTCCTCTACAAGGTAGCAAGAGTTTGTGATGGTATGATGAGCACGGTTCACCAGAAAATGGATACAATGGTGTAAACTCCGAAGGTTGTTAAGGATGTATAAAACAATTCCTATTTATTTCTTTGTTTTTCATTTAGTTTAAGTTTCAGTCAGCACTCCACACTATTTTGAAAATACAATTAGCATCCTAAATTATTTATTTGTGTAATTGACCCTAAATTAATTAAGTTGGAGTAATTGTGCCCCTTATCCCAAACTCTCGTTTAACTCCGTTTATAATTTTTTTTAATTAAAAAAAATAACCTTCACTTTGACCATAAAAAACCACTCACTCCTTCCAAATCTCCAGGTCCGTCTTCACCCTAAGTTCACAGTGAGTTAGCACGCTTAAACTCTCCTCCACAAATTGCAGCGAACCCTCTCGGAGTGCATTTAATTTTTACACCCAGATACCCTCTTGTAGTGCGATCACAGGACTAAAGGATTTCCATTTTCAATGATGTTTTGTATATTTCTCCTTTTTTCCCCAATGTTTTGGGCCCCATCCAAGATCTAGCTCCACTAATATAGCAAAGCCCCCTCCCTGAAATTCAATTTCATCAAAGACAGAAAGATAGAGAGAGAAAGAGGAAGAGAATACAGCTGCGGGCAAAAGAGGGTGAAGAAGATACAGTCTAACTGGCACGATGGTGGTTTTAGCTAGACGTACTCAAGTTTGCAATCACCGAATGATGCTGATGCCCAATTATCATCCATGGCCGCTGGGGCGGTGGTGAGTCGTCGATTTGCTGTCATGGTATTTTCTGAAATTAGCAAATGATCACAACATGGTGTGCATATAAATGTATGCTTCTGTGTAAATAATAATAAAATCGTTATGGTAGCCACACCTCCCACGAAGCTAGCAGAGGATTTCTTACCCAAGAGAGGGTAAGAAGAGGCAGTCATGGAGATTTCGAAAGTGCGTATGATGATAAGAGTGAGACATTGTTTTTTAAAATGGAGTTAACGCCAGTTAGGATTAGAGACAGGAAATCGGGTCAATCTGTTGAAGCCTCTAAATGAAGTCACTCTGACCTAAAAAGGAGAGGCCAATAACTTAAAAGGTTCAGTGTTAGACTCGTTAATGGTTTTTTTTAACTTGCCCAAGGACTTGCCTAACCGAGAGTTCGGGACTGACCGACCGTGAAGCACGAGTTCAACTCGCGAAGTCCGAGAACCCTACAAGGCGTGAACCCTAAAAGTGAACCGCCCATCACTCTATCAGTGTCTCAATCTCTACTCAGTAGTTAGTACTCACTCCACTGTCACAGTCTCCCTCATTCACTAACCAGAAGCATGAGTTCAACTCGCGAAGTTCGCCACTCCGGAGGCATTGACGGTTGACAGACTATTCCTCAATCCTACCTTCCGAGCTTTTAAAGGTTAGCTTTTCAGACAAACTGTTCCTCAAAGGTCAAAGGTTAAAGCTCGCCGAGTCTGCCACTCTGCTGGCCTTCTGAGCTTTTCCAACAGCCTGTAAGTCCAAAGTTTCTCACAATCGCTGATCTGTTTGGTCGAAGCTCACCTAATCCGCCACTCCACTGACGTACTGTTCATCAAACCCTTCCCTTCCAGCCATATAAGCTTTTTCCGGTGGACTGCAAGCCTCGAAGAGTCGAAGGTTCCGAGCTTTTCTGCCACTCACTCTGCCGACGCATTGTTCAAATGAGGTTAATGATTTGTATTGTTGATAATTTTTTTGTTATAATTTGTTGATGCGGACTTCTTGCTATAATCCGAGTATGATTTGTATACTATTCAATATGTTTTGTTGATCTATTCTGGTTCTAGTTGTTGACTGAGTATGATTTTTGACATACATGATTATTTTGTTGTCTCTTTTGTTGATATGATCTGTTTTATTTTTTATATGATTAGAGAGAGCATTTCATTCATACATCGTTATTTTATTCAGTCAAAGGTTAATGATTTGTATTGTTGATATGTTTGACTTTTTGTTCAGTTTCTTTTGTTGATATGATTTGTTTATGTACAGTGGATGCCAATCTATACTGTATATTGTACTATGGGGCTATGTTGCACTGACACCGACACGAGACATGAGATACGACACGACTCGACACTTTGATACGTTAATTCTAAAAAAATCTAACTTTCAACACGTTAGGACACATTTTAATATTAAATATATATATTATAATTTACATTCAAGTTCAATATATATTTCGTGAAATCCTAGCTTCCAATGATTCGACCTTATTATAAAAGTCGTGTCTCCTTTTTTAAAAAAAATACAAAAGGAAAATTCATTATCAATTCAATAATATTCAAAGTCATACATATTTTTTTAAAAAATATGAGTGTCGAGGAGTGTCAGATGGTGTCAGAGTGTCGGACGGTGTCCGAGTGTCCGACACGCATATTTTTAAAAAATAGGAGTATCCGTGCTTCATAGCTATGGGGTTAAGTTTTGATCGAGTATGATTTTATGTAGCCTAATGTCTTAGTCACAAAAATTACAGAGAAAAACTCAAGGGGCTAATGAGTCATTAGCTATGATGGCTAAAGGTTAATCATCTTCTGTTCAAGAGAGCCTGATGAATCAAAGCCTAGGAAGGCTACAAATTTGACTTCTGATGTTTGAAGGTATTCTAGTAGAGTTGATATTCAAAACCAATCCAATCTTTAGGTCTACATTCAAAAGTTGCGGCCTCCTCTGCAATCTTCTTGTTCAAGTTTGTTGGCGGGTGTGAAGACGGAGGAAATGGAAGAATGAAGGCGATGGAAATTTTTGACCCTTTGTTCGCATCGCTCCTCCATTTCTGCAATTTTCAAGCTTTGTCGCCCTCTCTAAAACTATAGGTCGTTGGTGTTGAGGATTGACGAGAGTGAAGGTGGAGGAAGAAGAAAGGTCAACAGTCCTTAAAGCACTTCGTGCAATGCCTCTGGTGTCTTGTTCCTTCCTCATGGTGCTTCTTCTCGTTCCCTACTCATCGGCGGTGACGGACGACAAAGATAGAGAGAACAATGATGATGAAAGGAAATCTGACCTGGTAGTATGAGATAGGAAAGAGATGTTGGATATAATTAGTTTTGATAATGTCTTGTATACATGTCATTATTAAAAACAAAAAACTTGTATAATATATTTATAACTTAGTTTGACTAACTACTATATTTAATGTAGATTAGTCCAAATTGAATTGTGGAGAATGTCAAGGAAGCAAGAAATTATCAAAGGATTTTGGGAATGGTCAAGAGGAGAAGAAAGAAAGGGTTGATTTGTGAAGAGAAGAAAAAAAGAAAGAAAGAAGAATTTGCTAAATGGAATGAGAATTCAAGTTTTTACATTGATTTTAGAAGTCTCCACGATCAAACAGAAGTTGGAACAGCTCAATTTGAAGCTAAAATAAGCAAGTTCAAACTTTTAGATGAATACAGTGATTTTTTCGCATGAATATTATCATGCTCGAGCATGAAAAAAGTCCTTGCTCGAGCTTGAAAAATGGCTTGCTCGAGCATAAGGAAACCTGGTGCTCAAGCAACAACAGTTTCTCAGCTACTATGTTCAGCTCTATTTTAGGTAACCTCTGGTAATTTGATGATATCTCCCAAACCAGGAACCAGATTGACGTGAAACCAGTTTTGTATGAGACTAGACTTCCAATGCGTCATCTTGAAAAAATTTCAAGCCTAAAGAAGTTCATATGAGAGAGATATTAATTTCGAAAGTGGCAACAGCAATTACCGTCACACAGCAGAGCAAGCTTAGATATTTTGAAGGTATCTCACAAACTACAAATCGGAATGAGCTGAAATCGGTGGCATATGAAACTAGACTCATACCTTTCCAAAAACATCAAGATCACAAAAAACAAAGATCAAATGAAAGAGATATGATTTTTGGAAGTATATAGTATGTTCAGGACTGTGCAAAAATGTTGGTTCAAGAACAATTTCTATTAATCTGATCATAATGCTTAACATACAATGAGTTTGAAGCTGATTCTTGTTGCATTGGAAAGAAGACTTGAAGAGCTTTTTTGGGAATGAGTTGTTTGTCAAATTTGAAGATATATTGAAGATGTTAGGCTCACGGGAAATTGATTGTTGTGCTGCCAATATTCTTGTTTTCTGAATGTCTCTACATTCTGAAAGTTGAGCATTGTGCTGGAGATCATTATACTTGTTCTCATAAAAGACTCAAAGCAAAGATATGCAATATAATGAGCCATGCTCGAGCAAGACATTGATATGCTTGAGCAGCAGCAAATTAGAACTATGATAAAGGAGTCATGCTCAAGCAAGCAATCATCATGCTCAAGCATCAGTAAGGTCGAGCCAAACGGAAGTGTATTTGTGATATCATGCTCGAGTAGATAATCAGCGCGCTCGAGCAAGAACGTATGACATGCTCAAGCAGAGAAAAAGGATGCTCGAGCAGAGAACCAAAAGTTTCACCTCCACCTCTGTATGACGCTATGCCCGAGCATGGCTAAAGGCATGCTTGAGCACTGGCGATATCATGCTCAAGCAGAGAGAGTTTCATGCTTGAGCATCTGCGATAATTCAAAGTTTTAATAGCCTCATTCAAGTGTTGCCCAAGCAAGCTCACTGGAGTGCTCGAGCATAGTTCCTTGGTTGCCCGAGCACACAAACAATCACGCTTAAGCATGATCAATCTGTTTTTCAAATCATCATCTCTGGAAAATTCAAATCAGCTGATTGTGATTTGTTTTATTCAGATCATTACTCATTATTATTCTTAAATGTATTTAATCAGTTTGCTAATATGTTTCAAAAGATTAACGAGTGTTTAAACATTAATTAGCCGAAAAGAAAATTCATGTGTCAGAAACTTTTAGTGCTTATACAGGTCAGCACTTTATCTAGTGAAGCACTTGACGAAACGAGTTAAACGATAAAGCATTTAAATTCATCAATGGCTATTTCTCTTTGTGTGGCACAACGGACATTTAATGTTAGACAACACACAGCAAAGCACAGACACTCCAATAGACGCTAATGGGTTTCCAACGGTCGAATGCTTGTAATGCTCAAAAGACGATTACTTATAAATTGCAAAATCTTCAAACTGGAAGTAGTGACGAAAAACGACGGACGATGATTGATGACCTATTCCACGAAGCCAACAAAATGATTTTACTTCTTCATCGTCGATATGTCAATGACTCATATACTCTCTGTTTCTCAATATTCATATAGTTTACAGTAGAGAGTGAGATGAATGATTATGTACTTAAGTGTTTATTTATTCACTTCTGAGAGAGAAGATTTATCTGTAAACATTCTATCTGAGAGTTACTTAAGATTGGGTAATCTTGAATGTGAACTGATTGTAACCTTACAGTGTGTGAGGGGGAGCATCTCGTGAGAGATTCGGCTTCACAAGTCCTGGGTGAACTGGTGGAATTGTAGAGGATTTTTCTTGTGTTCGGAGCAAACAAAAAGATAGTGTATTGAAAATTTCAAGTGGAGCTTGGGGACTAGACATAGGTCAATAATTGGGTCGAACCAGGATAAATCATAGTTTGTATATTCTTTTCCCTAAACTCTTATATTTCTAGCATATATGTTTAAATAAATGACTGTTGGTTTACAATTCATTACTATCATTCAAATTGCTTTCTGTAAGTTGCGAAAAGTTTTTCAAAGTTTATAAGTTTTTATCAGACACCCAATTCACCCCCTCTCTTGGGTGATAGCCAAGTCTAACAAGAGATAATGGACTAAGAGAGAAAGGTGAGAAATCAAGCCCCAACGCTCGCCAATGCTACATGATTCGACTTCTGTCTTCACCAAGCTTTAAACAAATAAGCTTAATGATGTAAACGCTTACCCAAACGACACCCCACTATATTTGAATATTCATTGAGAATGAAATTCAGCTTGCTCCTTATATTTATTAGGGAAAATTGACCTGAGGGTCCAATATACTAAAATAATTACAAAAAAGGCCCTCCAAACTTTCCCATACCAGAAAAGGCCCTAGGGCCTTTTCTGGTATTAAGTTCAAAGGGAAATTACCAAAAACGCCCTTAGAAGATGGGTTTGCTATTTTGCCTCTGACCTAACAAGAGTAGAGAATAGGGATGAGAGAGAACAAAGACGCATGCCATGGGAGTCAGAGGAAACCTTAGTCCGAATCAACTCCAATTCTTCAACTCTCAAGGTAACTAGCCCTTGCTGGCTCTATCAAGCAAAATCCTTTTTATCTTTTTCTCCTCTATTGGTATGTTTCGTGAAAGCATAAATTGTTCAAGAATCAATTCGTTCGTGTTTTCATAGGTTATCTTGTCATTGAATCTTTCACGAGTTTCGATGATATTGACGCAATGATGAAGAGAATAGAGCAGATATTGGATGAATTTAATTGCTCCTCCACCGCCTCAATTTTCTCCAGTAAGAATCAGGTTACTTGATCGGATATGATTCGATTTTGTAGCTTTTTTTCCTCGTAGACTTGATTTTTCATCTTAAATTCATGTTGTAACAATCATATGAATTTATTTTTCATTCTTTTATTCTTCTCTTCTTTTTCCCAACAAAAGCGGACTGACAATTACTTTTACGAGAGCATGGAGAAAGTTTTGTGTTTTTTCGAGGGTATCAAATCGATTGATCCTTAAGATTTTCAGTATCTAAGTTTAACAAGAAAATTGTTGAATTTATTTTTCAAGAATCAATGCTTGGTGAGTCAATTCTTTTATATTTGTGAACAAAACACTTGCCATTCCAATTGTTCCCTTCATATTGTTTTTTGGCTTTTTAGTTGATGACGTTTTGGTTAAGTCTAGATGTTGCATTGGAGCGAGAGGCTGAGGGAGACCTTTTACTTAGTGATATGGGTCAGGTATTCACCAAATTGGAGATTTATGAGTATTCTGTATTGATATTTGATTTCCCTTCATAACAATGGTATGACTATTTATTACTAAATGGTCCTGGATTACTAATAGGATTACTGATATCTGTTTCTTTTCTCGTAAAATGGTTTCAAGGTTTAGGGCTTTGTCTTGGAGTTATTGATGGAGACATTAGCATCTCTGCAGTTCAGGTTTGCTGCCATCATCATAATATTAATTTTGGGAGCTTGCTTTCTGATATCCATTTTGTAAACCTAATGTTTGCCAAGATATTGCATTTTCTAATCGATAGGCCTAGGTGTAATTTTCCATTTCAAATATATATACCAATGAAGCTAATGCTTTGGTACCATACTTGATTGAGCTTGTTGCTCATTTACTTTATCACTTACTCTTATATTATATTTGGTGATGCAGTGGTTATGCAACACTAATAAATCCTCTCACAATCCAAGATTAAGATTGAAGTATGTCTCTCTTTTATTTATTGTACTTCAATTTAATAACTCTATACTTCGGTCCTTTAACAAATATTCTAGCATGTGTTGTTGGTTTTTCCTCTTTTGCATTTTACTCTACTAAAATTAGATTATGGTGAATTTTTCACAGTTCCTCAATGGTGTATAACAATGTATCTTCTTTTGAATTGGCAGGGCTTTCTTCCCTTTCATTTCCTTCCTTTGGTCTTTTTGTGTGTGTTCATTTACACTTACTGTAGTAATTTTTGTAGGGTTGCTTGCTTAAACTAAAAACCGTAAAGGAGAATTTCTCAGTTTGCTTTTCTTGATTGTTTTATATATCTGATTAGATATCTTTTCATTTGACGAATTCTATAACTTTTTCTCCTCAAGTTTTACAAAACCTCTATCTTATCCATACTTTTTTAAGGGGGGAACTTGTTGCAATGAAGTTTAAATTTAAAGAGAGTAATTTAATTTATTATTTATCCCCTTTGAGTGCTTCAATTGTAATGTGTTATTTGCTTAAACAAGAAACTGCTGCACTTTGACTGTTTTTTATGTGCAGAGTAAATCTTTTAAGCCCTAAACAGTTATACAGAACACTTGAGTTCATATTAAACGGTTTTTGTTTGAGACATTCTTTGAAAATGAAATAATCCAGGTTTGTAATTTCCTACACTAATGCATATTTTATTCAAGAGAAAGAGGAAAACAACTAGGTCGAAGTTTGCAGGGGATTTACTTCCTTTTTCTGGTTTGTTTTTCTTTATGTACACAGTATGAACTCAGTTAAAAACCGATGACTCAGATCTAATTAATCTACTGAAAACAGTGCCTTTGCATATCCAATTTTGTGATTTGTAAGATTATTATCGTAATCTAGCAGCTGAGTTATCTTGGTCCAACACTAATTAATTAATAGACGATCTTCCTAATTGTTCTTCACAGTTACCTCATTTGATATGCCATCTAAAGTCATAAAAGATCCCAACCAACTGCATAACCACCTCTCTAATCTCATTTTATGATACTTATAAGAGGAATATGTTTAGAGAATTCTCTTTAATCAGGTTCAAAGCCTCAATTGAGTTGTTTTATACCATTTTAGCATTCCTAGTTTTCATTTTTCATCATGAATGAGGCCTCTGCATGTAGCTTCTCTTGTTGAGATGATATGTTCTTTGTTCATCCAATTTTCATTTCCCTATCGCAGCAAGCCAAAACTTCCATGGACATGATTTTCCCCTCTTCATGGAAGATTAGTGAAAGAAAAAGAAAGGAAGGAATAAGAAGGTAGGGCTATTCATAATGATCTAATCATCATCATCATCATCATGAAGGTCTGCAACATGTTGCAGGGGAACTGCAAGTAGGTTGCTATCAGACATTGAGGGTCAGGTTCTCAACCATGTTTTCCCAATGTAAAGAAATTATTCAATTGATTTGAACCAAAACATGTTATGTTGTTAATAGATTGGTTATGAAAGGTTTTGTAATTTATAGTTTGTTTGTATAGAGTTTAGGTGACAGATCACTGTCTAAAGGGACAAGGCCCCCAGTGGGTGAGGGACTTAGAATTTGAACATGTAATGTCCCACGGCCTCAGTTTTATGAATTTGCCTTCATTCACAAATCATAAATGGAAACACTGACAATGAGATGTTATTTCCTTAATCTTATCCTTTTGGCATTCACATCTGTGCTTTCCAATGTGTTGATATTCTACCCTTGGTATGGAAATTAAATTGTGCATTTTGAATTTATAAAATATTTTTCGGTTCAATTAAATAGTAAGGACTTGATACATTTCAGATAAGATATTTGAGTCTCACAAATAACGGGAAAACGTGCTGCTAACTATTTAAGAGATATTTCTCACTTATGAAAACCAACTTTATTGTAATTCAATTTAGTCAATAATATCAAATATTATATAGTTTGTCACTAAATTATTTTAATAATAATAATAATAGAAAATATTTTTTTATTAATATTTTTAGACTATTAGTGTCTTGAACTGTGATGATGCTCCGAATCTAAATTCCATTATAACACATAAAGTATAATGGAATGGAGAAAATCAGAAAATTGATTTTGTTGGGCCTTCCTCTTAAATTGCAAGGTGAAATATTGCAATCATTATGATCGAGGGTAATACTTTATTGACTTGCTGGACTTTGTTGTTGGATTTAATCTATTTGCATCCGATGCTTTTACCTTTTAATATCTACCTTTTCTTGAGATCTATAACCTAGAGTTATTTGATGAAGGTTTCATAAATGAGCTACCTTTAGTTTTATCATCTTTTTTGAAATTTGAAACAAGACTTAATCAAAAAGCATCATTGAAAGTTTTTCAGGTTATTTAGACTGTGTTGCTTCCTCTTCAATTCAGTATGCAATAACTATTCTATTGTAGTTCATGGCTTCAAGTTAAGGTCAAGTTGTTTAAGTTTATTTGAGGAATTATGTGTGAGATTTTCTTTATTTATGCAGTTATACTTCAATTAGGAGCATTTAAGATATAGGTCAATGCTTTATTTTGAAATCATTATGCTAATAGCAATTTGTGTCTATTAAGTTGTTTAACCCTCCTAATTATAATGTGCAAATTACATGAAGCATGTTGTTAACAACTTTGTCTATTTCTTTTTTTTCAAGGACTCGTGGTCTTCATGTGGTTTCTTGGTTGCAAATGTGGCATGGGACGGAGCAAGAGGATGAATTCACAATGCCTTACTATTCCATGGCAAAACTACGGGAAATGAAGGTCGGTTTGTTGTGGTAGTTGGTCAAGCATCGTAACAACACGCATGAAGAAAAAGTGTTGTCGATAATCAAGAACTCCCGCGAAAGATGAAGCATTAGGAAGCAATTTTTTTTATATACATAGGCTAACTTGTTATTCATTGACATAAATTTTAGTGGTTGTATGACACATTTTATTATAGTGCTTTGGTTGTTTATTTTTTGGGCATTGCGTTTCACACTCTTTTGTTATAAATGGCCATAGATAGGAATCCCACCATATTATTTTTTGGAGGTGGCGTGTGAAGTTGTAATTACCAATTTATATACATATTGGTTGTTATAAATGAAAGTTGGATATAACACACAATTGACACAATTGTATCTAGGTTTCATTTATGTAGATATATTAATATTGGTACAAATGTAAATGATGTTGAAAAATGTTTGTTATTGTTTGCTAATGTTGTTGTCAAAATGGGCTAATTTAGGTGTCATTTTTCAGTGATAATAATGTTAAAAGGGTTGATGTACTTGTTAATGGGGGGCTGATTGTGTTGTAAATTGTGCTGATATACTTGTTAATAGGGGCTGATCGTGTTGTTAATAGTGCTGATAGTGTTGTTAATAAGGAGTTGATAGTGTTGTTAATAGGGTGATGATAGTGTTGTTAATGGTGATGATAGTGTTATTAAAGGGGGCTGATGGTGTTGTTAAAGGAGCCGATGGTGTTGTTAACCGGGCTGATAGTGTTGTTAAAGGGGGCTGATAGTGTTGTTAACCGGGCCGATGGTGTTGTTAAAGGGGGCTGATGGGGTTGTTAAAGGGGGCTGATGGGGTTGCTAATGGGGGCTGATGGTGTTGCTAATCTGACTGATGTTGTTGTTAAAGGGGGCTGATCGTGTTACTAATCTGACTGATGGTGTTGTTAAAGGGGGATGATCGTGTTGCTAATGGGGCTGATGGTGTTGTTAAAGAGGGCTGATTGTGTTGCTAAATGGGCTGATGGTGTTGCTAATGAGAGTTGATGGTTTTGACAATACTATCAGCCCCCTGATTAACAACACAATCAGTACCATTAACAACACAATCAACCCCCCATTAACAACTATATCAGCCCCATTAACAACACTATCAGCTCCCATTAACAACACTATCAGCCCATATCAACAACACAATCGGCACTATTAACAACACCATCATCACCATTAACAACACCATCAACCCCTTTAACAACACCATCAGCCCCATTAGTAACATCATCAACCCAATTAACAAGTACATAAGCCACTTTGACAACAATATCAACAAATAATATCAGCATCAAATGACAACATCAGCAAAATATGACAGCAACATCAGCACAGTTAACAACACCATCAGCCCCCTTTAACAACACCATCAATCAGATTAGCAACACCATCAGCCCCCTTTAACAACACCATCAATCAGATTAGCAACACTATTAGCCCCTATTAGCAACACCATCACCCCGGTTAGCAACACCATCAGTCCCCTTTAGCAACACCGTCAGCCCCTTTTAACAACATCATCAGCCCCATTAGCAACGCCATCACCCCGGTTAGCAACACCGTCAGCCTCTTTTAGCAACACCATCAGCCCCATTAGTAACACCATCACCCCGGTTAGCAACACCATCAGCCCCTTTTAGAAACACCATCAGCCTCATTAGCAACAACATCACCCTGATTAGCAATACCATCAGCCCCCTTTAGCAACACCATCACCCCAGTTAGCAACACCATCACCCTGGTTAGTGACACCATCAGCCCCTTTAGCAATACCATCAGCCCCTTTAGCAACACCATCAGTCCGGTTAACAACACCATCAGCCCCTTTTAACAACATCATCAGCCCAATTAGCAATAGTATCAGCCCCCTATTAACAACACTAACAGCATAATTAACAACACGATCAGCCCCCATATTAACAACACTATCAGCACAATTAACAACACGATCAGCCCCCATTAACAAGTGTATTAGCACGGTTAGCAACACAATCAACCCCCCATTAACAAGTACATAAGCCATCAGTATCATTGAAAAATGACACTTAAATCAACCCATTTTGACAGCAATATCAACAAAGAAGAACAATAATTTTTCAGCATCATTTACATTTATAACAATATTAATATGTCTACATAAATGAAACCTGGATATAATTGTGTCAATTGTATGTTATATCCAACTTTCATTTATATCAAAAAATATGCGTATAAATTAAAGCTTACAACTTGACACATCACCTCCAAAAAATAACATGGTAGGGATTCCTATCTATGGCCATTTACAACAAAAGAGTGTGACACACAATGCCCAAAAAATAAACAACCAAGGCAACAACAATCATCAACTTGGGTTTTTAAAGATGATATTGTTATTTGTAACTCCTTATATGTGGTCTCTTCCTTAATGCATCTTGTTTTTACCATTCCTCCAACATAATCACTTTCATCCCATCCACCTTGTAGAAACTTCCTCCCCACATGAAAGAAACATAATATATTCTTCCCTGAACTACTAGCCATCTGTAATTACAATATACAACAAAGTTAGTAATAACAACTTTAATAGTAGAATTAACAACTACAATTGAAGGAATTAACAACTTAAACTGTAGGTATTAACAACTATCCCATATCAGTATTTTCACATTCCCACTAACAGACCTCCCTTTGTTTCAATGACCAAAAAACAGAGCATTGTATTAATAAGTTAAACAGCCATATTAACAACTAAAACAGATGGTATTAACAACTAAAACTGTAGGTTTTAACAACTAACAAATTTCAGCGTTTTTCAAACTTCATTCTTTGATCATTTTCACTCATTCCCACTCAAATACATAATTTTTCCTCTGTTTCTGTGACAAAAAATAGAGCATCATTTTATTGCCTATATTCTACCAGATAATAACATAAATGAGCTTAAACTCCTACCTTTCATTAACCCAAACTTCCGACTGAAAAAAATGTTGATGAACAGCAATAACCACTACTTTCAATCAGCAATATACAACCAGGATGAGTTGCTTTCAGTCCAGCAGAGGAAAAAAACGAAAGACAAAGATCAAACGAAGCAAGACGAAAGAGATAAATAAAGGATCATCGAAATAGAGTTTCTTTCGGAAAAAACTCATAGTCTTTTTCTCTCTCGCGCCAAAACAGAAGTTGCTTTTTCTTTTTTAACAAGAGGGGCGTTTTGGTAATTTTCCTTGGAACTTAATACCAGAAAAGGCCCTTTCTGGTATGGGAAAGTTTACAGGGCCTTTTTTGCATTTATCTTGGTAATTTGGGCCTCCAGCTCAATTTTCCCTATTTATTATATTGGAAACCTTCTCATCACCAAAAAAAAAGTCATAGGGTTAATCTTTCCATAGAAATATTGTATAATATTAAACTTCCATTGAGGATTAAGAACCATTGCAATTGCAAGAATGACGCTATAATTTTGCCAATATTTGTTAAACTTCTCTTTCATTTTGATAGACGTCTCTTGAATCATTGGGTAATGGCTCACCATATTTGTAGTAAGCAACATCTTAATTTTTGATATTTACATAAAAATAAGAATTGAAAGTTGGATATAATGACCTATAAATCAACCTTGTAATCTTCTTAAATGACCACAAGATATTGGACATTGCCTTTACTCTATTCCACTCATCTTGTGCTACAACAAACTTGAGGTTTGTATCATCTAAAGCCATCTTTGCAAAAGCACGACGATATTTAAAACCACTCTTGAGCATTGCATAAGTGGAGTTTCATCTTGTGGCCACGTTTAATCCCAAGCCCATTAAAGTGTTAATGCCACCAATTTGTTGAACACATTACTTGTGAAGATTCATCCTTGCCTTAGATGCTTTCATATATTTAATACTCTCTCTAATCTTATTCAAAGTAGAACTTGTTACTTTCAAGCCCTCTTAAACTATCAGATTGAGGATGTGGGCACAACACCTCGCATGAAAAAAATTCCCCATTACAAACCAAGCTAAAGTTGTTTTACATGAGTAGCCTATCTTTCAATAAGTCTTGCAAATTATCATTTGCAGATAGATTGTCTAAAATAATTGAGAATATTTTATCATCAATCTCCTATTCTTTTAAGCAATTATACATTTTCTTAAACATTTATATCTAGAATGTGGAGGCTCCATCCTACAAAAAACAAGTATCTTATTGTTTAGTGTCTCATTTTCATCAACAAAATGAGCTAGCAAACATATCTATAAAATCTTGTAAAGGTTTAAACAAATTTCATGATATTTGGGTTGATGATGTTGGATCAAGAAGGAAAAATGAGGTGTAGGAAAATTAACCATCGATGTATTAGGGACATTATTGCTTTATGCATAATTGAAGATGATCTTCCTTATTCATTTATTGGATATAAATGGGTCAAAGAACTACTAAGGACATTGAATTTGGATGTGAGGCTCATGACTAGAAAAACAATGATGGCTTGTATGTAGAAATTCTTCCACCAACAAAGGCATATTTTGAAATAAAAATTGAAGAACAATATTGATAAAATATGCTTGACATCTAATTGTTTGACTACTGTGACTTCTAAAGGATATATATGTTTGATAGCTCATTTTGTTGATGAAAAGTGAACACTAAACAATAAGATACTTGTTTTTTCGTAGGATGGAGCCTCCACATTCTAGATATAAGATGTTTAAGAAAATGTATGATTGCTTGAAAGAATGGGAGATTGATGATAAAATATTCTCAATTATATTAGACAATGCATTTGCAAATGATAATTTGCAAGACTTATTGAAAGATAGGCTACTCATGCAAAACAACTTTAGCTTGGTTTGTAATGGGTAATTTTTTTCATGTGAGATGTTGGGCCCACACCCTCAACTGATAGTTTAAGAGGGCTTGAAAGTAGTTCTACTTTGAATAACATTAGAGAGAGTATTAAATATATGAAGGCATCTAAAGTAAGGATGAATCTTCACAAGTAATGTGTTCAACAAATTGGTGGCATTGACACACTTCAATGGGCTTGGGATTAAACGTGGCCACAAGATGAAACTCCACTTATGCAATGCTCAAAAGTGGTTTTAAATATCGTCGTGCTTTTGCAAAGATGGCTTTAGATGATACAAACCTCAAGTCTATTGTAGCACAAGATGAGTGGAATAGAGCAAAGGCAATGTACAATTTCTTGTGGTCATTTAAGAAGATTACAAGGTTGATTTATAGGCCGTCATATCCAACTTCCAAATCTTATTTTATGTAAATATCAAAAATTGAGATACTGCTTACTACAAATATGGTGAGCCCTGACCCAATGATTTAAGAGACGTCTACCAAAATGAAAGAGAAGTTTGATAAATATTGGCAAAATTATAGCGTCATTCTTACAATTGCAGTGGTTCTTAATCCTTAATGGAAGTTTAATATTATACAATATCTCTATGAAAAGATTAACCCTATGACTTTGACTTTTTTTTTTGGTGATGAGAAGGTTTCCAATACATGGTTAAGAAAATTCTTTAGAGTCCAAGGGACCAAAAATAAAAAAATAAAAAAAGTCTTATAGAAAATTCTAATGTCAAAAAGGTCTCAATGAGTTGTTAAAACCCACCGATAGGGTTGTTAATTACTTACTGAAAGAGTTATCAAAGACTTTTTTTACATCAAAATTTTTTGAAATTTTTTTGATATTCTTTTTGTTCTCTTAAGGACTTTAAAAGGATTTTCCCTACATGGTTTTATGTGCTTCACAAACCCTCCACGTGTCAACCAGGGGTAGACCCAATAATTTTCATAGCGCCCAAGGGGGGGGGAATAAAAAAAATACTATATTATAAATAAAAGTATTTGGAATACTACATAGACCTAATATACAAAAAATTGAAAGAAATCTATTACAAAAATAAAGACACTTCACTTAACTTTTACTCCACATGTTTTCATATTGTTAAACTCATTACAATTTCTTTTTCAATGTATATAATCAAAGAATTATTTAGAAATTGATCTTTCATTCTATTTTGAAGCATGTTCTTGATTATCTTCATAGTAGAGAAAAATTTTTCAGTAGTTGTTATAGAAACTGCAAGAGTAAGTATAAGTATAATCACTCTATCAATATAAGGGTAAATGATGGACTTTTTAGTTTTTGTTAGCCCTTGACATAATTCAAATGTAGTTGATGAAATCAAATCTAAATATTTAAGAATTTCAAGCTCAAAATATTGTAACTCCATCTTTAAATGTAATTTCAAGCCTAGTTTAAAATATCCTTAGATGACTTTTATACGTCCTTGTAGTGTTTCAAACCAAAGCAACCAAATATTAAACTCCGCACGTACAAATATCAAAAAAAAAAAAAAAAAAACCACACAGGGAGAGAGAGAGAATATATGACACATCTTAATTTCTTCCTCATATTCATACGCCTCCTTATTTAATTTTTCCCTAGCTCAATCATCATGTTCTCTTCCGGTAAATAAATATATTTTTTAATGCTAAAACAAAAAAATTCCTAATCCAACTTTTTACTGACACTTGTGAGTTTATGCTGCTAACATCCTTTTGAACAGGAATTAATTTTTATCATTATAACAGTGACCATTTTGAGATGAGAAATTTTGCGTTTTGGATGGTTCTGGATACTTGGGCTCCAAAAATCTTATCTCGATAGCGCCTGACATTATGCACAAACAACACTCTCAATGTCTTATTTCTGTAAAAGTTTGACCCTTGAGAACGCAGCACAAAGAGAAGATTAATATTTGAAGTATCCGCCTCTGGTGTTAACATCCCCTTCAGTTGAAATCAAAGTCAAATCTTCTATTGATGATCATCACCAAGATTCATCTCAGAAAATGAAAATCAAGCAATACAATATGGACAAAAAGTAATATCTTGAAATGTCTCCGACACATAAAAATATGTTAAGTACGGTTGGATGATACATATTCTCCTCTGTGAATGTCACCAAATGGATATTGGTATTATCATAATAAATATTTCCCATATGAACATAATTTTAATCTTTGGTCCTTTAAGTATGCCCTTAATTTAGTTTTAATTAATCAAATTTCAGATGATAGGTTTTTATTTTTTCAAGTTTCATCATTTTGTACTTTATTTTACTCCTTGAGGGACCAAAACTAGTAATGTTAAACTTTAGTAATCAAAACCAAAATGGGAGCACATTTGATAAACTAAAGATTGTATTAACCTTTTTTTTTAAGATTTCAATCTTGGACTTGCTCTAGCTAACTAGTCTCATTTTTCACACAACCTTTATTCCAAAAAGTAGTAATTAATTTTTGGTATCATGAGCATTAATTTTTAGTGACATTGGAAAGTTATTCGCTAGCTTGCAATCAATGTATGATGTGACAGAAAACTAATAAAATTGATTTCTTAAAGTTGACTATCATTTTTTATAATAAGAAAGCTTTGCTAAGAAAATAAATTACCAAGTTGAGAGCAAGCCTCAAACATATCGTCAATCATATATTTAGTCAATTGAATTGAATTGACTTTTAGAAAGTACATTCACACAAACCAAGTTCAGAAAGTATATTCACACAAACCAATATAAAACTTATCTCATTCTCACACACTTACCTCATATCATAAATCATGTTTGAAAAGCTTCTATCTTTAGTCCAAAGAGGCACACATGATTGGATTAATTATGAAAGTTATTGGCTAGCTTGCAATCAATGTATGATGTGACAGAAAACTAATAAAATTGATTTCTTAAAGTTGACTATTATTTTTTATAATAAGAAAGCTTTGCTAAGAAAATAAATTACCAAGTTGAGAGCAAGCCTCAAACATATCGTCAATCATATATTTAGTCAATTGAATTGAATTGGCTTTTAGAAAGTACATTCATACAAACCAAGTTCAGAAAATATATTCACACAAACCAATATAAAACTTATCTCATTCTCACACACTTACCTCATATATCATAAATCATGTTTGAAAAGCTTCTATCTTTAGTCCAAAGAGGCACACATGATTGGATTAATTATTCCCTTTAACAAGGCAAAGGGATCAATTAATTGTTAGACTGGCAACATTTATATATTTATATATTACTAAGATGAAAACTTTAATCGAATCCTTATAATCATGCAGTCAAGTTCTATTCTACACATCATTTAGCCCCAAATTCCATATCAAGCCACTGTTTCCTTTTCCAAAAATAACCCTATTCCCATATCTTTGAAAATCTTAAAAATATTTGCAGCAAAGCAGAAAGATAACCCAAAATTGAATGTGTCCTCACAATAGGGAAGAAATTTAAATGCAAGCCTCAAAATCACTCCCTTCATTCCTTAATATAAGACATATTTACCTAATTTAGTTAAATTAAAAAAGTTAGTTAATATAATATGCATTTTTTAAAACACTATATTCATCTTTCATGATCCCCTCATTTTTTCTTCTCCTTGAATATTATTAAAAGAGCACTAATATAAATAAATTAGGAAAAAATTAACAAATATGAAAACTATATATTATATATAAAATCAATATCAACTCCCCAAATATATTTTATATTATATTTTATATCAGGACCTCAAGGAGTAATACAAAATATAATGCCCTTCGAGCCTATCATCCATTTGATTTTGAATGGGAGAGTCAAAGGAGAACCAACGTTGGAGAAGAAGAGCTGAGCTGCAATTTTTAATTAAGAATAACCCCAAACTCTATTAAAACAAATATATATATATATATTCCCCTCCTTTTACACCCACTAATAAAAAAATTGAAAAACTCATGGTATTTGTTAAAAACTGGGCCGGCTAGGTTGGCTCAGAAACTTGCATCCTGGCCACTTGTCTAACCTGGGGAAGATTTGACATCTATTCTCTTATCAGCTTAAGCATGCCTCCTAAAATTAAGCATATGACCCAAAAACAACAGCTCAGTATAGCGATGCTTGAAGCTCCTTTAGCTAAAACACAAACAGAATAAAGGATAAAGGTGCGAAAGATACCCATGACCTTTTACTAAAAATGCATCCAACACCATATACATCTGGGAAGTACAAAAACACCTATAAACATTTCAAATTAGAGCAAAAATGCCAAGACCATTAAATTTGACATAACACCATTACTTTTTGTAGTAAGATCCACACTCTTTTTACACATGCATATGTAATGGTGTTGTGTTAACTTCAATAGTTGACATTTTTGCACCTATTTTGAATGTTCATAGGTATTTTTGCACCTCCAAAATGTGTATGGTGCAGGACATACTTTTGGTAAAAGTTCATACGTTTTCTTGCCACTTAGCCCTAAAATAAAATAAAGAAGCAAGTTTGAAGCTTCCGGACTATATCAATTTGGATGAGATCTGACCTGTCACTTGTTTACATGAGGGAGGCCAGAAAATCTTCATTGGGTAACACCGAAGTTGAACTTTGGATGGCGATTTGCTTTTATCTCACAACCCTCAACCCCAGTAACTGTCTTATATCATAAACTACACTTTGGCCATACATATATAACACTTCTACAAACAAACAAAATATTTAAAACAAAACATTATGCAAAGTTCATACACTATTCCTCCTCCATGCCTATGGATTGTAGTTCTGCCAAAAGTCGTTCATACTCTTGTTTTGTTTCTTGTATTTTACTCCTAAGTTGTGTCACCTGCAACACATGACAAAACTGTGAAATGGCATGCAAACATTGGATTCACCAGGTCAAGCTTCAATGTTAAAATAAACCAGAACTAAATTACAAAAGTACACAATCATTAGGACATACAACTTAAACATGAAAAAAGCACAGTGAATTATGATTTTCTGATATGCCATCCTTCAATGATATATAAAGGATTGTATTTTATATAAAAAATAATAACACAAAGAATAATATTCATTATGATAACTTAACTATTGAGCTTAGCAAGCAAAGATCAAACTTCCAAGTTCAACTCATTTACCTGACAAGCTAAATAAGTTGGTCAAGCTTGTTTATTTAATAAACATAGCATATCCAAATTCTAGCTTCAACCAAGTCTATGCACAAGAGGCCATAACGAATATAAATAGTTCCCAAAAAACTTGTTTAGTTCCTAATCACAAGCGCATAAGTATAAAAGACTTCAATCAAGTACGGCAAAAATGAACAACTTTTACTTTAAAAGCTTAACACAAAAAATAATGAAAAGAAAAAAAAACTTGAAGCGACATTTATTATATCTCTATGAAGCGATTATAAGACTGAATTGTTTCTCTTATTTATTCACACTGACAGATCACATATATATACGCATATGACATAATCGGACATTAATTAGGTCTTGATACGATATTATACAAATTAGGAAATAATCAAGATTAATTGCATGGTTATTAATCCCGGACCGAACCAACCGATTTGGACCGGAAACTGGCAAACCAGTCGTAAAACAACAAGTCCAGTCTATCAAGAACCAAGGTCAAAGTATTTTTTTTTCATTTTTTTTTTCAAAAACACTGATTAAAGAGTGAAGATATTTACAAGGAGAGAGGGGGGGGGGGGGAGATGGAGAGAAATAGAGCCAATGAGAAGCAGTGATAATAACAGAACCAATGAAAACAAAATCGGTGTGAACAAATCCGGCGAGAAGAGATAACATTGAAAGAGAAGAACGACGGTAACAATTCGAGGAGTGAAAAAACGAGGTCAACAACACATGCCATCATGGTTTGAAACTTTCCAATGCAAACAAATCCAGTCCCCTTAAATCAAGAGACACCAAGCGAGGACCAAAAAACGCTGACCATGGACCACACCGAGCAAGTGGGGGCTGTGTGTTAGCTAGGTGGAAGGCCCAAGTTGATTTTGTTTAAGCTGGACAATCGTAGCTTTGAGAAAGAAGAGAATGCGAGTGAGAGGGAGCGATCAAAATTGAAGGGCCTGAACAAAACGTAAAATGAAAGAACTCAAAGACAGGACATAAGATTAGAGCTTAGGAGGCTAGGACATTATGATATAGGTATATCTAGTTTCAATTTTTAAAAGCATTGGTTGTCCAAAAGAAAAGGGTTTCAAAAGCATTACGGAAGAGAGAACAAAAGTTGTTCCTTGCACACAACTAGCTAAGAGCCTGGGAAGTTTCAACAATCAGGTTAGTTAGGTTTGCAGATAAAAAGCATCACTTCTCTCTATGTAAAATAAACACTAAAAGTTTTATTTTCTTTTTCATCTTATTATAATTTTTTATTAATAACATCAAATCTTAAGTTTTTTTACCAGTTTGGCCCAAGTTTAGCTTTGGTTTGATTCCAGCCTGACCCATTAACCCTTGACCTCGTACCTCAACCGGTTTAGTGACCACTCTGGGTTTAATAACCTTCATTAATTGTCATGATCACTCCCTATAATTTTGAGTCAGAACTTGCTCCCGGATTGTCGATATCAATCAAGTTCAACTTGCCATTCAAGTACTTGAACCTGTCCTTGGGCGGTCTTTTGGTAAGGATGTCTGCGGTCTGCTCTTTAGAAGGTATATACCTCATATCAACAATACCCTTATCAACTTTTTCTCTAATTGTTAGAATATTATGGATTATTTTGGATTATTTAGATTAATCGTTATCCTATTATTAAATTTGATATTTATTAGATTAAATTAGATTCTAGGGTTAGCTCTAAGATTGCCTATATAAAGGCCCATATATACTCTTTTTGATTTACATATGAATAGAGTATGCTTTATCTCTATAAATTCAACATGATATCAGAGTTAGGTCTGATTCCAAACCTGTAATAAACTCCAAAACTTTGACGCCCTCCGGGAGGGAAGGCGTGCATTGGGTGGAGGTGAGAGAGGCGAGAAAGAGAGAGAGAGAGAGAGAGAGAGAGAGAGACAATTTCAACACACGAGTGAGAGAAGGAGAACGACAAAGCGTCAAGACCTTTAGATCTACCTAAGGGACAGTGCATGGAGCTACATCACCACCATAGACAACAACTGTCATGACAATCGGCCAAACCAAGAGAAGCGACGATGATATGCTCAACATGTGACTACCACGTGCTACCACCTTCCCAGCGTGATACCCATGCGTCGTTGTGAATAGTGGCCTCTAGTAACAATTTTCCCATGGACCCCTCTCAATTTCCTTTTATGTTTGGATCAATTTGTGGAAATCCAACTAGAATAACTTCCTCCATTTTTATGTTTGGTACAAATTCTCAAACTCAACTTTTCATCAACAGAACCACCAAATCAAACAGTAAATCATAGTATGGTTATTAACCATAGGTTTAATGGTAAAAACTATCTCCAATTGTCACAAAGTGTTCTAAAGTATATTGGTGGCAAGAAAAAGAAGTACAAGCCCAAACAAATATGAGGCCTCTGAGACTCAAGAAAGAGTACAAGCGCACACAAAATTATGGGGCTTCTAAGACTCAAAAAGGAGTATAAACCTTGACAAAAATAAATGGGCATTTGAAACTCAAAAAGGAGTATAAGTCTAGACAAAAATAAATGGGTCTCTAAGACTCAAGAAGTACAAGCCTAAGGATTTTGAAGGTTGAAGCATGCATTATGACTCTATCTCATATAAGATCTACAAATGTCTTGACTAAACCATTAGGCAAAACAAAGTTTGATGAATTTCAAGGCAATCCAAGAATGATCAACATATGAGTCAGGCTTAAGGGAGTGTTAGAATATTATGAATTATTCAGATATTTAGATTAATCATCATCTTCTTATTAAATTTGATATTTAATATATCTTAATGATTTTAATTTATTAGATTAAATTTGATTTTAGGGTTAGTTCTAGGTTTGCCTATATAAAGGGCCATATGTACTATCTTTGATTTACAAATGAATAGAATGTTTTATCCCTCTAAATTCAACACTTATAAAATGTTTGTTTATCTCGACATGCTTGGTTCTATCATGTTGAACTGGATTATGAGCAATCTGCCTTCATAGATTCCCAGTGCTATAGCCCTGTATTTGGCTTCAACTCTGCTTCTTACAACTACACTTTGCTTTTTACTTCTCCATATAACCAAGTTACCCCCACATATAAGTATAGTATCCAGATACGGATTTCCTGTCATCTTGATCACTTGCCCAAACATCATCTAAAAATAGCTCTACATTATGTTTGTTAGTTTTCTTGAACAAGCAGCCATGTCCTGGAGATCCCTTCAAATAACGAAGGATCCTATATACTTCATTTAAATGTTTCTGTTTAGGGTCATGAGAATGTTGGTTGACCACACTGACTACAAATGCAATGTCTGATCTAGTATGAGACATGTATATCAATTTGCCTACTATCCGTTGATAGTTCGCCATGTCCACATCTTTAGCAAGATCTCCTTCTTCATCTATTTTATCAACCCGTATCAGTGTGTCACTGGGTTTGCAACCTATCAACCCTGTTTCTTTTAAAAGGTCTAGTACATATTTTCTTTGGGAGATATAGACTCCTACTTTTGATCAAGCAACTTCTATCCCAAGAAAATACTTCATTTGTTCAAGATCTTTTATATGGAATTCTCATGTCAAGGCTATCTTAATTTGATTAGTTTCTACCTTATCATCTCTTGTAAGGATTATATCATCAACATAACAGCCATATTGCCTTTATGATGTTTAATGAACAAAGTATGGTCACTCTGCCCTTGAGTGTATCCATATCTCTTTAGAACCTGAGTGAATCTGTCAAACCAAGCATGTGGAGATTGCTTCAACCTATATATGACTTATTTAACTTGAAGACTTTGTAAGTATTTTTTCCTAGGAACCTTAGAGGTAACTTCATATACACCTCTTCCTTAAATTCTCTATTGAGGAAGACATTCTTTACATCTAGTTGGTGCAGACCCCATTATAACTTTACTACAATGGACAAAAGGATTATGATTGTGTTCAACTTGGTTAATGGTGCAAACATTTCTATGTAATCTTCCCTATATATTTGTGTGAAACCTTTTGTAACCAATCTAACTTTGTATTTCTCAAGTGTTATATCTACTCTATACTTGGGAGTGAATACCCACTTGCACCCAATAAGCTTCTTTTTCTTGATGTAGATCTACTACAATCTATGTCTTAATTCACTTGAGAGCCTCCATCTCTTCCAAGACAGCTTGCCTCTACTCATGTATAGCCATGACTTCTTCAATGGGGAAGATTAGAGACAAATGCCCTATATTTAGAGGAAAGGGCCTTATAGGAAACAAATCTCTTAATGGGATGTCAAGTACATGATATGGGCTTCTTTCTTACAACAATGGGAAGGTCAATTTCAAAACTCTCTATTACCACCATTTCTTCTAGATTAGCCTCCGGCTCCAACTCCTGGTAGGTGCTAATAACATGTGCCTCCTTACCCCTCTTGTGTCGTCATATGTAGGTATTACCCAACACTTGTTTGTGTCACACATTATCAGGAGTATTAGGTTTATCAAAAGTATCGAAATTATTATAAGTATCGGGATTATCAGGGTATCAAGATTATCAAAAGTATTAGGAATAAGACTAGATATATAAACTACAAGGGTGTGGTCATCTTTTGGTGTCTCTTTTATGTTTGGAATTCATTTTCACTCTCCCATTGAATTACACACTGGGAGTAATAGGGAATATTTTTATAGAAGGTAACATCACAAATCACAAAGACACATTTGGAGATTGGGTCATAACATTTGTAACCCTTTAGTAGCCAAGGGAGATACATAAGAAGGCTATGGGGTCAAGTAAGAGTGTTTTCAAGGTATGGAAGGTTAAAGTCGGTATGTAGGAGCTGGAGCAGTGTTTCATAAGACATTGGTCGACTTGGCATTCAATTGATGGAAAAGGTTACAGTAAGGACATCATCGTCCTAATGATATTTAGAACAATGCTATTGAACATAATGGCTCTGGCAGTTTCTAGGATATGACGATTCTTTCGTTCAACAATCCCATTTTGCTGGGGTATATTGGGACAAGTGCTTTTGTGAAAAATGCCATTGGCGGTTTTGAAGGTGGACAAGGCCTAATTGAAGTATTCAATCCCGTCATTAGTGTGCAAGATTTAGATTTGGGTTTGGAATTGGGTTCAGATTATATTATGGAAGTTAAGGAAGGTTTGATACACCTCTGTTTAATCTTTTAACAGGTAAACCCAACTGACACAGGTATGGTCATCAATAAACTTGATGAACCACTTTGATTTTGATCTTTTTGGTGTGAGTAAAGGTCCCCATAAATCACTGTAAATCGTGGAAAGGGGTTTAGATGCTTGGTATGGACGTTTTGAAAAGAAGTACGATGATGTTTAGCCTTTTCACATGAATCACAAAGAAAATCATATGCATTTTTATTAAAAGGGAGAGAGGGAAACATTTAAGACAAGTAATTAAAATTGGGATGACCTAAATGTTTGTGCCATAACTCCAAATCACTAGTCATAGGGAGAGATACCTTATTACAAAATTGAATCTTATAGCTATCACTTTCATCAAGTTATTAGAGAACATCAAGTTTTTTTGCACTCCCAATTGTTGTCCCCATCCGCAGATCCTAAAAACGATAGTAAGTAGCAAAGAAGTTAGTTTGACATCTTTTCATCCTTTGCTAATTGACTAATTGATAGTAAGTTACATTTCAACTTTGGAACATGTAATACAAAGTGAAGAGTAAGTGTAGTAGAGATTTTAACAATGTTGATTCCAGTAACAGCCGATTCGGAGTCATTCGCAATCTGCTCAGTCATTCCCTTCTTATAGGCGTATAGGATGAGAAGAGAGTTTTATTATCATCCATGTGATATGAGGCACCTGACTCAACAGTCCAACAACTGCTTGTACATAAACTTATATTACAGCTAAGGCTTTAAAGAAGTTACCTCTCCTTACCACTATGGCAGTAGGCTGCTTTTTAGTCTAAAATGTGGCTAGCATCTTCATGATTTTACTCAGCTGATCACTCTGGGAGATCCCACTATCTTTGGAAACTTTAGCCTCATAACCTCTTCCTTTCCCTTTCATTAGCTTCCAGACTACAGGTTTGCCATGAAGGTCCTGACAAGGTGTCCTTTGTGTGCCCCTATTTCTTACATTGATCATAAAATGGTCGGCCTTTGGAAACTCTTGAGTCTGTGGGTCAAGCAGCAACAACATTATGATTATGAAGCATTGATCACAAAATGGTCCACCTTTAGAAACTTTTGAGTCTGTGAATCGAGCAACAAGAACTGAGACCTCAGGAGGTGCAGGAGCAGCAGCAGGGGAATGATTATGAAGCATTGATTTACGCCTATCCTCTTAATTACGCAAAATAAAGTAGACTTCTCGCATAGAAGGCAAAGGTTCTTGATTGACAATCCAAGCCCAGACATCATCATAAATCACATTAGGACCAACCAACAATTCGTATACTCTCTCCTCTTCTTTCTCTTTGCAATCTTCATTCACATCAGTCATGATGAGTTTTATTCCTTAGGGCATCAAACTATTGCCAAAGCACCGATTGTTAAAGATAACTATCAAGTGGTGGTCTTGTTTCAACTGCCACAATTTTTTCTTAACATCAAATATGCAAGACCTATTCCCTACAAGACTATATCTCATAGAAGGCTTCCTAAATTTCTTGGGCTGAAGAGAGGTACATAAAACCCTTCCTAATAGAGGATAGCATCGTATTAATCAACCAAAAGGATACAAATGCATTCTTAGACTTCCATTTTCAAAACTCCTTGGTTTCCAATGTTGGGGTCCTTTTTGCTTCACCAATTATATATTCAAGTTTGTCCCATCCATCGAGAGCAAGAATCATGAATTGAGACCATTCCCGGTAATTTTCACTAGTAAGTTTCTTAGAGACAAGAAGGACAGTAGAGACATCATTAGAACTAGATCATGGCACAAAAGAAGAGGCGTAGAAGATAGTAGACATAGTGAATTAAAAATAGAGTAGAGTTATCTTAGGGACTCGGCCCAAGTTCAAGAATAGGAAAAGAAGACCTAGACGAGTGACCTAAAAAGAATAATTATGTCCCGAGTTCACAAACAAGAGACGATAAGCCAATGACAAGATGCCAAGAGTTCATGAACAAAAAAAATAACGGAAGTTTACGAATAAACCAGAAGACAAGATCATGAACTGAGCCAACTTGAGACACTGGAGATATGAAAGTAAGTTGACGTTGCCGAGACCAAGATAGAGAGAGCCAAAGATGGAGAAAGAGGACATTGGAGATGTCAACGTCAAACAAAGGACACCAAGATCAAGGGCATCATAGACTGAGAAGGAGAACTCAAAGGGTGTCAATACTGGTTTTGACAAAGACACAAAAGCCAGAGAGTGCTGATACTGATTTCAATAGAGAGTAAGAACTCAGGGAATGCCTTCTGAGAGTTCGAACAAAGATTGGACTACACAAGCTGGCTAGCGAGACTAACAACCTACATGGACAAGTCAAGATGGCGAGAGGAAACTGCCAAGACTTCGAGATCAGAACAGACTACATAGGTTTTGTCACTTCAAGCTAAGAATGAACTACACAGGTTTTGTCGAGAATTGGCTAAGGGTGGGCAAAAAACATCCAATTAATCTCTTCTTTGCTTTGATACCATGAAGAGATTATAAGAATGAATTGTTTCTCTTACTATTCTCAATGGTAGGTTACATACATATACACATATGACAGAATCAGCCATTAATTAGGTCCTGGTATAATACTATACAAATTAGAAAATAATCAAGATTAATTATCCTAATCACTCCCTATAATTTTGGATCTGAACTTTCCCCCTAAGTTCCTAATCTGACTCCTTAAGTTTCAGGATACTATACTTTATCACCAGGTGCTTATATAAAGATATGGCGTGTTGAATCCTTTGAAAGAAACAACACAATGCTGAGTAGTAAAAATAAAAATCTGATAGTAAAAATTATGGAAAATCTAAATATTCTAGTTCATAAAGCACTGAACCATTTTAGTTCATAAAAAATTACCTTCAGATTAAGTTCTTGCTCCACCTTTTCAAATTGCAAACATCTGCCATGATAATTCAGAATTCAAGACAACTGTTAGTTTTTAGAAGTTGACAAAACCAAATAACTAAAAAGCGAGGGAAAAATAAAGAAGAAATCAAGTTATATGCCAAAAAAAAAAAAGAGAAGCTGACCAACAATGTTATACTGAAATAATACATATAATTAGGTATACTCACTTTGCATGGAGTTTTTTGTTCTGTTCCATCAAATTTATAGTATCTTGGTCCACCACTTGATTCGCAGGTGCTGACACGGTCTACATAGAGATTAGAAAACGTGAGTGAATTTAGAGATAATGTACCATGAAATGGTTTCAATCAAGAAAACTAATACAATGAATTGGTATTTCAATCTATCTCAAAGACACTACTTTAAAATATAAGGAAAATCGTCTTTTTTTTACCCTATAACATGTAACGATTGCAATGAGCAAATACACCAGCAAATGGGTATCATTTTTTGAAATGGATTTAACTTATAAGGGGAAAAAAGCATAGGTTTCACAATGATTACACCAACTGGTTAGAGTTCAAATTTTAAGAAAAACTAATAGTACTAAGAGGAACATATACTTTAGGGTTAAGGGGTATTTTGTCCCAGAAGTATTCACCGGAAGGCATTTTTGCCCTGAAAGTGGAAGAAATGTAGCAATTTTGCCTTGGTTGTTATCCTAGTTAATTATAATTGTTAGTTGACCAAATATGCTGATATGATAATCTACATGTCATCCATGTTATTTTTGTTAAAATGTAAGCTTACGCTGGAAGTTCATGTGTCATCTACTTCATCTTTTTCCAAAATTAGATTTATAACTTCTAGGGCAAAAATGTCCCTTAACCTTATAATTTAAATTAGAATGTATGAAGATAACCTGCATGATTTCAACAAAAAGTTGTATACAAGTTGCCAATACAGACCTGTATATTATCATGACTGCATGCAACACCATTTATTTCATTCTCTTTCCTCCCATACTTTTTCATATCTTGAACGTCTATAAACTCACGTGCCTTTCTCTTTGCATGAGACCCTGAAACACCTTTAAGAAATCTTACTTCCAATAAAAATAAGTTAGTGCAGTGATGTGATACTACCTCTAGTCCTAAATAAAAAATTCAATTGACTTTTTGGAAAATGTTAAGATAAATAAATTATTTTAAAGACCTTATATCTATCGTTTTTTCCCAAACTAGTTAGTCTAACTTCTAAACTTATATATATGTAATGTAATATAACACACAACATATACTATGTAATATATTTAGTTTTCTTAACCTTTCAAACAAAAACCAAATTGGTCTTATATTTAGGACCGAAATGAATATCTTGTTTGATGCTCAAGCAGTTGGTTACCTTGTTGAGATCCGCTTTGCGATGCCGCCTTTTCATTCAAAACTGGTAAGAATTTTCTATCTACCGTGAGTGGCTTTTCTATTCCAGGCGGGTGGCTAAGATATGGTTGCAGAGCTGGAGACTTCTTTTTTACTTGTTGATATCCAATTAGTGCACAATGACAATCCCTACCAAAGTTATCAAGGGTCCTGAAAATGTCATATACCAATTCCTATAAATTATTAAAAAAAAAAACACTGCATATGAATTTCTTGGCATAAAATATAATTTATGCAAGCTTTCCATCAATTAGAGCCCACGAAAGTTAGGGCTTGTTTGATTTTTTTTTTTTAAAAAAAAATTGTTTGGAAACCTGTTTTCAATAAACTGTTCTTGAAAACAAAAAAACAAAAAGTTGTTTATAAGAACTAAAAAACAAACAATTTTTAGTTGTTTTTTCCTATTTTTTATTTTTTGAGGCCTCCACCTATCCTCTATCGAGACCACACTACCGGTGACAATCACCGATACGTCATTATGGCAAAACTGTTGTCACGTCATTTCAAAAACAAATTTTGTTTGTTTTTTAATTTTCAAAACTTGTTTCAAAAAACAGTTTATAAAATTGTTTTGAGAACAAAAAAGTAGAGAATAGAATCAAACAAAGCCTAAATCCCTACTAAAGGTATACTATACAGTTATCATACTGAACATTCAAACATGTTGCAGCATTAGAGAAAAGAAATCCAAAGGAAGAAATAACAAGCAAGGCTAATTATTTCTGCAACCCACAAATACATGACAGCAAGAGAGAAGAATGGCAGATGGTATATACCAGTATTCCCATGTCATTTCCTTCAAGCGAATTTCAAGTTTCTGGAACAAGGAAGTTCTCTCAAAATCTTGTTTATTATGAATAGGCTCAATAAAATTGGTTTGCAAAACACCTGGAACGAGATTAATAGTAAGGTATTTAATATCTATAAGTGCAGGATATCTGAAGCATCAGCCGAAAAAAAAAACATGGGTTAAAGGGAAATTTTGCCCTAGAATTTGTCGCCAATAGGCAATTTTTCCCTAAAATTGTTAAGGGAGCAATTTTGCTCTGGCTGTTATCCTAATTAATTATGACCTTAGTTGACCAAATGTGCAATCCATATGTCATTCATGTAATTTTCTTTAATGTGCAAAAAAAGTTTCCTTGGAAATTTAAATCTAACTTCTAAAAAATGAAGTAGATGACAAATGGAATTCAGGGCTAGATTTGCACATTAACAAAAATGATGTGAACAACATGCGGAATGTGAGCTCAGCATATTTGGTCAATTAACAGTCAAAATTAATCAGGATAACGGCCAAGGAAAAATTGCTCTCTTTTTGACACTTCAGAGGTAAAATTGCCCCTTAACCCAAAAAAACATTGAGCAAGCAGCAATTCCTGCTTACCAACCACTCCTCTACACCTGCTATCAAGATAGCTCACAACCCTCCAAAATGGCTGCAAAACACAGAAGCATCAAGGTGGTGAATTAGAGTTAAGGGAACAACAAATAAATATACGTACCACTTGAAATTTTGTAGCCAGTATAACGTGACAACTAATTTTTATATGATGGGGGAAAAGCTCCCTTTTTATTTATTTATTACAATAAAACTGCTTTGAAAAAGGCAACGTTTTCCATATACAAACTCTTCTGCCACAAAATCAAGTCAATGCATTTCGGTAAATGTTGAAATTGAATACTATGTTATGCAATAAGAAATATTTTCACTCCCTTGGGCCTTGGCAAGCTTAGCTTTACATAGCTTTAACTGTTAAAACAAAACAAAAAGACAAGCACACAACAAAATACATGATTTTTGTCATTCTAATTGAAGCAGATAACCAACAACCATATGAAAACATAACTAGTTCATTCAGCAAACTATTTCATTGGCATAATCCAACAACTGCTCAGTTATATCATAACATAGTTGCCTCAAAGTAGACAACATTTTCGTTGATAATTACCAATATCAGCCGATTTTTGTGATATACAACGAAGCCATGGATGTTAACATGAGGAGCCTCTTTAAGAAATCCAATTGTAGTCACAACTGTTCCCTGCACAGATAGTTTATTAAAAAAATTAAATTAAAGAGGCATTTAGGGGGGGAAAACTGAAGAGTGAATTAATGTGTAAAGAATCCCTTCAATTCAATTATCCTTAAAGATATAATACCCAATTACTCATATCAACATAGCCACAAGCATGCAATTAACACGCTTTCAACAAAGTTGGAGACAGTGCATTAATAGTGAAAAAACTTTCATAAGAAGAAACTAACCTCTTTACGTCCTCCACTACTTGGTTGATATAAGATATATTCAGGAAATTTAAGATCATCAGCAATGTTATGGGGCTTCACAACTCGCCCTCGCAGCATAATTCTAAAATTTTCAGGCACTCGTAGGTACAATATAGACAAGTAAGCCTACAGAACATAACAAAAAATTAGACTTGGAAAAAAGGGCTAAGCTCACTAGAAAAACAGTAGTTTTTAGAATTTACATTTTGGTAGTGTTAAAAAATGAGCAAAGTCGCCATCTCCATTACATAACTAATGTTGACCACCAAAGAAACTAATGTTGATTACGGCCAAGGGCGATATTGCTCTTTTTTTAACACTTCTAGAGCAACGTTAATCCAAAAAAAATCCTAATTCAACCAAAAAAAATTTTTGGTCAAATAATTCAACCAAAATTGGACCTTAACCTAAAAACATCATTGTACACATCCATTGAATAAAATATATCTTAATCAAGTGTACCCGTAGAGAATATTTGTACTGATTAGCAATGTGTTGCGCATTTACTGTCCTGAAAACCTTTATAATATCTCCAGCAATACAAATGTCCTACAGCCAATAAATATCCAAAGAAATTCATATAAAATGGAATGGGGAAAAAATAGGAAAACCAACAAACCACAAATCCCACGTCAGAGTCCTTATCAAAATCAAGCTCCAGATTTCCATCGCCATTGAACCATAAATTGTAAATTATGACTTTAGTACCGTGAGGTCCAATATCTTCAAACTGCCAGACAATGTGGAGTAGTTGGAGTAAATCTGAATCCTAAAATGATAATGCTCTTAATCTACCAAAACAGAAATAGACATTATGAAAGATTTACATGTTACACTAATTACTTCACTAGATGTTTTTAGCCAATGCTCATATTCTTCAAATAAGAATATAGTGTATATGAGGTCAAATGCGTTAACCATGTAGACTGTTCCATTTTAATCAGAATGCAGTGACAGGTCATTCAGTGCACAAAAAGTAATAGAATGAAAAATAAAATAAATAGAAAGTGATTTTGTGAACAGGAAATTATCAGCGTACCTATACTATCAAAAAGTAATACAAAAAGACCAATATTGTTAAATAAAGATGATAAGGGGATAAGACATTACATAAAAAAAGTGATAAATACATTTTTGATGGATTATATTCCTTTTCCATCTCTATTCCAAACAAGTCTTGGTATCATCACAAGTTATTTTATTTTATTTTTTAAATTAGATGTTGAATCAGTTAAGTAAAGTGATCAGTATCAGTAAGATTTAAACAGCATGGCAAACCACAATAGAGCCATCATAACACAAATTTTCTTTTTAAATAGTACAACTGTAGCAACTGCCTATCGGAAGAGTAATAAGGTTATGAAGACTCATTTTCATCCAAGAGTTATTGCAAGGAATAATAAAATATAGAAGTTCATCATGATAAATATTCCATTTGAAATTAAATATAAACTTGACAATGGAATTTATAAATTATTTGATTAATTTCATAGCGCTCTAACATTGTAGACACCAAAATGTGCAACCTACATGAATATAACATACGAGAAGCAACAGTTAGAACAAGGCTTCACTGTATCACTAATCTCATTGGATCCTAGCTTCCAAACAAAACATTGAAGCCTAAGAATATTAATATATTTAAAGAAAATCACAGTATTTCCAAACCATAATATCGAGGCAATACAATGCAAATGTGCCACTTTAGTTTAACATAAAATAACAAAAATAAAACTCAGCAGGACATAGACTCAATATCTAAGCTAAAAGTATGCATTATTTAGAACAAGAAATAGACCTGGACAACAGCAAATAAAGACTGAACAATATAATGGAAACTATTCAACATTATCTCAAAAGTATTACTGAATGAAGGAGAGTTTCAGAAATTACTTGTTTCAGAAGTTCTGCTTCTGACGAAAACGGAGACCACGTCAACAGCATGGATAAATTGGACATAAAATGTTCTCTACCTTTTAACATGTCCAGCGCATTGGTTGACATATTAAACTCATAGCTAACCTGAAATTGACATGAACAGTCCACAGAGGAAACGTCCAAGTGAACAGAGCACTAATGTTGAAAATGACAGTTTTTGTACAATAAGCATTCTGCTAGTTATTATTTCATCTTGCAGTTCCTCCAAAATTACTCTATCCAATCTCTCTCTAAAAATATGCACACAGACATGTAAAAACACATGCTTGTCTAATACAGAATTGATATTATGTATAAAAGAAGAGAGGAGAATGAAAACAGAAACAGCAGGATAGAAGAAGAAGATGATGAAGGAGAGATCATGAATAATCTCCCCACGTTCTGTTATTTCATCAATACTGAACAGGTCTGAATGCAATTGGGAGAAGGCTATTTATAATGCTAGAGCCTTCCTCTAATCCTTCACTAACAGCTAGTACTTAGAATTAGTGACTGACATTCTCCAAAGATTACTAATGTTTCTATATCCAATCCCCACCCTCGGGCGGGGCGCGGTGAAAAAAACAACCCTTGTCCTCAAGGGTTTGGCAATGGAAATTCTGGAAACTAATTTTCCGGATGAAACGAGGAAATCCATTTAGCCTCTTCCTCTGCATATCCCCGCCATTGCACTAAGACTAATGTAATGATTCGGAGCTTCTTTCTACCAATTCTCTGTATTAAAATTTGCTGTGGATATAGGGAATTTGGGATTGCCAGCCAGTCAATGGGTGGATGTCTCTATTTGACACTAGGATTTGGACATAATTTCAACAAAGAGACATGGAAAGTAGAATGAATTCTAGTTTCAGGAAGCAAATCCAGCTTGTAGGCTATTGGTTCTATCTTTTCCAGCACCTTATATGGACCAAGCTTCTCGTGGCTGCTGTTGCAGCTTGAGAAAAACCCATTGTCCTACTTCAAATTCCCTATTAGATCTTTTCAAATCAGTCTTTTGCTTCATGGTATTGGCTGACCGATTCTAATGATGCCTCAAAACTGCAATCATCTTCTCCCTAGCTTGAAAACTCCTATCTGCAGCCTCTACTGTAGCTGATTGAGGCACATTATGGGCATAAACAAAAGGCTTTTGACCATACAAAAGCTCGTGTGGAGTGGCCTTTGTGGAAGTATGAAAGTTGGTCTTATACCACCACTCCACCAAAGATAACCATTGGCTCCACTCTTTAGGGACTTACTAACACATACACCACAAGTAGGATTCCAAACAACTATTAAGGACTTTGGTTTGGCCATCACTTTGAGGATGGTAAGTAGATGAAAGGCTTTGCTGCACTTTTAAATCCTTAAGAAACTCTTTCTAGAAATTAGTAAGAAAAAGAGGATCTCTATCACTTACAATTTCCACCAGAGCACCATGCAACTTGTAAACTTGATCCAAGAAAGCTTGTACAAGTGTAGAAGCTGAATAGGGATGAGAAATAGGAATAAAATGAGCATATTTACTCATTCTATTAACAAATACCCAAATCACTTCTTTACCTCCAGATTTTGGTAACCCTTCTATAAAGTCCATTGATATGCTTTCCTATACCTTACTTGGAATTGGGAGTGGACTTAACAATCTAGGTGCAGCGGAAGTTTCATACCAACATCTAGCACATGTATCGTAGCCCTTAACAAAGTATTTAACATCCTTATGAAGATGTTTCCACCCAAACAGTCCCCTAACCTTACAGTAAGTCCCTTGGATGCCTAAATCGCTTGTTTCGTTCGTTTGCTGGAGAAACAAGACGCAGGGCATGGCATGGCTTTGGAAATACGATTGCAATCAGCGCTAAAATGGGAAAAAGGACAACTTAATGAAGGGTAAATATGTCACTTTACTTTATTTTTTTTTTCTGAAAAAAAAACGAGGGAAACCATGTCGATTTCCCTCTTCACTTTCATTGCTTCCCACGTCTTTCCCTCCTCTTCCCTATTTTTGAAACCCGATTCTGATCAACCAAAGCAACTTAGCAAACGCAACTTCCCCTCGTCTCTTTCACAAGGCCCTGTTCGCGTCCCTGTTGAAGGTTGTTCGCGTCCCTGTTAATGTCCCTGTTTGCGTCCCTTTCCTCCATCAGCTAGCAACGTCTAAGTCCCTATTCGCGTCTTTGTTGAAGGCTTGCTCAATTGAAGGCCTATTGATCGAAGTCTATTTCTCCCTGTTCAGTTGTCTTTTTCTTTTTTTGTGGTCATGGCATCACAAGTCCAAGAAGAAATTAGGCCAGCAGCTTCCATGGCTTCTTGCAGATTGGTAAAGCCCACTAGTGAAAATCTTGATATGGCATGGTGGTGGAATAGCCTAAAAGATATCAACAAGAAGAGATATGTTACATGTGATTTTTGTGGGAAGGAAACAATGGGTGGCATCACTAGAGCCAAAAGACACTAGATTGGGTTAAAGGGGGATGTGGGTCCTTGTAGAAAAATCCCACCATAAATTAAGAAAATGATGAATGATGCTTATATGCAAAAGCTTACTGAAAAGGATGCATATTGTGTTAATATACATGAGGATGATGATATACTAGAAGAGGTGCAAGAAATTCAGCACATTAAAAATGGGAAAAGGAGTGGGGCATCTTCAAGTCAAGGCTTCAATGGCAATTCTACTGCTGCCAAGAGAGTTAAAGGCCCATTGGATTTAATGTTTTTTAAGAAACCAGAAGCAAGCTGTAAAGCAGGCAAAGGAAAGGGGAAAAGAAGCATAAATGATGCTTGTGATACAGAAGCAAGGGTAGAACTATTCAATACATTGAAAGATTCTTGTGTACAAATGGTATACCTTTCAATGTTATTTGCTCAAAAAGCTTTGAATATATGGTTGAAGCAATTGGGAATTACGGTCCAAGTCTAAAGCTCCCAAGTTATTATGAGTGTAGAGTTCCTTTACTTAAAAAGGAATTGGATTACACCAATGATTTGTTAAAAGATCATGCCGTTCAAAGAGCCAACTATGGATGTTCCATTATGTCAGATGGATGGACTGATAGAGAAAGAATAGAACATTGATAAATTTCTTGGTGAATTCCTGTCCGGGTCTATGTTTGTGAAGAGCTTTGATGCTTCTTCTTATGTCAGGAGTGGAGCAAAATTATTTGAACTTTTAGATCATTTTGTTGAAGAGATCGGAGAGAAAAATGTTGTTCAAGTGGTCACTAATAATGGAAGTAATTATGTATTGGCCAGTAAGACATAATTTGTTTAATTTAGTCTCATTTTATTGTTAATTTTTATTTTAATTGTTACTCATTCTAGGTTGTTTAATTTGTTCTTAGGAAAATTGTTACAAGCCAAGAGAGAACATTTGTTTTGGACTCCATGTGTTGCACATTGTTTGGGTTTGATGCTTGAAGATATTGGAAAAATTGAGAGTTAAAAAAGCAATACAAAGGGGCATCAAGCTTGTTGGGTTCATTTATAATCACACATTGGCATTGAACACAATGAGGAAGTATACAAGCAGAACTGAATTGGTTAGGCATGGAGTGACAAGATTTGCTACAACATTCCTCACATTGCAAAGGTTTCATAAACAAAAAAATAATCTTAGAAAGATGTTCACATCAGATGATCGGCTGAAATCAAATACAGCAAAAGACTCTAAGGGAAAAAGGGCGACTGATACTGTACTTATGCCATCATTTTGGAATGATGTTATTCATTCTTTAAAGGTTATGGGGCCTCTTGTGTGGGTGCTTAGACTTGTTGATAATGAAAAAAGGCCCGCAATGGGATATATCTATGAAGCAATGGATAAGGCCAAGGAAGCAATTCAAAAATCTTTCAATGGAAATGAAGATAAATATAGGGATATTTTTACTATCATTGATAGAAGATGGGACTGCCAACTTCATCATCCATTACATGTTGCAGGCCATTATCTAAACCCTGAATACTTTTATGCCAATCCATAGATTGATGATGATGCTGAATTGATAACTGGATTATATAAATGCATTGACAAGCTAAGTGCAAATGAGGAAGAGGTGGACAAGATACATGGACAATTGGAAAAATATAGGCGTGCAGAAGGCCTTTTTGGTATGAATACAACAACAAGACAAAGGATTACAGCTTTATGATGGAAATTGTATGGAGCACATGTTCCGAATTTGCGAAACCTTCCTATTAGAGTATTGGGCTTAACTTGTAGCGCTTCAGGATGTGAGCATAATTGGAGTACTTTTGAGCATGTAAGTAATCATTAAATGACCTTTGTTTGTAGAGTTTCATATCATAATTATGAAACTAATATTCTTTATTGGAAATTGTAAACTAGATCCATTCTAAGAAGAGAAGCAGGCTTGAGCATCAAAGGTTGCAAGACTTGGTCTTTATTAAGTATAATCAAGCTCTTAAAGAACGTCTTGAGAGTCGTAATTCGATTGATCCTATTGTCCTCAACGATATTGATGAAAGTAATGAATGGTTAGTGGGAGAAGTGGATGAAGGTGCAAAAAATGAGTTCGTTTTTTATGATGATATCTTGACTTGGGGAGAAGTTGCTAATGTAACTGGAGCTAATGAGCCTATCACTTACACTAGGCAGCATACTAGATTTAGGAAGGAAGCTGCCTCTATGCCATCAAGCTCAAGGGGAATAAGGGTTGAAGGGATTGAAGAAGGTGATAATGAAGAAATCGAAGATGAGGAAGAACAAATATACAAATTTAATACTAGTGAAGAAAGTGAGAGTGGGGAAGAAGACCTTGAAGAAATGTTTGATAATGATTCTAATTAGTTATTTTCCTGCTTGACTTTGAAAGAGCCATTAAAAATTTGTATTTGACTCTACTTGGATTGTTTAGGTTTCTAGAATGTTATTAATTTAGTTATTTTCAATGAACTAGTATGTGGCTTCCTTTATGTTCCTTGAATCCTTATTTTGAATGTGTAATATTTTGGGTGATTTCTTATCTTATATTGCATTTATATTTGTGGTATAATTTATTACAAGTATTTATATGAACTTCACAGTAGCAGCTTTACCGCTACCCGCTATACCGCTATACCGTTTTTGGGGTCGGCCGCTACCTGCTATACCGCTATACCGTTTTTGGGGTCGGCCGCTACCTACTATTCAAAACATAGGCTATTTATAATGTTAGAGGCTTCCTCCAATCCTTCACTAATGGCTAGTAATTAGAATTAGTGACTAACATACTAACTATCCTAATTCACAAATAGGTCCCTAAATACATATTACTAATGTTTCTATATTATTGTCCTTTCTATTATTTAGAATATAAGACGATAGGAAAAGCTGCACGTTTCAAATAGTTTTTCCAACAAGATTCCGAATCTTGTCCACATCTTATGAGTTTCCGTTTGTATTTTGACTGTTGATATACATTATATATATACTTGTGGTTCACAATCTTGGGCTAGCGTGACTGCAGGAGTTGCATTACGACTGCCCAACAGAATGATTCAAAGTTTCAAACAACCAAAATGACTGACAGATAGGAAACCAATAAATTAGGTCATATAACAAGTTCCCAAAACAAACCATTCGAGTCAACTGTCAACTCAAGCAATTAAAATTCAGTTACACTTTAGAATTTTACACAGATCATCAACGAAGTCCCATCGTACCAGTCAAAATTCTACATTACTCGAGTTGCAAATCAACATGAAGGGAAGAAATAGTGTTCTCAGTTAATGTACTTCCAAAACCACAACAATGAAGTAGAGCTTGAGAAATACCACGCACCATGGGTACCACTATTCTGTTAAGCCTTGTTTTCATAAAAAATGTAGAAGACAGAAGTCCAATGCTTTGAGTGAAAACCCTGATCAAGATCAAACAGGGAGTTTATAAATTGTATATAATCTTTGACAATAATTTCAACATTTGTTCAACCCTCCCACACTGATACAAAAACACCATTTTTGTGAGTAAGTGAGGAATGGAGAACAATACCGAGAGAAAAGGAGAGAAGGTCAACAAGATTTTGATCATATATGTACATGGATGCAAAGGTTTAAGGCAACATACTTGAGAAACATGCTCCAATTCTTGTTTGCAAAGTGGATAATTGCAATGTTCTAAAACACGATATACTATTAACCTACCTTCGCAAGGCTTAATTATATAAAAATTGAAGGGGTGTTTACTTGTATTTTCCAATCAGAACTAGAATTAACTTGAATAAAAGAAAAGAGCATCTTGCTGACATGCACTGCAAAAATACATCTAAATCTAATATAATCATTCAAGCCTATTTAATAAATAGTCATATTTCCCTCAAAATAATGGAATGGCTAACCATGAAGCAGGAGGCCCATCAACATACGAAAACATGCCATAAGATCATATGAAATTTTCAATCACAAACTCTTACCCCTTATCCAGGTGACGGCTAAAGACAATGACATCTGCACCAAGTCTCATACTGCTGGTTTTGAATCCATTTCCATCTGGAAGGCCAGAATTGACAAATAAATATGACATGAAAACCACAATATTCACATAAAAAAATGTCAGCATACATACACTTCCCAATTGCAAATTCTGATTTCTTATCTGAAAAGCCAAAGCTCATACAACATCGCATAGCTTCTGGATCCATCCCACCACCATCATCTGCTAATTAAGAATCAGTATATAATCACAATAATAAGGACAAAATATATACCCAAATCACCACATCCAATGTTAAGGATGTTTCACTGCCAAAATCAAGACTTGAATTCAAATCTAGATAATCAATGAACTTTACTGTACCTTGAATTAACAATGCAGGACTTCCATCCTTTGGATTTGATATTTTATCTACAATGACAAAAGTGGCCCCATTTTGGATCTATCCTAAGAACAATAGCCAACAATGCGATAAAACATAAGAACAAAAATAAAATGAAAAGTTGAAATGGAAGCACCATACGTGGAAAAAACACATAACAGTAACACACTAACAAGATAATAGCAAAAGACAATAAGCTTTTCCATTAACCAATGCGACAACCTTTAAGAGAAATACAATATGATAAACACTTCTAAAGCATATTAATTGCAATCAATATGTAAACTCTGATAATCCCTTAAAGTGTGATTGCATTAGTATTGTTATGATTTCATAAAATAACTCTCACAATAATAAATAATTCATGCATTTAAACTAAGATAGGAGTAATAAAAGACATCTTAAGAAATTAAATGACCGCAGAAACTTTTTTCTTAGAGGCACTAGAAACTAGGACAAAAAAATGAAGCATTTCTAGGATGCGAGGATCTCACAATGCAATATTTTTCACTCTAATAGCTAACTTAATATATAGCTGAAGGTAAATTAGAATAACAAGTGATTCAAATGTAAACAAAAATCACCTCATCAAATGCGTTATCAACAAGCTCAGCTATGGCTGTAGACAAGAACAAGCAAAAAAGTAGTTTAGAAAAAGGGTCAAATAGGAGGTCTAATGAGATAATTATAAGAAAAATAAGTCTATTAAGAGAACTGTAAAGATGAAAATAAGGTGGTTAAATCACAGAGTCTCCTGAAAAATACACATCTGATCAATTTAATGCCTAAAAAATAAATCACTTCAATCTGGTCTTCACAAAAGAATATATTGAATAGGACCCTAATCAAACATTAATGTCAAGGGTACAAATAGCAGTTAGCTGCCCGACAATTTGTTAATATGAAAATAAATTTTCCTTCAGCAACTTGACAGTTGACAGTTATGAATCATGAGTGATTTCTAACTTATTTGAGAAACTAAGAAAACCAATCATGTTGTTCTTTAGTGACTCAGAAGTATAATAAAACTAACCAAGTTTATATCAATAAAAAAAAATAACATACCCCCAAATCCCCATTTATGTGAAGTTGCATTTGAATGAAGGAACAGGGGGTGAACATGTAGATAATGGTTGGCATCTGTAATCCCAAGTTTATATCAATAATAAATCCAGATTGAAAAATAATCCAGCACTTACAAACTTAGATTGAAGCATGCAATATCCAAAATTTATAATCCAGATGAATGTTAAGTGAAAATTACTGTAAATCAACTAAAAATATTGCATAATGCGAGCACATTCCTCAATAAGTACTGAATACATATGATTAGTGCTATTATATTACTTTGAACAGGGATTTTAGAGCCAAGTCCATCATCATAATTCCCAGCTTTCCAGAACTGCCTACAAAGGGGTGCTGTAGCAATTGGTGATGTATAAGATGGGTATAAGTTATCGACTGGTGACAGCCCTTGCTCCAACACACTGGAGCCAGTATGACCAGTACTTTGTGTTGGACCACTTAAGTTCATATTCCCTTCTGAATCTTGTTCTCCATGCACTGCAAAATCTGACTCCAGCTTAACAGCTTTTAAAACAACATCGCATTCATCATCTAGATAAATCAATAATTTCTGTAGGCCCCTTCATTAACCCTGCCACCCAAGTCAATCATGTATACAATTGAGTGGAATGATGAACCAAAAAGACTGCAAAGAGGAGCTACGACCAATAATACAATTCCTTATAATACATGGTCAAACAACATCAGGCAGAGAATGATGTTAAACAAGAAATCTACCACAAAAACAGCCTATTAATGCATAGCCAAAAAACTTCAGGCACAGCTTGATTTTAAACAAGAAATTGTGTCATTGAGAGAAGAATAAAAACATAACCAATAGGGGTTCAGTCTAGTAAAAGAGCTAGTCACCCACAACGTGGCGAACCAAGGTTCAAATCCCCATTGCAGAGATGCACACATTTAGTGACTTATAGTACATTGAACCGATTGCTTCCAATAGGAGGATACTTGTGCCTATCAAAAAAAGAAAAAGAAAAACGTATAAGTTGCAAGTAGCTTGCCAACATGAATATCTTAATTTTTTTCATTGTAAATATTTCCTTATGTATATATAGCTTCATTAGCATTTATAAGCCTTTACTCTTGTCTTTTCCTCAATATGTGCGTGCGAGCGAGCACTTTATAGCCTAAAGAATATAGGAAATACAAATTTCCCAAAGATTCAACATGGAGTTAGAGCACAAGGTTTAAAATTGCTATTAGGGTTTTTGGTCATGATTGAATGCATATAGAGACTAGTTAGGAAATATATATTAAGGATATAATGTCACTAATATAGAATCATTTAGTATCCCCACCAATCAAGGATTATGATTAGGAAATCATCATTAAGAGCCATTATTGTTACGGCTCTCCCTTCTTGTATAAATATACCCCGTCTGTACATGAATAGATATAACTTTCATATTATATTTATCATTATCTATTTACATTATATCAAAGCTCTAGGGCTCTTTTATCCCTTTTGGTTCCTAAGGAACTTTTTTTCTGGCTTGTTGCTAGTACTATAGATAGAGAGAGAAAGCATTTCATTTAGGGCTTTCCACGGTGTTTTTATTTTCATCACACATGCCACCAAGGCGGATTCTACTCCCTCTGATTCACTAAACCCAAGTGGTCTGATATCACTCTGATGGCGCATGACAATCATGCACTTCTCTACTAGCAACCTTCTAACGGTGTGTGGTAGCGTGTCCCATCCTGTTTCCCACTACGTTCACCTTGTTTGATCTCGTCTCTTCATTTTTGGTCTGTTTGTGGTGGATTCGTGCTCTGAAACTCATGATTGGTGATTGGATTCTGTTGGTTTGCGAGTTTTCTTTGTATGAGCGTCTGTTGGTACATTCTTCAGGTCTCTAAACTTCTTTTTCGTTGGTCATTTTTTGGGTTTTTTTGGTACCATTTGGCTGTTGTAATCTTTGGTGAGATTATTATGCTGTGTTTAAGAGGTTATTGGTACCTTGTTTGTTTGTTGAGATCATTTTCTTTGGGCTCCTTTGTTGGTTATTTGGACTCTGCATGGTTGTTTGTGCTTAGGTTTGCTGTTTCTGATAAGTTTTTTGCTCTCATATGGCTGGTGGTATTTTGCAGTTATCCTGTTCTTACTCGAAGATTTTGTTGTGGCTGTACCTATGGTTATTTTTCGTTTGGTATGTTTCTTGCTTATTTTTTGCAAAGTATCTTGTTGTTTCGGTCTTTAAGAAACTTATTCTACTATTCATTGTGTAGCTCAACCTGCTTCTGGATAGTATCGACGACTGCATCTAAGTCTAGTTCTTCAAGTGCTCTTGCTACCGGCAATATTGCCTATGGTCTTGCCACCTCTTCCTCGAAGTGGATCATCGATTCTGATGTCATTGATCATATAATAAGTAACAATCATTTGTTCTCTTCATACGCGTCTTATGCCAATCCATCTAGTATAACAATTACCAACAGATCTTATTATCAGCTTCTTGGATTTGTCACTGTTGAACCTACTATGTCCATTTTTATATCCTCTATACTTAATATCCTTGAACTTGAATATAATATTTTCTCTCTTAACAAGCCTACTCAACAATCAATTAAACTGATTTATCACACTTGTCCATTGTTTTGATTCAAATCTCACACAAAGCAAGTTAATGGTAGGGGCTATAAAATCAGGTTAGATAGATAAATTGATATTCTCTAAAATGAAACTAAATATTCTCTTTATTGTGAACTTTGTGTGTTGGACTTAACCAAAAGAAATTCACCTTTAAGGATAAATGCCTTGTTGTGCAAAATCAAAAGAAATCATATAAACTCTAATATGAAAAATGAAATTTTTCTACTAACTTGGTGCTTATTGATTGGGACTGAAATGAGATGCCAATATTGTCTCTTCTAGATTTGAAAAACCAAGCTCAAAGTAACAAAGTAACAAGGTTTGCAATTAAAATATATCATTTTATGGGCCAAAAGCAATCTCCTACAGCTATATATAGCTTGATTTGTTAAATCCTCAAAGATTCTAGAAAAGATCGCTTCTTAACTGGATAGAGGAGAGAAAAATTGTTTTAACTTTTACTTGCTAGTGGTAAGGAGAGGCGGCGGTGGGCAGCTAGGGTTTGAGGTGCGCTTTTGGGGGAGATGCAGAGCCACTCGTGCGAGAGATGCGGAACGGCATCGGTTCAGGGAAAAGTAAAGTATTATATATATATATATATATATATAGACACACACTCCCTTTATATATTTCAACGCCAACTTCCCTAAAAATGTTTTTAAAAAGATATTTAAATATTATATTTACTAAAAAAAACCTCTCATTATTGGAGAAAAGAAAAAGAAATTTTTTTAACTTATTTTAAATTTTTACAAATATTTATATATCTTTTTATAATAATCAAACAGATGCTTAAATAAATTAACTGGTCGCCGTGATCCTCTTAATTAACTTGGACATAAAACACTAATTTGAAAATTTTTTATTTGTTATGTGTATACATATATATACTCGATTAAAATAAGCCAAAAAAGAAATATGGACTTAATGAAATGTGTTTATAAATGTTTGTGATGAAAATATGTTCAAAGTTTTTAAATTATAAAAACATCTTTTATATATATAACCTTTCACATTTATATCATCGTTTATGATCTGACCATTCAAAAGCCAATAACTCATAGTCCTTTTAGTTTGACGTGGTACCTTCTAAATATTATATGTACCTAAAAAAGTTCAGAAAAGTAAAATTCTAATATAAAAAAGGGAGAAAAATCAAACGATGGAGATGGAGAAATCATATTTGAGTTTGGCGGTCCACTTTCTCACTCTCCCAGTTTTCTGAGTTCTATTATGATCTCTTACAGTGTGTTTGGTTTGAGGGGAGAAAATGAGGAGAAATAAATTTTTCATCTCATCTTTATTAAATTACACCTAGAAAATTTTCAATATTACAAAAATATATTCTCAATAAAAAAATATTTCTTTCATTAATGATAATTTGGTTAATTCACTCCCTAAGGATTCTTCCCTCCCCCTCCCCCTCCCTCAAACCAAACAGGGCCTTAGGCATCAAGGATTTGGAGGGGGAAAAAGGAGAGGAAAAATATTTATGAGTTGAATTTTTTTTTTAAAAAAAATGGAGTAGTGAGGTTAGAAATTTTTAATAAAAATAAGATGTAAAATAAAATAATAAAAAAAATTAATAAAAAATTTAAACCTCGCCTTTCTAATTTTCTTAAATCTAATTCAAAATAATTTTCTCATAACTCACTTTCCTGCCCTTAGCTCCCTCAAACAAGCCCGCACAAGTCTAAGATATGTTTGTGTCTCCCCAAAAAAAAAAACCAAAAGAAAAAAAAGAAAAAAAAATAATTTATACCTCCATCATTTAAAAACAATGTAATGCCACGTGTAGGTTCAAAGTAATCCCCTGTTGGGATTCGTACACGCAGTGGAATCAAAATTTATCCAATAAATTACGAATCTCAAGAAGAGGATCTATCAACTGCGTTTAAATCGGGTTAGTAATTAGAACGCATACCTTTCAAAAGCTCGTATGCATCTCGTTCTATTTGAACTGATGAGCTACCTTCTCGATTAGCAGAAGTCGACTCTTCGAATCGCCTTCCTCTGCCGGTATCCACACTGAACAGCTTTTCAACACGAACGTTAGCATGCTAGCGCCTCTTACTTTTGCGTCTTACACCTTTTATTTCTCTAGGGTTTTCTTTTGCATCTCTTCTCTCTTATTTTAATACGACTAGATTAATGTCTATTTATAGGGTTTCTAAAACCCTAATTAGGTCGTATTAAAATATTCAAGATTAATCTCAAATCATCTTGAATTTAAATTTTAGATTTAAATAGCATTAATTAAATCTATCTAATAGATCTAATCTAATCTATTTATTTAATTTAAAATTAAAAGTCTACAGATTTAATTTATCTTTATAACTTAAATCTGATAAAAGATATATATCTATTTAATTAAAACTGAGATACTATATCTCAATTTAAATTAAATCAGATATATGATATATTAAATTTAAAAATTAAATCAGAGATACAATAATATTCAATATTAATCTCAATTAATCTTAAATTTGAATTTAGATTTAAATAGCATTAATTAAATATATCTAATAGATCTAATCTAATCTATTTATTTAATCTAAAATTAAAAGCCTACAGATTTAATTTATCTTTTATAAATTAAATCTGAGAAAAAAAATATATATCTAACTAATTAGATATATAATTGATTTATCTTCATAAATCAAATATCAAATACGATATCTTAATTAGTTTTAGTTATATAATGATTAGCCCTAGGGTATAATTTTTAACACCAAAAAAAAAAATCTAAGCATCTTTAGAATAGTGATTCAGTCCAAAAGTGAAGAAGGCTTTAGCAGGAGAGTCATCACGGAGAGGAAGAATGTCAAATCCCTTATTTCTTGACATTCATCATAGTAATAACATACGTCACAGTGGTTCAATAAGAGTAGCTTATATATTTCAATACAAAATACTAGTGAGGGTTTTGCACTAGAAGAAGGGGCTGAGATTCCAGTGAATCCCAGAGTAACAATTAATCTCACATAAAATGCAATACTGAATATGGTAATTAACCATAATTCATACATTCAATTCTATTCATTCAATATTCAAAAAAATACATTCAATATGCAAGTATTTACTTCATTCAAAGGATTCACTGATTCATTCTTGCAGAGCTGGGTATTCTGTTTGGCATTCACCCTTCTATTCTGAATTCAATACATTCCATGCATTATGTTGGGCATTGGCCCTTCTATTCTGAATTCAATACATTCCATACATATAATTCAAGATAAATACATGCATACAAAATTCTACATAGTATGTGAGTGAAAAGTTACTACCTGGTAGTCTTTCCAATTCTTGAACTGGCTTCCAATCCCTTAATCGTCCTGAGCGAGTTTCAAATCCTATAATTATATATAATTATGGACGGACGAGTTATTACTTATCCAAAGAAACCTTTATTTGAAGGTCGAGCACAATTAGCAACTTAGATTACTATTCTAAGACTTATAAGAAATTAACCTTTAATTTCCACAGGTATTTGAAAAATTCATAACTTGGTCCATATAATTCCAAATGGAGTGATTCCAATTTCTATTTATTCTTAATAAGTCTACTTTCATAAATTAAAGTCACCAAGTTGGTTTATGGCTAAGAAAAATCCCAAAATTTCGAAAACATAAGCTCTGTCCACACCAAGAACAGAAACTTGCCAGTTTTCATAGTCCAACTTCAAAAATTCATATTTGAAGTTCTAAACATCGGATTTAGGTGATTCAAAATTCTATGAACTCCTTATTAAGTCTAGTTTCTAGGAAAATTGGTTTCAGCATTTTATCATATGTCAATAATTCCCAGATTTCGAAATTGTAGACACTGTCCAAATTTCATTCCAAAATCTTTGGTTAGTTTGTAAAATTCATAACTTTTTATACAAAGCTCAGAAAATTACAAACTACATATCAAATTAAAGCTCTATGTGTCTACTGTAATACCCGGATAATTATATTGACAAATAATACCTATTGGAAATAGGTGAATTTGTGGTCTCAAAATTAATATAATAATTACCTTATTTCCTAAGGTGATTTCTCATGAAATTAGGAGGGATAAAGAAAATTAAGTGTCAAAAAGGCTTAAAAATGCATTTTAAGGTCATAAAACATCCTAAAAAGAATTGTGATAAATTCTAAAGGGCAGTAAAATAATTATTAAAAATTAGAAAGAATATTGTCCTTAATTTAGACAATTTAATAAATTATTTCCTTTGAAAATAAAAAGAAGAAAAATTAAAAAAGTATTCTGAAACCAAAACTGACTCCGTGATTTTTGATATATTACATGAGACATAAAATACCAATGTAAGTAAAATAGTTGTGAGATAATAATTATTACTAATTAAGAAAATTTTCAACAATTAATAAGTGAATAGTTAAATAATTAATGGCTAATTGTTTAGACATGAATAAAGAAGAAAAACCAAAATTTGTGTGTGTGTGAGATGTGTGGTGTGTGAGTGTTATGAGATGTGGAGAGTTGTGAGTGTGTGTGTGTGTCTAAGTGTTGTGCATGTGTGTGTGTAGTAGTAAAATAATAATATCTACATATTTATGATTATAATAATAATATAAAGTGAGATATTTTGAGAAAAAACAAATAGGATAAAGGAGAACTGATAGAAAATAAATCTTATCTCAAAATATATGAACTAAGTATCTAACATAAGGACTTATCATATACAAGTGAATTTTTATCTCAAAGTAGGCTATCTCCGAAGTTATTTCCGTAACCGACAGCGGTTGTCCGAAAATGTTCGGCAGGCAACGAAATGTCCTTAATGAGATCAAAAATTTAGATAACCCAGGTATCTTAAAAGAGAAAGAAAAGATCTTTGGGGCTATGTTCCCGGAATTTTGAGATTTCTCAAGATTACGTGATTAGAACACCGAACAGGGACTTTATTGGTAGAAAGCTTCTTGAGCAAATTGGTGACATCACCTTGGTGACATAGGATGAGGTCAGCATAGTAAGGTGTATGGCCAAGATCTTGCCACCTTAAAGAAGTGCGATCCGACGGTCAGAAACTGATCAGACAAAGTTCAAAGGAATTACCAAAATGCCATTACCTTTTTCTATAAATAGCCCTTCCATTCTCCTTCATTTTCTCACCAATTCACTTGCCTAGTTCGAAATCTAGAGAGATGTTAGAGAGAGGGAGGAGCTCGGAGGAAGGAGTAGCAAGATTCTGGGTAAGTTCTTCGGTCCCTAGTCTTGAGATTCTAGCTTCGTTCGGTAGTTATGGTAGAAATGTTAGTTTGATCTTTTAGTCTTCCAATATGTTGTTGATATCATGCTTAAGTTTAAATATGGTATTTATTTCGAAAATATGATGGAGAAAGAGATACGCCAAAATTTTGGAAGATTAGAGTCAAAGTAGCGAAGCTCTGGCAAAATTCCACAGACTAATCAAACTAGGGGCAAAATGGTAATTTGTACCTAAAATGCCTGTTATGATATTAAATATTCATATCTGTGATATAATCCTTATAGGATATCTGAAAACGTGAACCGTTGTTTCCACTGTCGTACCGCTGTCAAACATACCATATTTCGACGAAAGCTGAAAACGCGAACCGCTGTTTCCGCTGTCGTACCGCTGTCAAACGTACCATATTTCGACGAAAGTACCCGATATCGTCAATGAAGGTACGGATGCGTACTGTAACTCTAACTCTTATGCTGCTTGTATGCTCTATATGTGATGTGATGATTCATATAGTCGTGGACAAGACTGGGTCTTGGGTCATGCATCGTGATTAAGACTCTACCTTAAGTCACTGTTTGTACATTCAACTATTATGTAAAAACGGGTTACAGTCTTGGTAATGCCGTATGGATGTTTTCCTAGCGCTGAGGACACGCTTCGGGGCGTGGCACTGGTTTATGTGCAAACTATGTGGACCTTACATGGGCTGTGTGCTATGTAGGTATTGTTGAGATATGAATTGATACATGTGTTGTGTGCTATATATAGTTATATGCTGAAATGTAAATGAATATATATCATGCATACTGTCATACTTGAGCATAAGGTTAACCGTTACCTGAGGTCCAATGGACATTGGACCTCAGTCTTAATGAATAGTACAGGGAAGAAACTGGGATAGAGAAGGTGCCGGTGGAAAGAGCCATGAAGAGGCAGCGGTCGAAAACGAAGGTCGGTAGAAGTTATTAGGACTTAGTTTCTGAAAGAGTATTCTGACACAGATTTAACAAAGTTATTCCAGACCATTTGGTGCTTAAACTAAGGAAGGTTTCATTGGTGGGTTGTCACAAGTCGCCATAGAGTTGGTGAGACTCCCATTAGATTGAACATTGACCTGGCCAAATTGTCTGATTAACTGATGTTAGGTTCCAAGCCATAGGTCTAATTTAAGACTTTCTTTATCAGAGAAATGTATTCAAATCTCTGTAAATTATATCACATGAATATTCCTTCGGGATATTTAAAATATCAGTTTATGTCAGGGCATCATCATATGTCTGGGCATTTTATATCAGATACTCATTATCCGAATCTTAGCGCACGTTATCCATTTCCGCAGTACTCTGAGCTGTAGCAATCTCAAAACTCTGTGATTTTCTTAAAACTAAGTGTCGATCGTTACGATTTTCGAACCTGGAATTTGGGATATTACATCTACTACATATCTAGAAAATTTCACAGAAACTCAACCGTTCAATATTTCAAAATGGATCTGTTCTCTGGAAATTCAGCGCATGAACAGTAACTTGCTACAGTAACATCCACAAATTCACTGTAGCAACGTTCTGTTCTGCTCTGTCTCATATTGTTTCTTCGTTTTTTTTTCCTTTTGTTTCAGATGCATACAATCCTCAAAACTTCAACAAAAGCTGAAAACTAAAATGGAAGAAGGATTATAAGGCTCACCTTCGTTGGTTCCGATTTGTAATACCCCTTTAGACCTCCTTCCTTTGCTTTCCTCCTTCGGTTCCTTCTTCTTTTCTACGTGTCTCTTGGCTGAATGATCAAAAGAGTTGCAGAAGTGTAGAGGTGGATCAGTGCTCTTAGTGCTTCCGCAAATTTTCAAGTTTCTTAGTCTCTCTCCCTATCACACTCTTGGCTCGTCTCTGTCTCAATTTTCTGTACACATGATTTAAGTTACTGGATTCAAGAGAGTGTGTGGTGATGCATGTCGTGCTGATCATGGAGCATGGGCTTTGGCCGAAAAGTCTGAATAAAACAAGGAAGTTGCTGACATGCTGAGACAAAGAGAAACCGTCAAGTATGGCTCTGCATGAAGGATAAGATATCTGCACATGATGAGTATGAAAGCTTCGTGAATATCCTCTGGGATCAAAGTGGAGTGCAGACTGAAGATGAGGCACATGCTGTCATGTTTGAGTTTCACCATTTTCTGTCTTGACTGGTTGCATTAACATCCGCCTTAAAATCACCCTTTTAAATATAATATTTTTATACACGGAAGTGTATTTTCAAAATACCATAATTACTATTCATGTATACAGTACTATTCACTATTCACGTATACGCAACTGTTCACTTATACTGTGTATGAAAGATCGATAGCACTCTCTTTGCATACACACAAAATACTTACATTATATAAATAAATCTGGCGGAAATAAAATCCCTCTCCGTCTTGATCTATACACCCTTAATCTCCATTATCCATATATTTCTTGTATCAGCTGCAAACAAAACTATTTCAAAAATATTCCTGGGATTCAAATGAATCCCAATAGTAACATTAATAAACACTCACATAAAATGCATACACAGAACATGCAAGATATCCACCATATATATACATTCAACACATACAACATTCATACAATATATAATTTACATAACAATGGTAAATACAAGCATATAAAGGTACACATAGTATGTGAGAGTAGAGTTACTACCTGTTGACATTTTTAATCCCCGAGCTGGTTCTCAATTATTTGGTTGTTCCGGATAAATATTGACTCCTATATTTAATATTCATGGGCAGTCGAGTTATCATTTATCCAAATCTTATATATTTTTTCTAATTCCGAATAAACTCTATAATTTGACAGAATTTTCTATTAATTCGAAAATTCATATTTAATTGCACAAAACTCTAAATGGTGTGCTACCAAAAATCACTTATTCTTTAGTGAGTCTATTTTTAAGGAAAAATAATCACCAAACTAAATTATGGCTAAATTATTCCCAAAAATTCGAAATATAGCCATTATTCAGAAACGTTCCAGAAAAAACGTTATTCAATGTCTAACTTCAAAAATCCATATATAAAGTTATAGACATCGGTTTTAAGTGATTCAAAAATCTATGGACTCCTTATTGAGTCTAGTTTATAGGAGAATTGGTTTTAGCATTTTATTACAAGCCAATAATTCCCAGATTTCAAAATTGTAACCCTTGTTCAAAAAACGTTTCAGATTTGTAACCCATTTTCCGAAATTTATAACTCCTTGAATACTTATCGAAATGAAACGAATCATATATCAAATTAAATCTCTGAGTCTACTATACATCTGGAAATTTTCATAATTTTTCAAGTTTATTTACTTGGTCAAAAAGTCAATGTCATATTATTGCTTCCAGAATACCATCAAAATGTTCATAGTTTATAACCCAACTTCCAAAAATCATAACTGGAGTTGTAGATATTCATTTGAGGTGAGTCAAAGCTCATTTTAAAGCTTAAATAGAGTACTATCTCCTGTAAAATTTTCATAATTTTAATCATCATTTACTTGATTAAAAACTGTATACAAAACGAATGCCTTCTAAAACATTGAAATTGATAATTTTTAGCAACTTGTATAATTTATTCTCTTTAATTCTAAAAATAATTCCCAACCTTATTCCCACTCTATTTTCATATTAAACACCATAAAAACCTTAAAATCATCAAAATCCTTTTGGTTCCACGACTTCTTAATTAAACCAAAATAATAGATAGAAAATGATAAATATCATCTTCAAAATGACATAAGACAAATTAGAACCTTTACTTACTTGTCTTACTCCTTTAGACTATATAGACTAATATAGTCTTCTTCTTCTTCTTTCTTATGCGTAAAGCCCTCACTCTTTCACTCTTTCTTATTTCAACTCCCTCTCCCTCTCTCCACATTCTTTCATAACTCAATCGAAAAATGAATAAACGCAGTAGTCTAGTTTAAATATATTTAGCATGCAACAGAAATGTTTCTCCCGTGACTGAGCAGAAGCACACCCGTGAAGCCACAATTGAAGAATGATTTATCCATGAGTGATCCGTGATTTCCTTGTGCTTATCATCTTCTCTTTTCAAAAAGAAGTGGGGCATATATATATTTATATGTTGTCGCCTTGCACATTCTTCTTTCACGAAAGACAAATGAGAAACGAAGACAAATGGTTGCATGTGGGGTATATGTGTATAATTAAAGTGAAAAGGGAATAAAACAAACGGATATTACAGTTGCTGTCGTGACACAATGGAATATAGAGCATGTTCTGGCTAACCGAAAATGAGTGGAAGGAGTATGGGCTATCATGAAGAAAGTGTCAGTGTGGGTATAAAGTTTGTGATGCCGTGGAGGGAGTATGGGCGGCTGTCATGACTTTGCTGATTATTCCCTTCCTTTTTCTGCAATCACGTGGGGCTGTTACAAAGAAGATGAGAATAAATGTGTGAATAAATAAATAAATAAAAGGAATCCAAAAAAGGTTCGCGTTATTTTTGTCGAAGGATCTTGCAAGTTCAATCAGCTGTGATTTCCCTTTTTCGGTTTTTGTTATTCTTGGCTAAAAAATGAATTTCAGATTACGTCAGAATTGGCAAGGTTAAACTCTCCTTATAATTAAAAAAAAAAAAATTGGCAGAATTAAAATATCTGAGTAATTGCCATGTCAGATTAAAAAGATCATGAGTTTTTGACTTGTCACCATAAATGATGTGGCACTACACGTTGACACAAAAATTTCTTATTTAGAATATGTTTTTAGTCATTCTATTAAAAAAAATGTTTTTAATCTTTTTAAAAGAATTCTAAATAAATAAGTTTTACTAAATGTTATGAAAAATAAAAATCATACAATTTTATAATATATTACAAATACATAAACTTTATAACATATAGAACATTTGAAAATATGTGCATTAGAATTATTTTTATGTTTGTATAAAGATTATTTTGAGCAAATATAAATGTTCAAATAATTTTTATGTTGAACAAAGGAGGGAGAGAAAAATACTCAATTGAAAGATAGCTTCAACTCCCATTTTTCAGTAGTATTATTTCTCTTTTGCAAGTGTCACAAGATTTATGATGAAAGAAAAAGTAAAAACGTGCACAGACCAAATCAGATTTGACATTGACATGAGGTTTATTTTTTTCGAGCTATACATGGCAACCCGAGGTCCAATTTAGTATATGATAGGATTGTTGTAGAAATTAGAACAAAAGGGGAGATACAAAGAGGGAAGAGAGGCTGTTGCACTCCTAATTCATTCATCTTTACTCAACATTCAACATACAAGCATAGAATACATTGAAGAGTGATATGCCTTATATAGGCAACACTTCAATTAATCCAAAATGGTTACTAACTAACATCTAACTAACAACTTGAAAGTGGAAGAAATTACTAAGAGGGGGGGTGAATTGGGGATTTTAAAAATTCTTTTCAACTCTTAAAAATGAAGCTTAAGAAATAGATAATAAAAGATTAGAAAAAGAAAAGCTTAGACACACAGAATTTATACTGGTTCGGTCTCAACTTTGACCTACGTCCAGTCCCCAGATACCTTCTGGGTGTTTCCACTAATTCAACAGATTTTCAATTACAACAATGAAGACCAGACACAATCCTAATCACTTAGGACTTGCTCCCCCTTACACTTTGTGATTGAACAACCCAACTCACAGGTTCCACAACCTTGAGTTCTCACAAACAAATGCTTTCAAAAATTTACAAACTCTCAAAAGAGTAGATAAGGATAAACACTGAAGAACAGGTTGAAAATAACAATACAGACTCAAATTTCAATGTATAATCAAGATAACTTCGTTGTGTGTGTATTGCTTTAAGTTTTCACAGCCTCTTATAGATTGAATGGATAAGCTAGCCGTTGCAATTCTTTCTCTAATGTTCAGCTGTAATTCTGGAAAAATGGCAGTAGCATATTTTGCTCTGTTCTTTGAATTCTTAGCTAGAATCTTTGAATTTAGTTGTTGCAGAAGGTCTTCCAGATTTTTAGTCATTCCTTTAACTTAATTTGACCGTTTGAGATGATTCTTATGAGTTACAACGGTCTGAGCTGAACATCTGGGATAAGGGAGAAGGATCAGCCCTGTTCTAGGTTCGTCATTTAATGCATTTATCCTGGATCTTGATCTCACCTTGATCTTGGCTAAACCTTATCTGAAAAACACTCAAAACTTCATCAAGGACATTAGAAACAATAATATCATATCATGAAATAATTTCAGGAAGACCCATTAAGATTTCGCAGATTAACATCATTTGATTTTTCAAAATCCCCGATGCAAACTCGAGTTTGTTCTTCCAGACTCGAGTTTGGGGTTCATCCAGAAAGCATGTCCGTTGATTAGAGGTCTAAACTTGCAGTCTGTAAAAGCTAACTCGAGTTTGGCTTTTACAGAGAGAACTATCGGGCTTTGGACTTGGCATGGAATTTTGGTCCTGCTCCTAGACTCAAGTCAATTAGTGACTGACTCGAGTTTGGGTCTATGTTTGAAGAACAAGCCTAAGTTTGTGATTTTCCAGACTGGAGTTTAGGAGACAGACTGGAGTTTTGGAAAGATGGTAGAAATTCGAGTGTTTCTCTATTTGTCCTAAACTCGAGTTTACAATGACAGACTCAAGTTTATGTTTGAGCTGAAACTATTCAAATCTTTCTGTTTGGTTTAGACTGGAGTTTGTGACTCTAGACTGGAGTTTATAACTTGGCCTGGAATTCGAGTGTCTTTCTGTTTGGTCTAGACTGGAGTTTAAGAATCCAGACTCGAGTTTGGCTTGCTTGAGATTCTGAGTGCTCTCTGTATCTTCCAGACTTCAGGTTTGGTTTTGCAAACTAGAGTTTGGCTCGTTGTGAAAATTTCTGATTGCTTTCTGTAACTCCTCAGACTTGAGTTAGTCCAAGTAGACTCGAGTTTGGCTTTCTTCGCAGAAGTAAGCAGCTTTCTGTCAACCCTCAAACTCGAGTTTACATACCCAAACTCGAGTTTGCCTTTGACGGTGAGATTTTCATATTGCAAAAAACAAACTTCATATCAAGTTTACAATTGCTAGTTATCATCAAAACACATTGAGAACTAACACAACTAACTAACTAATATCTTTATTTATGGTTTACATATCAGTATAGCGCCAACCTAAGGCCAAACTAGATTAGATTGGGTCTTGTAAACTGTCTCGACTAGTTTAAGATGATGTCAAGGAGTTAATTATAAATTAACTATGGGAAAACATTTTCTGATGTTGTAGGAAAACCATTTTCTCATGTCACACACACATGAAAGGGTGGGACCCACACATATATATATATAAATGAATTAATATATGTATATGTGGATCCTACTATTTCATGTGTGTGTAGGAAACTTTTTTCCTCATGTAACATGAGAAAACCAAAGCCCATTAACTATCTCCTACCAATTATTTTTATTGGTCAACTCACTTTAGTTGTTTCCCTAATAGCGACATTTGACAAGGTGATCCCCTTTCTTTATGCTTGTATATACTCTCTGCCAATATACTATCTTGCATGATTTATAAACTTCAATTGTTTGAACATGGGGAAGGGACTAAGTTCTGTTAGAGAGCTCAATCGGTGTCACATATGCTTTATACAAATGAGTCACTATTCTTTTTTGCAAGCACATTTAAAAATGAGAGAATGATTTTTAGGTGACAGCCGAAGAAAATAATTTCCCTTAGTTGAAACCTAAAAGGTATTCTTCCTTTAAAAATTTTTGCTCTATGAGGTTAGTGTTAGGCATGTATAGTTGTTCATGGTTTGGGAAAATCAGTAATGGAACTAAATCTTTCATAGTTTTTAGTTCTCATGTTTCTTATTATACAAGATTAAATTGTCAAAACTCTTGGGTTTTCATTTCTCTTTGAGAACTGACAAATTATGGAAACATGAGTTGATTTTGGTTGGAGTAAAAGTGTCATATATATAGCAGTAAGTGATTGATTTTGTAGCATCAAGAATAAATTCATTGTAATATCCCAGATTATTATTATTGTTAATGATGATGATGATGATGATATTAACATTAAAATTATAATATAGTAATAATAAAAATTTAGAATTTAATAAATGATTTATTATTTTTTTTATAATTCATTAATTAGCATTAGCTAAAAAGCCCAGCCCATAGCTAAACACTAAAGTTTAACTATAAATTTAGGTCTAGCCGTCTAACCCTAGCCATCGCTTATTATTTCTCTTCTCCTTACTTTTTCTCTGAAACTCTGCGGCAAACGACTCTCCTAAGAGTCTAGCAAACATGGAGACCAGGTAATCCTAATCTCTAATCTCCAGCACAATAGGAATTAATTGATGGTAGTGCTAGAGCGTCTGTTGGTGATCGATTCTCTTACCTGTCTGTACAGTGCATGGATGAAACACGCAATCATTATTCTTTTATAAATTCGGATCCTCCCTGTAAACAATAGAGAAATTCTTGATGACATAAAGGATTGAATAATTGCCTTGGAAAATAGAATGAACATTAACGTGAAGCAGCTTAGGTTTATATGATGAATGTGTTTGTATGATTATTATTATTATTATTATTATTTACTGGAACCCATATATATATACATGCACCGAGATTCACACACCGAAATAGCCATCATTATAATAACGATACTGTTGCAGGATATATATATATATATATATATATATATATATATATATATATTGGATTATGACTTTTCATGTTTTGGTTTGTTTTGTTATCTTATATATATATATTTATGGTTGGTGTTCTTCAAGAGTTTGGTACCAAGATTTCTTTTGGGTGCCTCATCTTTTGTATGTGTTGTATTTATTTGATTTTCTTTTTCTTTTATATAATACCAAAAACCTTGGTTCATTGAAATAATCTAATTGTGGGAGGATAATTTTGGGATGGTACCTCCTAAAGTGATGAACACAACCTTTAGGCTTTTTTGCCCCCAAAATATTATTTGATATGGACCGATAGTATATGTTCTTCCCAAAGTGGTGTCTGACAGGATATCCGGGGCACTAGTAGCAACTTTGGGAAGAGGTATGCACACTAGGAAGAAAATATTTTATGGCCAATTGAATGATTTGTGACTGGCAGGGTTTCCCGGGTCATAAGGTAGACTGGCAAGATATCCGGGTCTACCATGGTTCTCTTCCCACTAAATAGACTGGTAGGGTTTCCCGGGTCTAAATAAATTTAAAAAGATAATGATTAATTTTGATGCAATTACAACATGATTATATATATATTTGCTTTGATTATTATATTTGTGCCATTTAAATTGTGTCTTATTAGGATTACCAGCTTTGCTAATGTTTGTGTTCTTGGGCTGCGATAATCCTTCAGGGGAGCAGAATTTTAGTGAAACAGGTGCCAAGAGTTGGGGCTAGCAGTGAAAAGTGAGGAAGGACGTCCTAATTAAATTTTATTCATTCCCTGTTATTTTTCGAACAAAACCTGTCTGTTTAGGTTTAAATTTTATATTAATGTAATAAGTAGCCTTGCACTTGTCCCATACAAGTATGGCAATAACACTTCCCTTATTTGATTATTTTGAATTTGGGAAAATCTCATATAAAGACGATTGAAATAGAAAAATTCTATATAAGGCTATTAAACTTAACAAATCTTAAATTGAGTCGATGACCCAATCTAGATTATTTACATTTTGGTTATTTTTCAATAATACCCCTAATCTCAATCCAAAGAAAAGAGGAAAGGAAAAGCAAGAAGTTGGATATCTATCGCACTCGTTACCATTGTCGCTTTTTATCGTGTGGCCTGTGGAGTATAAACGACACCATGAGAAGTCTCCACTACTGTTTGCCATCATCATCATTTTATAAAATACACATAATATAACTAAGCAATTGAAACCAACACAGTAGTCACGTATATCCAATATATCGCTAATGAGAGTAGAAGTGGTTGCGAAATCATGCTTAGCGCTAGATTTTTCTACCGGTTGAATATCATCGAAAAGTAAGCAGTTGGTAGATGCAGATTCAAGAGTAGAGGGAGACTATTAACTAATCATTAGGTTTGATCTTAGAAGGATACATAGTTGAAATCCACTTTAGAAAAACAAGAAGATGTACAGGCAAATATAAACTATTACGAAGATTTTGAAGTCTCGCTCTGAAATTTAAACCACACATATATAAGGGCAAGAAGAAGATGTACGAGGATTGATAAGACAATTAAGGGAATAGTTCATGCATCTTGGGCATCGGGTTAAATCTAATGTAATTATCGACCAAAACAACAAACATCTAGTTTGAATTTTGAATAATATCTAATTGTTGCATGATCCAGGCACGCGCATGGTTGTTGTTGGATTTAGAGAAATCCACAAAGTCTGATTATTTCATAGAGGATGGACTGACTCATAAATATCGAAATAGTAAAGTCCATCTAAGTACATCTATTAACCAAAAGGGATTAAGGAATTAAGATTTAATATTAGAACTAACATCAGGCTTTCAAGGAATTTTCTGCTGTTAAGGTTCTTATGCGTAAACAATATTGTTTTATCTCCAATTTTGTTTCTTCTTCTTCTTCTTCTTTTTATAATAACTAAGGGATATAGAGGTAATCTGGTCCAAATTCTAAATCCATAATTGTGTCACATAACCTAATTAATAATTTGTCAAGTTTAGTAACCTAAATTAGAATTTGGGTAATTCAACCATCTTTATATGAGATTTTCCCTTTGAATTTTAGTTATTATTTATAAACACTATCAAAATTTTATGTCTTTATAACTCCTAGAAATAAGGGGGTGTTACATTCATGGTAATCAGAGATGTTATCACAAGCCTCTTGGGTACTAAATCTGTCATAGCATTAGTTAACATTGGTGCTAGTTGTGCTCATTTCTTTGGGGGATCCTTAATCTCTAAGAGGGAAATGCACCTTTTGAGAAGAAATCCTTTTTTTTTTGTCTTGTTGAAAAGGGAAGATAGTTAATCAAGCTTTATTAGCTAAGCAAATTTGGAGAATCATATCTTCTGAGCTGCCTTCACTGTTAGTATCCGCACTAAGAGTTAAATATATAGATCTCTTGGAACTCTCAATTATCAAAAACAGTACAACTCCTTTGGGGTATAAAAAGGATTATCTGATAATATAGGCATCATCAAGGGGAAGTTAAAAAGGACGATTGAAAATGGAGCCTTGATTGTAATTAATCACCATCTCTGGTGGCCTATGCAATGGGTTAGAGTTTCCTTGTTCAATATTGTGCAAGTGGCTTATCTATTATTACATGTTCCTTCTCTTGGAATTTTGTTACTTAGAATTCTCAGTTGGTCAATAGTTTATATTCACCCACTATTGCTTAGGCTATTATTGGAAGCCACATCTCCATTTTAAACTCCCTAGATAAACTCATTGGTCATGTGATGAGAACTGACCAAAATCCATAGAGCACACACCCAGACTATAGGTCTTTTCCCCTTGTTGAACTAGTAGGGTGTCAAAGCCCCTTATTGTATCAGTGGGGCAGTCTCTTGTTGAATTAGTATGACAATAAAAAGCCAACAATTATACACCAATAGAGGCTACACCATATAATGGAACAAAATACTCCATCTCATCCAAATCCAAAATAAAATAATTATCAATAACTAGTTCAATATGATTTCTCAAGATTTTCACACTCATATCATACTATTCAAATAATTTTCATATATATGCCATAATATCTCAATTCTTAGCTCACACACACACACACATTGCACAATTCAAATTATAAGATTCCATAAGGCTATTTCTATCAAATTACTCATCAACATTATGATAACTTTCTCAATCTCAATAAAAATTTCAAAATACTCAATGAAATATTTAATCAATATCAATATATCATTTTCATTCTAAAAATAATTTCACAAAATACTCATAAACAACATATCAAGACATATAATAAGTGGAAAAGTGGTCACATCTCACTAAGCAAGGAAATATTACCAAAATCAATATGTTTCATGCTCAACACTAACAATTCACAATCAATCTACACAATTCACAATGTCGCCATAATTAGTTCATAACTAATTAAGTGGTTAATAATAACAAATAGAGGCCTAAGACCTTCTAGAGACCCTACTCTCAAACTTGACCAACATAAATCAACCCAATAAAACCTTTAGGTCTCAAATACCTCAAACAACTTATCTAGACCGATAAACAACCTCCAATTATTTAAATATTTCAAAAATTATAGTTTCATCACTTAGGGTTCCAAGCTCAAAATACTCATTTTTCATAAATCAAGCTAAATCAACATTCTAAACCGATCAAACTTCAAATCTAACTCATATTAACAAATCCTAACCATTAAAACCAATCACCACAACATCACATCTCAATAAAAGCTAGCTCAAATAATCAAATCCTAACTCAAATCTTCAAATTACCTCAAATCAAACAAAACTAAACCAATTAAACATCTTATCCAGCTCGTGTAATCCATTTGAACTCAAGATTTGGCAGAAACCTTAGCAAATTCGAAATTCAACATGAACCCTAGAATTCTTAAGTTCAAATATGAATAGTCTGAGAAGAAATGAGAGAAATCAAGGTAGAATCACTTACTTGGGTGTTAGGAAGCTTTAAAACACTCATAATAGGCCAGATAGCATAGCCTTAAGGTTTCCTCCTCCATTTTCCTATGCCTTTCGAGTACCTAACTCTCCATTTATAAAAATCTACAACATTAATGCCTAGGCCCCAATTTGAGTGCCTAAGCGCTCTAGCCCCTTGCCTAATAGATGCATGGGCTTTCATCTAAGCACTGGGCACTAGCACTCTCTACCTTAGCCCACCACTTGGGCCCTAAAACTCCCTTTCATATTTCCTACCTTTTCTTATCTTATTATAATATTTATCACATCAAAATATCTAAAACCTTAATGAGAACAATCAAACTACTCTAAAACTTCACTCTTAATCTTTCCAAGACTTAATCAATAATTAATCAATTTTCATACAAATCGTTATGTAATTAATGATACCCTTGGGGTTAAAATTTAGGATGTTACAAACATCATCCACCATCTCAAACCCTATTTTTTTTTTTAGCTGTGATGAGGAAGAATCTCTTAATCATTTCTCTACGGCCTGTCCATTAGCTAGAAGCATATGGTATGGATTTCTTAACATTAAAACTCCTACTTCTTTTTTTTTTGGAATCCAAGGATTAGGCTTAGAGATAAATTTCTCAATCTTCATAGAGATGGGCTCATGCATCTAGTTCAACAGATGATATGTCTCTTGCATGTGGAAAAACAAAATCAATCTTTATATTATGGGAGAAGAGAAAGTCTCTTTACAATAATTAGGGAGATTAAGACATTTGCAACTTTCAAGATTTGACATTATCTAGTTATTCAAACTAGAGCAAATTTTCCTATTACTTATTGTTTTTCTTTGTAGAATGAAGTATGGGACATCATTCTTCACAAAATCAAGAAGTCAAGAAAGCATTTCTACCATGGACTCATATGTTATAATGGTTCTCTCATCAAAGGATTTATGTGGCTAAATCATGTGACACTAGGGAACACCTTTCTTTCTCAATGCTACCATGTTGCACACTTTTGGATTCTCAACACAAGCCTTATGCATCATGGTTCTTTTAACATTCGTCTCTTTTTCTCTCAATTTTGTTTTCTTTTGTGTGTGAAAGGAGATCATACCCCACTTAAATTCTTTATGTCTTCCACTATCATCCAACAACTCCACTTACGTCTCAATTTGCCATATGCAAACAACATTATAAAGACACCTTATCACATTTTCTTTCCTATTTCAACATATGGATGAAACATATTGTCACTTCTCTTAATTTCTTTTTATTTGCTTTCACACATAACAAGGCCATTAACTCTCAATTATTCTTTCTTCCGTGAATGAAAGTAGAGCAAGGCGACAATATACCCTCCTTATTCTTATTGTCTAGACAACATTTCCCATTCTTTCATATTATTTATGGGAAAACAAAAACTCACATGCGCACAGAAGGAATCGTCATCTACTTCAATTATACACATACGACACTCAACTTTTCTTTGCAAATGTTAAATTAATGTAAAGGTAGCAGACACAGTTTCTCTTTCGAATAATTCATTGAGCAATTGTTGCTTCACGGATTACTCTCCTGTACAATCATGAGTGAAACAATTCCCTCTCACGATAATTATTTACAAAGCTATGCCTCTTCATTACTCATTTTCGTCAGAGTGAAGAGAGAACGCAGAGAAAGAGAGAGAGAGAGAGAGTTTCAAGTGTGAGTGAAACACTTTCTTATGGTATTTTGAGAGTGAAGGTTGGAAGTTTTAAGAAGCACAAGGAAGCAAAAGAAGACTGCTTAAGTCCAAAGGACCAAGACAAGTAAGTAAAAGATTTAACTTGTCTTATGTTATTTTGAAGATGATAATTATCATTTTCTATATATTATTTTGGTTTAATTAAGAAGTGATGGAACCAAAAGGATTTTGATGATTTTAAGGTTTTTATGGTGTTTAATATGAAAATGGAGTGGGAATAAGGTTGGGAATTATTATTTTAGAATTAAAGAGAATATATTATACAAGTTGCCAAAACTGCCAGTATCAATATTTTGGAAGGCAATCAACTTGTATACAGTTTTTGATCAAGTGAATGATGTTTGAAAATTATGAAATTTTCCAGATTTGAAGTAGATATCTATAGCTTCCTTTTGATATATAATTTGTAATTTTTGAAGCTCTGTACAAAGAGTTACGAATTTTACAAATTGACCCAAAATTTTGGAAGTACAAATGGGTCGTCAAGGTAAATTAATTAACTGGGAATGATATAGATTTTTATGGATGTTCGGAGTATTTTTCGGTGAAAATAGACACATTAAGGGATATTTAGGTCTTGGAAGCACATTATGTGGATTTTTGTGCAATTAATTATGAATTATCAAAGTCTGTGAAAATTCTATTAAATCATAAGTATTGTGTTAAAATAATGAAGAAATTGTATTTATTATAATACCTTATTAAACAAAAGGAAATTGATACTTATGATGATCCTACTTTAGGATATTGAAGGAAGATCGAGCTCCTACGTTGGGAATTTTATAAATATTTGTAAAGTTGAGGTTGGTAACTTAATCTCTGATTCCTTGTGTTTTTATATATGTCTTATATGTTCATGTTTTTGTGGATTCGTGGCCGGATTTGTATGTCTGTGTCATGCGTTTTATTTATTTGGCCAAGTATAATTGTTTTTATATAATAATGTTGCATGCCTGTTACTCAGTACTTTTATGTGCTTTCGCCATGAGGATACATTTGTTGTGTGCTATGTATACTGATTGCGATGCGTTTTATTGTTGAATGTTTATAATTTTTCCAATATATGAAATATTGCCATGTATAATTTACACTTTGAATATGAGATTAACCGTTACCCTGGGATTCATCTGATCACTAGATCCCAGAGATACCTAAAGAGCCAGGAAGATATTCTGGATCAGGAAGTAAGGCGGTTCAGCTGCAGTAGACGATGAAGACCCCAAAGTTGGGAATTTGAATAAATGGGCTTTATATAATTGTGGTTTGTTTAATGATTATTTGGCTATTTTTGGGATAACTGTATTAAGTAATACCCTCTACAGTATTACCAGATTGCTAGTGTGTACTATGCGTACACTCTTTAAACCATCGTATATTTGGATTTATGTTATCAGTTACTCATCGTCCATACGCTTATACGTGCTCTCTGTTGTGTATACTCTGATATGTGTTCGTATACGTGAATAGTACTGTATACATGAATAGTGCCGTATATGTGAATAGTGTTTTCACATAATTGAAGTATGCTTCTAAGTACGTATTTACGTATTTAAAAGTGTATTTAAGGCGGATGTTACAGTTCTCCATCCTCTTTAACTACTTACTATGTGGATAAATGTTTCCTTAAACCTCCCACGAATCCTTCATCAAATATTAATATCACCTGGTAGAAAATCTTGGCCTTACTCTTTAATTTTTCTATTGTTAGTTTTAAGGTTGTTCTAAAGACTATATTTTATCATTTCCTTAGGTCTAGTTTATGCATTGATGACTTTCCATTTTTAATAGATTTGAAGTATATTTTGATATATTTGGGAAGTCATCAATACTAAATTAAAAGGATTTAATTGATATTTCATGAGATATTGATTTGGTGTCATTTGTGAGATTTTAAAATTAAAATAGAAGTTTTTATACTTGGGAAAGAAGCAATAATAAATAATGTACATATATGCAAGGCATAGTGAGAAAATAGTGTGCGCTATTTTCTTGGTTGGTAATAACAAGACAAGATCTTAGAATTTTAATGGAGGGAGATCAAAGTTTGGAGATGTAGAAGATCTATGACAAAATGGAAATTTGACATTGAGTTTTTGTTTCTCCGTTCATTTCTCTTCTTTCTTGGGTCTGTAATTAACTATTATTTTGTTCATAACAATGCTTAGTTTATGTAGCTAAACCTTGATTTTAAATTATTTAGTTTGATAATAAATTAGTAGAGGATGATTTCTTCTTCTTACTTGCTATAACATTATATTTGTTGACTCAATTGTGAGCTTGATTGTTCATTCTGAGAAATGAGAAATTTGATTGAAACTTAATTTGGTATTCTAAAGGAGTCCAAACATAGAAAATTTAGAATATACCTTCAATTGAATACTATAGGATTAAGTTTTTGGACTTAATTTGCTTGTAGGATAGACATATACCTATGGATTTCGCATAGTTTCATTAGGCTTGCACTTAAATTAATCCAATTAAGTGCTAATCACATAAGAAATTAGGGATTAACATAATTAGAATTCTTTTTAGTGGATAGAAAGAGACTCTTGGGTAAATAAAATTCATAAACTAGAAAATATAACTTTAAATGCAATTATCGGGAAAAGTTGGACAATAAGAAGTAATTAAGACTATAATAGTCTAAGCCACCACTTAAGATTTATAATCATCATTATCTTTAGCTTTAGTTAGATTTGATTTTTTCCCCCTTTTAGTTAGCTTGTTCTCTTATCTTTGATTTAAATTATGTTAACTCAACTTAAGAAAAAGTATAAAGTCATTGCTTATTTGAATTCTTAGCACCAAGTCTTTATGGAAATGATACGTTTTCTTACCACTTTATTATTTGATGTGGCCCGTGTACTTATAGAATTTTAGGCTATAATATCTCATAATTTTTTCCTATCATTTACATATATGTAACTTGTAAACTTTGGTTGCTTTAATTTCATTTTGTCTTTTTTTTTTCTTAATGAAAAGTTATAAATTAACAAAAAAAAATGTTTATAATTTTATATAAACATTTTCATTTTTATAATATTATATGATAATTATTTTTTTCCTAGTTTGTAAATAAAATGCATGTTACCTCACTTATATATGATATGATATTTTTATGTGGGGTTAAATATCAAATTTGCCACGGAAGTTGTGCAAATGGAGCGTTCAGCACCCGGAAGTATTCGTGGTACCAAATTTACCCCGGAAGTATTAAAATGGTACCAAAATTGCCCCGGAAGTTTTCAAAAGGGACCAAATATACCCAAGACTGACGGAACGTCAAACGTTCGTTGGCCACGTCGGAAATGTTTTTTTTGGGTTAAAGTCCAAATTTGCCACAGAATTTTTTCGAAAGGAGCGTCCAGCACCCGGAAGTTTTTTTTGGGTACCAAATTTACCCTAGATTTTTGCCACATCATATAGACACGTCAGATTTTTGTTTTTGTTTTTTTTTGTTTTTAGCAAGCTTCATTTTCTCTAGATCCCAGCACCATTCTTCTCAGCCCATACATCCAATCCATATACTTACTGATCTTCTGTCATCCTCACTCCCTCTCGTTTTGACCCAGCGCCATTACGTGAAGCTGATCCAGCGCCATTATGTGAAGTAGAGTAGATCGCGTATCAGTAACCAAATCAACGAAGATCACGGTGAAATACAAACCAACCAAACGCGCAAGAGCAGCTGATCTGCGATGAGTCATACCTCTCGAGCCCTGTACTCTTTATTTGAAAGTTCAAGCGTCTTGACCCTTGTGTTTTATCTGGCTGATGAACTTCTATTTAAAGGGGTCTCTTTCTTGTCTCCGTGCCATTTGTTAGGCGTTGAAAATAAATCCGAAAGCAAAGCTGAAAATTGAAACTAAAATAGAGGGTTGTTTGTGAGCTATGTTTTTGGCATCGGTTTGCTGGGTCTATTAATGGTACCAAATTTACCCCGGAAGTATTAAAAAGGGACCAAATATACCCAAAACTGACGGAACGTCAAACATCCGTTTGCCACGTCGATGCCACCTCGGATTTGGGTATATTTGGTACCATTTTAATACTTTCGGGGTAAATTTGGTACCATGAATACTTTCGGGTGCTGAACGCTCCATTCGCAAAACTTCAGTGGCAAATTTGGACTTTAACCCTTTTTATATGCATCTAATATAATGATTTTACTAATTTGAACACATAAAAATGAATAATAAAAAAAAGAGTAATATAAGATTATACATAATAAAGAAATGAAACAAATAATAAAATGGTGATAAGGTAAACAAATAAAAGGGAAAATGACTAATAAATAACTTTGAAAATACTAAATTCTAGAGAGGTGCTCCCAATATCAATAATTCATATGAGATGTGAGATCTCAAAAAGGAATTTTCAAAAGTAACACAAAAAGACAAAAATGTCCTCACACACATGCACATATAAAAAAAAGGTAACAACCCTAACTGATGACTAGCCATTGGTGACAATGTCCTTGCTGATGGAAATAATTATTTGGAAAAATGGTGGAGGTGGTGGGATTTGATCCCCTACCACTTGTTTGCCAAAAACATTGGTGACTTAATAGCCACTAGTGTACATGCGCGCGCATGCGTGTATGTAAATGCGCTTGCGTGCGCACACACATACACACACACGTGTGTGTGTGTGTGTGTGTGTGTGTGTGTGTGTGTGTGTGTGTGTGTGTGTGTGTGTGTGTGTGTGTGTGTGTGTGTGTGTGTGTGTGTGTTAGTTATGAAAATAAAAGAAATTTGTGATAAGAGAGCAATAGATAATCGAAGAGAAAACTTAAGAGAGAAAGTGGGGAGCAATTATCATTCAATTTCTTATGTATGTGTTTACATTGTTTGCACAAGGATAGGTTAACACTTGTTTTACTCACAACTTATAACTTAGTCTAATCCTTCCCAATTCATTCCTCTACCATTTTATAAACAGGATGGGTTATCTTAGACAAAAGCATATGTGTGTCTACCTAAATCTATCGATCTACACACACACACACACACACACTCTAATGGCAAAAGCAATCTTTCTCAAAGACCCCAAGCTTTAGATCATTAACTTAGCCCTTTTGCTTTGTTCTTGTTTCATAACCTAATGTCATGCCATTATCCTTTATGGTTTGTTAGAGCCATTGCATAGAGCACAAATCAACTCTTTCCCTTAATAATGCATTTGTTCAAAACAGGACAAGGGAGTAGAGTTTATAAAATGTGGTCCTCTTAGCTTATTCCCAATTACCTCAAAAAAATAGCTATATATTTTATACATCTAGTCTAGTAAGTTTAAATCATTATTTCTTGCTTTAAGGCACTAAAAAATTTAGTGCCCTTTTTATTTTGACCATAAACTTTTGAACTCAATAAGCTTACCTCCTCATTTCTAATTTCAAATTATAAAGTTCTAGTCCTTGTCTCAAATGCTCCCGTTGGCTAAGACATATGTGTTGGAAATTATGCCTTAGAGGCTAATCATTATATAACTAAAACTACTTGAGATATCATATCTCATATTTGATTTATGAAGACAAATCAATTATATATTTAATTAAATAGAGATATTGTATCTCTGATTTAATTTTCAGATTAAATATATCATATATCTGATTTAATTTAAATTGAGATATAGTATCTCAGTTTTAATTAAATAGATATATATCATTTCTTATATTTAATTTATAAAGATAAATTAAATTTGTAGGCTTTTAACTTTAAATTAGCTAAATAGATTAGATTAGATCTATTAGATAGATTTAATTAATGCTATTTAAATCTAAAATTTGAATTCAAGATTAATTAACATTTAATCTTGAATATTTTAATACGACCCAATTAAGGTTTTAGAAACTCTATAAAAAGGACATTGATCTAGTCGTATTAAAAAGAAGAAAGAGAAGAGCCACAAAAGAAAACCCTAGAGAAAAGAAAAGGCATAAGACGCAAAAGTAAGAAGACGCTAGCACGCCAACGTTTGTGTTGAAAAGCTGTTCGGTGTGGATACCAGTAGAGGAAGACGATTCGAAGAGTTGACTTCTGTTGATCGAGAAGGTAGCCCACCAGTTCAAATAGAACGAGACGCACATGAACTTTTGAAAGGTACAGTTTCTTATAATTAACCTTGATTTAAATGCGGTTGACCGATCCTCTTCGAGATTCGTAAAATTTTTTTTTATAATTCCACTGTGTGTACGAATTCCAACAGTGGTATCAGAGCCAGGTCAATCGAGCGTTTAAATTGGGTTTTCTATATGCATGTATATGTGATATATGTGTTTAAACTGAATCCCGTAAGCATGTAAATTGATAGTTTGTGTTAGGGTTTCTACGAATAGCTAGTCCGTTATTGCGATCGTTTCTGAATTGTTCAGAACGGTGGATGATCACGCTGAATCATCGATCACGTTCGCGCATAGGTCGTATTCTGAAACGTTCGGAATAAATGAACATCATGCTCGGATTTAATCCAAGATAAATTAAATCTATAAGCTTATAATTCGAATTGAATAAATATATTAGATTAGATTTGTTGGATGGATTTAATTAATATATTATTTTAATATTATATCATATCATATTATAATATAATATAATATAAATTCAAAAATAATAATGATATTATTTATAGATAATAATATTAGAATATATAGTATTTAATTTATTTGATAAATTAAATAACTATAATAAATTGAGATATTATATCTCATATTTAATTTTTGAATAAAGATATAATATCTTAGATTTAATTAAATTGAAATATAGTATCTCAATTTAATTGAATAGAAAGATATCATATCTTTGATTTAATTTATTAAGATAAATTAAATATGTAGGCTTATAATTCAAATTAAATACATATATTAGATTAGATCTGTTGGATAGATTTAATTAATATATCATTTTAATTTTATATCATATTATATGATATTATAATATAATATAAATTCGAAAATAATAATGATATTATTTATAGATAATAATATTATTATATATTGTATTTAATTTATTTGATAAATTAAATGACTATAATAAATTGAGATATTGTATCTCATATTTAATTTTTGAATAAAGATATAATATCTTAGATTTAATTAAATTGAAATATAGTATCTCAATTTAATTGAATAGAAAGATATCATATCTTAGATTTAATTTATAAAGATAAATTAAATATGTAGGCTTATAATTCAAAATTAAATAAATATATTAGATTAGATCTATTGGACAGATTTAATTAATATATATTATTTTAATTCATATTCGAATTTCAAAATTAATTCAATTAATTTTGAATATTTTAATACGGCTCATTAGGGTTTTAGAAACTCTATAATCTAGTCGTATTATAAAACGGATGAATTAGAAAGCCGTGACTAGATGTTTGTAGTGCGAAAATTGAAATCATAATATATTATATAATTATATAATACAATTTAAATTAGAGAATTTATTATATTATATGTATTATATAATATAATATGAATTAGAAAATTTTAATCATGAATTAAAATATGTTCTAATTTACCTTTCAATGTGTTGTTTGAGTATGGTGAACAACATGGCTCTAGATTTTACAATTGTTGTAAATTTAAATATGTCATACGAGCCATGCCTCTCTCTGAATATTCTTGATGTACATTTTCTTCTCATCTCACTCCCCTCGTATGTGAAACGAGGTTTCTCCTTATGTATTTTCTTTTATTATTTAGAGAAGTCCTCCCATTGGCTTGAGAGGATTTAAGGTTAGATGAGCCATGTTGTGTCACAGTTTTAATTTAAAATTTTAATTATGTTTTGATTAGATCACTCATAATTAATTTAGAGTTTTAATTATGAATTGATTAGATCATCGTAATTAATTTATAGTTTTAATTATGATTTAATCAGATTACTTCTTATTAATTTAGAGATTATATGAGATAAAATAGTGATTGCATTCATATAAGTTGAATTAATAAGATTAATAACATTATATTAGATAATACCCTCTAAATAAAATCTTAAGTCATAATGTCATCAATAAATGAATACTTGTCAAAACCTAGATCACCCATTTGTATAATCCACCAAAGTGGATGCATTTTAGTTATCTCGGTGAGACAAGAGTGAGTAATGATGATACTCAACATTCATTATTGTCTTGACTTAATTGAGATTATTAAAACGGTTTTGGATTTCAAGGCATTAGATGGGATTAAACGTATCGGTCATATGATGATCGAATCTCATAAAGATCTAAGAGTTATATGTGATGTAATTGGCAAAAAAGTTGCCTACCTAAATAACTTGATTTTAAGCGTCCTGCCAAAGCGTGTTAATTCTCTATGTATTTTAATGATAACTGACAATTGTAAACTTGGTATGAAACTTGTCTTTGGTAAGTTGTAAAACTTACTGTCAAAGACAAACTCGAGTTTAGGTATGTAAACTCGAGTTTGAGACTTGACAGAAAGTTTACTCAATCTTGCAAGAAAACCAAACTCCAGTTTACGTAGGCAAACTCGAGTCTGCAGAGACACAAAGAGCAACCAAAGTTTTTCAATAAGCCAAACTCCAGTTTGCTCAGACAAACTTGAAGTCTGGAAGATACAGAGAGCACTCAAAGTTTTGAACAAAGGCAAACTCGAGTTTAGACCTTGAGACTCGAGTTTAGACTAAACAGAAAGAATTCAGAAACTTCAGTATTTTCACAAGTTTTGTAAACTCCAGCCTTTGTCTGCAAACTCCAGTTTATCCCAAAAACAGAAGAGACTTCAAAGTTTCGGTTTTTGCTGAAACTCGAGTTTACATCTGTAAACTCGAGTCTGAGTCATACAGAAAGACCACCAATATGTTTGTTTTGGAAACTCCAATTTGTACTTCTAAACTCCAGTTTGGAAGTTTTTGAACTTAGGCTTATCCTCTTGACATACCCCCAAACTCGAGTTAGTCATTAATTGACTCGAGTTTAGCTACATGTCCAAAGTTCCATTCTGAGACCAGAGCCCGACAGTCTTCTCTGTAAGAACCAAACTCGAGTATGATATTTATAAACTCCAGTTTAGGCCGTTGCTCAACATTCATGCTTTCTGGATAAACCCCAAACTCGAGTCTAGGACTACAAACTCGAGTTTGCATCAGTGATTTTGAAAAACCAGATGGTGTTGATCTGCGAAATCTTTATGGGTTAATCTGAAAATGTTTTATCATATGATTCTATTGTTTCTAACATATTTGATGAAGTTTTGAGTAATTTTCAAATAAGTTCAGCTAAGATCAAGATGGAATCAGATCTGGAATAAGTGCATTAAATGAAGAACCAAGAACAGGGCTGATCCTACTCCTCTATCCCAATGGCTCGACACAGACTGTTATGGATCAATTAAATCACTCTCCAACGGTCAAATGAAGGTTATGGAATGACAGAATATCTGGAAGACCATCTGCATCAACATATTCCAAGATTCCAGCTGAGAATTGAAAGAACAGAGAAAAATATGCAACTGTCATTTTCCAGATTTGTAGCTGAACGTTAGAGAAGAAAATGCAACAGCTAGTTCCTCTAGTTAGCCTATAAAAAGCTATGAAGACTCAGAGCAAGACACACAATGAAGCTACATTTGATTATATTTGCTATTTGAGTTTGTATTGTGATGTTGATTTGATCTTCAGTGTTTATCAATATTTACTCTTTTGAGAGTCTTGTTTCTTTAAAAATATTTTTCAAACTTTGGTTTGTATAAACTCAAGGTTGTGGAACCTGTGAGTTAGGGTGTTTAATTACAAAGTGTAAGGGGGAGCAAGTCCTAGGAGAATAGGATTGCATGTGATTTACATTGTTGTAGTTAAAGCCTGTTGAACTAGTGGAAATACCCATAAGATATCTAGGGACTGGACATAGGTCAAGGTTAAGACCGAACCAGTATAAATCCTATGTGTCTAGCTTTTCTTCCCTTACTCTTTCGTTGTTCATTTTTTCAAAGCTTTGAAAAAGAGTTCAAAAGAATTTTGAAATCCCCAATTCACCCCCCCTCTTGGTGATTTCCTCCATTTTCAAAGTGGACTTAAATTTAAGCCAAATATGGATCTTAGCCCACTAATTATAATGAGGGTTATTAATTCAGTGAGAGGTTACTACTTAAACTTTGCATATATTAGTTGTAGAATCATATCATCCAACAATACTGTCACACCATCAATGCGATCTGTCCTTAAGAAGGACAAACTCGATGAGACAATTTTTGGACTTGTTTGGGAACTTAAGCATTGATTCCAAACACGAAAAAAAGGAACATCTCATCGATCAACCCATTCCTGACAAGCCAGCAACTAAAGCTCTAAGAGCTCATAATGATGCTTACACGAAGCATCTGGATGACTCTATGGATGCAAGATGCCTGATGCCTGCCATTATGGTTCCAGACCTCGATGGAGATTTGGAACATGTGGAGGTCTTTGAGATGATTGTTCCTCTTAAGAAAGACAAGGGCAAAAGAAAGGGTAAAAGCTCAACTAGTAAGACCAATGAGCAAACAGACCCAAACTTAAACCTGCAGCCAAGAAGGCAAAACCTCCAAAGGATGGGGTCTGCTTCTTCTGTAATGAAATCAGTCATTAGAAGAGGAATTGCAAGCTCTACATCAAAGATCTGAAAAGAACAAGAAGGATAGTGGGGCTATCGCTTCAGGTATCTATGTCATAGATATTCACTTCTCTACATCCTCAACATGGGTGTTAGATGCTGCATGTGGTTCTCGCATTTGTATAAATGTGCAGGATCTCAAGGACAGTAGAAAATTGAATGGTGTTTCTGAACGAAGGAATCAAACTCTATTAGATATGGTTCGATCTATGATGAGTCAAATAGATCTTCCGCCATCCTTTTGAGGTCATGCCCTAGAAACTGCTGCATTCACACTAAATCGAGTTCCATCAAAGGTAGTTGAAAAGACACCATATGATATATGGACTGGGAAGAAACCTAGTTTGTCATTTCTTAAGATTTGGGAATGTGAGGTTTATGTTAAACAACAAGCCTCTAATAAATTATCATCCAGATCCTCAAAATGCCTTTTTGTGGGGTATCCTAAGGAAACTAAGAGATACTATGTCTACAATCCCACTGACCACAAAGTGTTTGTTATCCGCAATGGTATCTTTTTGGAAAAGGAGTTTATCTCTAAAAGAACCAGTGGGTGTAAGGTGAACCTCGAAAAAGTTCGAGAGCCACAAGACAACATAGAACCACACATGGAAAATGGAGAAGACTCACAACAAGTTGTTGAGCCTACTCAAGTAACACAAGGCCCACAAGGTTCGATAGATCACGACTACAACCTCAGAGATATGGATTTTTTACTACTGGAAGTCGTGATATCTTACTCATTAAGCAGAATGAGCCAACTACCAATTGAGAAGCCATAGTGGGACCAAACTCCGAAAGATGGCTAGATGCCATGAAGTCTGAAATGCAATCCATATACGACAATAAGGTATGTACCTTAGTCGATCCACCTAAAGGTGTAAAAACTATTGGGTGTAAGTGGGTTTTCAAGGAGAAAATTGACCTGGATGGCAAAATAAGTGTCTTCAAAGCACGACTGGTTGCAAAAGGATTCACTCAAACTCATGGAGTGGACTATGATGAAACCTTTTCCCCAGTTGCAATAGCCAAATCAATCAGAATCTTTCTTGTCATTGCATCATATTATGACTATGAGATATGGCAGATGGACGTCAAAACATCTTTCCTTAACGGAAAGCTGCTTGAGGATGTGTACATGACACAACCTCAGGGTTTTGTGCGTCCAGAGGACTTTGGTAAAGTTTGTAAGCTTTAAAGATCCATTTATGGATTGGAGCAAGCATCTCAGAGCTGGAATCTTCGTTTTGATGAAGTAGTCAAAGAGTTTGGATTCATTCAAAACATAGATGAACCTTGTGTTTACAAGAAGGTTAGTGGGAGCACAGTTGTATTTCTAGTGCTTTATGTTAATGACATCCTACTCATTGGGAATGACATTCCTACCTTACAGAGTGTCAAGTTTTGGTTAGGAAAGTCTTTCTCAATAAAAGATTTAGGCGAAGCCACTTACATCCTTGGGATTAGGATCTATAGAGATAGATCCAAGAGGCTGATAGGCCTAAGTTAGAGCACATACATAGACAAGATACTGTATAGATTTAGTATGCAGGATTCTAAAAGGGGTTACGTGCCCATGTCTCATAGAGTTTCTCTCAGCAGGGATCTGTGTCCTAGTACACAAGATCAAAGAGATCGCATGAGTAAGATTCCAATGCCTCCGCCATTGGATCTATCATGTATGCCATGTTATGTACTCAATGGGATGTGTCATTTTCCTTGAGTATGACCAGCAAATATCAAAACAATCTAGGTGAAGGTCACTGGACTGCTATCAAGAATATTCTAAAGTACTTGAGAAGTACTAAGGACTTATTCTTAATATATGGTGGCTTGGAGGGTGAGCTCTGTGTGACTGGTTACACATATGCGAGTTACCAAATTGACCAAGATGATCAAAGATCGCAATTAGGATATGTATTCCTGTGTGAATGGTGGTGCCATAAGCTGGAAGAGCTCAAAGCAGAGCACTTTAGCAGATTCTGCAACAGAAGTTGAGTAGATAGCAGCAACGAATGCAGCTAAAGAGGCCAATTGGATTAGAAAGTTCATTACTGAACTTGGGGTGGTTCCTACCATCTTAAATCCAATAGACTTGTTCTGTACAATAGCAACGCTATTATGTAGACCAAGGAGCCAAGGTCACATCAAAGGACCAAGTATATACTCAGACGCTTTCATCTTATCAGAGAAATCAATGATAGAGGTGACATAAAGATATACAAAGTATTAGGAGAAGATAATGTTGCTGATCCTCTTATTAAGCCGCTTGCACAAGCAAAACATGAGCGTCATGTTAGGACAATGGGAATTAGAGTAATTAATGATTGTACCTAGTGCAAGTGAGATTCTATTGGAAAGGCTAAGTCATTGTACTTTAGACGTTTATGTTATTTAAAGTATTCTCTTTTAGTTATCATTTTATTTGCATGTTTATATTGATAACTGTATCCCTGGATATATCTTATAGATTATCCTAAATGTCCCTAGTCGATCATTTACGCGGGAGCAAAGATGAAATAAGACCAGTATGACTTTGATGAGGTATGGAGATACGAAACAAAGCCATGGGCACTTGTAAGAGTACAAAGTGCTGGACTGACCTACTATGAGAAAGCTGCATGGATTTAGTCATAAGCTTATCTCATGTATAACCACGTCACAACGCCCTATGACTTGAGATCATCATGGATTCCTACATGATGAGTCACTGATCTTTGACTTAGTCAAAAGTCACCTTTAACTGGGTGATGATAAAGGCTTGGATCAGGATCAGTGGTTTTCATGCAGAGGAATGTGAGTGGTCAAGATGGAATTTGTCCCTCACATTTGTAGAGAGATAATACTAAGCCCCTCGATGAGTGAGTCTGAGAAACGTATGGCCATACTACGGTGGAAAGGAGTTTCCATTTCAATTATTAGACTACTCAAGAATCGAGAAAGATATGGTCAAGAAAAGGAAGTTGACATTATCCATGCCTCATCCTTGACCAAATTATCGCATGACAAAAGGGACGTGACATGGTTATACGATAGGTTGTATCGTGTCATCGATCCCCATATGAATTGGGTAGTTGCAATGTCTTGTTAGATGCCGCTTACGACTTATGGGCTGGTACAATATTGGTCCACTGCCAATCTCATGTGGGCCTGCAAGGTCACACACAAGAATAGCCTAACACGAGCAATAGTGTCCAAATTCATTAAATCTTAGATATGTCTAAGAATCAATTAATACAAAATTTTATCTAGGGAAGATATATATAATGATTGCACCTAGTGTAAGTGAGAGTCTGTTGGAAATTATGCCCTAGAGGCTAATCATTATATAACTAAAACTAATTGAGATATCGTATCTCATATTTGATTTATGAAGATAAATCAATTATATATTTAAATAGAGATATTGTATCTCTGATTTAATTTTCAAATTAAATATATTATATATCTGATTTAATTTAAATTGAGATATAGTATCTCAGTTTTAATTAAATAGATATATATCATTTCTTATATTTAATTTATAAAGATAAATTAAATCTGTAGGCTTTTAACTTTAAATTAGCTAAATAGATTATATTAGATCTATTAGATAGATTTAATTAATGCTATTTAAATCTAAAATTTGAATTCAAGATTAATTAACATTTAATCTTGAATATTTTAATACGGCCCAATTAGGGTTTTAGAAACTCTATAAAAAGAACATTGATCTAGTCGTATTAAAAAGAAGAAAGAGAAGAGCCGCCAAAGAAAACCCTAGAGAAAAGAAAAGGCGTAAGACGCAAAAAGTAAGAAGGCGCTAGCACGCCAACGTTTGTGTTGAAAAGCTGTAAGGTGTGGATACCGGTAGAGGAAGGAGATTCCAAGAGTCGACTTCTGTTGATCGAGAAAGTAGCCCACCAGTTCAAATAGAACGAGACGCACATGAACTTTTGAAAGGTACGATTTCTTATAATTAACCTTGATTTAAACACGGTTGAGCGATCCTCTTCGGGATTCGTAAAGTTTTTTTTTAATTCCGCTGTGTGTACGAATCCCAACAATATGCACATAGATGTACATAGATCCGCAAATCTCTACTTCAGGGAATAATGCTTCTAAACTTGTATCCTTCACACTTCCTAATACAATTTTCCATTCTAAATTCATAGGAGGGTTCAAATTGAACAAAAAATAACTATCTTATGCAAAAGGACGCTGCCTAAACAGGCAAGGAAGATAAAATTTACATACTCAACTCTAGCATTCCGGAATATCATATAGAATCTTCTAGGTGTTATAGGCTTTCCATTTTTAATTCCTTACACTTTAAACTATCTTTAATCATTTAAACGATGGCAGTATCTTCGAGTTACAACTTCATTCATCTTCATATTTCACTTGAAACCTATATGACATATTTCTATTTTCTTCTAGGTGCATAATTCCTTGAAAAATTTGGGATAGCATCACACTTATACCCTGATATATTCCAATATCAAAAAAATATAATGTTTAAACCTTCATTCTAAAGTCTTTGGACATGGTTTAAGTATCTAAGACAATTATTTAGCATGTCGAAGTATCAAATAGCAAGCTTTAAATCAGTTCCCAACCTCAAGAGTTCAACTCATCAATGGACATGCAAGAACATCCAATCACATTCAATTTCGTTCGTCACATATACAAATTTGAATCTACGTCTATCTCCCATGTTCTTATATTTTCTCTCACTAACTGAATTTTTAAATCATAATCATCTCTTCAAAGACGCCACAACATGAGGAAATAAGGATAGGAAAAGGTTTATAATACTTACCTTAGTCTAGGGATCAATTTGGATGTGGCTTCCTTCATCTTCCTTCGATCATCCCTTTTTCTTCTCCCTCACTTCAGTTTCTCTCCATCTCTCACTCTAGTTTTGGTGTTGCTGATCAAAATGAAGGAAGAGTGGAGTGTTTTAGGGTGTTTTAAGAAGGGGGAGAAGCGAATTGTTTTAACTCCTTAGGTGGTCCCACATAAAGCTTATCACTTAACCCTCCTCATCTTTTTTCTTCTTCTTGCATTTCTTAGATCCCAATTTGTAAATCTAGTTCTGTTTCTTTTCAGGCTAGGTGGAACACATCCAAACTTCTTAAGCTGATCTAAACATTGGCTCAATTTCCATTTTTGGACTTGAGGTAGTGATTGGACCATTTTATCCCTCTTTATCGATACTGAAATCACCAAATAAACACAAGAAATTAATCCTTGATATTTAATAATGATTTTCTACCTTAATTAGCTCCATAAACCCATAAAACAGTCTCCCTAAAATTCTTGGGCTAAAAATTAACCTGTAATTATTTCTTATATTATTTGGTAAAATAGGCATGTAATTCCCTTAATTAACCTTTAAAATTACTTAGGCTATTTTTGGGGAATTGAACCTCATCACATAATTTTTTTTCTAGATCCCCAAAATTGAATTTCATAATGTTTACTCAATTTTCAAAGCCAATAAACAATTTTAATAATTATCTAAGGGTTTTTCCTTATGACATACATAAGACATTTGGTTTAATTAGGCTTAACAATCTACTTAATTCAGACTTATTATTGAACTTTTGGGCCCAAAATTTGGATGTGACAATTCTTCCCCATAAAATAAATTTCGTCCTTCAAATTTAAAAGTAACTTATTGAACCAATTTAGGGTACTACTTCTTTATATCTTTCACCATTTTCCTTGTCACTTCTCTAGCTAATAAACCATTCCAAACCTCTTTTACTAGAGGAATACTCTTATTCCTCAATTGCTTCACTTTCTTATCAATGATTTTCTCTAGATCAACTCTATAAGATGTCAGTGCCAACGTTTCATCTAAGATGGGGGTGAATTGGGTGATATTAAAAATTTAAAACGAAGATGATAAACAATTAAATCAAAGAACAAGAGTTAGAAAAATATCATCGAAGTGTGCACGACGGGTTATACTGGTTCGGCCTTAACTTTCTAACCTACGTCCAATCTCCAGAGCGTTTATGAGATTTTCACTATTGTTCTAAGATTTCACGGGTTCTTGGTACCACAGTACATAAGTAATCCTTGACAGAAGGACTCACTTTTCCTTACAAGTTGTAATACAACAACCACACTCAAGGTGTCATTACCTTGACATTTTACAATGATTGAAAATGTTTGTAAATGACTCGCTTGCATAATAGATATATAATCACTGATAAATAATGAATATCAGAAGATATTACAAAGAAAGTATATGAGCAACAAATGCGTAGAAGATTAATTGTATACTTAGTTAGTTGGTTCATATTGAATGCTTGCCTATTTATAGATGAGCGCCATTAATGACCATTATGAGCATTCAAACTTCCTGTTAGAGATAGATTGGAGTCGTTGGAAGAATTCAATGTTCAGCAACTTTTGTTGTAATATCATGAATTTTGGGCCTTGAGACTTGAGGATAAGCTTATAGTAGGCAAATGACTAAACCCAGTTCAAGTCCCAAGAACATCGAGAGATAGAATAGCTGTCGGGGACTATTTGATTCAGCCATATTGGGTAGTGGACCAAGTATGTGTAGGCCGTAGGATTAAAGTGGCAATGCAGAAGGTTACAAAACCTTTATATGGTGCCATTAGGTTGGTAGAAAGTTGCCACCCATATATGTTATAAGTCATGAGATGTTTGGTCAAGTAAAATGTGTCGATGTAAATGTGCATATGGCATTTTAACGACACATATTTGTGCCTTGCGTTTTTGGAACATGATGTCAATGTGCGGTGCCAAGTGGGGCCCACACAAAAAGTATAACCTAGTACCATTTGGCAGGTCTTGGTATGTGTGCCAATATCCCGAGTAACGCTCGAGTAGAATCCCGAATAAGCATTAATAAAGTAGTTTTATTAAAGTAACTTTAATAAAAGTAAGGTTATGATAACTAATGATGACGTCGCTTTTATGTTGGTCCAGTAGAAAGATGACACATGTCCCTCATCATGACAAGGCATAAAGCTACTTTTGTGTCGGTCTAATAGAAAGATGACACATGTCCCTTCATGATTATAAGTACGAAAACACTTTTGTGTTGACACCACCATGACACGCCACATAGTGCTTGAGTCTGGGAAATCTACCGGTCTCCGGTCAAGGGAGACACTACCTGTAACACCCCCAAATTTCTAACAAATTATAATAATATAAAATTGCGATGATTTTTATAAATAATTACTGAAATTCAAAACAACCAAATTTGGGAAGTGTTACCGCCACACTTGTACTGGAACAAGTGCAAGGCTATTTATTACATTACCATAGATCCAAATGCTAAACAAAAATATTTTATTTGGAGCATAAAATAAAATAAAAAATAGCTAGAATTAATTAAACGTTTCTTCCTCACTTCTCATTGCTAGCTCCCAGCCTTTGGAACCCGTTTCACTGAAAATCAGCTCCCCCGAAGGATCATCGCAACCCATGAACACAAACATCAACAAAGCTGGTAATCCTAATAAAACAAAGATAATAAAATAAAATAATTACATAATAAAAATATCATATATACATATATATAATTAAAAGAAGATGTCGGTTTTTTTATTATTTATGAAGTTTACTTAGTGGGAAGAGAACCATGGTAGACCTGGAAAGCCCTACCAGTCTACCCTGTGACCCAGGAAACCTTGCCAGTCACAACTAATCAAATTGGCCATAAAAACATTTCTTCCTAGTATGCACACCTTTTGTGTCCCGGCAAACCTTGACAAACACCACTTTGGAAAGAACGGATACTATCGGTTCACATCACATAATATTTCAGAGGCATAAAGCCTAAGGGTTGTGTTCATCACTTTATGAGGTGCCATCCCAAAGTTATCCTCCCACTGTTAAATTATTTTAAATACAATCGTAATAAAATTCCTAAATTATTTATATGCACTCTTGCGTCCTAAATTGAATTTATTAATATTTTATACTTATTTAATTATCTTTCCTAAAATTTTCTATCATTTAATTAAATATAGGATAAAAGAATAATTTGACAAAAAAAATCTACTCATATCCTATTTTGTTATGCAGAGATATTACATGAAGAAAGAGCTAAAAAAGGATCAAACAAAATAGTATCCGGCAAGCACAGGCGCGAGCTAGCATCTACTTTCAACATACAATGCAATATCTATAATATATCACATATAGTGGATGAGAATAAGGCACTGCTTGTGCGAATGAATGAAAAAAAAAATCAGAGACATGACTTAAAAGATGTGCCACGTTTCTTCAAATATATAAATATCTATACATGTATATATTGATTAAAAGAGCAGAAGGAGATAAATGATAAAAAAAATATGGATAAAGACACATGGACCCCATAGCAAAAAAAGAAAAAGAAAGAAACCTAAAGTATATCTACTAAAAGGTAGCAGCACGAGAGGGATGCTGTAATACTCCAGATTATTTATTGTTATTGTTGTTAATAATAATAATAATAATAATAATAATAATAAAAAGCATTATCTGATTTTTATTAGTTTAGATTAATTTGATTAGATTAGTTTATTTAGATGGATTTGATTTTATTAGTTTAGATGTATTTATTGTTATTGTTGTAATACTCCAAATTATTTATTGTTATTATTGTTAATAATAATAATAATAATAATAATAAATAGCATTATCTGATTTTTATTAGTTTAGATTAATTTGATCAGATTAGTTTATTTAGATGGATTTGATTTTATTAGTTTAGATGTATTGATTTAATAGAATTTAATAATATTTGTATTATTTTATAATTCATTAATTAGTAATAGCTAAGGAGCCCAACCCATAACTAAACCTTAATTTTAATTATAAATTAGGTCTAGCCACCTCACTCTAGCCATCGCTCTTTAGTTCTCTCTCTGAAAAATTCTTTGCGGCAAAACTTCCCTTTTAGGAGCTTAACAAACATGGAGACCAGGTAATCCTAATCCCTAAAACAACATGATTTGACTCATACATATATTCCTACATCTTCAATTTGCAATTCCTCCACGCATGATTTGATAGGATGATTGTCTTATAGGGTTATATATATAAAGATTACCTTTTTGTTTTGTTTGAATTTGTTGCAATCTGTACAAAACTATTTAGAATATATATTCATTAAACCTCTTCGAATCGTGTGCGTGAATACCTTCCGTTTTGTTGCTGTGCGTTTCTTTCATGTCTTTAAAGGTTTAGACTTTAGATATATATAACATCACACACACACACACACACACACACACACACACATATATTATTCCTTGCTTTGCATTTTCTCTGTACGACGTACATGAATTGATGTGAATGAATGTCTCTTATGTTCATTAATACATATAGATTTGGTTTGTGTGTGTGTGTGTGTGTAGGGTTTAAATGATAGTCTTGGGAATTTCCCATGAAAACCCATGAGTATTTACCTTATAGTTTAAAAAAGGGATGATGAGTAGAAGTTGAAATTAAATGATAGTCCTGGGAATTTCCCATGAAAGCCCATGAGTATTTACTTTATAGTTCAAAAAGGGATGATGAGTAGAAGTTGAGATTAAATGATAGTCCTAGGAATTTCCCATGAAAACTCATGACTATTTACTTTATAGTTCTAAATTAGGAAATCTTATAATAAAATAGAGACAACATTTTAATGATTGCATTTGAGAAAACTCACGAGCTCCCATAAAGAATTATAACTGTGAAATTAAGATCAACCATTTCTTGTAGGAGTAAAGGATTTTATTATTATTTTGTTACAAATATCTTAATACACCTAATAAGAATAATTTAGGAATTTTATGAGTCTAAACTACCTATAATAAATTAACAAGTGGGAGGATAGTTTTGGGATGGTACATCCTAAAGTGATGAACTCACTTTTAAGGCTTTATGCCTTCGAGGATTTATTTGATGTGAATCGATATATCCGTTCTTCCCAAAGTGGTGCCTGGCAGGATATCTGGGGCACTAGTAGCAACTTTGGGGAGAGGTGTGCGCATTAGGAAGAAATTATGATATGGCCAATTTTGATGATTTGTGACTGGCAGGGTTTCCCGGGTCACAGGGTAGACTGGTAGGGTTTCCCGGATCTACCATGGTTCTCTCCCACTACACATACTGGCAGGGTTTCCTGGGTCTAAATAAATTTTAAAAGATAATGATTAATTTGATTGAAATTACCGCATGATTACATATATTTTATAATTATTTTATTTTATTTCAATTTATTTATTTATTTATTTATTTTATTTTATTTTATATTACCTTTACCTAATTAGGATTACCAGCGTTTGCTGATGTTTGTATTCTTGGGCTGCAATGATCCTTCGGGGGAGCAGAATTTTAGTGAAACAGGTGCTAAGGGCTAGGGCTACCAGTGAGAGTGAGGAAGACATGCAATTTTAATTTTGATTTTATTTAATTATTTTATTTTGTTTTGCGTAAAACTTTTCTACTTAGGTTTAGATTTATTTAATGTAATAAGAAGCCTTGCACTTGTCCCAGTACCAGTGCGGCGGTGACACTCCCTGAATTTGGCTATTTTGGATTTTTTTAGTTATTATTTATGAAAACCATCAGAGTTTTATGTTATTTTAACTCTAGAAATTCGGGGGTGTTACAGATGCATAGAAGGAATAGTCAAGACTCACGCAAAATGAGGAGGGAAATATATGTGTATACAATAAATCATATCATAATCAATAACTTATGTGAATTGAACTATACCCCCCTGGTGTAAGAAATTTTAACGTATTTTAATGCATGTTGCTAAGAATTAAGCCCCACATAGTTATGGCCATTTAACTGATATGCATCAGCCTCTTTCATATTGAAGATTGTAGAATATTGTACACAACCAATATATGAAGGTCAAGTAATCCGTACAAAGAACCTCATTCATTTTTTTTTATAGCTCAACATGCACTTAACGGAATTGTTCATGACAAATCAACCATTTATGTCCAATCACAAAAGGAAAAAAAAAATTGTTCTAAGGATTAGGATTAGCTGGTCTCCATTTTTACAAATCTTTTAGAAGAGCAATTTGCCTCAGAGTTTACAAAGGAAAAAACATAGGAGAAGAGAAGTATTGAGCGTTTGCTAGGGTTAGGCAGCTAGACATCAGTTTATAATTAAGATTAGGGTTTAGCTATGGGATGGGCTCTTTCACTATTGTCAATTAATAAATTATAAAATAATACAAACATTATTAAATTCCAAATTTTTATTATTACTATATTATTATTATTATTATTATTATTATTATTATTATTATTCACCATCACCATCATCATCATCATCATTATTAATCTAGGGTATTACACCACCTTATCCCCTTTAGCTTGATTAAAAGATGCCACCTTACCTCTCCCTCTAGCTTATTGGCAAACTCTCTCTCTAACTTATTGGTTAATGACGCGTGGTGTGTTTTGGACTACATAAGTCTATGATTTTAAATTCTTGATCTGAGGTGTTTGGTGCTGCCTAAATCAAGAATTGGCTACAAAATCAAGTAGAAGTAAGCATAATCTTCATTTTGAACCAATTGATTTGAAGTTTTGATTAGTTTTGTGGATATCTTTAGGAACCCTAGTATTTCAACCAAGAAGGGGTTTTTAGGGTTTCCTGATGCTTTGTTCATATATATGTGGTTAGTAATGATTTAGATGAATATGAACCTGGTTTGGCGAATAAATCATGAATTGATAAATTGTTGCCTTAAAACCCCTATTTTTGTTTGACTAGGTATAAGGAAAGGATGTGATTTTTCCATTTTTGAGGTCTCCAATGGATTCCTTTAACAAAATTGTGTAGAAATATGTTGTTGGTATAATTTTGGAAGAGTTGGATTAAAAACTCAAAAATTAGGGTTAAAGTTGTTGAGCTGCCAATTTTTTTTTTTAATAGAGACAGCCCGATTGTGTCTTGTGTTTGACTAATCCAATGATGTTCAATGGCTATGAAACTTTGTATAGTTAATGTAGACCTATCAAGCTTTAATTTGATGGGTCATATGCCTAATTTAAATCTGTGTATGTTGAGATATGAATTTATGAAGCTAACTTTTGAAAATGGAATGTCATTATGAACAATATGTGCCGTTTGATTAAAACTAGAATAGTATGCATGTGCCTAACTGTAAATGACATTTTTCCTTGAAAATAGACTCAAAAAGGGTTACACATCCTTTGGAACTACCTTATTTGAATATTTGTGTAGTGAATTTTGAATTTTCAAAGTTAATTAAAAATTCTGGCAACTTTTAGCTACCATGCAAATTTAAGGGCTAAAGGTTATGGGGTTGAGACAGTTCCATTAGGCCTTCATTTTCCATGGCTCTAATAATATAATTTTGTATTTAGGGCCATACGAAGTTCAGAAAGAAGAATGGATGAAAGATACTTCAAACAACTCTGATGGTTGGTGAAAGAGAAAATCTAAGGAGGTTCATTAGTCCGTAAGGTAGTGATCTGCCATAACTTCCAAAAATTCTGCAAGTGACAGAGGATCATTAAAGTGCTAACTTAGCCACTTGAGTGATCTTGCATCACTCTTCAAACATTCAACTAGTGACTTGAAAAATCACAGGAAGTTAAGGATCACCACTCGAGTACATTACCTACCACTTGAGTGATGATCTCATATCACTTGAAGTGAGTATTCTTACTAATTCAAGTTTTAATTCCAATAAAGTTCTATCACTTAAGTGTCTTAAAATACAGAACTCGAGTGACTTGAATCATCAATTTCTCGTTGATTTCCAATGTTTGTTATAATCAAAATATCATCCAAGAACTAACATAAGATTGATCTTATTGCAAGCTAACATTTTCATACTCTAAAGTAGGCCTTGGGTCTAGTTAATCTTCTTTTGTTGAGAAACTTGGAAGATATTTTTTTAAGATGATTTAAATCCAGGGGTAGGACTATCTATCATGTTACTAGCCCAACTTTAGCTAGGATATCAAAAGGACCAATTTGCTAGATGCGCAACTTTCTATTTAAGCCACTAATACTAACAACATCTTTCTTTTGATCTCTATTTGCTTGAAGGTACATTCCATGAAGTATGGACCATATGCCAAAAATACATGCCAATCACGTCCTTTAGTATCAAAAATCATTTTGTTAAAATTAAATAGAAGTGGAATGGAAAAGGTTTCTTAAGGTGTGAAGTTGAATGGGTATGTCCTTGTAAGTTTTTATCCACAGAATTCATGATAATTGAATTTGTGAAAAATTCCATTATGAGAATGATGCAATTTTATAGAAATTGCATCATTCTCATATGAAAATTTGTGCAAATATAATCATCTCAATTTCCATTGACTACAACAACCATAGAGAATATCACAATGGAGGAGGAAGAGCTTGTGAAGGAAGAGCTTATTGGGGTTTAAATAAGTGGGATTAATTAGATATTTATGAAAATGTACTTTAAATAAGAGTAGTTTAAAGTCAGGGAAGACAAACCGTTTGAAAGTATTTCATAACGGTTGTTTCGTAAGAAACATCATTTTGTTATTCAAACTTTATGATCAATTGTTCTTACCGTTATGTTTTTGTTATCATTGTTATAAGATTGGAAGACAATTGTTTGTAAGTGTTACATGACTATTTTTCCATAGAACCGTCATATTTGTTTCTAACTAAATGACAAAGTTAATAATTACAATCATTATGTTTCCATTTTCGCAAATTCTACCTCTTAATGCACGATGGTGCACATATTTAACCATCACATTTTCGCATTGTATATTCTTGAATGACCTTTACATCGACATAATGATGTTGTAATCTTTATTTATTAAATGTCATATATTGAGATTTTATAGTAGTGATCATAACATATGCTTTGGCTTGTGTTGAAATTGGCAGGGATACAACTCAAAGGCAATCAAGTTAGGCATGGTAACTAATCAATATGTTTATGTGTATGCAATAAATGGGGAACGCTTTTTCCAAGCAAATTAGGGTATTGGCATCCTTGTTCAATGATTTTTGGGAAGCACTAGGTTTAGACCGAAGAGAAGAATACAAACTTTGTCTATTTCAATGTAATCCCAAAATTATAACCAACTTGGTGATACCATTGTTAACAAAGAAAATGTATTAATGCCAATATTTCTCTTCATTGTTAGGTTCGATCTCTAGTCCTATGTCGAGAAAGACTCAATATTTGAAACCCATTTGTGTCTCATACATCCCAATTTTTTGGGATTAATAAATTGGAAATATTATAAGGAAGATTATGATGAAAAAAATTTGGCCTTAAGAAATTTTAAAATTAAGAATTGGAATTATTAAAGGCATATTTTCCTAAAATTAAGGATAATTAGTTATGAAATAAATTTTTGGGCCAAATATCTCAGGCAATATTTTATGGCCAAAATAAATTAATTGGGATATTATATAGAGAATTAAATATTATAATGGGATTTTATTATGAAAATTTGGCCCAAAATATTTACTGGAAATTATTGAAGTCTAATGGTCAATATTAGAAAGAAAAGAATAAAATTAGAAGTATTAATTTGTAAGTACAACATTTCTTCAATTCATCTAACAGAGCCCTTCAGACAGAAGAAAGAATCATGGGCCAATTCTTATGCAAATCAATTCACTCTTTCATTAAACTCATACGGGCCACAGGCTAACAGGACCTATCTAGCACCCATATCCTTCCCCAACTGTTAATTCCTTTCGGCCCACACCCACGACACAGCTCACGCCCATATATTATCATCCAGTGCCATTCACACAAGCTCAATATCAGAACGGGAAAAGGGAAAAAAAATGGAACTGAACACGCAAAGCTCTCGAAAGAAGATCTAACAGCAGCGCAATATCCGTAAACCAGACCCTCCCCCATGCTTCATTAGATCTTTTCAGACGTGTTCTTGAGCCCAACGCCACTTTTCTTCCTCTTCCCATTATAAATCATTTGGCCAGTATTCATTGCATACCCATTTGTTTTAGTTCTACACAAAAACCAGAAAAGAGAAGAGTGTAAATAGAGAAAAGAGAGAGCCTGAGAGTAGGAAGGAGAGCCCGAAAACAAAGTAAGATAACTGAGGGAGTGAGAGTCCAAGAGAGAGAGAAACTAAACAATATCTTCCTCTGTTCTTGCGTTGGAAATCAGGGGAGTAGTTTAGTCTCCCATTGCTCAACGTCCAGCTGATCATCGAAGGTAAGTTGTTAAGCTTCTTTTCCTTCTAGTTTCCTTCTTTTCCAACGTAAGTAGGAAGTTCTAACTGTAGGCAGATAAAACGTGAAGCTTGCTGAAACTGAACTGAAAAACAGGGGCTGTTTAGCATCATTTTTGTCTTTGAATCTGTGCATTTTCCATATTTGTGGTTGTCAAGCTGACACACACACACACACACACTCTCTCTCTCTCTCTCTCTCAAGTTGTTGTCTGTGTATATATATATACTGATGTGTGAGCATATATATTAAAAAGGAAGAAGAAAAGAAAAGAAAATAATAATAATAATAAACAAACGTTGAAGTTGCTTAGTGTATGCTTGTTGCATGTGTGTATAAAGCATGTGAGTTGCTAGCAGTGTGTGCGTTTGAGTACACACACACACACACACATAAGAGGAAGCAAATGCATGCCTGGTGGTGTAAACGAATGCATGCTGGGGATGATTAACGGAATATATGTGTATATATACACTTTGCAAATATAAAAAGAGAAGCTTATTGTCTGAACCAAGAGAAAGAATTGCTACACACACACACACACACAAAAGAGTTGCTGCACATGCCTTTCGCTGTCATGTGTGAATGTGTTTTGGAGTATGTATATACATAAGAGAAAGATTAAAAGCTAAACTCTTAGTATGTGTGTGTGTGTGTCAAAAATGTTGAAGCTTCTGCATGGTAGCTCTATTTTTCTTGGCTGAAACAGAGTTTATCAGCGTCTGCTACATTGTTTTCGTAAATGAACAGTGCACGTGTACTGTAGCTATTAATGTTACTGTTCACGTGCAGGAATTTCAGCTGGGCAGCGATTTTTAAGTAAGTCAAAACCATAGTAAACACCTTCTTTGACCCTTAAATTTTATAGACATGTATTACACATCCTAAACTTTAAAATGAGCTTTGTTTCACCTCAATCATATGTCTGTAGCTCAAGATATAATTTTTGGAAAATGAGTCAAAATCATGGAACATTTCTGTAACGTTTTCTGGGCAGAGGTCATATTTTTATAAACTGGGAATGATTGGTATAAAATAAATTATGAAACTTTTATAGAAGATAACACTCTCCTTAAACTTTAAAATAAGCTTTGGTTCACCTCAAACAAAGGTCTACAACTCCAATTATTATTTTTAGAAGTTGAGATAAAATCTGAAAACGTTTTTGGTATCATTCTGGAGGCAAAAAATGACGTGGCATTTCGGGATAGGTAAAAAAACTTCAAAAATTATGAAAATTTCCAGATGTGCAGTAGACACATAGAGATTTAATTTTATAGGTAATTTGTTACATTTCAATAAGTATATAATACGTTATGAATTTTAGAAAGTGGGCTACAACTCTGGAAATGTTTCTAAACAATGGTTACATTTTCGAAATCTGGGAATGAATGGCAAATGATAAAATGTTGAAACCAATTTTCCTCGAAACTATACATAATGAAGAGTTCGTATAGCTTTGAACCACCTAAATCAGATTCCTAGAACTCAAGATATGAATTTTTGAAGTTAGATAGTAGGACAAACTGTTTTCTGGAGAAAATTCTGGACAGTGGTCACGTTTTAAATTATTGTGAATTTTTGACATGTGATAAAATATTGGAATCAATTTTATTAAAAACTAGACTCATCAAGGAGTTCATAGAATTTTGAACCACCTAATTGGGATGTCTAAAACCCCAAATATGGATTTTTGAAATAAACACTGAATCTATACTTTTCAAACTGAAAAGTAGAGGAAAATAATTATTTAGAGAATAATATGAATTGTGTTGGCTAATATTGAGAAACTTACTGGGAATTTAGGATAATCATAATAATAACATATATTGTTGTTATTATTGAAAGGAGTGATAATAATAATAATAATAATAATAATAAATAAATAAATAAACGAGGAATTATTATTATTATTATTAGGGTTAATAATGTTAGGCCTGGTTGTCACCCAAGAGGGGATGAATTGGGTGTCTAAAAAAAACTTTTGATAACTTTGAAAATCTTTTCGCAACTTATTGAAAACAATTCGTATGACAATAATAATCTATAAAGCACTTGTTAGACATTCAAGTATATATGCTAAGAAAAGTTTAGGGAAGAGAATATGCAAACTATGATTTATCCTGGTTCGGCCGAATCCTTGACCTACGTCCAGTCCCCAAGCTCCACTTGAGATTTCAATCCACTATCTTCTTGTTTAATCTAGGCACAAGAGAAGCCTTTACAACTCACAAGTTTACCCAAGCACTTGTGAAGCCAAATCTCCAACTGAGATACTCCCCCTTACACACTGTAAGGATATAATCAGTTTCCCACTCAAGATCACCCTAACTTAAGTAACTCTCAAATATAATTATTACAATAAATCTTCTCTTTCAGAAGTGGACAAGATAAGCACTGAAGTACATAACAAATAATCTCACTCTCTAAGGTAATTATATGATCATTGAGATATTTGGAGAGTAAGTGATATGAATGTCAGAGTATTGGCATTTTGATTATGCAACTGTAGTCTCATGTCTCTCGTCTCTATTTTGAATGTTTCTCCCTTTATAGTTGATGAAGAGCATTCAACTGTTAAGAATTCTTCTAATAGAATATGGCCGTTGGATGTCTGTTGGAAGTAGCCGTTGAAATATAGTCATTAGACTTGTCATATTTGTTTCGTCAAGTGCTTTGTTGGATTCATCAGTTTCATCTCCTACTGAGCTTCGTTGAATATCCGTTGATTTGCCAAGTTAGTCATTGGAATGGGAATAACAGAAATGACTTTTGTTTGCTTAGAGATCAGTTGCTGTGATGGTGCTTAGTTTTTGTAATTGCATTTCAAGTCTTTGACACAAATATTGCTTTCTAATGCTTTTAGAGTAATCAAACATTTGATCATCTGAAATCACTAGCAAACAGCTTAAAAGCATCTTATAAATGATTATTAATGATTCTGGAAAGTATCAGCTAAAGATCAAATCATTTGGAAAGTTATAGGAAATGATTCACGAATTCTGCTTTCAAGAACTCTAGTTCTTAGGTAAGGAACTCTAGTTCTTATGTTCTGCGCATAGACTGAGTTTCAAAAGAACTCGAGTTTTTAATAAGGAACTCTAGTCATGAACTCTAGTTCTTTAATAAGAACTCTAGTTCTTATTCTTTCGAAAGAGATCCAATTGTTTTCCAGAACGAAGAACTCTAGTTCTTTCTCAAGAACTCTAGTTCTTGATTAAAAACTCTAGTTCTTGCGTCTTCGAAAGAGACTCAGTTGTTTTCTAAAATGAAGAAATCTAGTTCTTTCTCAAGAACTCTAGTTCTTGATGAAGAACTCTAGTTCTTAGGTTTCTTTTTCTGATTGATGAGACAAGCTTTCGCGAACTCGAGTTCTTATACCAAGAACTCCAGTTCATGAATCTTCCATAATGAAGAACTCTAGTTGTGGACTAATGAACCCTAGTTCTTGGAGACTTTGTTCGAAACACAAATATGATAAAGTGAAGAACTCTAGCTTTCAAACGAGAACTCTAGTTCCAGACTCTAGTTCATCACTTGAGAACTCTAGTTCTCATAACCTATTTGATTTTTGAAGGATTTGTGCGATGCAAAGGCCGCGAACTCGAGTTCTACTACCAAGAACTCAAGTTCTCAATTTGATAGATTGAGAACTGATATGTTAAAATTTCCAAAACTTGAGTTTTAAACCATGAAATCAAGTTTGTCATTTTGAACGAGGCTGAAAACATAAGTTGTTTGAGACAAACATAAGAACTTAAGAACATTGGAGATTCCAGTAGGCGTAACGTCTTCAATATAGCTTCAATTTTGGCAAGCCACCCATGCTCATAAAGATCTTCAAGTCTTCTTTCCAATGCAACAAGAATCAGCTCCAAACTCATTGTATATTGATGACTATAATCAGATTAATAAAAGTTGTTCTTGAACCAACGTTTTGCACAATCCTTAACAGACTCTCAACTTCCAAAAATCATATGTCTCTCATTTGATCTTTTTTTCTGTGGTCTTTATTTTTTTGGAAAGGTATATGAGTCTAGTTTCATATGCCACCGATTTTAGCCAATTCCGATTTTTAGTTTGAGATATCCTCAAATTAGCGAACCTTGGTCTGCTGTATGATGGTAACAGATGGTGCAACTTCTAAAATTCATATCTCTCTCATCTGATCTTCTTTGGGCTTGAATTTTTGTCAAGATGACTCATTGGATGTCTAGTTTCATTCAAAATTGGTTTTACCTCAATCCGATCTCTGGTTTGAGAGATATCATCAAATTACCAGAGGTCACCCAGACTGAACGTGAAACAGAGGTGAACAGAGTGACTGGAATAACACGAACTAGAGTTCTTAAGTGAGAACTTGAGTTCTAAACTCGAGTTTTGAAAAATGAACTCGATTTTTTCCCTAAGAACTCGAATTCTTAAGTGAGAACTCGAGTTTTCATGCATATTTTCCTGAAAGCTCGATTTTGCTCATTTTAACTCCGAATTAAGTCATTCCAGCTTCCATTTCCTCGCAGAAACTTCCAGTATCACATATAAGAACTTGAATGCTGATAATCCTATTATAATATGTAAGTTCGTCTTTCTTTAATCTCTTTTCTTCTTGATTATTCTTTATAAATGAATTTCACATTTTGAATCTACATTAAATTTAAGAATTAGTCAATGCGGCATGTAAACTTTTTGCTCTAATGGTATCTATATAAGACATCATCAAAACTAATCATATCTAACATTCTCCCCCTTTTTGATGATGGCAAATACTTTAAGAAAAATATGTATGAATATGAGAATATATTAGACCCAACATATTTTTCTTGTCATTTCTCTCCCCCTTATTTGTCATTAGCAAAAAGTTGAAGTAAAGAAGATAAACTTGTGAAGAGGAAAATATGAAAATAATTTTGCTTGCCATTTCTCTCCCCCTTAATCATATCTCTAGAAAACAATTTTCTCTCCCCCTCTTTGAAAGTATTTGATTTTTAATATGATGTAAGTAGAAAAGGGTTTTCATGAAAACAATTTGGAGAGGTTTTTCAAGAAACTTAAACTGTCATGATTAGAGCAAACTGAAACCAAACATGTGTAGAATTTCTACTAAATTTAAAGAGATAGAGATTAGAAATGCTCATGTAGATTCTGCAACTTGATGGATGATTGATGAAGTCCATTTTCTTGCTTTCTTGTTCTATAATATCACTTCCATCTTTTTCTTTTTCTTCATATAGCTATTCTGAAGAACATGTCTCAGCTGGCTTCGAGAGGTTTTCTTCTTCTTAGCTTCAATGTCATTGAATAAAGCATTTTTCCTCAATGTAATAGTTTCACCTTATAGTGCATTAAGGAAAACAAATGACAAATTCTCCTGCTACAAATTGACACGTATCTTTACAGAAGAGATTTATTAGTGCAATCAGATATCAAAATATTTCTTTCTATGTGATGTTTTCAAATTAAGATAATGAAAGGAAAATATAGGATATTTTTATTAAATAGAAGATTAACTCATCATCAAAACTAATAAAAGATAGTCAATGCAAATGAGTATGCTTAAGAGGGTTTTCTTGAAATAAAAGGAGATGAGCTTTTAAGATATAAGCATATGTGAATGTGAAGCTCCCCCTTAATGAATGCATGATTCAAAAGATATGAATTTCCTTTTCAAAACCCTTATGATACCAAATAATAATGTGATACCAAATTTATGAGAATTGGAGTTATCCTTGCTTACAACATAGTATCTCAGAATTAAGAATTTTCAAGTTCACTTGAGTGGACTTGAAATTAGAATGAAGAAATCACTTACGCTTTCTATAATAATCTGAGAGAGTTTAAAGCATAAAGATCATTTTAGAAAAGAGTTTTCTCGGGCTATAACTTCATGAGATAAAATTTGAATAAATAAAGTGACTGGAGTCACTTTCAATGAGCTATCTCAAAACAGTTATAACAAAATGATTACTGGAGTAATCTAAAAACTCATAGCGTCTCTGTGTCATGTTGAATGGAGCAATCATTTAATGACTAGAGTAACTCTATTTTAAAGTCGCCTATGTGACAATCATGACTGGAGTAATCTTTTAATGAATGGAGTCATGTGTCATCTTAAGTCAGAGTTATCGAGTTTGGACTGAAAATTGCCTAAGGCAAAGAGCTACTAGAGTCATTAAGTGAATACTGGAGTCACTATGACTAGAGTCACCATAAACTTATTGGAGTCAAGTAATTTCAAAAATATTTTACACTGAGAATCATGACTCAAGTTATAATACCCGGATAACTATTATCTGGAATATTATGTCACAATAATGAAAATGCCCATTTATGAAGATTTTGGTCTCAACATGTTAAGTGATTAGTATATGTTCAAGGGAAAACATTAAGAAAATTAAAGGAAGTTTAATATCGGAAATGTGAAAAATGCGTCTTAAGGCCATAAAACATCCTGAGAAGAATTAGGAAAAATTCTAAAAGGCATGGAATAATTATTAAAAATTTAGAAAGCATATTATTCTTAATTTAAACAATTTAATAAATTATTTCTTATGGAAATAAAAAGAAGGAAAATTAAAAAGTATTCTGAGACGAAAATTGACTCTATGATTTTTGATATTTTGCATAGAGCTCAAATTATTAATGTCAATAAAATTGTTGTGAGAAAATGAATAATTTTAATTAAGAAAATTATTAAAAATTAGTAAGGGATTAATTAAGTAATTTTTGGGAATTTAAGAAATGTGAAAAATAAAATAAATATAAATAAGTAATATTAAGGGCCGAAATTTTTGGCCTAATTAAATAAATAATAAAGGTTAGGATGTAATCTTGAAAAACCAAGATCAAAGGCTTAGGATTATTCAAGAAATTATAAAAGCCTAAATCTATGTAATTATTATTGGACCAATAGGAAAATTTGGGAAAATAAATGCAAGATAAATAGGATATTATGGTAAATGGAAAAATATATGTGTGTGTGTGTGTGTGTGTGTGTGTGTGTGTGGGCCGAAAATTAGGGGGAGATAAGGATGGAATTAGATATTTGTTATATAATGATATTATAAGATTAAGACATATGGTAATTAAATAATATTATATTATTAAAAAGTGAACAGGATAAGTGACCACGGATAGAAATAAAGTCCTACCTAGGAAACTGTGAACTAGGTTACTAGGGTCAGAGTATATTACGAACAAGTGAATTTTTTATCTCGGAGTAGGCTGTCTCCGAAGTCATTTCGGTAACCGACGGAGTGTTTTAGAGATCAGGCTAAGAGGATATTTTGCAGAATTAGAACAGATAATAGAAATGAGAACCGATAGAAAATGATTCATAAGCTAGAATCCAGGGATAAGTTGGGAAAAACCAGAGTATATTATTGATCAGTGGATTTTTATCCCGAAGTTGGCACCGGCCAACGTAATTTCTGTACCCGGTAGCGATTACTGAGGATTTTTTGGCAGGTAACGGAATGTCCTTAATTAGAATATAAGGTTAGGAAAACCCAGTATTCTCAAAGAGGAAGAAAAGACCTTCAGCGTGTTGTTCCCAGAATTTTAAGATTTTACAAAAAATTTCGCGATCAGGACACCGAACCAGGAATTTCATCTGATAAAGCAAGATGACACAAGCATGATGATGTCATCAATTTTGTCTCCTTGTGGGGGGGAAGGTCGGCCAAATAGGTGTAAGGCCAAGATCAAGCCACTTCAAAAAAATGCGATCCGACGGTCAGAATTCAACCAGACAAAGTTCAGTGAAATTACGAAAATGCCATTGAGATTTTCTATAAATAGCCCTCAAGTTTTTCATAATCTTCACACCAAATCCTCTTGTTATTTTCGAAAGTTGGGAGAGGAAGGAAGAAGGAGGAGTCTGGAGGAATTTATAGCGAAGCCCTGAGTAAGTTTTTCAGTCCTTAGTCTTTAGTTTAAGTAGTTCTTTCGGTAGTTATAATGGAATTGCTAGAGTACTCTCTAATTTTCTCAAGTTATCTTAAATATCATGTTTTAGGAATAAATTTGATATTTATCTTAGGAGTGTCTTAGAGGAAAGGTTATAGCAAAATTTTGAGAGCTTAAAGTCAAAATAGTGAAACTCTGGCAAAATTCCACCAAATAATCAAACTAGGGGCAAAATGGTAATTTGTACCTAAAATGCCTATTATGATCCCAAATGTTCATATCGGTGATATCATCCTTCTAGGGTATCCGAAATCACGAACCGCTGTTTCCGTTGTCACCGCTGTCGTGCCGCTGTCAAACGTGCCGTAATTTGACGAAAGTGCCAGAAACCGTCAACGGAGGTACGGACGCGTATTGTAACCTTAACACTTATGCTGCTCATATACGTATATGTGATAGACATGTTTATATACTGAGGATCTGTCTAGGGTTGTCAGTTATACATACAGCTTTATACGGGTTATAGTCTTGATAACGCCATTGGGTTTTCCTAGTGCTGAGGACACGGTGGGCCGTCGTGGCACTGGTTATGTGCAGACATGTTGTGGGGCTTTACATACTGCTTTGTGCTTATGTTCTATCAATATTGTGATCATGCATCTGCTATGTGCTTATGTAGTGATTTACTGCTGTTATGAGTTGTGAATAACTGTTGTCCATATACTATTTATTTGCGCATAAGGTTAACCGTTACCTGAGATCCAAATGGTAATTGGATCTCAGTTGTAGCTTCATGTTCAGGCGAACCAAGGGGTTGAAGATAGGGGCGAGCGACTGGCGTTGGATGGCTGAAGGAATTTTATGGCTTTAGTTTTATATGCCTAGTTAGGTGCTACTCCCTTTTAGATAGTAGATGACTGTATAAGTACACTTACACTATGGTTATGTAATATTAAGGTTCAGTTACTCGTTTTGCAAAATTGCTCTACTCTGATCAACGTTTTAGAAAAAAAAAATCCTCTGTTTTTAAGGTAGGATGTTACATCTACCATGGTTCTCTTTCCACTAAATAGACTGACAGGATTTCCCGGTCTAAACAAAATTTAAAATGATAATGATTAAAGTTTGATGCAAATATCAGATGATATATATATACATTTGCTTTGATTAACAAATTTGTGCTAGGCACCTTATGATTATACAAATATACGATATTTTATCTTGTAAATGTTTTATTTTAATTTTATAATTGTTTTATTTTATTTCGATTTATTTTAAAATTATTTATTTATTTACTTAATTATTTTAGTTTATGTTATATTAGCTGTTCTTAATTAGGATTACCAGCGTTTGTTGATGTGTGTATTCTTGGGCTGCGATGATCCTTCGGGGGAACAGAATTTCAGTGAACAGGTTTCAAAGGTTGGGTCTAGCAGTGAGAAGTGAGGATGACGAACAATAAACTTTAGTTATTTACTTTCTTTTTTTATTTTATTTTTTTTTTAACATTCGGATTAAGTTTAGATTTATTTCATAAAGTAAGAAGCCTTGCACTTGTCCCATATAAGTGCGGCAGTGACAACTTCCCAAAGTGGTTTATTTTGGATTTTATTATTATTTATGAAAACTATCGACATTTTATGTTATTTTAATTCTAGAAATTCAGGGGTGTAACAAAATGGTATCAGAGGCTAAGGTCCTGCTTAGCTTCGCTTTTGATACTAACTCAGGGATCAAAGATCCCATAGTATATATATTTTAAAAAAAAATAAAAAAAAACAAAATTCTTTTTTAAAAAAAAATAATTAAAAAAATAAATAAATAAATAATGTGAGAGATGGGTAGTGAAGGGTTATTTCCTTGTGTTTTAATGTTAATTTTATTTTGTGAATTAACCCTTAACTCTTAAGATTATATTATTGTTACATTTAGTCTAAATTTTAACCCTTAAATCTACCTTATATTATTATAGAATTTCTTATAAAATTTCTTATACATCCTGGTTATATTTATTTTTATTAATGATATATTAATTCATAATTAAAGACAATTATTATTAATAATGAAACATGTGTAAAAATCAAATCACCCTATTTTCTCCGAAACGTAGCAAAGTAATTGCCAATTTTTGTCAAGAATTATAGTAGAAAGTATTATCTTGGGGAAAAAAAGGTGAGCCAGTTTTCCCTCCAGCAAGCTCGATCGTCATCGGCAACTTGCTCCCTCCTCCATTATCTTGAGTTTTTCTTTAATCTTAGGTCAAAACACTCTTCTAGACTATTTTACAGGAAGGTGTGTTTTACAACATTAAACACAAAGGTTAACAAAGATGTGAAGCATTAATTAGTTATCAAATTATCATCTTAAAATTGTTTTATTATTTGTTTGTGTGATCATATTTCACAAACTAAAAGGGATTAAGGAAAGTAGATTTAATTTTAGAACTAATTTACTATAGACTTCTTTATCGATTTTCTGAGTCAAGGCCTTCATTGAGTTTTCTATCGTTAGAGGTTCTTAGATAGCACCTAAGCAATGTCTCCTACGATAGTATATTATCCTACTATTCATATTGTTCTATACATTCTATCCTGCTAATTTGTTTGTTTTAAAATTCATGGTACATAATGCTTTTAGCTTAGAATAATAATAATATTTGTATCAGAGCTATGATTTGGCTTGCGTTTCCTTGCTCTCTTACATGTTACGGGGTATCAAAACTAGGTTCGAGTTTCTTTGTTCTTTGACTTAAGTTTCCCCTATGAAGAATGTTATAGGTATCAGAACTATGGCTTAGCTTTTCACTTTCTTGTTCTCTGATAGCTCTTTATTTGTTTTCATATTTTTCCTTTGTTTGTTTTATTCAAAGCTTTCATTGCGGCCACCCCTTCTGTCTTAATTTACCTACCCGATCCTACTAGGTTGATTAGCGCATTGCTCTTAGGTTCATAGCTTCCCTTCTAATCTAGCCCATAGCCAACTCTCATCTCCAGTTTACCCACTCATAGTTCTTGCTGTATCCACGTACTACTTTCATCCGAGGGCTTTACGCATTTAAGTTTCGAGGACGAAACTTATTTTTAGGAGGGTAGAATGTAATACCCCATATTATTATTATTATTATTATTATTATTATTATTATTATTATTATTATTATTATTATTATTATTAATAAAGATATTAAAATTAAATAGGTTGTTGCACTTTGATCATTTAACCATAAGGTTTTAAATTTATATTTGTGTGAATCTACTATAAAACACTTTTGGAAAAAGAATGGAAAAATAAAAAGATTGCTTTCACTAGATTATGGTATTACCACCGTAAATCATCCGGTATAGAGAGCTTGTTTCATTTTGTGATAAAATGCAAGAAAATAAATGTCATTATTAATTGTTTGATATTAATTATATTCCTTTGAAATTTGAAAATTATTTCATAGTTTTATATCTAAATTACTATTAAAGCGATAATTAAGAGTATAATATTATATATATATATATATATATATATATCTTTAAAACCCTAGGTGTTGGTTTTATATAATTCACTGATTGTTATATATAGTGTTCCCACCTGATTTATTATAGTAATATAATTATAAATAAATTTATAAATAAAAATTAATAAATTTAAATTAGAATTTAATAAGTGATTTATTATTTTTCTTCATTAAATTAGTAATAGTAAAAAAAGAAAGAAAAGAAAACAAAAACAAAAACAAAAAGGCTCAACCCACAAAGCCTAGCTCATAACTAAACCCTAAGAGCCTAATTATAAGTTAGGTTTAGCCGCCTAACTTTAGTCATCGTACATTAGCTCTCAGTCTGAAAATCCTTGCGGCAGAGTTTCCCTTCAAGGAGCTTAGCAAACACGGAGACCAGGTAATCCTAATCCCTAAGAATTAATTGTTGATAGCGTTAGAACGTTGATTAGAATTGATTGATATTGACTGATTGTAATCCTAATCCCTAAGACAATAGGAATAGGATAGATTGTTGTTTGTAATCCTAATCCTTAAAACAATATGATTTTAATGATTACCCTGTGCCATGCTTTGAATTTTGGTTTTCTGTCTTTTTCTTTGTGGGTTTTCTTATGCCTGAATTATATTTGATATATATATTACTCCATGTTTTTCGTTTTGCAAGATAAATGTATATAAATATATATATTGCTTTGCCTTTTTCGAATCACTGCCGTCATTTGATGCTCTTCTCTCGCTGCTCTATGTCTCTGTTTCTTTCTTTTCTCCAGTCGCGTGTCTCCTCTGTTCCTTCTTTTTTTTTATCCACGCAGCTCCCTCACTATCCGTCCAGTGTGTCCCTTAGATTTAGGTTTCCCATCTCATTTCTCCAACTCAAGGGCCCAATCAGAATTGCCATTCACTTCTCTAGCCCAATGACGTCTCCATTCATTCAACAATTCCAATTCATGGGCCCACCTTCTTTATCCATTCAATTCATCCTAATTCATCCCGTGGCTATGGTCAAATCTCTTCAATATATGAACTTTCCAATTGATCACGTGACTCAATTCAATGTGGGCCCATTTGCATTTAATCCAAAGTCTCAAGTCCAATTAGCCCAATTTATTCCATACAAACATAGCCCACCGAAATAAATAGTGCTCCCTGATGTGCGTTTCTGCTAACAAGAGAAATCCTATATTAGTAATAATAATAAATAATAATAATGAAATTAAACCTTTATCTCTTCTTTAATTTGTATTTATTTTTTAAAAAACTTAAAAAATTTTATTTTAAATTGAAATCCCACAAATGATGTGCCAACTTGATTTCTCTTAAAATCTTAAGAAAATCTCTTTAATTTGATATTAATGACTTCCTAAATATATCAAAATATACCTCAAATCTATTAAAATTAGGAAGTCATCAATCACCTCCTGTGTGTGCGTAGCCCCATGTGATTGAGAAGGGGGTGAATTAATTGAACTGGGGGTGGGGGCCCCAGTGGCAATTGGAATGGATGAATATTATTGAACCTGTACGTAGTAGTCTCTGCGCCTCTTTCTAGCGGTTTATATATATATATATATATACATATATATATATATATATATATATATATATATATAGGGTTTAAATGATAGTGTTGAGAATTTCCTATGAACATCTTATAGAAACCATGAGTATTTACTTTATTGTTTTGTTTGGGAAACCCCATGATTATATTTGGGAAAACTCACGAGCTCGTTATAGCTTTTGGGTTTATGAAATTAAGATCAACCCTTTCTTGTAGGAGTAAAAAGGATTTTATTATTATTGGTACAAATATCTGAATACACCTAATAACAATAAATTTAGGAACTTTATGAGTCTAAACTGCTTATAATAATTTAGCAAGTGGGAGGATAGCTTTAGGATGGTACCTCCTAAAGTGATGAACATAACCTTTAGGCTTTAAGCCTCCGATTTGTTATTTGATGTGAACCGATATATCCGCTCTTCCCAAAGTGGTGCCTAGCAGGATATCCGGGGTACTAGTAGCAACTTTGGGAAGAGGTGTACACACTAGGAAGAATATGAATTATGGCCAATTTGATGATGATTTGTGACTGGCAGGTTTCCGGGTCACAGGGTAGACTAGCAGGATATCCGGGTCTACCATGGTTCTCTTCCCACTAATTAGACTGGCAGGATTTCCGGGTCTAAACAAAATTTAAAATGATAATGATTAAAGTTTGATGCAAATATCATATGATATATATATACATTTGCTTTGATTAACAAATTTGTGCCAAACATCTTATGATTATACAAATATATGATATTTTATCTTGTAAATGGTTTATTTTAATTTTATAATTGTTTTATTTTATTTCGATTTATTTTAAAATTATTTATTTATTTACTTAATTATTTTAGTTTATGTTATATTATCTGTTCTTAATTCGAATTACCAGCGTTTGCTGATGTATGTATTCTTGGGCTGCGATGATCCTTCGGAGGAGCAGAATTTCAGTGAACAGGTTTCAAAGGTTGGGGCTAGCAGTGAAAAGTGAGGATGACGGACAATAAACTTTACTTATTTACTTTCTTTTATTTTTTTTATTTTTTTTTTTGAACATTCGGATTAAGTTTAGATTTATTTCATAAAGTAAGAAGCCTTGCACTTGTCCCATACAAGTGCGGCGGTGACACCTTCCCGAAGTGGTTTATTTTGGATTTTATTATTATTTATGAAAACTATCGACATTTTATGTTATTTTAATCCTAGAAATTCGGGGGTGTTACACCTGTACGTGGCAGAACCAACTAGACAATTAGTTGCGAAATGGACTGTCCACAACTTAGGATCAACTGTACACCACAAACAAATGGTTGATGATGAAGTCAGAGTGTCAGTTGAAGAGGTGATCATTGATGCACCTCTCCCTCTCCTAACCGATTAGCTGAAGCGTGTGAGTGATGTCAAGGGAACTTTCATCTCTTGGTCGGTGAAGCTTCTAAATGTCTATACTCCTCCTGATGCTTCATCCCCTCCTCCAGTTCAATCCCCTCAGAATAAAGTTGCATCCCCTCCTCAAGTTCAATCCCCTCGTCAATCTCCATCCCCTCATGATAAAGTTGCATCCCCTCCTAATAAAACTGCAACCCCTCCTAAAGCTACATCCCCTACTCCTGAGTTGGGGGCCATGAATAAAATATCCAAATGCTATCCAAAGGAGAATTTTGCATGTCAATCGTGGGATATACAGAAAGTGGTAAGGGTTCCTCATGACCCTTAACCAGTTTTCTTTGACACCGCTGATATAAAGTCCCTACTGCTTCCTGGACAGGAGCTTACATCAGCAGTTATTCAAATGTGATGTAGGTAAGTATCTTATTTTATGAGTACATAATTTAAATGCACTGTTTAGGGTTTAGGAACATGTATAATAATTACATGATTGATGTCTTTATTGTAGGTTCATGCATCAAGATTTGGAGAAACAGGGCAGAATCAATAATTTTGGATTCTTGTGCCCAGTATATGCAAGTGAAGCCACCGTGGAACAAAGATAGGAGTACATATCAAATAGGTTGTGAGAAGTGACAAGGAAGGTGTACTTGTTTCCATATTACCATAGGTACATATCACAATCGATCTCTTGTTGCAATTCAATTAATTCTGCATAATATATCACTGAGTACTTTACTGCTGTGAATTTTTAGCACCCACTGGCAGTTGCTCGTCTTGATCATGGACTCGAATACGGTGTTATTCTTATGCTTCACTCACGGCCAACCAGGGGTTCTGTTAAAGCAGATCATCAACAGGTAAGCATATCATTTTGATTCTCTTATAAGCAATCTCTGATGTGAATTTTCAGCGAACATTATTGATAAATTTGTGATTTTGATGATAGTGCCATGAAGACCTTCCTAAACTAGGTCGGAAAAAAGCGAGGGAGTGAGCTCAAAGATCCTAGATGGCTCACACCAAAGGTTAGTACATATTTGGACACTGGCATACTGCCTTGTGAAGTTGGTCAGTAAGCTATTTATATATGCTTGATCTTATATATATTTCTTGTTCTTTTCAGACCTGTCGACAACCAATCAGATCCAACTTATTTGGCCTGTACATAATGAAACACATGTATGATATTATCACTCAACCAGACAATAAACTCACTGCAAAGGTAAATGTATTTGATGTTACATATTAGGGTTGAATTCAGTTTCTATCTTAGTTAATGTTACATATAAAATATGCACGCCAATTAATTCAGTTTCTTTCTTTGATGTTATACAAAGATTTGCCTCTGAGACTTCCTTTTCTGCTGATGAGGTGGACCACATACGTAGAGTATTTTGTCAACATGTTATTGACATCTTAGAGTAAATACAACAATCACAATAATAATTCATTTGTAAATATATGCTTGTAGAGCAACAATTGTAATTACAGTATTGCATTAATTAATTTGTAAACTCATTCTGTAAATGAACAATTTTACAATTTGGAGCATTCTTTATATAATAAATTTTTTATTCTTCCGAACAATTTTCTTAGCCTGTGTAATTTTGATTTTCTGAATGTATATTAGATGGTGGATATTGCTTAAATTTTGAGTTTTGGAGAGTTGTAACTAGCAGTAAGAGATTCTGAAAAGTATTTGCGACTTTTAGTACCGTATATTTATTAAACAGACGGTCCTAAAGGTCTTTGCTTTTTTTAAAAAATTAATCCTTGATTTTAGGACTGTATGTTTAATAAATCTCCAATCTTAAAAGTCTTAAAAAAGTGACGACACTTTTAGGAATGCACGCATATTTATTAAATAGACGGTCCTAAAGGTCTTTGTTTTTTTAAAAAAATAAGCCTTGAATTTAGGACTGTATGTTTGATACATATCTGGTCTTAAAAGTAACTTTTAAGACCGCATATTTATTAAAAAGACGCTCCTAAATGTCCTTGTTATTAAGACCGCACATTTATATAACGTCCGGTCCTAAAATTCTTTGATAATTCTAAATTAAATATGGCTAGATATTTAGGACTGTCTATTTCTTAAATATCCGGTCTTAATAATCTTCCTATAAATAGAAATAATGACTCACTTTTTAAGATAAATTATTAGGGTTCAAGAACACTTCGAGTTTCTAGCGTTCAGCTCAAGCTCAGGACCCTCGTCGTCGTCAATTTTACCTCTCCAGAAACTGAAGAGCATTATCGGAAAAGAAGTAAGATAATGGAAATTTTCAGCTCTGGGTTTGGTAAAACTGACGGCAATGGTGGTCCAGGCTTGAGAAGATTTGTCATTGTGTTTGTTTTATTCTTAAAAGGTAAAAGTTGTCCCTTTTTTGCTTTGTTTTGTATGTTGTTAACTGTATTCTGTCAACTTTTATCCTTAATCACATTTCAGTTATGGTTTTGTTTGTTTCCTTTTTGTCTGAAACAACCGTGTTTGTTTTTATTCTTGAAAGGTAAAAGTTGTCTTTCTTTTCGTTTTGTATGTTTTGTATGTTGTTAACTGTATTCTGTGAACTTTTATCTTTAATCACTTTTCAGTTATGGTTTTGTTTGTTACCTTTTTGTCTGAAACAAAATCGAGACAACGAAAGTATACTATACTCAGATAATTGAAATGGAAAAAAAATTATTTATCATTTTTTTCCTGCCCACTGAGGGACAGGAAGAGTACAAACAAAAAAACATTAAAAAAACATAAAAATATTTAATCCCCCCTATCTTTGCGGAGGGGAGGGAGGGATCGAAGGAGAGGTCGGAGACGTCGTCGTCAGAAAGATTGTACTCGACGTTATTGGCGTCGAGTAACATGTTCAGCTTGTTGTTGATGGCGTGGTAGACCTAAAACATTTGGCCCATGCGTCGGTCTATATGAGCGACACGGGCCAGGAGGTGCTGTATCATCTGTCGGGCGAAGGGGTTTGGAGGCAGCGAAAGAGGGTACGGAGGTAGCTGTTGGGGTGGAGGAGGATTGTTGGGCGGTGGTGGAGGTGGAGCAGGAGGACCATTATTGTGAATTCCTGGTGGTGGTGGAGCGGCCATTATGGAGGTTGTAGAAGTGATTAAGAAGAATGTGAAGAACGTAAAGTAACAACGATTTTAAATAGAGAAGCCATCCTGAAGAATGTGAAACGCGGGAACCGTTACCGAGGAGACGCATAGTTCATCAAAATACGAGGAGACGCCTAGTTGGGAAGTTTATCTAGAAGCCGAAGAGACTCTGAATCATTCATTTGAACAAAGTGTCTCTGGTGTACGTCTCTCACTTGAGAAGAATGAACTTTTAATACCGCATATTGTAAGAGATCCGTTCTTAAATTTATTATTTTTTAAAAAAAATTAATAGACTTTTAGGACCAGTTATAATATAAATGATCGGTCTTAAAGGTAATTGAATGGAAAAATAATTAATAGACTTTTAGGACCGGTTATAAGATAAATGATCGGTCTTAAAGGTATTTTAATGAAATAATAAATAATAGACTTTTAGGACCGTGGATATGTTATATGACGGTCTTCATACACTTTTGAGTATTAAATACTGTTGTCCTGCCTTTATTGTCCTCCACACGCTTCCTCTCTGTCCTTCTTAACTTAAGTCCTCATTACCTCATAACTCCACACTTCGTAGCTCTCTGCCCATCATTCCCCAATTGCTCAAACAATAGTTAGATACAAGCAGACAACCCCTCACAGGAGTACTCCTGAAGCTCGTGCCCACGCCAAATCTCTCATGGGTTCTCTTCCAGTGCGTCGTTCCATTCCGACGGAGGAGTCATGGGTCATTGGACCCATTATTATTTCAGATGATAAAGAGGTTGATGGCCCCCTCCAGCCTTCAAACCATGAAGAGGTTCCCGCTCCCCCTCTCCAACCTCCTGGTCCCAACGCTCCCTTGGTTGATGATGATGAAGTGAAATTGAGGCACATAATACAGGAAATTGTTGATATCCGGCGCGAAATTGCTGCTGCTGAAGCCTCCATCTCCAAGACATTAGATAATACCAAGGACTAGGATTTTTAGTCGCATTATAATCTTTTTTTTTTTGTTAATTTTCAGTTTGTTGTTCTTATTTCCTTTTGTACTTGCATGTTGTCATAGTGATCTAAAAATTAATAAGAACGAAGATTATATTTTATTCTTCATTCTCCAGTGTTCTTTATTTTCATTCAATTGCTACAGCAATTTTTCTTTTTAATATTAAAAAGTATTTGACTTTTAAGACCGCAGTTTTATAAATCATGCAGTCCAAAATTAAATGAATTTTAAGACCGCAGTATTATAAACCTCCAGTCTTAAAATTTTCAATATAAATTTAAATGAAATTATTTTTCGGACCACAATTTTATAAAACTTCAGTCTTAAAAAGTTCAATATAATTTAAATATATCTTTAGGACCGTATTCCTTTTAATTAACCGGTCTTAATAATATCCCAAATAATAAATGTCTCTCTCGCGCCACTCGCACAGAAAAATTAAATTTCCCTGTATGAACTTCTCTCGTCTAGCAGAAAGTGATTACTCTGGTTCTATCTCCAGTGTTTGTGTGTTGCTTCGTCGCTACTTCACGTTCCACTCTCAACAATAACTTTTTGGTTCCTTGGCTCAACGTTTAAAGACCAAGCTGTACAAGTTGTATCGGCTATATAACTGTATGCTTTTCCTACTTATCGTTCTGGGTTTTCCATAGGTTGATCAAAATCGATGAAATCTTCTTTTGGGACCTACTCAACTGACCAACAAGTGTTTTCAGGTTACTCTTACTGTCTGCAACATTAACATTCGTGGCAGGAGAAGAGAGACTCAACAAACACATTTGACCTATATGCTACTGGTGAGTGCACAAGACCTACTTGCGATGCGTTTAATTTCCTCGTCATGCATTTATTTTGCTTCTTGATTCACTGTCATACATTTATGACCATAAAACAGAACCTACATTTAGCTTATATACGCATGTGTAGTTGGCTTATTTTATGTGCAAGTTTCTGTTTTTACGGCTTATGTTATATGTTAAATCTTTCCGTCCATAGGAATTGTACTTTGGATCGCAGTTGGATAAATGCTTTACGGACGAGTGTTGAATATCAGAATGGGGTTAGGGAATTTATAGAATTTGCTAAACAAAACGCCCATGATGATAGTGGGAAGTTTTATTGCCCTTGTGTACGATGTTTTAATGAGAGGCGACCAAGTCCTGAAGTTATACACACACATTTAGTTTATCAAGGATTTTGTAAGACCTATACAGTATGGGTATGGCATGGTGAAAAAATGCCAAGTGGGTCTCAACACGGAGAAGTGACATCTGATGATAATGACGCTGATATGGATGATCGCATAGAGGATATTATTCGTGATGTAAGAGAAAAGGCTTTTCATCAATCACATGCACATGGTAATATGTGCAGTGATGCAGAGACCCCACTATACCCTGGGTGTAAGAAATACCAACTGTTGAACGCTGTATTGAAATTGGTCAGCCTGAAGGCACGTTATGGGTGGAGCAACAAGAGTTTTTCTGAAATGCTTGAGGCTTTTAAGGATATGCTTCCGGATGATAATGTGTTGCCTCACCGATACTATGATGCTAAGAAAATACTTTGTCCACTGGGGATGGATTACAAAAAGATCCACGCATTTTCTAACATTTTTACTTTATACTTTGAAATTTGAGTCTGTATTGTTATTTTCAACCTGTTCTTCAGTGTTTATCCTTATCCACTCTTCTAAGAGTTTGTAAATTTTTGAAAGCATTTGTTTGTGAGAACTCAAGGTTGTGGAACCTGTGAGTTGGGTTGTTCAATTACAAAGTGTAAGGGGGAGCAAGTCCTAGGTGATTAGGATTGTGTCTGGTCTACATTGTTGTAGTTGAAAATCTATTGAACTAGTGGAAACACCCAGAAGATATCTGGGGATTGGACGTAGGTCAAGGTTAAGACCAAACCAGTATAAATTCCGTGTGTCAAGCTTTTCTTCTCTTACCTTCTTAACATTTACTTTCAAAAGGCTTTGAAAAAGAATTCAAAAGTTTTTTAAAAAAATCCCCAATTCACCCCCCTCTTAGTGATTTCTTCCATTTTCATTTGGTATCAGAGGAAAGTTGTCTACTCAAAGGATTGACATCCTAGACATAAAGATCCAATGGAAGGAATTCTACCAGATGGTGCCTCAATAAACAGACCACCGAGATTTAATGGTGAACACTACTCATTCTGGAAATCCAAATTCAAAGTATTTGTGATGGCCAGTGAGTATGGTCTGTGGGAAGTTATTGAGGATGGCAATTATGTCCCTACAAAGAAAGTAGGGGAAAATATTGTACCAAAGACAAAGGCAGAATTTGATGAAAATGATCAGAAAAAAGTCGTCCTTAACAGCAAAGCTATTTTAATGTTGCAGAGTGCACTAAGTCAAAAGGAGTACTTTCGCGTTTGCAATCTGCCCAGTGCCAAGGAGATGTGGGATGCATTGGAAGTGGCCTACGAAGGTACCTCAGGGATCAAGGAAAACCGGATCAACACACTCACCACCGAATATGACCTACTACGCATGAAGACTGGAGAATCAATTACTGAATTCCAGCTCCGATTCACTCACCTGATCAATCAGTTGTCAGCACTGGGAAAGGTATATGATCAAAGAACTCGGGTAAGAAAAATTTTGAATATACTAACCAAAGATTGGGAAGTTAAAGTAACAGTCATAGAGGAAGCAAGATGAGAATCTATGCAATCTGTAGCTGCTCTCTTCGAAAGCTTATCAGAATATGAAGGGAAAATCAAGTTCAGAAAAGGACTTGATGAAATAGAAGGGAAACAGAAAGGAATTGCCCTCAAGACTCACAAGGAAGATAGGAACTCAGATGATGAAGAGATTGATGATGAAGAGATCGGAATGATGGTCCGAAGGTTCAAGAAATTCTACAAAAAGGATCAAGCCTTCCATAAGTCATACAAGAACAACAACAAGGAAACAAAGAAGCCAATTGTTTGCTATGAATGTGATAAACCCGGTCACATCAAATCTGAATGTCCTTAGTTGAAGCACAAAGAAAAAGAAAAGTCCAGATTCAGTTCTTTCAAGAAGAAGGGCTTTGTCTCTCCCCCCTGAACTTCTTTATGGTTGGGAAAATAGTTTTAAAAAAAAAGAAGAAGAAGAAGTATTTACTGACCATATGTGAGACGCCCATTGACCTATTCTTCTCTAAAAGGTGACTCCTCTATACTGTGAGCTTCTCAACCATGGGCCTCACTAGCCTTTCTTGATCATAGGCTTCGATGATGATTATGATACTCTTATTTCTACTGATTTCCCACCACCTCTACCGCCACCTTTATCGCCGACAATGATGTCATTTCTTACTTTTGATTGGATGAATTTTTGGCCTACCCAGTGGGATCAAGGAGGCAACAACGTCATCAGCCTCCTCTGCTGGCATAAACCATCAGATTATAGGTGGGTTGGGTTCATCACTATCAATGGTTGACTCTTCATGGGTCACACAAAACCCAAATATCTTGATACTTTGCTTCATCTTCTTCACGGTCTTGTTGTATTTCCCATCTGATATCTCATGGCTTCCTTTGTCGTCTTCTTTGGCGGATCCATCCTCCATGACCACTGTGGATGAGCTTGAATTCAAGACAGATTCGTCGACCCACTTTCCTTTATCATCTTATCCCTCTAATACTCACTCTGCACAAAAACTCTATCGTACTTAGTATTCACATCGCAAACGAACAGACACCGGCAACCTTTCCTTCGTCAGAAATGTAATACCCTAAAATTTGACGTAGGGTAAATATCATAAATTTGTAGAATATACCTATTGAAAATGGGTGAATATGAGGTCTCAAACACCTTGTATTGAATTCATCTTGTTATTGGGACAATTTCTCCTAAGATTGAATAATGCGCGAAAAGGTCCCTAAAACATTAGATAATTTGCAAATAGGTCCCTAAAATATTTATGGGTTATAAAATACCCTGAGAAAATTATGATAAAATCCTAAGAGGCAACTAAATATTTATTAAAAATTGGAAAATATGTTGTCTCTAATTTAGGTAATTTATTAAATTATTACCTTGGAAAAATTACAGGAGAAAAATCTAAAAGTATTGGGGGACCATATTGGACCCCATGATTTTTAATATTATGCATGGTGCATAAATTATCAATGTCAGTGAAATAGTTGTGAGATAATAATTATTACTAATTAAGAAAATTGTCAACAATTAGTAAGTGATTAATTAGATAATTGATGACTAATTGTTTAGACATAAGATAAAGAAAAAAATGTGGAAATTACTTAAAATAAATAAATAAATAAATAAATAAATATATATATATATATATATATATATATATATATAAACGAAATTATGAAGAAAAATAAAGAAAAATTAAAATGGAAATTAAGAAAAAATATCTAAGATATTTAGTAATTAAATAATATTATAATTGTGATATTTTATACAGGATAAACAAGAACGGATAGAAATAAAATCCTACCTAGAAAACCGTGAACTAGGTTTCTTGAGTCAGAGTATATTAGGAACAAGTGAATTTTTATCTCTGAGTGGACTATCTCCGAAGTCATTTCTGTAACCGACAGAGTGATTTGGAGATCCGAATAGGAAGATATTTTGTATAATTAAAGCAGATAGCCAAAAGGAGAACCGATAGAAAATAATTCCGTTGTGGGAATCTGGGGATAAGTGGGGAAAAACCAGAGTATAATGTTAATCAGTGGATTTTTGTCTCGGAGTTAGTACCGGACAACGTTATTTCTGTAGCCGGGCACGAATACCGAGGATTTTCAGCTGATAACAGAATGTCCTCAGCAGGATCAGAAACTGAGTTAAATTAGATAATTTGAAAGAGGAAGAAAAGACCTTCGGAGTGTTGTTCCCGAAATTTTAAGATTTTACGAAATTTCGCGATCAGCATACCGAACCAGGAATTTTACCTGATAAAGCAAGATGACATAAGGCTTGATGATGCAGCAGGGATGACATCATCCTTGAGAGGTGTAAGGCCAAGATCTTGCCACCTCCAAGAAGTGCGATCTAACGGCCAGAAACTGATCAGACAAAGTTCAATGAAATTACGAAAATGTCATTGCCTTTTTCTATAAATAGCCTTCACTTTCTCTTCATTCTTCACAAATCCTAGAGCTTTCTAGAGAGAGATTTTAGAGAGAAGGAGGAGTCTGTGGAAATAGCAAAGTGTCGGGTAAGTTCTTCGGTCCCTAGTCTTTAGTTTTAGTGTTTCTTTCGGTAGTTGTTGTAGAAATGCTAGGTTGATCTTTAATCTTCCAGGTATGTTTAGAAATCATGTTCTAGGGGTAATTAAGGTATTAATTTCGAAAATCATTATGGAGTTGGAGATATGTTGAAATTCTGGAAGATTAGGGTCAAAGTAGCGAAGTGCTAGCGAAATTCCGCCGATTAGGGGATCAGGGGAAAAATGGTAATTTGTACCTAAAATGCCTGTTACGATATCAAATATTGATAAATGTGATATTATCATTATAGGATATCAATAATCTTGTTCCGCTGTCATTTCGTTGTCGTTCCGCTATTTTCCGTCAAAAGTACAGTTTATCGTCAACGTACTAAACGCTCGTCAACGAAGGTACGTTCGCGTACTGTAACACTAACTCTGATGTTTATATTATGCATATATGTGGTATGTGTGCATATAAAGGTTAGAGAGTATCTGTAATGCTGGGAGCGATATGTTCATATGATGGGAGCATATGTCTGTATGCTGGGAGCGATATGGTCGCATGCTGGGAGCGATACATATGCATTGGTTATGATAGTTTGCTTGAGTATGCGGTTTGGTGTTGTGGTATGAGTTGTCTATATATTGTGTATGTAAACATGAGGTTAACCGTTCCCTGGGGTCCGTATGCATGGGACCTCAGCTCTTAACATAGCAGCAGGGTCAGGAGAACCAAGGACGGAGGAGAGGGGAAAGTAGCACACTTAGAGACCCGGCTAGAGATTTCATTTTGACGTTCCGGCCGAAGCCTTCCTTTTGTTGTCTACTTCACTTTTAAACCACGCGGTTTCTATACCGCTATTGTATCCATCCAAACTTATGGCATTCTGAAATACAAGTATCAGTTACTCTTCCGCTCAAATGATCTACTCTGATGATTTTAAATGATTTTTGATGAAAAAATAATATTCCGCTTTTGAAAATTTGGGATGTTACAATCATCATTCACCAAAGAACATCCTTCTAATTCGTTGTCGTTTATCTGATTAGGCAAGTCGTTAAGATCTTACATTATTTTGCTCCTTACCTACCTAACAATGCAACCATAAAGAAAAACCCCATATTTGTTGGAAATTATGCCCTAGGGGCAAGTCATTGTACTTCGAACATTAATGTCATTTAAAGTATTCTCCATTTTGTTATCATTTCATTTGCATGTTTTATAGTGATAATTGTATCCTTACATGTATCTTATACATTATCCTAAATGTCCCCAATCGGTCATATACGCTAGAGCAAAGATGAAATAAGACCAGTGTTGACTTTAATGAGGTATGGAGATACGAATCAAAGTCATAGGCACTTATAAGAGTATAAGGTGTTGGAACGACCCACTATGAGAAAGCTACATGGATTTAGTCATAAGCTTATCTCTTGTATAACAGCGTCATAATGCCCTTTGACCTGAGATCATCATGGATTCCTACAGGATAAGTTGCTGATCTTTGACCTAGTCAAAAGTCACCTTTGACCAGGTGATGATAAAGGCTATGATCGGGATCAATGGTTTTCATACAGAGGAATGTGAATGGTCAAGATGGAATGTGTCCCTCACATTTGTAGAGAGATAATATTGGGTCCCTCGATGAGTAAGTCTGAGAAATGTATGGCCATACTACGATGGAAAGGAATTTCCATTTCAATTATTAAACTACTCAAGAATCGAGAAAGTAATGGTCAAGAACAGGAAGTTTGTGACAACCGCCCTTTGGGGCCGTTATTTTATCAGGTTTACGCGGAAAGGATCGAGGAGATTTGGACGACTTGATTTTACGAAATAAAAGTTTTTGAAATTTAACTTTTTAGTTTGAAAATACGGACAAATTTTTCATGATTCTATATCTATCCCATAGAGGGATGTTAATACATTAATCCAAAACAGACGAATGATAAACCTTACACTACAGTCTAATTTCTCCTATTTTCCCAGGAATTTCCAACTGCTGTAATCCTTACAGCTGCTTCTTGTCTTTTGATCCTGAACCACTACCTGTATCTTTCATGGGGTCTAGAGTCAAAATGAATGAACCCCAGGGTAACAGTTAATCTCATGCACATGTATGAAAGCATAAATGACAGAATAACACATGTTAAAGCATGGAAGCATTTACAAGTTCAAATAATCATAACCGTAGTTAACGGCCAAGGACCGCAGCCCCATGAGACCGCAGCCTCAAATCCATAGCTAGGAAAAACATATCACAAGTAAATCAACCAGCATACATGATCAGCTAATCAATGCATAAACACTTACACACATGCTTACAAGATTAGAGTTACTCACCTCGATCTTGAGTCCTTAACTCTGCGTTCGGTAGGTGTTGGGATCGGTCAAGGCATCTATGAATTTCCTATAAACGTTTATCATTGTCATTAGTCACTTAATTGCGTCGCAACGCAACTAACTACGCGGATTACTCTTAGGAAATTAAAGATAATTAAAACCCTAAAAATTCCCCCTATCGATAATTCCCTTATTTATTAATTAATAATAACTCTCATTTATTATTAATTAATGATTCTCATGTATTTCCTTTGGTATTTATACCTTCAAAACAAATAATATTCATTATTTATTCCATTTTCTAATAATAACAATAATAATATTTATTTATTATCATTATCATTATTATTTAAACTCCCACATGTTATCTTAACACTTTAAATTAAGAGTTTCATAAATACTAAAACCACACAAAATACGTTTCAATACATTATTAATGTTTCTCAATATTAGCCAACACTATTTATAATATTCTCTAAGAAATTGTTTTCCTCTCTACCTTTCAATTTGAAAAGTTCAAATTCAGCGTTTATTTCAGAAATCCACATCTGGGGTTCTAGACATCCCAATTAAGTGGTTCAAAATTCTATGAACTCCTTGATGAGTCTAGTTTTTATAAAAATTGATCCCAATATTGTATCACATGTCAAAAATTTACAAAATTCAAAACATAAACACTGTCCAGAATTTTCTCTAGAAATCAGTCTGTTCTTTTACCTAACTTCAAAAATTCATAATAAATTGTATAAAAATCGAAATGGTGTTCTTCCAAAGCTTGTATGTCCCTTAACATGTCTAGTTTCATAAAAAAAAAAAAAAATAGAAATAGTCAATACATGCTAGAAAATTCCCAGATTTCAAAAATATGTCCACTGTTCAAAATCACTTCCAAACTTGTACCCCAACTTCCGAAATTCATAACTATTTCCATACTTATTGAAATTTGACAAATTTCCTATCAAATTAAATTTCTATGTGTCTACTATTTATCTGGAAAATTTTATGTAAAAATTCAAAGTTTTAATGGGTCCGAAATCCAACGTCATTTTACTGCTCAAGAATGACACCAAAAACATTTTCAGATTTTAACCCATCTTTCAAAAATCATAACTTGAGCTACAGACATGAATTGAGGTGAACAAAGCTCATTTTAAAGCTTTTCATGTGTACTAAATGCCCATAAAATTTTAGGGTCAAAGAATGTCGTTTTCCCTGGTTTCACTTTGCTCAAAAATCACAGTTTCAGCAACTAAAAATCCAGCTTTCATGCAGCAAATGGCAGCAAAGATATTCCTTCCTCTTTTTATTTGAAAGTCACGGCTTTCATCATGCTTTGCATATATGCATGTATATGATGATGGCTTTCTCTTTTATTTTCTTAAACAAAATATATATATGATTTTATGTGCAGATATGTGTATATATATTATTCCCTGAGCACACAGCAACATATATATATCTATTTTTAACTAAACACTCTTCCTCCTCCAGTAAGCATCTGTGGACATGTGTATATATATATTTAAACACATACAGATCTTCATATATATACCTACAGACCCCTACATGTATTCTTATGGAGGAGAGACCCAATAAAAACATAGGAGTTTCGGTTCAGTCTATGCGTTTGTTTCTTTCATCAGCTACTATGTAGAAAATAAGGATGAAAGAGGGTCCAGAAAACTCACCTAAACCAGAAACCAACTTCCTTGCGACAATCAACTTCTTCTTCCTCTTCTTCTTCGATGCTCCCTCTCATCTCTCGGTCTCTTGCTCTCTGCGTTTTTGCTTTTTCTCCAACTCACGCTCTGTTTCTATCACAGCTTCGAAGAAACAGATAAACGATGGGGCATGACTGAGACAGAGACAGTGGAGTATGGCCGAAGGACTTCTTCAGCACTTTCTTCCTCTGTTTCAGCAGTGCAAGAACAGAGGAAGATGATATGGTTTTTGACTCTCTCTCTCTCCCTCCTTCTCTCTTTCTCGGTTTTCTCTGTGTTCTTCTTGTTGACTAAATGCTGAATGAACAATGGAGCGGAACTGAGGCAAGGGATCACTTAAATAAGACTCCAAGGTTCAGAGAAGACGTAACAGTCCAGAAGAGCAGAAGCTTTGAGTGTTCGACGTTGGGCTCGAGGGAATTGAAAGTATGGCGCGTATCTGATTCTTCTGCTGCAATAAATGTAATCTGCTTCTTTTCTGATTTTACTAATAGTTGCGTGGAGCTGCTGCCTTCTTGCTGATATTTCTTCTGTTTCTTTTTCTTTTTACGCTGTTATCTCCTTCTGTTTACGTCAATAGCAACTGGATGAATATATATATATATATATATTTTTTTTTTTTTTTTTTTTTTTTCATTTGGGCTGACTGGTCTTATTCGTATGGGCCAAAGGAATTTTTCAATGGAATGGATAGTGCATATGAGCCAAAGAATGAATTGGTTTGCTGATATGGATATGCTCCTTCCCTGCTTTACGGTGAGCCCACAAGAATGAGACTAGATGAATATTTTGCTTTGCTGTACCATTGTCACGGTTTGGGCTTTATATTTAACCAACCCAAAAGATATATATATTGCTTTGCTGATATTGATATATATATTGCTTTGTTGTACCTTATATTGCAATTGCTTTATATAAGGCAATTGCTCTAGTTGGGTTTTGTCCACGTATAAGACAAATGAGTGTGAAAAAACCTAAATATGTGCTTTGCATGATTTATCCAATTCATGACACCAGTAACTCCATATTTCCTTTTCTTTTTAATGTTGATCATTAAACTTCAACCATATACTCTCCTTTAAAATTCTAATTAAGCATAATAAATTTCCTTACAATTATTTCTTTGACTTTGTTTTTTCTCTTAATTAATTTATTTTGGCCATAAGATATTATCTCCAAAATATTCTGGCCAATAATTATTCCCAACAAAATTGCCTTTAATTTATGGAAAATATGCCTTAAATTCCAAATTCTTAATCTTTAAAATCTCTTAAAGCCAAATTTTTCATAATTAATTCTTGATTCCCAAAGTCCAAAATTTGGGATGTTACAAAGTTGACATTATCCATGTTTCATACTTGACTAAATTATCGTGTGACAAAAGAGACGTGACATGGTTATACGATAGGTTGTAGCGTATCATTGATCCCCATATGAATTAGGTAGTCACAATGTCTTACTAGAGGCCGTTTGCGACTTGTGGCTGGTGCACTATTGGCCCGTTGCCAATCTCATGTGGGCCTATAAGGTCGCACATAAGAATAGCCCAACATGAGCAAAAATGTTCAGATTCATTCAATCTTAAATATATCTAAGATTTAATGAATATTGTATTTAATCTAGGACACACACATATGTGTGTGTATTAAATTTGAAAATAATATAATAATATTATTTAATAGAGATTATAATATTATTATATAATATTTGTTTTGTATTTAATTTATTTGATAAATTAAATATCTAAAACAAATAGAGATATTGTATTTCAAATTTAACTTTTGAATAAAGAAATCATATATCTGATTTAAATATAAATTGAGATATAGTATCTCATATTTAATTAAATAGATAGATATCATTTTTCATATTTAATTTATAGAGATAAATTGAATCATAGGGCTTTTAATTCGGATTAAATAAATAGATTAGATTAGATCTATTAGATAGATTTAATTAATATATTATTTTAATCCAAAATCAAATTTCAAAATTAATAAGGATTAATTTTGAATATAATACGCCTATCGGATTTTGAAAAACCTACAAAACTTTTTGTCAAACGTATTAAAAAGGCCACAAGAAACCCTAAAGAGAAAATAGGGAGACGCTAGAATATTAAAGCGCTATCACGTTGTTGTCGGTATTGGAGGTCGTTCGTGTAGATACTGATAGAGGGAGTGGATTCGCACAATCGACTTCTGTTGATCGAGTAGGTAGCCCACGAGATCAAATTGAAGGAGATGCTTATTAATTCGCATAGGTACGGTTCTTTTTCTAACTTGATTTAAACGTCATTGATGGATCCTCTGAGGGATTTGTAAATTTTTAATTCTGTTGCGTATATAGATCCCAGCAATATTATCTATTGCCCACCCTCGCATCAAAGACCAAAACTTTATTCTCTGCCAACAAAAAAAAAAATAGAAGAAATCTAACCATTGTTTACTTCCTCTCAACCTTGTTACCCTAAATATATGAGATTTTTGAAACCCAATTGAGAATCATCAATTTTTGTATGGGGTTTACCACATATTCAACCTCCTCTACTACCATTTCCCCATGGCCTCCATCTCACTCCCCTGAACTTCTTCCTCACCAACGTCGCCTTCATCGCCTACTGACCTATTGTTCCTTTGTCAATGAATACGATGTCAGAGGTGTTGAATGATAAATAAAATAACAGTTAAGTAAAAATTAATGGGATTGTGCTATTTGCCAATATTAAATTGTTCATTGGTATTTTTTTCCTTTTTCAAATGTTTATTTGTATTTTTACTCCCTCTAAAACTTATTTGTGCTAATAGCTTGTGTTAGTTCTCTATGTGTTTTGATGATAACTGACAATTGTAAACTTAACTTGAAGTTTGTCTTTGGTAAGTTGTAAAACTTACTGTTCAAGGCAAACTCAAGTTTAAGTAGCTAAACTCGAGTTTGGACCTGATAAGACAATGGCTCATTTTTTACAAAGAATGCCAAACTCCAATTTGTTTAGGCAAACTCGAGTTTGTAGAGTTACAGAGAGCAATCAAAGGTTAAAGAGTTGTAAACTCGAGTCTATGTTTTGAAAAATCGAGTTTAAATCAAACAGAAGCTTCAGCGTTTTATCAAGTTTTCAAAACTCCAGTTTCAGATTTATAAACTCTAGTTTACAAGAAAGTTTAAAGAGCTAAAGAGTTTAAAAACTTGTAAACTCGAGTCTGAGTTTTGTAGACTCGAGTTTGGCATAAACAGAGACAATCGTGCTCTTGCGTATTTTGTAAATTCCAGTTTAGTTCTCAGTGACTCCAGTTTTCACTTGACAAAAAGTTTTTCAAAGTTTCAAATTATACTGAAACTCGAGTCAGGTTTCTGAAGACTCGAGTTTAGGACTATCTGAAAACACTCAAACTATTACATGATTTCTAAACTCCAGTCTTGAGAATGAAAACTCCATTTTGAGCCTTCAAAGATATTTCAAAAGTTTCAGTATTCACTGAAACTCGAGTCTAGATTTTGGAGACTCGAGTTTAGCTCAAACTGAAAGCATTCAAGTAAATGCCTATTTTGAAATCTCCAGTTTGAAAAATGGAAACTCCAATTTACACTTATAGAGATTTTTCAAAAGTTTCAGTTTTCACTGAAACTCGAGTTTTATATATCAAAACTCGAGTCTGAACCATACAGAGAGCTAAGCAATCTTACAAGTTTTATAAACTCCAGTTTGCGTTTTCTAAACTCCAGTTTTGAAGCTATGAACTTGAACTTAAGATTTTCATAAAAGCTTCAAACTCGAGTCAGTCACTAAATGACTCAAGTTTAGGCATGGTTTCAAAACCTCATCCATGAGTTATTCGCGACTTTCCTCTTTGTAAGAACCAAACTCAAGTCAGTCACTTATCAACTCGAGTTTAGGAAGATTTTCAAAATGCCTTGCTCTCTGGATGAACTTCAAACTCGAGTTTGGCTTAGTAAACTCGAGTTTGTAACGCATAGATTTGTAAAATCAGATGGCGCCAAATTGTGAAAACCATTTGAATGATGTTAATACTTCATATCTTTAACTGCTACTATTCCTAACGTCATTTAATCAGTTTGTTAGCAAGTTTCATATGAATTATTGAAGGAAACAATGAAGATTCAGGCTATGAGCTGTAAAGCAAGAGAGAGAGAGAGAGAATATGCTGTCTTATAAAGTATTTCAACTTAGATTAAATTAATACAACTTTGAGTACAGCCCATTCCACACAGGGACATCAACATTATCTTCATATTAATTAAGTCCCACATTGCAAGAATGTCTACAACAGTTTAGACAAAAGCAGAATCCATCCATCAAGAACATTGTGAGTGGATTCTCAACAGCTAGTTGCTAGAAGTGGAGTTTCAACAGCCAAATTCGTAGTGCTCTTCCAACAGTCATGTTCTTTATTCAAAATAAATTTCAACTGCTATAAATATGATTCAGATTCGAAGAAGAATAGATATAGACAACATACAAGACATTTACAGTGAACAACATCCAGATTTCTATATTTATTCTTCTGTAAATTATCTTGAGAGTTTTGAGCTTCAGTGTTTATCAATATCTGCTCTTAAAGAGAGTTTGTTTCTGTTAAATCACTTGTTTGTAAGAATCTCAAGTCGGGGGACTTGAAGATTGGGAATATCAGTATACAACTTGTAAGGGAGAGTGTATTCTAGTGAAAGGATAACTTTCAAGTACATAGTGTGTAACTGATTGTGAGTGATAGTGGAAATCCCAGAAAGTCTGGGGACTGGACGTAGGTCAAGGAGTTAGACCGAACCAGTATAAATCTTGTTGTGTCTTGTTCTTTTCTCACATTCTCTACACTATCCTATTCCTGTGATTAATTTCCAAAATTGAGCAAAAGAATTTCTCAAAATCCTCAATTCACCCCCTCTTGGTGATTTGCTCCGGTTTTTCAGCTTAAAACTTCATTGGCCAATCTGCACCTTAACCTTTAAATAAATGCAAATGAGCCTTAATTGACATGGCACCCATATCTCCCTTTGTAAGAGAGGCCACAAGTTCCATCTTGTAGAGTATGTGCAAGTGTGTTTATGGGTATAATATATGTGTGCTCTTCAATTGACCCCTTTAAAAACTATAATTGTCGAAACACCTCATATGCTATATCTAAGGTATAAAAAACCAAATTGGTCATTGAATTGGTTGAAGCAAATGGTTAAGGGTTAGTGGGTTAGATTGGGGTCAACCCGTAGTCAAACTGATAATAATTTAATATATATAATTTAAATAAGATGTACAAAAAATTGATATTCAATTATAAAAAATGTTTTAATAAAAAAATTAAAAATATCCATTAAACAACAAAAATAATATACATATATAGTTATATGCAATTGATTTATAACTGCCTTTTTAAATGGCCACTAACTAACAGCTCCTTCCTTTTGAATTATTTATATATATTCAGGAAAAAAAAACCTAAATTGTTTATACATGCAAGTAACATTAAGAATATAAGGGGATGGATAGGATACAACCACTTTATTGCTGGGATTCGTACACACAACGGAATTAAAAACTTATAAATCCCATTGGAGGATCCATTAGCGGCGTTTAAATCAAGTTAGAAAAGAATCGTACCAATGCGAATTAATAAGCCTCTCCTTCAATTTGATCTCGTAGGCTACCTACTCGATCAATAAGAGTTGACTCTGTGAATCCATTCCCTCTACCGATATCCACACGAACAGCCACCAACACCGATGGCAGTGTGCTAGTGCTTTCAATATTCTCACGTCTCTCTATTTTCTCTCTAGGGTTTCTTGCGGCTTTTTTAATATGTTTGACAAAAAATCCCTTGGGTTTTTTAAAACCCGATAGGCGTATTATATTCAAAATTAATCCTTATTAAATTTGAGATTTGAATTTGGATTAAAATAATATATTAATTAAATATATCTAATAGATTTAATCAAATATATTTATTTAATTTGAATTAAAAGACCGTTGATTTAATTTATCTTTATAAATTAAATTTGAGATATGATATCTGCCTATTGAATTAAATCTGAGATATTATATCTTAATTCAAATTAAATCAAATATATTATATCTCTATTCGAAAATTAAATCTGAGGTATGATATCTATCTATTTAATTAAATATAAGATACTATATCTCAATCCAAATTAAATCAAATATATTATATCTCTATTCGAAAATTAAATATGAGATATGATATCTGTTTATTTAATTAAATATGAGATACTATATCTCAATTCAAATTAAATCAGATATATTACATCTCTATTCGAAAATTAAATATGAGATATGATATCTCAGTTTATTTTAGTTATTTAATTTATCAAATAAATTAAATACTATATATATATATATCCACCCTAGATTAAACTTTGTATTTATTAAATCTTAGACATATCTAAAATTCAATGAATTTGGACATTATTGCTTGTATTGGGTCATTCTTGTGTGCGACCTTGCAGGCCCACATGAGATTAGCAGCGGGTCAATACTGTAACAGCCCACAAGTCGCAAGCGGCCTCTAGCAAGACATTGCGACTACCCAATTTATATGAGATCAATGATACGATACAACCTATCGTACAACTATATCACGTCCCTTTTGTCACTCGATAATTTGGTCAAGTATGAGACATGAATAATGTCAACTTTCTGTTCTTGACCATTACTTTCTCGATTCTTGAGTAATCTAATAATAGAAATGGAAACTCCTTTCCATCGTAATATGGTCATACATTTATCAGACTCACTCATTGAAGGGCCCAGTATTATCTCTCTACAAATGACAAATTCCATCTTGATCATTCACATTCCTCTGCATGAAAACCATTGAGGCTTTTTTCCCAAAATGCCCCTTTTTAAGAATCTATTTACCAAAATGCCCCTGTTTCCAAACTATTTCCCATTGTACCCCTGTTTAGTCGACTAAAACTTGGGGAGTTGAATTTTTTTGATTGCTCCCGAGATTTAGTCGACTAAACATTGTGACTTAGTCGACTAAATCACGATAGAGGGATTTTTTTAACATTTCAATTCGCGATATTCGAATTGAGAGAAAATTGAGAAAACAAAAAGAAGTGACCAAATATATCTTAACTAATCCTAAAATCTATCTAAATAAATCTAATCAAATATTAAATCTAACAATATCAATTGTCCAATGTCAACATATGATATATAATATCTTAACATGAGAATATATCAAATATTAACTTAAGATCTAATAATATCTTCACATCTCATTCTAAAATGAGTCAAATCTTTTTATTAATTGAATAGGAATATTTTATAAAAAAAATTGTTAATTATTCTTAAGAATTCATAAATCATCTTACAATTCACATTTATTATATTTTAAAGAAAAATAAACCTCATTAACCTAACTGGCTAACTTTTGTTTTTTACTAAAAAAAAAATTATGTGTTGTTGTAATTTTCTTGGACAAAGTTCAATGATATTCTTAGAGTATATAAGTATTTATCAAATTTTATATTTCTATTTCCTATGTAACAATAGAATATATATACACCCATACAAGGGAATATATAATTATACACACCACAAATTTAATTTGTAAGATATCAATCCCAAATATTTTATACACACACTTTTTTTCGTTTCATATTTTCAAGAAGCAAAACAGGGGCACATTGGGAAATTATTTGGAAACAGACATGCTAATTTGTCATGGGCCTGAATATATCAATATATGTTTTTTTAATATATATATATATATATATATATATATATATATATATATATATATATATATAAAGGGAGTAGAGCATAGAATATATCATTTTCGAATGCTAATTTGTTGGGCAATATAATATATTTTATAATGTGACAATAAAAGTTTGAAAGCATAATAATTATGGTCACTTTATAATTATAAATGCTTTATAGGGAGTATCTGAATAAATTCTTTTATTTTTTTCCCGATGTTCTTAATATAAAATATATTTATCTAATTTAATTAGAAAGTTAATTAATATAACATATATTTTATAAAATTTCATAGGCATTTTCTTTAATTCCTTTGTTCCCCCAAGTTAGTTAAGCATATATTTCATGTTTCAGTTTATAAGACAATTTATGAATTCTTAAGAATAATTAACAATTTTTTTATATAAAATATTCCTTACTGCATGCACACACAGTTTTTTTAGTTTTTATAAATATATGAAATATTGTCATTCAAGATATATTAATTTTTTTTTCTAGTTTTTTTTTGGGAAAATTAAAATAAAGGACCTAAATAAAATAATATTTAATTAAAAGGACCATAAAAATTGTAATTATTAAGAATGACCGAATAAACTTAAAAGTACTAAATTAGCCCTTAGCTTCCCCAACATAGAAAACAAAGAGCAAAGCGCTTTCTTCTGTCCTCCGTGAATATCAAGGTGAGGCCATTTGGGAATCCAGTATTGAAAATTAAAAATGACGATATTTGGTAAAAGTGTATGCATAGTAATGAAGTTCAGGAATAACTTTGTTCTAATTAACTTCTTGTTTTCACGGGATTACTAAAAATCGCCGTTTTTAACTTCTAATATTGGATTTCCAAATGGTCTCACCTTGATATTCAGGGGAAGACGGAAGAAAGTACTTTGTTCTTTGTTTTTTACATTAGGGAAACAAAAGGGTAATTTAGTACTTTTAAGCTTATTCAGTCTTTCTTGATAATTACAATTTTTATGGTCCTTCTAATTAAATATTATTTTATTTTATTTTTTGTGTCTGTGTTTATTTTGGAATACCAAGTTTAAACAAATTGATATATGCATTCCGTCAAATATATTCCTACGATTCAGGACCACGATGGCCGTAAGCGAGGTCCGGTCGCGTCTGAAACCTAACCTATAAGGCTGTAACGAAGAATCCGCATCCTCTTGCCTGCGAAATCAATTGCCATCATTAAGCATAGGGCTTTTGCTCCATTGAGGTGTGCCACATCATTTATATTATCTATCGCCATAGTTTTTCCTTTTCTTTCTTTATCATCAATCATTTATTTGTTTTAGGGTTTTCTGGAAATGAACAAAACTTATATCTGTTTGTTGAAGGAAGTTCATGATTTGGAGATTTTTACGTTTTAGTCTGCACACCTTCCTATGCTTTTTGTTGATCTGTGCATGTAAATCTGTACCATTTAATTCGTTTGGATTGGTTGTGCAACTTCGGGTACTCAATGCATTCTTTTGTTTTGGGAGAAGATTGAACCTGAGCGTTTGAAATTTAAGGTCTGCTTCTTGAAGTGTGTTTCATGCAAGGGGATCTATATAATTGTATTTTTTTAGGCGTTGGAGTATTCTGGCTTTCTGCATGCCTGGTAACTTGTGTGGCCACCCTCTACTTCGTGCTTAATAATGCCAATTAGCAATATCCCTGATGAAGAAATTTGAAATACTGAAGAAATCGATCAATGAAAGATTGCATAGGAAATGGTTTAAGTTGAAAATGCCAGGAAACGGTTTAAGGGCTCAATTGTTTAAGATTGAAAAAATACTGATTTTGACTAAGCTACATGAGTGAGTTATTGTGCTACATAAAAGGGGGTCATTAATTTTATTGCTGTATTATGGGTTCTTGCAGCTGAGATAAGGCATTCGTGATGGGTGCTCCTAAGCAAAAGTGGACACAGGAAGAAGAAGCAGCACTAAAAGCTGGAGTTGTTAAGCATGGGGTTGGAAAATGGCGCACAATACTTAAGGATCCAGAGTATAGTAATGTATTGTATCTGCGGTCCAATGTAGATCTTAAGGTTTCGCTCTACTGTGATATCTCTGCTTGCTTTCTTCTGTTTTCTCTTTTTTTTGTTTTGGAGTTCAGCATGTTAAGAACAAAGTAGTCAATCCCGGATAGCGGCGCGTAGCGGCTAACCCAAAAAACGCTAAAGCGGTATAGCGCATAGCGGGATGACCGCTATACCGAAGATAATAGATACACACATAAAGGTTCAAAAATAGAAATGTACTCAAAACTCAAGACATATCCATCATGAATAATAAAAAGTCATCAACTAAAGAAACAAACATCATTAAATTAGTCTCTAAAGCCATAAATTAAATATTCATATTTTTACTGTAGCAACTATTTTTACTATAGCAAGCATTTTTACTGTAGTTAAGGTCTATGGTTGTTGTGATTGGGAAGATGAGACCATTTTCACTGTACCAACTATTTTTACTATACCAACTAGCCAGCACAACAACAGAACTGTAGCAAGCAGAAATCAGAACTATCGTAGTAACTATTATTTATATCTCTTCCTTCGATTTCTCATCGCAAGTAGAAATCAGAACTCGTCATCTCAACCTTCGAACTCTCGTAGCAAGCAGAAATCTCAACCTTCAAATTGTAGCAGGCAGAACTCTCGTTGTCTCAACCTTCGAATTGTAGCAAGAAGAAATAAGAGGCGCCGAAATCAGAAATCGAAGAAGATTAGGTCTTGTCATCTTCAGGAATAAGCCGGAAATGTCATTGTCTTGTTTTAGGAATGTCTTTTTTTTTTACTGTTTGTTTAAAAAAACTAAATAGCGCGAGATGCGGCGCGACCAGGTGCGCCGCAGCGGGCGCCACAAACGCAATGCAAAAACGCACCGCAACGGATTTGCTGTAGCGGGCAACCACTGTTCTGCTCCGCACCGCCGCGATAGCGCCGCTATTGCGCGCTATTGACTACTCTGGTTAAGAATGTGTGAATTTTGCATTACTAAGTGGGACCATCTATATTACGCATGTTGCTTATTTCATATTATTTTGCTATGGTATAGGATAAATGGAGAAATCTGAGCGTAATGGCAAATGGATGGAGCTCCCGGGACAAGTCTAGATTAGCTGTTAGAAGGGCACATCAGATCCCAAAACAAGATGAAAATGCTATGACTGCCCCTTCTGGTGTTCCAAGTGATGAAGAATTTATGGATGCCAGGGCTCCTCAAGTTCCTAGAGACATGCTGCAGATTCCTGGTCCCAAGAGAACTATTGTAAGGTTGGCCTATTTCTTTCTTTCTGTTTAATTTTCAGGCAGTGTTTCATTTAATTACTCCTAACAACCTGGGTTGTGTCATAAAGCAATGCCATAAGTATGCGCATTAACCTGAGTTTTCTTCCAGTGAAGCTGTTTTACTGAGCATGAACAGCTGTTTCTTTAATGTTTCAGGCAATAATTTCCTCTTAATAATGCAGTTAACTATTCCACTTTTGGGAATTGGCTTAACTACAAGAAGTCAAGAACAAAAACAATAATGTATATTACTTCATCACTAGTCTTTGAAAAAAAAAACAGAATTTTGTTGTAAGGTTGGCATTTTTTTTTAAAAAAAAACTAGGGATTGCTTCATTTAATTACTTCTATCAACCTGAGTTATTGCTAAAAGAAATAACTTAATTTAAGAATATTGTTGAATTTTTTTCCAGTGAAGCAGTTTTGCTGATCATTAGTTGTTTCTGTATATGCTTGCTTGCGATAATTTGTCACTAGTGTTTATGGATAGGTAAAAGTGATGATTAATAGATTTGAAATGAGGCTCTATCAATCCAATATGTGCTACTTCAAGATTTTATAAATTTAATGGCAGCTCAGTTTCATAAACAAGTTGTGATCCAGAAGTTAATATTATTAGAAAATTTTATATTAATCAAAAATCTGTTTTTATCAATCTTAAATAAATAAATACACATATGCACTCAGTCATATTATATATATATTATTGTTCATGTTCATTATGCAGGTTGGATAGCCTTATAATGGAAGCAATAGCTAGTTTGAGGGAGCCTGGCGGTTCCAACAAGACAAATATTGCAGCTTACATAGAGGTATAGTTCATTGTTGAATCCTAAATTCTTTCTTGTTTGCTTGTCATTTGATTCTTTGTTACATGTTCTACTCTTCTGACTTTCTTGATCATAGTGGATCATTATTAACAAACCTTGTTGAGGAGGATTAGAAGCTCTCCTAACCTTGTGGTTTTAATCGTAGAGAAGCTGTCTGTTTTAATTTACGGTATATTAATTGAAAGACACTCTACCATTCTCCATTCAATGATTTTTCTTTCATTTTCTTAGTTAAGATCTGATTTCTGATTTATGTTATCTTTCTGTAATATAAATGGTTATGTTCAACTAATGTCAGTTGTACCTTTAGTGAACATTGCTTATTAGATAAGTTTAAGATTAGCTTGTGATGAATTGCAGTATATTTTATGATATATCATTAAATTTATGGATGCTGGATGGGACTAAAAATCAACAAATATAAAGGGGCCAGGTATAATTTTGGTAAAAAAATCAATAGGAATCTAGAATTGTCAGAAAGCAAGTAAGCTGACACGTGCTAATGTGTCTTGTGTGTGTTTTTATTTTGTCCAAAGTGCTATAGTGTGTTGGAAGACCTTGTTTTAATATTTTCATCTCTCATTTTGTGCGTAGTTTTGACAACTGCTACCTGTAGAGAAGGTTTGTGAAGAAGGTGAAGGGATGAAATGGTTACTGTTTATGTATTTTTATTAGTTAAATTTATAATTTTGATGATGCTTTTAGAGTGGTTACTGGTACCGATACTGAATATATAAGCTATCCCCTGTTTTTCCATGGCTGTCTATTTTATAGGCAAAGTAAACTAGTGGGATCCATTGTTAACAATCTTCGAATTTTCCTGATAGGACTGTAATTTTACCTTAACTTTGAAATTTCCTATAGTAGCTTTATATTGTCAAGATACTGCAAATATCTTTATTGAATGCTAAAAGTTGGTTTAAATCTGCTAAATGGACTGTAACTCTATGTATCTACCATGATTATATTGAAATTGTCTGAAAGGATCTGATAAATTCTTTCAAAAGTGTTGCCTAATAGTATTGAAATTAAATATCTATTTCTGATTGATATTTATTGATATTTTTTACTAAAATTTGAATATTTGCTTGGAAGCTGTTTTGTTCTGTATGATCAGTGAAGGATACTTGAAGAAAATGAGATCCCTTTAAATATGGGATAAGTTGGGTCCTACACCTTTGAGATCATTCTATACCATGGAGGGTTTTGTCATTTTCCCTTATGATCCATTTGTTCAGAAGTGTTTGGCTATTGGCATACATTTTCTTTCCTTGATACTAATGAGTAACGATTACAATGCCCCTGAATATGATGCTATTTCAATACCATATATGGGATCTCTTTTTGTTGTTTATGGTATGTTGTTTGTGAAACTCAAGTTCTTGATATCATTAGAATTTATCGGATTCTTTTGGCAGGATGATGCTATGATTTATATTTTAAGACATGATTTTTATATTGTTTCCAACTTGTTGAATTTCATTGCAAAATAAACTGTAGGACCAATATGGGGCACCTTCAGATTTCAGAAGGTTGTTGTCGACAAAACTGAAATCATTGACAGCAAGTGGAAAACTGATAAAGGTATATTTCAGATATGCAATTTTTATGATGGTCATTACCAATGTTCCCTACTGATGCAAAACTTGTTTGGATCACAAAAATTTAATCTATATGCAATTTCGTATGTTATTCTACTGAAATGGGACTTTCCCCCCTGTTGGTATGTAATTTTTGATGTCATAAAATGCCCACTATTGTTCCTGTAAAAGAGAAAATTCCATTCTAATCTTGATCTCTTCGCTGACTCCTACTATCAAGCATATTTTTTTTCCAAAGCTTAAGCTTTTACCAAATGCACAAGTTTTGCAATTTCATTTTCCCTTCTGCGAAGTCATTTTACCACATTTGATTGTTTATACTTTATAACGTAGAAGTAATGCGCTTTCCTTTTTTTATGACTTGTACATTTGTGCTAACTGCTTTAAGCCTTAAATATATTGATAATGTAAAACTCTTAGTGCTGTGCCCGCACCTTCTTTGCCTTGAGAAGATTAAAATGCTAGTATGACATCTTGAAAGCTTGGTCACAGTTCTGGTGAGCTATGAAGTGTAAAGTATTGAAGAACTCCTGCTATAAAGATGTTTTGTTGGATGCTGAGAAGGGTTGTGGCTCTTATTTGGTGAAATATGGTGATATGGTCTATAACCCTAAGGAGGATAACATATACTCTAGAAAATAATGTCATTGGAGCTAATTCTACAGTAAATGATATTCGTGTCATGATTTCTATCTCTTCCATGGCACAAGAGTGGGTTGCCAAAACTTTGAAGAAACTCTAAATATTATGGTGTTGTAAAAGGGGTAGGGTAAATGATGGTGTAGAGGTTCCCATAGATGTCGGCTGGGAAAGGAATTATCAAAATTGATCTAGGATAATTCTTTTCAGGTTCATTTTAGCTGTATGGTAAATTGTTACATTTTTCCTCTGTGCTTGAGAATTATGAAGGAGAGTAGCTTGGCCTTGATGTGAATCTTTGGGATTGCATTTGATAAAAATGAATAATCTAGAAACTGATTCGGGAATTGAGTCTCCAGTGCTCACTTTTTATAGATTAATCATTTAAAAAGTACAAATATAGCCGGACCTCTTCTGGGAATCAGGAGATGAACACCAGAAGGGCCCCATACTTATGGATTGGCGAGAGGGAAAGAATGACATTTAGCAAGCTAGAATTGTGAGGAAATAAAAATACTAGTGGCTTTTTAGCAAGGGATTCTTATATCCAACCCAGTTATCTAGAATCAACTGTAGTTTTATATATAATCATGTGAGCTTTACATGCATTGTGGTGGATGCTGTATCTTTTTTGTTTAAATTCTATTAGAGATCTTACTCTTGGCTGTGTTTGGTTTTACAGGTGAAACGAAAGTATAGGATTCCTCCTCCGCCAACATATCCAGACCGGAGAAGAAACTCATCTTTGTTATTGACAGACGGAAGGCAGAGAATCCCTATGAAGATGGACAAAGATGAGGCCAATGTCATCACAAAGTCTCAGATAGATTTAGAACTAGCAAAGATAAGGTCAATGACAGCACAAGAGGCAGCTGCAGTTGCTGCTCGAGCAGTTGCAGAAGCGGAAGCTGCCATAGCAGAAGCTGAAGAAGCAGCAAAGGAGGCAGAGGCTGCTGAAGCTGATGCAGAGGCAGCACAAGCTTTCGCAGATGCTGCAATGAAGACACTAAATGGAAGAAACACTCCAAAATTGGTTAGTCTTTTATTGTCTGATACATCAGTCAATATCAGTATGGTGGCAAAATCATGTGTTTCATTTATTGTGTCTTATTTCTCTTCCATGCAATTACCGGACTTGCAGATAGTTTAATACAAAATTTATAGCAAATCACATTATTCCCAAGCCATGAACAATATGACTCATTCTTCAGATTTTATAAGACACAGGAAATATGACTTAGAGGGTGAATCTTGGAGCAACGGTAAAGGTTGCTGCCATATGATGTAGAGGTTGTGGGTTCAAATCATAAAAACAGACTCTTTACTTGTGGAGGGTAAGGCTATGTTTGCGTGTACCTTTCCCTTCCCAAATCTCACTTGGTGGTAGTCTTATGCACCGAGCCACCCTTTTTTTATTGGTTTGGTGATAAATTTGTCAAATATATAAAGTCATTTTCTTAAGTTCTTTTTCCATCCTAGTTGGTCATCCATGCATATGGTAAGATCAGACTTCAGCTGTGTGGCCTGATTTGGGGAGATTTGAAATTGCAGAGGCACTCCGTAGAGCTGATGCGAGCTTGATAGGAATGACTTAGAGAGGAGCAATGGACCAATGCCAAGGACTGACAGCCAGCTAGATATTTCTCATTCGCTGATCTTGTTTATACTGTACATATTTTGAGGGTCTTTCTCCCTATATGATACAGGATTCATCGTTATCGATAGGTTTTTGGTAAGGTTTTGTACACATTTATAGAATTCTAGTAAATTCTAAAGAGATGTTGTTTTAGTGTATATTTATTGCTGATCGAACATTGTCAATGTAGAAAGTAAACTTAAATGATCAGTTCAGAATTCTGCTGAGACTGGCAGCTTGATTAGTTTATACTTTACTCCCTTTCACTGAAATATATATATTTTTTAATTTGAAAAAGTTGAAACAAAGTCGCCCCCAGTAAATTCTCGTTGGATACATGCTTTTGAGATGAGTTGGAAGAAAGTGAATTCTTTTTAGATGCTTATGCAGAACGATTCTTATTTTTTCTAGATCCGTTACAGGAAATTATAAGAATTAAATATTCACAGTTTAGTTTTAGACATGTAACTTGTCATATTAAATTTATCTTATATTTCTATGCAATATAAATCGAATGGTAAAATTCAACTTTAAGTTGATTAAAAACATTTTTAGGTAACTATATGAATGAAGCCATGCGGCATCTGCAGGGAAATATGGAACACTTAAAACTAACTGGGTTTGGAAGTGCAAACTGGTAATTTAGAGTGATCATAGAAGTCAAAAGCATAAAGGCGAAATAATAGAAAAATATCACTTGAAATTTAAAATCCCTTTGACAACAACAAAAGTAATAAAACAATTAACAAATTATTTTACCGTGAAATCGCCTATTTGAGATTTTGAAATTTAAATGGTATTTTCTAGAAATTATTTCAAACATATATTCTAAGAGAAATGATGCACACTTATTATTTCCCCCCCCCCCCCCTTCTATAAGTACGTTAATCTGAAATAAAACATTAATATGAAATCAAATATTATCAAGTCAAGTTCAACTTGAACCAACATAATTATTTCTATCCACAAGGTTCAAACTCTCAATCTCACCTGAGGAGTCAAGTCTTTCCCGTTCAACGACAGCTTGGTGATGCACATTCTATCTTCAATCAGGACAAAACCATTGATGCACACCCGCAATACACAAAGTACACAAAGCAAAGTTTAAAATTATCAGATAATCAACGATCATGTCAAGTATTTACATTCTATCCTTCCCCTTATTTCACTCCTCTTTTTCAAATTTCATAACTAAATCTATCCTGGATCCTTTGTTCATCACTTGGAAATATACTCATCTTTGATATAGACCATCAAGATCAAACATAGATGGTATGGATTTCAATCTGAATTGATGTGATTGTAACCACTACAACACTCTATAATTACTACACATATATTGCAGAAACCAACTGCAAACCACAAGTCAATACAAGATTTTGTCTTTTATAATAACAGGAAGAAGTAAAAGATAACATTGTTCATAATAAGCAACATGACATAGCATACAAGCTGCAAGGAACAAAGCCGAAAACTGAATGTTTTCACTTTGCTCCCTATCTTCCCACTATTTACTAAAATCTAAACATGAGAGGATTCCATACAAACAACTTCTATATGCGTCCATCCCACAAGCAATCTGCCTGAACCTTCTCCCCTTTTACAAGCTTCTCAATTTCTGCAGGGGGGTTTAAACCTAACTTATGGGCTCGTTCCCAGCGAGCTAGTCTGCTCATCCCAATGCATGGTCCGTATGCCATATCCATGTCAAATTGACGCAGCATTTCTTCATGCTCATTGACATCATCTATTAACAAAGTAAGTATATTGAACTAGATATCAGATAACAACGGCCATTCTAGATCATCATGAAAATCAATCTTCTTTGCCATGCAAAACCAATTCATTTGATCAAGGAAAAACTGAATTCAGCAAAACAAAACGAGCAACAAGAAAATCTAAACAGCACATATCATGATAAAGTACCTTTCCCTTTCCTATAATAATTTTATATAGATAACTGTGCATTATGATTTCGATTACACCTTTCAAAAAGATCTGAGTAAAACATTAACATGTTAGAAACATTCCTATCTTGCCCGTTTCTTTTATTTGAGCATTTCAAATAGGTAGGGCAACGGAGAGTTCTACCTATCAGGACTTATTCAAGTAAGATGACTCGAGTCTGAAAGCACATCCTGTAGTGAAAACAAAATTCAACTTGTAACTCCTGAGAGATAGAGCACTGCATAGCATTACCCTTTACAAATACAGCTAAACATCACTGGCAAAGGGTTTCTTGGTTAGATGCAAAATATCAACCTTCAAGTGATTGACATGCGACTACAAGATGAATTCTAGATGAATTTCCTTTCTTTATATGTTTTTAAAAAACAACAATAATAATTAGTAAGAGACTTGATCAGTCCCAAAGAAAGTCATGCTCATCATCATTATATCAATATTATTGTACTATTATGATCCCATAATAATATGACTTTCCTCGAACTCCATGAGATTTCCCCCCTATTTTTTTCGATATTTCTTTACACATTTGATTAAGATTTGTGTGACCTCTTTGCTGCTTAAATCTCTTACACATTTCTAGTTTAAAGATATCTAGTTCTTAAGCATACTCGTTAACCCATTACAGAAACAACCCACAAGTTAGAGACTAGAACAATAACCGTCACGAATTACAACAGATACTTTAAAGGCCATTTTCGTAGTCAATCATCCAATCAAAAATAAATTACGCGGGGAAAAAATCATCTGCATTTTTTGTTTTTTTATTTTTCTGCTCAAAATCTGCAGTTAGATTGAAGAAAAGGAACAGCAAAGTAAACATAGACGAGAAGCCAAAAGAAATGCCAAGATTTAAAAAAAAAAAAAAAAAAAAAAAAACCTAGAATAGAGGAACATGTCGTTATCGTATCTAACGAGTGCCCATCAATAAAACAAAAACTAGTACGACTGAATCGACGAACATATGAAGAATGATAAGGACCTTTGGGGGACGAAGATTGGATTACATCGGGAGCAAGAGAGGTTGATTTCTTGGAGGATTTGGAGGAAGATTTGTTAGCTTTCCTCTGTCGGTAGAAACCCTTCATGTTTCCTGACACTGACGCCATCTCTCTCTGTCTCTCGCTTGCCCTCGCTTTTCAAATTTTGAAAATTTGAAGGTTGGATGGTTGATCGCATGAATGAATGGGGGCTCAATCTCCCAACTTAAAAAGGTTCCAAATTTTTTTTAGGTAAAAAAAAAAAATAATAATAATAAATAAATCAAATTTTCCACCCCATCAAGAAATCAGTAACAGGCCTAGACAAACTTTGGCAAAGGAGGATTATCGTCGTTGACGGGCCTATATGCTTCTAAAACTTGGGGCCATGATTGAGCCCGTTTTAAAATTAACTTGATAGTATTGAATTTTATATATGGGTAAAAATGTAAAAACAATTATGTTCAGTAAAAATTTAATTTATACACAATTTGGCTTTTGTCTCTTAATTTTAAATTTTGAAAAAATATTCTCTAATGTCAACATGTTAAGTTTAATTTTTAAAGAATAATGATGATAGACACAAATACCATTGAGACAAATAGTGATAAGGTTCAAGAATTAAAAAGATAATTGAGAAATAAAACTAAAACATTGTGTAATTTTAGAGAATCAAAAGTGCCCTGATTTTTAACACACCCTTACTGTCTTTAATATAGGACCTATTTGTTTAATTTGATTAGATTAAGAAAATTAATTAATATGATATATATTTTTCAAAACACACCAATAATCTTCCTAAATTCTTTTATTTCCTTTCCTTTTTGGTTGCTGAGAGAGCGTCAATATAAATAAATTTGAAAAAGAGTGATCAATATTGTAAATATATTTATATTTATAACTAATATTAACTCCCCAAACATGTCATATATCAATCGCTAAAGGGAGTATTAATCTATAAAAGAAAGATACAACCACTTCTTGCATCTTATAAAGGATAAAAAAAAAATAAGGCTAAATTACACTTTTAATCCTTTAAGTTTTACATAAGGTATACTTTTAGTCCCCTAACTTTATAAAGTATACTTTTGTTCCTAAAATTCTAACACCGTTAATGTTGCTAACAGAAAACACTAACGCAAACAAACTCAAGTGATGACTAATAATATTTAATTGCACATATTTTATATATTTTTCAATTTACCCATATTCTTAATAGCATTTAATTACATAGTCATCACTTAAATTTACACGGATATTTCTTGAGTTTGCATTTTCCGTTAGCAAAATCAACGATGTTAGGATTATAGGACTAAAAATATACTTTATAAAGTTAAAGGACCAAAAGTATACCTCATGTAAACTTAAAGGACTAAAAATATACTTTAGCCAAAAAAATAAAATGTTCTCTCCTTAGAGTATAACTGAGAATCAAGGCCGGCCTGGAGTAAGAAAAACATATGTTTTTTCAAACTCGGCCCAAGAGCACCAGGGCTAGGGCCAGCCCTACAAGGCCTGAAAGTTACTATTCCAAATTTTAACTATTTTTCCTATGTTTTTTCTTAAAGAAATAATTAGTAAATTACAACAATTAAAGTTCTAATTTATCAAATAAATATTGTCAATATTAATATCTAAACAACACGAATCATCTAACAAATAATTATATTCACTAATTCGCAATCAAAAGTAAACTATTGTCCAAAAATGACTCACATAAAACATAAGAAACATACCACTAAGCAATATTAGTATGATGACTATCATTGTTATCTTTTGTGCTACTATCATCAATTTCAAAGACATTTAATTATACTTCAGTTTAAGTATTAGGCTCTGTTTCATGAATAAGAATATTATAAATTCATTCATTCGCATCATGAACACATTCATTAAAAATGCCCTAGCTCTTTTAAGCCCGAGGCTCTACAAGACTTATTTCATTTAGTTATTCTAATTTTCAAGTTCAGCCTTTGAAAGGTCAGGGCTTAAAGGGCCGACCCGATGTGCTCGGCCTAATTTATCAACTCTACCTTAGAGTTTGTTCACATTTTGGTTCCTATCATTTTATATTGCGGATTTTGGTACCTCAAAGGGCAAATGGTCCAAATCTTTTTTGATTTAAAATACAGATTATTAAAAAAGATAAAAAGAGTTACATAAAAAACACAAATATATTAGGGCTTCAAGAAACTAACCCAAGAATTGCTAGATAGATCACAAGCTAAAGACACTATACACATAGAAAGAAACTAAAGACAAAAAAAGGGTTAAAGGCAATTTAGCCTCAGAAGTTGACATTGAGAGATAATTTTGCCCTGAAAATTTTCTAGCGCAATTTTGCTACAGATGTGTAAAAAATGGAGCAATTTTGTTCTGCCTGTTCTGACCGTTAGTTGAGCAAATGTACTAAACTGACCGTCCATATGTTATCCATGTAATTTTTATTAAAGTGCAAATTTATTTCACAAGTTCTTTGTGAAAATTTTTAAAGCAAAATTGACCCTTAACCCACAAAACAAACAACGAGGATCTTAAAAATGGGAGAGTCATACACAGTGCTGCATTCGATGGTTGCGTCTTCGCTCCAACAAACAAATCGGAAAGCAATCGAAGGGCTCCCAAAAAAAAGAGGAGAGGTATTTTGGAATACCTCATTTAAAATTTGAAGCAGATCATCACTTTGTGCCAGTTCGAACTCGGAACTTGACAGGTGAGAGCAACGTACTCTAACCAGCAAATCCCAAGTCGAATGACGTCCAAACTTAAAATGAAAGAATCAAACAGATAAACAGCAATTATACAATAATATAATATTTAAACTTTATACAAGATAATGGCTGTATTTGTTTTAATATTCAATGGGTGGCATATGACTATTTAATATTTCTAAAACGTTATTTTTTTTAAGAAAGTTTGTAGCAGTAACATGACTTGCTCAGTATGCACATATGATGCATAACTTTATCTTGTAGTCTCCTTTGACCTGTTTGGTTTTATCCACTTCAGTGTGCATCTTCCTTTTCTTTACCTTTTAACCTTTTTTTTTTCCAGGTAACAAAACAGCGTTATATTTACTTGGTTTAAAAATTATTGAAAGGAAAAAAGAACAGAATAAGAAAAAGCATGTGCACCAAAACTTCACAAGAGATATATAATGCTGAATTATTAACTCTTCAAGCCCCCTATGTTTCTAAATCCCAGTGAAAAATCATATTTTGATAGTACACTAGTACAAAATTACAATGTCCCAATCAGATATTTGATGCCAAAACATAAAATATACCTGCAGTTAAAAGTATGTACCATGTTTCTGCTAGCTGACATAAGAAAACAACAATGAAACAAATGGGATATAACGTATGAATACACACTTTACAATCTGGTCGTAACACTAACATAAATGGTAAAATTTTCTATAACTAATCAAGTTCTAGTCTTTTTTCTTGACTTCTGATTTTACATAATCAGGTATACAAGATGACCAATAAACTGGCAACAAAGTGCAAGCAGCTTGTATCAGAAGTCCAAGGGGAAGTCTTGAGAAGTCACTTGCTGTTACCTTAATGAAAGATGCAAGGGCAACGCCAAGGTATCCACTCACTATTAGTGAGAGGGATACGGCGGACATGAGGAACGCCATTACAGATCCCTCACAGCCTGGTGGACAGAGCTGTGCTACTAAGATCATGAATGGCAGAATCTTGAAGAAGAATAAAACCTCCAAGAGTCCTGAGAAGATTATGACGTAGAGCGAGTCGGGCACACCCAGCTGCCGATAAAATCCTCGTACAAACAAGAAATCAGAAAACATGAAGATCGCCATTGTAACTTGAATGGCTGATATGATTTTCCTTGGGGGGATTGATTTCAGACGTTTGTTATAAATGATGCCCCATAAAAGCATCGCCACCTGGCCAAAAACCTTGGATATACCCAGTACGGATGAGTGAATTTTCAAATACTCTATCTGGTAAAAGAACATGGTGCCTGTAAGTGCAGGAATGATGGCATAAGATGCTGCAAACCATGATATTGAGAATGCAATCTCAGGTTTTCTCAACGCAACTGATAATTCCGAGAGTTGTTTCCTTATCCCAACAGATGGACTCCCGGGAAGCCCAAGAGAGTTCTCACGAACAGAAATGGTTAGAAAAAATTGGAGAGCAAGAAGAAAGCCAAAAAACATGAACAAAGATTTTGAATCGATCCAGCCAATTGCGATGCCTCCAAGGAGGTTTCCGAGGATTCCTCCTAAAGAGGAAGCTATCCAAACAAAGGACTGGAGACTGCCCGAGGACTTGGTAGAGGATTGTGGCTTTTTACTCATCTCTGCCACAATTGCATCATTTGCTACCTCAGCTATAGATGCACCAAGGTTACTAAGGAGGAGGAATAGGGAGAAAGTGAGAATTCTCATGCTTTGTGGTGAAATTGCTATGGCTAGCCATGACACTGCCTGCAAGAAAGCTGCAAATCAGATATGAGAAAATCTTTTAGACAATAGTTACAGCATTTGTAGAAATATGAAATGCAATGATATTAAGAAAACCCAAAATAACTTTCAGTTCTCAATTGTAGTTTTCCATTAACTTCTTACACAAACTTTTTACTGATGAAATATGCTGCTCCTTCCTGACATGGGGGAGGAGAATTTTGAGATGGTACATTGATAAAGTGATTACTAGATTACTAAGAATTTGATGCTCTAAGGAAACAACCCTATTCTCTTAGCAATGAAATTAAAGAGAAAACGAGTAAAGAAGCTTCAGAAACTTCACAAGTCAGGAACCCAGCGCCCTGAACCTTTAAATTTTCTAGAACTTAAGTCTCTAAAGTAGAAGTAGACTCCACTTCTTTCTCTTCAAGGTAAAAACTAATAAGGCAATTGAGAGAATGAAGAAAGAGAAAATGACCAACTAAAATGTATAATATCAAGAGATACAATGAGGGTACGTATAACACTAACCACACAACCTCTATTTTTCACTAATAACATGACCTCTCAAAAAAACTTGTACCCTTTATCTTGGGTGCGCAGCAAATAAGTATTCTTAACCTCCAAGACTTTCCCAAATGCTAAGTGCTTCTTAAAAATGACAATCAAAATCCAGGAATGACACAGTGGGTGCCGAACAAGAAGATTTCATCAAAGTTGCTCTTTCTCAGTGAGATGTTCAATGGAGTGTCAATACAAAAGGACAATTGCATGAAATTTTATCCATGTTGAAGTTGAGCTTGACATAAATAAAAAATCAGATAAAAATCATATAAAAAGCAACTGAAATACAGAAATTCTTAAGCCTTAATCCCATAGAAATTCAATCTAGAGATACAGATTGGAGTGCAGCTATGTAGGGATCTATAAATGAATGGAAACAAATGAATTATAACATTTTTCTTCCAATATTACCGAGTAAATTTAGAGAAAAGAGAGAAATGTTTTTTGATTATTTTATCTTTCTCATAACACATAACAACTTGGTAAGAATCTCCTCCTTTAACAACAACAACAATAAAGAAACAAAATAAATTGATTTGATGGAGAAAGACAAAACAGATTCATGCCACCCTCAAAATAGAGAAACAATATAAATTGATTTGATAAGACACATGTCAAGAGGACTAAGCACACTATATGGCTGGAGAATGAAAATAACGAGCAGGGATAATTTTGCTATGAGGGTAAGATCCTTCTCCAGACCCTTTATGAGTCACCCCCATTCAATCCTCGACTCATTAATTTGGGAAGCACAAAAATTAAGTTTTGCTTGAGTAAGAATTGTTTGAAAGGTCACTTCTGGCACTCACCTTTTAAACAAATACAAATACAAATAATGGCCCAAGCCTTCAAGCAATCCCACTCCACTCCATTCCCCCTTAAAGAACGCTTCCAAACATAGTGCTATGTCCACGCACTGTCTATATGATGACCTCTATGCCAAGGAATCATAGGAATCATGGATATAAAAATTATCTAACCCACCATTCACGCAAAAGTTTTCAAGTTGAATCTGCATCGTATAAGATACAACTTAATGGTATTACAAAGCAAACATAGTAGTATCACGGAAGTTATTATCAGAAAACTTGCAAACTTTAACACCGGAGATCAAATAAGAATCAGTAAAAGCAGAAAAGAAAGGTACAGATTCCGGAATCTCACATCTACTTTATATTAATTTTCTTTATGCCTCTCTAAAGCAACCCAAAGCCAAGGCATTCGGGAGGCGTCTCAGTCAATTATTAAGAAAAAAATAGCATCTATCTAAGAATTTACATTTATGCGTAAACAAAATAGACAAGCACAAGTATCTTCACCACTTCGCATTCAGCAACAACATATAACGAATCATCGGAAAAATTACCCAAAAAGAAAAGTTTCATCGATCAAATAGAAATGAATTACCTCCGAGGGCGATATAGGGAACTCGATGCTGGCCGGAGATATAAACAGCATCGGAAACGAGGCCATAAATAGGTTTTCCAACCATGGGAAGATTCGCTGAATTCTGAAGAACCTGAAGAGTAGAAGGATCCACATTGAGGCCATCCTTGAGGAAGAAGTTCACAATGAGCCATGGGAAGCACCTAAATCCCTGAACCCAAAAGCCCATACCCAGAAGCTTCCCGATCGGATTTCCACCACCATTTGTACTGGTAGTAGCCGAAGAGACCATTATGCTCCGATTTGTGAGCAACAATTGACGCGAAGTTCTGAAAATCAGAGAGGAAACAGATTTGAATTTAACGCGAGAGTGTTTGATTTAGTGGAGTCAATCATGGGGCTTTGAAGTAAAGCGTATTAATATAGTTATGGCCGCTCGTCGTGTATCTTCCAAACAAGAAGAAGACGTTAATAAAGCGACACTGGTGCGTTAGGTGACACGTATGATTGTAAAATAAGGGAAACTATTACTGTATGACACGTGCTTCCCACTAGGCACTAGTGACTTTCGTTATATAATATATTTTTTATTTAAATTGTGGTCTTTGTAAATCCCGGCCGACCACAAGGAAAGAAAAAAAGCCTTGTAAGCTTTTTCTACTTTTCTTTTGTTTTTGGTAATGAATGACCCTATTACCTAATTTAATTAGGTCAAGAAAATTAATTTAACAAGTAACCCTATTACCTAATTTAATTAGGTTTAAGAAAATTAGTTTAAGAAGTAATATGTATTTTTTAAAATATTATAGTCATTTACATTAATTTTCTCATAACAATATGTCTCCTCTTTAATTATTTTAATATTTCTCTGTTAGGGAACATTAATAAAGTTTGAATAGGAAAATATTGATAAGCATAAAAATATATATTATATTTAAAATCAATAAATATCAATTCCCCAAATATTCTTTTTTGAGAGATAGATAACTGAATTATATTGAGTAAATATAAGTAACACTAACCTTTTAATTAATATATTATATATAATTAATGAATAGCAAAATGAAAAAAATTTTATTAAATGTTTAGATAATTATTGTCAAAACAGTTATAAAAAAATTAGGGAAAATCTTCCCCAGGACTAATTAAACAAAAAAAATGTTAAAAAAGACCCCAATAACTTTCATATGTCAGAAGATGTGAATGTGTGATAAAAAGATAAATTTTATCTTTTCATCATACATTCACATGGGCCTTTACTGATATGTAAAGTTGTTGAGACCTTTTTTAATATTTTTTATTTAATTGGGCTTTGGGGAGAATTTTCTCAAAAAATTAAAGTAATTCAAATTTTATAATTTTATAAAAGCAACAAGAGGGAGTACTGAGGATTGGAGGGAGAAATATGAATATAGAACCTTGATGTGCCATATCTCTACGTGTACGACACAGGTTAAAAAGAAGCCTTCTTTATGCTTTAAATTGTGGTAAGCTTTTTCTACCTTTTTTTTAAAAAAAAAAGAAATTATTTTGAGCTGGTGGAATGTGCCAGGTAGATGAAAGAATATTCTCTGATTTTAAATAAAGACTCTTTATACACACACAAAACAATTAAAAACCTGAGTAAAGAGTGATAATTATTTTTAGTGTTAAAAATCATTTTTGTTTTGGAAGTTTTGACTACAATACCTGGAATTAATTTTGAAATACCTGGAAGTAATTTTGAAGTAAAATTGTTCTGGAAGTTAATAAAACGTAACAATTTCTCCCATCCATTAATCATCTATTAATTTTGACTGTTAAGTTTAACTAATATACACATGTGGCATCAATGCTTGCCCCCTCATCAATCAAAACAGGGTTAAGTATTATTTTTTCTTTAGAAGTTTTCGTTGAAGAGCAGCAGGTATCTAGAAATTTTTTAAGGAGCAATTTTTCCCCAAAAGTTTACAAAACTTGGCAATTTTACCCTAGAAGTTTGCAAAACGTGGCAATTTCGGTGATTTTAGGAGAGGTTAGCCTAGATCCATCTATATAAAGGTAATTATTATTATTATTCCTTTGTCCTTACCGAACCAATTTTTAAGACAATTCATATCTCATTTTGCTTTTCATTTGCTTAAATAATAAGAGATGCCTTCTTTGAGTTTTTTGATAGACCTTTCAATCCCTTTAACTAGTTCGACTTCACAAATTTTGGCCGTCTTGAGCGCAACGTCTCAAAGATCTCCCTCTCTAACTCCAACTCCGACCATTCTAATGTTGGCTTCTTTCTCTATACCCTTGATTCCCGGCTTTGAGTCCTTTAACAATTCAACAAAGACGAGATTTTCTGCGTCCTTCAGTTTGATCTTGTTGATTCTGTTTATCCCTTTAATTCCCTCAATACAGATGATTCCTTCAATAAGACGAGATTGATCTCTTTCCTTATTCATTTTTTTGTTCTCACTGTATTGGGCTAAGTGACGCCCTCAATGATTCCTTTAACAAGAAAGAGATGACGAGGTGTGATGTCACAAGTCATATTGGGCTAAGTGATGTGGATGATGAGGTAGTATGACATGTGTTGTTTGACTGATTTAATAGTCAAATTTAATATTAGGGGAAGGTAGGGAAAATTTGCTACGTTTTATAAATTTCCATGGTATAGCTGCTCTTAAAAAAACATTTGGATACCCACTGCTCATTAGCGAAAACTTTCAGGACAAAAACGATATTTAATTCTATTTTGATTGATGAGGTGGCATGTCACATGTGCATATCAATTAAACTTCACGGTCAAAATTAATAGAGAGGCAAAATTGCTATATTTTGTAAACTTATGGGAAAAAACGCTCTTAAAAAAACTTCCGAATACCCACTATTCTTCTGTAAAAACTTATTGAATAAAGATGATACTAAACCCTTATTTTTTTTATACGGTGCTGGATGCAATTAAGTTGAAGCACCAATGGCAACCGAACACTATTTAGGCAGACCTAAAACACCTAACATTTTCAATATTTTTTTAATTGTAACTTAGCATCTGGTGGTGCCACCATGCAAGCATTTCATATGTTAGGTCATGGATCATTGCTTCACTTGGTAAAAACAATTCCTAAAATTTTTATGCACATATCCATAGTTAAGAAAACTAATATTTATAAAATAAGAATGAATTGCAACAACTCAAGATACAAAAAATTTAAAAAAAAAAAATTGAAAAATTGTATTGCCTGTTGCCGGAAACAGTATAATTAAAATGAACTGAAGTTATCATACCTAAGTATGAGGTCGCTTAGAGGAGGGGAAAAAAAATACATGTGAAAAACTAATATAAAAACATAAAAGCTTATGATTTTACAAGTATAAAAAAGATTTTTTAGACCAAACGAAAAACGCCTCTTAAGACTATATCTGAGACCAGTCTTAATACATACAGACAGTCTTAAAAATCTGTTATTTTTAAGACCAGATGTGTAACCAGTCTTAAAAATACTTTTTAGACAGGAAATTTAAAATATAAGATCTTAAAAGTCAGAAAGTCTCTTTCTATCACATAAAAAAAAGGACTTTTAAGACCGGATGCGTAATCTGTTACTTTTAAGACCGTATGCGTAACATTTTTTGTTACAAGAAAAATAAACTTTTAAGACCGATTGTGAAAACACATCCGATCTTGAAAGTCTCTTTCTATCGCAAAAAAAAAAAAAAAAAAAAAAAAAGAAAGAAAAGATTTTTAAGACTGGTTGTGAAAATACATATGCTTTTAAAAGTTTCTTTTTATCGCAAAAAAAGAAAGGATTTTTAAGACCAAATGTGAAAACACGTCCGGTCTTAAAAATCTCTTTTATTGCAAAAAAAAAAAAACAAAAAAACAGAGACTTTTAAAACCGGACATAAAAACACATCCGGTCTTAAAAGTTCCATTCCAACACCAAAAGAAAAGAAAAAAAAAAGTATGGTAAGCTTGACGAACATTTTGTTTCGAGCATCTCTGACTACAACTAGACATTCGAAAAGGCCAATCAACGAACGAAATACTGTAATGGTTAAAGCTGATAGAATTACAGCAAAACAGGTACTTTAAATAGGTTTGATGAATATTTAAGAATATCGAAGACGATAATATTAGAGAGAATGAGAGCGGAGTGAGTTCCATGGCAATCAGTATGGGCATCGCCTTAAAATTAATTAATCCGTTAGTCCTAAGCCTGATTTCTATTTTAGCCTAATTAGATTTCATCACAAATACTCATTAAACTTTAAATAGATAATGTATATAGAAAATGTTTGTAAAATTTTAAGCCACAAGATCTCATTTCGAGATTTTTAATCGTCAAGTATTTACAATGTTATACTTCGCTCTGATGCCAAACTCTAATATTGGTAATATCGGACAATGATACCTGAATCTGATGTCGGTAATATCGGAATATGATATTGGACTTGATATCGTTAAGAAATTGCTGTAATTTGGAAGAGAGACAAAAGTTAATGTGAAAGAAAAGAGGAGAAACAAAGATTGACATAGAAGAATAGGATGACACTTTTTTTTTTGTCCAACAGGTTCATCAATATTTTTTGTTGTTGTCCACCTGATTTGAAACAACCACCATTAAATAAATAAAATAATCATATTTAGCTAAGTCATTAACTTAATTATGCCTCAAAATTTATGAAAAATTTAAAATTTTATCAGAGTATGCATAATGAGTACTAACGTGGCAATATACAATTATTTAGCATAAACCAAAGGAGATAGAAGCACTACTTTTACCAGAGTAGTCTAAGCTTCTGAGGCTGTCCCTGATAGACTCGGACGTGAGCTACCACCTGGAAAAATTTTGTAACCATCAATTCAGCTCATTACGAATATCAATAAGTGCTAGTGAGGTGCCAAATGGATTTAAAACAGTTCATCTCAAATAAACAATTCATCAACATCCTCATTATATAATATCACATAATGCTTTAGTATCATGATCGGATGTAAAATATGCAATACCCAAATACCTCCATTCACGCCAGCCGAACCGCCTTATTTCCCTGTAACTAGACTCATGGGCTAAGTTATATCCATGTTACTGGTTACTCCAAAAGCTCACTAGTCAACTGATGAGGATTAGCCAAAATCCTCAGAGAACCTACCCTAGACCATGGGTCTTTTCCCCACTTTACTCCAGTGAGGTGTCGTAAGCCCTATAAACTGTGGGCTGGTCCCAATCAACTGGTGGGACAATAAAAAACCAACCAATATGCACCAATGGAGGTCTCACCACGTGGTGGAAAATAAATATCATATTTCCTCCCAATCCTTCCCTTCCTCATGATTTTCATGATGATTCAATGTATATAATTTCAGTTTTTTTAAAAAAAAATCCACATGGCAAGAATTTATTTAAAACATTCATAATTAATATGAAAAATACTCAAAAGCAGTATATTGATATCATAATAAATGGAAAGTGGTTACCTCTCACCCGAGCTGACTATTTTATATGACTTTTAATCTAAGAGCTCAATAAACGCCATAAATCAATCTATCACAATCAATGTTCTACCCGTTAATAACTCTTTAAAACTCTACATATTTATACAAATTTTGATAATAATTTGGAATGCTTGGAGTGGGCAATTTACTGAAAATTTAGGGAGACCATTTTAACTCTGACTTTTCCTTAATAGCTCCCTTTCCTATTTATTATTTATTCCTCTTTCTCTCATTAAATTATTATTATTATTATTATTCCTTTATTTTATTGATTTGAACTCTCTGAACTCCCCAATAACAAACACCACAGGAACAATTCTTTAATAAGGAGTTTAATAATTACTACTTATCATAAATTATAATATTTATCATGGCTTTCCTAAAATATAACATTAACATATATATGATTTAGAACCCTGAATTCAATAAATACAAACACACAAAATACTCTTTAATATATGATTATCCTAACACTTAAAAATGTTTTGAATAGCTTCCTCTCTAAACTAAAATTTCCAGATGAAATCATGTGATCTTATCATTCAAAGCATAGATAATAATAATAATACCATAAGTCCTAATTTGGCCGTAACCAATCAGCAAATATATGATATATATGTATTTATCCACATATATATAGATTCATGACAGCTTAATACTTCTCTTTTGTTCCATGAATTTCTTTGCAACACACACACACATATATATATGGGGTTTGGTTTTCTCATATTGCATGAGAAAACTAAAATTCCTACACACACATGAAATGGTGGGACCCACATATACATATATAAATTACTATATATATATATATATATATATATGTGGGTCCCATCATTTCATGTGTGTGTGACATGAGAAAACACTTCTCCTACAATATGAGAATATGAGAAGTGTTTTTCCCTACACACACACGTGTTGAAGAAAACACTCAAAACTTTGACTGCGAAATAACCTTTAGTGGCATGAGATATATATCTATTTATGTGTTTTGTGCAACAGCTCCCTTGTAAGCAATTCATACATTATCATTTATATATATTCATGCATAAACTAAACTGCCCTCCCCCAACTAACAGCGATACATACACGCACAGCCCAGTTTTTGTTCAGTTTCAGCGACTTCACGGCATATATATATATATATATATATATCAACAGCATTTTCCTTTCCTTTAATCCATATGCAGCACGTTATATATATGTAGGCGTTGAGTTAATTCTTATATATATTTGATTATATATAGACCTATAGCAAAACACGCACAACACGATAGAATAAATTTAGAAGCATTCGGGAAACTCAGAGAAGTAGGAAGAAAATAACACACATACCCACAAAAACTGAAATGGGAGACGAAGAGAAAGCAATGCTAGAAGAACAAGATGAGATGATCACCAAAAGTTCACTAACGGAGTTGACTAGGTGGAACAGAAGAGTACTATCTGGTGTTTAGCTCTCTCTCTCTCTCTCTCTCAGTTTCCTCTCGGTCTAACTTCTCTCACTCTTACTTTCTGTTTCTGTTTCCTACGTTCACACTCTCTGTTTTCCAAGTTTTCTGGCCGAAAAGAATGAATCAACCATGAAGGGACATAATGGCGCATGAGAGAAATAGTGGAGTGCTGCCCTCTTCCCCTGTTACCGACAGCAACAAGCAGAGGGAGTGATTTCAGTTAGCTCCTCTCTTCTCTTTCGCTTTCATCCGCGTCTCTCTCCCTCTCTTTGCTCTCCTTCTGCGACTCTCTCCCTCTCTTACACTCTTAATCCCCTCCACTTTGGCAGCACAAGCATTGAATCCGATGCATGGTATGAATGAATACACACACACACACGCCCAGCTGCAATCTCCTATCCTAAAAACTGACGGGCAAAGGAAGAAAACCCAGCAGATAATGGCGATGGGCTCGAGACGTATGGGACAAGTCTGAGGAAGCATGGACTGTTCTTGCGTGTTTGGTTTCTCTGTGCTTTCGGCTCTGAGCTTTTCTGCGTTTCTGCTTCCCTTACTTTTACTGTTTTACGTCATTGACTGAAGTTTGGGTTGGAGATTATCATGTGTTGGGCTGGGTAATAGGTGTGGGCCGAAAAGAAGCCAGATACGATGGCGAGAGAGTTGCTGGAATATAGACACATTTAATGATGTTTGTGTGATGCATTTGCTGCGTTTTGGCGAACTGGAAGAGAGAGGAATAATGATATTGCAGAATTAATATAATTGGACTGCACCTTTGGTTTGGATAATGATATTGGGCTTCCGTGTTATTGTTTGTGGGCAGAAATGATGAGTGATGATGGGTTGCACGTTGGGCTTGGGTCATTGGGCTGAGAATAAGAAGGTTAATTGGGATAGTATTTATATGTATGCATAGATATAAATTTAGTATCTCAATTAAATATTAAGAGGGTGTTTAAATAAATAAATAGAGTTAAAGTGGGTGTTTTTTTTAATTCAAATTTTCCAATACTTAATTTAATAATTATTCTAAGAAAATTTTGCAACTTAATCTTCCATAATTTTAGGCCTAATTATTCCTTATTTTGGTTTTTTTTGACCTTATTCTTCCTCTTAATTAATTTATTTCAGTCATAGAAGATTATTTCCATAATTAATTCTTAATTTCCCAAAATCAAAATTTGGGATGTCACATGATTCATCAATGAGAACTTTCAAACTGAACGAAAAACGCCTCTTAAGACTAGATCTAAGACCAGTCTTGATACATACAGACGGTCTTAAAAATCTGTTACTTTTAAGACCGGATACGTAACCAGTCTAAAAAATACTTTTTAGATAGGAAATTTAAAATAGAGTTAAGTACCAATTTTACCCCGGAAGTATGCACCCAATAGCAATTTTGCCCTAAAAGTTTTCGGCGTAGCAATGTTGCCCCTGAAATATCAAAACATAGTAATGTTGCCCCTCTGTTAAAAACCCTAACGGTCACCGTTAGTGTTTTTAACGAAGGGGCAACATTGTTACGTTTTGATACTTCAAGGGCAACATTTGGTACATTTTGGTGTAGCAATTTGCCCCTGAACTACGTGCCTAGGAGCAATGTTGGCCCTCTGTTAAAAACCCTAACAGTCAACGTTAGAGTTTTTAACGAAGGGGCAACATTGCTACGTTTTGATATTTAAGGGGTAACATTGCTACGCGAAAACTTCTGGGGCAAAATTGCTCCTAGGTGCGTACTTCCGGGGCAAAATTGATACTTAACCTTTTAAAATATAAGATCTTAAAAGTCAGAAGGGTCTCTTTCTATCGCAAAAAAAGAAAAAAAAAATTAAAGACTTTTAAGACCGAATGCATAATCTGTTACTTTTAAGACCGGATGCGTAACCCTTTTTATTACAAAAAAATTAACTTTTAAGACCAGTTCTGAAAACACATCCGTTCTTGAAAGTCTCTTTCTATCACAAAAAAGAAAAGAAAGAAAAGAAAAGATTTTTAAGACTGGTTGTGAAAATACATCTGATTTTAAAAGTCTCTTTTTATCACAAAAAAAGAAGAGATTTTTAAGACCAAATGAGAAAACACGTCTGGACTTAAAAATCCCTTTTTATTGCAAAAAAAAAAAAAGAGAAAGACGCGTCTTAAAAGTTCCATTCCAACACCAAAAGAAAAGAAAAAAAAAGTATGGTAAGCTTGACGAACAACACGTTTCGAGCATCTCTGACTGCAACATTAGATATTTGAAAAGGCCAATCAACGAACGAAATATTGTAATGGTTAAAGCTGCTAGAATTACAACAAAACAGGTAATTTAAATAGATTTGATGAATATTTAAGAATATCGAAGACGATAATATTAGAGAGAATGAGAGCGGAGTGAGTTACATAGCAATCAGTATGGGCATCTCCTTAAAATTAATTAATCCGTTAGTCCTAAGCCTAATTTCTATTTTAGCCTAATTAGATTTCATCACAAATACTCATTAAACTTTAAATTGATAATGTATATATAAAATGATTGTAAAATTTTAAGCCACAAGATCTTTCGAAATTTTTAATCGTCAAGTATTTACAATGTTATACTTCGCTCTGATGCCAAACTCTAATATTGGTAATATCGGACAATGATACCTAAATCTGATGTCGGTAATATCGGAACATGATATTGGGACTTGATATCGTTAAGAAATTGCTGTAAATTGGAAGAGAGACAGAAGTTAATCTGAAAGAAAAGAGGAGAGACAAAGATTGACATAGAAGAATAGGAGGACACTTTTTTTTTTTGTCCAACAGGTTCATCAATATTTTTTTGTTGTTATCCACCTAATTCATCGGAACTTTCGGTTCTCACTAATCCAAATTCACTTGAGTCAAGCTCAAAGTCGTAGAGAAGAAACTCCTAACACTATTTTCTCCGTTCCCACACCTCGGATATAGTTATGAGAGAGTAACTTAAATAGGTACTTTATATATCGCCCCCAAGCTTTCCGTCATTTATATAAAACCCAATGTTTACCTCTTCTTGAATATATTAATATATGCTAATAATTAAACGCAACAAAATATGTTCAAATTGAGAAGCTAAGCCATATTACAATGGAGCTTTGTCATTCATTTGGCCCCAAACATGATGTCTTAGACCTATATTATAGGTTAGTGGCATTGGAGTTTTCTTATCAATAAACGCCATCAACGTTTTAATTAATTATTAATCTTCTAATTGGTCTCAACAAGACAAGTCATATACTTATTAACTATGTTTCAACAAAAGTAAACATATCACTTAGGGTGGTTTAGTGTGAGGGATTTGGAGTAGGAAAAAAAAAATTATGAGTTGAATTTTAAAAAATTGAGGATGTAAGTCTATAAAATTTTATTAGAGATAAAGATGTTAGATAAAAGAGAAAAAAAAAATTAATTAAAAACTTTTAATCTCACTTTTCTAATTCTTTTCTTAAATCCAACTCATAAAATCCCCACCCATCCCTTGTTTCAACTAGCCCCTAACTAACAAACAAATCTATATATTTAATACACCCACCACAATATATACGTATTTGATCTTATTTATTAGTTCATTTTGACCAAAAAATTTAGTTATATTTATAAGTCCAGTTTCAGTGTAGTAAATGAAATTGTGACAATTTTATTCATATTAATTTACCAATGAAAATAGATAGAGAAGAAAGAGTGTTGAAAAATAACCATTTATAAATCAAGACAAAGTTGAAAATTTATCTCATAATTATTGATCTAATTATCTTTTCTTGGTATGAGTGATTTAGTTAAGAAAGACTTATAAATAATATCAGAGTGGCATGATGCTATTTGAGAAAACAACAACGATGATGATGTTTTTTTTTTAATTGGATTAGATTAAGGTTAAAGAAAAACACACTGCAGTTATAGTACATAGAAGCAACTAACTTGAGAAAGAAAAGTTTGTAACTACAAGCACACTTAGATAAGGCAAATAATTAAGTTTACAAAGCACAATTGGATGATATCCTGGCAGCTAGCTCTAGGCTTTAACTTTCTTAACTCTTGCCAAGCAATTGTCCATTGGCCTTGTATGTGGCAAGAACCTCACTGGACATTTAGGGTTTCGCTGTTCAATCCTGTGCCCAAAATAAATGAATAAATAAATAAATGAAGTTTTTTTTTTTTTTTCTGTATAATTATGGTCTAACCTCTACTAATATAGAGTTAGTCTAGCAAAGTAAGGTCTCTTTAGACTCCTTTGGATCTCGACTCTCGAGTTCAAGTCATGGAAGAGACATCTGGGTTGGGAGGGCTAGCCATAAACCTCAAATTAGATAGATATAAATAATAATATCTGGGAAAAAAATGTCTAGCCTCTACAAGAAAAGCCGAGATACAAAAATAAATAAATTCCATGCACTCCATTCTAAACATAGGAGAATGGTTTTATTCTCTTAAGAGTGTACGTAGGAGTTGATCATTTTAAAAGAAACAAATTAAACCCAAGGAAGAAAATAATTAATTTCAATGAACAAAAAATCAAATGAGGAAATTCAATAACTTGAGAAAGATGTGACTACTCACTGATAATTCAAAATAAAATGATGCAGGAAGACAGCGATTTCCATCTTGGCAAGCTCATTTCCAGGACACAATCTGGTTCCTGCTCCAAAGGGAAGGAACTCTCCAGCCTTGGGTGTGAAATTCTATATTTATAAGAATGCAAAATCAGTAATAGAATTCACATATTAATTTCATCTCGTATTTAATTAGTCTAACACTGGGTGAGTGTGTAGTAAAATGTTTGAGAATGCTACACTTTCAAAGGGAAACAATCGACTTTATTAATTATACTATACCCTCTTTTGTCCATTTTACAGTACCAAGTTTTCTACAGCCCTTGTCCTTTTTTTCTTTTTGTTTTATAATGCTACTCTTTTTTCTGATTTTTAAGAAATTTAGAAAATCCTTCTAGATAGACATACACCTAATCAATAATTGTAATTTTTCACAGTCCTGATAAATGATTTAACCATCAATACATTTAATCAGATGGGTATTATATATAAATTAAAAGAGTGAGAATATCTTAATAATATTTTAACATAAATATTGTTTATTATGATATCTACATTATGCATAAAGTAGGGCAATTAATAAAGAAGGGTGATATATATATATGAAACTTACATCCCATCGAAGAGGATTAAATTCCCTTGGATTAGGGTAAATTTCAGGATTATAATGTACACTCCTGAACCAGGTGAGAGCTTTCCAACCTTTAGGAATAGTATAACCTATAACAATCAAATCATATACGAAACCATTGTTATATAATTCACTATATATATAACAATTAACACACAAACGAATATTTTATGAAGAATTATATATAGTAACACTCACCACTGACGGTGACGTCGTGTTTGGCCTCTCGAAAGACCATGAGGGAGAATGTAATTAAACGCATTGTTTCATCGATGACCTATAGACGTAGAAGAGAAAACACAAATAAGTAGATGAATTTATATAACTATGAGGAGTTTTAATTATTGAATAATAGGGAATATAATCATCATCAACAGATACATACAGACAGACACAGACGCTTTAATTACCTTGGAAGTAAAATCCATCTGCCGGTATTCCTTCATGGTCAACCTCGTCTGTGTTGGTGGCCTTTTCTTCAATATTGCTTCATGTTCTGCCTGCTCAAATGTTACACATGTTCCGAATTTCAATAAAGAGATGATATGCGTGCACGTGTGTGTGTATATGCGCTATTCTTTACAATGAGTAGCATTACACACTACCATTATCACTATCACTTTGATACTATTTATAAGTCCACTTTTACAAAGAGTAAAAGTGGACTTATAAATAGAATCAGTGATACATTTTTTTTATAAATATAAGAGCCAGACATTGTACTCGCTAGTCCATTTTGATCGGTGCTATGTGTCAAATAATTTTTTATTTTTATGATGACATGTCCCAATTATCACATATATATAGTAAAGGGGTTTTCACGAATATAATTGGTGATTATAAGGCCCATGATAAAAAATGATATTTTAATAAAACTAACACGTATTTATTAAAAATAACAAACTAATTTTCTCACTATCTACAAATTTGTGATATAGCTCTTATATTGAACAGTGATGTATTGATTTAGTAAGCATGAATAAGGAAGTAAGTTGATGCTTGATATATGTTGGAGCCTTGTAGCTCAATTATTGACAGCAAACATAAGTGTAAGGTTGTGAATTCGACCCTCTCTAAAAGGTATGATTTGAATGAGTTATGACAAAAAACAAAAAAACAAAGTTGATGCTTGATACCTACCTTGGCCATTTGGAAATATTTAGGATGATTTTGTAGGAAAATTGTGGCCCACGTGGTGACATGTCCAGAGGATTCATGACCAGCGTTTAAGTACATGAGCATAATGTCAATTATTTCCTCATCACTTAATTTTCGTCCATCATTTTCATCTTTCACATTCATCAGAGAATCAATCATGTCTTTTGTTTTTCTAAATCCATCCACCTTCTCTTGCTTCCTTCTCTCATCCACCACAGCTTGAAATACACTCACCAATCTTTTCCTGGCCTGAAAATTCATAAAATTAATTCACATTAATATTAGGCTCAACTTAATATATAACTCAAATAATTTACTCCTTCCAGTCTCAAATACATCAATAAAATTAATTGAAGTTAGTTATCATTTGCCCTTAATCTTTTTGGCTTTGAATCTATAATTTTCTCTCGTACTTTCTTTAACGAGGTGCTTTTTTTTGGGGGGGGTCTTTTTTTTTAATCTCTTACAACAACTGCAATTTAAGAAAGTTAATTACAATTAATTATTCTCTATGATGCTAAATATAAGAGCTAGTTGAAGAATTTGTTTTAGCTCTAAAATATAAGATCCCAACTTTATTTTCCAAGTTATCAAGGGAATTTCCATTAATGGGTATAATTTTCAATACTATCGAGTAAAGGAGTATTTAAGAAAAACTACACAAATTTCTTACAAATAAACCAACCTAACTAATTTTCTGAATATCTACAAATTATTTAATTACCTAATTATTTCATTTAGGAACTGAGAGGATATTATAGTTTACAAGAGAAGGATCAAAAGGAGGAAAATTCATATTGGGGACACACACATGAAAATTAAAGGAACCCCACCAAAGCTTCTACCTAGTTTGGTATTACTTCGATCCAACAAAGTGTATAATACCTCATATTTGAGGGAACCAATTAATTTCCCTGCCCATCGGCACTCAACTCATCTGGATGATTGAAATTTAATTTTGTTATTTTTTGTTTTGTCGAAAAAATATTTTTATGAGTAAAAAATCTAAAATAAAAATAATCTCTTAACTAAGATTTTTTTTTTAAATTTAAAAATCACTAAATAAAAAAAAAAGTTAAATCTCCAGATCTCATCTGAGAAAGAGATGCGTGCACATGTACATATACACAAAAATGCATGCCCATTTACACAGCCATGTATACGCACAAACTCTCATACCTTGAGGGAAGAATGATAAGCAAATCCAGGAATATTGATAGCCATGGCTCTAACTCCATAATTAAGCGTTGTGTACTCTTTCTCCAAAGCTTCCACAACAGAGTTACTTGCTGCGCCAAGAAAAATATGAGTGATGATTCTAAAAGTAAGCTTACGAACATGAGTTAGAAACTCAATTTCTCCCATAGTTGTCCACTTCTCCAGTGAGCTTATCACATTTTCTTCAATATACGTCAAGTACATGCTTAGGGCTTCCAGGCCGTTGACGGAAGCTGAAGTCAGGCGCCGGAGACGCTTGTGTTCTTCGTAAGGCATGATAATGAAGGACTTTCTCCCCATGAGCTCGACGGTTGATTGAGGCCAACCGGGGGTGAAGTTGTCATCGTCGGTTAATACTTTCCGGCACCCTTCCGGTGTCGTCACGATTACGCTTGGATCCCCAAACATCATGACCTTGTATATACCCGTATTTCCATACCTGTAATTTAATATTATTGTTGATTTATTATAATGCACACCAAGATCAACTTCGTGAATATACATGCATGAATGATGATCCACTTTATGTTAGAATGCATTCCTTTCATCCTAAATATAAGACTAGCTTATAAACTCTTTTTTGTTTTTTTTTTTTGAGGGTCAAAACGTGCTTTTGTCTGATGTAAAACTAGCTTTAGTTATCTTGAAATTTGTAACTAAATAATTAACCAAAAATATTAAGAGATCTTAGAAGGTCGTTGTTTTTTTTGGTTAAAACGTGGTTTTGGCTAATGTAAGACTAACTTTATCTTAAAATTTGCAAAAGGCTATTTTCAATAGTGTGTGCCAGAGAGAGACAGAGAGGAAGATGCAAATCTAACGTTGACAAGAGAATGGGCAATATTACTCTATTTTAATACTTCCAGGACACCTTAATCCAATTATAAATTTAGAGAGAGTGAATTAATATATTACAAACCTCTCCGATAACTCTTACGAACGGATATACTTACAGAACTAAGTGATTGCATGCAAGTAATATACTTAGAAACTTATTTAAATCATCTCAAAATTCGCTAAAGAAAACCATTTTCAACATGTTTTCGAACACAAGCTCTATCATGTAATTTTAGTAGTGAGTTAAGCTATAGAGAGAGAGAGAGAGAGAACCTGGAGACAAGAGAATCAACGAACGAATCAGGGTGGGTGGATTTGAAAGCAGAAAGGAAGGCCAACATGTTACCAAGGAAGGGCCAACCAAGATCTCCAGGAGGCAAGCGAAGTAGTATATGCTTTGGCTCGTACACCCACCCATTCACATTCCTCACAATCCATCTTAACACCAACACTCCAACACATAACGCCCCAACTATCACCCACATCTCCATTATTGCTTTCTTTCTTTCTTTTACGATCTTATCTACTACTCTATATACCTCTCAACGCACCTCTATTTGTGTGTGTGTGTGTAAACAGCTTTAGTCACTTGTTTGTTTATAGTTTCAGAAAATGTCTGACGAAGCTAAGTCATTATCACGTTCTTTCCGGAATCAGTTTCCTTGCTCGTTCTTGCTCGTCGATTATCTAGACGGTCCAGACCTCCACATGAGATCTGGACCGTCCATTTTTATTTTCATTTTTATAAGATTTTTTAAAAATTTTATCAGGATTTTTTTTTCAGTACCAATAAATATCTTTTTAGTACCAGCTAGTAGTCTAAAATATTTTTTCAAGATCTTCAAATAATTTTTTAAGATTATAGAGTATTTTTCAGTAGCAGTTAGTACCTTAAGTATGTTTTTTAGTACCATGAAATACTTTTTCAAGATCTTAAAAAAATATTTTAGAGTACCAAATGGTATTGAAAAAAAGTAGTCAATATCTTGAATGAGTACCAAATGGTATTGAAAAAAAGTAGTCAGTATCTTAAATTATCTTTTTAGTATCAGTTGGTACTTTAAAATATTTTTTTAAGATCTTGAAAAAGTATTTAAGAGCATTGTTGATACTAAAAAGATACTTTAAGGTACTAAAAATTAATTTAAGATGTTGAAAAAAATATTTCAGGCTGTTGGCTGGTACTAAAAAGATATTTCAGGATACTCACTGGTACTGGAAAAAAATCCTCATAAAATTTTTTTAAAAAATCTTATAAAAATAAAAAAAAAATGGACGGTCCAGATCTCATATATTGAGATCTAGACCGTCCAGATCTCCACTCCCTGCTCGTCCTTTCGACGAGAAGGGAAACTGATTCATGTTCTTTCCTGGTTCAATGGCAACAGTCGAACGGATAGCTCATAGATAGATAGATATGTGAGTGTGTGTAGAATTTTCAAAATAAAAGGGATTAAGGTGCATATGAAAGTCCTCTAATCCTAAATAAAACACATATTTACTTAATTTAATTAGATTAAAGAAGTTTGTTAAGTTAGTTTTTTTTATACTAATTTGTTAAGTTAGTTAATATTACATATATTTTCTAAAATGCTTTACTTTTCTTTCTTAATTCCCAATTTCCTCTCCTCTTTTATTATTATTGAAGAAATATCAATAAAGGCAAATTAGGAAAGGATTGACAAACATGAAAATTATGTTTTATATTTATGATCAAGATCAACTCTTCAAATATGTCTTATATGACAAATATATCTTTTATGATTTGTCTAATACATTGAAGTTTTTTTTTTCTTGATGTGTTAGACACTCTAAAGTATCTTATGATACACTGAGTACACCGTAAAATATTTCAGGGTTTGTAGTATATATATATATCTTTCCAAGTGATGTGTTCATCACTCTAAGATATTTTTTTAGGCACTTCTAATACTCTAAAGTATTTTATAGTTTACCTACCACCTTGAAATATTTTTTAGTGCACGCTAAAATATTTTGGGGTTCGTCATCATGCACTTTAAGTATTTAATCATGTGCATGGTGCAATTTTTTTATTGCTAATTTTGATACACCTAGAAAAATATACCAGTGTCCTTGATGTACCATAAGATACTTTAGAGTGTCTAACACATTTAGGGGAAAAAAAAAACTTTAATGGATTAGACAAATCATAAAATACTTTAGGGTGTTGGGTACACCTAGAAAATTATTTTAGGTGCTAGATGAATCTCAATGATAACTTCCCATTTTTCATTGATTTGAAATATATTTTGATATATTTGAGAAGTCAATAGTTCATCATTTATAAGATTTCAAATTAAAATAGAAGTAATTAAACTTAGGAAAGAAGCAATAAAAAAAAATTAATCATTAGAAGTTGTTGTTGTCATCATTGTCGTTGTCAAATGAAGGCTACTTGAGGTGAGTAAGAAAGGTATTCGGATTCCATTCTTTTTCTTCACAGGAGGATGAGATGACTGTGGAGAAGAAACCAAAGTAGCTGCAGAATCAAAGGGGAGAGAGACAGGACTGAGAGAACTCCATATCCATCTTAATTTCTTTTTCTCATGAATTCTGAATCTATTTTTGTTGTTGATGGGATGAACTTGATTAAATCCATATATTGTTTTTGAAATCTAAAGGAACTATGAACTTGTATCACAAGAAAAGAGAAAGAAAGGAGTTTGAGTTTCATTGTTTTTCTTCTACATGGAAGGACAAGAGGACTGTGGAGAGGAGAAGATATCAGAGTAGCAGCTTGGACAGAGAAGCAAATGTAGCTTAAAGATGAGGCTTTAAATCAATACTCTGTCCTTTTTCTTTTCTATTTTTCTTGAGATTTTGGATTATAAACTTCTTGTTGTCTTGCTAAGATTTTGTTAGTTATGTTTAGTTAGTTTATTTTGCAAACAAGAGATTTTTATTAGTTATGTTTTAATGTTAATTTCGATTACTTAATCTTGTTTATTTCTTATCTACTTAGTGCTTGATCACCATTGAGTATGAATTTGGAGAATTTATATTAGGATTGGGAGAGGATCTTAATCGGATCATAGGATTGAGTAATGTGGGATTAGAATTTATCTAATTTGCTAATAGGATAGGAGTATACATATCGGGCCATATAATCATATTAGAGTGAAATTGAATTATTATTACCTCTTGGATAACTATATTAATATAAATAACAATTTTAACTTGAGAGAGGCGTAAATGTAAATAATTGGGAGATACTACTTATATCTATAAATACTTTAGATTAACAAAATTGATATTCAAATAATTAATCAAGTGAAAACAAGTTTTATGAAGTTAAAAAGAGATTAATGACTCTAGTTTACTCATTTGATTATTGTGATAGTTTGTTTATTTTTATTTTAAATTTATTTTTACTTAATTAAATTCAATTTGGATTATTTAAATTAAACGAAAGTATAAAATTAATGCTTATCTATAGTTTGGGTATCAAGTCGTTGTAAAAATATATAATACTTTATTCACACTTTAATTTGTTATTTGATGGGGTATGTACACTTACGAATTCTTAGGTCGAGGATTTTTTTTCCCTATCAAAAAAAAAAAAAACTTTGACAATTAATGCCATGCAAACCAGATATTGCATGTGAAGTTAAAAACAGCTATATAGGTGCAGCAGAATATAGCATTATTGGTTAAAATTTGAGGTAACGTAGGTAGGTTTTGTCGTATAGATTTACATGATGCCTTTTAGTGACTGCTGTAGTTTTTGCAGTGATTTTTGAACTTTAGCATAGAAGAAAACAAGAGGGCATGCAAACACGCCAAGAATTGTGTTCATGGTTCCAAAGCAAAATCTGCAGGCAAGATTCCAAAGAAAGAAAGTGACCTCTTCTTGAAAAGTAAAATGATGGATCGGTTCATTAATGAATATAATGTGAGCTAATTAATTATAACAGTGTCTGACAAAGAGCCATGCATACTGGCTTTATTACACCCTCTGATCTAATCTATAGGAGAATGGTAACCGAATTACATATTCTAGAAAATTGGTTATAAATAATAAGTATGTCTTGAAATGAATTTTTTTTTCTGAATATGCCATTATTTATGAGAGGGAAATTAAGAGAGAAATAGAATAAATATAAGTATCATCAACATTTTGATTAATACAATATATATAATTAACAAAGGTCACAAATGAAAAATCCTTTGATTAATATAATATATATAATTAACGAGGGGCACAAATAAAAAAAAAACTTATTAAATGTTGAGACAACTTTTGCGAGCTAGATTTTTATAAAAAAGATCAAGAAATTCAAATTTTGAACCCTTGTAAAAGGGATAGGAGGGAGTAGTATTACGAGGTTCAATTCAAACACCAACACTTGTGTGTCCACCCAACACCTCCACACAGCTCCACGTATACCTGATTTTCATTTTCTTGACAGAAAGCCCGCAGGTTAAAACTGATATATAGATAAAGTAGTTAATCGGTTAAAATATAATATGAGGTAAAAAAAAGTGAACTGACACGAATGGTTGTAATGTGTGTGTATAAAAGATCCAAATAGGAACTCTTATGATCACTTTATTCATTAGTGTGTTTGATAATCTGGTAGTTTTTAGCATAATCACGCTTTATCATAGTATTAAAACCTAACCCAAGTTACCACATGAGAAAACTAGTGAGCCAGTCCCTTGGCCAACCCGATTAAAAGTTTTGAACTGGTGAACCATGTTATATTTATTTTTACCCTTTTTGCCAAATCTGAAACAACTTCGTTTTGAGTTTAGAAAGCAAAGGAAAAATAGCAACCTGTCAGATTTTTATTTTAATTTAGCAAATCTGTTTTGTTAAGTTAGGTGGGCTTTATTGCATGAATATTCTATTTGCTTGTGGGTGAATACTTTTTTATTTAAATATTATATTTTTCAGGGTTAAATATGAGAATATTAATTTGTGGATTTTAATTAAATTAAATTATTTTGATTATCCTTTGTTTAACCAGGTTTAACCTCCGTAAGACCACTACCCTTGAATCACGTATTGTCTCGATTGATTTAATAACCGGTCTAATTTTAAGTAGGTTAATTTCACTCAACAACTATTTTTACTTAAAAAAAAAATTGTTCTCATATTATTTTGGTTGAAATCAATACAAAACTAGACACAGAATAAATCTCAGTCGTAAGATTATCCCAAACTGCACTTAAAAAGGGTATTAAGTGCAGTTGCATTTGTTCATTGGCAGGATTTGGATGTTTATATATAATACAAATAATCTATAATAATATATAGAGGTCAATAGATACACAAATAGGTGAGCCATATATACATTATGCTTTAATTTGTTATGTTTATGATGATTTTAAGTGGCAATTGGTGCAAGCGTACGTTAGCAAACAACAATGCATGCAAATACGTACAGAGAAGATCTTGGTCATTATTACCAAAGCTGACAGAACCGATCGAGGATCTTGCTTCACGTGAATTACGAATAATGTTAGATAGGTATGGAAATACGACTTGGCTTATATCCTTTGCGTATCCAGGTCGTTGCTGTCCGCTGCTTCAAACAGCACCGTTTTTGGTGCAAAACACACCCACTTGTTTTTTAAATAATTTTTTAAGATTATGAATTATTTTTTTTTAGTATCAGTCAGTATCATTTTAATACCAGCCAATACCTTGAAATATTTTTTCAAGATTCTGAAATAATTTTTCAAGATTATGAATAATTTTTTTAGTACCATTCAGTATCATAAATTATCTTTTTACTATCCGACAGTGTCTTATAATATAAATATTTTTCTCTTTTAGAAAAAAGGGACCAAGTGTGTGTGTGTGTGTGTGTTTTACACAAAAAATGGCGCCATTTGAAGCAGTGGACCTGGATGCGCAAAGGATATAAGCTAAGTCTATGGAAATAAGCTAAACCAAACCAGACTTTGACTAAACAGGCTAAGCTTGTAACGACTGCAGAAGGCCTAAGTTTGGGTCTAAGCTTGCATGCAAGCTTTTTTTCAGACTTAGTCTAAGTCTTTATTGGGCCTGGTTGAGCCTGAAACATTTTTAAAGGCCTATTTACAATGTAGGCATTTAAAAAAATCTCATATTACAGACTTTAAAGACCATAAATAGGTTTTGTACACTTTGAATCTATCAAAATCTATATAAATGTAGGCCTTTAGTAGACTTTAAAGTATAACATTTACAAATTGTACTCCTTGAAATAAGCTTTTAGCCAACATATTATTAAAATAAAATCTTATTATTATAAAATGATTTCATCAACATTCAAAGCTAGTAATTTAATCATTCAAAATAAAACATGATTTTTACTAAAAAGAATAGTAAGAATACAACCTTGAATGGTTAAGGGGATGTTCAAAAAATTTTCCAAAGAATAGTAGGAGTAGTATTGTAATTAACTAAATATAATTTAAAATTGGAATATAAGAATGAAAAATAATAAATGTTATATTATTTATATGATATGAATATTATTATATTTATCTAATGTATAAACACGTCAGACCTTAACAAAATAGATATTATCTATTTACATATTTAGACCTTTAAATAGGCATTGGCCTGATCTTTTTAACAAACAGGTCAGACTAAGCTCTAAACAGGTCAGGTTATTGGTCGCTTGATAGAGTCCTTACTTATTTTCATCCCTAATATTAGCCTCATAGTCTATAAGGTTCAGATTCTTTGACCAATCCCAACAAAATATCTAAGATTATATTCTTGGAAAAAGAAATCATGGGATGCTATTATGTGAAATTCGGGTCTGCTACAAGGGACAAGATTAAGGTTGTGTTGCAACCATGTTCAATTTGCATGTAGCAACAATGTTTTATCGTGCGTGTGCCAAATCTTTAAGGGTCTCGTTTGTTACGAGAAAAAATGCGATATATGGAATGGTAAAAATAGTCATTTTCTCTTGGTGTTGCATAATTTGGCTTCTATATGTTACTGTGAACCATCCCTTTTATGCTCTTAAACCTCTTTGGGAGGATTTGATTTATCTTAATTAGCAGCAATATGGATTGGGCATGGTCATACAAGGAAATATAAAATTCATAATGAATTTATATGAGGAAGGGTTGGGGTGGTATTTATTGAAAAAAAAAAATGATAGAAAATCGTTTAAGGTGGTTTAGATATATATAAAGAAGGTCATTTGATGCATTAGTGAGAAAAATAGATCAAGTTGTTTAGAGCCTAGTTAAAAGGGGTAGGGTAGGATTGAAGATAACACTAAAAAAGGTTGTTGAGCGAAATATCTTAGTTAACAATTTATTCTAATATTTAATTTTTAACCGAGCTCAATGGTGTCATATGATCATACACCTGACCCCACCTTGCAAGATTAAGGTTTTTTTTTTTGTTGTTTTTTGTGTTTTATGGATAGTGTGTCTTGTGATTGTCGATTTCAATGCTTATCATCTATCAATTGATGATATAAATGTGGTGTCTCTCAAACGAACTATTCTTCTACGAAGTAATTTTGTATCTTACTATAAATTGATAATGTGAGGGACAAATAAACTTGGAAAAAATCAATAAGTTGTTAGTTAAAATGGTAAGCAACTGTGATAATCATAAGCCCAAAGAAGAACTCATCCCAAAAGACTAGCATATTAGGAGGAAGAGCCTTTTAATTTTTAAACCATGCTATACTTGTGAGGTTGTTTTATGTTCGATTCATAATATAGATCCAATGTGAGAATTACAAGCTCAAAAGGAGAGCCCATCCCAAAAGACTAGCCTATTGGAGGGAGGGACTCTAGATTGTAAACCACGTTACACTTGTGAAACTTTTTGATTTAGGACTTATAGCCACATCTTCATCCTTGGAAGCCCATTTGTTAGGTTGTTAGGAGGGACGAAGACCCTTTACATTCTAATTCTTAAAAAGGGAAACTCTTAATAAGAACACTTGGGAAAAGAATCTTTAGAGGGAGAGAATTGATTGGGGATTTTCAAACTCCATATTGATGAATGCCTTTCCTCCTATTTCAAAGGTCCACCATACAATCAAATAATTATGGGTCTAATCATCGCCCTTTATTTGTGAAAAGCTCTGCAGATTTATTAATTCGCAGGGAGTGAGGATCTTTGATCAATGAGAGAGCTTAATTAAGAGGATGGCGACGCTTTCACTACTAACAAACTTTCATCAATAGTGAGCTGGAGATGGTCCGAGACAGAGGGTCACTACATATAGTTTACATTGACTGCAATATGAAGATTGGGGATGGTTAACAACATCGGATGTGGATAATGAAGAAATCAAAGCTGCAACTTTTAATTTGGAAGTTTTAATTTTAAGGCCTTGGACAACCGGGTGGGATTTCAGAAATTATTCTTAAAAATGTTAGTCATAAGATTTTATCTTTATTTTACATTAGGGGGTAAAATTAAATTAAATTATATCCATGTACATCCAACTATTGTACCCGCCATCTTCTAATCTGACTCTTCATCTCTCTCGCTCTTTTTTTTTTTCTTTTTTTTGCCTAAAAGATCATGTATATACACATATATTACTCAAAAATCAAGGCAAGGTTAACCTGATACCCTGCCTACACTGTTCAAAGTCAGCTGACAGTAAGCTCAAAAAATTGGATAGGGGATTCAGATCCCAAACTAAGGGCACATCCCTTTACAACAAGCTTTGGCCAGCCAATCTGCTGCCAAATTACAAGATGTAGGAGCAAAAACAAAAGTAAATGAATGTTCTGATCTAAACAACACTCTTAAATCTTCTATCAGACTTGCTGCTCACCAGTCTAGGCAGTGGCTATGACCTGTTACAGAGTTCACCAAAGGTAAGCAATCTGATTCAAAAACAACTTGTCCCAAATCACGATCTTTTGCCTTAAATGCCGTCTCATGGAGTGCCTGTGCCTCTGCATACAAAGCTCTTAGACCACACAAGGCTTGCAATGGAGATCCACAACTTGCCCATATGAGTTTCGGAGTATGTAGCCAGCTCCACCTTTACTAGAATCTACATTAAAAGCACCATTTGAATTCATCTGAAGGGTTCCAGGACAAGAAGGAGCCCAATGTTCAAGAGGTATATTCTGATCAAAACACATTTCATAGTTTTTAAACAGATTCCTAGCAGCCCGAAACTCGTGCGCTGTTAATCGCAGAGTTAATAAGCCAAAGAAAATCAGAAGTTTTATAGGCAAATACTTCATTACACCTTGTTTTCCAGATATGCCAGCACAAATAAGCAACAAGAGATTGGGCAAATTCATCATGTTCAAGATTGTTTAACAAATGAAATCAATTCTCAAAGCTAGATACATTCAAATCATGCACAAATAAATTAAGAGATGAAGCAAACTACAAAGTGTTCAACGGTTTCAGGGCAAGAATCATGGTGTGCACAAAGAGGCGTCACCCCACAATGCCTTTTCCAAAGGGCTGCTCTAGTTGGGAGAGCTCTAGAGCAAGCTCTCAAAAGAAAGTGTTTAACTTTCGGTTGCACTTTCAAAGACTCGATCAATGACCAAAATTCCTTATCAAAAGAAGTAGAAGTGCTAGGCCCCTTTCCCACCTTCTCTTTTGCTACTTCCTACAGCCATTGGTGGTATAGTTTTTCGTCCCGTTTAAGCCTGCCTAGATTGGGTCCGTAACAGGTAACGGACTGCCCATACTCATTTATAGTATACATGCGGGGAACAAGTGCCCTGGTTACCCATATATACACTGTTTTTTTTTTTAATTCAGTTCCAGACTCCAGCTCCAGACTAGCAGACTCCAGTAATCCAGTACAGTCTAGAATTGAGACCGAGTTCCCAATTCCTTAACCTAATAACCCTAAGTCCCTAACCCCAACTCTCCCTCTCAGCTCTCATCTCACGGTCTTGCTCAGTTGCTTGCAACTCTTGCCCTCAACCTTGCCGCAACTTTTCCCTCTTGTCGCCGACCCCAACCTCAGCTCTCGTCGCTGGGGGCCCATCACAGACCAGATGGACATGTTTGACTGTGACTTTTATCTCTTCATAGCAAGTCCAAATTATAGCCAAGTTCTGGGTAACAGCTATGTAATTTTAAAAAAATTATGGAATTTACTTGTAAAAAAATTCCTTTTTTTTGGGACCTATTTTGAATTTTTAATGTTATAAAAACCAGACCAGATGGGCCAGTTTGACCAGAAAAGAATGAAGACAAAAGAAGTTAATTATTACGGCAATGCTGCTAAATAGAAACCCAATGTATAGAACAATCAGCCAGAGTATAGGCTAAAAAGATAAAAACCACAACAGTAAAGCCAAGAGAATTCAGCTGTGAATTAAACTATTTACCAAAACAAATCACAAGATTGATTATAATTTTCATCAACTCATTAAGAGGTCTAGCTACAAGTGAAGTGAAGCTACCTTCAAGGCAAGGATACAGGCGGTTGTGATGGTTGGGAATTTCAACGTCAGCTTAAGAACACTTGGCCATTTCACAGCCTTGTTCATCCACATAATCCAAATCTAAGTCCAGTTTCGGAGAGTTCACGTCAGAAAACCTATTATTCACCCTCCTGTTCCTTAAAATCACCTCTGACCCTTTCATCAACTTGATGTACTTTTTCCTCACTCTCAGTAGAGGATGCTCATTTATAGCAGATCTATTCCTGTAAGCTTCCTTAAGAATGACTGTACAAGTTTTGTTCCTAAAAGACAGGTAAAATATATGGGGATGCCGCTCGAACGCCTTGTGCGCTTTCTGTGGCAGCCCCAAATGTTTCTTAAGGCAAAAGAGTGTCTTCCTCTCTGCAGAATGCTCAACAAAAAGGGAAAGCAGTTCATGAAGAAGCCCAACAAGTCGCTTCTCAGCGATGTCACTATTTGGATCCAAATTTGTCAACTTCTCATAAGGTGAAACATACGGAAGCTTTTGGAATTCATTAAGCCAATTCTCAATCTTCCTCCTCAGCCTCAAACCTTTTGATGGAAAAAGTGGAAATTCAATGGCCTCCATTGAGCCCCCAGAATACAAGCCTCTTTGCATGGCATTCCACTGCATCATAGACCAAACTTTTTCTTCACTTTCAACTGCCAATCCCTTCAATCCCTCAGCCATATCTACAAACTTGAATGATGCATCAAGATTCTGCTCTGGATACTGCAAGAAATCATCAGGTAATCCTAGATACCACTGCATCCCTTTGATTATTTTTAAAGGAAGAACATTCGCTCTGCTCATCATTATCATCTTCTTTAACCTAGCTCTTAAGTCCTCCTTGAACTCTTCATAAACTCTTTCCTCTTCCCTGTGAATCAGAGCAGCTTCTGAAGTCAACCTGAACCAAGGAAGATTGTATTCAGGACCTGTAAACTCCTCAAAAATGGAAGGATATTTCCTCAAAAATCTTGCAACCTTCATGGGCACACCTAACTCTATTCCCCTCTTTGACACTGCAGATATTGGAATGCAACCATTTGGATCCTGAGCAATACAGTTTTTGAGGGCAACAACAGGTTTTAGTTGAATGGACTGGTGGATGTGCTCAATTGAGTCATAGTATGAATCTTTCTTCCATTTCATGTATACATCCACATAATTGCATGCCTGGATGTGCAAGACAGGAGGGTTCGGGGTCCTATATAGAAAGGAGAATATTGACTTTTCAGATGATCTGAGCAGACTTTTAAGGGTTCTTGGTGGAAATTTGTTGAAGTCAAAAAACATTGAGCAATAAATCAGTGGCAGAACTTGACGATTTCCTGCCCAACAAAACAAAAAATAACAGAAAAAGTGGTAAAGATTTTATTCAGACTGATAGGTGCAAGATCCCTGTTTGAATCTACATAGATAGTTTCCTATGAACTATGGAGGTAATGAGAATGTTTTGGTAGAAAATATTCTAGTAGAAAGAGTTTTTAAAACAATATCAAATAATAGTTGCAAAATTTTAGCAACGGGCTATAAGAAATATTGACAAAAGCTACAACTAATGTGACTGACATACCACAGTCCCAGTCTCCAGAGGGAGCTATTAAGTTGATACACTAACACAAACCAAACATTCTTTTTGTTAATATTATCTATAATAATGGAATAAACTCTTCACACTATGGTAGCATAACTCATTATATTCAAATACGAAATCAGAAATCATCATATTCTTGCTTCAAAACCTATGAAGTGTGGATTAAAGAGAAAAATGGAAACATAACTGCCTTTGAAACTTAATTATTATTTTTTTTAAAGAAGTGATTGAACTAAGATAAGTAGCCATAGAAGATCAAATTAGGATCCCCAAAACTAAAAGGGTAATGATAAGTCTGATATATTCCTCTGACAGTAGTCCCTATCCACTGTACTGGACACAATAAAAAAAATTCCAATATAACAAAATACATCATCGTCTATCAAGAAATACACTAGCATGTCAAACTATTAACCATGTAAGGAAAAACATTTTATGATAGGACATGACATATCCAGCTAATACAGCGTAAATTTAAAAATAGTTCAAAACGTCAAAATTCAGCTTCCATTTAAGTAGCACAGCTATTATCCATGTCCCATCCCGCAAGAATGTAATAAAAACATTCATATGCAACAAAGGATAATGTAACAAAGAATAATTAAAAACGTGGTCAAATATTGATTAAGCACCAACTATTTACATATAGCAACTGATGGTACATTGAATTGATTAGATTTATATCAGACACCACAACATATCAGATGCATGAAAGGTTTCCTCAAATCAACAGCTTAATAAGCTTGAATTATGCAGTATAAATACTGTTTAAGGTCACCAAATACATACAACAATTAGCTAGTGAGAAAATTTACTAGTTCCCATTTACAGATTAAATATTAGCATTACGCCACATTGATATAGGGTACTTCAAGACAAGCATTGAATTTCATTTGATTAGATAAGGAAGCAGAAGGAATTTCTATATAAATAATAAGGCGTTCTTTTGTTCAAATGTGAATATAGCAGAAACATCAATAATTTGGAATAACTTCAACTCAATACGTCACTATTAACATGGCATATAAAAAATTCTTAAACCTTGATTTGGGGGGAAAAATCATACCACCACAAGAAAGAAAAAAGAAGAAGCATTCCAGAAAGTCGAACCATTAATTAAGCATCCAAAATGAATCTATGGAGAATACTCAACGAATTTAATCCTAGCACTTGTAAATGCAAGAATATAAGCTGCAAGTTAAGAACCAGATAGGACGAATTGCAGCAACAGGGGCAAGATAACAAACCATTCCAATGAGGAAGAGTGTGAAAAGTGACTGATGGCGCAAAATCCTCTGCAAATCAAACACCACACAACCCAGAAAATCAAGGAAGGCAAGAAAACATTTCAAAAGAACAATTCAAGCAAACGACACCGCGCACAGCTGAGTAGGAGAAGCACAAGCACCAGATGTGGAAACTTACCAACAGGGTCCGTTAACGCAAAATCCTTTACGAACTCGAAAACCAGAGCAACACCATTCAGTCGACGGAGTGCCACTCACAAGGGCTCGGTGGCAATGGCCAAGTGCTTCTCTTCGGCGAGGCGTTCACCGTTCTGAGAGAGCACTCACGGCGTGCGTGGGTTCGATTCGAAATGAAGGAAGCTCCGGGCAGAGTATTCGGAGCCCCATCCCCCATGTTTGAGAAATTTGAGATGACCGTAAGGGCCGTGGTAATTTAGTAATTTTAAAATGAAATACTTGCTGGGAAAATTACTGTAGAGTATCACAGGAGGATTTTTAATTACTGAAAAGTCTCGTAAGAAATGGAGAAATGGATTTAAAGTCCCGAATTTTAAAAATGAAAATGAAAGCGGAACTATCTCTCTAGTCCCTACCATTTTCATTCTATTTTTTTTTTCATACGAAAATTTTATTAAAGGATTAATATTAATATTATTTTTATAATTTATTTTAATTTTAATTTTAAAAATTAAAATTTTTAATACCTCAAAATTTATTCGGTTTAAAACCACTAGTCACGGCAGGCAATGTCAATAACTTCGGCCACATCTAGATCAGACTTCTCTGATGTAGGCGTGGGTCCGTTCAACTTAACCCCTTCTTCCATCTTTTTTATCCTGAGATTCAAATATACACTTGCCTCAATCCCCCTTCACTAGCTTTTCATTCATGATTTCAACTTGTAGATAACATTGATTTTTTTTCCCCTTAAAGCTTAAGAGAAACTTAGAAATTCAACAAACACTTCATTACATTTCCCTCAAACTTTACTCTCTTTCTGAGAAAGACCCATGAATTTTCAAATATATGAATCCTAGAATCTTGACTTCAATTTCATAATAAAATCTTTGGTTTTGTTGAGGAAGGGCTAAATTATCGGCCAAAGACTTCAAGCCTCCAAATTTCTCTCCAAGGTGGCACTTGGAATTTTGTTCCTCCCAATCAAACCTCCTTCTTCAAATGGAGAGAAAGCCAACCATATTGCGGATTGTGACCCGCATTTGATAATCGTTAATGGGCTTGTTTAGGTTAGTGATGAGAGTGGTGTTTTATTTTCTATTTGACTTTTTTAGAAGTCTGGTAGGAAAAATGTAAGGTTATAAAAATGATTTGTGTTTGAATTGATAGTAGTAAAAATGACGGGCCATGTCAAAAATCTAAGAGCTTTTTGGAAAAAGCTTCCAATGGAGCTTTTTCTTTAACTGACTTTGAGGAGTTTTTTTATAACCCCAATGGACTTAAAGCTTAAGCCAAACACTTCACTTAAGGCTTTTTTCTTTTTTTTCTATTGGAGCTTTTTTATTTTTCTAACTTTAAGCTACTTAAAGCTCTCTCCAAATAAGCCCAATAATGACATCTACTCCCACAATGACCGCGTCACACTTTGCCAACACACATGGTCTTGCTATCTTAACCCTTTCCCGATTTATCTTTTCCTTTCTTCAACACGACTGTGCCTGCGTTTTGCTCGTGCGCGGCATCTTAAGTGCCTGTTTGGAAGGAGGACAAAACCTAGGTTTTACGCAAGCCGAGACAAAACTCCTCTCATATACTTATCTCGTACTACGCAAAACTTAGGTTTTGAAAGATTTCCAAATATTACCTAAGTTGAAGACTTCATTGCTTTCTTTTAAAAAGGATGTTAGTTGGGGTTAATGGCGGGAGATCTTGTGAATGTTGGGGGAAAGAAGATCTTGTGAATAGATTATCTGTAGATATCAACACTCTTTTTAACTTTGAGGGTTAAGTGCCTGTTTGGATTAGTCTTTGAAAATAGCTTTTGAGATTTACGAGGTAAATATGTAAGAAGAGTTTTTTCTCGGTTTGCGCAAATCTAAGTTTTGAGAGTTTCCAAACACTACCTAAGATTAGATGAACAATGTTGACACAACCTAACAACATAATTGGTTTGCTATCTCCAATTTTAACATATGATCTACTCTACTAGAATAAGGAGATTGGATCGAGTCTATTGAGCTGGCTCGTTTAAGCCATGTCTCTTCAAGTGCCGAGCTTATAAAATGTAGCCTTCTAATAAAGTCAAACTTAAAAGGGTTAGCACTGTATGAACAATAAAGCCGAGGGTTCAAAAGGGCCGGTCCTGTAGAGACAAGGGGGGCCTGTTTTTTTTTTCTTTTTTTTTATTGCTAAATTTTTATTTTAAGAAGTTGTTGTTGGATAATTTGTTTTTATTTATTTATGTCATAGAAGGGTTTAGGTTCTTAAAGCAACTTCCTGTGGGAACTATGTTAGAACTAATTAATTGTTTGACTAATTAGTCTTCTATCTATTTAAGTTTACCCGGTCTATCCTAGTGTATTCTATAAAAAATAATATATAACATATTTCTCAAAATATTTTTCTTGATTCACTTATAATTATTCTCAAAAATTCCTTTAATTAAATTTAGCTAATAATAATATACAATTTATATATTAAATTATTAATATACAAAATATTAAATAATTAAACATCTATCTTATGCTTTATAATAAATCCACTAATTAAACAATTTACTAATTAGTTTTATATCTTAAGATTAAAATATATTTTAATTTTCTTAATTACTAATTAAAATTATTATTTATAATTAAACATAATCATTATTTATAATATAATTATAAAATTATAATTAAAAAAATGACGCCCCAAGAAGTCAAAAATTGACACTTGAGGTGTCAATTAATTGGCGCCCTTTGGGCATGAAAAATTGATGCCCTGGCGTCAATTACTGATGCCACCGTAGTATCTACTGCAGACGCCATAGTGAAGTCTACAATTCTGACGCCACAGGTGTGGTGATGTTAGACAGTGGCGTCAATACTGTTGACGCTACCAACTACCCTATTTTGGGAAGTAGTTTCACATTGGCTCTAATCTGACATTTTTAATATATATATCTATATATATATATATATATATATATATATATATTTTAACAAATTTCCCTAAACTTGTTCCGCTGCTCGACTTTAGTTAATCAATTCAGCATGACTCTTCACTGTCACTTGATAGATTTTTAGCTTATTACCAGATCTAGTCTTTTTTTAATTATATTTTCTTTTCTTTAACACTGGAGGAATTGTTGATACGCACTTTTTTTTACTGTTTAGCTTAATATAATTATCTCATTATAAAAAAATTTACTGAATTCAGTATTTACTAAGCAAAAATCTACCAATCAAAATTACACTAGCACTTTCAAAGTAAACCTTTTTTTTTTTCCCTCAAGCCAGAGTCCACTTCTTTTTTATTGCTTTTCCAACAATTTAAACATACACTGCTCAGTATATCTTACAAATATTCCGGATAAGCATTTCCTCATATTTACAAATTTAAAATTTGATGTAGTATTTCATTATTTAACATACAATCATACATTCAGCCCTCTGCCAATAAGAAAAGCCGTTCATACCAATTTACCCAGTTCTAAAGGGGTGTAGTTTTTTTTTTTTTTTTTTGGCTCGAAAAAAGGGGTGTAGTTTTATTCAATAGAGAAAAATACAGTTCATCTTGAATGGATTTGTGTGGAGTTAAAATCACAAAATTTCCAAGATTTTGCCTTTAAATTTACTTCCAAAAAATGCCTACTAACAATGGAACAAACTGCAGCCATTTGTTTTCATTCTCACCTTTAACATTTACAAGTAGATGAATAAAAAAAAATGATGGTAGAAAGTTATATCGGAATGAATTTTTTTTTTTAAAAAAAAAAGTTTTAACTTTGTTGACATTTTTTAATAGAATCAATCATTTTTTTTTATTTGTAGTTGAATATGAAGTTATAATTTGACCAACCATAGGATCAAAAGTCTAGATTAGGTTAAACAAATATCTAAATTATAACTAACTAACTACCAATATCTTAATTCTAATAGTCGAATGGTAAATTAATAAATTAATCTTAAAAAAAAACATGCAAACATTCTGAGTTGAAATTCTGAAGAAAATCAATGAAATCTTACATGCCCACATCCTTACAAGTAACTTGAACTGAGCATTGCCCTTCACAAAACCATTTCAATATTGAATATAGAACCAACCAAACATTAATTACATCAAATGGGATCTCAAACGAGGTTAAAACATTTCGATCTTTAAGGCTATATTAAGATCGAAATGTTCAAAAGAAAAAAAAACACACACAAAAAAAAGACACTTAATTGAATTGTTCAAAATATAGCAACACTTTAAACACGTAATACAAAAATGGTCTTTTCTAGCTTACAATTTGATAGAATTAAATTTACAACGTTACAAGAATTAGTGGCAGCTAGATAAACGCATTGAAGAAGAACAATTCATTGTTTAGACTTCAAAAGAAAACATCACACTGTAAAATCTTTAACGATTGAATAATTATTATTTTAATGAATAAGATTGAAACTCTTTATAAACGCTTCACAAGCGTTTAAACAAATTAATCCAAACATAAAAAAATAAACAGACAAGCTCCAACAAGAATCCATCAGAAGGGAGCCTTCAGCATCTACTCTAGAAGAAGCTACTCACTTGATTATTTTAGGTCTGTTAGCTCGTACTTTAGATCTGGTGCGGTGAACCTTCTTTGGAAGATCGGTGGTTAATGCATACATCTTTACAGCAAATAATCCCTCAGGGAATCCCCTCTGATCCTGATCAAATACAAAATCAATATTATAAGAGAAAAAGAAAATGGCGGTACATGATTCTGGAATACTCCAAATTCTGGAAGAAGTATTGATATTGACTGACATGAAGAGGAAGAGGATATCATATATATACTGTGACACGAGATATATGGGCTCAAATGTCAGCAACATATGATACTACTTTTTTTAAAAAAAAAAGTAGAATGGGATAACATTATTCAGTGTTCATTGATACGATCGTTGATTTCCTTCATTTAATTTTTTTAACTTTCAGTAGTTCCAAAAAATTTCTGTTTTTTCAGAGACTTTATGAACTATATCAGTGTAATCTATGTACAATATCTATGCAATATTGCAGCTTATATACAATTTTCAAGTGGAGTTGAAACTAGTTTGAAGCGTGTTGTAGCCAGCCAATATGAGAATCAACTATCAAATCCACATAAATCATAGATGATTAGTTTTAGAATCCGTTAGATTATTAGAATATACTATTAATACCATAATTATAGGGGTTAACTAAATCTAGATATTATTGTTAGGATATTAGATTTTAAATTCCAAATCTAGATCTCATTAACAGATCCTATTCTCTCTTTTGTGTATAAATGTGATCACCCTTTCATCTGAATAATACAACAATTATTCTCTCATCTAATTATCTTCATGGTATTAGAGCTTAGAAGAGATTAATTAGATTTATTTTTTCAAGTCTCCAGTTGTCTCATCGTCTCCTTCGACTGGTCTTTCTCGTCGTCAACAATCTCTGCAGATCTTTTAACCAGTGTCTTGACCTGGTCCCCACTCATCTCTACAGCCGCTCGACGTGTCGCATTTGACATTGTCGTCCTTGACCAGTGCTAGGTCTTAACTCATCCGTCTTTCTCGACATCCTCTGGTTCTGTTAGACGTCACTCCGTCATCTTCTGTCCGAAGAGCCAAGTTTCGAGCTCATCCAGCATCTTCTAGTTCTCGCATCTGCAATCTTCCAACGTCTTCTAGTTCTCACACTTGCAACTTGATTTTGATCTTCAATCTCCTATCACAACGTCAATCTTCATTTGAGGCTGTAAGGCTGGAAGTTTCATGAAACTTGTAGGACCAAACTGTCATTTTGAAAATTCGTAGAACTGAATTGCCATTTTTAATTTTAAAGGACTAAACTGTCATTTTGAAACTTGAACCCCACACAACCAGTTTTACATGGTCACTACGTCTACAGTCTCTAATGCTTCTTCCTCTACGCCACGATCAAATGACTTCTCTACCATTCTTATTATTTAGGAGAAACTTATCAACGACAATTATTGGGAACGGTCTCAACTCTCGATGGAAGTGATAAACTTGAATATATTAATGGTGAAGCAAAATGCATCCAAATCAGAAACCAAGGCATTTTGAAAATGAAAGTTAGAAAATGCATTAGTATCCTCTTGGTTGATTAATGCGATGTCCTCCTCACTTATGAAGAGTTTCATGTACCTTCCATCAGTTCGCAACATTTGGGAGGCCTTCCGTGAGACATATAGTCCTTGGGAATCAATCCCACATAGTTGATGTTAAGAAAAAGTTGTGGCAACTGAAACAAGACCACATGTTGATTGATGATTATTATCTTTAAAATCAGCAATTTGGCAAGAGTTTGATGCCTTAACAAATAAAATCCATCATTGTGGGGCTGATGGTAAAGAGGATCACAAAGACAGGAAAGGAAAGAGTCTGCAAGTTGCTCGTTGGTCTTAATGTGATTTATGATTATGTTCGGGCTTGGATTCTTAGTCATGAGCCCTTGCCTTCTAAAGATATGCGCAAATCAATGCTTTAGAATCAAAATAATTCCATTGCTACTCATGCACCTTCTGAAGCCTTAGCACTTGCTGTTCGATCCATGGAATCTAAAGGTTTTAAAGGCCGACCATTTTGTGATCATTGTAAGAAGCCAAGGCACACAAAAGACACCTGCTGGGATTTCCATGGTAAACCTACTAATTGTAAAGCCAAAGAAAGGGAGAAGATGAGGTTATGTAGCTGAAGTCTCCAAAGAATCATCCTGAAATGACTAGCTAAGCAAAATCATGGAATTGCTAACTGCTCTATAAGCCAATAGTCAGGAGAGGTAACTTTTTCCAAGCCTTAGCTGTGATAAAAGGTCTATGTACAAAGAATTGTTGGATTGTTGATTCAGGTGCCTCGGATCATATGGCTGACAATAAAAATATATTTTCATCCTTTACTCCTATCACCAATAGAGCGAATGTGCGGATTGCTAATGACTCTGAGTTTGTAGTTGGTTCTATCAAAATCTATGTTGCACTTACTCTTCACTCTGATAACAGGTTTATGTACAAAGAATTGTTGGATTGTTGATTTAGGTGCCTCGAATGATACAATAAAACTATCTTTTTATCCATTACTCCTATCACCAATAGAGTGACTATGCAGATTGTTGATGACTCTGAGTCTGTAGTTGGTTCTATCAAAATCTATGTTGCACTTACTTTTCACTCTGTATTACATATTCCACAGTTAAAGTGCAATTTATTATCAATCAGCCAATTAGCTAATGATGAACGATTTCAAGCTAACTTCTTCACTACTTACTGTCTTTTTCAGAATCTGCTAACAAGGACGATAATTGGGAGTGCTAAAGAACTTGATGGTCTTTATTATCTTGATGAAAGTGATAGTCATAGGATTAAATCTTGTAATACAGTGTCTCTTCCTAAGATTAGTGACTTGGAGTTGTGGCACAAATATTTAGGTCATTTAAATTTCAATCACATATCTCAAATGTTTCTATCTCTTATTTCTGGTAAAATTGCTTCTAATTGCCAATGTGATTCATGTGAAAAGGCTAAACATCACCATACTTCATTTCTAAAAATTTTGTACCATGCATCAAAACCCTTTTCCATAATTCATAATAATTTATGGAGACCATCATACACACCAAACATATCAAAATCCAAATGGTCCATCACTTTCATCGATGACCATATGTGTGTCAGTTGGGTTTACATGTTGAAAGATAAAATAGAGTTGTGTCAAAACTTCCTCAACTTCCACAATATGATCTGAACTCAGTTCCAAACTCACATCCAGATCTGACAAACTAATAACGGGACTAAATACTTCAATCAATCCTTATCCACCTTCCTATCTGAAAAAGACATTGTTCACAAAAGTATATGTCTCAACACACCCCAACAAAATGGCATTGCCAAACGAAAGAATCGCCATATTCTCAAAATTGCAAAAGCCATCATGTTTAGTAGTAATGTCCCTAAATATCATTGGGACGATGTTATCCTTACTACTACATTCCTCATTAACCGAATGTTAAGCCGATCACTGTCGTACAAAACACCATCTCGGTTCCTACATAGAAGGAAATGCGAAAGGAAACATAAGTACAGCTGAATTAGCAGTACAAATAGACATAGAATTGAGCCATGTAATTGAGTCATTCACTCAAATTAGGTCATCCACCCAGACAACTGGAAATGGATCATCAGCCCAAGGAAATCTTACTGGGTCTACTGCCTAAACTCTTCCAAAAATAACCCCTCTAAACGAAATTATAAAAGCCCAAAGAAAAGAAAAGGGAAAATCTATAGAAGCCTCAACTTCAACTCCTAGAATTACTAGAAGCCCATCCTTTGATACTTATTCTAAATTCAAATTCTTCAAGACCCTTGTTAAAACAACTAGAAACATAGAATTATCATATCCAAATGTTAAATATGCCTCCCATTTTGCATTTAACAAAGTTGTAGCCTATCTAGGAACTTTACCATCCTTGACAAAAATTTTATATCAATATGGCATGTTACAAGCCATTTATTTGTCTAATGACTTGGGGGAAATCAAAGAATTACCACCGGCCTTACAAGAAGCAATCAAGATTTATATAGGAATTGTTACTCAATAAAAGGTGTATATGAGATTTTACTCAACCATTGCAGAGATTACATCAAAAAAATTTAATGCCCCAATCACCCACAAAATTGACCTAAGAGCCCTTTATTGTGTCATTCTTGGCTACTCTAATTCCCAAAAGAGATACAAGTGTTATAACCCGATTTGCAAACACTTTTTCGTTACCCGTGATATCTCCTTCCATGAAACTACTCCCTATTCTTCCCTGTCTGAAATTAACGGGGAGAGAGATGGTGAATTTTAGACACCAGAAGATGACCAAACAATTACAATCTATACACCTATCTAAACAGAACCGAATACCTCTGATAATCTTGCTCCCCATCTGATAACCTAATAATTTATCAATTCTAGGAGAAACATAAACGAGTGAGGTAATACCTACGTACGACAAAATAAAAAAGGTAATGGGCCACAAACTATTAGCACATATGAGGATTCAAAACCAAAGGTGGGTCCAGGAGAAACAATGGTAACAAAGGGTTCCGGCCTTCATCTTCCCATTGCGGTACGAAAAAAAGCCTAGATCAAGCTGTTGACATCCTATTGACAGGTTTGTCTCCTATAAGCCCCTTTCATCAAAATATAGGGTATCTCTTTCTCACCTTGATAGTATCAAGGTATTAGACACAATCGATGAGGCCATGGCTATACTTAAGTGGAGGCAAGCTATCTTGGAAGAGATGGAGGCTCTCGGAAGAAATAAGACATGGGATGTAGTAGATCTCCCTTAAGGAAAGAAGCCTATTGGATGCAAATGGATATTCACCCCTAAATATAGAGCAAATGAAACATTTGAGAAATACAAAGTTAGAATGCTTGCAGAAGATTTCACTCAAATATATAGGGAAGATTACAAAAAAAAATGTTTGCTTTGGTAGCCAAGTTGAATAACCTTAGAATTCTCTTATTTATTGTAGTACATTTAGATTGGGATCTGCACCAACTCGATGTAAAGAATGTCTTCCTCGATGGAGACCTCAAGGAAGAAGTGTACATTAAGTTACCTCTAGGGTTCACAAGAAAAAAGGCTAACTAAGTTTGCAAGCTAAATAGGTCATTATATGGGTTGAAACAGTCTCCATGTGCCTACTTTGACAGATTCACTCAGGTTCTGGAAAGACACAGGTATACCCAAGGGCAAAGCGATCATACTCTGTTTGTTAAACATCATAAGGGTAAGATGGTTGTTTTAGTCGTGTATGTTGATGATATAATCCTTACTGAAGATGACGAGGTAGAAATTAATCAAATCAAGGCAACCCTAACACGAGAATTCCAAATCAAGGATCTTAGAGAAATGAAGTACTTTCTTGGGATGAAAGTAGCTCAATCCAAGGGAGGAATCTATATCTCCTAAAGGAAGTTTGTACTAAACCTCCTAAAGGAAACATGGATGATAGGTTGCAAACCTAGCGACACAATGGTAAAGCAGTAGACATAGGGAACTATAAACAGATGATAGGCAAACTAATATATCTTCTCATACCAGACCAAACATTGCATTTGCAATAAGTATTGTTAGCTAGCATTCCCATGATCATAAATATAAACATTTAAATGAAGTCTACATAATCCTTCATTATTTGAAGGGATTTGCAAGATGTGGTTTGCTATTTAAGAAAACTGACAAATGGAATATAGAATTGTTTACAGATGTTGATTGGGCAGGTGATCAAGATGACAGAAAATCCACATCCGGATATTGTACATATGTGTGGGGTAACTTGGTCACATGGAGAAGTAAAAAACAAAGTATAGTTGCAAGAAGCAATGCTGAAGCTAAATAAAAGGCTGTAGCACTGGGAATCTATGAAGGCATATGGATAAAATGTGTCCTAGAAGACTTGAGGAAGTGCATAAATCTGCCAATCAAGGTCTATTGCGGAAATGTGGTTGCGATTAATATTGCTCATAATCCGGCTCCACATGACAGAACCAAGCATGTTGAGATAGACAGACATTTTATAAGGGAAAAAGTTGATGAATGTATCATTGATCTAAGGTATATACCTTCTAAAGAAGAGAATGTAGACATCCTTACAAAAGGATTGCCCAAAGACAAGTTTAAGTATCTAATTGGCAAGTTGAACTTGATTGATATTTATAGTCCAACTTGAGGGGCAGTGTAGAATCCATTAGATTATTAGAATATACTATTAATCCCATAATTATAGGGATTAACTAAATCTAGAGATTATAGGAGATTATTGTTAGGATATTAGTTTGCAAATTTCAAAACTACATCTCACTAACATATTTGATTCTCTCTTTTGTGTATAAATGTAATCGCCCTTTCATCTGAATAATACAACAATTATTCTCTCATTAGATTATCTTCAATAGTTCTTCAAGTTTAAAGAATTGGGGCTTCATGCCAGATTAAAGCAAGATGAAACACTTTTGACTTCCATGTGAACCAACAGTGACTTACCTTTATTTTGAAAATATGCAACCCACATCTAGCAAAGAGTCCTTTAAAGTATAAATCAGATCTTGTAATACTTCGATCAGCATTGTCAAGCACAAATCCTGCAAAGGATGAAGACAAAGATGCATTCAACAATAAAGCCTAACACTACAAGATCCTAATGATACACAAGTAAACTATGGGGAAAAGACATGCATATTGTGTGTGTGTGTGTGTGTGTGTGTGTCTGTGTCTGTGTGTTTTATTGAGGGATGATGCAATTTAATTTGAGAGTTCATGAGCAAGAGGTAAAATTTTCAAACAATGACTCAATCTACACAGAATGAAAACACATGTACAGGCTGGGAGGGTTTTCTTGTAAACGCAAAAACTTTCTCACTTCTGTTGAGGAAATTATACGTATAATTAAGGGACTAAAACTGTGTTGGGAAGGAGGGTGCACATTTGTTGAAGTTTGTTGTGACAATGCTGAGGCAATTGGAACGATCACCAAGGTCAGTTCTGATCAGTATCAGATAAATGTTATTATCGATGCTCCCAGCCTTTATCTTAGAAGGGACTAGAAGATTTCTTTCCATTTAGGGATGCAAACAAATGAGCTCATATGTTAGCTCAACTTTCACATAGGATTAGCAATGATTTTTGCACCTCTGAACAACCCCCCACCTTGTTTAAAGGTGGTGGATGATTAAAGGAGATTAACTCTTTGTACTCGTTAGATTTGTACCTCTTTTGGTTTTTTATTAATGCAGTTTCAGTTTTTATTTCAAAAAAAAAATATATTGTACGTATTTTACAGATTGAAAGATATAAAAACAAATGGAAAGTATAAAAGCAAAGTCAGAAGATCAACAGCAATACAAGACAACTAAATCTAAATCTCTGATGCTACACAACTTATCAAGAGAACTTATAAGCCATTCCATAATCAAAATTTGTTAAGAAATTTACTTAGTACTCATAACAAGCCAAGTAATTTCAAGTTATAAATTATGTGGTATAGAAACTTGAATAAGTGCACTATTGTATTCACGAGCTATAAATAGTGCAGCTCTTTTCTCATATTCTGTGCTACTCATGAGACTCACTAGTTTTAAATATGGGGTTTACTTGACCTGGTCTAATAAAAATGACATGCTAGTCAGTAAACCCATGCTATTTTGCGGCACTGTATTATTAGTAAATTCAAATGCATTGATCTAGTCCAACTATAAAAAGTGTTCTTTCTATGGCTCCACCTGGAATCTCCATATCTGAGGACTTGCAGGAGCAGTATAATGAGAAGCTAAAAAAGACTTAAATTTTTCAAGTCTGAAGCTACAAGTTCCCAAAATGCTGGCAAAGTTGAAACTTCTTTAAATTCATAAAGTGCATGAAAAAATATAATCAGCGCGATTGGAAGGATAAATTAGCAGAAATAGCATAATACCCTGTCTTGCAATATTCTCCTTGAGGACAAAAAAACCACCTGGTTTTAGACCAACCTACAAATAACATTATTCAGCCCCATCAGAAAATGAGCACATAATGATACGTAGTAATACGCACACATATTCAAATTAAAAGGTTGGAGATAAACATTTGACTTCTTCGGATATTGATGGATTTCAATGTACTTCAATATCACAACCTAAAGTTCAGAATTAAGACTACTATTGAGTTTCTCTCGTCCCTTTCTATCCATATATAATCCCATTCCTGAATGGAAAAAGGGGGAAGAATCTCCCTTCCTTCACAGTTAAGATCACCCCACCCTATATAGACTAGTAAATCAAATAAAGCATAATTTACCTTTGCTCTTTGGAAAAAAGACACAAAGTCCTCGTCTGTAAGATGACCAATGCACCACTGGATCCATATTACATCATATCTTTGAGTATCTGGAGTGAAATCCTAAAACGGAAGCAAGAAATCGCAATAAGTGAAAGCAAGTAACATAACTGAGTAATGATATCAGAGCTTATAAGGCCTGAATGATTAATTAAAGGCAATTAATGTTATTCAAAAGCAAAAAGGGGTGTTTGGGGAAAAAAAAAAATCCTATCTCATCACTTAAAAGAAACTTTGAAAGTGACACATGAGGATGATTTTTTGTGGGAGCAGCCAGCAGGGCTGGGGGTTGGAGTTGTCCATGCATTTAGGCTCGCTACACAGGCCTGTGGTCAAAGATGTATACATACACCATTTTAGGTGCCATAACTGTATTGGACGCTAACCCAATAATGTGTATCGTATGGATACATATACACCACTCCATTTTCTTTTATCTTTTCTCGTGTGTGGTTAGAAATGAGCTGGAGCATTTTGAAACATGACAAAACAATGCCAAATATGGCATCATTTTAGCTAGTTCCTTCCCAATTTCAAATGCCCCAAAATTTCCCTTCTGGCTTGATTTCAAACATCCTTCTTCACTATATTTTGCCACTCCTATTTTTTGTTTGCAATTTTCTTTGCTGCTCAGTTGATCATGTTCATTCCATTTCTGCTGTTCCTGTACTCTGTTATCACACCATTTTCAGTGCATGCATAGTTTGTGTGTTTAGCATTTTGTTCTCTGCTATAGTACCATAAATATGCTATGAATTGCATTTTGTTTTAGGGAATTGAAGGTGGAAACTGGCCAAAGCAACATCATTTTGTATCTGTCACTTTGACGTGTTCTGATGCCATATCAAAATGCTTCGGTACGTTTTTATATGTTAGGCATCTTAAAGCAAAGACAAGTCAATAAACAATGTGAAAAGGAAGTGTCAATGTGTGTTCCGAGTGAGGAAAATAATCAACAGATAAAGAAAAGGAAGATATGGAATGAATAATACTAAAGCACTAAAGATTATGCTCAGGCAGGACAGTTTATATATACTGAGGAGTAAACAGCAGAAAGAATCTTACAGTTGGGAAAAATATAACAGAACCTGTAGACAGTAAACACGTGTCCAGCTGAGATATTCTACAAGATCTATATAATTAGTACATGCTAATTACAATTCTAACATTCCCCCTCAAATGAGACGGTGTGACTAACAACCCAAGTTTGTTTCTAAAAAACTGAAATTGTGACTGTGACAATGGTTTTGTAAAGAAATCTGCAACCTGTAGAGAAGATGGAATATATATGATGTCAATCAGCCCAGAGAGAACCAAATCTCTAATGAAATGCACATCAACCTCAATGTGCCTACTTCTAGCATGTTGTACTGGATTTACAGCTAATGCTTTTGCACTTAAATTATCGCACCGAATTACCAAAGGTCTTTTAATAAATAAGCCAATTTCAGACAACAATGAATTTAACTATCTGAGTTCTGAGGACCCATCTGCAAGAGATCTATACTCAGTGCTAGATCTACAGATAACACTTTGCTTCCTTAAAGACCAAGATATAAGGTTATTTCCCAAAAATGCACACCACCCAGCTACTGATCGCATATCATCAGGGTCACAAGCCCAATCAGCATCAGTATAAGCAACAAGTTCAGGGCTACTGAAAGGTTTTGATATGCAAACCTAGATTATAGGTGCCTTTTAGATAGCGAAAAATTCTTTTTATTGCCTTCAAATGTTCAGTCCTAGGCTGAGACAAGAATTGACTCAATTTATTCACAACATATGAGATATATGGGCAAGTAGTAGTTAGGTATTGCAATGATCCTATAGCTTGTCTATACTCAATAAGATTCCTTATCAACTCACCATCTCCAGATGAGATTGATCTGCCAGTTACCACTCCAATGGTAACTGGCGCATAAACGTCCATACCAAATCTTTTAAGTAAATCAATAACATATTTTGTCTGATTTAAGTAAATTCCCAGACCATTTCAAAAAACCTCCAAGCAAAGAAAATAATATTGAGGTCCTAAGTCCGTCAGTGAAAACATCAAATTGAATTGTTGCACAAATTTGTTCACACAAGCAGAGTTGTTTCCAGTGACCAAAATATCATCCACAGACACAAGGATAAAAATAGTCAAGCTAGAGGTCAGAAGCTTGAAAATAGAAATGTCACTCCTTAAGTTTTGAAAACCCCAATTTATCATAGTCAAGCGCAATCGATCAAACCAAGCCCTCGGAACTTGTTGCAGACCGTAAAGAGCTTTAGTTAACTTACATATGTGACATGGTCGTTTCTAATCAACAAAACCTTCCGGCTATATAGACCTCTTCTTTGAGAAAACCATTCAAAAAGGCGTTGTTGATGTCAAGCTACCGGATTTGCCATCAGTATGTTACGGTAATAGATAAGATGACATGAATCGTGGTAGATTTAACCACAGGACTGAAAGTTTCACCAAAATCCACACCAGGAATTTGTTAGAAACCCTTAGCGACCAATCATGCTTTGTGCTTCAACACCAGCCCGTTTGCCTTAAGCTTGGTTTTAAAGACCCATCTATGATTGATGAGCTTCTGATTATTGAACGGCACCAACACCCAAGTTTGATTGAGTTGTAATGCTTCGAACTCGCTTTGCATTGCGTCTTGCCACACAGGAGACGCCAACACCGCTTGAACAAAAGTAGGTTCAATTAATTCGAGATATGGCTTCACAAATAAGCAACCAAATGGGTATTTGGGCTTCACTATTCCCACTTTAGCTCTTGTTATCATAGGATGGTTGTTATTGGACCAAGTTGAACCTGAGATTTCTTCATGGGCTGCTTCATTATTGTAAGGAGAGTCAACACTACCAGCAGACGAAGGACTTTGTAATATTGGAAAGCATTCAGTAATTCGCTCTGGTTCATCTACACCATTGGCAATAACTATGAAACTATGAAACTATGAATACCATCCTCCTGGTGACTTGGAATGACCAGAGAGACTGGATTTACTGGTTTTGTGGTCAGATCAACTCACCGCATGAAACCTGTTTGAAATGGAAACATATTGGAATAAAAAACATGTCATGAGACAAAAATTCGACCTGAAGAATTTAAACACCGATGACCCTTTTGTTGTGGAGTGGCCCCAAGATAAACACACTTTTGACTACGGAATTGCACCTCATGAGCATTGTAAGGCTTGAGGCACAGATAGCATGCACAGCCAAATGGTTAAGAGAGAATTATACATTAGTTCTGTCTTGAATAGCATAAACAGAGGAGTAGTGTTCCTCAATATAGGTGTAGGTAACCGGTTAATAAAAAATACCGCTTGTTTAAAAGCATCAACCTAATACTTTAAAGGCATTCCAGAAAGGCAAGAAGCATAAGACCCATCTCGACGATATGCTGATATTTTCTCTCGGCTCGTCCGTTTTGAGCTGAAGTATAGGGACACGTAAGTCTAACATTGATTGCAGCTGCTTGAGCAATAGATAGAATGGGCTTATATTCATTGCCATTATCACATTGAATGGCTTTGATGGTGGAGGCAAACTGATTTTTAATGAAAGCTTTGAAAATTTTGAATGCTTGTACTACCTCTCCTTTATGTTTAAGGGGATATATCCACGTATAGCGACTATAATCATCCAAAAAATGAACATAGGATCTATGTCCACTATGAGATTGGATAGGGATAGGACCCCACAAATCAGTGTGAATTAACTCAAGTGGAAATTGGGACTATGAAATAGATCTTGAAAATGGTAAAAGTTTGGATTTCCCTAATTGACAAGCCTCACATATAGAATGATTGTCTACAATAACACAATCTTGTGAATTACATTTATTCAAAACATATTTTAGAACATTTGCACTGGGATGGCCTAGAATATGATGCCACTTTAGAAAATTCAGCTTCGAATCATCAGTATATGTAGCCACAGACGCTTTAGGCTAAGCCTGAGGTTTTCTTGCTTTCATTAGATACAATCTGTCCTTTTGAAACCTCCGGTCATCGAATCCTTTACATCACAACCTTGATTAGAAAATTGAACAAGGAAACGATTATCATAGATTAATCTGTTAACCCTCATCAGACTCTTAGTTGCAGTTAGAACATAGAGAATATCCTTAAGTATTAACTTAGATGAACGAATACCAGGAACAACAGATGATCCAATACCTAGGATTGGACTTCGCTCACCAATGCAAGTTGTGAGATTGACTTACCAGATGAAGTAATACCATCAAGATGTTCAGGATGAGAAGTGACATGGTAATTAGCACAGCCATCCATGGATCACTCTAGATCGGTGATTGAATCCGTGCTTGCACAATAAGGTTGGGAAAAAGCAGAGTGAGCTTGAGGAGCAGCTGGATAATTAGAAGGAGTGTAGCTGGAGTCTTCTTGGTAATAGCATGTAGCTATAGTATGTCCTGGGCGCTAACAGTGAATACAGAGAAGCCTGTCGCCACACTGTCTACCACAAGAGTGACTTCCTTTGTTTCTAAAACTATGGTAATTACCGCACCCACCATGGCCGCTAGCAGAGTCATATGGCAAATGCTATGGAGTATCTGTTCGTTGAGCAAAATTGACAGAAGTTGAGATGCTCAATTTAGAGAAATGAGTAATTGATTGAGACATGATTCAAATGAAAGGAGATCTGACTACGCTTCTATCCACGATAAATCATACTTGTCAACAAGCTTGTTGCATTATATTCGGAATCTAAGCCATTTAACATATGTAAGATGAGATCATTAATGGCGACAAGGGAACCAGCAAGGGCAAGCTCATCAGTTAAATTTTTCATTTTAGTCAAGTATTCAACCATAATCAGTGCATTCTTTCGCATATTATATAGCTCATTCTTGATGACCATAACCCGTACCTTAGTTGAAGTACAAGTTAAGTCTTGAGCAAAGTTCCAGACATCAGCAGCAGTTTGACAATGAAGGAGTTGAGCTCCAACATCTTGTGCTATCATGTTTCTTAGCCAACCGACTAGCATTTGGTCAACTGAGAACCAATCAGCAAAAGCTGGGTTAGCTCTGTTTCCACTGCCGACAACAAGTTTCGACGGTGCACTCGCTAAACATTAATGTGGCTTTCGAGGCAATTACCTTCAATCAATGGAAGAACTATAGACTCTTAGACTAGGAAGTTGGTACGATCCAACTTGATTGAAGTGGTCTAGCTGGAGGAGCTAAACAGAGAATGGGATTTTGAGCTTGCAAATGAAGCAGAGTCAATGGAAGACGATGAAGACATCATTATCGCTCTGATACCAAGTGAGGAAAATAATCAACAGACAAAGGAAAGGAAGATACGGAATGAATAATACTAAAGCCCTCAAGATTGTGCTCAGTCCAGACCGTTTATATATATAGAGGAGTAAACAATAGAAAGAATCTTACAGTTGGGAAAAATCTAACAGAACTTATAGACAGTAAACACGTTCCAGCTGGGATATTCTACAAGATCTATAAAATTAGTAAATGCTAATTACAATTCTAATTACATTCTAAAATTCCAGAAATTATCTTCAAAGTTTCTCACTGATAAAGAATTAAAATAGCTCAAAAAATTTGGTTTTAAAAGAGGCATATGAGAAAAGGAGGAAAACTATTATTTTAATTTTACTTCTTTATAAAGTAACTACATTCACATTAAAGTAAATTAGACACCAAGCAATTTACCTGAAGAGGCTTGCAATAAAAGTTAACTGCTCTGTGAATATCTGAATCCATATGATTTCCAGGAGCCAAAGTTTCTCGTGCAGCCTCTAAGAAATGTGATACTGGCTCAAGGAGGTCAACCTAAAATTTATGTATAGTAAACGAGAAAATAAAAGACTGTATTAACTTATAAGATCACTATAACATCTATCATGAATTACACTTAGTAGATACCATTTAATATGCAAAACAATTCCGGGGAAATAAAATAGAGGCAGCACAAGACAACTTGAAGATGACATCTTTAAAAACTAGCAAGCACTTCTCACCCACAATTCAATGATACAAATATCACAAGATGAAATAACATGTTTTGAGTAGTTCATGAAACCAATTCCATGGGGTACTATTACTTGTTAATACAATAATAAAATAATATATGCATTAAAAAATAATAAATTGACCATCAATCATAAAAACGTTATAGTCATGATGAAAGCAAGGTACCAAAAGTGTAAACTTGTAAATACTTTTATGTGTTTTAGAGCCATATTGACATAATTTAGTGCATTCACATGCACGGTCCTCAGAAAGCAAATAAAATGTGGACCTGTTCAACTTTCTTTGGCATTCTTTTCTTTTTTCATTGTGATAATCCAGAGCTACAACATTATTACATTCTAAAATTCCAGAAATTATCTTCAAAGTTTCTCACTGATAAAGAATTAAAATAGCTCAAAAAATTTGGTTTTAAAAGAGGCATATGAGAAAAGGAGGAAAACTATTATTTTAATTTTACTTCTTTATAAAGTAACTACATTCACATTAAAGTAAATTAGACACCAAGCAATTTACCTGAAGAGGCTTGCAATAAAAGTTAACTGCTCTGTGAATATCTGAATCCATATGATTTCCAGGAGCCAAAGTTTCTCGTGCAGCCTCTAAGAAATGTGATACTGGCTCAAGGAGGTCAACCTAAAATTTATGTATAGTAAACGAGAAAATAAAAGACTGTATTAACTTATAAGATCACTATAACATCTATCATGAATTACACTTAGTAGATACCATTTAATATGCAAAACAATTCCGGGGAAATAAAATAGAGGCAGCACAAGACAACTTGAAGATGACATCTTTAAAAACTAGCAAGCACTTCTCACCCACAATTCAATGATACAAATATCACAAGATGAAATAACATGTTTTGAGTAGTTCATGAAACCAATTCCATGGGGTACTATTACTTGTTAATACAATAATAAAATAATATATGCATTAAAAAATAATAAATTGACCATCAATCATAAAAACGTTATAGTCATGATGAAAGCAAGGTACCAAAAGTGTAAACTTGTAAATACTTTTATGTGTTTTAGAGCCATATTGACATAATTTAGTGCATTCACATGCACGGTCCTCAGAAAGCAAATAAAATGTGGACCTGTTCAACTTTCTTTGGCATTCTTTTCTTTTTTCATTGTGATAATCCAGAGCTACAACATTATTACATCCCATTCTCTATCAAATAGTATGTGTAGACGCTTCTGACTAAACATCATCACATTCCATTTCATCATAACCAAGGACACCACAAGCCAGACGGCCCACTGCCCAAACAAGCTTTATGTCCCCTCTATTGGCCAAAACTAGTGTACTTAATGGTTTCAACAAAAAGGCAAAATAAAATAAAATAAGATATACAGATTATCAGGCCACACCCAATCCTTCAGAAAAAAGCAAACAAACTAGTCCAGCACAACTAGATTTTTTATTAGGATTGAAGCAATAGGATTTCTTTTTCTAAGAGCACCAGAACATTTTCTAAAAATACAGTAGTTGACGAGTTATAAAAGATACAAGGAAAGAAAGCTAGCCAGTTCAAAGATTTTATACATGCAAAGGAGATTAGACAGACATACCTCATTGAAGTACCTAATAAGAAGGTTTTTGGTGATCCTGCCGATGCCAGAACCACAGTCTGGAAAATCAACAGATTGTCAGTTAGATCATCAATAGAAAAAACTATACTATTAAAAGCATTTTATTCTAACTTTACAACAAAAAGAAGATATCAGTTTTTTCAAAATAAAAACGGAAATGCAAGATTAGAGGCTCACCATATGACATATCAGTTAACTGAAGCAAAGAGAGAAAATACACCTAACTTAACCAGAGGATCAACATCACACACACACACAAGAGGCATAGCTACAAACAGAACAAACATTCACACAGAGAATTTCTCCAATATTACTGATACATATAAGCAACTGAGAACATCCCCTATCAAACAAACTAAACAACCAATTCAAATCTCCTAAGTATCTAAAGTTCAAATAAGTTAATCTCAATGACTTTCTTGATTATTGCCAGTAAATAATCGTCAGAAAGCAAGGCTTGCGTAGTTCTCATTTTGTCCTGCTTTTCATTTTCAGATAATATGATAAGCATTATGCACTAACCATTTCCTCATTGAATTTAAGCTAATATTATGGACCTTGATCCAGGAATCATTTTCCATATTGCAATTTTAAAATCGAAGTAAGCATGCTTAAAATCAGAAAACCCAATTTAGATTCTTTACCAAGTTCAAAAATACAAAATAATGAATATTCCAGATCAACCAATATCATCAGTCGCCTAGTTGATAAGATATACGGAATTATTCATATGTAAGCTGATAGGGGGCAGTGCAGCACATAGGTAAAGAGACGGTACCAAGAGCAACAATCGGTCGGTCTTTTACACCAGTAGGAAACCGCTCAGACAGGACCATTTTCAGGAAAGCCTCACTATCATTTATATCAGGTTCATTCACATTTGCAAATCCTCCCAATATCCCGTCCATTGATGCCTCCACACCCTATTCTAACCACACAAAAAACATAGAGCTTAGGAGAAGCTATTGTTGCATTATCAAGTAAAACCAAACAACTTGTCAACACCAGTATTCTCCTTCAAATATTCACTATTTCAGCTTCAACTAACTAAAAATTCTCCCTTTCCCAACATAAACATACATATATACATACATATAGATAAGTGTGTGTGTGTGTGTCTGTGATATGTACACACACACATCTGTGTGCGCGTGCGCGCGCTACTTCTTTAATTTTTTTTCAGACAACCAAAGAGTAACAGCGAAAATTTTCAATCACAAATTTCGCAGAGCAAGCGAACCCAACCTTAGATGCTTCGAGTTTTAGAATAAAAGGTATAGATATGAGAATCGTACAGCACATAAGATACCTCCCAATAGCCGACTCCATGACGATACCACTCAGTTTTCTTGTCTGGATCACCCGCTTGTTCCCGCCACATATCGTCGGCGGTCTCAAAGTCCCGACCGTTAGAATCTGAGCCGCCGACGTCCATATAGCTTTTGAGCTCAACTTTGGAGAGAGAAAGAAGCAGAAATCCACCACACCAAAGCTTCGAGAAATCTAATGGTCTGTTTGCTTCAAGCCGCAGGAAAGGGATTTTAACGAAGGGAAGAGCAGCGGAGGGAGTGAGAGGCATTTTAATATATGTGAGAGGGTCTAGTGAGAGTTGAGTGGAGGGATTTTTTTTTTTTTTTTTTGGTTTTTATCGAGGTATCCCCACAGTCAATAGTTATGGGACTAATCCTCTGCCCTAAGTCAGCGCCCAAAGCGATAAAAGACTGGCCACGGATGCTTTCCAGCAGAGGCAGAGGGAGTGGAGGGATTTTAATGATACTTTAATTGGTTTATGAGGAAAAATATTTTTATTTGGATAATTTTATTCTTATTTTGTTTAAATTGTTTTTCCCAAATTCTATGGCAGGTATATAATTATACTTAGTATTTAATATATAAAATCATTATTTTATAATTACCAATACTGAATAGATATAATTATAATACATAATTAATAGTTAATATATAGCTAATAATTACATACTTACATATTTATTCAAAATTATAAAATATATACTGATTCAAATTCCTTTCTATTCGCTAACGGCATTGTCTTCCTCTTTCCACCCAATATTTTTACGGTTGATGATGAGCCTTTGATTCTTTTAGGTTTCTCCCTAACGGATCTCTACTACTTTTCTTCTATCCATATGTTGCTCCTTTTCCTGCGAGTGATTATTCTCCAGGGAGCTACATTGATTGAACTAATTTGGTGAAGCTTTTCTTACAACTAGAGGATGATGAAGAAGGGTAACTTGGGAATTTCGAAATTAAATAACCGGGAAAAATATTACCCTGAGCAATGGGTTTTTTTTTGGGGGGGGGGGATTTTCAAAATTTTCCATTCCCTCCTAAAAAATTTATGGGGGCAAAAATGGAGAGGGAAACTAAATCCCTCTCATTCCCTCAATTCCCCTTCTTTCCCTTTAAAACCAAACAAACCTTGTAATTGCCTCACCGTCAGTTCTAGAATTTTGAAAGCCGCTTATATTTATCATAAGGTTAAGTAACAATTTTGTCCCGAAAGTACACGCTCAGGAACAATGTTACCTTGGAAGTTTTTTTAGGCTCAATGTTCCCCGGAAGTTTAAAAATGTATCAATGTTGCCCTCCATTAATGGTGACCAAAACGTTGACTGTTAAAATGATAGTCTGGCAGTCAAAAAATAACAGAGTATAAGCCAAATTGGATGACATGTGGACATTGAAGTGTGAAAACCTCACAATCGAATGTGAAGTTTTAACACTGGAGTGTCCAAGGCAGTTGACCACATCTTGCCCTTGCGATTTCATGGACACTTGAGTGTGAAAACCTCAACGTACGCTCGAGTGTGAGGTTTTCACACTCCACGAAATTGTGCAACAACACTTGCGTCATCAAAGCACACTAGAGTGTGAAAACCTCACACTCGAGCATACACTTAAGTGTGAGGTTTTTCACACTCCAGTGTCCCAAGTCCGTCAAGTATCACAAGAAGAGTATAAACTAAAGGGTTAAGGTGCAAAAATACACATAACCTTTTCCCCCAGAAGCGCTCAGCACCATAACCTTTTTTTTGGTGCAAAAATACACATAACGTTACATTTTGGGAGCAAAAATACCACGGGCCGTTAGTTGATCGACGTTGATCGTTAACTTGGACGGAAATGAACAGTAACTCCGCTGAAATTATCATTTTGCCCTTAGTTTTAAGCTAAAATTATCATTTTGCACCTAGTTTTAAATAATTTATTTTTTAAAAAAAACACTAAAATAAACCTTCCGCCGGTGGGCCCCACCACCGCCCACACCACCATCGGCGGCCACCCTCCCTGCTGCCGGCAGCCACCTCCGACGACCGGCGACGGCGACGGCGACTGCAACTTTTTGTTTTTTAAAAAAAAACAAAGGTTTTTTTACAAAAAAACTAAGGGGAGGCCGGTGAGCCCCACCACCGGCAACACCACCGGCGGTGGCGACTTTTTTTTTTTTTTAAACTCAGGATTTTAAAAAAAAAATTAAAATTTTGATTTGCTATGAATATTTAAAGTCTTACTTTTTTATGATGATCCGTAAAATCTGGAATTTTGAAGCCATTCTTGTTTTGTTTTAAATTTTATTTGGAAAATCTGGAATTTTATGTTCCATTTTGTTATTGTTTCAAATATGATTTGATTTGAAACAAGTTTGCAATTTAAATTTTTCTAGGTTGACTCGTAGGGCTAAATTTGATTTGAATACAAAACTTTTCAAAATCATCTTATTGTTTTAAATATCATTTGATATGAAACATTTCGTAGTTAAAATAAGTTCAAACAATAAGTTTAAACTTTCAGTTACCCTGTTGAAACAAATTGCAATTTTAAAATGTTTTAAATTTGATTAGATTGTCCATACCTTCTAGATTGAAATTTAATTTGAAAATCAATATTTCAAACTTACTTTATTACATTGTTTGATATGAAAAAGGTTTGCAATTTAGATTTTGTAGATTTTAACATTTATTTGAAGATTCACTATTGAACGTGATGCCCGAGACAGAGAAGCAAGTTAGTTTCAAATGTTGCAGGTATTAGTTTGATTTCAGATTCAAATTTTATTTCTGTCTATTGTCTTATTTCTAAAATTTTCCATTTTAAATCGCTTGCATTTTTCTTTTGTTACTTCTATACTGGTTGCTAAAAAGCTTCGTTTGCTTAGTCCAAGGGGGAATATGGGACAGATCTTTCCTTGTGTTTTACTTATCTGTTATGTAATTTAATTTCAAAAACCTTGGTTTTGTTTTTTTTTTAAAAAATCCTTAGTTTTTTTTTTTAAAAAAAAAGTCACCGCTGCCGGTTGCCGGCGGCGGGGAGGGTGGCCGCCGACGGTGGTGTTGCTGGTGGTGGGGCCCATCGGCCTCCCCTTAGTTTTTTGTAAAAAAACCTTTTTTAAAAAAAAAAAACCTTTGTTTAAAAAAACAAAGTCGCCATCGCTGGTCGGCGGAGGTGGCCGCCGGCAGTAGGGAGGGTGTTCGCCGGCAGTGGTGTGGCCTACCGGCGGGGAGGTTTATTTTAGTGTTTTTTTTTAAAAAAAAGAAATTATTTAAAACTAAGGGCAAAATGATAATTTTAGCTTAAAACTAAGGGCAAAATGGTAATTTCAGCAGAGTTACTGTTCATTTCCATCCAAGTTAACGGTCAACGTCAGTCAACTAACGGCCCGTGGTATTTTTGCTCCCAAAACGTAACATTATGTGTACTTTTGCGCCAAGAAAAAGGTTATGGTGTTGAGCGCTCCTAGGGAAATGTTATGTGTATTTTTGCACTTTAACCGTAAACTAAACTTTTTTCCCCTACTGACATAAAATTATAACACACAGCACCAAATCCGAGGCTTCTATTTAAAGTATCTTTTTCCCCATACTTAAAAAGTTACATGCTAAGTTTATCGTTAATTTAGATCCTATCAATTTCTCTTTAAAATTAACAATTTAACATAGTTAATGTTGGAAAGAAAGATATAGAATGGGTTCAGTCAACTTAAATGGTGGAGACACAATGAAGTAATGAGATTCACACTTTTTCTTATCTCTTTCCAAAATTAATTGTCATTATCAGAGAGAAATTGAAAGGATTCATTTTCATTCATCATGCAACCTGATGGTCTAAGAAAAAGAAAATGAATTGACATGTATAGTGGGTGGCAGGTCAAGATCCCAGTTTCAAGGTAGTAATAATAATTCCTTCGGGAAAAAAAAATCAATAATAAATACCTATTCCAAGTTTCATTGAAGATATTTTCTAGCCCAGGGCATAGAGGATCATCTTCAGCAGGCACCCATGGTTGTAGTTCTCTCTCCAAGTCGACATGGCATGATTGTGATATTACTGAATCAACAATGATGTCCTATACATTTCATGGTGAGCTTCATCAAGTAGGCCATCCTTGGTAACAACAACACCCTACCATGATTGATATACACATATATATGATCAATATAAACAAGAGGAGTATATTTGAACCCTTAGCCCCTCTCGAAGCACACTTTCTCTTTATCACACTGGAGTGTGTAGATGCCACACTCAAGTGTAAGTGTACACTTGAGTGTGGCATCTACACACTCGAGTATACTAGCAGCCTCAAATTTTGATTTCCAGTTGGCCTCCTAAACTTCTTGGAAAATGTCCTTAAATCTTCAACCAATAAGTGAACAAAATTATAATTAAATGGAGCAAATAAACACAAGGCCAAATCAAATGACTGCAAAACCATGATTGCAAATTTGTTGCTTGAAATGAAAATAAATTACAAACTTTTGCATACCTTCCATTGTATTTATTACGGATTGTATCTTTTGTGCTAAGATATAGAGGCCATTTTTTCTGATAAGCAGTTGACATGGAAGCCTCAATAAATGCTCAAATAGATTATTACCGTCAAAAGACAAAGGAAAAGAAAGAAACGATCGAGCATTAGTAACCGGTAAAATGAGAGAAAGTTACCCAATCAAACCAACAACGGACAATGTAAATCAACCTCATTAGTGTTATACAAGGCTAATGTAACACCCCCTTCACCAGTGAAGTTATAAACCTCCAGTTTAGTCTTCTCACACCCCTGCCCTTTTGAAAAGACTTACAATTCGGGGCATAATTATCGATAAGAAAAGAAAACATATAGCCCACGAGTCATACAATACTGATTCCATAACATATGGTTTAGGTTTAATAACAGATAAATAGTCATAGTATTACAAAAATATGAGTGTCCTAAGCTGGCAATATAGGAATCCATACAACACTAATATCAAAAAGAGGCTTACAAAGTTTCTAAACTTTTATGCCTCTGGTTGCTTCCTTTGCCCTCTAGTAAAGTTAGAGGTTTCACCTCAACTCCAAGCTAAATCTTGAGAAGTAAAACATGAACTATCACCAATCACAAGCAAATTCTTTAAAATTCAAATATATTATACCTTTTCTTCTTTCCTCTTCCCTCCTCTTCTCCCTGCTCACTTCGTTTTTTTGTTCTTTTCTATTTCCTTCTCAACTCACCCACACAACATACATATATAGGCAAGAGGGGAAGGGTATAATTACTACACCCCACCCTCTTGTCAAAGGTGGTGGGGATTTTTAATTTTTTTCCCCTCCTCCTTCCACCACAAGCTTCTTTCTTTTTTTTCTTTTTTTTTAATTTCCTCTTTCTTCTTCCATACGCATCTTACCCCCCTCCCCCTTTTTAAAACAAATAAGAGATAGGGAAAATTATCACAAGGGCCCCAAATTTATTTTTATTTATTTATTATTACTTTTTACTTTTTTTTCACAATTACAATAATCAAATATAATTATTTCATAATTACAATTAAATCCTAATGGTCAAATTTAGGATGTTACACGTTCTGGTACTACAAGAATAAAGAAAGCAAGATGAATATTACCAATTACTAAAAAAATAATAAATAGATACTAGTTCTCCAAGAAGTAAGAAGAAATGACATGCAAGTGACGAACTAATTAAAATTAAAATGTAGAGTAACAAATTTATGATAACAAGAAAGACCCATCTAATTCAAAGTGTATACCAAACACTAGGCCATCTCCTTTAATAACTGTGTCAGTGGCCCGATATTGGTCACCAAAGGCATGCCTTCCAATGCAAATTGGCTTAGTCCAGCCTGCCAAATTCTATCATTAGAATGGTTGCACTCCATAAATCAAGAAGCAAAAGTAGCACAACACAAAATTCAATATTAGTACCTGGAACATGGCAAGGGATGTTTTTGCAGAGAATTGGTTCTCTAAAGACAGTTCCTAGAAAAATTTTACAACAGTGTAACCAATAAGAAACCAACATAAATTGTCACCCACTCGATACAAACAAGAAAAATAATAATTTAGTCCCTAGCATGTAAGATATAATAAACACTGAATGAAAAGTTCAATACCATTCAAAATGTTCCTAATTGTGCCATTTGAACTCCTCCATATATGCTTTAGGCCAAATTCCTAAACCAATCTTAGTATTGCTAACATCTATAACCTACCTTTAAGTTGTTAAATTCCTGAACAAGCAATAAAAAACATTAATTGCAGGGCATTTTCGTTCTCATTTCTGTCAATGTATGAATGTAAATCTATGAATCCCAAATTCTGTCAGGAAAAATAGACCCAGCAACAATACCGGGAGTAATAGTTGCACATTTGATTGTGACATTATACCTGTATAGCAGTAAGCAATCATTAGGGAAACAAGAATGTCATGTGGTCAGTATGTTGTGGTGTTCTCACACTGCAGTGTGAAGTTTTGTTGGATCAAGACATGTGACAAGATGAATTCATTCGAGTAGCATCATTTTATTCGAGTGTGAAACATATTATGCACTCTCTGTTTAGCTCTGTTTCAAGCTCACTGAATAGAGGATGAGGAGGGAAAAAAATTAGGTACATAACTTTAGAACTTTATATTAAAGGTATGTTAAATACAGTATATTGTCTATCGTTTGTTGTCAATTGCACTCTTACTGTTACCTTTGACAAAATTATAAATATATGTAGGGAATAAAAATAACCCACCCATCAAACTTCCCAAAAATTCAAAATAAGATTGGACAGACTTTCTAAAAAAGATTCAAGATAACCCACGCGAATCTATGTCTCTAGCAATGCCCATATCCATATTGCCTTGAATGCGGTGGGAATCTTCTCAATGCCCATATCCATATTGCCTTGAATGCGGTGGGAATCTTCTCAAACGAATTGAGCAGCTGTTGCGAAGAGACAATTTTGATATGGGCGGTGGTGAATTTGTCCACGGTGAGACCAGGAACTTCCAGCAAATGAGAGGTAAGCAAATAACTACACTCGAGTGTGCACTCGAATGTGGTTGCTAAGCCATAGTCCACCAGTGTGTATGATGATTGAAATCGCTGTGGTTGATCGTTGAGCCATGGTTCACCGACGTTGATAGGGGTTGAACGATGAGGAAGGAGGAAGAGGTGTGTCGGTGGTGGTGCTGATACGAGGTCGAAAGACAAGAAAGGAGGAAGAAGGGAAGGGAAGGGAAGGAAGAAGATGATGAGGTGGTGGTGCAGGGTCTAACGTGGTTGTCCAACTTAGCGTTCTACGTGTCAACTAATCCTACGTGGCAGACATCTATTAGTCTCACCGTTAGTGGAGGGCAACATCGATACATTTTTAAACCTCCGGGGCAACATTGAGCCCAAAAAAACTTTCAGGACAACATTGCTTCTAAGCGTGTACTTCCAGAGCAACATTGCTACTTAACCCTTTATCATATATGTTATAGTTTGTAGGGGTTAAGTGAGTACGAATACAACCTAAAAAATTTTTAGGCATAATTTTGTCCCTAGTATATTAAAATGGGCTAAGGTGTATGCATTACTCTAAAGTATTTTTCAAAAGGCATCTATTGTCTAAAATATTTTATGGCGCATTCTTAAAGTATTTTTTTTTTAAATGTGACCAATACAATAAACTACATTTTTTTATGTCCCAAACACCCTAAATTATTTGTTAAGTCTATCCAATACTTTAAATTATCTAAATTGTTAAATACAAAATTGGACATTAAAAAAAAAGCATTTTAAAGTGATGAACACCCCTAAAAAAAATACTTCAGGGTACTAGGTCCAATACAAAGCATTTTTTAGCACTGAATACAACTAAAAAAAATACTTTATGATACTAGATATACCTATAACTCTATTAAAATTGAAGCAATCTACCCCTAAGCTAAATGTCCATCCATTTTTTTGGCACGAGCTTCCCAACCCTTTATATACGAAGTCACTTCAATTTCAAATCATATTGCCATATAGAGATCACCATTAATCTACGCCTACGTTTTCTTCTCCAAAAATTTTAGATTTACCTTGTATCCGTATGTAAGGTTGCCCAAAAAACCAGGTGGTCTGGTTGGTTCGGTCTAACCTAGTCCAACCCAGCCTGGTCTAGGCAAAAAAAATTTGGTCCAAGACAATTTGATTGAACCAAACTACTTGGGTTGGGCCGAACTTCAATCTAGAGGCTTAAACTCTTTAGACTGGTTAAATTTGACGTTTTTTTTATAAATCACTACTACACTCTGCACTTAGCCACTCACTAGAGTTTGGGCATCCTAATGTGCTTTTTAACTTATAAGAATCACTTTCCATTCGGTCACTTTTTATTACTTTCAAAAGTCATGTGAAACTAGAGCTAAAATATTGCCTCAAAAGACCAAAAAAAAAAAACCTAGACTACCTAGATTGGTCTAAGCATTTCGTCAGTCTGATTTGGTCAAACGCGACCTCAGACTGGTACCAGACCGAACCGAACATTGAGCTGACTTGTCTAGCCCGAGGTCTTATTGGCCCAGACCTTGGGTTGATCTCCAACCTGATTTGGCCCAATCCTTGGACATTCCTATGACCGCTTGTGGCCTCATAAAGCTTAGAGGGAGGAAGCTCTTGTGCCAATTAAAAAATGGATTGACGTTAGGGTGCCATTAAAAAATTGGGAAAATTTTCATTCAACATCCATCGAAGAAATTTAATTCCAGTCATTCCCAAAAGATTATGAAACTTCATTGCATCTCTTGGGTCAAAATTAAATTAAATTTTGTGAGTGAAAAAACAATTATGTCATTGCTTTATTTTTTTTCGTAAGAGTATTTATAAGATAAATAAAAGTATTTACAGGACAAAAAAAGGAATTAAAAAAACATGAAGCTAACAAGAACAACTTGGCCATTCACGAGACATATAAGAGCATTCACAAAACAAATAATATGATTAAAAAGAACACATAGACTTAAAAATATTTTAATCATTCACAAGACAAATAATGAAATTTATATAACAACTAAGGGCACTCACGAAACAAATAGATATTTAGAAAATAGAGTAATGGTATCATTGTTTTTTCTTCCACAATATTTAATTCCAGCTTGACTCAAGGGGTGCAGTGAAATTTCATAGTCTTTTGAGAGTTGACTGAAATTAAGTCTCTTCCACAGGAATATTTTAGCTAGAATTTGAAATACAAAATTAATCTGAGTTTCTAAAATACTCTATCTTGTATTATTGATAAACTTTAATCTTTAATTTTGTATAAATTATAATTTAGTCTCTAAATTCTTACTCATACAACTACATTCCTATAGTTATAATTCTTTGAACCTTTATTCATTGCCATTTGGTAGATATACTTTAGTCATTTGAAACATTAGACCCTTAATTAAGAAAAATAATTTTTGTCCTTATAATTTTTAAAAATATAAATATAAATAGTTAATAATATATAAAGAAATCAAGCTGCATTAACTTAAAATTTAGAGATTCAATTAGTCAAAACAAAGAGATTGGTTTGCATTGTGTTTAAAGTTCAGAGACTAAACCACTCTCATCCCTCCCTTTTGCCCACCCAAACCCTACGAATGCTTATAAAAATATCCTAATTTTTCATGAAATCGCCGTTCTAGGATGTGCCACCACAAAATCCTGTTTTCAAAAATGAAAGTTATCACCTCCAATAGATTATATAACATAATCACAACAATACAAATGCTTGTACCTATAAATCATGTATAGAAATTCAATAGTATAATATCTTTAGAAGAAACCCAAAATTTTAGAATAGTGATGTGTCTTAATGACAAAAAATAAATACAAAATTGGAGGTGTGAATACATTATATGATATTCATCCAAAAAAAAAAACATTATATGATCAAAATAAATAAGTAACAGGAAAGAAAACATAATTTGTAGCAAAAAAAAAAAGGAAAGTAAACAAAACAATATTTGTCCTAATTCAATCCATACATATAACTTCACATAACAATAAATAGATAAAAAAAATTAAACAAAAAAAATTAAATAATTAACAATTAAAAATAAGTATTTGTATTATAATTAAACAATTTACAAAATAATTCAATAAAAAAAAGCAATTAAAAAGTTAAGTTATAACTAGATAGATAAATATCTTATAAATAAGTCGTTTTAAAATAAAAAGTCAAATTAAAAAAATTAAAAAGAATGAATAACCAAAGAAATCAAACATAATAAAAATAAGGGAAAATCCCATATAAAAACGGTTGAAATAAGAAAATCCTATATAAAACTGATAAACTCAAAAAGCCTTAAACTAGGTCAATGACTAAATCTATTATATTTAAATATTTGTTATTTTCTAATAATACCCCAACCCATGATCCAAAGAAAAGAAGAAAGGAAAAGCAAAAAGTCGGATGTTTGTCCTACTCCTACTTGTTACCATTGTCGCTCTCTTGTGTGCCCTGTGGAGCTTGGATAACGCCATGAGAAGTTGCTGCTTTTGTGCAATTAGAAGCCGCCATTATCGCCGTGAGTAACCTTGTATGTGCCAAAAAGTTGGGTATGAAGATTAAACAAATTTCTGGTTTTAGTGGAGAATCACATGAGATACTTGAGGTAGAGATTTTGGCTCATGTTCTGCAGTTGATTAATATCATTGACAATGGATTATACAGTAGGTTATGTGAATATTTTTTGGATTTGTCTACAAAATCGAGCAGGCAATTGAGATGAAGTGGCTCATAGTGATAATTGAAAGGCATTAAGGAATGACGATTTAATATTAAAACCAACTTATGTAGTCTTTTTTATCGATTTTCTGATGGTGGCTAGGCCTCTAACGGATTTCCTACCGTTAAGGTTCTTACGTAGCACATAAACAATATTATTTTGTTTTCAATTTTTTTATAACTAAGGGATATAGAGGTAATTTAGTTTAAATTCTAAATCTCTAATTGTGTCACATAATTAATTAATAATTTATTAAATTTAGTAACCCAATTTAGAATTTAGATAATTTAACCATTTTTATATAGGATTTTCACTAAAAAAAATAAATAATGAACAACTAAATAATTATTATAATTTAAATCCTACTTTCCATCCTTAACATAAGATTTAGTTGACTTTTTTTAGAGGTTAAGGAAGCTAAATAAATTAATTTAAAATATTTATATTTATTTTTTTTTATAGCAAATTAATTTGTTTGAATTATAAACTAATATATAATCAAATGATACATGACATATATTATAATTAAATAATTTATTTAGTTTCATTGAACTCAACAGCAAAAAGTCAACAAAGTCTTATATTAAAGAATCGAATAAAGTATTAAATGTGAAAACCCCGTTTTTCCATTCATATTTCATAACAAAATCCAAATTTCACAACTTCATATATGTGAACTATATAATTACAATCATACAAATGCAAATAGTTACTGTAATACCCCAGATTAATAATAACAATAATAATATTAATATTAATAAAAAATAATAATAGTAATAATAATAATAACAATAATATAGTAATAATAAAAATTTAGAATTTAATAATGTTTGTATTGTTTTATAGTTTATTGATTAGTAATAGTTAAAAAGCCAAGCCCATAACTAAATCCTAATTTTTAATTATAAACTAAGGTCTAGCTACCCAACTCTAGCGATCATTCAATACTTCTCCTCTCGTCTGTTATTTTCTCTATTCTTATTCCGCGACAAATTGCTCTTCTACAAGATTAAAAAAAACGGAGATCAGGTCATCCTAAAACCACTAGTGTATTTTAATTAGTAGATCGTGAAATTTCCGATTCGCCAAATTATATCGGCGATCAAGTTTAGGGGGTGAATTCATTGTTTTCATGTGACCCTTTTATCTGATTGAACTTTAGCATTTAATTCTCTAAATGTATATTTCTTGTCCTGTTTCTATTTCCCGTCGAAACGTTGGGTATTGATGGATAGCAAATGTTAGTCACGGTTGCTTTGTACTTTTCGATTTGCAAGTTCTAATTTAGAATTGATCTTATTGGCAAAAAAAGGAAACAAAAAAAAAAACGAAATATGACCAAGTTTGTGTCTTGATATTGTCCAAACAAGGTCGGAGGAAGTGGAAACCAAACCCTTGAGAGAAGATTTCAAAAGCCATGTAATTCAACACACTTAGCTTTGCGTCTCGGGTTATGAATGTCTGATTCGAGTGAACAGACTTTATTCATGTTCAATTTATTTTTGTATTTATTATGAATAGTGCGACTTGAGCTCACTTTTATATGATTTGATAAATTGATATGATATGTTGACAGGTGAAGATTGTAACATCCCAAATTTTGGACTTTGGGAATCAAGAATTAATTGTGAAAAATTTGACTTGAAGGAATTCTAAAGATTTAGAATTTGGAAGTTAAGACATATTTTCCATAAATTAAGGACAAATAATTAAGGAATAAGTTTTGGCCTAAATATTTTAGAAATAATATTTTATGGCCAAATTAAATTAAAAGAAAGAATAAAGTAAAAGAATATTTGGAAGGGATAATTTGTGGCCCAAAATAATTATTGGAAAATTTGGGCATATTTGTCCTTAAATTTATTTCAGGAAAATGCTAAGATAAAGGAATATTATTAAAAGATAATTTGGACCAAAGAATTATAGAATTTATATCTTGGCCTATGAAATCAAGGATTTAAATTTTATCCCATAAGTTTAATTAAATGAACAAAATAGTTAATCAAAAAATAAATACAATGAACAATTTTCATGGGCTTCATAACCAAGCAACATGTGATGATCAATAAAGCTCATTAGCAATGAAAAGAAATCATCCTCCTCCCTCCCAAATCCAACGTACAGAGTGTAAAGAATGTAACAGATGCAATACAAACACTTCATTCCATAAACAAATCCAAGCCCATATACACACATCCAATCCATACGTCTCTCCATCACGTGAGAAGTAGGGAGTATATCAGCAAACCATTAAGCCCATAGTCCATAACCCATTGATTCATTTTCCAATCCTCCTCCCAGTCAACACCCGTTACTTAAGGCAGAAACAGATTACGATCAGCAACAAATCAGCAAGAGATAAGCAGAGGAAGCGGAACATGTAACCAGCAACGGATCTTTCAGCAGCGCAAGAAATCAGAAGCCATACCTCCTCCTAACATCTCGAGCCCCTCACCATTTAACCAATGGGTTATTGTTTCTGGACCAGTGGGCAACGCCTGGATTCTAAGTCCCTATTTAAATGGTTTCTCACCTCTTGATCCTACGCTTTACAATCAGTTTTCGGCCAGAGAAAGAGCAAACAGAGAAGAAGTGAGAGAGTTGTGAGAGAGAGAGAGAGAGAGAGGCGGTGAGAAGCTCTGTTCCGTAACAGCTGAAAGACTAAGGTAATCCGTTGGTTTTCCTTCCTTTTAGTTCCATCGAGTTTTCCTCTCTCACTCTTGTCGATGCCATGAGAGAAACCTTGGATATTTAAAGTTTGGGCAAAGATCCAATTTTACACATAATCTTTATCTAGAGGAGCGTCTAGTACCATAACATTTTTTTGGGAGCAAAAGTACACATAATGTTACGTGTTGGGAGCGTCCAGCACCATGGGTTGTTAATCAACTGACGTTGACGGTTAAGTCTGACGAAAATGAATAGTAACTTCGCTAAAATTACAATTTTCCCCTAGTTTTAAGCTGAAATTACTAATTTGCCTCTAGTTTTAAATAATTTTTTTTAAAAAAAAATATTAAAATAACCCCTCCCGCCGGTGGGCCCCACCACCAGCCATACCGCCGCCAGCCACCTCCTTTAGCGACTTTTTTTTTTAAACATTTTTTTAAAAAAAACCAAAATAACTTCTCCTTCCTTCAACTTGAGACAGCGACCACATGTATATATATTATGAGTTCTCTTTCTTTCACAAACAGCCCAACATGCACCACATAGTAATATATATATATATATATATATAGAGGTATGTAAAAGCCAAAATAGCTATATTTTTCCTTGAATCTAGAACAGTCACGGTTTCCTCCCAGAACAAAGCAGAAAATGACAATACTCCCAAACCCACGTTTTGACAATGAAATCATAGTAAACCATCAGTAAAACATGAGAGTTCTTATATACACATATATAAACTTATTTTGCTCCTCCTTCCCTTTCATATGGCAGCACGAAATCACGCTAAAAATGCAGAAAATAATAATACGTACACCATGCACGAGCAGCCATGACATGCATATTTCTTCCTTTATTTTTCATTGGGTTTCAGCGTTTTCTTTTTTCCTTATCTGAGTCTCACACATCACATATATCTGCATGGTTTCACTCCTAAACTCAAAGAAAGCCGATGACAGTAAAACTTGTCTCTGTTTTCAGTTTAGTTCTTCCAGGAAGCTTAGATTTATTCTCCTATACTCTAGTTCTTGTATCTTGCTACGGGAGATGGATGGAAAACGAAGGAGCAAAGGGCTGGTGTTTACCTCAAAGACTAAGCCGAAAAGCTAAGCAACTGAGACTGGGTTCTGCAGCTCTGTTTTCCAACGTAAGAACAGAGATAATGGATCTCCGATTAACTCTTACACCCTCTTCACTCTCGGTCTCCCCCTCTCTTCAAACTCTCCTTCTCTGTGTTTTCTCTCTTTTTCTGTTCTATCTGTATGCTGAATGAAGAGAGAGTGAAAGTGAGATGAGAGGCCATTATATAGAGGCTCAACGTTCAGACATTGCATATCTGTCCAGGTGTATTGTTCATCAGTTAAACCTTGTGGAGTTCGAGAGGCATGGCTCCTTCTAATCCTTCTGTGTTTTCTTGCTTAATACGTGATATTACCCGAAAATGTCGCTGAATCCTAATTATCATTGGATTTGCTGTTGCTTAGACGTGGACTGTTTCTGGTTTTTGGACTTCTGGTGGTCACTGGTCGCCGGTCGCCGGCGGTGGGAGGAGGGCAGCCACCACTGGCGGTGTTGCCGGTGGTGAGGCCCACCGGCGGGGAAAAGTTATTTTAGTGTTTTTTTTAAAAAAATAATATTTAAAATTAGGGGCAAAATGATAATTTCAACTTAAAACTATGGACAAAATGGTAATTTTAATGGAGTTACTGTTCATTTCTGTCAGACTTAACGGTTAACGTCGATTGACTAACGGTTCGTGGTGCTAGATGCTCCCAACACATAACGTTATATGTATTTTACTCCCAAAATAAAGTTATGGTGTTGGGCGCTCCTCTGGATAAAAGTTATGTGTAAAATTGCACCTTTACCCTTTAAAGCTTAAATGATAATGAGTTAAAGTTGCCGATGCTTAGGTGTGAATAACGCATGATCACTGGAGAGTTAAAAGCAAGAATATATATATATATATATAAAAGTGTGTGCGTGCGTGTTATCCCTCGTTCTACTGGATCATGGGTTATAGTTTTCCATTCATCCTTTTACTGTCACCATTGTTATTCTCTTTTTACTGTTAGAATTTTTGTGCGTGAATGCTAAGCATATATATATATATATGTATAGGTATAGTTGTGGCATATGTTTGCTTATGGCTGTCGGAAGCATTCTTTCTTTTAACATATATAGATATATATATGTCTTGCATGAGTTATGCCTCTGCTTCATCTTAAAGATATGTATATATACAAGCTATGGGAAGGGAGAAAAACTAGAATATACATGAAAATATGGAAGAAGAAAATAAGCATTCTGAGAAGGAAGAAAACGTCGGGCGTTGAATATGGAGGTGTGTGTAATTTACCAAGGTCCAAAGATGCATGTCTGCGTGTGGTAAAAGAGGAAGAAATATTACTTGTGAGCTTTTGAACTTAGTTTAAACATATATAGATACCTGCGTAAGTTGTAGCCATTATCAAATGATTATATATGTAATATATATATATATATATATATATATATATATATATATATAATTTGTGTTGTGGTTAGTTATGTATAAGACCAACAAAAATGAAAATAATGATTTACAATAGTAAAAAAAAAAAATAAAAATAAATAAGGTTATTAAAGATGGGAGATAATTTTCAGATTTTTTTTAGTAAGAGAAGGGTATGAGATGAAATAATTAATAAGTTGAATAAATAACAAAAATGAATAAGATTATTATTTATTGAAGGAGAAATAAATAATAAACACACACCAAGAATTTAAAGAGGCTTTAGTGTTTTTCCAGGAGATAATTACTTTACATTGAGAATTTTAGTGTATCAAGATTTTAGATGATACCTAGCACTAATTGAATTGGGTTTAGTTTAATGATACTACTAAAGGGACAAAGTAAATAGAAGCATTTTAAATGAATCATTTCAACAATGATATTAGTAATAATAAAATAGATAATAATAAATATTATTATGAGAAAAAATATAATAAATAATAAATGAGATAATTAAATAATAAAGGAATTATTATTAAAATTTGTATATTTTTGAATTGTAAGTTATAATTCTTAATATGTGAAATTTTAAGAGTTATTAATTGTTAGTAAATTGGTTGTGGTAGATTGATTTGTGGAGTTTGTTAAGCTCTCGATTTAGGAGCAGTGTGATAGTAAATAGCTTTGGCGAGAAGTAACCACTTTCCACTTATTACGTTATTGATATGCTACTTATGAGTATTTCCTGAATTGATTATGAATATTTTAAATAAAAATTGTCATGTGGAACCTTATGAGTTGAATTATGAAATATATTGCAAATATCTATTGCAAAGTAAAATATTATGATATGGCTATGAGAATTGTTTAAAGTACATGATATGAATGTGAATATTTCGGAAAAATTCCCAATTGAGTTATTATAATAATTATGGAATGGGAAGAATTGGAAGAAGATGGAAAGTTATTTACACCACGTGGTGATGCCTCCATAGATGCATCATGGTTGGCTTTTGATTATCCCGCTAGAGTGATGAGACTTGCCCACCAGAGTGATGGGAATTTGCCCACCAAAGTGATGAGTTTACGACGTCTCACTAGGGTAAAGTGGGGAAAAGACCCATGATTTGGGGCAGGTGCTCTAAAGATTTTGATTGGTCCTCATCACTTGATCAGTGAGCTTTTGAGTAACCAGTAATATGAGTGTAACTTAACCCATGGGTCTAGTCGGGGGGAAATAAGGCGGTTCGGTTGGATTGATTGGGAGGGAATTGAGTTCAAAGAGAATTGTGATATTTTATAATGTTTTGTGATATCGATATTTTTGAGATATATTTTAATATTTGGTTATATAAATTGTTCCACTTAGTACCTCATTAGCACATGTTAATAATCGTAATGAGTTGGACTGATGGTTACAAAATTTTTCCTCAGGTGATAGCTCACGTCCAAGTCCATCAGGGAAGCTGACAGAAGCGTAGTATATTTATTACAAGTAGGACTTCTGTCTTACGATGTATGTGATGGATAGCTGTATATTGTCACACTCTAGGGTTCATAATGCATACTTTAATATATTTTGAAAAATTTAAATTCCACGTAAATCCTCTTATCTAATTATTATGTGATTACCTTGATTAAGATATGATTATTTAGTTGATTAAACAGTGGTTGTTTCAAAGATAAGTACTACATTAGTATTTATCCTATAGAAATAATTTAGGAATTTTATTATAAGTGTATTTAAAATAATTTAACAATGGGAGGATAGCTTTGAGATGATATCTTCTAAAGTAATGAACACATCCTTAGGCTTTATGCCTTCAAAATATTATGTGATGTGAACTGATAGTATCCGTTCTTCCTAAATTGGTGTCTGGCAGAGTTTCTAGGGATACTAGTAGCAACTTTGAGAAGATGTGTGTATACTAAGAAGAGATGTTTTTTTATGGTCAATTTGATTATTTGTGACTGGCAGGGTTTCCCCGGGTCACAAGGTAGACTGGCGGGTTTCCTGGGTCTACCATGGTTCTCTTCCCATTAATTAAACTTAATAAAAAATAAAGAAATTGACATTTTTCTTTTGGTTATATATGAATGTTATTTTTATGTAATTATTTTTTTCCCTATATTATCTTTGTCTTGTTTAGCATTATCGGCTTTGTTGGTTTTTGTATGTGGCTGCGATGATCCTTCGAGGGAGTAGATTTTCAATGAAACAGGTTTCAAATGCTGGGGCTAGCAGTGAAAAGTGAGAAAGAAACATTCAATTAATTCTAGCTATTTCCTTTTTATTCTATGCTCCAAATAAAACGTTTTTGTTTAGGTTTGGATTTATGATAATGTAATAAGTTAGCCTTGCACTTGTCCCAACGGTAACACTTCCCAAATTTGGTTATTTTGAATTTCAGTAATTATTTATAAAAATCATCAAAATTTTACGTTATTATAATTGTTAGAATTTTGGGGTGTTACAGTTACACCTATAAATAACATAAATAAATTCAGCAATTTAATATCTTTTGAACAAGAGAAAAAAAAGATCAATGATATGTATAAATGACAGAAAATGAATACAAAATTGAAGGTGTGTATATAATATACCCATAATAAATAAGTTAACATGAAAGCAAAAAAATAATACATGATATAGTATTAGTAATTGTCTAATTAATGTATGGCAAAAATAATGAAAGAGATCCTACTAGTCCTATTAATCCAACTAAAATAGAAATAAATAAGAAAGAAAATAAATACAAAAATAAATAAATGAATAAATTGAAATGAAAAAGAACAAGGAAGGAACAAATAGCCAAATTCACTCCTTTTATACAATTCTATATATAAATAACTAAGTTAAAGATAGGCAAATAAATAAGTAAATAAGTTATTTTAAAATAAATAAATCCAATCTAACAATAAATAATTGTTAAAAGGAAAGGAAACAAAATAATCCAATATATATTATTCGTAATTATCCTAATTTAATTTGATTAAAAATCCTATTATCAATCATCAACTTTATATATATGAAATCTGGTAATATCCACTTAATAACCCATTTAACTTCAAAACAAGTCAAGTAATCACATCATGTAATTAATCCCTGCATAATCACATTAACACTCATTTTTGTAATTAATACTCGTCAAATTAATTTCCTTTTTTAATCCACAAGCGTGAACAAAATGGATAACAAAGTAAATTCAAATTGATATCAATCAATTTTATTTTTAAAAATTGTTGAAATTTAAATTGAGCATTAAGTAATTATAAAAATAAAGAGTATTAAGTATTTAAGGGGACCAATCACTTTACTTCGCCGTATACACACACATAATCTACTTCCTATCTTGAAAGAGACGGCACTAAAACTGTGGTGCACTCCGTTTAAGCTTGAACCAATTGCATATAGAAAATAGCTTGCTTGCATTAACGGAAGAAAAGTTTTGGGGTGCTGCCTTTGTAATGAATGTGGGCACCAATCCACCATTTAATAATTATTTTTAACTCCCTCCCCTCTTTATTTATTTCCTCGCCAAAAGCTCCACTGCCTCAAATTCTCCTCCCCGTCATGTAGAGTGTACGGAGTGTTATGTAATGATACACCTTTCACATGCCTAAGGTTACACTCTCTTAAATAATTTACCATTTACTAATAATAAATTAAAATTAGTTAGTTATTGGGTTTGTTGGGTTTATTATGCTCTTTTAACTTAAGCCCAATTGGGCTTAAATGAAACTACAACCCAAGAACCCAATGGCCCATGTGGTCTAGGGTTAGGTCTTGGGTGTAGTGATATATAAACTCATCTTTCACCTCCTTTCACCTTCTGGAATCATAAGAGACAAAGAAGGAGGCTCTCATCAAGAACAAGCTCAATGTAGACATTCATCATCAAGAGAGGTTGTCCACACAACCTTCCTATTGTAACATCCGCCTTAAATATACACCTTAAAATACGTAAATACGTATGCGGAAGCGTATTTTTTTAAAAAAAAATACCCAAAGTTGCTATTCATGTATACAATACTATTCACTTATACAACACTGTTCACTTATACCATGTATGAAAAATAGATAATACTCTCTTTGCATACACACACAATACATAATACAGTTATCCCAAGTATTAGTTTAATAATCATTAAACCAACCACACTAATATATAAGCCCAACTATTTAAATTCCAAACCTTGGGGTCTTCTTTAGCTACTGCAGTTGTACCATCTTACTTTTGGATCCAGATCATCTTCCTGGCTTCTTAGGTATTTCTGGGATCCAGTGATCAGATGAATCCCAGGGTAACGGTTAATCTCATATTCAAAGTATAAATTATACATGGCAAATATTTCATATAGTGCAGAAAATTATAAATAACCAATAATAAAACGCACCGCAATCGGTATACATAGCATACAGCAAATGTAACATCACGGCGAAAGCACATAAAAGTACTGGGTAAACAGGCATACAACATTATTATATAAAAACAATAACACTCAGCCAAATAAATAAAACGCATGGCACGGACATACAAATCCAGCCACAAGTCCACAAATACATGAACATATAAGACATATATAAGAACACAAGGAATCAGAGATTAAGTTGCCAACCTCAACTTTGCAAGTATTTATAAATTTCCCAACGCAGGAACTCGATCTTCCTTCAATATTCCTAAAGTAGAATCATCATAAATATCAATTTCCATTTGTTTGATAAGGTATTGCAATAAATACCATTCCTTCATTATTTTAACAATAATATTTATGATTTAATAGAATTTTAACTGACTTTGAAAATTCATAATTAATTGCACAAAACTCCAATAGTGTGCTTCCAAGACCTAAATATCCCTTAATATGTCTATTTTCATATTAAACACCATAGAATCCTTAAAATCATCAAAATCCCTTCTGATTCCACCACTTCTTAATTAACCAAATTAATATATAGAAAATGATAAATATCATCTTCATAATATTATAAGACAAGTTAAATCCTTTATTTACTTGTCTTGAATCTTTGGACTTAAGAAGCCTTCTTCTTGCTTCTGCCTCTTAGAGCTCTCAGCCTTCTCTCTTAGAACACCTTAAGATAATATCTCTCTCACACTTTAACTCTCTCTCACTCTCTGCGTTCCTTCTTTGCTCAAACGAAAATGAATAAATGAAGGAACTTAGCTTGTATGTGAAAACCCAAACCTCCACTTCCTTACTGCAATGACTCTCATTTTCTTTTCTCAAGCTTCCTCTCTTTCTCGATTCTCCAATATTTGAGTAAAGAAAATATGAAGAATAAGAATGGACATAGAGAGAGTATATGTGTGTCTGAAACTGGTCTAAAGGATGAAATCGAGGATGGTGTGTGTGTGTTATTTTATATCTCCACGACAATAAGAGAGACAAATAAAGATAAAAGTCTCCTTAATGATAAATAATCATCATCCTGTGCACCATGTGAAGCAGAAAGTAAAATATGTAGACCCTTTAAGCACTATTCCCACGCAAAACTCCAAAGATTCCATGTTCCAATTGTCGGCTATGATTGAGTAATTGCAGCCAAATAATTTCTCTTATATTCAAAGAAAGATTCCTTTTTATTGGGTAGTGGGGTTGGAATTTTTTATTAAAACAAAAGAGAGTATCACCCGAAATTGCAAATGGAAAGTAAGTTGAATGAATAATTGAGTGCATAGAAGTGGAAGAAGTAACCCGATGAGGTTGAAGGGGTGTGAGGCCTACATGCTGGCCAATTCCAAAATATGTAATGTATATGTGTCGTCTTACGCAAATTAAATGGAAATGAATTGGATAAGCTTGTCGCCCATATAATTGAGAGAAAGAAGGATCAAAATGTTGAGTGGGTATTTGTTTAATAATAAAACAGAGGTTAATGGAAAACACATGGCCCCATATATGTTGAAATGGAAAAGATTTGCAATGTGTATATGATCCATGAACTCTTGTTTCTTCCTTTAATCAATTATTCATTAAAATAAATTGCAAATATCACACCTATTCACCTCGAGAGATAGTCTGGAAGATCAACCATAGAGTGGATTACGGCTTCATCTTTCTAGGTAATCAAAACAATGAAGGTTCATTATTTTTCCTACATCAAATCGGTTCAACACGCTTCCGCGTTTTCGATGAGATTCCTACAATTGGTATCAGAGCCATGTTGATGAGGAAAAGAACTCAGTTTTGATATTCTTTCATATTTCATGTGATTCTTTTAGAAAATTATTTTCTTGAAAATATGATCTCTTTTTCTATATTTGTTATTTATTTCATGGTAATTATTCATTTATAATTCATATTTGATATTAGTTTTAATTTTAATCGGTTAATTACTTTAATCCATGGTTAGATTCTCTCATGTATTTCTTGATTTGTAACAAGGAGGCTAATCCCATATGATTAGGTTTCCTCCTTGCTGTTTTTGTTCCATTTTCGCAATTTCTATGTATTTTTTTAATTTATGTAAAAGTTGAAGATCAAAAAATTGTGAAGAACATGAACAATCAACTTTGTCAAACACTTGGTGGTCCTTCCCCTACAGTTTCGTGCTGAAATGACTTCGGTGGATGACGTGGCAGAAGTGGAGGCTAGGGTTTCTCTTGTGTCCTAGGGTTTCTAGCCAAGGACTGGGTTTTTGGGCTTTTGGGCCCATGGATACCCTAAAGGGGCTTGGAAAAATAGTATGGCATGGACAAAAGAGGAATTCCAAAGTTGTAAATTTTTATCTTTTAATTTTTATAGGAAAGACATGGATTAAAGTTTATTTGTTTTATTATTAAATGTTTTTATTGAATAGTATGAATTATATGTGCGATTAACATGATTAGAAATAACATGTCATATAGAATAGGAAGATGCCATATTGTTGCATAATCACATGTCATACTGCATAGTAGCTATTATATCTTGAATCGACTAGTATGATAGTTATTATGTGAGAAACCGCCAAATTAATTATCAATTATTATAATTTTGAATTCAAATTTTGAATAATAATTGGATTAGTTAATTGTGGCATTAAATTCTATGTAACCGCCAAATTAATTATCAATTATTATGATTTTGAATTCAAATTTTGAATAATAATTGGATTAATTAATTGTGGCATTAAATTCTATGTAACCGCCAAATTAATTATCAATTATTATGATTTTGAATTCAAATTTTGAATAATAATTGGATTAATTAATTATGGCATTAAATTCTAGGTAACCACCAAATTAATTATTAATTATTATGATTTTAAATTAAAATCTAGAATAATAATTGGATTAATTAATTATGGAATCAAAGTCTAGATAAATAACCTAGGAAATTTCTTGGAAATTGAAAATTCTAAATTTGAAATATTGAATGGGTGAAGGTTTTAAATTAATCATTTAATTTTAAAACCTACGGGCTTCAATTGTGGGTTTATTAGTGAAATGGTTATCGCTGAAGCCCCATCGGATAAGAATAATCGAATTTCGCTAGATTAAACCCTAATATTTTCAAAATTTTAGTAAAGTTTTGCACGGCCCATCGTCGGCAATACTTAGACACTAAAAATATTTTTGAAAGTAAACAATGGTTAAATACATTCAACTTTGGTAAAATTGTTAACCTTCCCATCGAGGCTCTGGTAATGGAACTGAAGGCTCAAATTAACAATATTGGTTTTACAAGTATCTTGCCCATCGCAAGTTTTGTAAAGATAACTAATGGATTGTTAAACAATAAACAAATAGTAGTTATTAGAATCTACTAGCGCTATATCTGTTTGTTGTTAATTATGGTTTGTAATTAGTTTGTTTTACCTTATTTTTCAGAAAAATGACTTCATTCAATCCTTTAGCTACAATATTAAGCCAAAAACCTATGGATGGTACAAACTACAAACAATGGAAAACTAATTTGGATATTGTTCTTCAATATGAAAAGCTCAACTTTGTTCTAACTACCCCTAAGCCAGCGCAGCCTGTTAAAGATGCGTCTGATGCAATTCGGACTCAATTTCAGCAGGAGAAGGAAATATGGGAGAAGGCGAATGTGGCAGTTCACTGCTATATTTTGGCCAGTCTCACTAGTCACCTTCAGGAGCAAGTGAGCATGATTGAGAGTGGAGCAACAATGCTCCAGACTCTTGATGGCATGTTTGCTACGCCTAGCAGCTCTACAAGGCAAAATGCGCTGAATGCAGTCACCAAGACAGTGATGTCTGGAGGAAGTGTGAGGGATCATTGTCTAACAATGATAGCAAACTTCAAGAAGGCTGATGACCATGGTATCAAGTTTGAACAATAAGTGAAAGTTGACCTTCTCTTACAATCACTGCCTGAATACTTCAATCAATTCAAGATGAATTATAATATGAATAAGATGAATCTTGATCTCACTCAACTGATGCACGAGCTTGAGAGTGCTGAACAGTCTCTAGTCAAGCAGGGAAGTGCACTTTTAGTTGGTGAGGGTTCTGTGAAACCTAAGGGGAAACCCAAAGGAAAGAACAAGAAAAAGAAGAAATCAAGTACTCCAATTGCCAAAACAGTTGCAATGAAGCAACCAAAAGGCAAGTGCTTCAAGTGCAGACAAAAGGGGCGTTGGAAGAAAAATTGCCCATGCATGAAAAAACTAGGTATGGGTAATTTACATGTGATTGAGGCTTGTTTAGTGAAGAATCACAATGATAAATGGATTGTTGATTCAGGAGCCACTAACCATGTTTGTTACTCTTTGCAGTGGTTCAAACATAGCTTGCCTGTAAGTAAGGGACAAAGAGATTTGAAGTTTGGAAATGGGCAGCTTGTGTCTGCACAGGCAGTGAGACAAGTTGTTTTATCTTTTGATAATTGCAGAACTTTGGTTTTAGAAGACTGTTTATTTGTTCTAGATTTCAAGAGGAATTTAATTTCTGTTAGTTGTTTGGATAAACATGGTTTGATAGTTCAATTTAATTCCTCAGTTTCTATAAGAAATTCATCTTCTTTTATTTGTTATGGTATAAAGTTTAATGGTCTTTATTTTGTTAGTCCTGTTCCCTGTGAAGTTAATCATGTTGAATTAAAAGATGATGAGCATATTAATTTTTCAAAGAAAAGAAAAGTTTCCAATGAAACTTATCTTTGGCATTTGAGATTGGTTCATATTAACTCTAACAAGATACAAGGTTTGGTCAAAAGTGGGATTTTAAAATCCCTGGATTTTGAAGCGATACCAGTATGTGAATCTTGTTTAGAGGGTAAAATGACCAAGAGATCCTTCAAGGGTAAGGGAAAACGTGCCACACTTCAGCTGGAATTGGTACATACTGATGTATGTGGACCAATAAATGTCCAAGTCAGAGGCAGGTATCAGTATTTCATCACATTTACTGATGATTATTCTAGATTTGGACATGTGTACTTGATGCGTCACAAGTCTGAAGCTTTTGGAAAATTCCAAGAGTTCAAGACTGAGGCAGAAAAGCATTTTGGTGTTCAAATTAAGACTCTTCAATCTGATCGAGGGGGTGAATACTTATCTGGAGAGTTTAGGTCTTACCTGACTAAAGAGGGGATAGTTTCATAATTATCTTCTCCAGGGACACCCCAGCAGAATGGAGTTGCTGAAAGGAGAAATAAAACACTTTTAAAAATGACAAGATCTATGCTCAGTTATTCATCTGTTTCTGATTCATTCTGGGGATATGCCTTAGAAACTGTTATGTATCTATTGAACTTGGTACCGTCCAAATCGGTTTCAAAGACACCAATAGAATTGTGGAAAGGGTGTAAGCCCTCCATGAAACATATTCGGATTTTGGGTGCTCCGGCACATGTCTTGCAACAGAAACCAGATAAAATGGACTTCCGTACTGAAGTATGCATGTTTATAGGCTATCCTAAAGGAACCAGAGGTTGGTTGTTTTATAGTCTAAAAGAAAAGAAGGTCATAGTGAGCATTCACACAACTTTCTTAGAGGAGGACTATATGGCAAATTATAAGCCAAGAAGTAAGGTTATTCTTGATGAGTTAGTCTCATATCAAGTTTCACCACAACCTCAAGGAGTTCCAGCTTTTATTCCTATGGTTGTTCAAAGAGGGAAAAATATACCTGATGAACATACACAGGAACCAAAGAATCAACCAGAAGTTCAGCATGATGATGAACTTATAGAAGAACAAAATCATGATTGGTTAATCCACTTAATGAGGGTCCTCATCTAGAAATTGATAACCCACAAAATATGGGTCCCCCTGTAGATGCACAACATCAAGAGCGACGAAGTCATAATGGGAGATTGATTCGTAAACCTGCAAGATATCTCTTGTTGGGTGAGTCAAATCAGGATGTCATCAATAATGAAGATGATGATCCCACAAGTTATGATGAAGCACTAGGAGATGTTGATGCTCAGGAATGACTTGAGGCTATGAATCGTGAAATGGATTCTATGTATTCCAACTTAGTTTGGTCTCTTGTAGATGTACCTGAAGGGGTAAGACCCATTGGGTGTAAGTGGATTTACAAGAGAAAGAGAGGATCGGGCGGGAAGGTTGAAACCTTCAAAGCTGGATTGGTAGCGAAAGGGTATTCCCAAAAGGAAGGTGTGGATTATGAAGAAACTTTTTCGCCAGTTGCCATGCTTAAGTCCATCCGGATTCTCTTAGCTGTTGCAGCAAATCTTGATTATGAGATTTGGCAAATGGATGTCAAAACTACTTTTCTAAATGGAAATTTGAAAGAGGAAATCTATATGCAGCAACCAAAAGGATTTATAGCCAAAGGGCAAGAAAAAATGGTATGTAAGTTGCAAAGGTCCATTTATGGACTTAAGCAAACATCCAGATCATGGAACATCAGATTTGATCAAGCCATTTAGTCTTATGGTTTTGAGAAAAGTCCTGATGAGCCGTGTGTGTATATAAGGATCCAAGGTAATGCGGTATCTTTTTTGGTACTTTATGTGGATGATATATTCCTTATCGGAAATGATACAGAGGTATTGTTAGGCATAAAAACTTGGCTGAGCAAGAATTTTGTTATGAAGGACCTGGGGGAAGCCAATTATATTCTTGGTATTAAACTCCTGTGAGACCGAAAGAATAGAGTTTTGGCATTATCCCAGGCTAAATACATTGATAAAATACTTACCAGGTTTGGCATGGAGAATTCCAAGAGGGGAATTATACCCTTCAGACATGGGATTCATCTCTCTAAGAAGCAATCTCCTAAAACTCCTAAGTAGAGAGAACGCATGAGTAGGATACCTTATGCTTCTGCAGTAGGTAATCTCATGTATGCTATGCTATGTACCAGACCAGATATTTGCTATGTAGTGGGAGTAGTAAGTTGGTACCAATCTGATCCTGGAGAGAAACATTGGGTAGCGGTTAAACATATACTCAAGTACCTACGAAGAACGAGAGATTATATGTGGTCTATTCTAGTGGGAGTCTTGAAACCATTGGTTATACGGACTCAGATTTCCAAGGATATATTGACTCAAGAAGGTCTACCTCGGGATATGTGTACACCCTTAATGGCGGTGCCATTTGTTGGAGAAGTGTAATACAATCATGTGTGGCTGACTCTGCAACAAAGGCTGAGTATGTAGCTGCTTCTGAGGCTGCAAAGGAAGCTGCATGGTTAAAGGAGTTCCTTATGGACCTTCAGGTGATACCAGGTGTTAATTGTCCTATCACACTTTACTGTGACAACAGTGGGGCAGTAGCACAGTCCAAAGAACCAAAGTGTCATAAGAGACAAAAGCACATAGAGAGGAAGTACTACTTGATCCGAGAAATAATTAAAAGAGGAGATACTGTGGTAGCAAAGATAGCATCTGAAGAGAACCTTACTGACCCTTTTATGAAGAGTTTACCAGAACGTGTGTTCGAGAGGCATGTTACTTCTATGGGTCTTAGGAGGATTCCAGATTTGCTATAGCTTTAGGGAGTTGTTATCTCACCTTGTTATTTTGTGCTTTTCAGCAAGATATTATGACATTGCATTTTTCTGAATGATATAAATGAGGTGTTTTATTATTTATTTCGCACACTATTTACAGACTCTAAGGTCTGGATCAATTGTGGAGTATATGATCATATGAATACGTTCATAGAGGACATGGTCATAGGTTCTCACAATTGATGAATAAGTTCACAGTTATTAAATTAAGTTGGACATTTTATTTAGGCTGCAATATTTTATAAATGGTTTTGTCCGAATCATTATAAAATATTGGTGTAACTTAATTCTTACATTGAATGAATCAAGGAGAGATTTGATTGAGGTTGTTTTTTTTCTGTCATAAGGAATCAAATCTCCAGATAACTATAGTCATGTAGTTACTCTTAATCATGAGTTTATTTTAAATAGGTAATTGAATAGTTTTCATTCTTTGATTTACCAACAAGTGAGGTTTGATCTATATGACGGCCAATAACTTTGTATTTTGGGGTTGAGACTATTTGGTTATCGGTGTTTATGAGATAAGCAACATGGAATTTATAGGAAATGTCCCCTTGATATGTTTCGGTACTTGAATATTGAAGACACTGGCCAGTGCAAGTAATTCATTAGAGAAACTATTACAATCAAGGGAATAAATAATTGATTGAGTTACAAAAAAACTAGTCAATCAAATTATAGACATTCTATAAAGGGGTAATGCATATTCGTGTTATAAGTGTCATTATTCTTGGAGATCACGTTCGGGCTTTTAGTGGAGTAGCACTGAACTAGATAGTCTTCTGTAGATTATCATGAGCCTTGATGAATGACAAATAGTAGATCCCCAGGCTAGCTCGAAACAAAGGATGGGATATATTATCAGATGATGATGGCTTATAGGCTACATGGTCTTGGGTTTACGAACTCAAGTTTGTATCTTAAAGAGTAAGTGGGAGATTGTTGGGTTTATTATGTTCTTTACACTTAAGCTCAATTGGGCTTAAATGAAACTACAACCCAAGAACCTAATGGCCCATGTGGTCTAGGGTTAGGTCTTGGGTGTAGTGATATATAAACTCATCTTTCACCTCCTTTCACCTTCTGGAATCATAAGAGACAAAGAAGGAGGCTCTCATCAAGAACAAGCTTAAGGTAGACATTCATCATTAAGAGAGGTTGCCCACACAACCTTCCTATCCACCTCGAGAGATAGTCTGGAAGATCAACCATAGAGTGGACTACGGCTTCATCTTTCTAGGTAATCAAAACGATGAAGGTTCATTATTTTTCCTACATCAAATTGGTTCAACACGCTTCTGCATTTTTGATGAGATTCCTACAGGGTTCGGCTACAGTTCACTTCCCTTAATATTCTCTTCACATCCTTTGCCTGGAATAACGTCGTTTTATGTCAAACCTGAACCAACTAAACTGGATGACATGCTTTCAAGACTTGTGGGTTTACCTTTTTCCCTCTCCAGCACATGTGACAGATTTTCTTTGGCTCGTTATGTTCTTCTTTAGCGCATTCCATTCTAACAGTGCGTAGAAAAGTTGAATTAGTTGTGAGCATTGAATATTGATAAGAATTCTAATTGGGAGCAATCTATAGATTAATCAGTTCCAAGTAAGCCTTTCGCATTAGCACTTTCAACTTGCCTCGTTCTCAGCCCTTGCAGAGGTGTGCCGATGATGATGGAAGAAGGGAAGGGAAGGAAGAAGATGTCGAGGTGGTGGTGTGGGGTCCACATGTGAACTAAACTCTCCCACTTGGCATTCGACATGTCAAGTTATCCTACGTGGCAGACGTCGGTTGCAACATTGCTAGGTTTAAGAACTTCCGGTGTGACATTGAACCTAAAAAAATTTTCAGAGCAATATTGTTCCTGAGCACGTACTTCTAAAATAAAATTGCTACTCAACCTATTCTTTTATTATTTTTTTTAATCTTATTACTGTTTTTGTTACCCGTATTTAGGAGTTTAAGTGATATTTTTCTGTCACTTCTTTTATAATTTATAATGCTTATGGATTTTTTATCTTCAGATTATAAATGATATTCAATACTTTTTTTTTTTGCTCAATGATGTTCAATACTTTTCTGGCATTTGTAGTGTAAATTATAATATAAATTTTATCCCATATGATAGCACCTGAGGTCGTGATACGTAGCAAATTAACAGAATAAACTCATACGGAGTAAAATGTTTTCGTGGTAGTATTAACATTAGCTTGATCATCATCCTTGTGCTCCTCCTCCCCGCTTCTCCCCCCACTGATCCGCAGAATCCTACCGTCCTCCACCTCTACCTTCTCCTCCTCCTTCCTCATCACCGGAAGGTTGGCCTTGAAGATGTGACACTCTGGGGTTTCCTTCCAGTCCTCGCGATCGCCGCTATTGCACTGGTTTCGCGAGCGAAGGAAGGCAGGGTGGCCAACGTGCCGGATAATGGGAAGCCCTCAAGGAGGTCCCACAGTTCCAGAGAGAAAGGATCGAAGATGTTGCTTAGTCGATTACCGAAAAAGCTTGGGATGAGCGACATGCTTGGATTCAAGGATATGATTGGAATCGACTTTCTTTAAATTGTGAACTTAGACGATTCTTTCATGGAGGATAAGGAGAAACGCCGAGGGAATTCGAAGTAGAAGAACCGAAATGAAAGAGAAAATGCTGATATCCAAGGAAGATGAAGCCGAAATCGACGAGCTAATTTGGCTTCTTATAACAGGGAGCGTACTGGAATTAGTTCGATGGCTTATAGTGTACTTAAATTTGGCTTCACTGTGCGCTGGAATGGTTCAATGACCTTTTAGTGTTGGATAAAGCTGGGGCTTCATCGGTGTGGCCATGGCGGTGCATTATCAGACCAGTGTGACGGTGATACGGTTCCAACAGCCACACACACACACAGAGGCGGCCCCCCGGGGGGGGGGGGGGTGCGGACACTGAGTATTTGATTATCTTGAAACTAATATTTCGATAATAATAATAATGGATTGACGTTGATGTCAATGATTTTTTATTTTAATGGACTGTTATAAGAGTTTAGTGCCACTGATAGCCTATTATTTCAATTTTTGTAACTGCCAGGAAATCATCCAATAATTTGACCGTTTGATATTAAATTGCAACAGCAATGATATCTTTTTAAATAGAGACGTGAATAGTCAGTTTCATTTGGTAAAGGTTGGGATCTTGAACTGATATCCTTCACTTCACTCTTTCTCCCATAGATGGCCCAAGTTTGCTGCACAAAGCCAGAGGAGGTACAGCCACACCAACACCCAGTGAAGGAGCAATTGCCTGGAGTTCAATATTGCATTAACAGTCCTCCTCCATGGCGTCAGTAAACCTTTTCTTGATTTCTTTCTACTCTATTGGATTATTAACACCATCGTTGATACTAGAAAAAAAAACCAGTACTACCGGATTCATGTGTATTGTATTTGTACTTTTCTGAATTTGAACTTTTCATCTCTATGTAGCTGAAGCTGTAGTATTGGGGTTCCAGCATTACTTACTGACCCTTGGCGTGACAGTTCTGATTCCAACCATAGTTGTTCCTCAAATGGGTGGAAGCAATGTAAGCTCTTGTTCTTTTTTCGGCCTATTTTCCTCAAATGTGTCTTCACTTCTTGACTCAAAATTTCCCTTCTATTAGGCAGAGAAGGCAAGGGTGATACAGAGCCTATTATTTGTTTCTGGACTAAGCACAATTCTTCAATCTTTGTTTGGAACCCGACTTCCAACTGTAGTGGTTGGTTCATACACTTACTTGATACCCACAATCTCAATTATTCAAAACGGAAGATATAGTTCATATTCAGATCCATATGAGGTCAGTTTGAGTCAGAAAATTTGACTTTTCTTTTCTGTTATTGATTTTCTTGTTTGACCAATATGGGGCTTTTCAGAGGTTCACTCAAACAATTCGAGGAATACAAGGTGCCTTGATCATAAGTGCATGCTTCCAGATGATTATGGGATTCATGGGCTTTTGGAGAAATACTGTCAGGTAAAGAAGTACGGTAGCTTTCATCAAATGCATTCTATTTATTATTATTTGGGTTGGGTGTCTCATCTATCTCTCTACTACTATAGGTTCTTGAGCCCACTTGCTGTTGTTCCTTATGTAACATTCACTGGACTTGGTCTATATGTTCTTGGTTTTCCAATGGTAAGTTACTTATTTTACTTCTCAGTCAGTGATTAGCGCTATAGCCTCTTCTTTTCTTATGTTTATTTCCTTTCCTCTTCTGTAGCTGGCAAAATGTGTTGAAATTGGGCTTCCAGCTCTGATTGTTGTGGTTTTCATCTCACAGGCAAGTCGTATTTGGCACCTGAAACAGTCAGGATAGAACCATGCTTTTTTTTTGTTCTTCCTTTATTTTATGTTTTTTTTGGGGGGGGGGGGGGGTTGTTATAGGTTTGAATTGTTGTTAAAATTATTAAATATACTGATTTTTTTTTTAAAATAGAATTCTTCACGGATAACTCCTTTAATAAAATTTAATGTAATCTTTTTCTTAATATTCTTAAAGTAGAGAATTTTATTTTTACAATAAGTGGGGAGTATGACTACAAAATTTGTGAAAGAGTAAGAAATAAAGAGTGGAAAATATATTTAGTCAGTTTTGGAGGGTGAAAATAAACTGTGCTCTAGAACGAATATATTTTATTTGTCTAATAAAGTTTACTTTTCTAATCAGTATCAGAAATAAATATTTTTGAAATTATATTTTTAAAACATTAATGGGAGCAGATAAAAAATTTTAAGAGGGCCAGATATGAAAACTTCAAAGAAAAAGCGACATTATATGCATGCAATTGATGGCTAACCCTTAGTAATTGCACTTGTGTCATCCTAGAAGTTCACAGAAAGTAGTGGCAAAATGAGATGTAAATGTATGTTGAAAAAAAGGAAAAATTAGTGATAAGATATTCATTTTTCTTCTGCAGTATCTTAATCGTTACCTGGCAATTGAGAGGCCAGTATGTGACAGATTTGCGGTGTTGTTTTCGGCTGCAATTGTATGGTTATATGCACAGCTTCTAACTTCAAGCACTGTGTATAATCACAAGCCTGAAGTTAGGCAGACTAGTTGCCGCACTGATCGTGCTGGTATTATCACTGCAGCTCCCTGGTAAGATTATGTTCACTTGTATGTCCCCCCTAAAAAAAATAATGTTAACTGACTTGTGACTTTCCCATTATCTGGCCAATGATTTGCAAGTTTGGATGATGATAAATGCATGTTTATTCTGACCAAGGATATATATTCCTTACCCATTCCAATGGGGAAGCCCAACTTTCAATGCTGGGGAAGCTTTTGCGATGATGGCTGCTTCATTTGTTTCTCTTTTTGAGGTAACTAGCTCTCTTTAATAAGAGATGCATATCTTTCTATCGCTTGATTAGATCCTCACCTTAAGACTGCTTCAAATTTTAACTTACTTTGTTCTGGCAGTCAACAGGTACCTTCTACGCTGCTGCAAGATATGGAAGTGCCACCCCTGTGCCACCTTCTGTTATTGGTCGTGGAGCAGGATGGATGGTTGTACTTATTATATATATTTTTTTTTCAGTTTTTTTCTGGACTTTTCTTGTAACTTCGAGCTCATTATGAGTTGTGGTGTCCCTGTTGTTTTGATCACAGGGAGTGAGTGTTCTGCTCAATGGAATGTTCGGTTCTGTAACTGGGAGTACAGCATCGGTGTAAGTTTCTTGTGGAATCCATGATTTTGACCAAAATTGCATTCATTAACCTTTGTGAAGAATTAAATATGCAATATCTTTGTTCAAATTATGGTTTCTGTCGTTGCTTTTCACCAAGTGAGATATTGTTTACAATAACTAACAAGTACACCTTTGTTATGCTGTTTCCTTTCCTTTCCTTTCAGGGAAAATGCTGGTTTATTAGCTCTGACTAGGGTGGGGAGTCGAAGAGTCATTCAAATATCTGCTGGCTTCATGATTTTCTTTTCTGTATTTGGTATGCTATTCAGTTTCATGGCATTTTATTATCAAGAGCCCTTATTGATTCACTCTTACATCTCATTTAACCAGAAGCATGACAAAGTATATTCTATTTTAAGCAATATGTTCCATTTCACTCAATAATTTCATTTTCTGATGACTGCCCAGTGTAAAACTTATACAGCTTAATGATTTCACCTCTAATTATGGTTATCTCATATATATGGTATATTTTGTTGACCAGGTAAATTTGGAGCAGTTTTTGCTTCTATACCTCTGCCAATCATGGCTGCATTTTACTGTTTATTCTTTGGTTATGTCTGTAAGTACCGATCTGCGTTGCTGATTCATCTCAATATCTCAGTATGTCTTACAATTCATGTAGAACTTAACATGAAGCTATTTAATTATAATTCTGGCACTTGCAGCTTCTGCTGGTCTTGGTTTCCTTCAGTTCTGTAATCTGAATAGTTTCCGAACCAAGTTCATATTGGGATTTTCATTCTTCCTGGGAATCTCCATACCACAATACTTCCGGGAATATTATCATGGAAAGCATGAACATGTACATTCCAGATGGGTGAGAAATCTTCAGTACATGTGTAGAAAATTATGGGAACACATTTTGTGCCCATCATTTCGATGAGCATAGTGTACTAACACCAATCTAGACTTTCTAAATCGATTTTAAACAGTCCAGGTTTGATTAATTTAAATATTTTAAATAACTTTTTATTCTAATACATGTAAAATTTAATATTTATAATTATCACTAGTCAGAAAAATGAATTTATCATTTAAAAAATCATAAATTTAGACTGTCCAGCCTAGATGTCATCCATCACTTGCCTCGAAAATTTCATTGAAACACAGTTATTTTGCTGATTTGAATGATTGTGTGTGCGCGCGCGCAGCTGAATGATATAGTGACAGTGATCTTCATGTCCCATTCAACTGTGGCTGCCATGGTTGCTTTCATTCTGGATATCACACTTTCCCGGGAAAATGAAGCCGCCCGGCAAGACAGTGGCTTGCAGTGGTGGGAGAAGTTCAGCTTATATACTGCTGATGTTAGGAACAATGAATTCTATGCTCTACCAGGCAGGCTTGATGAGCTCTTCCCCGCTGTTTGAATTTGATCACTGTGCTTATTTTGTTGTTATCAAATCAAGTAGAGAAGCTTGAACTCTTTTGATCCTTAATGCTGTCATTTTAAAAAAAATAATTCTGATGTGTTTTAAGTTTTGGACCAAATAAAATGATGGTGAATTGCATTTTTTGTTCTTGAAGTTTTGCAGAGTTTTCAGTTTATTCACCTATAACGTATGTATCTCTCAATTTTATCTTTCAATAATATTAAATACAGGATTTTTGCTATCTATTTTTTTTTGGGGGGGGGGGGGGGATTTGTCACTTCTTTATTTATTTATTTGATTTTAAATCAGGTTTCTATAATTTCATCCCTGGATGAGAATGACAAATAAGTTTTCACAGGATACAAAGTAAAAGAGGCTTTTAAAAAATAAAATTTATTTTTTGATAAGAAAAGTTTATTAATTTTCAACACAAATAAAAAATTATAATATGGTTGCATCTATACTAATAATATTATGTAGCTTAGTTAATTTTAATTTGATTTAAATTAATGTGGTAACAATAATTTTTTTTTGGTCAAAAACGTGGTAACAATAATTTGGTTCTAGCTATTTTCTTATTTTGTTTATAAGGATAATGTTTGGTTCATTACTTATTACATTGAGAGAGGAAAGTAAAATTTTTATCTGGGATACCTACTGAAAATATTAATATCATCTTATATTTTATTTTGATTTATAATTTTTAGTTATTATTTATTTATTTTTTTAATATTATATGATACTATTTAGTAAATAGTTTATGTTTCTTTTTTGATTCAACTAAAAAAAATTTCCTAGTTTCGTGTTGATTAAAAGTGACCGGTACATGCGTTTAATAGATGCCTTATGATAACTAGTTGAAGTAATAATTAAAATCTTTAATATTAGTATTTTAATCATCATTTACGATATATTAGATAAATATATTAGAAAAATTTTATCTCAAATAAAGTGAACAAGAAACTCAAAAATGATGTCAAATGGTTAAAAAAAAAAAAAAGCGGGAGCAGAGAGGATTTGTTCCAAACAATCACAAGAAACCGCTCAGCCACGCACCACAGACCACAGTCCCCTCTGATTGTTCCTCCGCATCCAGCCACTCCTTTTAAAACGCCGCCGTCAGTATTAAGCTTACACCAACCAGTTAGAGGATGATGATGTCTTCGCGTCTATGATTCGGTTTCTACACAGTCCCATCTCTTGTTGTAATTCTGCAATTCGCTCCTCAGTAACATCGCTTCATTCCATGGAAAGAGTAATTTATTCCTCCACTCCTGGATAAACCAACACCCAGTATTGCATGAAATCTTTGTCTAGGAGGAAGCCATTTCACTTTGTTCCATGCCTGTCATCTACAATGCCCACTGCAATCCCATATTGTCACCTCAATATTGCTTGTGCCTTGCAAAACCATTCCGTGCTTCAAAATTTTGGTTCGAGCCCGCTTGTCCAGGGCTCCAAACTTTCTCAGAAACCCATCAAATTCCCTTCTTTAAAGGAGTATTGCAGGCAAGGAAGCCTAAAAGATGCTTTTCAATCATTAACCCTCTTGCCCACTGCTGACCACAGTTCAAATCATTTTGCTCGTGAAGAACCTTATTCTCTGATTCTTGACCTATGCACGAGTCAGAAATCTCTATCACAAGGGAAGCAGATACATGGCCGCATGATCAAATCTGGTTTGTGTGATTCTGTTTTTCTGGACACAAAGCTTGTACACATGTATGGAAAGTGTGGCTCATTCCTTGAAGCTGAGAAGGTGTTTGATGAAATGCATGACAGAACGATTTTTACTTGGAACGCCATGTTAGGTGCTTACGTATCAGATGGGAAACATATGAAAGCACTTGCGTTGTATAAAGAAATGCGAGTTCTGGGTGTGCCACTGGATGCTCATACCTATCCTTGTGTTCTTAAAGCCTGTGGTGCTCTCAACGAGCCACGTTTGGGTGCTGAAATTTATGGTATGGTCGTCAAGTGTGGATATGGTGCGTTTGTGTTCGTATCTAATGCCCTCATTTCTATGTATGCGAAGTGCAAAGATCTCGATGGAGCCAGGCTATTATTTGACAGTATGCATGAGAAAGATGACGTCGTTTCATGGAATTCTATAATTGTAGCGCATGCCACAGAAGGTCATTTCTCAGATGCACTGTCATTATTTAGAAGAATGCAGGGAATTGGTCTTGCTAGTAATACGTATACTTTGGTTGCCACTCTTCAAGCTTGTGAAGATCCAGCCTTCATCAAGCTAGGCATGGAGATGCATGCTGCCACACTGAAATCTGATTATTATGCTCATGTATATGTTGCCAATGCTTTGATTGCCATGTATGCAAGATGTGGTAGAATGGTGGAAGCGGAAAGAGTTTTTGTAAATATGAATAGTAAGGATTATATATCATGGAACACACTGCTTTCAGGCTTTGTTCAAAACGATCAATATAGTAATGTTTTTAAATACTTTAGGGAAATGTGGTACTCTGGTCAAAAGCCTGACCAGGTATCATTGCTAAATGTGATTGCAGCATCAGGTCGATTGGGGAACTTATCAGGTGGAATGGAAGCTCATGCCTATGCAATAAAAAATGGAATGGATTCTGACGTGCAGGTTGGAAACACCCTGATAGACATGTATGCTAAATGTTATAGTGTGAAATATATGGGTGGTGTTTTTGAAAACATGCATGAAAAAGACTTAATTTCTTGGACAACAATTATTGCTGGCTATTCACAAAATGAATGTCATTTGGATGCTTTAAATTTGTTTCGGATGGTCCATGTAGAAAGGATGAATATTGATGTGATGATGATTGGGAGCGTTTTGACTGCTTGTAGTGGGTTGAAGTCCAAAACCTCAATCAAAGAAATCCATGGTTACATTATAAGGAGAGATTTAGCTGATACATTACTGCAAAATGCCATTGTCAATGCATATGGTGAGACTGGGGAAATAGATTATGCGAAGCATGTGTTTGAAGCAATTGAATCCAAATGTATTGTGTCTTGGACAAGTATGTTATCTTCTTACATTCATAATGGACTTGCAATTGAAGCTCTTGAACTTTTCTACTCTCTAAAAGAAACAAAATTACAACTTGATTCTGTAGCTCTGGTCAGCCTACTCTCTGCTGTTGCTAGTTTATCTGCACTGAAGAAAGGTAAAGAGGTTCAGGGATTTATAATTAGGAAGGGTTTCCAGTTGGAGGGACCAATTGCTAGCTCATTGGTGGACATGTATGCTTCTTGTGGAAGTTTAGGGGATTCCGAAAAGCTTTTTAATTCTGTCCAAAAGAGAGATATAATTTTATGGACCTCCATGATTAATGCATATGGAATGCACGGTTTTGGAACTGTGGCTATTGATTTATTCAATAAAATGACTGATGAAAATATTATACCTGATCATATCACTTTCTTGGCTCTATTGCATGCATGTAGCCATTCAGGATTGATGGCCGAAGGTAAGAGGTTTTTTGCAATTATGAAACATGAATATCAGCTGGAGCCCTGGCCAGACCATTATGCTTGTTTGGTTGATCTCCTTGGTCGTTCAAATTGCTTGGAAGAGGCATATCATATTGTGAAGAATATGCCGATCAAACCTACTGCTGAGGTCTGGTGTGCTCTTCTTGGGGCTTGTCGGATCCATTCTAATAAAGAATTAGGACAGCTTGCAGCAGAACAGCTCTTACAATTGGATACTGAGAATTCAGGAAATTATGCACTAATATCTAATATCCTAGCAGCCGATGGAAGATGGAACAATGTTGAAGAAGTGAGGATGAGAATGAAAAGAAATGGGTTGAAGAAACAACCTGGATGCAGTTGGATTGAGGTTGCGAATGAGGTTCATACCTTCATGGCAAGGGACAAAGCTCATCCAAACTCTAATGACATTTATCTAAAATTAGCTCAGTTTACAAAATTATTGGAGGAACAAGTAGGCTACAGGCCTGAAACAAAGTTTGTTTTGCACAACGTTGCAGAAGAGGATAAAATTCAGATGCTATTTGGACATAGTGAAAGGTTGGCTCTTGGTTATGGTCTTATTGCTACCCCGGAGGGTACTTCCCTTCGAATAACAAAGAATCTTCGAATATGTAATGATTGTCATACATTCTTTAAACTAGCATCTAAAGTCTCAAAACGAGTCCTCATTGTAAGGGATGCAAATAGGTTCCATCACTTTCAGAAAGGAGACTGTTCATGTGGAGATTTTTGGTGAGCACTTTGATAATTATATGAAAAGTTGAAAACATATTATCATGGGCTTTCACTGGTTACTTCCTGCTGCTGGCTGCTATTTGAAGTCGCCTAACAAATATTAGACGGCTCTCACTCACTCAGTGTTGTTAAGATGTAGAGTTTATGTAGAAATGGTAAGGCTGAGTAAAACCATATAATCATAAAACGTAAACTAAAGGTAAGAGTTTACTACGTACTACCAAAAAAAAAAATCCAACATATATAAAACCAAAACATGACAATACATTAAAGTGATTACAAATTTAAGTTCAAACACTCAAGGAAATAATTAAATTCAAATTCAGTTATCATAATACATATTAAAATCAAAACACCAAAACAATAAAATTATAAAAGAGATCAACATCTCTAATTTAAGTTATTGGAGTCAAAGTCAATATCATCTTCATCTCCTCTCCCACTAATAAATTTGGGAATATCCAAATTATTCAAGTTTCCCTCTTCTTCATTCAGATCATGATCATCCAAGCCATGGGGTTCTTGATCTTCTCCAACTCCAACATCTATCGAAAAATCTTCATATGTTGGTTCCACAATCTAATCATCAAACGCTTTAACACTACATTTTTACCGAGTTGACATAGTGTGTCAACCGTTTCAACTCCAATTTCGTTCCTACCTCTGTTTTGACTCGATTTTCAGCCAAAAAACATAGAAACACCTGTTTATATGGTTTGACATTACGTTTTTATAACACTGCTCTCACTCCCTCAAGGATGTTGCAATTGAGAACTGGCTCTGAATGGAAGAAGGCTTGTGTACCATTAATAAACTTGGCCAGAGCTACATCCTAGGCTAGCTCCATAAGCATATTTCTCATTCACTAAGGATTATAGCTTCTGGGTTAAAATAAAATTCTTATAAAGGCATGTGAAAGATGGATCTGGTGTTCGGTGATCTCCCCTCTTGCATGCTTTTCAGATAATAAATTATGATTTTGGTATAAAAATCCTACTTCGTCTGCAATCAGGTACTTTTGTGTACTTTTTATTAAATTTAAAGTAAATTTAAATTCAACTCTTTCGTTTTGTATCATATAAGTCAAAATGTATCCTTTCCACTTCTTCATTTGATAATACGTATGTGACTTAAACTTTGTACACTGAAAATTGATGACTCTAGGTGCTTCTGTGAAAGAAAGTGAACTTGAACTTTCAGTTATTGTAGCAGAGGCTTTGGGTGTCAAGAAAAATGTAAGCGATAGTGTTGATTTCCAACCAAATCACATTCGTCATGGAGTACAACAGTTGAGTACTCTGTTAAGGCAAGGCCAGGGCCTATATTGGTGGTGCATAGAAAATTTGCGTCACCGGATCAATCTCATTTTTGGATATGAGCATAAACACATGATCATGCTTAGAGTTGTGTTTATGCTCCGTATTATTTTCCAGATGGGGGAAAATAATCTGTATGTTTAACACTACTGTTCAACCTTCTGTAAATTAATAATCATTCATTTGTGCTCATTATGTCTGTTGTCTGCATGAGCTTACATGCGTCCTGTACTAATCACTAACCTGTTACTTCTCAGTCATACCTTGGCCAAAATTGTCGAATTTTCATTATATTCATTTATTGGTAGATGGACACATTTATAGAAATATGATAAAAATATGCAAAATTGTGTGAATATGACCAGGGTAGATGGGGGAATGGGTATTAAGGTCTTTGAAGCCTTTAATCTGGCCTTGTTTGCTAAACTTAGATGGCGTATTTTAGGCATCCAAATCAGCTATGGGTTAAGATTCTAGAGGCAAGATATTTTCCCAAGTGAGGGTTTTCAGAAGCAAAAACAGGCAAGATGCTTTCTTCCCCTTCTATCCACGAGGGTCTAAAAAATTTGGGAAAATAATAATAAAAGACCTGGAGGAAAATATATTTATTGAGAAGAACTATAAAAATTATAATTACTTATAAGGACCAAATATTATCATATAAATTTAAAATTACTAAGTTGTCCCTAATCAAACCTCATATATTATCTCTTATATTCATAATCACAAAAATTAAAAGAGTAAACTACTCTCACCAACCTCCTATGTTATCTTAATTATACAGACATTTCCTCTATTTTGGAAACCTATATAAACCTCCTTAAAAAAAAATGTATGTTAGACAAACCTCCCTTATATTTTAAGATTATATTTTCATCCACCCAAATTGTTAGTTGGCTGTTAAATTTGACTTTTGAACTTTTTTTTTTTTAACCAAAATATCATTCTTTTGTGTGTGTGTGTGGGCCAATATAAATTTATAAAACCAAATTTATACCGCCAAAAATTTATTCTAATAGATTTCCTAAGTTTCTAATTTTTGTAAAAATTTATTAGTTTTGTTATTATAAATTAATTTTGACTTCAAATATATATTAAACACATATATTTTTATCAAATATAATAAACTATATAAGTTTGTGTTTGTATGTGTCATTTAAATTTATAATTTAATATTTTTTTCTCAAATATTTGTAAACACATTTGATCAAGCAGCACATGTTTATTGAAAAACTTGAATATTCAAAGTTTGTGATATTTACATTAACCAGTACTAAAATCATCAAACAAATAACTATTTGTAAAGATAAAAATAGAAATTAAGGAACAGATAAAAAATATTAAATTCTTTAAAACAATTTTAGTACAAGATAAAAGTAAAACTAGGGATTTAGTATTAAGGGTAAAATAGTAAATAAATTTTATTTTTATATAAACTTTAATTAAAAAAGAAATTTTTGGAATCTGTTAAGAATATTCTTAATGGCGTTAATTATTTAAACTTAAATGTATGTTTTCAAAATATATGGGAGTTCTATACAATTAAGGCAAAACAAGAGAGATGTCAGAGTATTTTACTCATATATATAATACTAAAGAGGGATATTTTGGTAAAAAAAATATTCAAAAGTTAAATTTGAAAGCCAACTAATGGTTTGGGTGGATGAAAATAGAATCTTAAAATATAAGGGAGGTTTGTGTAACATACATTTTTTTAAGGGAGGTTTATATAAGTTTTCAAAATAGAGGGGAGGTTTGTGTAATTAAAATAAAACAGGAGGGTGATCAAAGTATTTTACTCAAATTAAAACTAAAACAAATGACAAGTTCACATGTAATATGATAATATCTCTTTCTTTTTAAAATTTTTATTTTTCACCATGCTTCATATGCTAGGATTCGTACACGCAGCGGAATAAAATTTATCCAATAAATTACGAATCTAAGAAGAGGATCTATCAACAGCGTTTAAATCGGGTTAGTTTTAGAACTCATACATTTCTAAAGCTCATGTGTGTATATTTGATTTGATCTCGTGGGCTACTTTCTCGATCAGCAGAAGTCGACTCTTCGAATGGCCTTCCTCTACCGATATCCACACTGAACAGCTTTTCAACACGAACGTTAGCGTGCTAGCGCCTTCTTACTTTTGCGTCTCACGCCTTTTATTTCTCTAGGGTTTTCTTTTGCGGCTCTTCTCACTTTTTTTTAATACGACTAGATCAATGTCTATTTATATGATTTCTAAAACCCTAATTGGGCCGTATTAAAATATTCAAGATTAATCTCAAATCATCTTGAATTTAAATTTTAGATTTAAATAGCATTAATTAAATCTATCTAATAGATCTAATCTAATATATTTATTTAATCTAAAATTAAAAGCCTACAGATTTAATTTATCTTTATAACTTAAATCTGATAAAAGATATATACCTATTTAATTAAAACTGAGATACTATATATCAATTTAAATTAAATCAGATATATGATATATTTAATTTGAAAATTAAATCAGAGATTCAAGATTAATCTCAATTAATCTTGAATTTGAATTTTAGATTTAAATAGCATTAATTAAATCTATCTAATAGATCTAATCTAATCTATTTATTTAATTTAAAATTAAAAGCCTACAGATTTAATTTATCTTTTATAAATTAAATCAGAGAAAAGATGTCTATATAACTAATTAGATATATAATTGATTTATCTTCATAAATCAAATATGAAATACGATATCTCAATTAGTTTTAGTTATATAATGATTAGCCCTAGGGCATAATTTCCAACACTCCCACTTGCACTAAGTGCAATCATTATATATATATCCTCCCTAGATAAAATGTATTCATTGATTTTTTGATATATCTAAGATTCAATGAATTTGGACACTATTGCTCGTGTTAGGCTATTCTTGTGTGCGACTCAATAGGCCCACATGAGATTGGTAGTGGGCCAATACTGTACCAGCCCACAAGTTATAAGCGGTCTCTAGCAAAACATTGCGACTACCCAATTCATATGGGGATCGATGATATAATACAACCTATCGTACAACCATGTCACGTCCCTTTTGTCACGCGATAATTTGATCAAGGATGAGGCATGGATAATGTCAACTTCTTTTTCTTGAGCATTACTTTCTTGATTCTTAAGTAATCTAATAATTGAAATGGAAACTCCTTTCCACCGTAGTATGACCATACGTTTCTCAGACTCACTCATCGAAGGGCCAAGTATTATCTCTCTACAAATGCGAGGGACAAATTCCATCTTGACCACTCACATTCCTCTGCATGAAAACCATTGATCTCGATCCAAGCCTTTATCATCACCCGGTCAAAGGTGACTTTTGACTAGGTCAAAGATCAGTGACTCATCATATAGGAATCCATGATGATCTCAGGTCATAGGGCGTTGTGACGCAATTATATATGAGATAAGCTTATAACTAAATCCATGCAACTTTCTCATAGTAGGTCAGTCCAGCGCCTTGTACTCTTACAAATGCCCATGACTTTGATTCGTATCTCTATACTTAATCAAAGTCATACTGGTCTTATCTCATCTTTGCTCCTGCATAGATGACCGACTAGGGATATTTTGGATAATCTATAAGATATATCAAGGGATACAGTTATCAATATAAACATGCAAATAAAATGATAACTAAAAGAGAATACTTTAAATAACATAAACGTTTAAAGTACAATGATTTGGCCTTTCCAATAGAATCTCACTTGCACTAGGTACAATCATTAATTACTCTTATTCCCATTGTCCTAACATGGCGCTCATGTTTTGCTTGTGCAAGCGGTTTGGTAAGAGGATCAGCAACATTGTCTTCTTCTAGTACTTTGCATATCTTTATGTCACCTCTATCATTGATTTCTTTGATAAGATGAAATCGCTTGAGTATATGCTTAGTCTTTTGTTGTGACCTAAGCTCCTTGGTCTGTGCAATAGCGTTGCTATTGTCACAAAACAAGTCTATTGGATTTAATATGGTAGGAACCACCCCAAGTTCAGTAATGAACTTTCTAATCCAATTGGCCTCCTTAGCTGCATTTGATGTTGCTATATACTCAGCTTGTGTTGCAGAATCAGCTACAGTGCTTTGTTTTGAGCTCTTCCAGCTTACCGCACCACCATTTAACAGGAATACATATCCTGACTGCGATCTTAGATCATCTTGGTCAGTTTGGAAACTCGCATCTGTGTAACCAGTCACACAGAGCTCATCCTCCAAGCCACCATATACCAAGAATAAGTCCTTAGTCCTTCTTAAGTGCTTCAGGATATTATTGACAGCAGTCCAGTGACCCTTACCGGGATCTTGTTGATATTTGTTGGTCATACTCAAGGCAAATGACACATCCGGTCGAGTACATAACATGACATACATGATAGATCCAATGGTAGAGGCATACTGAATCTTACTCATGCGGTCTCTTTGATCTTGTGTATTATGACACAGATCCTTGCTAAGATGAATGCCATGAGACATGGGCATGTAACCCCTTTTAGAATCCTACATACTAAATCTATGCAGTATCTTGTCTATGTATGTACTCTGACTTAGGCCTATCATCCTCTTAGATCTATCTTTATAGATCTTAATCCCAAGGATGTAAGTGGCTTCACCTAAATCTTTCATTGAGAAAGACTTTCCTAACCAAGACTTGACACTCTGCAAGGTAGGAATGTCATTCCTAATGAGTAGGATGTCATCAACATAAAACACTAGAAATACAACTGTGCTCCCATTAACCTTCTTGCAAACACAAGGTTTATCTATGTTTTGAATGAATCCAAACTCTTTGAATGCTTCATCAAAAGGATGATTCTAGCTCCGAGATGCTTGCTTCAATCTATAAATGGATCTTTGAAGCTTAAAAACTTTACCAGAGTCCTCTGGACGCATAAAACCCACAGGTTGTGTCATGTACACATCCTCAAGCAGCTTTCTGTTAAGGAAGGTTGTTTTGACGTCCATCTGCCATATCTCATAATCATAATATGATGCAATGGCAAGAAGGATTTTGATTGATTTGGTCATTGTAACTGGGGAAAAGGTTTCATCATAGTCCATGCCATGAGTTTGAGTGAATCCTTTTGCAACAAGCCGTGCCTTGAAGACATTTACTTTACCATTCATGTCAGTTTTCTCTTTGAAAACCACTTGCACCCAATGGTTTTTACACCTTCAGATGGATCAATTAAGGTCCATACCTTATTGTCCTACATGGATTGCATTTCAGACTTCATAGCATTAAGCCATCTTTCGAAGTTGGGTCCTACTATGACTTCTCGATAGGTAGTTGGTTCATTATGCTCAATGAGCAAAATATCATGACTTATGGTAATCAGAAATTCATATCTCTGAGGCCGTTGCCGTGTTCTATTAGATCCTCGTGGGTCTTGTGTTACTTGAGTAGGCTCAACAACTTGTTGTGAGTCTTCTCCGTTTTTCATCTGTGGTTCTATGTTGTCTTGTGGCTCTCGAACTTCTTCGATTCGATGTTCACCTTACTCCCATCGGTTCTTTTAGAGATAAACTCCTTTTCCAAAAAGATACCATTGCGGATAACAAACACTTTGTGATCCGTGAGATTGTAGACATAATATCCTTTAGTTTCCTTAGGATACCCCACAAAAAGGCATTTTGAGGATCTGGATGATAATCTATTAGAGACTTGTTGTTTAACATAAACCTCACATCCCTAGATCTTAAGAAATGACAAACTGGGTTTTTTCCTAGTCCATATCTCATATGGTGTCTTTTCAACTGCCTTTGATGGAACTCGATTTAGTGTGAATGTAGCAGTTTTTAGGACATGGCCCCAAAAGGATAGCGGAAGATTTGTTTGACTCATCATAGATCGAACCATATCTAATAGAGTTCGATTCCTCCGTTCAGAAACACCATTCCATTGAGGGGTTCCTAGAGGAGTAAGTTGTGAGATGATCTAATAAGAGCAGCACACGTGCACACCTCTGCTGGTTTACTCATGAAAAAGACAGAGACATGCTGATGCAATTTAGATAAAGCTAGCAGTTATTTCTTAAGAAGTTATGTATCATTAGGAAGTTGTATGTTGGTCTTATCCATAAGAAGTTATGTTAGGGAGTTATTATTAGTTACAAGAAGTTATGTTTAGGAAGTTATTATCAGTTATTATGTTTGGGTTATATATTTTATGTACGAGAATGACAATGGCTTATGAATGAATATATGGATGTTTATGTATTTTGGTCAAGAGCTTAGATTCTTTGTTCTTGAATATTCTGTATACCTTTGTGGATTTAAGATCCATCATTTTGGTATCAGAGGGATCGATCTTAGAGCCTTGTGAGTTATGGGAAACAATAGGAAAAAGACACAATCATCTGATTCTACCATCCCTAATCAAGAAGCAGAATCCTCTAAATCACCTGAAATTGAATTACCTGTGACAGAAATTGAATTGTCCTTAGACTCAACCATGGTAACACAACAGTTAAATTTCATTGTATCTAAATTGCTAAGTTTAGATGCTGAGATGAAGGAAATGAAGAAGCAGAAGGGTCCTACCGTAATATTAGAAACCACAGAAAAAGAATCAGGAAGAATGTCTGAACAAAATGAAGAAGTTGATGGAGATCCTCTTTGGTAGAGTAAGAAACCGAACAACCGCCCTCACACCAAAGTGGAATTTCCAAAATTTGAAGGAGGTGATCCAATGGGTTGGGTGATGAAGGCAGAAAAATACTTCAGGTATTATCAAACTCCGGAGGATTTAAAAATTGAAGTAGCAACGATGTATTTAGAAGGAGAAGCACTTGATGTATTTACCTGGGTGTCGTCTAGTCGAACCATAGGGCATTGGGAAGAATTAATTCAAATCTTCCAAGAGCAATTTGGACCAACAGAGTTTCAGAACCCTAATATCTATCTATGCGATATAAAGCAGACTGGATCTGTAGAAGAGTATAGAAGAGAGTTTGTGCGTCGATCATCTAGCGTACAAGGGTGGCCTGAGCATTGCCTCTTAGCCCTTTTCATTAACGGGCTCAAGGGAAATTTAAAATCCGATGTTAAGATACAGAAGCCGAGAACAATGTATAAAGCAACGAGTCTTGCCCTTGAATTTGAAGCCAAATATACGCCACAATCATCTAATTTTCGGAGTGCTACAATTAAGGGATCAAAATATATCTCCGATCCCAGATATCAAGGATCCCGAAATAATTTGGGAAATAATATTAACTCCTCCAATTCAGGAATTAATAATTTGGGGATCAATAATTACCCAAATTCGGCAAATCCCAATCTCTCTAAACCATTACAAGCGTCTTTCTCGCCACAATTTCCTTCGACGTCGAATTCAATTGGGCTCTTCGATAACGAGCGTCAAAACCGGCGAAACAAGGGTCTGTGCTATCATTGTGGAGCCAATTTCACTCCGGGTCACCGCTGCACATCACCTTCTCTGAAATTGTTAGAATTACTAGATGATGAACAGGAAGTTTCCTTGCCCGAAGACGACGACACAACACCCAAGACCTTCGCTGAAATCTCTTTACATGCCTTCCTCGGTAAAAAATCGACAACCACCATGAAGGTTCGAGGTACTCTCCAATCCCGATCTGTTTTGATCCTTATTGATTATGGATCCTCCCACAATTTTGTCTCCAGCGATTTGGTGAAGGACTTGGACTTGAAACTCGACAAATTACCTTCATTTGGAGTACAAATTAGTGATGGCTCTATGGTCTATTGCAATTCGATTTGTAAGCAGTTGACCATTACCATAGAGAGTTTAAGTATCACTGAAGAATTTTTCCCTTTCAAACTCAGTAGTGTAGATATAATATTAGGCATTAAATGGCTTGCTTCCTTGAATACTGTCGAGGCTAATTGGCAGCAATTGTTCATGATCTTCTGGGTTGATGGTAAGTGTTACAAGCTTCAAGGTTTACCCCCATCTTCTTCTCAAATTTCTTTACGAAGCTGTGATGGCATGAAAATTATCCGTGAATTTGAGATTTTACAAGATTTACAACAACAGTATGCTGATATTTTCATTGAACCGCACTCTCTTCTCCCTGTCCGAAACAGAAGCCACCATATTTATCTACACCCGGGGGCCTCTCCACCTAATATCAAACCATATAGATATCCTCATTCTCAAAAGACTGAAATTGAATCACAGGTTGTTGCATTACTCCAAAAAGGCTTTATCCAGCCTAGTGTCAACCCCTTTGCAAGTCCTGTGTTATTAGTCCCTAAGAAGAACTCAACTTGGCATCTTTGCATTGATTATAGGGAGCTAAACAAAATAACTATTCCCGATAAGTTCCCTATTCCAACTGTCGATGAACTGATTGATGAACTGCATGAGGCAAGATATTTTTCAAAAATTGATCTTCGTTCAGGGTATCACCAAATCCGGGTAGCTCGTATGGACATACATAAAACCGCCTTTAGGACTCATTCTGGACACTACGAGTTCAGAGTTATGCCCTTTGGCCTCACTAATGCTCCATCTACATTTCAAGCCATCATGAATGACTTGTTCCGTCCATACCTTAGAAAATTCATATTGGTGTTCTTTGATGATATCCTGGTTTATAGCAAGGATTTTCAAAATCACATTACCCATTTAGACATCATCTTCCAATTGTTACGTTTAAATGAGTTCTATGCCAACCCTGACAAGTGTGATTTCCTTCAGTTAGATATTTCATTCTTGGGACACAATATCTCTTCCAAGGGTGTTGTTGTTGACCCTGACAAACTTTTAGCCATTAATAAGTGGCCATTGCCCAAAAACATTTCAGAATTGAGGGGTTTCTTGGGCCTTACAGGTTACTATCGTCGGTTTATCATAAATTATGGTCACATCGCAAAACCTTTGACTGATATGACCAAGAAGGATGGCTTTAAGTGGGACACTCATTCATTAGAAGCATTCCAAGATCTACAAAAGGCTTTGGTTAATGCTCCGATGTTACAATTACCTGACTTTTCAAAGAAGTTTATTGTTGAATGTGATGCATCATCTTCTGGAATTGGTGCTGTATTACATCAAGAGGGGCATCCTGTGGCATTTTATAGTAAAGGATTATCCCCTTCACGGCAGAACACATCTGTGTATCATAGAGAATTATTGGCCCTGGTTTCTTCCTTACAAAAGTGGCGTCACTATCTGCTAGGGCGCAAATTTGAGGTCTACACAGATCACTTTAGCCTCAAATATCTATTGGAACAACAAATCACCACACCTGCTCAACAACGACTAATCTTGAAGCTATTACCATTTGACTTTTAGATTATCTATAAGTCTGGATCCACCAACCAAGCAGCTGATGCCTTATCACGAATTAATCATTCAAGTGATCTGTTCTCTTTGGTAATACCACATACTTCATTATTCACTGATTTACCATCTATTCTGAATGAGGACAGATATACTTCAGCCATCATAAAATCACTCAAATCTGATTCGCAACCTGTGCCCCACTTTACTCTTAATGATGATCTTTTATATTATAAGGACAGATTGGTGATTCCTGTTGCCTCTCATCTTACTGAATCCTTGATTAAAGAAGTTCATTCAACTCCTATGGGTGGCCATGGTGGCGTACTAAAAACACTTAAACGCTTGCAACAATATTACTTCTGGCAGCATATGAAGGCAAAAATCACAACATTCATTAAGAAATGTTTAGCATGTCAGCGTGGTAAATATATTCCTTAAGCACCAGGGGGTCTTCTACAACCATTACCTATTATAGCTTAGATTTGGGAAGATATTTTTATGGACTTCATCAAAGGTCTACCTCCTTCACAGGGATGGGAATGTATATTGGTAGTAGTTGATCATTTTAGTAAATCATCTCATTTTGTGGGGCTACCGCACTCATTCACAGCAAAATCAGTTGCTGCTCTTTTTTGCAAGGAAATAGTTCACCTTCATGGATTTCCTAACTCTATGGTGTCGGATCGAGATACTATTTTCTTGAGTGCTTTCTGGCAGGAACTATTTCAATTAAGTGACACTACTCTCAAGATGAGCACTGCATTTCATCATCAAACAGATGGTCAAAATGAAGTTGTAAATCGATGTTTGGAAACATATTTGAGATGCTTGTGTCAAGACATCCCTCGAAAATGGAGCCAATTCTTACATTGGGCTGAATATTCTTACAATAAAAGCTTCCATTCTTCATCAAGCTACACTCCTTTCAAAATGGTCTATGGGAGAGATCCCCCGTCCTTACTCCCTTATGTACCTGAAACTACTCGTATCAAAGATTTGGCAGACTATTTTGAAGAAAGGGATATGGTTCTGCAACTTATCAAAGAAAATTTACTCTATGCTCAAAATCAAATGAAAACTCATGCAGACACTCATCACCGTGACATTAATTTTGCTGTCGGGGACTTGGTTTTTATGAAAATCCAGCCAGACAGACAAAAATCTTTGTCACAGCGAAAGTATCATAAATTGTCACCTAAATATTTCGGCCCATACCCCATTCTAAGGAAAATTGGAATTGTAGCATATGAACTTAAGCTACTATCAGATGCAAAAGTTCATCCATTTTTCCATGTTTCTCTCCTATGTGCTGCTCATGGCTATGATTCTTCTGCACCCTTACCTCCTCTTCCTATTTCGGATGACTGGGAAATGCTTCTTCAACCATAACAGATCTTGGGGTCTAAAATACTACCTACTGATTTTGGTCCAGATATTCAATTGCTGATCAAATGGAAAAACAGACCTCTGGAAGAAGCAAGTTGGGAGAGTTATGACTTAATAGCAACTCAATTCCCTCATTTTAGCCTTGAGGACAAGGCTCATTTTCAAGGGGAGGGTAATGATAGGAGCAGCACACGTGCACCACCTTTGCTGGTTTACTCACGAAAAAGACAGAGACATGCTGATGCAGTTTAGATAAAGCTAGCAGTTATTTCTTAAGAAGTTATGTATCATTAGGAAGTTGTATGTTGGTCTTATCCATAAGAAGTTATGTTAGGGAGTTATTATCAGTTACAAGAAGTTATGTTTAGGAAGTTATTATCAGTTACAAGAAGTTATGTTTAGGAAGTTATAATCAGTTATTATGTTTGGGTTATATATTTTATGTATGAGAATGACAATGGCTTATGAATGAATATATGGATGTTTATGTATTTTGGTCAAGAACTTAGATTCTTTGTTCTTGAATATTCTATATACCTTTGTGGATTTAAGATCCATCATGATCCCACAACTCCTAAGATGATCAATGAACTCTTGGCTTAAATATTCACCACCTTGATTAGATCAAAGAGCTTTAATTGTTTTGCCAAGTTGATTTTGCACTTCATTTTGGAATATTTTGAACATTTCAAAAGATTCAGATTTATGTTTCATTAAGTAGATATACCCTTATCTACTAAAATCGTCTATAAATGTTATGAAGTACAAATGACCTCCTTTGGTAGATATATTCATTGGTCCACACACATCAGTATGTATGAGGTCCAATAAATCGGTGGCCCTCTCACTATGCCCAGTAAAAGGTGTCTTTGTCATCTTTCCCAATAAAAAAGACTCACATGTATCAAATGATTCAAAATCAAATGAATTAAGAAATCCATCTTGATGGAGTTTCGAAATGCATTTCTCATTTATATAGCCTAGATGACAATGCTACAGGTAGGTAGGATTCAAATCATTTGACTTGATCCTTTTGGTAGTTATGTCCATTTAATTTTCTACTATCCTTGGGACTCTGCACATTTATACAAATGTGAGAACCACATGCGGTATCTAATACCCATGTTAAGGAAGTGGAAAAGTGAATATCTATGATATAGATACCTGAAGTGATAGCCTCTCTATCCTTCTTGTTCTTTTCCATATCTTCAAGGTGGTGTTTGCAGTTCCTCTTCCAATGACCGATTTCATTACAGAAGAAGCAGACCCCATCCTTTAGAGGTTTTGCCTTCTTGGCTTTCCGTTTCATAACCCTTCTTGCCTTGCCTGTCGCAGGAACATTTTCTTAAGATTAACAATCATCTCAAAGGCCTCCATATATTCCAAATCTCCATCGAGGTTTGGAGCCATAGTGGCACGCCTCAGGCATCCTGCATCCATAGAGTCATCCAGATGCTTCGTGTAAGCATTTTTCTGAGCTCTTAGAGCTTTAGCTACTGGCTTGTCAGGAATAGGTTAATCGAGGAGATAATCCTTTCTTTTGTGTTTGAGATCAATGCTTAAGTTCCCAAACAAGTCCAAAAAGTTTGTCTCATCGAGTTTGTCCTTCTTAAGGATAGATCACATTGATGGTGTGATAGTATTGCTGGACGATATGATTCTACAACTAATATATGCAAAGTTTAAGTAGTAACCTCCCACTGAATTAATAACCCTCATTATAATTAGTGGACTAAGATCCATATTTGGCTTAAATTTAAGTTCGCTTTGACAGGACGCTTAAAATCAAGTTATTTAGGTAGGCAACCCTTTTGCCAATTACATCACATGTAACTCTTAGATCTTTATGGGATTCGATCATCATATGACCGGCACGTTTAATCCCATCTAATGCCTTGAGATCCAAAACCGTTTTGATGATCTCAATTAAGTCAAGACAATAATGAATATAGAGTATCACCATTACTCTTTCTTGCCTCACCAAGATTACTCAGAAGCAACTACTTTGGTGGAACATACAAATGAGTAATCTAGGTTTTGACAAGTATTTATTAATTGTCGGCATTGTGACTTAAGATTTTATTTAGAGAGTATTATTTGATATTTTATCTAATTAATCCTATTAATTGTACCTATGTGAATGCAATCATTATTGTATATCATATAGTGTCTTACTTAATCATGAATTGATCATATCAAAAACATAATTAAAATTCGTGATACAACATGGCTCATCTATCCTAAAATCCTCTCAAGCCAATGAGAGGACTTCTCTAGATAATAAAAGAGAAATACATAGGAGAAACCTCGTTTAACATACGAGGGGAGTGAGATGAGAAGAGAATATACATCAAGAATACTTAGAGAGAGGCATGGCTCGCAGACCATATTTAAATTTATAACACTTGCAAAACTCTATGAGCCATGTTGTTCATCATACCCAAACAACATTTGAAAGACAAATTACAACAGGTAATTATTCATACAATATGAAAGAAAATGTCATGATTAAAATATCACAACATAATTGTAATGTGATGTCAATTCCCAATTTCCATCCATTATGATATATAATCAATTATAATTATAACAAATTATTAATTATAACCCAATTATAACCAATTATAATTGATTCTCATCACGTCATTATAACACGCAATATACACTCTCAATATTCACGTTAATAACGTGAATCATCTTTGAGAAACTATTGACCAATCAATATTCATGTTAATAGCGTGACCAATATTCCCATAACATGAATCAATTCCTATGTGTTTCAATTATCATAATCATCAAATGGTGGTCACGTTATATAATTACAATAATCATAACATAAACTCAATTTAAACACACAATTAATCTAGCTTTGATACCACTGCTGGGATTCGTACACGCAGCGGAATGAAATTTATCCAATAAATTACGAATCCAAGAAGAGGATCTATCAACATCGTTTAAATCAGGTTAGTTTTAGAACTCATACATTTCTAAAGCTCGTGTGTGTCTATTCGATTTGATCTCGTGGGCTACCTTCTCAATCAGCAGAAGTCGACTCTTCGAATTGCCTTCCTCTACCGATATCCACACTGAACAGCTTTTCAACACGAACGTTAGCGTGCTAGCGCCTTCTTACTTTTGCGTCTTACGCCTTTTATTTCTCTAGGGTTTTCTTTTGTGGCTCTTCTCACTTTTTTTTAATACGATTAGATCAATGTTTATTTATAGGGTTTCTAAAACCCTAATTGAGCCGTATTAAAATATTCAAGATTAATCTCAAATCATCTTGAATTTAAATTTTAGATTTAAATAGCATTAATTAAATATATCTAATAGATATAATCTAATCTATTTATTTAATCTAAAATTAAAAGCATAGAGATTTAATTTATCTTTATAACTTAAATTTGATAAAAGATATATATCTATTTAATTAAAAATGAGATATTATATCTCAATTTAAATTAAATCAGATATATGATATATTTAATTTGAAAATTAAATCAGAGATTCAAGATTAATCTCAATTAGTCTTGAATTTGAATTTTAGATTTAAATAGCATTAATTAAATCTATCTAATAGATCTAATCTAATCTATTTATTTAATCTAAAATTAAAAGCCTATAGATTTAATTTATCTTTTATAAATTAAATCTGAGAAAAGATATATATCTAACTAATTAGATATATAATTGATTTATCTTCATAAATCAAATATGAAATACGATATCTCAATTAGTTTTAGTTATATAATGATTAGCCCTAGGGCATAATTTCCAACATCATACTCATGTAAAATGAATATATTATTTAATTAACTATATGGTTAAAACTCACATTTTTTTTTTAAATTTTAATTTTCAACAAGTTCCATATTAATATAATTTAGATAATTTAATTAACAAATATATCGTCAAGTTGCCATATTTATATTATCAAGTATCAAAGTTAATGTCAATTAAGATCTTTTTGATAAAAATAGAAACTAAACCCATCCCATGTTTTTCTAAGATATAATATATTTTTTTGACTTTATTAACATTAAATGAATTTTTAGCTCACATAAATTTCTGTAAAATAAAAATGAATCATATAAAATTTTTCGGTTTAATATCTATAATAAATTATAAAAGAACTTGATTTTTATTAAAATTATATTAATATATTTTTAATTAATTTTTTCGTTGATTTTAACAAATTATAATTTTGATAAAATTGAACAGTGTGTATTTTTTTTCATAGATATCTATGCAAGTTATGTAAAATGAAAATTTGAGAAAGCTTTTATTTAATTTAGTGAAATTTAGAATTTTGTATTAGTTTTAAAAATATAATATAGGAAAGAATGTAAAAGGGAATGTAGAAGATTTCCTTAGGGGTATTTTAGCATTTTTAATTTTTAATTTTTGTATTTAGTCCTTCTAAATAATTACAATTTTTATGGTTTTTCTCAATAAATATTTTTTCCTGTAGGTCCTTCATTCTAATTTTCCCAAAAAAACTATGGGTAGCTGATATAATGGATGATGCTGGTTGGAACTTGCTGTCCATTGAAGTTGAGGGGGTTAGCTAAAGAGGGATATGAAATTGCAAAATTAGTGTGTTCTAAAGAAATGCTTATATTTTCTTGGAATAGCTCGCATAGAGTTGTTCGGAAAGAGGTATGGAAACTATAAAGGTACCCCAAAAGGTTAGAAATTTTGTGCTGAGAAAAATTAATTAATAACATGGTTTGGTAGTATCTTCATTCAATATTGCTCAATGGGAAAATCTGATCCCAAGTTTTGGCTTGCTACTTGTCTTTGCAATTTGAATCTGAATCAGTGGCCTCCTTCTCAATTGTAGAGTTTATTATTTAATTATATGAAGAATGCTACAATGGATAGTCCTTGTTTAGGCGTCTTCATATTGGAGTTTGTTTTGTAGTTGTTTGGTGTTTTGTTATTGGCTTGATTCAGTTTTTGTTGTTTTTTTTTAAACTCTGGATTTGATGTTCTGTGGGAGGACTATGTAACGTTGGGGATTAGTAATGAAAGTTTTTTTTGGAAAAAAAAAAAAGGCCAGGTTAGTCGGTATGTCCTCAACCTGTGTATTAGTTTGGCATCCCATATTTTACTTGAGGAGTGCATCTTTTGTTCTGTCCCTAATATCTTTTCTTTTCTTGTGCAACTGAAAGGCTGCTGAAGAGTCTGTTAATGTTTTAAGAGAACATATCTGATTCGAACATGTAACATATGGGAGCACTCTCGGCCTCAACAGCAACATGACACTTAAATATTGACTCTATCATTATTTTCTATCACTAATTCACTACACATATGAAGAGAGTGGGCACAGATTTAGTGCCAGATCCTGTGATGAAAGCATCCGTGTTAGAACCTGGGAGATAGAAGTAGAAATAGGGGGAAGAGGAGGGATAGAGTAGAAGAGGAAATCTAGAACCAAAATATGTATTTATTCTTTGATAGAGTAAATGTTTGGTATTTATAGACTAATACACTAACTGCAAATTACCACTTCAGCATAAAACTAACATTAACTAACATCATCTTAAATAATCAACATAGGAAACTTGTAAAATTGACATTAACTTAAAATAAATGACACAAGACACTAATAGACATAAAACATAAAATTTAATACACATGAAGGGCGTTGGTTCCTATCAATCCATGTGCTCAAACCAAGAACAAATACTACATATGCATCATGGGGTTTCCCAGATATTAGCTTAGTGTCTGTTTGTTGTTGTGAGCTAAGCGTTTGTTTGGCATGAGGGAGTTTGGCAATTTAAAAGAAATGGAGAAGTATGCTTGTAAAAATTTGATTAAAAGAATAGGTAAGATTAAAGAGTAAGAAAAATTAACAAAAAACTTTTATCCCTACTTCTCACAATTTTTTTAAACCTAAATTGTTAAAAGTTTCCCTCTCCTCTCCTTCATTTCCCTCATACCAAACAAACCATAAGATCTATCAAGACAAGCTTATTTCAACACAAGAAAATTTTCATGGGTCTGACCACCTTGTTGGAAAATTTTTGAAAGTAGCATTTCTGAAGTTCCAGATGCATGAAAATCTCTTATAATCATTATTTTAAGCCACAATGATGATTAGTCTCTCTCTCTCTCCGTTTTTTTTTTTTGATACACATAGTAGGGGAGAGGGCAGGGTTCGAACTCTGGATATGGGGGAGGGGAGCCAAACTCCTATGCCACTGCGCTACTAAGGCGCTAGCTGAACTTTTAATTTGTCTCTAAAATATTGTAAAATGCATTATAGCCTCCACATTCAATACACACCACCATATCTTTAGTTTTTTCCCTCTTAAAATACGATGCTTTTGCAGTGTTTAATACTTTAATTACATCCATTACTCAAATATTAGTTTCTTATATTCCTCAGACCTATTAATAAGGCCAATTTTTGCAAGAAACGCAACATCAAAACACTCATTTACTCCTCTTCTACGTGAGGATTTTTTTTTTAAAAAAAAATGTAAGAAGTAGTTTTTATATGTGACAGTTATTTTTGCCATCTTTTATCTTTGACTGTTAGTGATGGCTATATAATATAAGATCCAAAGCTCCAAAACAAACTTAAAATCCTTCTTCTTCTTTTTTTCTGAATTATAGACGGCGAGCATAAGCTTCATGCTTTAGTTTAAAAGGAGGGGAAAAAACATTTTCGTTCAAAAAAAATAAAAAAAGGACAAATATTGGATGCTTGAACGTAATATAATTTCTAAAAAAAATGCCCTAAAATATCAGTTTTAAAGAATTAATTTGGGAATCTTTATATTCTACAATACTCATAGTAACACTCTTAGATTTCATTTTGTTTTTGAGTAACACCATTAATTCAGTTAAGCAACACCTTTTTGTTTTCATATTCTTTCATAATTGAATTTTGTTTTATCTCCATAAATTAAGGAGTTATCATAATTTTTTTTTTTTTGTTGCCAAAAGCCATAATAAATACTAAGGAATTTAGTTTGGATATATTAATCAATAAATATAATTTATTGATGGTTATTTTCTAATTTCTTTTCTTATGTTCATTTATAATTGAATTTTTTTCAATCTCCATCTTAATTAATAAAAATAATTTGTTGATGATTATTTTCATTTTTTGCGCAAAAATATAATTAATATCGGGGATTCAATTTGGATCCATTAATCAATAAATATAATTTATTGATGAATACTTTCTAATTTCTTCTTTTATATTCCTAATTTGGTTATAATGTGTTTGGATTATGCTATTGCATTGTAATTGGCATTTGAACTTGAGTGCACAAATATTAATTTAAATTTCATGAATTTCAAAGTTTTTATGAAATTCACTTTTTCTTTTAACATTGTATGCTCTTGGAAAAATATGAGTGAGCAAAAAAAAAAAAAAAGACAAATACAAGTGTCACACCTATAATCGACTTCATATAACCTAATTGATGCATCATGTGTGTGTGCGCGTGCGCGTTTTCATGCAACGAATGGGCACCAATATTGGTTCATAGCATAAAATATGTATAAAGTTTTTTTAAAAATAATATTTTGATACTTCTTTAGTAACCATTTAAAAAAAATATCAATATTGAATATGTTATCCACAATGATGCTTTTTAGGCTAAAGCATACTTTTAGTTCTTTAAATTTTATATGAGGTATATTTTGGGTCTCTTAACTTCATAAAGTATACTTTTTCTAATGCTATTAATGTCATTAATAGAAAATGTTAATACAACAAACTCAAGTAATGATTGTGTAACTAACAAAACATATTTAAATTTAAATTTATTTATTTATTTTGTTTACAAAGGGTTGATCACTTAAGATCAAGCAGTGTGAAAGCAGAGCCTTGTGGATCTGACACCCACAGTGTCCTCATGAGAGGATTTGTTGCATGTCCTCCTGGTTCCTCTACAAGATGAAATCCAAATTGCATATAGTTAGTGCATATGTAGTCAAATAGTCAACGCTTATATTCCCCCCATAGTAAACATGTCAAAGTTCCCCCACGCAATCCAAACCCAGCAATTGCCAAAATCATTGAAGCAAACTCCAACTAGCATTGACAGCTTCCTCTTCCTGTTGAGTAGAGCCGGAAAATCAGGCAAAGCCTGTAGGCCCTAGCCCTTAAAGGGCCGGGCCTAAAAATTTGAAAAAAAAAACGAAATTGGCCTTGAAGGGCCACGGGCCAGCCCGTTAGGCCCTGCATAATTTTTTTTTAATTGAAATTGAAGTTGGGTTTGGGCGCTTCAAATACATGATATTTTTACTCATGAAGCAGAGTCTACTGTAGTTAGTGAAGCACAATCAAATATCTTTGAAATTGATGATAGTGATGAAGAAGATGTGTAGTCATCTGTTGTTAGTGGTACACTTCTTATATTTTATGTGTTTTATTTGTGGACTGTGCACAGTAGTTTGCTTTTGATTACAAACTGATGAATGTATTCATTTGTTGGATAATTTGCGTTGTTTAGATATTAATGTTGATAATATTTATTTGATGAATTAGAATTTTAATTGTTGTATTATACTAATTATATTTCTTTGAAAAAAAAAAGTGGAAGAAAAATAATTAAAATTTGGAATAGTAATTTTCGAGCCCTAGAGGGTCGGCCTTAGCCTTGGTACTTTTGGGCTAGGCTTCAAAAAATATGTGTTTTTCTTCTTCCGGGCCCTGGAGGGGCAGCCCTATTAGGCCCTAGCTCTTCAAGGGTCAGCCTTGATTCCCAACTCTACTGTTGAACCATTCTCACAGCAAGCAAACAATCCACCTGAACCTATAGATTCTATAATGGATAAGGATGGAATGGGCATGACTATGAATGACCCAATAGCAGAGAATGAGGAAAGGCCCATAAGGAGGAGCAAAAGAGTTAAAAGAAGGACCTGTAAACTTAGGGAAATCGAGGATGAGAGCCTATAACAGGACAAAAGTTATTATGAAAGAGTGAGAAATTAATTGGGACTCTGTCTCTTTCCAGTGGCTCTCTCTCTCTCTCTCTCTCATTTTTTGTCTCTCATATTGTCTGAATGGAAAATAGACCCTAAATTTCAAATAATAGATTTAAGGCTATTAAGACCAATTTTTCATAATTAATCCCCAAGTCTAAAATAATTTTGATAATTATCTTAAACTCTTCCTCATAATAAGCTTAAGACTTTGAACTCTGTATAATTAGGGCCTAATAGTCTCCCAAATATAGGCTAATTCTCAAGTCTCTGGACCTAAAATTCAGGGTGTTACAATTTTTCCCCCGTTAAATAAATTTCGTCCTCAAAATTTGAGTATCGATACCTCTAAATCTCCTCTAAACCTCAAAATTTACCATCTTCCGCTGCGAAACTCTGGTACATAAATCATAAGTTCTATTACCAAATGCATTGCTTTTTATTTCACTATGCTGTCTCATTTCAAAATTTTCACACATTGAAAATTTCTATGGTCGCAGTATTTTTTAAATACTTCACACTATACAAAATTACTTTGAGGAAAATGTCATCGTAGAGCCTACCCAACTCCACAGTCCTCAACACTTAGGAAAACCGGTGATTATGGTCATTGGCTATTTTTAAAACATTATCCATATCATTTCCTAATCCTTTCCCATCTTAGCCTCCTGATTGTTTCAGGATAGTGTTCGTAACCCATCATCTATTAATCATGGGCTCTATCCAGCCTATGAACATACCAGTCTCTCAGGACTTAGGGCTTCACATGTCAACCTTTGATCGACTAAGGGCATACTAGTCCACTAGGTTTTCCTTAACCACCGTACAATCTCCTAATGAATGTACTCTACTTTCTCTTCTAAATTGATTATGAAAATTATATTACACTCTGATTTCTACATCAAGAGCTTTAGGATTAGCAACAGATCCCATACTCTGTGTCATCCTTTATGCTGCTGAATTCCTTATGGATGGATGATCCACAAGTACATCAGAATTACACTTTTAGTGCGGTTTTATAGTTTTGGGTATGGTGGGTACTCGCTTTCTAGCGATGCGCACCCTCAGCCGTCTGTTAGGCATACGGTAAAACTCGTATGATACATCAGAGGTAATTTACCCTTGTAAATCCTCATTCTGTAATGCACTTGTTTATCGACACACTACCGTGGAGGACTCAACCGGGACTCAACCACTGCGGTTGAGTCCTCCACGGTAGTGTGTCATTAAACAAGCGCATTGTCATTGCGGTAGTTTGTGCACGATCAGATTAGGGAGATGCTGCTGCGTGTATGCATCCAATCTGAAAAGTTTGGCTAAACGGCGCACGTGCAGGACGACAACTACGATTGAGTCCTCCATGGTAGTGTGTCGATAAACAAGTGCATTACCACTGCGGTGGTCTGTGTAAGATCAGATTAGGGAGATGCCGTTGTACCGAAAGGTTGAAGTGGTGGCGAGAGCTTTTAAATGTTAAATTTATGAATATGAATAATCCCGCTCATAAATGTGTGCCGGTAGCAAATGTTTTGAAATTAATCTGGTAGTGAATTGTTTTTACGAAAAGTTGAGCTGGCAGTGATTAAATTTAAAAATGTGATAGCATTATTATAGTGTGCGTTGTGAAAAAAGCTGTGACCACATAAATTTTCATTGTGTGAAAATTTGAAAATGAGACAACATGGTTGAAATGAAAAGCGGTGCAGTTGGTAACTGTGTGGATACAGGAACAAAAACTAATAGAATGGTCTAGAGATTTGAACCAGATAGGTCATATAAGAATTGCTAGTCATAGTGCTAGGCAAGAGAAAAGTGATCTGAGAGCTTAAGTTGAAGAAGCTCAGACATAGGATAGATGAGCAAAGGCTCATAGTTGTGAGACTTGGTGTGCAAGGTTGCACGGGGCGGTGTCCTTGGGTTGTAAGACCTGTGTATTTAGCACTGAGTGAAATTCTTACGAGCATTGTGATTTTAAACTAGGGTTTTAGAATACACCTTGAGGCTAGCAGAATATCCAGTCTGTACCAGGTGGTAATTGAAATGCCTATGGTATGAGGTGATTTTCTGAGCATTAAGGCCAGAATATCCATCACAACAAATAAGAGAATGAGCCTGAAAGGCCAAGAGCGTAATAAGCCGAAAGGCAAATTATTACGGACAGTGAAGTTTGTGTAGCTGAGCGTTTGGAGAATGGACTAGTGAGTCCTATATAGTTGAATAGACACCTGTAGGAATGGAAATAGGTCAAGCCAGGCCAAGCTTTGGCTAAATAGGCCTGAGTCTGTAATGGGGGCAGAAGGCCTGAGCTTGAGCCTGGGCCTGAATTCAGGCTTTTTTTTAGGCTCAGGCCTGAGCCTTCATAAGGCCTGGTCGGGCCTGAAGCCTTTTTAAAGGCCTACTTACAATGTAGGCCTTTAAAAAGGCCTCATATTGTAGGCTTTGGAGGCTAGAAATAGGCTTTATACATTTTAAGCCTATCAAAACCTATCTAAATATAATTTGAAATTAGAATATAAGAATGAAAAATAATAAATATTATATTATTTATATGATATAAATTTAATTATATTTATTTAATATGTAAATAGGCCAAGCCTGAAGGCCTAAAGGCCAGGCCTTAATAAAATAGGTCTGGCCTATTTACATATTTAAGCTTTTAAATAGGCCTTGGCCTAGCCTTTTTGACAAACAGATCAGACCTAACTAGGCCCTAAATAGGCTAGGCTGTAGGCCGCCTGATAAGGGTCTGACCTATTCCCACCCCTAGACACCTGGGTACATGATGAATAAGAATGTGGTATAATGAAGTTGTAGGCTTACTAGGGAAGAGATAGGCGGTATGCCTAGGATGATTCCCCAAAGATTGAGTGTTCAAATTTCGAGGACGAAATTTATTGAACGGGGGAAGAATTGTAACATCCCAAATTTTGGACTTTGAGAATTAAGAATTAATTATGGAAAATTTGGCCTTAAAAAATTTTAAAAATTAAGAATTTGGAATTTAAGGCATATTTTCCATAAATTAAAAACAATTTAGTTGGGAATAATTATTGGCCAGAATATTTTGGGAAATAATATTTTATGGCCAAAATAAATTAATTGAAGAAAGAATAAAGACAAAAAAAATTTGGAAGGGATAATTTATGGTCTAAAATAATTATTGGAAATTAAGGTTTAATTTCCCAGGATTTATTTTGATAAAAGAATAAATTCAAGGAATGTTTGTAAATGATAAATTGAGGCCTAAAATTATAGAATTGGTATTTCAAGGCCTAGGAAATTAAGAGTTTAATTTGTTTGAGATTATTGCAATAAAAGCTATTTGCAAATATAAATATTGTTAAAAAAAAAAGAGAATGAAAAAACGAGTTGGACCAGCAACTAAACTGATCCAACATGTGGCCCAATTTAATGCAGCCCAATAACCATTAGAAACCCAGCAAATGAAAAACACCTATATCCTACACGTGAAGAAGCTATATGATCATCTCCCCTTCATCTAGCCGACATGAAGAACAGCAGAAGGTGGAAGTTGTTGTTGGACCATTGAACTATCTCTTCGGGCCATACATTCTCCTCAGCCCAAAACCTATTTCCATTATCCATTACCCATCATTAACCGTGAGCAGAAGCAAAATATTTATTTAGTCTCTAAACTCTCCTAACCTCCACGTGAAAACGCAGAAAGATAAGGAGCAGACACGTTAGCAGCGGAGAAACACGTCAAAACCCATAAAGCTGAAGCAGATTACACTTATTAATCTGCAGAAGATTATACTTATCCCTTATCCGAGAAGCAGAGTGCCGAAAGGGAAAGAGTGTTGATCATATTTTTCTCTGCTCTTGCACCATGAAACAGAGGAGGGGAGTTGCAAGTGAGAGTTAAGAGAGGGTGTCGATGAAGGAGAGAGAGTGAAAGCTTGAAACAAAGGAATACTTCCTCTGTCCGTGCATCGCTGAAACAGGGGAGTGGATTGGTTAGCTATCTCTCATCGTTTCAGTTTGAACCTAAAGGTAATCCATTGAGCCCTCTTTTCCTTCTATGTTCAGTCGTTCCCCATAGGTGGTTTTCGAGTTAAGCCATTGTTGAAGCTGAAAACTGAAACTGAAAAGAGAGGGGGACTGTTAGCGTCTAAGTCTAGCATCAGGATACTATTCGTATTTATATGTATAGGGCTTGCTGATGCATGCGTGGGGATTATATATGGATGCCCTGAGAATACAAATATATATATTGCTGTTGCTGCCAAGCTGCTAACCTGAAACCAAAAAATGAAGCTACTGCATGTATAAGTATATATATATATATAATAAGGAAGGAAAAGAGAACTTTGCTTGCGTGTATATATGCTACTGCACGTGTGTCTATATGCTGGAGGAAGAAGAAAAATGTTACTGTTCACGTACTGAAATTTAATCTGGGCAGCAAATTTTAAATAGGTCAAAAATATAGCAAATGACCTTATTTGGCCCTGAAATTTTATGAACATTTAGTAGACATGCTAAAATTTAAAATGAGCTTTGGTTCACCTCAATCCGAGGTCTTTAGCTCAAGATATGATTTTTGGAAGATGTGTCAAAATTTGAAAACGTTTTTTGTATTATTCTAGAGGCATAAAATGACGTTGACTTTTTTACTAAGTTAATGAAAATAGAAAATTATGAAAATTTCCATAAATAGAGAGGACTCATAGAGCTTTAATTAGATGAGTAATTTGTTAAGTTTCAATGAGTATACAAAGAGTTATGAATCTCGGAAGTTGGGGTACAATTTTGGAATTGATTCTGAACAGTGTTAATGTTTTTGAAATCCAGGAATTTATGGCATATGATAAAAGGTTGAAACTGATTTTCATAGAAACTAGACTTAATAAGAAGTTCATAGGTTTTTGAACCACCTAAATCTGATGTCTAGAACTCCAGATATGAATTTTTGAAGTTTGACTATGAAAACTGACAAGTTTCTATTCCCAGATTAGGCATGACTTATATTTTTGAAATTTTGGAATTCTTATTAGCCATAAATCAACTTAGTGACTTTAATTTATGAAAATAGACCTATCAAGAAATAAATAGAAATTGAAATCACTCCATTCAGAGTTATATTGACCAAGTTATGAATTTCCCAAATACCCGTGGAAATTTAAGGTCAGATTTTGATAAGTCTCAAAGATAGTCATTGAGTTATGAAAGAATAATTGAGTTGGCTAATATTGAGAACATTACTGAGGGTTTGGAGATAATTATGATAACAATAGATATTGTTGTTAATATTGAGAAGGAGTGATAATAATACATAAAATAATAATTATTATCACTAGGGGAAATTTTTAAGGGATTAATAACCAATATTAATCCTTTAAACTAATTCGCATAATTAGTTTCTCTACGATTCGAGTAAGTGTCTAATGACGATGATAAACGTTTCTAAACAGACTCAGACACCTCTTCTGATCCTGGCGTCTTCAGACATGGAACTTAAGGACTCAAGGTTGAGGTAGGTAACTCTAATCTTGTAATCATGTATGTAAATGCTTATGCAATAATTAGTTGATCATGTTTGCTGGTTGAATTACTTGTTTATGTTTTCTTGGCCATGGATTTGAGGCTGCAGTCTCATGGGGCTACGTGTCCTAGACAAGGGCTGCGGTCTTTGGCCGTTAACTGCGGTTACGATTATGTGTAATTTCTTTCATGCTTTAACATGTGCTATTATGTCATATTTATTTTTTTACATATGCATGAGATTAACTGTTATCCTGGGATCCATTCATTTGGACTCCAGTTCACGTGAAAGAATACAGGTAGATGGTTGATAAATCCCAATTTTACTATATTTTATCCCACATTAATCATTTATTTTGGGATTATTTTAGGCTAATTTGGATATATTAGATACTATTTGGATTGTTAGCCAATTTTAGGAAATAATATAAATATGAATTAATTATAAGATATTGGGCTTAAATTATTAATATTCTGATTGATATATTGTGATTAAATAATATCTCTTGATATATGATATATTGTGATTTTATAAGATCCTATGGTGCAGAATTTTTTAGGATACTAAAAGGAAATCCAATGGTGAAATTTTATTGAGCTCAAGTTGGTATCTAAAAACTTCCTATAATTAAGCTAGCAGCTGCGGGAAGCCGCAGAAAAAAAGAGATCATCAAGAAGCCGCAAGACGTTGAAAGCTGGAGACCGAACACGCTGAAGACGGAGAAAGAAACGCAAGGGTGGTGCTCTCCAATTGATTCATTTATTTGATCAATTGAATCATTCATCTCACGCAGACTTCTTCAATTCCAATTCAGCTAGCCGTGGACCCCACCTCCTATATCAATTAATTGATCCATTCTTTCCAATTCCCACGTACAACATATGATGTTTTTGAAGTTTGGTGAGGAAATTTTCATGGAAGCTTAAGCTCTTAGGGAGACAATTTGGGAGGAGCATGGAGGATGCTAGAGCCTAGGGCTTACACGTGAAGACCACAAGGGAGTCTCTTTCTTTTTATCTTTTTAATTCAAACTTGAGATTATTTAGTTTTAAAGGATTTCGAGTTATATTAATTGAGAACAATCTAGTTTTAGATTATAAACTTATTTCTTTTGGATTAGACGGATAATTTGAAGTTTTATGCTTATTGTTGGACTCTTGTTTGCAACATTTGGATTGTCAATTAAATTGATAATTGAGTTTTCGTTATTAATTTAATTGTTAATTTGGTTTATCATATTAATTGTTTAATTGGGTTGATAAATTATCTGGTTGTTCAATTAGATAATTGTAAACAAGATTTTCAAGATTATTTTGTGATTGGTTTTTAATGGGTTTAATTAGCCACCGCTTATTTCATTATGAGTTTTCTAGTGGAATATGTGTTATTGAGCTAGAGGGTTTCCCATGTTCAATTGGGTAATTAAATTCATTAACCTCCCTTAGGTCTAATCAATTGATTTAGGCTAAGAAAGTTGACTCCATGCAATTCCTAAGTTGTCCCCTTCATCATTATAACTGAATTAAACATTTTTTATTTGATTTGCTTTTAATTAATATTTTTCTTAGGATTTTAATTCTTCTCTCATAAGAAAACCCCCCAAAAAATTGCATTCAAAACTCATATAGGTTAGTTTCAATTGCATATAGGTAGTAGTGTTTTGCATCCTAGTTTAGACCCATTTATATTCCACTGCATCTTTTATCACCTGAAATTCAGTCTTAAAGAAAACCCACAACTTGCTCCATGGGAGAATGACCTAGGTTGACCCTAAACTGCATAATTAATTAGGACCTAGTTTAATTGATCACTTTAACGACAAAAGTAGCTCGATCAATGGTTCGGGATAAAAAGGGTAGAAGTAGCTGTGAGGATTACAACGGATTGGAACTTCCTGGAAAAATAGGATTAGCTAGATTGTATTAACGTTTATCATTCGTCTGTTTGGATTAATATATTAACATCCCTCTGTAGGATAGATATAGAATCGCGAAAAATTAGTCCGTATTTTCCAAACTAAGTTAATTTCAAAAACTTCGATTACGAAATCAAGTCGTCCAAATCACCTCGATCCCTTTTCCGCAATAACTTTGATGAATAACGGCCCTAAAGGCCAGGCGTCATGTTATTTCTTTAGTTCTTCCTTAATATTCTATATAACAACAATGTCTGAATTGTGGAAGTTATCTTTCTATTGTTGAATGCAATTCTGATTTTGATATGAAATATAAGTTTCATCTTCTTATTATATTTTCATTGAGTGATCATTACAGTTTGGTGCTTTCATTGAGAGAATGGTTGAAAAAACTAGATTGAAACAATTACAAACATAGCAAAAGAAAGCGAGCAAATTTATGGAAGACGTTAAGAGTCGATTTACACGACTGGAATGGAAGTTGTGATGTTGAAATTGGATAAGCTGGACAAAAAAATCCGATAGCTCTAGCTCAAGGACGAAGACTAATTCATTAACTCCAGGAACACCCAATATGCCATAGCATATGTATTTCACACCAATGAACAAACATATCAAGCTTGACTTTCCTTGCTTTGACGGATCTGATGTGCTACAATGGATATTCAAGGCGAAATAATATTTCAAATATTTTGAAGTTCCAGAGGTACAATGAGTGGTCATTGCTTCGATTTATTTGGATGGAGATGTATTACCTTAATTTCAAATGCTAGAGAAAACTCATTGACTCCCTCATTGGAATGCTCTAGTTCATGTAGTTGAAGAACAATATGGTCTGTCTCAATTTGATAGTGCCATATCTCAACTTTTCAAGCTATTGCAATAGGATAAATTAGAAGTATATAATAGATAGTTCATAGCATTGGCTAATTGAACAATGGACACTCCTTAATCAGTGATGCTTGATTGTTATATCAGAGGATTGAAATCGAAAATGCGTCGAGATATCTTGGTTTAGAAACCAATTACTAGTTTGCAAGCAATGACATTGGTTGAACTATTTACAGAGGCGGCCGAATAGAGTAAACCAACTAAGATCCATGGACTCAGTAATTTTGGAAATGCTAGTTCAATGAGCAAGGGATATTATGTTCCTTTAACTATTGCGAGCAGGTCCTTCCCGATGGTTAGTGGCGGCAACAAGACTAATTTGCCACCATTATTACCTACCCTTACATGACTTCTACTTAAACACATGATACTAGCCAAAATGAAAGAAAGAAGACAAAAGGGCTTACATTATACATGCAATGAGAAATTTTCACCCATTCATTGGTGTTCTAAGAAACAGCTGATGATGATGAACCAGAAGGACATATTAAGTCGGACATAGATGATACATAGATAGATGGCACTTTACATTATCTATCTTTGCTTACTTTTAAGGGCACTCTAACAGAAATTTGTCGTAATCTCTCCCAAAATAACCAAGTTAACAAAAGATTTGCAATATAGTGTAACCTGTATCGTTTTTCCACTGAATTCGTAGTAGGTTTAAATCAGCAACAATGAAACAGAGCAGTAACAGTTTGGGGGGAGTTTTTCAAATTGCAATAAAACAAAATTAAAACAGAAACATTAAAGGAAAATGAGATTAACCAGACTAAGATGACTAACCCAGAACTAGGGATTCCAGAACCTTTATTAGACGAAAATAAAACATCGAACTCGTAATCGATTTCTAGACAAACCGAAATCTCTGTGTTTGCCCAGAATTTCCCTCAATTGAACAATCGTCCAGAATGTTTTCGAAATAGTGGCATGACACTGAACAATTGCACAATGATCACTTAAACCCAGTTCGAATTATGTCCTTGGGAATAATCGATTTAGATTTTTTTATCAAAAACCCAATCTGAATCCAAAATCGAATCCGATAAAAAAAGACATAAACGAGTTTAGATGTTATCGATTAGGCGCGAGTCCTCTGGAATATGGAATCCCTAATCCGTGGGTTAATCAAAGAGGATTAGCCAAGCATGGATGAGTAAAACAGTGAAGAACACGAAGAACAGATGAAGAACATTTCAGAGAATTTTAAAAGTCTATATTTGATCTTCAAAAGTCTAAAAAACGAAAATACAATCTGTTTGTAGCCACCCTCTATCTTAACCTAAAAAGGCAAAACGAAATGGGGCTCCAAGTCATAAAATATCCAGCCCAAAAGAAATAACCTAAAATAACAAATGGGCCTTTACAAAATTCGGGTCCAAATAAAAATCCAGAAAAACGTCTCTGACTTCGGCTCTAAGTTTGACCATCCTCTTAACCAAATTTTCCTTTCGAGTCTTCATAACATTTGTAGCCCTTTGAATCATCTGAAATATGAGACAAAAATGAGGCAAATCCGATGTCTGGTTCAAAAGTTATGGTTAAAACAGTGAAGCATATTAAATCTGGAATTTTTATCATGAAAATGAATTAAATCCAAATAAAAGCTCAAAGCCCAAATAAGCATTAAAACCCATTATTTATTAGCTAACAATCCCAAAAGATACAAAATAAGTGTGTAAAATATTCAATTATCACACTCATGTTGCAACTACAATTCAATTTACAAGCATGGTCCAGGACAGGAAAGTACATATTCTTTTGGATGTAGGAAACTTGGATAATTTACTTCATCCACGTATTATACAACATATGAATTTTCCCGTTGAATATACTAAAGAAGTGCGTATCCTAGGAGGCATTGGACAAATTATGCGCACTAATTAACAGATTAGAAACGTACTTATTCATATATGTGGATATACCTTATCATTGTCTTTGCTGGTTCTACCTATGGCGGTAGTAGACATGGTCATTGGTACTAGTTGGTTAGCAATGTTGGAACGTACTTAGGAACATAGGAACGTACTTATTCACAACATAGGAACGTACTTATTCACATCTATGGATATACCCTATCATTGTCTTTGTTGATTCTACCCATGGCAGTAGTAGATGTGGTCATTGATACTAGTTGGTTAGCAACATTAGGGCCCCATATGACAGACCAATCGAGCCTAGTTCAAGCCAATATAGGAGTTTTGTCAACCTCCTAGCACACCACAAGCTTAGCATCTTATTGTAAACACTGGTGGAAGTTTAAGACAAATGTAGCTAACAAATACGTGCAAATCAATGTGAAAGATGGTAAGCCTCGTCTTAATCCTTACAACAATTTTTCATATCTTGATAAAGAGACTTGTCAACAACTTTGTCAGATTCAAACTAGTTTAGAAGCTTTGGTGAGTTCATTTTCAGTTTTTTGCCTTTTTTTCTTTGGTTAATAACCTGTGTAGCTATGTAATATGTTCTTGTATTGATCTAATCCCGTCATTGAGATGATTTAGTGCGTGAAAATGAGATAGCTAGAACCAAAGGGAATAAGAATTATAACCGGGCTTATTTTATCTACTTCTTCTATGTCTAAATCCCATTTTCACCTTTTTGTGAATCTTGCTGAATTTTTGGGATGCCACCTAAAAGATTTTGTTGAGTTGTTCTAGCTAAGGTGTTGCCAAGCTTTAAATTTGTAAATTCTCTTTTTTTTATGTTATACTTCATATGGTGTTGACTAGCTAAGGTGTTTTGTCAAGCTATAGATGGAATATATTCTTGAGAGTTGAGATGAGTAAAGCTTGTTGGTTTTTAGAGTTGTGATGATAACAAGACTTAATAGATTAAAAATTCTATGAAATAGAAAGTGCATTTGTGAAAAGAAAAATATATTTTTTGAAGAGTCAAATTACTCGAGTAAGGATTCCTGTTACTCGAGTAATTCTTAAAGATATCTTTTCAAATAGTCTGGAAAGCAAAACCTATCTTTGTGATTCATTACTCAAGTAAGTCCAAATATTACTCGAGTAATATCGAGCTCTCAGTGTTTTCCAATGAACATGACTAATGAGTACTTGAGTAAGTAATATTGATTACTCAAGTAATGTTTACACATTACTTGAGTAACATACATACATACATGCATGCATGCATACATACATACATATATACATATATATATATATATATATATATATATATATATATATATATATATATTAATTAATTAATTACTCGAGTAACCATGTTTCAGTATCATTCTTACGTTGCCTTAATCGATACTCGAGTAATGGCCTCATTTTACACAAGTAATGTTGAGTAAGATTTAGAAAGCCTATGCACTCACGACGATACTTGAGTAAATCATTTCTGTTACTCAAGTAATGCTTGAAGAAAATCCCAACAATGGTCTGTCTTCTCTTAACGCTTGATTAATTATTCTGGGTCAACTTATATTTATTCCTAATCACTCTCAGAATTATTATTGTTATAACTAATCATTTTTTGAGTGTTTTTCACATGCTTAACTTCGTTTAAATTAAGATTAGCAGAAATTGCCCTTTATTGTGTCAGACGCATTTAATGAAGACAGATACAAATGGAACAAACATTCTGAGTAGACAAAGTTATTCCTTTGAGATATTCTATCTATTATTTAGAGTCTATATATGCTCCCAGTACTTCAATGGCCAATGCATTTAATGAAGCTACCAACGATTATATGCAATGGAAAATATTTGTGCCTAATGGAAATACGAAGTGACTCAACATCTATATTCAATGTCTCTCAACGACATTAATGGTGGAACTATATAAAAGCTCAAACATTAAATTTCTCCAACTATTGAAACTCTATGCATTCATTATTGTATTATTGCGATCAACTGTTTTATCACTTTCATTTAATATCTTTGGATATAAATTTGTTCTTCAGTGTTTATCACTTATTTACTCAGTGAGGAGTTATTCTTTATTCGATTTATCTGTAAATCTTAAGGTTGTGGAACCTTGAGAGTAGGTATACAATTACAGCTTGTAAGAGGGAGTGAGTCCTTGTGATAAGATCATCTCGACTACAGAGTGTGTAAGTTGTATATGAGTTTGAGATATTGAAATACTCAAAGTGATTGGGGATTGAACGTAGGTCGAAGAGTTAGACCAAACCAGCATAAATTCTCTTGTTCATCTTTCTTTCTCACTCTCTATTTTTCATTGTTCTTGAGTTTTACCGAAAAGATTTTGAGAATCACTTATTCACTCCCCTCTAGGTGATATTCCTGTTTTACAGAGCTTTGGTTATAATTCATAATTAATATTTTTTTTGAATTCTTATTCACAACAAAAAAGGGAAAACACACAATAGAATGGTAGAATTAATGATTGCTCTCATACAATATCTTGTGGTAGTTATGAAAACGCTGAAAAAGAGTTGATGGAAACTAAGTGAAAGAGATTGGAAGAAGAAGATCAATCCAATATTTCTATTGTTCTTTATCCACCATCTCCAATACGTCGTAGAGAAAAATGGTTGTATGCTCATCAAAAGAGGAGTGGGTCTTATATGAATAAACAAACTTGTATAGTTGCTAAAAAAACTGTAAGTATCATATTGGAGTTCACTCAAAAACCTACTTAAGCAATATATTTCTTATGAGCACTCACCTCTTTCTCTAATTACTAAGCCTCATGTTATCTATATCTTATGTGAGGAACTTAAAAAAAAAAGTCGATGGATCATTTGTGTTAGATGGGAGGAATGATATTCTGACTATTAATACAGGAAAACACGATCATCTGAGCCATGTGAGGGGATTTGGAGGAGGGTAGGCATAAGAGATTACTTTAGATCATCCAAGTGTCATTCTTTAAGTGTGGTGACTAGGAAGAAGATGGAACATATGTTGGCCATTGTGAGGGCAAAAGTAACGACACAAGGAAAGGTAAAGGCAGAAGCTTTACTTGATGCAACAATAGAAACCCGATGAGCAAGATAAAGGACAAGTGATGATGATTGTCAGCTCAAGTCAACAGACTAGTGTTCCTAAGGCACATTCACTTTCACTTAATGTAAGTTTCTTCTTGTAAGTGTAAATATTTTAACAATATTGTAGGTATAGGAATCGTATGTTGGTTTCCTCAAGCAAAAGCAATGATTTTGTATTCATGTGCCTAGTCCAAATAACATAAAAAGGGACCACTGCTTCTATCAAACACATTCTTATCAAAGAGGCTCAATGAAACCAAACCTGAGTGTTTCTTAGCACTATATGTGCATAGGTAAGAAGAAAATTTTCTTTTCAATTGGTGGCCACACTATTGGTGCTTTTTGAAAGCTAACTTCACATATTTATTTATCATTTTTTTACACTTTTAGCAACTGCATTATTGGCACCAGTATTGTTTTGTATTCTTTGCTTAGACATTTTGTCACTGTCCATTGTTCAAATTCTGCAAATACATAGATCTTGTTGTTGGCAGTGGAAAAGGCCTTTTTTTTCTGGTGATAATTAGCAATTGATGCTCTTATGCAAAAAGAGTTATACTGTTGTCATTTTATGCTCCCTTCATTACAAAACAGGGGAATGAATTCAAGAAGACCATGAACTCATAAGAGTGTTTATCTTGTATGTATTATTAATTGTAATAGCATATTTGTGTACTCACTGAAAATTAAATTGAATTATTGTTGTTGTTGATGACATAGATAAATCTTAGTGTTAACTGATATTTTTTTCAGCTGTAATTGAGCTTATAATGTTGAAATTTGCACAATATTTTTTTGCTATATTCCACTGACTTTGTGCATTAAATTTAATCTGAACTCTGCACTTGGCTTTCTGAACCTGGCTGTAGATTGAAAACATTCTTCTAGTCAAAATTTGAGCTATTGTTTTGTGTGTGCTTAAGAACTTGCTGATTATTGGATTAAGTTGTGATTATTAAGTGCGGCTAACTATGAATTTATGAGTAAATTTGCATTGATTCTACACTTGTGAATAATTTTGTTTCTGATAATAGTTGTTGTTGGAGTGTACAGAACATCATCCATATATTGTTTAATTGAACTCATGTCAAATCCTTAAATCTACTTCAAAATTTAGGTGTTCACACTTATGAATCAGCTTGTGTGCATAAGAGTGAAATTTTGATAATAAGCATCACTATTTCTTTGAGTGTGTACGTAAAAGTGCTAAACTATAGAGAATTCACTAGTTGCTTACATTAATTGAAAAAGCAATAAAGTAATTGTTAGTGCAAGTGTTTCACCAAAGAAGAGGGTGAATTGAGTGATTTAAGAAATTTAAATCAAGCACGTTAAACTTATTGAATTAATAGAGAGAGTCAAAGAGATATCACCGAAGTGTTCACATTCATTTATACTGGTTTGGTCTTAATTCCCTGACCTACGTCCAGTCCCCAGAGCGTCTCTCAGATTTTCACCGACATTCCAAGACCACCCAGGTTCTTGGAATCTTTACAAAAGTAATACTCATCAGGACTTATTCCCCCTTACAAGTTGTAATGCAACAACTACTCAAGGTATTACTACCTTTAGATTTTACAGTGATCAAATTGATTGTAAAACTCTCTCACAGAGTAGATGAATAAACACTGATGAATAGAATTTCAAAATATATTTTACAGATTATTAATGAACAATAAGTGAGCAATAAATTATATCGTTCATTGTTAGCTGCTTTGAATTAAATGCCCATGAATTTATAGTTGAACTACATTTATAATCATTGTGAAGGTTCAAACTTTTTCGTTGAATGAGTTCAAACTGTTCGTTAGACTGATAAAGCTTTCCGTAGAGACAAACTAAAGTTGTTGAAAGATTTTGAGGTTTAGTTGCTTTTACATCACTACAACAGATCTTTATACAACATCCCTTTGGTCTCTACAATTGCCTAAGGTTGGGTTGCTTTCACTTTGCTGCAATTATCACTTCAGACGATACTCATTGACTTGCTCTGAGTTTGCTTGCAATAAGTGTAGATCCAGAGATTCCCGAATAAGTCAACTTTTCGAATTGCTGTTGAATCCATGGGCAGGCAAGAGACAACGTGGCACTTCTCTGTTTCTGAGTTTGCATTTAATGTTCTGACACAAAACCATGCTTTTTGAGAATTTGCACGTAATCCTTCAATTAATCATTTGAAACTCATTAATAAACATGTTTAGGAACATTGAGAATAATTATGAGTAGTAATTAAAAGTAACAAGATGATAATTAGTAAATTGGGTTAAGGTGCAAAAATACATATGAGCTTTTTCCTTAAAAACGCCTAGCACCACGTGCTTTTTTTTTAGAAAAAATACACGTGGTTACCATTTTGGAGCAAAAGTCACATCCTACCGTTATGTTACTGTTCACTTCATCTCTTTCTCTCTCATCACGATGAACAGTAACATAATGACGGGATAAGACTTTTGCTTCAAAATAGTAACCACGTGTGTATTTTTGCTCAAAAAAAAAGCACGTGGTATTGGTGCTCCTGGGGAAAAAACTCATGTGTATTTTTGCACCTTAACCCTAGTAAATTTGAATTCTTGGAGATGAATGTTTAGTGCAGAAGTAGGTGACACTCAAGTGTCATTCTACTCGTACTCGAGTGTTGATGACTTTGCTCTCTAGAAGAAGACTAGATTATAAATTTTTTCAGTTAGTCACACTCGAGTGTGCAATTTCCCACACTTGAGTGTTGAAGAACCTGTGTAGGTGACTGCGTATGCGTGGAGTATAGTAAACAATGTTGTCCAGACACTCAAGTGTCAAGAAACCACACTTGAGTGTCTCAAATAACATTGTGAGTGTGCCTCAGTGCTTGATTCATCTGAGTGTGACAAGCACTGTTTTTGCTAATGTTTACCTTGGCACTCAAGTATCAGATATCATACTCGAGTGTTTACCTTGATACTTTCTATCGTGAGTGTCAAGCATTAGTCTTGAAAGTGTTGGGTCAACACTTGAGTGTTTATTAACACAATCAAGTGTCCAACACATACTTGCTGAAAATAAAGCGAGTGTTAGGAATAATTTTTAAAAGTGTCAATACTCAAGCCAACACTCGAGTGTCCATACCAGGACACTTTCATAACTGCTTTATGATTCATGTTTTGGTTTCAAAATGGTTGTTCATTCGAGTGTTATAAAATCCATACTCGAGTGGCTTGAATCATCAAGTCCTCTTTTTATTTTCAAGTTTGTTATTATTAAAACTTAAAACCGAGAACTAACAATAATCATAAATCAATAATTTGTGATTTTGATGACTACATTTGTGGATCCCACCAAATCATTAAACCTAGCGGCTGCTTGCTCTTTGATCAATGATTCATTGGCCACTAAATTGATGAAGAATCTCTCCAAAATCTTCTTTTTGATCCATGATTCACCAACCACTAGATCTAGGGATTCCACCTTATTATCAAACCTGGTGGCTCGGTTGATTGGCACTCTTGTAGGCTCATCTTCTATACAAATTATGGGGGGCAATCAGGACATTTCGACACACTGGTGGTGGTAAGCATATGCAGGAGGTTAGAGACCCTAAATAGATCATGCCAAATGTTTGTACATGTTTATTTGCTTTATGAACTTGATTAATAAGCTATACTCTGTTTAGTTTTAATTATGTCATATTCTTTTCTAGACTCATGGGTAACCAATGGGATTCAACTTATGTAGCCTTTATGTGTTGAGACACATATTTAACATCATTACATTGGGCATGACTAAATTTACTCAAAAAGTAAATGTATTTCACCAATTTTGTATGACTATATACTATTAATTTTTTAACTTAGCACGCAAGTTAATGATTTTTCTAGCTTTGATGTTACAGATATTTGATCTTACTGATCCCTTTTCTGAAGAAGATATTGACTTCTTCACAAGTGTTGTTGTTAATTCATTTATGAGCTCTTAGAACAATAGTGAGTTTAGGCGTATGTATTTCATCATGTATGTATTGACATTTGAATATTGTTGGCATTATTGGAACAATAATGAATAATAGTTATTAGGTCAATTTTGTTCCCACTTCAATTGGGGGAATATTGTTTCAATTATATTCATTTTCAATAATTAATTAATTTATATATTCATTTCCAACAATTTATATTCTTTTAGTTGCTGGATATATTAGATAGATGGTGGGTAAAAGGAAGAAATATAATGGATATGTGAAAAAAAGAAAACATTCAGATGGGATTTTATAAACATCAAGTTTAAAAAGAATTAAGATGATAGCATCCTGTTTAAAAAGAATTAAGACGAGACTTTTAAGACCGTTTTAAAATACAAAGTCTAAATACTATTTTTAAAATGTGTTTTCAAAACAACCGGTCTTAAAAGCCATACTTTTAAGACTAGATGTTTTACAAAATTGGTCTAAAAATTTAGACTTTTTAGACTTAATATAAACCAAGTTAGATTTAAAAACTTTGACTTTTAGACCTAATATTTGAGTAACTGATCAAGACCTAATTCAGAACTGGTCTAGCAATCGATTTTTACTGGTCTAAAATGTGATTTTTAAATTAATGTGTATGGAGAGGAGGGAAGGGAAGGGAGTTAGAGAGAAGAGGGAAAAATTTTATTAGTTGAATTTAAAAAAATCAGAGAGGTATGGTAAAAAGTGTGTAATTAATTACTTTTTTAATGTCTTTTTTTTGCCCGATTTACTTTTTTTTTTTGTTTTATTTTCAGATTTTCCCTTTATTTTTTTATAATCTTACTCACTCAATTTTTTTAAAATCTCAACAATAAAAATTCTCACCCCTCATGTTCCTCCAAATCCCGCTAATATATTCCAAAAAGACCACCTAAAAAAATTACTAGTACTAAGAAAAATCAAGGGGAAAAAAGCAAAGAAAAAGACCATTTAGCCTTCTCACTTGATCAAAATAAGCGAGCCTTTTTTGGGCCTACCAAGCTTTTAAATTTAGAAAACACCGGGAACAAAATGAAAACACTGTTCCCAATCTTCGTTGGTGTTCTTGGATTCGCGCGCCCACTCCTTTGATTTTCTGTCTTCGTCCTATACTTCTCGTTTTCGCACAATCCTTCTCTCGCGGCCGTAAGAGCTTCTGTCGTTCCAACGTATACATAGAGCAGAGAACCTAATTGCCGCGAAATTTTTCCAAAAAAATAGGGGAGGATGTTATATTTTTTCCCGTCATATGTTGTGAAGAGTGCAAAAGGTTAGCGCCATCATGCCACTTCCTCTGTTTGGCGAGTAATCTGTTTTTAATTTTCTGGATTTGAAAATGAATCTGTTTCTATTTTGTCCTTTTATTGCGCTTTCTGGAGCTAGCATTTGTGTTCGAAGTTAGGTTTTGCGTTTTTAAGTTCATGACTATAGTAAGTTTGACAAATTTGTGATATTTGAGTGACTGGGTTTGAACGAAAAGGCTGTTTTGTACTATAATTGAAGTCATTTTGAAATGGGTAAATCCACTGTAACTCTTCTAACTAAGCCTAATTAAAACGTTAGTACATCAGGTTGAGTAATAATCTCTGTAATAATCTCTAAATCATATCTGTTAATCAATCTAAAAAATCACAGTATTACTTTAACTTTTCTCTCATCTTTGTATGAGACTGACGAGGAATATGAAAAAAAAAAAAAAACATGAGGAGAGGATAGTCTTCCAAAGCAGGACACCCTATGCTAAACTAAACTGAGTCAAATTTTTCTTTGTTTTCCAAACAACTTGGAGTTATTTTGTTACATCTTATAATTGACGTTTTAAATTTGTTATTAGGCTTTAGTTTGGGGGTTAAATGCATTTTCCCGTTTTCAAATTTAGTGTATTGGTTAACGTGGACAAAAGTAACTTGTTCTTATGAATACATGATTATTTTTATTTTCTTCCCAATCTTTTCTTGCGTATTTTCCTTTCTCATTTGTTTTTTCTACAATATTTAACAACCTGGCTATTATTTTCGGCAGTGTAGTCTAAAGTATCAAAGCGTCAAGTCTCTCTTTACAACATTGGATATTCCTGATACCAAGCTTTAGAAATTCCCTCTCTGCCTTTTCTAGTCGCAGGAGTAAAGTGGAGTCATCTGCCTGAAGCACAATACAAAGAAGTTCTCAAGAAAAGAATATCATAAAAACATGTAAGTTAGAAATTATTTATATGGTATAAATCTTTAGTCAACATCTAATATTTGAACTGCTAATATACAACTATCCATGGATCTAAACACATGATCTTTTGTGTTTTGACATACTTTACAAATGTTGGAATCCAGTTTCCAATTTTCTATTCCGAGACTAAAATGATAAAATGACTTGTCAGTATTAGCAGTTTGTCATACATCTTCCTTCCGCTGTGCACTGATCTCTGATTTATTTACCTCTCTTCATAATGACATCGTCATTTTTCTTGAAATCTTAAGTGCTCAAGATCCTGTTTTGTTGGAAATCCTTGTTCTGTTCTGCATTCCTTCTTTGCCTAATGAAGAATTCAGGTTTGAATTCTTTAGGCCTTTACACTTGTTCCCAAATTGTAATTCTTTGACTTTTTTTTTTTTTTTTGGGTGAAGTTAAAGGCTTTTGTTTGGTTTGTGGTCAGTGTTGTTAAAACGTAGTTTCTATGTAGAAACGGTAAGGGTAAGCAAAAACATAAAATCGCAAAACGTAAACAAAACGTAAGAGTTTACTATATACTAAAAAAAACATAAAATCTAACATATATAAAATCAAAACACACCAATACATTAAAGTCATCACAAATTTAAGTCCAAACACTCAAGAAAATAATTAAGTTTTAAATTCAGTCATCATAATATAATACATATTAAAATGATTAATTTGGATTAATAGCTCAAGTTATAAAAATTTCAGTTTAGTCCCTCTATAAAACTTTCTAAAAATTTCAGTTAGGTCTCAATATTAGTTAAACACTGCGTTTTGACTAGGGCAGACCTTTCTCCATTCAATACCTCCCAGCAAATTCCAATCATACAGAGATACAATCAGAACAGAAAGTCAGAAACCGAAGGAGTTCAATCATACGACAAAGAAGAAGCGGCCGATGGAGAAGAGAAGAAGCAGCGCGCCTATGCCTATCGTCGATCAAGAAGAAGAGGAACATGAGGGCGAGGCAAAGCGTTTCAGGCGAGCAAAATCAGTTGAATATGCGAATAGGGTTCAGGTTTTTTCAATTTCGCCTAAATCCGCCAGCTTTTTCCTTTTTTAAAAAAAAAAACCTAACCGAGTTAACTCGGTAAACTCGCCGTTTTTACCGAGTTTACCGAGTTAACTCGGTGTTCCACCCGTTTCGACCCCAAACCCGTCCAGACCTCCGTTCTGACTCGTTTTCCGGCGAAAAAACGTAGAAACGGACATTTCTAAGTTCCAGAACGCCGTTTTCACAACACTGTTTGTGATACATAATGGAATTGGTTACAATGGTCCTCTTTGAGTTTAGACTCAAAGGCCCAAGGAAGATTGACCAACCATTGTTTATGTGATGTGTTTTGGAAGTTCAAGGATGAATGACCGCCTTTTATACATTGTGAATTGGCTTAGCAGATTTGGAGTAGGTTTCTTATTTTCTGTAATGAGAGCTGTACATGTCCAGCTGATCTTGGATTTATTAGAATGACAAAGGAAGGAGATAAAGTTCTTTGGCAGTGTGCATTTTTTGCTGGTCTGTGGCATCATTTGTTAGAATGGAATGCATGAATTCTGAACAAGATTCCCTCCCCTCTGATGTATTCTTTATGAGACGATTAATTTTATGAAATCTGTCTTCAACAAATGGATTTTTTCAGGGTTGTCCCAGACCCAGTGTGTTAGAATACGCTCAATATCTGAATGTATTAATCTCTGATCTTAGAGAAATAGCAAGAATCTCACTATTTCAATAGGAACAACCGTCTCTCTAGAAATTAGGAAAGTCAGGATCCACAACTTAACTAATTAATAAAGCCTAGGAGTATACTCCGGTGATTAATTTACTCTCTGAAATCTGTCATACTTTATTGATAAGGCACTAAGCCTATTTATAATAGTTTACAGAGAGAGCAAGACTCTAAAAAAGATAAGTAGTAAATCTAGAATATATCTAAACCTAAGATTTAGATAACTACCTAATCCTAATAGTAAATCTATCAATATCTTTAAAGATAATAAAAGATAATCAAAACAGACTCGATAAAATAAATAATAAAAGATAATTAAAACAGATTAAATAAAATAATTAATTCCTAATTTATCCTAATATTCTTATTTTTCCTAGAATAGCGGATCACTATCACAGTGGATCAATAGAGGGATCGGAAGGCTCTTTTGAGGTGAAGAGTCTGAGTTGTTTCCCGTGTTTCTTTCTTTCTTTCTTTCTTTCTTTTTGTATAGGGAGGATATATTGTCAACTGTTTTTTTATTCCTTTTGTTATTCTAACTTTATATCAATAGGTCTCTTCCCCCTTCTCAAAGAAGTGCTCTATTCTATCCATCCAGCTAAAGTGATAGCATTTCTATCCATTTTTAAGATTACGGATAAGGAAGCTTATAAGATCTACAAAATTGTTAATCTCACAATTTTCAAGTCATTCAGAAGAGCAATTCTACCTGAAGTTTTTTATATGATGTGCACCCATATACTTAGGGTTTGTTTGTTATGAGGGATTTGGATGGGAGGGATTATGCTCTCATCCCTTTGGCTTTATAAAACTTTTACCTCCTAACCCTCCCCTCCCTTCCAAAATTGAGGATTTGGAGGGAAGGGGTTGTATTTTGGTTATTTTCAATATCCCTAAACTACCCTTATGTTTAAAAAAAGTAGCCAGAGAACCTATCATCCTCTCACTTGCTCCAGTGCTTCATTCGTCTCTTCAGTCTCTCTGCTTTGTTCATCTGCCATGTGCTCTCCCCTCCAGCCATCCAGTCAACCATGTCTTGCCACTTGTGACTTGTGAGGTGCTACTTTCTTCCTTCTCTTCCTTGCTGTGTCATTCTTTTTCCCCCTCTTCCCTCCATCCCTTTCCCTCTAATCTTTCTCTCCCTCACTTCCAGTTGCCTCTTGTGTTGCTCTGTTTTTCTGCTGTCTCTCTCTTCGTGTGTCACTCTCATTTTTTTCATGCATTGATTATTTATTTGGTTGGTTCAAGGTAGGTTGCAATGATTTGTTTGGAAGGAAGAACATCAATGAGCAAGCTGACCATAGTTTTGTTCCCTTTGATTGAAGTTCGCTCTATTGTATTTTATTTAGCTTGCTGCGGGTTAGATGATAAGTTGTGTGGGATATGTAGTTATGGAGCATGTAACAATATGCTCTATGGTTGATAAATTCATTGTGCGAATCTCCCTTATTGTCGCTGTTGAATTTTGTGTCTTGATTATATTATGTATGTACGTATTTATGTAACAGGATAACTTAGTACTTGTTTTGGTGATTAATTTGGGGTGATTTTTTTTCTTGATTTGTTAGATGGATTCTGAAGAGAAACTTCTGATGCAATGGTTGGAATGCGTTGGAGACTTGTAGTCTACCTTGTTTGTCTTGTTGTTCAGTATTGTGTAGTTCAGATGTGTTCCTTTGATATTGAACTTCGGTGTGTTTCTTTGAGATTGTTCTTTGCTTATTTAATATATTCTTTTCAGCTTGTTGTTTAGTTATATGATGTATTTATTTGGGTTTAAATTCTGTTAGTATGGCTCCACGAAGGGTACCTGGTGCAAATGCTAGCACTGTTGATAAGTTCTTGACTTGGACTGCCAAGATGGACAATATCTTGATTGATGCATTTATGCATGAACTTGAGATTGGCAACAAAGTTAAGAGAACTTTTACATCCACAGCTTATGATAATATATCACAATATTTGAGTACCATGTTTGGATTTAAAGTTGATAAGGAGAAGGTCAAAAATCGCTGGAAGACTCTGAAGAAGAATTTTTCAGAAATGTATGACATCTTTGAAAGTGGTACGAGTGGGTTTTCATGGAACTCGTCCACTTGTAAATGGGAAGCTGAGGATCAAGTCTGGAATCAATTGATTGAGGTGAGATAAATAAATCCTTTTTTTCCCTTGCAAGTATGTGATATTAAGTAATAACAAGTGCATGCTCACTTTATATGAATTGTGTTTTTTCAGGTCAAACCAAAAGCTGCTCTTTGGAGAAATACACCTCTGCCTAATTATGAGAAGATGTTGGCTCTGTACGGAAATGATAGAGCCTATGGAGATGATAGTGAGACTACTTCAAATATGAAGAAGCGACAACGTTCAAATCTTCAAGAATTAGCTGACACAGTAAATGTGGTTGGTCAACTTGCCTCTCAAAATGAGGTGACTTTTGAGAATTTCGCGGTTAATTTGGAAAATTTCCCACATGATGACCATTCTCTTGAAGAAAACAGCGAGAGCTCGAAGAGGGCCAAAAACAGTGCTTCAACCAAGGAGCCTTCACAATTATCTCAAATTGCAGAGAAGATGGATGTTATTGCAGCTGTTCTCAGGGAAGGAAATCAAGTATTTAGGGATAGATATGCCCCGCAAATTTCAGGAGAAGAAACTTTGAGGCTTATTCGAGGTTGTGGATGTGATGAAAGGAAGATCCCTGACATTTATTGCTTTCTCATGAATGATGCGACCAAACTCAGGACAGTTATTCAATGTCCACTTCTGCTGCGCAAGCAAGTGATTATGAAGATGGTTTTTGGATCTTAGATTAGTATGTTGTTGATTGGTAGGGAATTTGTATTTTGGTGCACTGGGGTGCAACCACTTTTACATTGGCATGGTGTCTCTTTTGATCATGGCATTTGTTTGATAGCATTTGATTGCATTTTATGCCATGCTTGATGATATTCTGCTGATGACAGTCTTAGATTAGTATGATTATATTATGATCATCCCCTTTGTTTATTGCTTCTTAACATCTCATATTTATCCTTCGAAGATATGGATAGAATATGATAAATGTTATATAATTTCCATACCTAATCCTTGGTATACATGATCAAAGGAGAATACAATAACAACAACAACAACAACAACAATTAATGTTAAACTTGCTGCTCTAAACAATTTGACTCATCAGTATAGGGTCACTGGGTTCATTAGAGGCTATTTGGTTGAGGTTGTCATTCCAAATTTTAATAGAGAATAAAAATTTAAAATCACAGCTTCCATGTTATTGATAATTAACTGTTGTACTAGATTTTTTCTAAAGCACAAATGTTGAGCTTCTATAAAAGAGCTATATTTGGTCTTTTAAGTGCTATTTTCCTGTTTGATCAAAAGCAACTACTTTAGATAGTGATTAAAAAAGTTATTTACCCAGCAAAAACGCCTAACTAGTGTAGTGAGTCATATTCATCAAAACACACAGTGGAGCATGACAGTGCTAATCCGGAGTTAGAAGTAGCATGGCACACTGCTAGTTTTGCCAAGGGAAATAAATGGAATTTGCATGCAATAGTTTTATTGTCTGGTATGGTTGCTGACAAATGCACTGTTACCTGATGACTTTGAACATGCATGCTTATTACAATGATCATTAGAAATGATAACAAATTATGGGCCTTTTTACTTTAAAAAAATGCAAATAACTAAAAAAATTATTGAAATCCAATATAATGAAAAGTTTTTACTAAAATACTACAGTTAAAGTTGTTCAGAGAGTCTAGGGACGGAGCTTGTGAAAAAAATTTGAGGGGGCCAAATGTATACTCATAAACTAAAAAATTATTTGGGGGAGCCAAATGTATACTCATGAACTAAAAAAATATTTTGAGGGGGCCAAATGTATAAGATAAAATACTTTTTTACATTTATATTAATTTTTTTATAAAAATTTCTAGATAAAATTTTTTAGCACAAAAAATTTTGGGGGGACCATGGCCCCCCATTGTCATAAGGAAGTTCCGTCCTTGCTTCGAACTAAGGATTTCAAACTTATGTGAAACTTGTTTAGGCTAAAGACGACTTTGTATCTCTCATACCACACCACCTTGTCACATTTGACATTTATACAATTTGAAGGGCAAAGGTGCAATATTAACAATGAAGTTTTATGTAAGGGGTGAGAGACATTCAACGCTATAAAGGTTTTTTTAAGTGCAAAACTATATTCAACGCCATAAAGGTTTTTTTAGGTACAAAACTATAGATAAACATCCTTTAATGGTGCAATATTGCCAAATCTGTTAAGATTGATAACGTTGATTGTTATTGGAAGAGGAAGAGAGAGAATGACTTTGACCAAAACTGATGATACGGCTGCATATTTGGCTCTAAGATTTTTTTTTTTTTTTTTTTTGGGTCAAAAATATTTGGCTCTAAGAGTTGGCGATCTAAATATTCATGGTTTGCAGAGTAAATATTTATTGAAGAAAGAGAAAAAAGTGATATAAGGTGAGGGGAGGGGGGGAATGTGAAAATTAAAATAGAAGTGTTGCTAGGGCACAAGGAGGCGGAGAGAATTTGAAGAAGAAATTGATTTCAGTTATTAACGTTTTTGTTTGAGATCATGTTTATATTCTTAAAAGTGCTTATTTATATAAATCAAGAGAAAACTCGTCTTATATACTTACTTAGTATACCGTAATTACGATTGAAAAGTTGTTTTTAAAAGTTACAATCTCGCTCTTTCAAATAAACATTCATCAGTGGTACTAAGTAATGCTACTGATAAGCAAAACATAGCTTAGAACAAAAGCAAGAACATACTCCCTCTTAACGTGCAAAAAATAAGGCACCAGAGCACACATTAATTAATTTTTTTCACTTTACTCTTGTTATTAATTGAGGTTCAAAATAAATAAAAATTGAGTCATGTCATCTAAAAAGAGATAAAATTAGTACCTTGTAATAAACATCAATGAAACTATCAGTTTTCAGTGGATTCTAAGTTGCATCAAAGTGGCTTATTAGATCATATAACTATTATATAATTTTTATAATGTTTGACAGTTAAAGAAGAAACCGTTAAATATTTTGAGGCGAATATAAGGAAAACTTGATTTATGGTTATTTATATTAACCTTGTGATTGTTAATTAAAACGTCAAATAGTATTGTTGATAATATTTTTGCCACTAGATGGCTCTCACTATGGATCAAGATGAAAGGTTTAGATGGTTTGTACGTGTGAAGAGGATATGATATTTTGGTATGCATTGACAAATATTTCATTGAACATAATCTGAAATTTTATTTATATGAGAAAAACTAAAATGAAATTAAGAAAAATAACATTGTCATTTGAAAAGCACGTTTACGCAATTTGAATTTAAACTCTTCTTGTAAACTTATCTCGTATACCATGAATTACGTTGGAAAAGCAGCTTTTAGCGCTAATCCAAACATACACTAAAACAACCATATTCATTGTATACAAATGAAAATCACGGTAATTAAACCTGGATCGGACCAGAAACCGCCAAACTGGCCAGGAAACTTGTCCAATCTACTTTAGAAACCGGGGTCTGCTTTTTTTTTTTTAAAAAAAAAATAATTAACATTAATTGTAGCTTAAACAGCTTCGACATGGAAAGACAAAGGTGGAAGAGGGAGAGATGGAGTCCGGTAGCTAAATCGGCGTCCTTCAAGGCCGTTAGATCACCGACAAGAAAAGAGCGCTTACCGATAATTACTGGCTAGAAAGACGGTGAGCATGCGATTGTCAGTGTCGGCGTCTCCACCTTCTCCATCGTCTTCGAACTCCTTTCCTCCTCCATTTGCTATTTTTTTTCCAAATCTGAACTTCATTTCATAACGTGATGGAGATTTCAAATATATGAAGATGAAGTTCAGCGGTCAACTTCATTGTTTCTTATCTTGAGATTTCTAAACCAAGTTTTATGTATATCACGTGATTGCATTAATTGTGACTCAGACTTTTCTTTTCAAACCAAGGTTGCAGGAAATCAATATTATTTTTTTATAATTTTACATTAATAATCTAAAATCTTCCCACTCTCATCGGTTTGGTCCCGGTTTAACTTCGGTTTGACTCCGGTCCCACTAACCCTTAACCCAGTACCTAGATCGATTCAGTGACCGGTTCGGTTTTAATAACTTTGATGAAAATGAATTAAATTACAATCAAGAGTAAGAATCCAGTAAACATTCTCAAGATATAAATCATCATTAAGTTTGGCCTTGCCAATTCTAATTATTTTTGGGGTAGAATTAATTTAGGTGAATATGTTGAGTGAGAGTCATGTCATCATTTACTAACATCACTTCTCTTAAAAATTAACAAATTATTATAAGGAGCGATCCCTATAATTGAGAAAACCATAACAACCCAATGAGAGAGAGAGAGAGAGAGAAGGGCCTAATTAAAAATGAGCTAAAATTGTAGGGAGTTGCATATTAATTTCCCCATAAATATTTGTTTAATTGTAATGATGTGATCGCCACATTAATTTAACAAGGTTGACTTCAAATTATGTGTCTAATGTAGGGATTATTATTTTTTTAAAAAAAAAATATTGACGAGTAATTTGTAAATATTTTTATAAATAGTTTTTTTTGACAAAATTTTTTTTTCATATATTTATCTTATGATTCATAAAATTATTTTTAAAAGAAAGTAATGCAAGAATTCCATGCTTTCAACTAAGTCTCTAAAATAAAAATTAGATAAATGTATAAAATACATAAATTTCATTTTACTATTGATTCCATAATTTGTGTACTCAATACGAAAACTAATTTGCCACTATATTTTTAGGGAATATTATTTCTGCCTTAAGCCAAAATGACACCTATTTAGCTTTTTTTTTTTTTAAATGAAGAGATGAAAAGAAAAAAAGGGGAAAGAAAAAATAAAAAATAAAAAAAGAACCAAAACGGCGTCGTTTTAGCTCAAGGAAGAAATGATATTCCCATATTTTTAACACAATAATTATCCAAGCACTCAAACGGGATTATCCCAATATTATATATATATATTCATTTTATTGGGTGATTACTGTTTCTTCAATTATATGCGCTAATAGTTTCTATATTCTTAATTTGTTAATTATGATTGACGTGGGGATATGTTGACTAAACAATATATTAGATGCTATAAAATGTAAAATAAAAACGGAAAATCATGTTGTAGAAACTACTTTTCCTCAATTTTAATTTAGTATCGGTATGTTTTTCTCTCTTAATTAAATCCTTTTCGGTTGTTTTGTTAACAAAGTTACATGGGTTAACCAAGGAAAAATTAAAGGATTCAATAAAGAGAGAACATCACACACCCATACACCAAATTAAAAATTGAGAAAAAAAATATAACTGTAAACGTGGTTTTCCAAATAAAAATTTTTAAGAATAAAGTGATAGAATAAAACGTATCATTCTCATAAACATATTATTGCATCTATATATAATTTATAATCTGATTGATCATGATTTTATTTCAATGCAAATAATTAATAAAGATATTTTATAGAAACAAGCATATATTTTCAACAACTTAACTAGTGTTCTTAATCTACTCAAATTAATTAAATAGATTTTACAATCATGTTGCAGATATCTATACTAATCCTCAATTTTAGTATCGGCATGTTTTTCTCTCTTAATTAAATCCTTTTTACATTGCTTTGTTATCAAATTTACATGGCTTGACATTATTAATAGAGTAAAAGCTAAATGATTTAATCAAGAGAGAAAAAACATATTATACCGAATAAAAAAAAAACATCTAACTGTAAATTGGTTTTCTAAATTAAATTTCTAAAGAATAAAATTTCTTTGCCTAACCGAAAAAAAAATTATCACGCTCATAATCATCTTATTGCATCTATATATAATTTATAATCCGGTTGATCATGATTTTATTTAGATTGCCAGAACCCAATTGATGTAGGTGTATGTTGATTGAGAGTGACATGATCGAAATGTGCTTCTCTCCTTTGTGAGAGTTTTCTCTCTCTACTCGGTGAAGGCCCGTTAGGTTCCATCTCTAGTGAGCCAGTCCAATATGTGTCCTTTGAGTGTTGACCTCTCTTAGGTGAGAACAGGAGTAAGAGTGTTACCTGTTCTCTTTGTTTGCACATATGGAGGAAGGATTTTCAGCAACTTGTCAAGTTGGATCATATTGACATGAGTTAAACGCTTGTGCTATAACCAATTTTCATCCAAGTTACCAATAAAACATTTTTTAGAAATAGGACCATTTTTAGACAGATTGAGAGTGTAGCAATTACATTCTCTAGGAGCCTTAAATAAGGCTTTAGATTTCACATTTTCCAGCAGGAGAATATCCTTATTCACGATCAAGCATTCCTCAGAATCGAAGATAACTAAGTTACCTTTATCAGTGTTTTGACTCACATTGAGAAGATTATGGCATAAACCTTCAACGAAGTACACATATTTAATTATTGGTCTTTCGTTGTTTCCAACTTCAATTATACCAACAATCCTTCCAGATTGATTCCCACCAAAGGTCACCTTGACACCATCCTTAGGCTTGATTGAGGCGCAAATTTGGATTAGTCTCCCATCATATGTCTAGAGCATTCACTATCAATGTACCACTTGTTGGATTTCGATGCTCTTAGACAAACATGCAAAACATGAAAGATCAAGTCTTAGGTACCTATCTTTTCTTGAGTCCCTTTGGGTTAGTATGTGTCTTAGAAACCTTGTAAGATCCCTTAGACACCCATTGATAATTTCCTACAGGTTTACTATTTCTTTCCTTTTTATGAAAACAGGAAGAAGTAGTATGACCTTTACGATTGCAATTATTGCAATGAGCAAAAGGATTTGAAGAGTGTATAGTTTTTCGAAAGTAGTTCATATTAGATTTTTCTCCAAACTTCTTTTTGCCTTTCTTTTTATCAAAATTAGGTTTATAGCCAATTCTTGATCTGTCATTTGTAAACATTTGCTGCTTTAAAATAACATTGAGCATTTTACTACTTTGTGTGAACTTCTCAAGTGTTTTCGAAAGATAAGCATTTCTTTTTTCCAAAATACAGCAATTGGTACAAACCTTTTCTAGAAATCTTTTTGCAAGATTTTTCAGAGATGTTTTCACAAGAAGTAGGAGTAGAAAAAGAATCATTTTGAACTTGTTTTGCTAAAGATTTTATTTTCTTTTTAGAAATAAGAAGTTCTTTCACAATTTTTCTAAATTTAGAATGAAAAGAATTGTATTCAAATAACAACTCATCAAAGGTTGGTTCAGAATCTTTTACCTCTTCAATCTCATATTCCTCTTCTTGAGCCACAAGACATATGTTGGTTTTTTCTTCCTTATCAACTTCATCTTCATTAGATGAGTTGTCTCCCCATATTACTAAGATATAGGCTTTCTTCTTGTATTTATTGAACTTCTTCTTTTCTTTGTTCTTGTTCTTCAGTTGGGGACATTCTGACTTGATGTGACTAGGCTTTTCACACTCGTAGCAAATGATTGGTTTCTTCGGCTCATTGTTGGAGCTACTCTTGTGAAACTTTTTGTATCATTGGTCCTTCTTGTAGAATTTCTTGAATCTTTAGACCATCATGCCTAGCTCTTCATCTTCATCTTCTTCTTCATCATCATTTGACTCCTTAGCTTCTTTGGCAGCTTTAAGAGCAATGCCTTTGTTCTTGTCATTGATCTGATCAAGTCCCCTTCTAAACTTGATCTTGCCTTCATACTCAGATAGGCTATCGAATAGAGCTGCCATAGATGCCATTGATTCTCCACGAGCTTTTTCAATTGTAGTGGCCTTAGCTTCCTATGCCTTGCTGAGAATGTTCAAGATTTTTTTCACTTGAATTGGTTGTTCATAAATTTTTTCCAAAGCAACAAGTTGGTTGATCAGATGAGTAAATCTTAGCTGGAACTGATCACCAATGGATTCCCCAGACTTCAAACAAAGAAGATCGTACTCTGTCTTGAGGGTATAGACTCTATTCTCTTCGATTCCAGTAGTTCCTTTATGAGCTATCTCCAGAGCATCCCACATAGCTTTAGCAGAAGCTAAAGTGCATATCCGAAAATGCTCACTTTGACTTAATGCACTTTGGAGCATTATGACAGCTTTACTATTAAGAGTGACTAGCTTCTTGTCATTCTCATCATATTCCTCTTCAAGCTTTAGAGTTCTAACTCCATCTTCAATGGTTGCAGGTGTAACACCCTTATATTTCTAGAAGTTATAATAACATAAAATAACAATGGTGTTTATAAATAATAACTAAAATTCAAAATAATCAAATTCAAGAAGTGTTACCACCGCACTTGTATTGGAACAAGTGCAAAGCTACTTATTACACAACATAAATCTAAACCTAAACATAAATGTTGTGTTCGGAATGTAAAATAAAAGAAATAGCTAAAATTCATTGATCGTCCTTCCTCACTTCTCACTGCTAACCCCAACTCTTGACATTTGTTTCACTAAAATTCTGCTCCCTCGAAGGATCATTGCAGCCCAAGAACACAAACATCAGCAAAGCTGGTAATCCTAATAAAATGAAGACAATATAAAAAAATAATCATAAAATAAAAATAAAATAATTACATAATAAAATATCATATATTTATATACATATAATTAAAAGAATATATTAGTTTCGTTTTCTTTATGAAGGTTACTTAGTGGGAAGAGAACCATGGTAGACCTGGATATCCTGCCAATCTACTTGTGACCCGGAAACTTGCTAGTCACAACTCATCAAATTGGCCATAAAAATAAAAACATTTATTCCTAGTGTGCACACCTCTTCCTAAAGTTGCTACTAGTGCCCCGAATATCTTGCCAAACATCACTTTAGGAAGAATGGATACTATCAGTTTACATCAAATAATATTTCGGAGGCAAAAAGCCTAAGGGTGTATTCATCATTTTGGAAGGTACCATCCCAAAACTATCCTCTACTGTTAAATTATTTTAAATATGCTCATCATAAACTTCTTAAATTATTTCTATACACTATAGTGTTCAAATTGAATTTATTAATATTTTATACTTATTTAATTATCTTTCCTACACTTTTCTATTATTTAATTAACTATAGGATAAAAAGATATTTTAACATAAATTTTTATTTATTAACATTTTAACACAAGATCAAAGCTTCCCTCTTTGATGCAGAGATAATAACTTACTGGATTTTATGATAGTATTATCTCCACGAAGTTCAATCAAACTTAAGAATGGGTAACAGATTCTTCATGATCACATCATAATTATTCCACACCAAATCAGATTTGCAAAACGAAGAAGCAATCGATAACATGTAAGTAATATTTTATATATATATATATATATATAAACAAACTAAATGGTAAGCTACACTATTACGCATATGGTATAGAGAAGAACTTGCAAAACGAAAAGTAATGTATATGGAATATATATATATATATATATATATATATATATATATATATAACATACAAGAAACACAGAAAAAGACAAAACTGAAGATGACCCACTCAAGGCATAGCATATTAGCACTATGCAAGCACGCAAGTCGAGGTGAATGAATGAGTATATATTCCTGCGTAGGTTGTACAGATTGCAAAACGAAAAACAAATAATATTTATATATAAACCTATAACCAAACATCATAATTAAATCATGAGTGGAGCAATTCTGCAAAACCGAAGGAGCATGCATACTGTTCGCTCACGTGAATCGAGAAGGAGGAAGGTGTGAATATATATATGTAAGCACGACACATTTAAGCAGTGTGCAAATCAAGATGGAGGGATGTATATTCATCTGTATGCAAGAATGTAAATAGTTCATATTGCAATAATCTAATTCCCAAATTGAAACCGACATAGCACATCTTAAATTCCTATTGTTCTAGGGATTAGAATTACTTGGTCTCCGTTTTTTTTTTTGCTAATCTCCTAGGAAAGCTGTTTGCCGCAAAGTTTACAAAGAAAGAAGTAAAGGAGAAGAGAAATAATGAGTGATAACTAGGGTTAGACGGCTAGACCTAAATTTATAATTAAAATTTAGGATTTAGTTATGGGCTGGGCTCTTTAGCTATTGCTAATTAGTGAATAAAAATAATAATAAATCATTTATTAAATTCTAAATTTTTATTATTACTATATTATTAATTTTAATAATATTAATATTAATATTAATATTAATATTAGTATTAATATTATTATTATTAATCTAGGGTATTACAGCAGGAGCATAGTCTCCTCTCTCGAACACCCTTCAAAGTCCATAGTCTGAAGCTAATACAAAAACTTTGAATCTGGCTTTCCAAAAGAAGTAGTGCTCTCCATTGAATCCCGGTGCCCGGTTGATCGAAGCTTCATTAGGTACAATATTATCCATATTGATCCTTTTTAAGAATTTAAGCTCTTAGGAGAGAATTTTGCTCTGATACCAAATAAAAGCAGAGCAAATCATCAAGAGGGGGTGAATTGAGGATTTTAAAAATTGTTTTTTAAGTGCTATGAAACTTGAACACAAAACAAAGAAAAACAGAGTAAGGGAAGAAGAAGCAAGACACAACAAGATTTATACTAGTTCGGTCTAACCTCTTGACCTACATCCAGTCCCCGGACACTAGGTATTTCACTATCACTTAGAATCAGTTACACACTCCATACTCGAAGTTGTCCTCTCACTAGAATACACTCCCTCTTACAAGTTGTAACATGATATTCTTAATCTCCAAGTCCCACGATTTGAGATTCTTACAATAAATGATTTCAATAAATGAAACTCTCTCTAAGAGTGGATAATAATAAATACTGAAGTATAAATGTATCAAAGGATAATTTACAATAGAAAACTGAAAGAGTAGTTGGAAATTTGAATGATTTTCGTTTTTTGCAAATTTGTTGTTGAGAAGACTTAAATGCAACTCCTTATATATGAAAGGAGCATTTAATGACCGTTTCATTATTCAATGTAATCATTGGAAACATTGGAGTAGTTGTTAGGAACACTTTGGTCTCTTCTCTCTCTACTCTTCAGTTGATCCAGCTTCACAGAAGTTTATGGTTGACTTCTCTTGAATTAAGTCCATTGGAAGAGCAGCTTCTTGATAAGGAAAGGAAACATTAATCCCTTTTGCAACATGTATAGAATGTTTGTCCAAAAGGATGCAAGCTTTCTGGACTTTGCAATAAATGTGTTGACGTCACTTTTCGCTTTTAACTAAATCTTCATTTAATATTCTTTAAACCATCTGAAACTCACTAATAAATTGATTAAACATAGTTAGGAATGTAATGAGTGATGATAAGAAGTATTAAGATCAGACATGAAAATTTCACAAATTTGCACAGTTTGATTTTCAAACTGGACGGCATAAACTTGAATGTGTTCATCCAAACTAAAGTTTGTAACTTTGCTTTAGAAGGTCAAACTCAAGTTTCCAAATCATAACTTGAGTTTAGTTCTTCTAGAGAAGAATGTTGTGATTTGAGCTTTAAAGTATATTTTGAACATATGAGCAAACTCGAGTCAATTAGTGACTAACTTAAGTTTTAGTCTTTTGAAGAGAGAATAAATTTAAGTCCACAAAGCTCAAAACTGGAGTTTTCAAAACTTAACTGGAGTTTTCAAAACCACAGAAATAGAGCATAACTCTCTTCTTGTCATAGACTTGTGTTTACAAAACCCAACTCGAGTTTCCTTTAAAACTGAAAACCTTTGAAAACTCTCTGTTAAGAGAAAGCTGGAGTTTGCTAAAACAAACTGGAGTTTCCTCAAAGTGATTAAAACTTGAAAACTCTCTGTCAAGTCCAAACTCAAGTTTACAAAGATAAACTCGAGTGTTCTCAAAACTATGGAAAACTTAGAAATTTCTTGGCCAAGTGCAAACTAAAGTTTGCTCAGGATGAAAAAGCATTAAAACTCTTGGCCAACCACAAACTCGAGTTTGGAAACCTTAACTCGAGTTTGGTCATGTTCACAAATCCTTGAAAGTTCTCTTAGAGACACAAACTTGAGTTTGCTGAGGCAAATTGAAGTTTGTCTTACTTCAGAAAATATTAAAGGTTTCATGTTTGGTGCAAATTGAATTGATCATCAACTATTTGTTGGTGGTGTACAGTTGATCCAAACTTGTGGGGGGTCCCATATGTAACTAATTGGCTATCATGATCCTACACATAAAGGTCACAAGGTTTAGGACCTTTTGCCTATCTAATAATGCAACTCCCTTTAGTGGCTGCATGGGTGCAAGTGAATTTGCCACAGGAATATTGGTCTCATCATGTAAGCTCACAATCATCAGCATTTCCTCCTTCATCTTACTCATCTAGGCTTCAAACATTGCCCTCAATAAAACTTTTCACGCCTCTGCTCGCATAGCTACTTCCTTACTCACGACGACCACTATATGTTCCATCTCCTCTTGGATAACTATACTTTGTTTATAGTGTTAAGATAATCCAAAGCATTGCCTTAGGCCTACATTTCCTCTAATTCCCCTTACATGCCCTGCATAATCCAGTTTTCTAGTCGCAACGGTCAGAATTATTTGCTTCTTTCTTTTTAAGTTCGTCCTGTAAGATACATGTAACAATAAGCTTAGTAATGAAACTTGTTTGGTAACTAAAAAATAACAATAATAATACTTACAATTTTTTCAACAACTATACAAATTGTTTTACTCGTATAAGCCCCTCTTCTCTTTCGATGAGAATACAACCATAAGTCTTCTTAACATATTGAAGATAGGGGATCACAATCTTAGAAGGATTGGTCGAGCTTCTTCTTCCAATCTCTTTCGCTTGACCGCTATCAACTCTTTTTCAATCCTTCCATAACTGCCATAAGACATTCTATGAGAGCAATAATTCTTTCTACCCTTCTCTTGTGCTTGTCCCCCCCCCCACCTTTTTATTTCCTATGAAGTAGAATTCAAAACAACTATTAATTATAAATTCTAACCATCTCACTAACAGAAATTAGAGAACTTATGCTTGATATGAATCTCAAACACTAGTCAAATTCACTTCATCAAGTTTCAAGACTTGCAAAGAACAATAGCAAACTTTTACTGTATTACTCCATCTACAGTCATATTCACATAAGAACTTTTTCATGACATGTTCCTTTTATGCAAGACAAAGGATGAAAATGTTATTCTATAATTGTATGAAGTTAGAATTAACAAGTAGAAAGATTTTATTTTTCTTCTATTCACATATCAAACCATCTCACTAATAGGATTAGATGAACACAATAACATATCACATTTTCACATAGTTTCTTAAGCAAACAAACAAGGGTAAAAAAACTAAATATAAAACTTACCAAAGCTTCTGAAGTAGTCCGCATTCGAACAAATTATTGCCAAGTATTTTCATCAAGATATGCATACTTGTGGCAAGGATTAAGGTGAGGCTGACCAATTGGAACATTGACATGAATATAATAGTTAGATAGTGAGGTTTTAAACTTCCTCTAGTGATAAGCACAATACGACAATGTCTTTTTTTTTCAACTTCTCACTGTCAGGATCTTTGTATGTCAACTAGATAGAGTCTCAATAAGATTCTTTACTTTCTCCTTGTCGACATTTTTCCACTCATCTATCAAGATGCTAAACTTGGTACATGCTAGCTAACTCACATAACTCCTATATGTGTTTTTATTAGGGCCAATAGGATTCAAATGTTCATCAAACTGAATGTCGATCTTTTCTCTGATAGTCTGACTTAGGGCAAGGTCTTTCAATCGTATGCCTCTTCTATCACGGCATAAAGGTTGTTTACGAGGCTTACTTTGAGATGTATAATGTTCACTCTGATTCACACTAGTAACTTGCTTTCCTCGAATAGGACTACAATCACTTTCTCTATTCATTTTTGAGACAGTAAGAGAGAGGTGGTGTGAAAGAATGAGAGAGTAACAGAGGCTAGTGGTGGTGGGCAAGGAAGAGAGGTAATGCGACAAGAAGAGAGGTTTCGCAATAGGATACGAGGTTCAAAGAGAGCAACTTCAGGTTTTAGTGCGAAGAGAAAGGATATATGTCTTTTTGGTGCTGTAATTTTAAGACCAAACAAATTTAGAAGCCAGTCTTAAAAGTTAAACTTTAAGACCAGTCCTTGTTAAGTCTGATATTAAAAGTAATTAATTTTTTATTTAATTTTTTTCTTATCTTTTGTACCAACTACTATTTACATCTGATCTTACAAGTTTAACTTTTAAGACCAGCTTCTAAATATATCAAATCTTAAAATTAATAGACTTTATACTTAAATTTTTCCATATATTTTGAACCGAATACTATTTAAGTCTTGTCGTATGAGATTTCTCTAAAAGTTAATTGATATTTCAATTTTTTTTAATATGCTTAAGACCGGTTGTTTTGGATAATGGTTTAAATAATATATTTTAAACCTATAAATAAAGGATCTAGTCTAAAAAATTCTTGATATTTACAAAAGTATTACCGGTCAAAATTTTGAGACCAGAACGTCAATACTTCGGTTTAAATAAGGTGGTCTTAAAGCCATTTTTTGTGCTAGTAGGAGCTATACCTATAATTGAGAAAACCATAACAACCCAAAAAAAAAAGGGCTACAATTGTAGCGAGTTGCATATTAATATTCCCATAAATATCTGTTTAATTGTAATGATTTGATCCCCACATTAATTTTAAAAGGTTGAGTTCAAATTATGTGTCTAATGCGGGGATTTTATTTATTTATTTTTTCTACTATATTGGCCAGTAATTTTTAAATATTTTTATAAATAGTTTTTTAGGAACGATGTTTGTTTTAGTATTAATTATTAATTAGAGCTTTTAGCCCTCGAATAACCTGAAATTTGTCTTACTGAAAAAAGCTAGTGTCAGGCTTTATTATTTGATAGAATTTAAACTTTAAAGTTAAACCCAATATGCTTTGAAGGCCCCGACAAAACTAAGTGCTTGTTACGTGTTTATTTTAGGCTTTTCTAACACTTTTTCCCATATAATTCTTCCCTGATACTTATCCTGTAAAACGTTAAATTATTTTTAAAAGAACTAATGCAAAAATTCCATGCTTTCAACTAAGTCCCTAAAATAAAAATTAGATAAATGTATAAAATACATAAATTTCATTTTACTATTGATTCCATAATTTGTGCACTCAATGCGGAAACTGATTTGGCACCATATTTTTAGCACAATAATTATCCAAGCACTCAAATGGGATTATCCCAATTATATATTCTTTTTTGTTTTTTTTTTTCATTTTATTGGATAATTACCGTTTCTTCAATTATATGCGCTAATAGTTTCTATGTTCTTAATTTGTTAATTATGATTGACGTGGAGATATGTTGACTAAACAATATATAAGATGCTATAAAATATAAAACAAAAAGGGAAAATCATGTTGTAGATACTACTTTTCCTCAATTTTAATTTAGTACCGGTATGTTTTTCTTTCCTAATTAAATCCTTTTCGGTTGTTTTGTTAACAAAGTTACATGGGTTAACCAAGCAAATATTAAAAATTAAAGGGAAAATTAGAATGAATGACCTACAAGAAAAAATATTTATTGAGAAGGACCATAAAAATTGTAATTTTTTAAGAATATAAAATTAATAATACTAAACTACCCTTAAGGAAATCTTCTCTATTCCCTTCTACATTCTCTCTCACAGCCTATTTTGAAAACTAACACAAAATTTTCAAATTTCCATAAATTAAATAAAATTTTTCTCAATTTTCATTTTTCAGAAATTGTATAGATATATCTATGAAAAAAAAAATTCACATTCTTCATTTTTTTAAAAAATTATAATTTTCTAAAATAAACAAATTTTTTAATTAAAAAATATTATTATATCATTTTAATAATAAAAATCAAAGTGTTTTATAATTTATTGTATATGTTAAAGAATTTTTTTTAATGATTTAATTATTTTTATCTTAGAAAATTTTTATGTGGGTTGAAATATTCATTTAATGATAATTAAATTTAAAAAATATAAATAATCTATTATATCCTTGTAATACCCTAGATTTTATTTTATTTTATTTTATAATAATAATGATAATAAATATTGATAATACTAATATTAAAATTTATAATTTATAATAAAGTAATGTGTGAGTAGATATATGTGTGTGTGTATATATATCATAATAATAATGATAAATGGATAGGTAAAGATAAAAATTTAAATTAGAATCTAATAGGTGATTTGTCATTATTTATTAAACTAGTAATAGTTAAAAACCCAACCTACAGAGCCCAACCCATACGAAACCCTAATTCCAACTATAAACTTAGGACTAGTCATCTAACCCTAGCCATCACCTATCAGTTCCCTCTCTAAAAAAATTTTGCGGCAGAAATTCTCTTCTAGGAGCTCTGCAACCACGGAAGCCAGGTAATCCTAATCACAGAAACTCTTTTCCCTATTCATATATACCTTCTTCCTTCTTGTCTCACGTGATCGGATGAGTATGCCGCGAGTTCATTTCTCTTTTTTTTTTTTTTAATTTGCTTCAGACCTGATAGCTTCATAGGTGTATAGAACATATAATAACACATGCATATTAGATTTTCTTTCCGTTTTACCTTTCTCTGTACCTGTGCGAGCCGTACCTTGGGTATGAAGGAACACTGTTGCCTTCAATAATATATGAACTTCTCCTATCCCATCTTGAATGGCTGTGGGGTCCACGCGTGTTTTTATTCAACCCCATCTTTGATTCAAATGTAGATGTGCTTCTGACTTCTATTTGCTTTTCGGTTGCTTTTGATTGGGTATATTGTGGGGTCCATATGTTTTGTCCTTCTTTTGAATTCTTAATCCAAATCTTTGCTAAAGCTAATTGTAATGGAATTGCTCCTTATTCATCAATTGTTTTCATTGTTTTACTTATGCCATTGACCAACACGTCCATACATGATGAATTGTGAAAGGAAGGCACGCCTTTTGAGGCACCTTCATGATTCTTGTATTTTCATGCACTTGACCATACACTGACCGATTCTTTACCCATCTGCACCTTTATGATTTTCGTTTTATAGGCTTTTACATACATACATATATATTACACTTTGTCCTTATGTGAATCATCCTTCCATTGTGCTATATCTCTGGATTGGATACCGAATTTGGTGTGAACTATTTCTTTTGTTAGTATATTCATATATAAATATAGGTTTATATATATATATATATATATATATATATATATATATAGATAGATAGATATTTTAATTCTATATTATTTTATTTTACTTTACTTTTGAACATTTAAAATAAATTGGTTATGGGAGGATAGCTTTAGGATGGTACCTCCTAAAGTGATGAACACACTTTTAAGGCGTTATGCCTTCGAGAATTTATTTGATGTGAACCGATATATCTGTTCCTTCCAAAGTGGTGTCTGGCAGAGTTTCCCGGGACACTAGTAGCAACTTTGGGAAGAGGTGTGCACACTAGGAAGAAAATGATCTATGACCAATTTGACGATGATTTGTGACTGGCAGGTTTCCGGGTCACAGGTAGACTGACAGGATATCCGGGTCTACCATGGTTTTCTTCCCACTAGAAAACTCTAAAACCAATGACACCTTTTTTAGTTTATACATATACACATATTATATCTTTATTTATTTTATTTTGCAATTAATATATTTTTATTTATAATCATTTTATTTTATGTTGGAATTAATTTATTTTATATTTATTTAATTTTGTAATTAATTTACCTTATTTTATAATTATTTTATTTTGGAATTAATTTATTATATTCTATAATTAATTAATTTTATTTTATAATTAAATTTATTTTATTTCAATTCATATCAAATTTATTTATCTATCTACTTGTTTCTGTTTTATTTTATTTCATTTTATCCTTAATTAATTAGGATTACGAACGTTTGCTGATGTATGTATTCTTGGGCTGCGATGATCCTTTGGGGGAGCAGAATTTTAGTGAACAGGTTTCAAAGACTGGGACTAGCAGTGGGAAGTGAGGATGACGGACAATAAATTTGCGTTATTTACTTTCTTTTCATTTATTTTCCTTTATTTTATTTTTCGAATTAAACATTTTATTTAAGATTAGACTTATTTCCTGTAATAAGAAGCCTTGCACTTGTCCCATACAAGTGCGGCGGTGACACCTTCCGGATGTTGATTATTTTGGATTTTTATTATTATTTATGAAAACATTTGGAATATTTATGTTATTTGAACTTTAAAAATCCGGGGTGTTACAATCCTTAAAGAAATAAAATGAGTTTAGATTTTATTTTTTATTAAAAAAAATTTCATGGTTATCAATGTTAATACTTAACAATATAAATATAAAAACTTAATCATATATTTTTTAATTAAATGATCTATTAATTATATGAATATTTAACTTGTTGATTTTTTTTTTTTTAAAATGAGTTTGAACCATAGTTAATTAAGAAATATATTGATTTTACATGAGTTTAAAATCTGAAAAAAAAACCAATATAGAATGATATTACATGTGAACGACGAGTGACTTTACTTTTAATTTTAGGTATATTTTTAATTATGAATACAAGAGATAACATAGTAAGTTTGATTAAACACAATTTAGTAATTTTTAATTTATATTATGATATTTGATCCTTCTAAGTAATTATAATTATTATGGTCCTTCTCATTAAATTTTTTTTCTCTAGGTCCTTCATTCTAATTTTCCCAAAATTAAAGGATTCAATAAAGAGAGAACATCACACAGACACATATACCAAATTAAAAATTGAGAAAAAAATATAACTGTAAAATTGGTTTTACAAATAAACATTTTTAAGAATAAAGTGATAGAATAAAACTTATCATGCTCATAAACAGATTGTTGCATCTATATATAACTTATAATCTGATTGATCTTGATTTTATTTCAATGCAACTAATTAATAAAGGTATTTTATAAAAACAAACATATATTTTCGACAATTAACTAATTTAACTAGTTTTCTTAATTTACTCAAATTAGTTAAATAGATTTTATAATCATGTTGCTAATATCTAAACTAACCCTCAATTTTAGTATCAGCATGCTTTTCTCTTTTAATTAAATACTTTTACATTGCTTTGTTAACAAATTTACATGGGTTAACATTGTTCATAGAGTAAAAATTAAATGATTTAATCAAGAGAGAAAAACATACACACACACCGAATAAAAAAAATATATGTAACTGTAAATTGGTTTTCTAAATTAAAATTTGTAAGAATAAAATTTATCTACCTAACTGAAAAAAATTATCACGCTCATAATCATTTTGTTGCATCTATATATAATTTATAATCGTTTGATCTTGATTTTATTTTGATCCCCATAACCCAATTGATGATTTAAATGAATGTTGAGTGAGAGTGACAAAGATCAACTAAATATGTGTTACTCGTAAATTGAAGGGTTAAGGTGTAAAAATATACATAAATTTTTTTTTACAGGAGCAAAAATACGTATATGCTTTTTTTAGGAGCAAAAATACACATATGGCTACCACTTTATTGCAACAGTTACATCTCACTATTAAGTCACTGTTCACCGCCGTTAAGTTACTGTTCACCTAATCTCTTTCTCTCTCATCATGGTGAATAGTGACTTGACGGTGAGATGTGACTTTTGCACTAAAATAATAACCACGTGTGTATTTTTTCTTCTAAAAAAGAATATGTGTATTTTTATTCATGGGGAAAAAGTTCACGTGTATTTTTGCACCTTAACCCTAAATTGAAACAAATTATGAACTATGCATCCTTACCTATAATATTTTTTTTTAAAAAAGGAAAATTATTCTCAAGTCCCAAAATACGAAATTAATCATAAAAAAGTCTTACACCAAATGTTGTGATTACTTGTGAATAAGTTATGAAATTTCCCTCATTAAAAAGACTCGTCATCAAAATGGTTTTTCATGTTGTCAAAATGACTTTATTAGTTGTTAAAATGTCATATGAGAATTTTATTGTGAAAATGGCTTCTCATGTTGTTAAAATAACTTTTGATATTGTCAAAAATTGTCGAGGTTTCTAAAATTCTACAAGCTTGAGAAAAAATTTGGAGAATTTTTAATATATGTAAAACCATTTTGACAACATAAAAAACCATTTTTACAATGAGATTTTCATAGGGATATCTTAACAACTAATAAAACTATTATGACAACATAAAGATTATTTTGACGACAAGATTTTTTTTAGGGGAATTCATCAATTAATCAGAAAAAATTTCCTAGGGACTTTTTTGTGAGGGAATTTGATATAAGACTTTTTTTTGTGATCAATCAGTATTTTGAGACCCGAGAGTGATTTTCCTAGAAAAATCAAAATCAGTCATTTTGGGCCCACTTGATTCTGTGCAAAGACGTAATCTCACCCGTTGAAAATTCGATAAAGATTGACCGTCCATTTGATAACGCCCCTTTTAACACTCGTTTTCCAGCCTTTTGGAAGCCGAACGCATACTAGGAAAACAGAGTTCTTCAGCAGCAGCTCCATCCACGGTATCGGGATATATTCCGTTGCTGTCGCCGTGTTCTTCTCCAAATTCTTCTTGCTTTTCTTTTTTTCTTCTTTGATGCACCCAAATTCTCCGTGCTTTTTTTTGTAGCTTATTTGAGACTTTGAAGAGTAAGGAATGAGAATATTTTATATTTCTTCAAAAATTTTACAGTCGATAATCTATCCTCCAATGCACATTGATGCAGTCTAAGTAGTGTTTGAATCTCAACTTATCAGATTATTGCTTCGTATTCGATTATCTATCTTCCAGTGGACATATTGGATGAAGTTAGAGTAGTATTTGAATCTCCAACTCGTCAACTTACTGATAAACATGTTGCGTGTTAGAATCATAATGTTTAAAGTAACTTTTCACTTACTTCACTTGGTGAATTTGATTGTAGAATCTGGAGGTTGCTGAAACTGAAGCCGAAACCGTGTTGAATTCAGTTGGTGCTCAGCCTTGGCCAGTTTTCATGGAGAGAGCTTCCTGTTCAGTTCTTCACCCACTATCCCTTCCGCGTATTTTCGATAAAGATTACAGATGCTTCCTCAGCGCATCGACAAGCAACTTTCGATTGCTTCCTCAATACGCATCCACCACTCTATCACTGTATTCCAATTTTCCTGAAAAATCTTTGTTTTCCACTCGGCTCTCTACTTCTTGCTCGCCATCCAGCTCCCACTACGACAACTCATCTAAAGAATTTGCCGTTCTTCTTGAAGTCGATGGGTAACTTGCCTTTTCTTCACCTTTTGATTTGAACTTGTGTCCGTATTCGAAGTTTGTTTGCTTCGGTATTTTGCTAATTAGCCTCTGTTTACATCTAGGAATGTTCATGTTTTCTTTTTATTCGTATTCATTTTTGTTATTCTAGAGTCCTTATGGATGCTTACCGTGTGGGCAATCGTCAGGCCTTTAATAAAGGTATGATCTCACGGAATGCATATGTGCGTACTACCAAGGGGTTATTGTCATTGCTCTCATATCTATTTGACATTGGACGCTCATGAATATAACATAATAGTTCTCTTGGTGCATCAGCATTTCAGAATCTTGGGCTTGATTGTGCAAACTGGACCGAACCTGTCTACTTAGATCTATTAAGGTACCATACTTACGTATATGTATTGTGCATTTTGTAGACGTGATATGATATAAGACAATTGGTCAACTTCATGAAATGCTATAGCAGTTTATATTGGAACAGATCATGGCAACCCGAATCAACATTGTGAATATCGTTCATTCCTCTTATGGTCATTAGATATGGAGTTAAAGATATGAATTTCTGTTTCAGCTCTAAATTGTGTCCTAATATTTTTCAGGAGAAGTGCCAGTGATGAGGAAAAGATGCTCTATCTGTACTTCGACAGAGTACGCTCTTCTTTTGAATCTTAGCTTTTTGTTAACTCTTGGTAGTTTGCTTCACTGCAAACATTACTAAAGCCATGTAAAAATGTTATTACCTCTAATGCATAGATTGGATGGCCTACTTCATTACCCACAAGTGAGAAGGGGAAGTTTGTAGAAAGTGCTTTGCAGAAAAAGGTATTTTACTTACACTTTTAGAATCAAATTGTACTAGATGCTTGGCATTTATACTTTTTGAAATTTTACTAGATACTTGGCATTTATACTTTGGCAAATGAGAAATATGATGTATACTAGATTCTCTTAAATAAAGACGCAATCTTCAGAAATTATTCCTAGCTACTGAGTACCTATCTTAATAATGAAGGATCTGTTATTCCTCTTGTGATAAATAGAACAAAATAGCACAGACTATCAAACAGAATATCCATTCAGCTTCTCACATTTAACATTCACTAGAGTAGTAAATTAACTATTGAGTTTGGTAACATGGAAAAATTTAGTCACCACTAGTCTCATCTAATATTACTCCAAAAGCTTTGATATTTTCATTGAGGATTTAGGCCAATTTAATAGCTTTCCAATCATGTCTCATGGTAGGCTTTAATGTGAAGGAATGAGTTCTAAATTTTATGGAGAAAGGGATCTAGGGTTGGTCATTTTGATATCCTTGAAGGACAAAATCTTGAATTGCAGCAGAGTCAGTTTCCAAATATTTTGGGTGTTGATATTTAGGACTTATTGTCAGTATAGGTAAAGTTCTAAAATCAGTGAGAAAATTTTTGAGGAGGCAGAGGAAGAGGACTACATAAAAAAAGGAAAGGAAAGTAACTTGGCTCTTAACAAACTTTACTCTCGGTCTTACCAATTCAAATAAGAATTCCATGTTTTAATGGATCAAAATATAATAATATGGAGACAAAAGCAAGAATGCTAAAGTTTAGACTGGTTTCTTGAACTCATAAAATGCCTGCAACATACGTAAACTCAATAATGTCATGATTTAATGGCCCAAAAGAGAGAAATAATTGTGTGATTTCTTTCTCAACAGTGAAGTGCTTCCTATAAATAGAATCATTTGGGCAAGTAAGCTAAAGATCATCTTCCTGCACAGGAGAAAAGATTTTTCTATTTACTTGTTTTAAGAGGCGTTAAGAGCATATGAAGAAACCTATTTAACTCTGTTGGTGATTGGCAGGAGAAGGCATTGGAAGAGTTTGTTATGTCAAAGAGTCTGCCTTTACGGCCAGGGGTTGACCAGTGAGTTATCTCGCTCTGATTTAATATGAATACGCAAGTCATATATGTTATATTTCTTGGGGGTGCGGGAGAAATTCCATTGAACTTAATTGTCAATTTGATAATCATACCACAACAACTGCTCTTACATTGTGGTTTTCGCCGAATGGCTTGGTATTCCGGGTGATTTTTTTACCACAAACAGTATCTATGTATTAGACCTTTTTGGGTGTTGATGGGATATTCCTGGAAGTTTTAAGTTTTCACTATTTAAAAATTAATAGGGATCCCTTAGTTGAGAAGTTTGTATAGCGCTGAATGTTCTCTTAGACTTGCGCTATAGCATCAGGTGACTATACTACGTAGTTTGCAATAGAATTGACTATACTACCAATATAGTGAGACCCATGTTCCTAGATGTGTCATTTTCAAGTACTCTTCATTTTGTTTGTGAGCTTTAGAGTGTGTCGTTGATCATCTGATAAACTATTCTTTTTTGGTCCTGAAGAATTTCAATTCTGTAAGAGGATTTTTTATTGTTTAGGAAGCGAAACTTTTGATTTTCTTGTATTTCCTAGCTTCCTTTATTGAAATTTGGTATACAAACTAGGATTGATTCATCTGACATTTTTCTTCTAAATCTACTTGTTAGTTCTCTTTTAATTTTAAAGTAGGAGGGTGGGAACCGTTGCTAATTTTATTTTGAAGAAAATGTTCCCTCTGATGATAAAACCTTTGTTTAACCCAAGCTAGTGAATAATAGTTACAAATACAATTATTTTTCTTATTCTTTGTAGATTTTTCCTTGACTGAATAGCATGAACAAGTAAATATCTCTCTAATGGCAGGTTTATTGACGATGCATATAATGAGGGAATTCCAGTGATAGTGATAACTGCATACAGAAAAAGTGGTAATGATATTGCCAGGTACTTCTAGTTAGTTCCACATATCTGCTATGATCTATAGGGAAAATCCCTTTAAGGTTTCAAAAGACCAAAAAAATCTAAAAAAAGTCCCATAGAAAATTCTGATGTCAAAAAAGTCTCATTGACAACTTCTCTAGTAGATGATTAACAACTTTTGGGTTTTGACAACTTTTTGGGACTTTTTTGATATTAGAATTTTCTGTGGGACTTTTATGACATTTTCTTGGTCCCTTGAGGACTTAAAGGGATTTTTCCAATGATATATGCCAACATGGTCGAAGCAAGAAAAAAATATTTAGGGGGGCAGGGTAGTAAGAATTATATTTATTAATATTTTTTAAATATAATTTTAAAGATCAACATAGTTATAAAATTTTTTGAAATTAAAAAACTTTGATACATAAAATAATATTTTTCAAATATATACAATGTTAATTAAAAATACTATAGAGAAGTTTGTAAAATATATATTTTTTTATTTAAATTTTAAGACATTCAAATTTTGTGTCAAAATAGATAAATATTGTGCCTATAAAATAATATTAAATGTTTTTTTTTTTCAAAAAAATAAAAGATTGTATTTGATACAACATACAAGTATACGACTAATAAGAAGTATGCCTTTTTTGCTGGCCAAGCCTAGAAAATCTTGTTTAATTTAATAATTTAATTGCTCTAACATCTAATAAACTCTTGGTGTAAGCAAATGAGGAGGGAAGCTGACAGGTGCTAAGAGGTTTTACTTTTTTGTATTGGCCAATGGTTAGTGGAACCAGTGAAACAATTTCTAGTTTTCTACTAGCAGGCACAAATTATCTTTTTCTGAGTTAATTGAAGAGACGCCCCCCTGCCTGCCCGCAGGGGGTGAAGCTTCCTCGTTATTTGTCCTTTTTCTGGCCCAGTTTTTTTTTTTTTGGGGGTGGGGGGGGGGGGATTGGGGCACCATGTGATGGTAAAATATGCTTCTTATATTTCACACAACTAAAATTATATCATTAGTGCACCTTTTGATCATTCTTTCTCTTTATTCTCTTTCCCACTCATCCACAACTTGAAATATCTCTATGATTTTCTCTTGAAATTATAAATCTTCTTATTTTAGGTCTCAACTAAGGTTAACACAGCTGGTAGATTATGACAGTTTCCAGAAGTTGTGAATAATAATTTTCTATTTCACATCAATAGATAGCTCTGTACTTTTGTTAGTTTGATTTGATCCTTCTTCTGTGTTAGTTTGGCCTCGGCTTGCATTTTTCTTTGCCCTACTCAGTATAATGAGTACCCTAATTTTTGCTTGATTATATCTTTTGAATCTATACTGGTAGGGAAATTAGAGAAAAGCTTGGTGATCAAAGCTCAAAGGTAATGATTGTTGGTGATAAGGAGGTTGAGCAAAGCATGTATGGCCGAGTTGTTTCTGGGAATACACTTTCTTCTGGTTTGGATGAACAGCTCGTCAAAGAAGCCAAAAGAGCAGGTACATACGTTTTGACTCGCTAATGATGTACGCGTCCTTTGATGCATGCCTGTTGTTTTGGGGTGTGGAAGGCTAGCTGGTCTGGGACTTAGTTTTTTGTACCTGTTTGGCCAGTTTCAGCACAGAAACAAAGGATAGCAAAGGAGGTGGCATCCTTGCTAAAGTTGAGTGTTGAGATTGACACCACCTTATCTCAAAGGTTAGTTCATTTTATGTTGATAAGTTTTTTGCCCCTAACACAAACTTGCACACTTTATGTACATAAATTTTCAAACACAGCCAAATATCACCCTTTAATGTCTTTTCATTCTTGTTTGTACATGCTGTTAAGGATTCATGGATTTATAAGATAAAGAAATTACATGACTCAGCTCTGTATTTTATGGGTGCTAGGTTCGCTGTGAACCATGGTTTTCTAAACCGTGGTCTCACACAGAACGAACAGCTTCATGCTCTTGTAGTCTTGTTATTACATACATCAAGATTCAAAAAAGCACAGTTGATTGGTTTGTAAGTTAAGGGTTCTAGGTATTTAGAAAGTCACGCGGGGTGAGCAAAAGGTTCCTTGTTGTGCCACCTTTGGTGTTATTAAGGATTTAGTGAAGTCTTGTAGGTTAATTTGTAATTCACCCAAGGTAACCTGTAATGATCTGCTACACACATTTCACGCAGCCAAAACTTTGATGTATTTTTTTTTTCCATCCTATGTCATTGCAACATCAGATGCTTCATTCTCTCTTATTATTAGCCTTTCTAAAGTATTTACTGTTTTTGGTTAGTCTCTACTATTGGAGAACGGAGATAATATGAGCGTAATAAAAAATAAAGGAACAAAAATCTGAAGATTTTAAGGGAGCAAACACAATATTCCATTTGTTAGGTTTGTCTTATTTTTAAATGAACATTTTCATGTTGAGATTTACTAGACTATAAAATACGTGATTGAATAGCATTATTTTCGGTCAATTATAACTTGATTTGATGATCATCTGTGCAGTCTTGAGAAGATTGTACCTGCAATACGTGCAGGAGCAGAATATGCAGGGTTACCTGTTTGCAATTGTGTCCTTGTTGCAGGAAGCAAATCTGGAGTTGTTGGAGCTGAAGTGGTAGGCATGCCGTGTGTTGTTTTACGGAGCAGGTGAATGCTTTTCTTCTTGTATAATAAAACATGTAATAATGGGTTTGCTTTATGCAGGTTTCAATTTCTGCAGTTCCTGAATAGCAAATCACTTAATTTTACTGAAAATTGACACACTATTTAGTACATGTCGGACGTGTTATGAACATCATGATACATATAGGAAAAATAACCATTGAAAATCTATAGCTTAAATTAATAATTATTGAAGACCTTTTAAAAAGGAATAATTGGGGAAAAGTCCCCCATTAGAAAATTGATTGGTGAAAATACCTAAATCAGAGTGCTCATGCTCTTTTGTTTTTTGTTTTAATTTGATCAAGGGTTTCCCCCTCAAGACTTAGAGGGCAAAGGGGTTTCATCTCTCAACAACTCAACAAGTGGGTTTCTTGAGATTTAGAGCCCTAGTGCTCTATCTCTACAAAATTCAAATTTATAATGTCCTCACCAATTAATTTCCTAATGGGAAACTTTTCCCTAATTTTCTCCATTAACAATCAAAATTCTTTTAAGTTATTACAAATGTTTTTGAAAGTTATCACTCATGTTCTTTTAAGTTATAATATGGTTTTTCCAGTGTTACAGAAACCTTTAAAATTTGTTATTTGAAACCTTTCTTGTAATATCTGAAAGACCAAGTTGTTACTTTAGATTGTTATTTCTATGTTTTTGTTTTTGTTTTTGGGTTACATCTGGAAGGTTTACCATTATTTACTCCCCCACCCACACTCCACCCATCATTGTCACCCAAACTTGCCCATGTGCCAACGTACTTCCATATTTGTTGAGAAGAACTCTGACTATAAAGTTCTTTAACTTTCATCAATATTATGTTATGGTATTTACCGAAGAAAGGAGAGAGAAAGGGGAAAAGGGGGTGAGAAATAGAAGAGAGGAATCTTAGAGAGAAATAGAGAGATGAGAGAGAGAATCAGAACTAAGCCATGCCATTCGTTCACAGTAGAGTCTCCTTACAATAGATAGGGAATGACTTATTTATAGTCACTTCCATCTCATCTACCACCCAATAGTAATATTAGCCGAACCGACTCACTAACAATTAACTGATATAACTAACTTCTAACTACTCCTAATCTTATTAGCATTCCATAACATATTATTTGAGTCCATAACTGTTATTTTTCTTGTACCTCTTTGCTGGGATCCATGCTAGCACTGCTCGTACTCACGGTTGAGATGACTTGACCAGGATCCAGATTATCATCATTTAGCTAATAAATATATGGTGTGTTTTAGATGTGGAAATAAAGAAAAAATCTGAAGTAAATAGAACGAGAAGAAGTAGATCAGTTAAACCTCTTTCCTATTTTTAAAATTGTTAAACATACAGTAAGTTATTGTAGTATGTCTCGGTCTCACTCAGGACAAAAATAACATAGAAAGAGGACATAGAAGATCATGCAGATAACAGAAGTTCTTTGCTTACATCTTTTGCAGTACCCTAATCATTTAGTTTACAACCTTCTCATTTGTTATATTTTCTCAGGAAGCATTGTACTTTTTGCTTACTGTTACTTGTTTTCTGCAGTCTGACATCTAGAGCTGAATTCCCTTCGGCAAATGCTACATTTGATGGGTTTGGAGGCGGAGATTTAACCATTTCTAGATTACGAAGTCTATGCAAAAAGAAAATGCCATGAAATTAACCTTGGCAAGTTTTATGTTTAGGGTAGAGGGAAAAGTGAAAGATAAATAAGGGCAGGGAATATCATGATGGAAAACTCCTAAAAATTCCCTCTGGTCTTTAATATAAGAGTCGATTGACTTTTATTGGAGAGATTAAGGAAACTAAATAAGTTATACTAAAGTATTTATATTATAGCTTTTTTTAAAACTAATATATTTAACTTATAAACTAATATACAATATAACTTCTTCTGAGTTGTTACTCCTTCTCCTCGTGGTGCTTAACATAATTACATATTTAATAAATTGATCTTGGTCGTATGATATATTTTTTATATTTGTCATTCTTTTTTTAATTTTTCTTTATTAATGATTCCTCAATAATAACTAAGGATGAGAGAAAATGAATAGTTGAAGTAGATGAGTATGATGTTTTAGAAAATATATATTATATTAACTAATTTAATCAATTTCTTTGATATAAGAAAATTAGGTAAATATATTTTTCACTCTAATCCTATTTATAAATCATTTTTTTCCAAAAAAATTGGTTTTATTTATAAGTCAATTTTCTTTGTAATAAATGAGATTATGACAATCTTACTTATATGATTGTTCTGATGAAGATAGAAAAAGAATAAAGAGTTGAAAAAAATGTCCATTCGTAAATAAGGGTAAAGTTAAAATTTTACCCAATAATCATTAAATTAATTACATCACCTTGATATGTAAGATTTAATTAAAAAAAGTCTTACGGATAAGACCATAGTGGTATGTTAAAGAGTGGAGGGAGTATAAAGTTTTTCACTTTTAAACAATGTCACAGTGTGTCTGATCACTAAAATTTTTTTAATGCTTTTTTAAATATTATGATGAATTAATTTGTAGTTTATATACATGTACTATAAATAAGTAAACAAGACAAAAAATGATCTAAACCCACTTTCGATCCTTCTTATCTTGAATCTTTTTGGTTATATATAAACCCACACACATTGAAAAATGGGATTAATGTTTCTCATATTGTAGGAAAAAATTATCTCATATCACATACACATGAAATGGTGGGACCCACATATACATATATTAATTCATATATGTATATGTGGGTCCTATCATTTTATGTGTATGTAGGAAGTTTAGTTTTCTCATGTAACATGAGAAAACTAAAACCCTTGAAAAATTATACTAGTACTCTTTTTTATATTTTAAATTTTTATTTCCATTATATCATTATTATGTATATATTCATCATCAAAATTTCAGAGTTTAAATAAATTTTTTTTATAGAATTTCTTTCTCATAATGCTTTTATGAATATTTTGTCAAACTTGTGATTAATTTTAGGGTTTAATATTTTTGTCTTACTCACATATAAGTGATTGAGACCCATATATATTTTTTTCTCTTCTTTTAATAATGGGTCCCACTCACTTATATGTGAATGAGACAGAAAAAATATTTCTGCCCGAAAATTATAAATAAGGGAATAAAATTAAGGGTTTAAATGTTTCTGCCAAGGCAGAAACATTTAAACCCTTAATTTTATTCCCTTATTTATAATTTTCTTATTAATATGTCATATATTTCTATGGCAGTTAAACAATATAAAGATAGTAAAATCCAGAAAGTTTAATAAAGTACTATCAAAGTTTTAATAAAGCATCTTTCACCTTGAAATGGAACTTGCATCCATTAGCCCTCTCCAATAAAAAACTAAAAATCCAAATTGAATTTTAATAATCTCATCATAGTAGCACTGAATGAATACGCAAGCCTCCATGGTACTCATCTCCAAATAGCTTTTCATGTAGCAATACCTTAAACACGAAGGCTAGCCCCCACTACCATATATATATATATATATATATATATATATATATATATATATATATGTAAAATAAAGAATTTATTTTTTATTCTTATATTAATTAGTATTCCATTTTCCTTTCCCATTCTCCTACGACCAAACTTGCATGCTCATATTCATTGGCTGCCCAAAAGAAAATCTTTATTTTCAAATAGCTTTTCATCTTTTAGAATATGATAAAGAACTCCATTGGATACCTTAGACACGAAGAATAATCCCACTAGCAGCACACTTTGCTGGGTTTGGAGAGTTTTGTTTGTTAGGGAAAAAAAGTTGGAATGATCACATTCTTAATTTTTTTTTTTTAATTTTAAAGGCTGCTCATGATGAATATTTGTTACTTTCTTTTTAGATTTCTAACATTTAAGTGATAAATAATATTAATTTTTTTATATCATAATTTTGTGATATATAACAATAAATACTCAGTTCAATTATTCCCTCTATACTGAATATAGACCCTTATTTGAGAATTGATCTTGACTTTAAGTATAAAATTTATTTATTATATTTATCAGTTTTGTCCAAAGTTACCCCTATTAATAATCTTTCAAATAGGAGAGGGAGGGAGAAAATTAAGAAAACATGTCACATTTATTACAATTAATTAATTAACCTAAATTTTTTAATTTAACCAAATTCGTTAATAATATTTTATATGTTTTATGTTAAAGATAAGAGGAGTAATAAATTTATATTACATGAACGATAAATTTGAAAATATTTTAAAGCGAAATATGTTGAAAATTATTATTAAAATTATTGTCCAAAAGCATCTTCAATTTATTTTACCTCTTCTTCAGCTAAGTAAAACATATATTTAAATATGTGTAAAATAAAAGATCTTTACATAATTGAACATCGCTGAAAATAATATCTTACACATAACTAAGCCTGGTTTTGTTCTTACCAATTACTCTCCCTATACCCAAGAACATGATAATTTTGAAAAATAAATTTAATTTTATCAATTATTAATAATTATTTTTTTTTATAAATCTATTATTTATAATTTCCAAAACAAATGCATCAGTTGATCACTATCAAAACAAATAATGGCCCACAGACAGGTCAGCTTCTCAAGTCAAATCATGACTCAGAAAAAGCGCTTTTCCAAAAGCTAGAGCCACTCTCACTGGTCTCTCCTCCTCCACACGTCTCTGTCACGGGTGCACATTAGGTGCCAAGCACCTTATGTGCCCCTTAGGTGCCTATCCCTCTATTAGAGGGATGGGCATATTTCTTTTAATTTTTTTTAATTTTTTTATATATTGTATTTATTTATATTTAAATTATATGCTGTTTTTTGGAAAAAAAATTTCATCCAGTATCTCAAATTAATTAGTTTTCAATCCTGCATTCAATAATATTTATCTGTAATACCAGTATAATGAAAACTAATTAATTTGAGATACTGGGTGAAATTTTTTTTTCAAAAAACAGTATATAATTTAAATATAAATAAATACAATATATAAAAAAATTAAAAAAAATATGCCCATCCCTCTAATAAAGGGATGGGCACGTAAGGGGCATAAGGTGCTTGGCACCTAATGTGCACCCCTCTGTCTCTTCCTTCTTCAACCTCAAATGCCTTCCTCTTTTCCGCCTTCGCAGCTCTGCTTACTTGTGCTGTGCTATAGCCTATAGCTGCTGCTTCCAACGCTGCATGTCATTCTGGTTTGCTGATATAGCTTCAGTGATTTTAGATACCATGGTGTGTCGTTACTAAATGGTAAATCGTTTTTTTCTTCCTCCTATTTTTTTTTTTTAAAGGTTTTCGAAAGCCTGTCTGTTACACGTTTTGTAAAGCATGACAAATTTCGGTTCTCTTGAAATTGCTTTCCATCATATGAGAAGAAGAATTGCGTTTTTTGCTTTATACATTTTTGAAACCCACCCCTGAAAGAAGGAGAAGTCTAGTTCTGTGTTAGACATTTTCAATTCCGGAACACTCTCTATTTAGTTCCTGTCCAACATTTCTCTCTACATTTTCCCGCACAATATCAAGATCTTTCTGACTAATTTGATTGATTGATGTGAGTTTTTCTTGGGATCTATCTAAATTGATTTATAATAGCCATTTTTTTACCCTATTTTATTCGTAGCTGCAGAGTTGGACATTGAAATGTCCTGTGTTTCGTGCTTTTGTTTTTTAAGTCTTTTGTTTATGTAATGCATAGACACCAGATTCTGAATTTGGAATATGAATCCTATTTTAGTTAATACCAGGAAAAATGGGAAAAGTTATGATGCAGGCAGTTATCTTTTAGTTAATGTCTATTGCGTAGTAGGTATGTGAACCAAAGTATTTTACCTTAGGTTATTTGCTTCCTAGTTCCTAGTGGTTCATCTTGATAATTATTCTTTTGTAGGTAAGATCCACCTTTTGGTTATTGAGTCGTTGGGGACTGTGAAGATTATTGGATTACTGGAATCCTGCATGAAGCAGTGATTGTGAGCTCTTGGTATTATCATCATCATCATGTCAGCGTGGTTGAATATCTGATATCCATTCAGGGAGTTCCTTCACTCATCATTTGCACTTGATTCTGAAGTTGATGTAAATGAACTCTGATAGTTGATAACCAGAAAAGGGAATGCATTTAATGCGATGAAAACTGTAAACTATGTACAGTTCATTGGTAGTATAGGGAGGGTTAGAGAACAGGAAACGATAAACCTTCTTTCTCATAAACTTCCCTGGATGTACTGTTTCTGACGGCTATAACTGATTTTTGGCATATTAGTATAAGAATTGGGGTTGATCAAGTTCTCTTTAGCATCTGTTATCTGTTGCTGTAGAAGTGTAATATACTAGCTGCCTATCTTAAAAATGGGGTGTGTTTTGTCAATTATGGATGAGGAAGGGAAGATTCGTAGCTGTAAGGAGAGGAAGAAGTTAATGAAACAATTGGTGGACATAAGAGGGCTTTTTTTGGATTCCCAATGGGCCTATTTGAAAGCATTGAAGAACACCGGCGCAACACTTGAGCAATTCATAGATTCTGAGTTGTTGGAGCTTGAAAATACTTATGATGGCACTGGGCTTGCCTCTCCATCTCTACCGCTGCCTTTACTCCCTCCACAACCACCTCCACCACCTCCTCCTCTTAGTCCTGACAAGAATTCTTCTGTGCAGCTAAATCAAAAAAGTTTGAGCTCGTCGTTGGAAGGCTACTTTTTTGGGTCATCTTATCATAAAGAATCTGAAATAGAAGAACCAGAAATTGAGAACTGGGCAGAAACCAAATCAGAATTTGAGGATGAAGATTCTGAAATACAAGCTGTTGCAAGTGGTGCTGTAGATCCACTTAGTAAGAAACAACAGTGGAGGGAACCGGTTGATGATTCTTCTACTGTGAGCTTTTGTGCAAAAGAATCTACAAATTTGTCCATGGTAGTTGGTGGAAAGAAATCACTGGAGGGTATCGTTAAAGAGTTAGATGATTGTTTCCTGAAAGCATCTGAAGGTAGGAAGGAACTAGCTCTTCTAATTGATATCAGTAAAGGAGATATTCTTGTGCATCAGAATTCTGGACATCAAAAGAGTAAGGCTACATGCGCTATCATTTTGGCTTCTTTTACAAAATTTCTGCTTTTATTTTCCCCTTTTTACATAACTTGGTATGTGCTGTACTTTACCTTTTGCCTTTAGCTATTTAAACTTTTGGATATTTGTATGTTTATTTGGACTTCTTATAATTTTTTATGGGGTTTATAATGTTTTTGATACTCGGGCAAGTGAGTTTTCCCCCTTAGTATCTTTTTGTCTTATTGATTACTACGGAATTCTTCCACACCCAGTCTTATGCTGCCTGATCCAGAATTCTGTATCTGCTAAATTTCACATGAAGCAAGTTTTTGGCACAAGGCCTGGCATATTTATTTGTAGCTATTAGGTGGAAGAATCTTGTTGGATCTATTTACAATAAACAATCAGATGCAGTTATTTTGAACTGGCCATCCACTTTTCTTGTTCCCAATTCCTGTGTTACTTTGATTTTTGTCGCTTTCTTTCTGTATCTGTAAAATTCATTGCAGGGTTTTCTGAGTGGATTGAACTACCGTTACCATTCCTAATTCTCATGTATCAGTCTCAGTTACTCATCTTATAGAAAGTGAATATATTTGTGTTAATCACCTGTTGGTTTTTGTCTAATTTTGTAAATGATAAATTGTTTTCACCAGCATCACCTCCATCATCTATTTCATTAAGATTACAGGATTTCTTTTATGTGCGATTGAATCAATTTTCACTTTAAATAATGTTACTGTTTTGTCAGATTCTACCTGGTAATATAACAATCAGTAGAATTAACCAGAGAAATGTATAACGTATTACTCATGCAAATTTGGTAATTCTAAGGAAAAGGGTGATGAGAGGAAGTAGTTGTTAAGACTGATAGCTGACACATTTTAAATTAGTATGGAAAGTTTAGGTAAAAAGGTGAAACTTTTCTTCTCAACCCGTTGTACATAACTTTTCTGTGTGTCAACTGACATCTTTTATTTGTTAAAGGGTTCCTCTGAAATTTACTTGGGTTGTTCTTTATTTTTTCCAGCAAGAAAAAGTGACTCTGCAAAGGTCTTCAGTGTGCTTTCTCGGAACAGGCATACCAAATCATCCCAGTGTACCAGAGAGTCTGCTGAATCATCTGGTACCACTGGACCTTGCATGCCAGGGGCTCATTGTGCCACGCTTAAAAAATTATATGCTGTTGAGAAGAAACTTAGCAAGTTATTAAAGGTAAGTGAACAAATTTGCATGTTCTTCATTTTTGTCTTGAAGAGATGTGAATCAAAGTGTTATATTCTATTTTAGTTCAAACTTGGCATTCTGGGTAAGAAGTTACACAATGTTGAAAATTTATGTGTGATCCAACTTCTAAGGGATGATAGGGTGGTTCAGTGTACAAGACTCCCACCAAGTGGGGTGGAGGGATAGATGTACGTAGCTTTAGCCCCACAATTGGAGAGCATGTTTCCTTGATTTGAACTAAGTGGTTTGTTGTGTTTAGGAGTTTATTATTATCTAGGAGTCTCATGATTAGCCTCTAAACTATGTTCTAAGTGTACCATAAAGAAAGGAAAGGTATAGAAGACTAGGGTTTGGTTTTTCTTTAGCCTCTAAACTCTTCCCATCGCTAATTTTGAAATGGTATCAGAGTTTAGGGATCACCAATAAATCCAAAACCTAGCTTTCAATGATAAAAGAAAAATCCCTAAGCAAGACAAAGATACACTCAAAAGCAAAATCAATGGATTTGATTTATGATTATTTTGTGATTTTTACTATGGTTACCACAGTATTTTGGTTTTAGTGTTGAATTCTTGGGTTGTTCTTTTCTTTTTGTTTTTCTTTTGAAGTCAACTGGTATTCAAGGTAGCAATAAGAGCCCATCATGTTCTTCAGCGCTGCCAGTTGTCATCCTTGTCATCTGGTCATGAAAAATACGATAAGTAGGAAAGAAATGAGAACTACAGTTGGCTTGCTTAGTCAATTTTCTCACTGAAAGTAAACTTTATGCTAATTTTGGAACATGTAAGATGGAATTTAGAGTCAAGGAGTCCAAAATTTGAACACTCCCTTTTCCTGATATAGATGAGAGAGTCCCATTGGTAATCTGGATCTTCTTGTTTCCAGCATGTGGACTGTAGGTATTCAATAGTTGTTATCTGGTTCTTATCTGTCATGTGATCTATTGCACCTGATTCAACAATCCACTAAGACTTAAAAGTGAGACACAGGCACATTGTGAGGGTATTACCTTTATATGCCATTGTGGCTGCAGGAACTTTCTTCTGTTTGCTGGTCAGAAATTTTCTTGTCTGTCAATAATTCCAGAATTTAATCTTTTTTTTTTTGCCCTTCATCCACTTATTCAAGTTTCTGTTTTGTTGTGGCTTGCCCTTTTTTGTTTTCCAGTCAGCCAGTCTGCCATGTAATTCAGAAAGTCCCAGCATGTGTCCTTGGTATGCCCTGAATTTTTAAAGTGTTCACATCATTTATTTTCTTTCTTCATCTACTCAGAGCCATGAGAATCAGGGTTGAGACACCATGATCGAGGCTTATTTATTGTATTACATTCTTCCTTCAACGCCACTTTCCTTTGAGATTCCTCTCTTTTGACTTCAGCAAAAACTTCTCAGGCGGTTGACAATGGTACTTAGCTCAGAATTCTCCCCCGAACATCATCAAGATTATTATTTAATCCTGTAAGGAATTCATTATATCTTTCTTTTTCAACCTTCTCTTTTCTGGGTTGTGGGCCTCTTGCAATAATAAGCCTTCTGTCCATTTTCCCTTCAGTAGCATTCCTGGGCCTATTCCTTTTACAACAACAGAGCCTTATTTCACTAGGTAAGGTCGGCTATCTGGATTGCACGATGCAATTGTGCTCTGTCGAAAATCAAATCTTTAGACAAATTATTAACTAATAGATCCCATTCTATAACCTCATTGACTATTTGCTTCACTTCGCCTATTCCTTTTACAATCTTGGCCTAATCTGATACCAAATGAGCAAATGGGATGAAATACTTATCTCATCATTTCACCAGAAGAGTACAACGATTTACAATGAGGGACCCTGAGATAAAAACAAAAACATAAAGCAGAGAATAAAGCTAATGAATCCCCCATAATTTCTAATCTCTGCAAGTATCAAAGAATTCAATTTAAATAAGTATTTGCAATATTTACAGATCTGCCCTCAGCATTCTTACAGAGCAAGTCATCCAACTTCATAGGGGTGGGATCTCTCTCTTTTTCTTTTTTCTTTGTTTTCTTGGACGGTGTGCGAGCCAGTGAACATGAGTCTTTTCAATTTTTTTCCCAACCATCTCTAGGCCCCCCTCCTCTTGATGAGCTTGGAATTCCCTTTTTTTTAAAAAAAAAAAAAAATCACCACATCAGCATGTTGTCAGTGTCCATAGAGGCACACCTTAAAATAAGTATGTTTGTAGTGTTAGTGGATTTTCTGTTGCTAGTTGAGTTTTTAGTGCTTCATTACAAGAAGGTAAAACAAAAAGACATAGTATTGGTTAATTATTAATTTACTATGCTTGATGTGTTTATACTGGCACAGATTGCAATATTAAAGTTTTGATTATAAAATTGTCTTTACCATATTGTTTCCTCCATGTTTATGGGGAAATTGTTGCTTGGAGCCAATGCTTTGTTATTATATACTCTATGATGATTTAGTTTGAGTATGTTTGTTTCATAAATTTCTTGAATAACATGCTTTTCTTATAGTTTAAACATTACGTATTCTAGGAGGAGGAAGTATGTTTGTTTCATAAATTTCTTGAATAACATGCTTTTCTTATAGTTTAAACACTACATATTCTAGGAGGAGGAAGTATGTTTGTTTCATAAATTTCTTGAATAACATGCTTTTCTTATAGTTTGTACATTACATATTGTAGGAGGAGGAAGTTGTGAAATTGGAGTACGAGAAGAAGTCTTCTTTACTGCAAAAAAAATTGGACGAGGATCCCGATTGGGTCGAGCGTGAAAAAACTCAATCAAGTGTTGAGAATTTAGAATCTGATCTATTACGGCTGCAGCAGTCAATTAGTGAAGAGACTTCTTCAATATTGGAAGTCTTGGATAAGGAGCTGTATCCCCAGCTTGTTGCATTAACTTCAGGGTAGCTTTCTCTGGCAATGCCTTTGTTAGACTTGGTCCAGTTTGAATGATGCGTTATTATTGATCCTGATTTTAAGACAATTTTGTTATCCTTGTGGGGGTATTTGTGGTGCCCCACCCCCCGCCGGGGGGGTGGGGGGTGGTTTCTGGATAAATGTTACCAAAACCCTATAACTGATTAATATGATAAAATTAAATGGCAAAAATTTCCTTTCATACTAGGAAAAAGATAGAAGGATCTAAAAGTAAAGAAATAAATATCTCTATGAAGTTACCATATCTATTTGCCAACGCCAAGTTATGATCTCAATCAATACTTGTAAGAATGATAGGAAAAAATAAAGATGAATTTTGGAAGTGCTGCATGTTTATTTTACCAGATAGGAAAAAATAAAGACGAATTTTGGAAGTGCTGCATGTTTATTTTACCATTGGAGGATGTTATATACATTTCTCTTGCACTAGGGTTGAAAGTTTTATCTAGATATCACTAGTGATTTAAGGGGCAAGTGAAGAATGCACTTAATTGCTACATGTTTAATTTATCCTTAAGGGATGGTGTGTCATCTGTATTTGGATCTTGTCCTGGAGTTTTGAATCAAGCTCTTAATTGCTTTGCAGGTTGACTCAAATGTGGAGGACAATGCATGAATATCATCAGGCCCAAATTCTCATATCACAGCAGTTGAGTTACCTCAATGATAATCAAGACACATTACTAAATTCTGATTATCATCACCAGGCCACACTTCAGTTTGAGACTGAGGTCACATATTGGTATAAGAGCTTTTGCAACCTCGTAAAATCTCAGCGGGAATATGTAAGGCTTCTAAATGAATGGATTCAGCGTACTGATTACCTCATGGATGACCATAAACGGAGTGATTGCGCCTCAATGATTCATAGTTTTAGTGAGCAGTGGATGCTTGGACTTGCCAAATTACCTGATAAGGTACTTTTGCCCTAACCTTTTTGTTATGACTTTCTATTTTTGTCTTGATTATTCCAGAGTTGAACAGATATGTTTTCTTGCAGATGTATTTCCTTTTCATTTTTTAATTTCAAAACTGAAACTACAAAATGTTCTTTTTCAAAATCATATCACCATAACTGTTTCTTTCTTTCTGCAACATTAACCCTACCATTTTTGTATATATCAACCAGTATTGTTGGCCCTCATGGGGTCAGTGCCATTCACTCTTGGTTTTGGTGTTATGGCGGTGCATGAAACTTAGGTAACAATTGCTGAAAATCTTAGTAAATGAAGGTTACATATACTGGGAGTGATGACCACAAGATTAGCCGGTCAAACCCACAAAATAAGAAACAGAAAATAAAACTTAACTGCTGGTTTTTCTAATTATGAAATCTGGCAGTAGAAAAGGAGACAAGATAACTACAGCATACTTGATTTTTTTCCCAACGCTTCAGATCATGGGAATCCAACACTCCCCTTTAAGCTGGCAAGTAAATGTCAAGCTACCTAGCTTGGAAATCAATTCTTCAAACTAGACTTGGCAGTTTTTTGGTTAATATCATCCCATCAGATATTCAAGTCAGAAGTATAATGTTTTGTTGGAAATCACCGCTGATCATGCATTCCAAATAACATTTAAAGCAATATAGTTTGTATCCATATGTGGATGATGGTCTGATGGATAAACTATGGATTGTCAATTTTAAAAGAAGCCTTCTATTTACCACAAAACAATAGTATCTCTCTTTTAGTCCAATGGATAGAGGAAATCCATTTAACTAAATCACATTGTCCAAAAGAATGCTCGAACCCACTTTCTCTGCTGTGAACGGATGCTGTAAGGATATTATGAAATGACAACTTTTTCTCAGTTTATCTATGACTATTCAAATTGCCAAACTCAGTCAGTATGTTTGATTAGATCAGAATTCTGTCAACAAAGTAAACCTTTCTGGTAATTTTTTTATTTACATCACTTGAGAGTTAACTAACTCTATCTAATCAGGTAGTTAGGAGCCTAGCTTCCTTTAAGAGACCTGAACCTGACTTGGCTGATTAACTTCCTTGCCGCTCTTCTTACACCATGTCACTAAGAGACTAGAAGACTCTTACACTGCAGTCATAATGATGTTAATTTGGTCTATTTGGAGATTTTGTTAATAGTCTTTGTCTGTTTTGAGGATATTATATCTTATCAGCACCCTACACAAGCCCACTCGCGTTGCATGTATCAAGTGGAACAATTAGTTAATCTTTGTTAAATTCAAAATTAAAGTTAAGAATAATGCATAACTCATTCATGTATTAAAAAGGAAAAAAATATATTTATGACACATTTATGATTTTTCTTGTGTGATATTCTCTATTCTTAATCTGAGAAATGACATTTTCTTGTGTATGTGGATTTGGTCCTTGACTTGCTATGAGTATTAAGATCTATATATTTTCTTGTGCTTTGCTTTGGTTACAGGATACCGCTGAATCAATAAAAAGACTACTATCATCTATCAGTGACATAATTGCCCAGCAAGCCGCGGAAGAGAAACAGCGGAAAAAGGTGGAAAAACTGGGCAGGAAGCTGCAGAAGGAACAAACCTCTCTAGAAGAGACGAAGAACAAACTCGAGTGGCAGGATGATGATGTAGATACACCTACAAGCCCTAATAATCCTTCATCAATTAAACGTGACAAAATGAAAGTCTATTTATCTGCCAAACGTGACCTCATTGAAGACATAAAGAAGCAATGGGAAAGTGAGCAGGAAAAATATTTGGAAGCTAAACAGTATAACAAGGTTATGACTCTAAACAGCCTCAGATCAATACTTCCTCATTTGTTCCAGTCACTCACTTCATTTGCAAGTGCTTATGTTCAAGCAGTTGATGTTGTCAGTAACGAAGCTAACTCAGCAGAGTGTAATGACACAACATCTGAAAACTAGTACAATTTCCCTTTTTCTTTGATGGTCTGAAAAGCAGTCTTTATTAATATACAGATTCTGGGGTTTTTATACTATTACTATATGGTAAATCAAAGTGATTATTCTTTATTCTATATAAAATGAATTTAACCACAAAGATTAGAAATAGAGCAACAGTTTTATCAACTTGACAATTTCATTTTATGAAAAAAATGAAAATGGATTCTTTTGTGTTATTCTTATGGAATCAGGCTATAAATAAAATAACACAGTTGTAATTTAGAATCTAACTGTCTTATTTCGTAATAATTGCAAAATAGAGGTGCTATGGGGTAGATATGATTGATCTTAAATAATTATTGTAGATTTACTATACAAGTTGGAGTTATATTTCCATATAATAAAAGATCGATGCAATGTTTTAACAACGTACTCTCATGACTTTAATATTTAGATACAGGAGTTGAATATGTCTTCTGCAATAAATCACATCATGAATGAATACATGAAAGAGAATCACAGAAAATTATTATCTAAAAATTTGCTATGTCATACCTTTTTTCTTGCATGATCAAATATTATCATGCTACGAATTATGCCACAAATTCTACAACCAGAAAAGTGAACTTCCTGAATTACTTTCTGAACCAATATCAATTGGATGAGCTGCTATTGTTACACCAATCATACACTGAAGTTCAGAAATGCTTATACCACAATGGTAGTTCAAAACATAGAATTGAAGCCAAAAAGAAATGAACAAAAAAGAAGACTAAAAAGGGTTAGGACCTTGGGAACTGAACTCTAAATGCTTTCATCACTGTGGCCCTCTAAACCTTCCATGAGTCTCCTCTTTGCAGACTTGGTTCTGTAACACCATACCTCAAAAGCCTCGCTCAAGTCAGGATACCGAACCGCCTCGCCCTTGATCCAATCAGCAAGAATGTCTGCTTGATCATTTGACGGCAAGGTCAGTACTAACGATACAATCGACCCCTCAATGTTCTGGCACATGTCTTCACCCATCCTGTATGGAAAACCTATCTCCTCAATGGCCTTTGAGTCCAGTACAGGCTTCATCTTCCTGACATATGGAAGCCAGGCCTTTAGCAACTGAACCCTGCATAGAGCTGGAACAATCACACTACCATAACCCACCGCTTCTAGAACCTTTCCTGTTACTTCTATCATCTTTAGTTTTAGGCCCCACATGACATGGTCAAGCTTCTTGTGTTCTATCACTGCTAGAATCTTTTTAGAGATTGTAGTCCAGTTCAAAACAAAATTCTTCACTAAATCCATCTTTAGGAGGACATTACACATCCATTCAAGATCAGCAACTCTCAGCAATATCCTCTTATGTGCAGCCTCAGACTCAAGGTCAGGGTCCAGGGGCAAAGACGATAGATCCATTTCAAATAAACAAAAAATCTTGGAAACACCCATTGCTATTGCCGATCTCACCTCATCATCAGCCAAAACCATTGCAGTGTCTTCATCCTCTCCTAACATATACTCAACTTGCTCTTGAGCAGAAGTTCTAAGCTCATCTCCAAATGGGGGACACGGTCCCTCTATGGACGTTGCAAAGCGAATAGCTGAAACAAATATATCTTTTGTGATTCTTAGATCTACAGGATTGGACCTGCTTATTATTGACATAGCTGGTTAACCTAAATACTGCTATATTTGTATCCCTCTCGTCCAAGACCAAGGACTAGCCTTTGACTTTTTTAGCTCTTGAACGAATTTTCGGTGAAAATTGAGTTCTACCAAGGAACGTAAACATCAAATTTGATGAAGCTCAGTGACACCAAAATACTTTCAATGTTGATTAAAAACAAGGCCTCAAAATTCAAAAGTGAGGCCCACCACATTTTCTATTCTGATGAGAATGACAGGAGCATGAACTTCCAACCGGAAGAAGCCAGCCTTTTTTAAAGATAAATACAAATGGAAAGATTGAACAAGAGACCCTCCTTCATATCCAAGATAATCTTTACTAGTAGTCTCGCCATCTTGTTGAAAGGCTAAAAAGCTGAGGCAGTATGGTAACTATTCATGCTTCAAGCAACAAAAGATTTAAAGCTTCAGATAACTATTAAACTGAAAATTATAAAAGAGGCTAAAATTAAGTGTGGTGCTTAACCAAAATTTCCAAAATAATAAAACCCAACAAGTCAATGAAACAAGTAAGAAATAACAAAATGATTTTGCATCAACGGTGACTAACAAACAGAAAACATACAAGTATCCAATCACAATCATAATGCATGCAATGCAAGTGCATATGCATATGCATTGCAAAATTGAAATAGAAAACGACCAAATCAAAAGGTCCCTCAAATTTAAATTATCAAATTATGTGTTGTAAGTCAAGCACGGGTTACTTGGTTTTTGTCATTAGGTTATCCAACGCTGAGCTCTAAGACATATTCACATCTCAAGCTTTCATTGTGAATCTGATGGTAAGCATTTCAAAAACAAGACAAAACCTAATGGGCCTGTTTGAAGAGAGCTTTAAGTAGCTTAAAACCAGAAAAAAGCTCAAGTAGAAAAAAAGCTTTAAATGGAGTGTTTGAGTTGAACTTTAAGTTTACTGGGCTTTTTTTTAAAAGAAGCTCCTAAAAGCTAGTTAAGGAAAAAGCTCTATGGGGTAGCTTTTTCCAAAAAGCTCTAAGCTTTTTGACGTGAGCCCCGCCACTTCTACCACCATCAATCCAAACACAAATCATATTTACAACCTAATTGTTTTCCTAACAAGCTTCTAAAAAAATCAGATAGGAAATAAGTCATCGCTACCACCACTGGGTCCGTTTGGAGTGCAGCATTAGGAGCTTTTTCTACGGTAACTTTGAAAAAAAGTCAGTTAAAGTTGCTAGCTGATTTTGGGTCCGTTTGGGTTAAGCTTAAATTCACTTAACTTAAAGCTCAAAAAGCCTGTTAAGGAAAAAGCTCCACTAGAGAGCTTTTTCCAAAAAGCTCTTAGCTTTTTGACATGGGTCCCGCCACTTCTACCACCATTAATTCAAACACAAATCATTATCTATAACTTGATTTTTTTCGACTGAGCTTTTTTTAAAGTCAGATAGAATTTAAGCCACCGTTCCTACCGCCAACCCAAACAGGCCCACCAACCCAAATTGGCCCAATATTAGTCTTTTTGCTTATCAAGAGCAATGAATTTAAATATATTAATACTTGCTGAAGTGTCCAAAACTAAAACCTGGAGATAGACTCTACTAAAGGACCAACTAGTATGCACAGTTCAATAAGAGCCATTCCAGGACATTAACTGATATGTTTATTGATGTAGAATAGGGAAAGAGAGATAGAAGAAAGACACCATAGACAGAAATAGGAGAAGAAGATGAAGAATAGAGAGTCTGGAGACTCTCTCACAGTTCAGTATTCATTCATAAACTGATCAGATAGTTACAAATTGGAGGAGTAGACTATTTATAATATTGTAGCCCTCCTCAAGTCACCAACTAACAGCTAGTTTAGAATTAATGACTAATTACTTTACTAACTATATACTTTATAATTAGGTCCCTATATCTATCTTACAATTAAGTCCCTAAATGCAGAAATATATGATTCCATATCATTCACTATATCAATCTCTCAAAAGGTCAAGCAAAACTCCCAGCTAGAACACCCTAGAAGTTAAAGCAGTGTCATAGCTTCTTCATTTGGGATGTAAACCATCCTACTACAGTTCATTTTTTGACATAATTAACTCCTAAAGCACTTCAAAACTAACTTGGAGAAACTGAAAAATAACTTGCGGTTTACAACAAAAAGAAACCCTCATAAATTCTTTTAATAAAAGAAAATAGATTCACAATAATAGGCTAAACAAGTCATATAATAGTAATTGGGTGAAACTGACACACTGAATACTGAAAAGGGAGCAAGAAAATTAGAACAAACGATAATATTTCAAGATGCACAGAAAAGTCTTCTTAGGCGGACCTTTGACCTGGCCAGGACTTTTGGTCTTTTTGACTGGCAATTAATACTAGGAGGCTTCCATAGCCAGAAATCAAATCACCTTTTCAATAGAGAAAAAAATGAAAAGAAGAAAAACTGTCTGTGGGGCATCCAGCAGAAACCGTATGCCTATAAATCTATAATAACAAAAGAACTTCAGGCATACAACAAAATTCTTCAATCAGACCATTCACAGAATCTCAATGATAAACTCTTACATGCACATCCAATCTTCATAAAATCGAAAAGGCATAATAATTGAGGCAGAAAAAAAGATCAAAAACATGTATTTAATTCATCCAGAAACTAAAATTTTTCCTAGAAACAGTGTCGGTCAACCTACCTAGCCTAGCTTCCAAAGCCAAACCCAAGATTAAGCATCGAAAATGGAGCTGATTGATATTTTCATTGAGTTCACTCAGAGAACGAACATACAATAGAAGCAGGCAAGCAGGCCCGCCTCGGGTAATGCCGGCGATGACGTTCATTTTTCTCTACCCTGCACTAACAGCCTAACGACGTCGTTTTATCCACCAAAATTTTTTTTGATAAAAAAAAAGTTTTGGAGGGTTTTCACACTAGGGATGGAAATAGGGTAGGCTCCTAATAGGGGCCTACGGCCTAGACTACTTTAAGCCTAGCCTGACCTATTTGCTTCTCTTCTTTTTTATCGTTCGAGATGTCAATACTAGCTCACTACTCCTCTTTTGATTTATATCATTTGATGTGACATAAAAATTGTAGTAAGTTAATTTTAGTGATGCCCAAATGAAAATGATCCAAACAGGAGAAGTTTATCTCATTTTCTATAAGAAAAATAAGAGGTAAAATCTAGTTTTACAAGTCACATATCATGTTTGGTTGATTTTAAGAAATATATCTCCTTAGTGAATAAATAATTGATTTTTCTTATTCCTACTTGCTCAAATAATTGCTGGTACTAGATGTTATTTTCTTTCACTTACTAACTATTTTATTTCTTATGAGACTGAATCCTTAAACTTTTTAGACATAACGTAAGCATTTAAATAGGCTTGATGAATTATATATGGACTTAGATGCATATCCTTTAAGACTATATATATAAAGACCTACATTTTAAGTAGGCCTTTAAACAGGCTTTAGGCCTTCAAAAGGCCCAGGCTCAGGCCTAAAAAAAAGCCTACTCACAGGCTCAGTCCCAGGCTTAGGCTTTAGATTCCCGTCGCAGGCCCAAGCCTACTTAGTTAAAGCCTAGCCTAGCCTAGGGCACGGTCCCGGGCTCTATAAGTACTTAGAGAGGACTTACGAAATCGCCTACCAAAGGAGGAGTCTCATTGACGACAGAAGGGATCGAACCCACGACCCAAAAGCTTAGTCCTGGATCCCTTACTATCTGTGCCAACTCTGACGTTTTATCCACCAAAATGACATCAATCAAACTATATACCCCTGAAATCTTATCAAGCCCACTCCAACTAAAAATGAGTTGTATGAGTCATTTTTGCCCTATTAACTATGATTTCCTCTTTTAATAATAATTAATGCATTGATAAAAATTTGCAGCATATACCTAATTAATAGTTATTAAAAAATTATTTTCAAATATTAGTGATTTGCAATCTATAATGCTATATACATTTTTAATTAGAGATTGTGTTTAATAGTGATTGATGGATTGATGAAGACATTTTAAAAATTGTATTTTCATAATGGATTGATCTACAATATCTAATCTCATTTATATTTTTAATTACCGGTTATTAATTATTTGTAAATAGTAATCCTATTTATATTTGAAAATAAATTAAGTTGACTTATTGAAAATAATTAATAAATTTTGAATCAATGACATTTAAATTATTTTGAAAATACAATTTCTAAAAGAATCTTTATCCCATGTTTTCAAAGTTTCGAATCAGAACTCTAACAAGTGGGAGGCATTGCTAGAAGATTCCATAACTCTATTACCTACTATACTTTAAATTAATGGAGTATAATTTATCGTTTCTAGTGAATATATAATAATATTTTTCGATATTTTAATTTTAGACTTATTTTTAAGACTCTTTTTGACGCACTATTTAGTTTTTATATTTCCCTTCGTTTGGTTATTGCACTTGCTAATTTCCTACAAATTTCTTGCTATCTCTTCAATCTCAAGTGAGTCAACTACAATATATTTTCTTGTAATCAATTTCATTGTGACAATAATGCTTTGGAAGATTTCATCTTTAGCGATATTATGTTAAGTCCTAAATCCCCTTAATTTACAATTTGATTTATTATTATTGAATTATCTTGCGTTGAACTTCAATTATTTTTTCAATCCAAATAGAAATTTGTTATATTACTATATTTTTCTTTTTTTAAAAAAAATTAACATCTCATGGAAATATATGGCTTGAAAAAATTAACGAAGGTTTTTGGGGCGTATGCTTTATTTTCATTGGCATGCCAGTGTCATATGTCATGCTTTTTTGTATTATTAAAATTTATGTATATAGTTACCCAATTCCTTGCGTTTATTACTTACATAGAGAGAGGGTCACTTGATATGTGTAGTATAAGATCTCTCAATTTTGGGTTTCAATTTGGCCTCAAAGGAAGTTTATGGTAACTATTTCTCCTCCTTTCAAGATCTGAATATGTTTTAAATCATATAAGGTAAGAATCATAACAAAAAGAAACACAAGTTTTTTTTCTCTCCTCCCGTGAGAGCTTTTTCTCTCCTCTCCTCCAGTGAGAGCCGTTCCTCCATTGAAATTCTGATCATCGGTGAGCAGTTGCTTTGCTCTGGTCAAAATTTCTACGATCACACCGCCCTATACTCTGTTAGAGTTGAAACATAGAAAATGGAAATTGGCACGAAGAGCAGCGATACCAAGCGATCAAAGGAAGCCCACCTGAACTTGATCAACTCAACCAATGGCCGTAAAGGACGTGCACTTGTTGGGCGACTGGAAATTGACAAAGTGCTTAACAAAGGCATCGTGATTTCTATGATCAAGAAGGGATGGGGACTGGACAAAGGTATGTAAATTCATGAGATGATTGACAAAAATGCTTTTCTCTTCCGTTTTTCGAGACAGGAGGACTACCACCGAATCCTGAAGGGACGCCCGTGGTCCATACAAAGCGCCTTACTCAATATGCAACCCTGGGATGATTCCATCGTATTTCAGGAAGTAAACTTTGACTGGTGCCCATTTTGGATCCAATTCCATGGACTCCCACATGCAGCCTTTGACAATGAAAATGCCATAACTCTGGGCAATGCAGTGGGGAAACTTTTGCTATATGAATCTCCAAAGATACAAGACAGATTATCAAGAACTTTCATCAGAGCTCGTGTTCTCACAAACATACGTGATACCCTAAGCGCTGGTTTCTGGGGCCCTCGACCTCATCGGGATCCAATGTGGGTCACAATTCGTTATGAACGTTTGCAGAATTATTGTTATGATTGTGGGAGAATTGGACATGAAGCAAGGAATTGTAAGTTCCAAACTGAAAATTTAGAGGATGATACAACTGTTGCTCGGGTCGGAAATGGACTGGGAACGCCGCACTTGAAGACTATCAAGGAAGCATTGGTGGCGTATGATATGGACTGGGATGAATCAGCCTTACTGCAACGGAAACAGCCACCAGCAGCAAGCTAGTTCGTTAGCCGGAGGTTGGCCGGCGATACTCCCCAATATGGAAATGTCAACGAACAGGGCAGGGAATCCGATATTGTATTATCACAGGGCGTGAAATCTGGGCCTGAGAAAGGAAAAACAGGATCATTGAAATCTGTGGGTTCTCAACTCATTAATGCTGCCATTATTACTGAACCAATCACGGAATCACCAACTGATAGTCGTACCTCTAACGGTAAGAACCCAAGCCAGGCAACCGATGATATTAATGGGATATTAATGGGCAATATTTTAGGCAGGTTTTCAGGGCAAATAGAAGATACTCGAGCTGGGCAAAATCAAGAGGGAATCGGAATAACAGAAACTCCTTTCATCACGGCACCAATTCCGAAAACGCAGACTCGCCTACATCTTTCACCAGAATCTCGGCAAAAAACTGGGAAGGAGATTATGCTAGAAGATTTTCAAGGCCCGAAAGTCCAGGAGATCCCCATTGATCATAGTCCTGACCCCACGCTACTTTCCCGACACCCCTTCTACCGAGTTGAGTTTCCGGCGAATGATGTAGAGGACTCGACGGCCATTATTCCTTTCAATGGGTTATCCCCTGTATCTGCAGTAACTACTGGGCTCAATAAGATTAACTTAAAACGCCACCTAGACCCACTGGAGGATGATCATTCCTTTAATCCAACCAAGAAGTGCCTTCTCTTTCTAGAACCAGCTCCAGCAAATCAGTTGGTCACTCTCCCTCACAAAGTCAAAGATGGACCCCCACGTGGGAACATGAGAAAGCTGAAAAATTCCATGAGGGGCAAAAAGAGTAAGCACAATGAAAAAAAGGTGGCAGTGAATATAAAGAGAGAACCAGGTCAATCAAGAGCACAAGAATATGGCGATCCTAATACTACACATAATAATCCTGATGTTGCTAATGCTTTTAACTCCCCTCTACACGCCGATGGCTGTCACCAAAAGCCATCGATTCACCATGAGTCTATTATATTGGAACTACCAATGGTTAGGGGTTCCCTTGTCCTTTAAGAACCTAAAGGAGGTTTGTAATAAACAAAAACCTCATATAGTCTTCATCATGGAGACTAAGAAGAAACATTAATATGTAAGCAAAGTTCGACAACGATGTGGTTTTGAGGAAGAATGGATAGTTGAGCCAAATGGTAGAAGTGGTGGACTTGCCTTGTTTTGGGACAAAACAACTACAGTGAACATTTTATCCTCCTCTAGTAATGTAATTCATACTTTTGTGTTTGATCCAACATCTACTCTTCCCCAATACATTACTTTTGTTTTTGGGCCACCAACAGAGAGTGATAGACTTGTAGTTTATATGAGCATTACAAATTTTTCCCATCAAATAACTAAAAGCTGGATTTGCTTGGGAGACTTCAACGATATCATATCTCACCAGGAGAAGCAGGGAGGAAATCCAAGGGCCATCCGGAAGATCTTGAATTTCCAGAAGTTCATATATGATTGTTCGCTTATTGATTTGGGGTTCCATGGTTCGAGGTTTACTTGGTGTAACTGCAGGCAGGATGAGGCAACCATAAGAGAAAGAATTGACCGGGCTATGGGCAATGATATTTTTTGTCATAACTTTCCTCTTGTTCAAGTCTTCCACATTGATCCTCTAGGATCCGATCACCATATGTTGTTTGTGAAATTTATGCACGTTTCTTCTAATAAAATAAAACTATTTAGGTTTGAGGATTACTGGACTGCTCACAATGATTTTATGTAGGTTGTTCATGATAGTTGGGAAGTAGGAGCTAATTTGACTAACCATGCTATAATTCAGTTTGCTCTTACTCTAAATAATTGCAAGAAATATCTTTTAAATTGGAGCAAAAAGAACTTCCCAAATCGTAAAAAGATTATTGAAGCCCTAAACTCTTGCCTGGCTACCATTAGACAGGGATATCAAAATGACAGCAGCAAAAGAGAAGAGGCGGCCCTTATCAGTAAAATTGAAGAACTGATGGATCAAGAAGAAAAGTACTGGTGGCAACGTTCTCGCATTTCATGGCTCAAGTTCGGGGATAAAAATTCAAAATTCTTCCACCTCACTACCCTAATCAAGAGAAAACAAAACTCAATATTAAGCATCAAGAATGAAAATGGCGTGTGGATTAGTGATAAAGGTATCATCAATACTATTTTCACAGACTATTTCACTAACATTTTCTCCTTTTCAAGGTCTAGATCCCTTTCTACAGTCCTAGATTCAGTAGAGGTAAAAATTGATGAAGCATCAAATGATTTCCTTCTCCACCCGATTACAAGAGAGGAAGTTCGCCTTGCAACTTTTGAGTCGGGAAGTTCAAAAGCGCTGGGCCCGGACGGATTCCCAGATAAATTCTACCAACACTCATGGGAGGAGGTGGGGGACTCAATCGTTAAAATGGTAAAGGATTTCTTTGAATTTAATCTCCCTCTGGATGATATTAATGGGACTAACATCACTCTTATCTCAAAAATAGATAAGCCTGAAGCAGTATCTCATTTCAAACCTATTGGCCTTTGTAATTTTTCATATAAAATTATTTCGAAAGTTTTGGCCAATAGAATGAAAAGTTGTCTTGATAAATGCATATCCCCCTATCAAAGGGCCTTTGTTCTAGTACGGTTAATCTAGGACAATATTATCATAGCCCATGAAGTGTTCCATTATCTAAGGCGAAAGAAAAATGGAAAAAAATTTGAATTTGCTTTAAAAATGGACATGAGTAAGGCTTATGATAGGGTTGAGTGGGATTTTTTGAGAAATATATTGATCAAATTTGGTTTCTCCTAAAAGTGGGTCAGCCTTGTTATGAATTGTGTGGAATCTGTTCACCTTAACTTATGTATTGCAGGAGAGAAGATCGCTTCGATTAATCCGGGGAGAGGGCTCCGACAAGGAGACCCATCATCTCCTTACCTTTTTATCTTATCTCTAGAAGCCCTCTCATGCATGATTAACAAGGCTTTATCACAGGGACGGCTAGCTGGGATTAAACTCAATAATTATTGCCCAGTATTATCACATAGTTTTTTCGCAGATGATGCCTTGTTCTTTATGAATGCAAATACCCAGAATTGTCATGTCTTAGCAGATATCCTGCATCAATATTGCTTAGCATCAGGCTAGTCAACAAATTTGGAGAAATCTAGCGTTGTATTCTCAAATAATACCCCACAACCACTCAAGAAGGAGATTTGTGACATCCTTGGTATTGGTGAAAGCATGGATCAAGGCAAATACTTGGGCATCCCTAGTGTATGGGGAAAGACCAACCATCAGGCGCTAGCATATGTTCGGGAAAAGATAAGCAAAAAAGTACTTGGGTGGAGTTGCAAACACTATCATTTGCTGGGAGAGAAATCATGATCAAAGCTGTCATCAATGCTATCCCAATCTTCCCTATGACATGCTTTAAGTTTCCAACCAAAACCTGTAAAGATATCAATAGCCTGGTGTCAAATTTCTAGTGGGAGGGTCAAAACAAAACTCATTGGATAGATTGGCATAAACTTACGCGACCAAAGACTGAAGGGGGCATGGGTTTCCGTGATTTCACAAAGTTTAATGATGCTCTACTAGCAAAAACAGCTTGGCGCCTAGCTCAAAATCCAAATGACCTATGGGTAAGGGTACTTAAAAGTCTTTATTTCCCTAATAATGTTTTTTTGGATGCAGTTAAGGGACATAGAGCTTCATGGTGCTGGTCTAGCATTCTAGAAGGGAGGGACTTCATTAAAAATGACTTATGCTGGCAAATAGGCAATGGGGAGACTGTACGTATTTGGAAGGACAGATGGATTCCAGAGCTACCAAATCGATGCTTGTCTACCGAGGACGAAAGGCTATCAAATTCAAATCACCTTGTCAGCTCCCTAATTGACGTAGATAGCAGGAGTTGGGACCTTACCCTGATCAGACAAGATATTGATGACCAGACAAGGGAGGCTATTACATCCATCCCACTACCTCGGAGACCCAGAGAAGACCGACTGATGTGGACGCCAGCAAAAAATGGAATTTACTCAGTAAAGCTTGGCTTCTATATCTCAATGGATAATCCCACGACGCACTCCCAGCCCCCTGGAAACTCAATCTTGATATCAAGTGAGGTTTGGAAAAAAAAACCTGGAGAATTAAAGCCATCCCAAGAGTGCTAAACTTCATATGGAGATCCTTGTCTAATGCCATAGCTACCAATGATGCTCTTGCAAGAAGAAGGAAAGGCCCCACAGATGAATGCTGCATCTGCCACAAAGCAAAAGAAACCCAGGAGCATCTATTCTTTCATTGTCATTGGGCACGTTGTGTTTGGTTTGCGTGTAGACTATCCATCATGAGTGATCTTGGCAATATCTGCAATTTTAAACATTGGTGGATCGAGCTTTTGAACCCCAAGTGTCCAATGAACGATCATGATATTGCATTCATATATGCTGGCTGTTATGGTTCATCTGGAAGGGCCGAAATGAGTATGTGTTCAATGGTGTTCAACCAGATCCCAAGGTTGTGATAGAGAATGCAAGTCAGGCCCAAATTACTCATTGGAATGCAAACTATCCGATAAGCACTGTAAAGGAAGACTCTCAGCCACCTAAACCACCGATCAGATGGAAGCCGCTAGACGTCCATATGCTAAAAATAAATCTGGATGGTGCCTTTCAGGACTTTCCCGCTTCAGCTGCAATCGGTATGGTTTGACACGATCATTGGGGCCGTATGCAGTGGGCATTTGTTGATAAAGTCAAATCCATCTCAGCCTTCATGACTGAAGCACTAGCATTAAAGAGAGCCTTGATGATTGCTCAAGATCTGGGTAATAAGAATATCTTATTCGAGACTGATAATCAACTGCTTGTGCGCTGTGTGGAAAATGCTCAACAGGACCTTTGTGAATGGCAGTCACATGGTATCATAGATGATATCCTCTATGCTCTTAAGTCTGAACCTAGCTTTTTTGTTCACTTCTCTTCTCGCCAGGGGAACCAAGCAGCAGATTGGCTAGCTGCATCTACTAATAAGGGGGTGTGTCCAATTGGATGGGTAGAAATACCCTTAGCTCCTTTGTCCAAGTTGCTGGAAGAAGACACAAAGGGCATCAAGTGTCAGCGGGAATCAACCGTGTCACAACCTAGAAACATCGATCCAGGATGACCTGCTGTTACAGCATCGGTGTTTATTTGGAGGGTAGCTCCAGTAGAGTTTTAATTTAATTATTTAGTTAGCCATGTTGTCTCATTCTGCTTTCCATTTGCGTATGTTGAATTCCTTGTATGCATGTTCTCTGAACGGTTGTATTTGTTTTAAGTTCCCATCATGAATGAATATAGTTTCGAAGTGTTCAAAAAAAAAGAAAAAGAATATGTTTTAAATCTATAGTGTAATTAATATGGGTTTTCAATTTTTTGTTGCTTCTTTTCCCTTTTTTTTTTTAATGTTAAAACTGTGAGATTTCTAAAAATAAAAATCTCTTATTATAATATTATCCATCCATATTTTTAATTTCATGCACATGTAGATATAAAAATGGGAAAATTCCAAATAAATGACATTTGAATTTGTGAAACCCCAGAAGTCCAATGAATTTGTAAAAAGACTCAGAAGTGACAAGGACCTATGAGAGATATGCACATTCGGATGAAATTACTTTTTTGCCCTTTGTTTTATTTTTTTTTTAAAAAAAGAAATACCCCACGTCGAAGGGCTGCCATCCGCCACCGCCGCCAGCGGTCAACCGTAGCTAGGCGGGAGTGGCCCGCCGCCGTCCGCCAAAGGCCGGTTGCCGCGGACCGCCGGCGGTCAGCCGACGGTGGGCGTGGGGAGAATTCTTTTTTTTTTTTCTTTTAAAAAAAAGAAGAAACTAAGGGCAAAAAGGTAATTTCACCTGAATTTGCATATCCTTTGTACGTCTTTGTCATTTCTGAGTCTTTTTATAAATTCAAATGTCATTTATTTAGAATTTTCCCCAGAAAAATCTCCCGGCAAATTTTCAGCAACACATCCCACGTCACTTGTAACTGTATGATGATAGCAGACCAGCCTTCATTACTAATTTTGATGTCACGGTTATATTTGGATTATCGTTTTGCCTCATAAAACATGTGTTGAGTAAGGAAAAGTTAGTTGAAGCATAGGATATATAAGGAAAAAAGCATTAAATTTTAGTTGGGCGCGCCTCCTTTTTAATAAAATAAAGGCTAAAGAATAGTTTTAGTCTTCTAGGTTTTATATAAGGCATACTTTTAGTCCTTTAACTTTATAAAGTATACATTTGATCCTAAAACGCTAACACCGTTAATATTGCTAACGGAAAATGTTAATGTGACGAACTCAAGTGATGACTAATATCATTTAATTAAACAAATTTTATATATTCTTCAATTTACCCATATTTTAAATTTAAATTTAATAGCATTTAATTATACGATCATCACATAAGTTTACACCGTCATCGCTTGAATTTGTATTTTCTGTTAGTAAAATTAACAGGGTTAAAATTATAGGACTAAAAGTATACTTTATAAAGTTAAGGGACCAAAAGTATATCTCATGTAAACTTAAAGGACTAAAAATATATTTTAGCCTAAAATAAATTAAGAAGACCGAATAACTTTATGTTTGCAAAATTATATTAAGAAATCAAAATAAATTAACTAAGTGATTTTTGGTATTTAATATTTTCTCAATAATATATTAATTCTTCTTTATGAGATGGGGAGAAAAGGCCAGAGATGAGAACATATTGAGAAACCAAATGTGGGGTGTAAAAACTAATTTATTCTTCCTCCAAAATGTGCTAATGAAAAATTATAATGTCGTTATTAAATGATCATATGACCATATGGCTGAAATTGAATCGTTAACCATTGCTGAAAATCAATGAAATTTTGAGCAAACAATTTAAACTAAGAAGCACCCAAACTAAATGGGGAGAGGAAATGCCACTACGCACCAATTTATCATGGTGTGAATGCCAATATATATTTTTTTTTCCAACATTAATTTTCAATAAAAAGGCCAAATTTGGTTTTAAATATTTAATACTATCATTTATTTTTGCTCTACTAGCATGAAAAATTTACCCAAAAAAAAGTTCCATTAATACGTATCCAGCAAACCTTACATTTATCAGATAATTATCCGAAAAAAAAAACAGAAAACTTATATAGATAAGTCAAACTCTTGTTTCCTAACATTCTATCGAACAGGTGTAATATTTATTTATTTTACAAGAGAGGAGGATCTACATGAAGAGAGGAAGACAAGATATGGAGTCTATACAAGTTTCATCAAGACATCATCGGTGTGTGTATCTTTCAAATATATTCTTAGACCCAGGAAGAAAAAAAAGGTATGGCCTTAATTCGACAAATAAAACGCCTTGCCAAGGTTCTTCTGAGCTCTACATTTCCAAAAACAAATCAATTGACAAGTAAATCCAGAAAATGGTTCTGAACGAGTCTGCAGCAATGTCTTCGGCTTGTTGTTACGAGGAACAAACCATCATCCAACCTTAAAACTTGCCTGTAGTAGTAGTTCAAGGCTGCCTTCTCACTTGATAACCTATGAACACCCAATCCCCTCTGAGTACTTCATTTCTTTCTTTGTGGCTCAGTACACAATGCTCCCACTAGTTAGGATTTGAAAAGAAATAGATGCACACAACCTTATCCTTGCAATGAGAGAAATTGTTCTCAGGATTTATACCCATGACCTCCAAATCACATAATAGCAACCTTACTATTACTATGAGACTGACCCTCCCTCTAAATACTTCCAAGCAATGATATTCATAGCTAAAATTGTTCAGGTTTGAGCCCAAAAGCTTGTCAGGATCTATGCGCAATATCATTTCTCATGAACCAAATACCATCCAAAGCTGCAATGACTAGCTTTGAAAAGTATTCAAGGCGGCCTGTTCTTTCCATCTCGACACAACCAGAGGAAAAAACTGATTCATAGTATCTTCTTGTTGAAATGAGTCAACGCAAGATAGAGAAGTGAACCAAATAACCTTAGTAAGACTGAAGTCACATTGACAAAAGACATGATTTCCCAAAAGCAATAGCCATGATTCAATTTTGTTGCAGTGGCTTTCCTGATCGCTCGATTAAATAGATGGTGAATATTCACTAACCAGAATTGAACAATCTCATTTTAAGTGACCTGCGGAGGACATGTATAAAAATCACGCAGGGAAGCCAGACACTTGGAGAGGATCTGAATCATTAAGAGACTTCAATAATCAAATAGGATGCGTGAAGTAAATAGCACTGAAGTTTATCATGATATCATCTAACATGCTGCTTTATCCAGCTCTATCAAACTATATCCTGGAGTTTTTTTCAACCCTTTATCCTTTGCCATGGCTCTTAATTGGGCAGCTTCATCCCATTTTCCCTTCTCAGAAAATATGTTTGACACCAGAAACTGTAAACTTGAGTTATTCGGTTCCGGTTGTAACATTTGCTTCACAATAACCTCACCTATCTCTGTATCACCATATAATCTGCAAGCAGAAAGCAAAGAACACAATGCTGAAGAATCTGGGGTTGAGGGCATGATTTTAACCAAACTGTATGCCTCTTTAAGTAGTCCAGATCGGCTCAATAAATCTACCATGCATGAATAATGAATTTCACTTGGAACTATGGAATATTCCTCCACCATGGTCTTGTAAACTTGTAGACCATCTTCTACCGATCCTGAATGACTGCAGGCAGTGAGTATTGATGTAAAAGTTACTTCATCAGGTCTAACTCTGGCTGATTTCATTTGTTCAAAGAGTTTTAAAACCTCAGCACAGTTTCCATGAATCCCATATGCAGCTATCATTGCATTCCATGTTGTAACACAGCGATCTACCATTAGGTCAAACATACATCTAGCTATGTCTTTTCTACCGCAATTGGCATAAGCAGTAAGCAGAGAATTTATTACAAATAACTCTCTACCAAGCAAACCTTTGTAAATCAGGCAGTGAACTTCCTTGACAGAACTTAGAATTCCAAGAACAGACAATGCCTGAATCAGACTTATCAAAGCAATAGAGTCAAGTTTTAAATTTTCTTTTTGCATCAAACGAAATAAAACAATAGCTTCATTGTGGTGGCCATGGTAAACATAGCCTCTCATCATTGAAGTCCATGAAACCAAGTCCCTATACCTTACGCAATCAAAGGCTCTCCTAGCATAAAGCACATGCCCACAATTAGTGTATGTGTTAATTATTTTATTCACAATTTCCACATTCACAAGAAATCCATGCCTCAGTAGATACCCATGGATGGACCTAGCCATCCAAAATTCTCCCAAGTTTGATACAGCAGAAAGTAAATTCAGATATGAGCCAACATTTGGCCGAATGCTTACTTTGACCATTTCATTAAAAGCATTTATAACATCCAAAGGTAATTCATTTTGGAGAAAACCGGCCATCATAACATTACACAGAATAACATCCTTATTCCCCAGGCTTTCAAACATTCTTCTAGCTTTAGTTACATCAAATCTAGAGTACAGATCAACCAAAGCAGTGTGAGCAACCAGATCAGGTTCTATCCCCATGCGTATCATGTAACCATGGATACTCTTCCCTTGAAGCAAATACTTTAAATTAGCGCAAGACAAAATTGCATTGGCTAAGGTTAACAAATCAGGCAAAATATTTTCATGCATCATTTGACAGAAAAGTTTGAATGCTTCAAAATGTTGTCCCATCTGAAGATAAGTGGCAATCATAGTATTCCATGAACCAACCCTTCTCACATCCATCTTACCAAATATTAAAGCAGCCGTTTGTGGGTTCCCACATTTGTGATACATATCCATGAGGCTTGTTTCAAAAATCTCATCTGACATGCCAATTCCTTGTCTAATGGCATAGCCATGGATTGCACAACCTTGTTTTAGCGCTCCCAATTGAACTGCTGCCTGAAGCAGGCTCACTAACGTCACTCGATTTAATTGCAGCTTTTGCCTCTGCATTCTACGAGAAATCTGAAAGGCCTTATAAGCACTGAGGTTACATTGAGCATAAGCAGAGATGATCGATGTATATGCCACAAGATCTTTGTCAATAATTTCATCAAACACCTTAGAGGCACTTTCCAAATCATTAGCTTTAGAATACAACTTAATAAGAGAACTACCCACAAAACAGTCCCCGTTTAGATTGAACTTGAAGGTATCCACATGAACTTTTTTCCCAAATTCAAACTCCTCAAGATCAGCACAACTTCTCAAAATAACAGTAATTGCTGAACCACCTAAACCAATTTTCTGACACTTCAACTCCAAATATCGAATGAGGACTTCTTTAGAGTTGCCAGCCCTACAATACCCAACAAGTAACGAATTCCAAAGAGAAAGATCGCTATTAATAATTCTATGAAGAACACATCGAGATTCATCTACTAGGTTAAATTTAGCATAGCAATGCAAAAGCTTAGAGCCCAATAAATTGCAATTTTCAAGTCCACAAATAGTAATTCGAGCATGCAATTTCCTCAAGGAAAGTACTTCTGAACAGTTATCCAAGAAGGAAGCAAAAAGATTCTCTGAAATATCTGTGGAACCATAACACAATACTTTGCTCTTCATTGTACAGAAAATCTTACTCTGAATCCTGGTGAACTGAAAAATGTTCCCACGGGCTAACATGGATAAACCATATGTTGTAACATTCATATTCAAGAAAGAATAATGTGCTTTCACACACTGTATCTATCACTAGCCTGCAGGTGCAATCGAGAATCCTCTGTGACCACTGCTAGAACCATAGGATGATGGATTTCGCTCAACTACTCCACCCAATACTAATTTAGTCCATTCTTCAGGAAATCGGCGAATTTAGCCAAGGATCCTACACATCAGATTTGATGAAGCTCACTGACACCAGAACTACTTTCATTTTTGATTTAAAAAGACTCAAAAGTGACACCCATGACCACATTTTAGATTCTGAGGAGAATGACAGAAGCATATACTTACAATCTGGAGAAGCCAGACTTTCTCAAAGATAAATGCAAATGAGGAGTTTGAACAAGAATCTCACTAGAGCAAGAATCAGTCATGTACATACTTCTCTGCTTATCGGGATCAAAACTTTGGGAGGGCAGCCCTGGCTTATCATCAATTCCCTTTAGCATTTCTATAAGGTGTAGCAGCCAGCTCAACAGATCTAACTAATGACATGGTTTGTCTTCGAATGGGTTGTCCGCATAGAATGTTAGTCCGTATCCAAAAATACATCACATATATTAGCCAGGAAAATATTAAACAAATTATACAATCAGATTAACCAATGGGCTAGTCACTTTAAGAAATTATAATGCGGGTTTATTACATATCTTGCTGAACCGTCTAAGCTATCTGACTTCAGATGAGAAATGAAAGAAGAAGCAAGAATCTAGAACGGTCTAATCTCTTGTCTCTTGAAATTTATTCCCTCTGTATCCCCCGTTTCAATTATCCGTTAAACCACAGGAATTCTTATCAAAGCAGAAGAAAAGAAATCCACAAACCCATCGTTATTTTGATTTGAGGCATTTTGACCAGAGAAAAGCAGAGAACGAGACGATGATAGTATGGCAGCGACTTGAGGGTCTTGACTTAAGCAGTAGAGCAAAGAAGAATCAGATGATGAAGAAAATGCACTGCAAGGACGGAGGGACGGCAAAAGGTTCGGTTTCTCTCCGCGGCTTTCTTCTCAGCGGCCCTCAGAAGCACAGCATCATATCCGTCCAATTGATCTTAAGGCTTAGAAAAAGACACATGATGCAGCCATCAGAAGCAACGTCCTATTTTTTGAAGTTGTCATATAATAGATCTTCACAAATTTCAATCACACAAGATGAATCACCCTCCATTCATAAAGCTGCGGAGCTTCTCCATCTCCTAGAACGTCACCGCGCAACCTCCATTGACGAAAGGGAATAGAGAATGAAGGCGGACATAGAGACGGGGCGAACGGTGAAGAAGAGAACCAAAGCTCTGAATTTCCGTCATCGGCCGGACCAGAAGAGAAGGGTTATTAGTTCTCAGATCGGCAGGGATTCTGGAGAAAAGTAGCATTGAAGGACGGTTAAGATTATAACACAATGGGCGGTGGATACACAATTTTAACAAGTAGATGATGTGTCTCTTGCGCCCTGTTTGAATCGAAGAAAATCGAGGGAGGGAAAAAGAAAATTGGAATTTTCCAGTGACAGCGACTGTTTGGATTGAATTTCCCTTGGAAAATATTTTCCTTCCACACGCCATTCTCCCATGTTTAAATGAAAATGGGTTCTCATAAAAAATGGTGGCAAGCCATTTTCCAGTGCCACCTAAAGTGCACTTTGCCTTGATCAGATGATAGAAAGAGAAGGGAGTGATGACGGGGAGAGCAAGAGAGAAAAGACAATGACAACAAGGAGAGGAAGAGAGACAAGAATGAGTTTAATCAACTGAAAAAGATGTTTAGATATGATATAAATAAGTTTGAGAGTGATTAAGAGTAGATAAAAAATGACCCATAAAGCAAAAAAAAAAAAAAAGTTGCAAAGTCAGAACCGGTAAACATTGACAAAAAAAATTGCAGAGACAAGTTGTTGCTCGAGCAGCAGCGTTCTACTCGAGCAGGGTGGTTGCTCATGTGTTTGTTTGGAATGCGGGTGAAAAAAATGTAACTATAATTTTTTAATAGCCCTTAAAATATGTTATGGATAAAAATGTAATTTTCCCTTATTTTCCTACTTATTTTCTTTCAACCAAACAAAAATTTTCCAATCCAACCATTTTCTTTTCCACTCTAAACCAAACACATCAACGTAAAATATTTTCCCTTCCATTCATTTCTTTTTATTTCCATTCCTTTCCCTTCCTTCCTATTCTTTGATCCAAATAGGGCCTTAGATTGGATATGAGAGTGCATTGAGGGAGATTCATTAGATTTTGAAATCGGGATTTTCACATATTTCTTTGGTATATAGTAATATTTGGGGGAAAAGACAGAAGAAACTGGGAAAATCAATGAAAGACAGGATCGTGAATTTCAAGAATAACTAAGTATCCTTCAATTTTACTTGAGAAATTAGGAAAAAAAAAAAAAGAAGAAGGAGATCTTGGAGCTCTGAGCGGCTCTATTTATGATTATAATATATATATTAATAACTCAAATATTTTTGTTGACAACTTTTACTTGAGAAATTCATAAAAATATGCGAGACCACCAGAATTCCAGTGACTAGTCATTGGTATTGGAACTCTGGCGGTGCTAAAGTTCTAAAGGCTGGCAAAAGGGGGTGTGGAGAATTTTTTATTTTATTTTTATTTTTATTTCTTTTAAGTAAGAGTAGTTTGGTAATCAGGAAAATTCCCGTAAAAGAACTTTTAAAAAATCAAAAGACAAAAAGTTATTTTGAATATTCATAATGTCAAAAAGGTGTTAGGGTCTGATTCGTCTTTTTCAAAATTAAAAGCAAATGACAAAATTGTCCCTCATAGTTTAATTTTTACTTTGATAAAATTAATTATGAATACTTTATTCGAATTTGTGAAACTTTTATCAGAACTTATGAAACCCTTATTACATCTTGTGAATTTTGATTTTCAACTTATGAGATTTTTAAGGAAGTTGTAAAATTTATTTGATAACTTGTGAAAACCTTGCCCAAGCTTTTGAAACATTTATCAAATCTTGTAAATCAAAATTTGCAACTTGTGAAATTGTTTAAGGAAGTTGTGAAATTATTTTGAAAACTTATGAAAACCTTGTCCGAACTTGTAAAAACTTTAGCAGAACCTGTGAAACCCTTACCGGATTTTGTGAATCAAAACTTGAAATTTAATTTGTGAAATTCTTTAAGGAAGTTATGAAATTATTTTGAGAACTTATGAAACCCTTATCAAATCTTGTGAATTCAAATTGGCAATCTATGAAATTCTTTAAGTGAAATTCCGAAATTCTTTTAAGAACTCATGAAAACATTATTCGAATTTGTGAAGCCCTTATCAGATCTTATTAATTTTGATTTATAACTTGTTAAATTTTTATGAGAAATTGTGAAAACCTTACCTAAATTTATGAAATCCTTTAATAGAACTTGTGAAATCACACATTCCTCTCTGTTCTTTATTTTAAATATAGAGGGATAGTTTTGTCATTTCCTTTTAATTTTGAAAAGGACAAATCAGGTCCTAATATCTCTTTAGTATTATAAATATTTAAAATGCGTTTCTGTCTTTTGACATTTTTTTAAGGGATTTTCTTTAGGTAATTTCCCACATTTGTCCAAATTTTAAATCATTCAATTTGGAAATATTGAAATTCACCACCCCTATTTGTCTTTTATATATTTTGATGGATTTAGCTCCCATTCTCTTCCTTTCCCATTCACTTCTCATCATCTTCTTCACCTCAGCCGTTGGATTGAAATTGGAATAGTTCAGATTTAATTTTTTATAAAAAAATATTAAATTATTTAAAAATAAATTTTTATAAAAGATGAAATCTGAACCATTCAGATTTCAATTTAACGATTGAAATAAAGAAGAGAATGGGAAGTGAATGGGAAGACAAGAGGATGGTAGCCAATCCCATATTTTGACAGTATTTTTCTGCCTTTTTCCCTAATATTTATCTATTTTATTTAAATATAGTCCCACTCATGAATAAATTTCAAATTCATATTATTTATTTGAATATAATTAAGGTTTAAAGGCATAAACATTTTTTCTATCTTAATCACATAAAAGTGAGTGGGTTCCACTAATATTTTCTCTTTCTTCTCTTTATAATGGGACCCATTCACTTTTATGTGATTGAGGTAGAAAAAATATTTTTGTCTCAAAGGCAGAAACATTAAACCTATATAACTATCTTTAATTTTTTAAATTTCATATTTAATATTTCTATTTTGAATTTATAATTTATCTAAAGATAGGCCTAATGCTTAATTTACCCCTTAGGTAAGATATGATCAAGTAAAGAGATAAGAAATATTGACAACAGAGAAATTTTTTTAACATTAAATAATTATCGTTTAATTTTGATTTCTTGAACCTTATTGTTTATTATATATATATATATATATATATATATATATATATATATATATATATATATAGCCTTATCCGTTTTAAGTGAGGGTAAAAGTACAAAAATACACATGTTCTTTTTTCGGTGCAAAATTACACATAAACTTTCAAAATTGGGCAAAAATATCATCGCCGTCATATTCACTTAACATACATTACTTTTGCAGTAGGCCCCACATTATCAAAAGAAATAAAAATGCCCAATTGTTTTAATTTACTTTATTGCCCTCCTTTCCCTCTATCAGTCGCTCATAACTATCCTTCAAGCAGCATTGATCTTCCTTCTCCGGCTACTGCTTGTGCTGTTGTATGTGCAGGCTTTCTCTCTCCCTCAGATCCCAACACCAACTCAATGAACTTATATCCGAAAAACTCCGTAGAACGCGCAATCTTAAGAAAAACTCGGTTTCATCTCTCTCACTTTGATCCCACCGCACGATTCAAAATTCTTTGGTTTAATGGTTGACAAATCGTCAAGTTTAGCTTATCGGCGACATGACCTCATCTGATGGTGAAAATTTTGAGTTACGACAACTGGTTATGAAAAACAGTCGTGGAAACTCAGTTTCGAGGACTGATTTATCAAAAACAGCCATGGAAACTCAAATTTCTGGTCGTGAAAATTTTGAGTTTCTCCACGACTGGTTTTGAAAAACCAGTCGTTGTAAGTTTTGACGATTGTTTTTTCACCAGTAGTGGAAATTCAAAATTTTTGCGACCAAAATTTTGATTTTCCACAACTGTGTTTTCCAAACCAATCGTCGAAACTCAAAATTTTGGTCGTGAAAATTCTGAGTTTCCATGACTGGTGAAAAAATAGTCGTCAAAACTTACGACGACTCATTTTTCAAAACCAGTCGTGGAAACTCAAAATTTCCACGACTAAAATTTTTGAGTTTCCACAACTGGTTTTGAAAAACTAGTCATCGAAATTTACGATGACTAGTTTTTCAAAACTAGTCGTCGTAACTCAAAATTTTCACCACCAAATGAGATCGTGTCACTGATGAGCCAAACTTGACATTTGTCAACTATTAAACTAGAGAAGCTTGAATCGTGCACCGGGATCTGAGGGAGAGAGATGAAACCGAGTTTTTCTTAAGACTGCGTGTCTTGTGGAGTTTTTTCAGATATGAGTTCGTTGAGTTGGTGTTGGGATCTGAGGGAGAGAGAAAGCCTGCACATACGACAGCATGGGCAGTAGCCAGAGAAGGAAGATTGGTGTTGATTGAAGGATGGTTATGAGCGATTGATAGAGGGAAGGGCATTTTTATATCTTTTCATAAGTGGGGCCTATTGCAAAAGTAACGTGTGTTAAGTCAATTTGACAGTGATGATATTTTTGCCTCAATTTTGAAAGTTCATGTGTAATTTTGCATCGAAAAAAAAACATTTGGTGCTAGGCGCTCCTCAGGATAAAGCACATATATATTTTTGCACCTTTAACCTTTAAGTTAAACCAAAATGAATGATAATTAACATACAACTTTTTAAACCAGTTTATTCTTCGATACCGTATAATCACCAATTTGTCATTATTATTTTATCATAAAACTGTTTCTATAACTAAAGAAAAAAGAAATTTAATTAATGCTAAAAATTAAATAATTAAAGAATACATATCACAAATAAATTTTTAATTATAAAATTTTTTTATAGCAATAATACAAACAGTACTGTATATGATGAAAATATTTTATATATGCAATTCAAAGCGACACAGTGGGCACATATGACCTATATTTAGCCATTTTACAATGCAGTTATTATGAAAAAAATGGTCACAAGGCAAAGCAGAAATGTCACCTCGCAAAATCTTCTAAGCAAATACTACATTGACATGCCTTTATTTTGGAACAAGATTATCTTATTATCTTATTTTTATATCATCCCCCGTAAGGTTATCTAAATCATTGATTTGACTTAATCTTCAGGAGAGAGAATGTGGACAGTTATATCAAATGTATATTTCAGATTTAAAGTTGATGAGAGAGACAATGAAAAAACGCCAATGAGAGAATCCAAATCTCTTTATTTCCTCATGGGACATCTTCATCTTCTTGAGTGATGCTATAACATCATCTGCTGTTGGAACTATGAAGAAATGTTGCATGGATTGCTCTATTATGACTTGATTGATTTCTGTTGACTCTGGATCATTATTAGCATTCATCATATATTGTTTGTTATCGTCAAAAGATCGTGTAATTATGGATGGTTCCATGGCACCCATCATGTATTCATTGTCTTCATGTAGTGCAATAGTTTGAAGATGAAAATACCAAGTTACTAAGCCTTGATCAGAAATATCAACATGAATATTCACAATTAGAGGTATTAAGCAATGATAATAATTAGCACATGAAATCAAATTTATCTTTATGAAGTGTTTCAATCTCCATGGTTTATTCAAATAACACTTTATGAAGTTTTTCAATCTTCATTATTCACCATGTCTTATGAAGAACTAATTCGAGATGTTCCAATGTTTCTGTGAAGAAACATAGCTAACTATCTTTATGAAAAATGATATTGAGTTATTAGCTTCTGAAATCAAACCTATCTTCCATCAAGTCTTCAAAAATCACAGTAGAAGAGGATGCCATGATTGTTAGGTGAATGAGAGGGTTCCTTTTGTTTGTTGAGGTGGAAAATATTAATTTAAATTTCTCTTAAACAATGATGGATTTATGAGGAAAACACTACTAGAAAATTCATTTTTTGCAGCGGAATTTTTCCGTCGCAAAATAATTTTGCGGCGGAAAAGTGTCCGTCGCAAAAAAAGCCCTCACAAATCAGTTTTGTGACGGAAAAAATGCATTTTCCCTCGCAAAATTCAAATTTTGCGGCGGAAAAATTTTCCCTCGCAAAATCTCAAATTTTGCGAAGGAAAACAACTTTCCCTAGCAAAATGTAAATTTTTGCGAGGGAAAAATTTTCCCTCGCAAATTTGAATTTGCGAAGGAATTATTTTCCCCCTCGCAAAATTCGAAATTTGCGGCGGAAAAATTTTCCTTCGCAAAAATTCACATTTTGCGAGGGAAAACAATTTTCCCTCGCAAATTGGCAGATTTTGCGAGGGAAAACCTTTCCCTCGCAAAATTCTAAATTATTTAAAAAAATAAAAAAAATCCGAAAAAACAAAAAAATTCATAAAAAATGTAAAAAAATTAGAAAATAAAATAAATTGTATATCATAAAAATAAAATATAATGTTCCAAAATATTACGAGTCTACATTGCAAAAACAAAATATTACAAATATAATGTTCCAAAATAAACTAAAAAAACTCTAAATAATAGCAGTCTGGTCATCGTCACCATCAGGAGGCAGCTCCGTACCCTTGCCCTTCGATAGGGATTAGAGAAGTGCTCGCATCTCTCTAAGCATCTATCCTTGCTCCCTCATTGTCTGTTCTAATTCCTTTACCCTATTATCTTCTGCAAAACCAACATTACAAAGTCAATTTATTTATCCTACTTCAATTTATTTGTCCTTCAAGACCACTTCTACTACTGCCGTATAATATATAAATAGATTTCATTCATTTGTGTTTTCATTTCTTCAACATTTTTACACATAAACCTTTAAAAAATTTCAATTTATTATCCAACTCATATACATCATACAGCAGAATCCAAAAGAAATCTAATTTCATTCTATAGGTAGGCAAAATAAGAATATTTTGTATAATTAATTCATATAAAATAATATTTGTATTTTTTATCCCTTTCATTTTGATAATGTTTTCAAGGAATAATATAGCAATTTTTTTTTTAATTTCTTAACTATTATATTGTTTTTAATTGAATAAACATGCAATTAAGATAACATTATTTTTTGGAACAAAATAAATGACGTAATACCATATTTTTATTTCAATTTAGAGAATTTAAAGACAATTAGTTTATATACACTATAATTATTAATTTTTATATCCTATAACATATTTGTATATTGTTGGGATTGCCCAGAAAATATTTCATTGCAAAAATAACACTAACTACCTCAAACATGGTTAAGGACTAAAGTATTTTAGAGTAGATCGTCGGCAATTTCTTTAACAATATGCAAAACCTAAGGCATTTATACATAGCTAGAGCAAGAATTTAAAAATTGAAATCATATATTGCACAAATGTGTGACGGAGAAAGAATAAGTTACCCACATTAAGGATTCTACAAAAGATCATTAAAAATAAAACATACCCGTTGAAGTTCATAGCTTGAGGCGGAGAAAGAAGAGCAAGAAAGGCAGATAAGGGCTCAAGATGGAGGTGGCTGAGCTCCGTGGGACGGTGGCCGGACTTGGTGAGGAGAGAAACCTTCAACGAGGACGGATGAAGAATAAGCTTCAAATGTGCGAGAAAAAGAAGAAATAGGGGGGTTTTAAAAATTGGTTTGCGACGGAACGACTCGTTCCATCGCAAACCGGCCTGTTTGCGACGAAACAAGGGGCTTCATCGCAAAACTGCACCGACAGTTTGCGACGGAACGCCTTGTTCCGTCGTAAACCGCCGCATTTTGTGACGGAACAAGTGGTTCCGTCGCAAACTGTCGGTGGGAACTGACAGTTTGCGGCGGAACAAATTTTTCCGTCGCAAATTGCGGCGGCAAAATTTGTTCTGTCGCAATTTTTTTTGTGGGAAATACCAGTGCCGGCGAAAATTTGCGGCGGAAAAACATTTTCCGTCACAATTTGCGGCGGAAAACTTTTTCCGTTGCAATTTGCGGCGGAAAACATTTTCCCTCGCAATTTGCGGCAGAATAATTTTCCCTCGCAAATTCCGTCGCAAATTTATTGTTTTCTAGTAGTGAAAAAAATCAAATAATACATAATTAGCTAGATAAAAATATATGTTCAAGAAATATTTTAATCAAATGATAAGATAAGTTATTATTATCTACCACTCTTGTCATATTTATAAGTCCATTTTAACCAAAAAATTTAGTTATATTTATAAGTCTTCTTTAAGGTAATAAATAAGATTGTAATAATGTTGCCCATATGTAACAAGTTTGTCCATATTAATTGTGCCAATGAAAATAGAGGGAGAAGAAGCAGTTAAAAGATACTCATTCATAAATGAGGGTAAAGTTAAAAATTTACCTCCATAATCATTTAGCTTATTGCTTCTCCTTGATAGGTGTGACTTAGTTAAAATGGACTTATATATAAATACTAACTCAATAATTTTAAGCGATGATGAAAAAACCTAAAACAATCTAAAGATTAAATCTTTTTCAATTCATAGGATTTAAAATATTAATTTATTAAAGTACTAACATATAAATGTGTTTGATTAACATTTAATTGCATAATCATCACTTCAAATTGTTGAGTCGGTATTTTCCGTTAAGTCAACCTAACGGTGTTAACATTAAGAGACCAAATGTCCACTTTATAAACTTATGGGATTAAATTGATATCTGAAACAAACATAAAGGACCAAACGTGTACTTTAACTTTAATTATTTAAAATTAATTAATTCTAAATATCTTAAAATTAAGTTTAATATTTTTGTTTAAATCCAACATTTAACTTATTCAAAACTTTTTAGTACAGGAGAGGGGAGGAATCCAGATCTTTTATAAAGTATATTAATAACCCAAGTCTAAGTTGTGTCAGTGCTCTAGGAGTGGGCTATAAAGTCTCACATCAGCAGGAATGTGAACTAATAACACTTTATAAAGATCTATAGATAGATGGCATGTTATATCATACAATTACGCTTTTTTTCTTCCCCCTACGTCCCTTCCTATTCTAACCAAGTTTTTCCCAATGGTATATGTTTTTCACTTTTTTAAAGACCCATCCGTTATAAGATCATATTCTTTTTAACATCCAGCTAAATCGACAAACATGAAGCATATTATATAAAGGGAAAGCAATAGAATACGTTTGCGAAAACACAATAGAACGAGTTTGCGAACTGAGATAGTTTAATTGTTCAAAAAAGCTGAGATAGTTTAAAATCACTGTATTAATTAAGAGTAAACCACCCTCTTATTTTGTTTTAATTACCCAGACCTCCCCTTTGTTTTATAAACCTATATAAACTTTCTTTAAAATGAAAATATATGTTATACAAACCTTTCTTATATTTTAAGATTTTATTTTCATCATCTCAAAATGTTGATTGGCTGTTAAATTTGACTGTTAAACTTTTCTTTTGTTTAAAATCAAAATGCGCTTCTTTAGTATTATATATGTGTGTGTGGGGGCTAATAAAAATTTATAAAACCAAAGTTATACTGCCAAAAATTTATTCTAATAGATTTTCTTACTTTCTTTTTTAAAAAAAAAATTATTAGTTTTGATATTATAAATTAATTTTGACTTCAAATATATATTAAACACACATATTTTTATTAAATATAATAAACTATATAAGTTTGAGATTGTATGTGTGATTTAAATTTATAATTTAATATTCTTTTCAAAAATATTTATAAACACATTTGATCAAGCACATGTTTATTTAAAAAATTACTTGAATATTAAAAGTTTGTGATATTTATATTAACCAGTGCTAAAATCATCAAATACATAACTATTTGTAAATATAAAACTAGAAATTAAGTAACAAATAAAAAAACATTAAATTATTTAAAACAATTTTAGTCAAAATGTGAACGACAAAATAAATATGTGCAAGATAAAAATAAAACTAGGGAATTAGTATTACGGGTAAAATAGTAAATAAATTTTATTTTTATATAAACTTTAATTAAAAAACATATTTTTAGAATCTTTTAGTTGTTTGGACTTTATTGTATATTTTCAAAATAGATGGGAAGTTTGTGTAATTAAGGCAAAACACAAGGGAGGTTAAAGTATTTTATTCATTAATTAATTATCATCATCATGAACATATTATTAAAATTCAAAAGCCCTTAAAATATTTGGTTCAAACATATTTATTTCTTTTTGAGATAGAATATTTTTACTATCTCTTAATCTTACTATCTTATGACTATCACTTTTTTACCGTTAGATCTATTATTTGATCAAACGGTCCTAATTTATCCTACTTAAAACCTTATTCCTTCTCCACATTTCTCCCTCTTTCCCTTCCGTCCTCTTAATCACCGCCGTCACACTATTCACTGAAAAGGCAAATGCCTCCTCCTCCAGGCCGAAAGCCCCAAGAAAATTGTTAAATACACAATCTACTCAAGACCCTATGCCACCAAATGATGGTGACGACGATGATGAAATTGGGCACTTTACTTTGACGGATCAGGTCGCAACCAGCGATTCCTAGCTTCTCGTGCCGCGTCGTGTCGTGTTGCTCATGTTGTGAGTAACCAACCAACACACCACCCACTCGAGTTCAATATAATATTAAGCTAGTCTTCACGTGGTTGCTATTTCCAGTTTCTTTAATGCACCGTCAAGATTGAGAGGAGTCTTCCTAAATCCTAATTTAAAATTCGTGGGTCCAAATATGCGTTGTCAAGTTTTAGGTCACAACCCTATCATTCTAAAACTCTTGATCGCCGCCGGCGATGAAGAGGATGGAAGTAAAAGAAGGAGAAATGTGGAGAAGAAAGAAGGTTTTAAATAAGGTAAATTAGAACTGTTGGATTAAATAATAAATCTAACGTTAAAAAAAATGGTAATTAAGGCAGTAAGATTAAGAGGTAGTAAGAATATCTTATCTCTTTTTTAAATAGAAAGTTTCAAGAAAAAATAAATGTTTTAGATTAGAGAAAACTTACCTAACGGCTTTGCGCAAATTATTTCTGTGTTTAGAACAAAAATTGTGACTTAAATCTCTATATAACCTCCATCTACCACGAATATTGAAACAACTGAATTAAAGACACAAAATAAGATATTCTCGAAAAATAAGGAGAGAAATCAGGATATAGTTATAAGTAACAAAATATTTCAAATATTAAAATATTAAAATATAAAATAAAATAGTTTACGTTCCCTCCTCTAACACCCTCCTCTTATCATGAATATTGTAGCAACTAAAATAAGGATAAAAAAAAAATATAAACATTAAAATATGAAATAAAATATTCTTAAAATAGAGATAATGAAAAAGATGGTTTCAAAATATTTTGAAATCTTATCAGGTTGCACCCCTCTCGATCTCACTATTAATGATTTTTAGATCTTTTTTCTTAATTTTTCATAAACTACGTGTTGAGCCAATTTCTTTGATCGATAAGATGCACCATCTCAATCCCACTACTAATGCTTTTTAGTATTTTTCTTTTTAATATTTCATAAACTAGTTTTTGAGTGGACTCGATTCTCTCACCCATCTCTTCACCTCATGTTCTTCGCCTCAACACCATTAGCCTCTGTAACACCCTATTTTTTAGAAGTGGAACCAATTTTTTATCAGAGTAGAGCATCGAAGCAAGTAAAAGAGTGAATAATTGATATATCATTAATTGTGGCGTATCCATTTGTTTATAATGTACAATACATTTATCAGAGCGATGTTATAACGGTACAAGTGTAAAAATAAGATCTTCAGTCGGGTCCTTACGCGTTCTATTTACTCTGTTTACTTCTGTCTTCAGTCCTTGATTTCTCGGACCTGAAGCTATAGTAAGAGCTGAGATCCAATACCCATCGGACCTCAGGTAACGGTTAACCTCATGTTTATGTAAACCAGATATGTATGACATATATTCATAACATTACAACAGTAAATCATTACATAAGCACACAGCAGATGCAAGATTAACACAACAACAATACATAAGCACACAGCAGATGTAAAGTTAAACCCATGTCTGTACTATCCAGTGCCACGACGGCCCATCATGTCCTCAGCGCTAGGAAAACTCAACGGAGTTATCAAAACTATAACCCGTATATAGTTGAATGTATAACCAGTGATCTAAGACAGAGTCTCAGTCTATGAAATCATCTATCACATATAAGCATACCATAAGCATAAGAGTTAGTGTTACAGTACGCGTCCGTACTTTAGTCCGTTCAGATAGCGGTACGCTTGCCTGGTTGGTACGTCTCCCGATTTTTCCGGATATCCTATAATAGTATTATCGCATTATTTCCTTGTAAATAATATCGTAGGAGATATTCTAGTCGTTTCCGACGTTTTTACCCCTGGTGGATTTATTATTCCAATTATATCCCTTTAATTTCTCAAAAACGCTGATTTCAGCATTTCGGGCAGAATTTTTGTTAACTTTGAAAATTTATAACTAATTCTACAAAAATCAAAACGAGGATCCGTAAAATTATTCGGAAACCTTAGGATGTCTACTTTTGAGAAAAAATACTGGAATTTTCCCAGAATTCAAGAAATATTCCCAGTTTAATGTTCTTCAACCGCTGCCCAGAATTTTACAGAAAAACGTAGCCTTTCTTAGTAAATTTTTATCTTTTTGCACATAATTCAGAATGACACACTCTGGGTATATTTGAAAAGCTCTACATGTCTACTTTAACCATGAATTTTCTCATAATTTTTCAACTCCATTCTCAACATAAAATATTGGCGTTTTTACCACTGATTTCAGAAATCGCCTAACCGAAAAATTTCGCCAGAGCTTCGCTACTTTGATCATAATTTTCCAGAAATTTTGCTATACCAAGTGGCTCATATATTTTTCGAAATATCACTATTTTTTTACTATAAAAACATGATATTAAAATTACTCTAGCATATTTAAAATCAAAACTAATTCTAACTATGAATTTAAGAACTAAAACTTAAAGAACTTAAAGTTAGAGCTAGATAACTTACCAAGAACTTTGCTCCTACTTCTCCAAGACTCTTCACTCTCACTTCCACTCTCTATTTTCAGATGCTTCTTGCTTGTTTTGTTGTGGAATTTATGAAGGCTTAAAGCCTCTATTTATAGGCAAAGATTTGGAACACATAAGGCATTTACCTCCACAAGTTCCACCTACCAGCAAACATGCACACCACACACATACACCCACACACATACACATACACATACACATACACATACATGCATACACTCTCCCACACACACAATCACTCACCAACCTCCCCCCTCTCCCATGGCTCTCCCTTCTTCACTCATTTTTTTTTACTTTTCCAATTGTGTTTTCATTGTCTCACACATTCTTCCACTTAATCTTCATTGGTTCATAGGTTTTTACTTGGATTAAGGCTTTTTAATAGTGAAATTAACTTTAAGCCTTAAGATTTAACTTTATGAAATTTAATCTTGGCCTTCAATTCATGCTAATCTCTCATTGGTCCAATTAATTTCATGAGGATTAAGAATATTTTCTTGTTTTATCATTGGCCAATTCAATTTCACAAGGATTAAGATTAATTATTGGTTTAATCACAACCATTGGATTTCATTGTGTTGGTTTAGATTAAATCTTCTCCCTTGATTGCCTTTGATATTAACTAATTGATTTATTAACTAATCATGAAAATTACTGCTTAATTAGGCAAGTATTATTCCACCCTCATTTTATACTTTTTATTTTGCCTCTGGATTATTTTGCAACTAATCCTTATTAGTGCAAGCTAAATTGTTCATTTATTGTTGCTAATTCCCATTAATTAGCTTAAGTGTTTTCATAATATTTTCTTGCTCATTTGATCATATGAGAACTATGGTATTTATATCATATTTTATGATCCTTAAATATAATTTCAAAATTGGCCCTTGATTATGTTAAAATATCCCTAATTGATGACTTTTAATTACCACTAGATTTATTATGAAGATTTATAAAATTATTTTAATTAACGTAAATTGAATTGTCATTTATTTATTGGTAATTTCCTTTAATTGATTTAGGTATTTTCATAACATTTTATGACTCTCTATAATTAACCAAAAACTATGTTGTAATATGATAATTTTAGGGTATTTTATAATCTCTGAATGAATTTTGAAAATTTGGGTCTTTGGTTTGTTTAATTCTAGAAGAAAATTCCTTAAAATAAGCTACCAAATTTTAAGACCACATATTCACCTATTTTTAATAGGTATTTTCTATCAAAATATAATAGTTATGCTAAATAGGATTTTTAGGGTATTACAGCCTCTCCATGTCCTCCATTGTGGAGTTGGTAACCAATTTAAAGTTTGCTATAAAACTTTGTTTTTGTTGCATTAATTCAAGTTTCAACTAATGTAATTTTGTGATGTTTAAACATGATATTACTGGTGATGGTGCCTCAATGAAAATAATCGTCCATGATGCAAAGTTCAGGTTTAGATTTTTTTTTTTGCCTTATTCTTTTTCATTATGTCATACCAATTGTATTCTTACCCTATCAACTTCTCTTACACATATCCTACTCATTTGGTTCATTGTGTGATATAAATTGTTACTCTAACACAAATATTTGGTGATTTTTAATTTCAATATCTCGAGATGTAAGTTGTTTACATTCGCTATTTTGTGGCCTTCATTGACAAGGCCAAATACACAAAAAGACTTTAGTTAAGTTTTGATGGTTTCGATTTTAAAAAAAAAAAAATAGCCGAGAATCGGCTGATGCTTCTACTTCTTTGGAGCTATACAATTTTGAAGTAAAAAATATTTATATTTCATAAAATACTTTATTCAAGATTTTATTGTCACAACATTATATATTTTTACTTTGGAATTCCCTCCTTTTTTTTCCGGTTAGTTTTACTTACCATTTTAAATTTAATGAGTTTTAGGAGTATCGTAACAACTTAATTTATTTTTGTAAATCAATTAGGAATATACCTATACCTCTATTTTGTTGGGAGCTATCCAAACTAAAAATATTAAATCTTTATATTTTCTAAAATCGGTTCCACAAATCAATTATCTTATGACTGACAGAGGAATTTATAATATTTAGATTAACTACATCTTACCGGCTTACTCCATGCTGTTTGGAGAATGAATTTTAATAATTATAAGAGATTATATTAATTATTTATTATAAATATTTTTAATTCTTTCTTTTTTAACTCTATATGTAGGAAAGCTGCAAACTTTTTTAAATATATATTTAACATGAATGTAGTATAATTTTTTTCCCTCTTATTTGACTAAAGTATTCTCAATCTACTTTGGGTGAATTTATTTTATTTGCAGACATGATAAAAAAATTTAAATTTTTTATGAACAATGATAGACTGAGTTTAAAATAAAAATTAGAAAAAAATATAGTTCAATGAAATCAATAAAGATGTTGGATCTGGAAATTTGTCGCCAACAATGTAAATTGGGAAATCTAAATGTTTTAATCATAATTTTAAATATCAAAGTTTAAATTTATCTAAAATCAAAAGATGATGATAGAAAATTTTATCATAAATTATAGCTGTTAGATAAACCAGATGATCTAATCATGCTTAGTCACCGAATAAACAATTAGATCTTATGCAGAAAAAAGAAATTAAAATGCTGAAATACCTCCCGCCATTGATTCAGAATGAAAGCAGAAGACCACAATCCTTCTAAGCCTTCACTCTCACTCTCTGTAGATGGTGTTTGAGTTATTCAGTCGTGTTAGCAGACTTAGGGGACCGGGTAAATAAAAATAGAAAAGTAGCACGACTAATCCACGTCTTCCCATCAAAACGTGCGTAACGTTACGTGCTAAATTCTTGGGTGGTTATGGGTGGTTATGATAGAGGTGGATCTGAACGTGTGGACCACTTCTTAATTTTATAATTAAAATTAATAAAACCCAATATGAATTAATATAAAATATTAATTCAAATTAATTTACAAATAGTAATTATAAAATTCCAACATTCTCCCACTTGGTCCACACATTTCACCATATACCATAAGGAAAAACAAAATGCATGGATCATAGCGATAAGTCCTCTTAAAGTGAGTAGTATCTTCCATGTATCACATTGCACCATGTCTCCCAAGCCCATGTAACTTAATGAATAAACCCCATGTTTATTCTCGGTCCAAACTTAATGATGTTTCTTAAACAAAATAAACATATGAATATGCGCATAAAACTGAAATGAGAAAACACCCAAATAGGGTTTCATGAAACTATATCGTTCTTACAACGAAAATTAAAGAAAATCATTCTTATAATGAAAATCAAAGAACGGAACTAAGTCCCATTCTCTCTACATGATCCAGAAATTTCATTGGTGGCATGCCCTTAGTTAGAGGATCAGCAATCATCAATTCAGTACTTATGTGTTCAATGACCACTGTTCCATTCTTAACACGTTCTCTTATGGCTAAGTACTTAATGTCGATATGCTTGCTTCGACTACCACTTTTGTTGTTCTTAGCCATAAAGACAGCAGCTGAATTGTCACAATATATCTTCATTGGCCTAGGAATTGAATCCATGATCCTAAGCCCAGAGATGAAACCCTTCATCCATACACCATGTGAGGTAGCCTCAAAACAAGACACGAACTCAGCTTCCATCGTAGAAGTAGTAATCAAAGACTGCTTCTTACTGCTCCATGTTACAGCTCCACCGGCTAGCATGAAAATGTATCCTGAAGTGGATTTCCTTGAGTCAATGCAGCCAGCATAGTCTGAATCGGAGTAGCCAGTCACTTCCAGATTGTCAGTCCGTTCGTACTTAAGCATGTAATCTTTCGTTCCTTGAAGGTATCTCAACACCTTCTTCACAGCTTTCCAGTGGTTTATACCTGGGTTACTCTGATATCTCCCTAATACTCCAACAGCAAATGCAATGTCAGGTCTAGTGCAGACCTGAGCATACATTAGACTTCCTACTGTTGAAGCATAAGGGATGTGTCTCATTCGTTCCCACTCAAAATCATTCTTTGGGCACTGGTCCAGATTGAACCTGTCGCCTTTCACAACGGGAGCTACACTTGGTGAACAATATCTCATCCGAAATCTTTCTAAGACTTTATTGATATAGGTCTCTTGAGACAAACCTAGTATACCTCGATGTCTGTTTCTATGTATCTTAATGCCAATGACATAAGATGCATTTCCCATATCCTTCATATCAAAGTTTTTAGAGAGAAATTGTTTCACCTCATACAGTAAGCCATTGTCATTAGATGCAAGAAGAATATCATCCACATACAGAATAAGGAAACAAATCTTGCTCCCACTGACCTTCTGGTATATACATTCATCCACAATATTCTCTACAAACCCAAATGAAGAAATGACATTATAAAATTTTAAATACCATTGGCGGGAAGCTTGTTTCAATCCATATATGGACTTTCTGAGCTTGCACACCAAATGCTCACCTTTACTAGAGGAAAACCCTTCTGGTTGTTTCATGTAAACCTCTTCCTCTAGTTCTCCATTGAGAAAGGCAGTTTTCACATCCATTTGTTGCAACTCTAAGTCAAAATGTGCAACTAAAGCTAGAATGATACGAAGGGAATCTTTCTTGGATACAGGAGAAAAGGTCTCCTTGTAGTCGATTCCTTCTCTTTGAGTGAATCCTTTAGCAACAAGTCTTGCCTTATGTCTGTCAATGTTGCCCAATGAGTCTCTCTTAGTTTTGTAGACCCATTTACATCCAATGGCCTTAGCACCATTAGGCAACTCAACAAGATCCCAGACTCTATTAGATGCCATAGAATTCATCTCATCCTTCATAGCTTCATACCATGAACTGGATTCTCTACAGTTCATAGCTTGTGAAAACCTTTCAGGATCATTTTCAGCTCCTACATTATAGTCAGATTCTTGCAGATACACAATATATTCACTGGGTATCGCTGATCTTCTTGTTCTAGTTGATCTTCTCAATGCTGTTTCATTACCTTCTTGAGGAACTTGTTGTTCAATTGGTTGTTCAACAACTTCCAGTTGTTCCTCATTAACAGCTTGATCTACTGGATCAATATCAGCGGGTTGTGGATCTTGATTGACTAGTTGTACAGCACTCGGTTGAGCCGAAGGAGCATTGTCAACAACCAATCTCAAACTCGAAGTGGAAGGTTGATTATCTAAATGATCATTTTCAGAAACAGGGTCTCTGAATTGATCACTCCCACTGATCAAGTCATACTCAAGGAATTTAGCATTCCTTGATTCCACAAACCTAGTGGTATGAGATGGACAGTATAACCTATATCCCTTAGACCTTTCGGCATATCCAATGAAGTACCTACTAATGGTCCTTGGATCCAGCTTCTTTTCTTGTGGATTGTAGATTCTAACTTCTGACAGGCATCCCCAAACACGTACATGTCGCAAACTCGGTTTCCAACCTTTAAATAACTCAAAAGGTGTCTTTGGGACAGCCTTAGTTGGAACCCGGTTTAATATGTACACAACCGTCTTCAGTGCATCAATCCACAAGGATTTAGGAAGCTTAGAACTACTAAGCATACTTCTCACCATGTCCAATAATGTTCGGTTTCTTCTTTCTGCAACACCATTCTGGTCTGGAGAACCAGGCATGGTGTATTGGGCAACAATCCCATGTTCTTGAAGAAACTTCGCAAATGGACCAGGTGCTTGTCCATCCTCAGTATATCTACCATAATATTTTCCACCTCTATCTGATCTCACGATCTTAATTTGTTTACCACATTGTTTCTCTATCTCAGATTTAAATACCTTGAAGGCATCTAATGCTTCGTGCTTGTTATGAAGCATGTAGAGATACATGTATCGTGAGTAATCATCAATGAAAGAGATGAAGTATTTCTGACCATACGTATCCATTTCTGGACTACAAATGTCTGTATATATGATCTCTAATAGTTCTGTACTCCTCTTGGCACCTTTCTTTGACTTGTTAGTCTGCTTTCCCTTTATGCAGTCTACACAAGTCTCAAAATCAGTAAAGTCTAGAGTACCAAGTACCCCTTCCTTTACCAATCTTTCAATTCTCTGAATGGAGATATGACATAGTCTCCGGTGCCACAACACAGAGGAATCATCACTAACAACACATCGTTTCAAACCAACAGTAACATGCAAGGCACTATCAGTAGTATCGTTTTGCAAATAAACAGGAAAAAGACCATTAGACATTGTACCACTTCCAATCAACTTTGATTTATAAAACAAATCCAACGACGTCTCATAAAACATAAAGGAATAACCCAAAGGTACAAGTTTTGAAACTGAAATCAAGTTCCTAGAGAAATTTGGAACATAAAAAGTCCTTTCCAAATTTAAAACAAATCCACTACTTAAAACTAAATTGCAAGTTCCTACAGCCTCCACATGTGAACTCATCCTTGCTCTTGAATAGATGTATTGTTCACTTCCCAACGGCTTCCTTAGGTTTTGCATACCCTGCAAGGAGTTCGAAACATGGATTGTAGAACCAGAATCAATCCACCATGTGCCATTACCATCATCGATCATATTTGTTTCATAACAGACAAGTGAGACTGACATACCTTTCTTCTCAAGCCATTGCTGGAATTTAGAGCAGTCCTTCTTCATATGTCCCTTCTTTTTACAGAAGAAACACTTGGATTCCTTCTTGATTCCACCTTGGGGAGATGTCTTACTTTTCCCCTTCTTCTTGGCCTGAGTCTGACCCCTCCTCTCAGTTGTCATGAATGAACTCTCTCCCACTTCCATTTTCAGCCTTGCCTCTTCCTGAACACACATGGTCAATAATTCATTAATCGACCATTTATCCTTATGTGTGTTGTAGAATATCTTAAAAGGTCCATATGGCTGTGGAAGAGTGTTCAGGATGTAGTGCACAAGGAAAGAGTCAGACATGTCAACCTCAAGCAGCTTTAGCTAAGCTGCAATGTCCCTCATCTGCATGATGTGCTCACGCACACCTTTTACTGTATTGAGTCTTAGGGATGAGAACTTCATGATTAGGGTGCTGGCTAGTACCTTATCTGAAGTCTGAAATTGATCATCAATCGCTTTCAGAAGTGGCCTAATCTTGTCATGCTGTTCGACAGAACCACGAATACCGGCAGAGATTGATGTCTTTACGAACATAACTGAGAGACAATTAGATCGCTCCCACTTTTCATAAAGATCAACCTCATCTGGAGTGCTAGTTTCCTTAATGGAAGGTGGTTCGTCTTTCCTTATAGCATAGTCAATATCCATCCACCCTAATTGGAGAAGAACTCTCTCTCTCTCCATACCTTATAGTTATCACCCCTAAGTTCAGGAACCTCACATTTCATATCAGAAAAATTTGTAGGTTGTTTAACTGCATAACAATGAACATACATACTTAAGAACACTAAAATTTGAGACTAATAAATGTCATGTTTTACCAATGTAAATCATGCAAAAATATGTAAATCTACTGACATACAACTTGCCTGTGGGCTAAAGTTCTAATTCAACAAGATTTACAACTCTATGATAAAACTATCAAATTATTTACCTATTCTTAATTCCTGTGGGTAAGTTAAGAATATAATTTGATATTTTATCCTAATTAGTCATATAAAACATATAATAAAAATTCCTGTGGGATAAGATTTATTATATTACATATGACTAATTACAACTAATGTTATTATGTGATCTTAAAACTAAATATATGATTTTAATCAATTAAAGATGCTGTGGCTACTCTCTAACTAATTACAAACATATAAATCACTCAACATTAACATTTAATATTGTAATAACCATAAGCAGTATTAAAATAAAATTAAATATTCATGTGTCATATTATTCAACTTAATATTGCATGTATTATGAATTAACAATTAATACATACAATTAACTAGAATAATAACATGAATTCAAAATAAATTTTCAGATTTATATTTAAATCCGAAAAAAAAATAACGCTATATAAAAAAAATGAAATCCACATATAACTCCCAAATAACAGCTCGGCCCGACTGCAAAAATCGAGAACTTAAGGTCTTGCTCTCACTGAGGGCACGGGTTCGAATCCATTAAGTGACATTTTCAAAATTTTATCAATCAAATAAAATTTATTTAAATTTTAAAAAATGTCTATATTCTGCACAAGGGAGCACATGGCTCAAGTGGCAGAGGGTCTGCCTTTAGGCGTCGAGGGACCCACCGGTCTGGGTTTCGAATCCTGTTGGGACGGCTTTGTGCATTTTTGTGGCTTAAAGTTTTTTTTTTTTTTGTTAAAACGCCAAACGGGCCTGGATCCATGAAACACGTCTAGCCCAAAAGAAAAAACCGAATGGCCCAGACCTTCATAAGTGAAACGCGGCGTTTTGGACCCTTTTTTTTTTTGAGTTGTCTTCTTCCTCAAAACCGGATCCCTAGGATCCGATTGAAGACCCGGTTCCAATCGTATGACCCGGTTGCCGTCCCCAGATCTGCAGATGTAAATCGCCCTTTCCGGCGACTCCAGATAGCGTCTCAGGCGACGTTTTCAACCGTTAAAATCACAAAAAAAAAAGACTCGATCCCCAGCCATATAATCACGAAATCGACGGATTCAAACCAAAACAAAATCAATCTGAAATGAGACATATTTAAACTCAAACGGAACAATCAACTTTTCCAAATTTCCGATGGCGTTTTCATGGGCAATTTCGAAATGATAACAGATCGAAAAATATATATATGAAACCCAGATCGAAATAAAATAAATTGATTTTTCACGTGAAAGGAAGAAACATATATTGATTCTAAAGAACACTCTCCAGAAAACAAAATTTCGAATACTCAGACTGAACTCATATAGTATAAGAGAGAACTTAATCAAATAAATCAAGGCAGAGGCATATAACCTCGCTCTGATACCAAATGTTAGATAAACCAGATGATCTAATCATGCTTAGTCACCGAATAAACAATTAGATCTTATGCGGAATAAAGAAATTAAAATGCTGAAATACCTCCTGCCATTGATTCAGAATGAAAGCAGAAGACCACAATCCTTCTAAGCCCTCACTCTCACTCTCTGTAGATGGTGTTTGAGTTATTCAGTCGTGTTAGCAGACTTAGGGGACCGGGTAAATAAAAATAGAAAAGTAGCATGACTAATCCACGTCTTCCCATCAAAACGTGCGTAACGTTACGTGCTAAATTCTTGGGTGGTTATGGGTGGTTAAGATAGAGGTGGATCTGAACGTGTGGACCACTTCTTAATTTTATAATTAAAATTAATAAAACCCAATATGAATTAATATAAAATATTAATTCAAATTAATTTACAAATAGTAATTATAAAATTCCAACAATAGCTTCCTATAATTTTCTTAAATAAAAAAATTTAAAAATATTAAAAACCCATCACTTCATGCCCATTGAAAAAAGTATACTGCAAATTTCTCATAAATCAATAAAATAAAAAAATAAAAAGCTAAGACCTAGCATGATTTTTTTTTTAAACTTCCCACTTATTATTGGAATTTAGAATTTTACAAAACTGACATGTTATAACTTCCTAACCATGATCAATTATTTCTATTGAATTGAAATATTAGAAATCAATAGAAAAATATAAAGGTTCTAAATAATATTTTGATCCATGATATAACTATTTTAATATGTCAATCTAGAAATGTGCGTATGAAGGTAGGTAGGTACGTATTATAATAAACGGGAAATGCCGTGACAGGCTTACTAGTCTCTTTTCAAAATATAATACAGGATCATGTCTTTTTTGAGTTTTTTCTATTGTTTTACCATAAGATTTTTGTCTCTTTTTAAATATTATTATTATTATTATTTTTTGGGCGCATGCGCATTGCGCGATTCTAAACTAGTTTTAATAAAAGCCTAAATCTACACTTAATGTAATCCTTGAATCTAAAATATTGTTTAACAGATATTAAAATAAATAACTATAATTTTAATATCTTGAAACGCAATGCTAATAGTAATAAGTTATCAGATACTCATAACATGTGATTTTTACAACCAGGATTTTCTCATATCGTATATAAAATCGCTAATTTTAAGATTATGCTGCTGCTGCGGTGCCGGGGAAAAAAAACTAGAACCGAAAAAGAAAGGAAAAAAACGTTTAAAAAAAAAAGATAGAGAAAAACGAAAAACATAGAGGAGAAATCGTTCACCTCTATTTCACTTTTTCCAATCATGATGAATTAAGATGAAATCTTGGTTTAAAGGACTTACTCGTAATTTCAAATTCGCTTTTGCCTTGAAAGATTTTAATTGAGCATTCTCATAAATACATTTTTCACTGTACAGGATTTGGGCATCTGAATCAATATTTACGAGTGTGAGCAGAGTATCTTTGAACTAAATCTAATTTTTTGAGTCCTGATATCATTTTATAAGCTACTCATTTCTATTATTAATATAAGATATATTTATCTATTTTAATTAGATTAAAAAGTTAGTTGAGTTAGTTAACATAACAAGTATTTTCTAAAACACCATAACAATATTTCTTAATTCCATCATTTACTCATCTTCTTAATTATTGTTGTGTATCACTAGGGTCGTAACACCCCAAATTCCGTGCTTGAAAATCGTGTCGGTTGACACTTAGTTTTAGTAAAATCAACAGAGTTTGAGGTGCTACAGCTTAGAGTAATGTAGAAACGGATAGTGTGCGCTAATATTCGGACAATGAGTATCTGATATAAAATGCTCAGACATATGCTGATGCCCTGGCATAAGCTGGTATATTAAAAATTTCCCAAAGGAATATTTATGTGATACAACTACAGAGCTTTGTATAATTACAATACTTACATAGTAATCATACAATCTTCAACCAAGCCGTAACTAGACTTGGGGCATTGAACCTAACTCAGTTAATCAAACAATTTGGTCAGGTAGGTGTTTATCATGGAAGTCTCACCGAGTTCACGGCGACTTATTGACTGATCCACATAGACTAGCCCTACTTTCAGCACCAAACTGTTTGAGATAACCTTGTTAAATCATGCCAGAATGAATACTCTGGGACGTTCTTCCGGCATTGGCTTTGACCGATGTCTCTTCCCAGCTCCATCCATTAGTGCCTTCTCATAGCTCTATCTACCGGTACCTTCTCTATCCTGGTTTCTTTCTTGAACTATTCATCAAGACTGAGGTCCAATGCCCATTGGACCTCAGGTAACGGTTAACCTTATGCTCAAGTATAACAGTATGCATGATAGATATTTATTTACATTTCAGCATATAACTATACATAGCACACAACACATGTATCAGTTCATATCTTAACAATTTCTCTACATAGCACACAGCCCATGTAAGGTCTACATAGTTTACACATAAACCAGTGCCACGCCTCGGAGCGTGTCCTCAGCGCTAGGAAAACATCCATACGGCATTACCAAGATTGTAACCCGTTTCAAATAAAAGCTGAATGTATTTAACATGATGACCTAAGACCCAGTCTTAGTCATAATCCATGACTCAAGACCCAGTCTTGTCCATGACTATATGAATTATCACATCACATATAAAGCATACAAGCACTATAAGAGTTAGAGTTACAGTACGTGTCTGTACCTTTGTTGACGATATTTGGTACGTTTGACGGCTGGTACCTTTCACTGTGTAATGGCCAACCGTCCGGCCTTTTTAATCCAACTCCGGACCTCCCGGATATTCCTAGAGGATAATACGAGATCTATTAACTCATAAACATCATAACAAACATTTTAGTCAAAAATGCCCATTTTGCCCCTGACTTCGCTAATCAGCGAAATTTCGCCAGAACTTCGTTACTTTGACTCTAATCTTCTAAAATTTTGACATATATCTTTCTCCAAGATATTTTTGAAATAAATATCATATTTATACATAAACATGATATCAACAACATATTGGAAGACTAAAGATCAAACTAGCATTTCTACTATAACTACCGAACGAAACTAGTATTTAAGACTAAGGACCGAAGAACTTACCCAGGACTCCGCTATAACTTTCTCCAGAGCTCTTCCTTCCTTCTCTACTCTAGTATTTCGAAATTGCAAGAGGAATTGGTGAGGAAAATGAAAGAGAATGAAAGGCTATTTATAGGAAAAAGCTATGGCATTTTGGCAATTCCTTTGAACGTTCCCTGCTCAGATTTTGACCGTTGGATCTAGGATATTTTGGAAGATTCAATCTTAGCCTCACACTTCAACAAAGCTGATGTCATCATGTGACATGAACTCTTGCTTTATGGTTTTGTACCGATAAAGCTTCCTGTTCGGTGTTCTCCCCGCGTAAACTTGAACAATCTCAAAAATCCAATAGCAAATCCTTATAGATCTATCCTTCCTCTTTCACAATATTTGGATTTACTAAATTTTTGATCCTATTCAGGACATTCCGTTGCCTGCCAAACATTTCTGGACAAACGCCGTCAGTTACAGAAATGACTTCTGGTAACACCAGCTTCTGGATAAAAATTCGCTTGTCTGTAATATGTCCTAGTCCTAGAAACTTAGTTCATGGTTTTTGAGTTATGATTTAATTTCCATTGGTTCTCATTTATATTATCTGTCCCTTTTTCTAAAAATATCTTTTCATCTTATCCCATGATTATTCCGCCGGTTACAAAAATGACTTTGGAGACAGCCCATCCCGGGATAAAAATATACTTGTTTATAATAAGTCCTTATGTTAGATACTTATTTCACATATTTTGAGATAGGATTTATTTTTTATTGGTTCTTCTTTATCCTATCTACTTCTTTACAAAATATCCCATTTTATATTACTATCATAATCATAAATATCTAGATATTATTTTGCCTAATTCTTATCTCTCCTCTTGATTTTTTTACTACACACACTCACAACTCACACACACATGTTTACACCACTTTTCCCCTTCTATTTCTTTCTTATGTATGTTTAAACAATTAGCCATTAATTATTTAATTAATTACTTACTAATTGTTGACAGTTTTCTTAATTAGGATTAATTATTATCTCACAACTATTTTACTAACATTGATAATTTATGCATCATGCAAAATATTAAAAATCATGGGGCAACTTATGTTCCCCAAAATGATATTTAATTTTGCCTCATTATTTTCCAAGGAAAATAATCTCATAAATTACCTAAATTAGAGACAACATACTTTCAAATTTTTAATAAATATTTAGTTGCCTCTTAGGATTTATCATAATATTCTCAAGGTATTTTATAACCCACAAATTCACTTAGGGATTTTTAGCTCTTTATTCCTCTTAATTTCATGAGAAATTACCTTAGGAAATAAGGTAATTATTACACTAGTTTTGAGACCACAAATTCACCTATTTCCAATAGGTATTATTTGTCAATATAATATTTCAGATAAATAATTATTCGGGTATTACAAGGGTAACTTAAAAAAAGATGAAAAATATCTTTTATATTTATATATTAACTTCTTAAATACATCTTATATTAAGAATGAGAGGGAGTACTAATAAAGAATAAAAGAATTTTCCTGTAGATTATGATAAACCAAGAATTCATTAACAAGGGTATTTTGTTGCGAGTGGGTAAAGCACATACCGGAGAGTCAACGGTACGTAATAGTAGTTTATGCCCGTGGTGAGTAGTATCAAGCATCAAGCATGGAATAATTAACATATATAAAACTTTTTCAAACAAAAAATTGATATTTAGACCCTACTATGCACACTAGTGATTTACTGTTTGCTATCTTCTTAAGACGATAAGAATCAATTTTTCGGGGTTTTCCACCTATATCTGGCATTACTAGTAGCCAAGTGAATCAATTTACCATATCATAATATCAAAAGATTCCGAAGTTGACCATCCTCGGAGTCTCAGAAAAATTGTGATAATTATGAATGGAATCCACCAATGGCTCAATGACTTAGGCTTATGACTTATCCCCTTAAATTTGTTAAAAAAAAAATAGAGTTCTAAAGTTGGGGGGAAACGGAAGGGACTGAACCAAAATATATTAATTGAAAAACTCAACGATGATGTCTATGATTGTTAGTGTTTAGGTGTCTTAGAGATAATCTGTAAGGACAGATCGATCAACATCTTTTCTACATTATACTATTTCATTATTAATAAATGAGCACATTTTATCATTATCATATTCATATCTTGCCTTTATTTTAAGCTATATATGTGTTTGAAGATAAAATCCTCAGGAATGGAACATGTGTAAATCTTGAGGATCAATGATAGAGATCATGATTATGAGGACTCAAGTATACACTAGATATTTATTGCCTACAACTAGCTCTTAGTCTTGAATCACCAAGAAAGGGCATCAATGATCTCAATAAGACTAGCACAACATCATCTACATGTATAGAGATACAAGGTAGGGACCTCATGAAATATATGCATGGTGATACCTTAGCTGATGTTATCGGTAGATCTGTTAGAGAACATATAGCATTGAACAGACCTTCTAAGAGACTTTACCAATATTCATTTTAGAGAGTATCATTAGATATGAAAAGTCTCTCATCATTTGGTAGTGCAGATCGTCTTGGACTTGAGGATGTCATCGAACATTATGTCCTAGGATTATACTTTGATTGTACAACTCTATCAACCTGGAAACGGGAGAACAATGTACTCTTGGGTTTAACTCGAATACATGAGTATAGATGGACATGTCAAAAAGAATCACAATTCCCTAGAGCTTGGATAGCTTCTAATTAACCCGGGAGTCTATGCACAACAAGTGATCATGAATAGCCATGATCTGTTATAGAGCTAATATAAGAAGCTTCCTAGCTAGTTCTATGAATGAGCTACATTTAGTCAATTAATAGAGATGATACTTTATTTTTGCTCTCGACTAAATGTGAATGACGTTGTGAGGAATGATGCCTGCACAGTGTCTAAATATGAAGGTAGATCACTTGATTAACTGAATTAGTTATGGGGCCGTAGAGCATGGCTAGTGTCTTATAAGGTCATTAAATAAACTGGGCCCGCTAAGAGAGTTTTAATTAGTCCAAATTTATTTATGTCATTGACTAATTGGGCTTAATGTGTCACATACAAAGGTTATTCCCTATTACTTAAAATTAGCAAACTTGAGCCAATAATTGTTATTGGGCTTTATTAAGAGCAAAAATGTAATTGGGTTGGAGTGAGATTTCAAGCTTAATAAAGAGCAAAATTGTGTCACATATATGGTCCCCAGTGGGAAATCAATTTCTCCACAAAAGGGCTCAAACGTGTTAGAAGACCTAATAGGGTCTTAAGCCAAGTTGAATTTGGAATTCAAATTTTGAATTTAAGTTTGAAATTTAAAATTTTAATTTTAACTCTAAGAGATTAGGTTATAAAAAATTTGATGAAGGTAGGAGAAATAATAAATGAAGATTGAATTAAAAATTATTTTACAATTTTAGTTTTAAGAGATGAATATGATCCATCATATTAAATTATTATTCAATCAATCAATTAAGATATAAAAGTGATCTATTACCGTAAATGGTTGACTCAATTAATTAATCAAGAAATAAAAGTGATTCATCATTTTAAATTCAATCAATCAATCAAGGTATGAATATGATTTATAATATTAAATTCAATCAATCAATCAGGATGTGAATTTAATGTGACTTGGTTGACAAGTAGTGAGCCTATTACCTAAAACCTCTTTTCTTAGTGCATAAGTAAAAAAATTATAAGGAAATTAGGGATTGGAATTTTCAGCCCACTAATTAAGGCTATAAAAAGAGGGGGAGGATGAAATGTTAGAGAGGTGCTCTCTAAATTTTAGTCTTCACCAAGGTTTAGAGAGGAAAAAGGTGTCATCCACAAGGGCAAGGTTCCAATGATGCTGCTCCTCCAATCTTCAACCTAATTTTAAGAAACCACCACCTTCTTGAAATGATAAAAAACTCATGGAAACCAAATCTCAACTTTGTCTTTGTCTAGCAAGTATCCAAGGAGTGAGAGGTTTTAAGAGAAGGAGCTCTTGTTGTAATCAGGGGATAGCCGTGTGGATTAACGTTAGAAGACATCAACAACATTGAGGTCTTCAAGTGATATAAGGTAATTAATCCTAATCTCCAACAGTCATGTTATCAAGTTATCTTAATGCCTAATAGTTGTTTTAACGATTAATCCTGAAACTTATGAATACTATGAATTATTATGAGCACTATAAAGAGTTACAGATTAATAATTAATAACTAATTAACATAATGAGTTAAGGTTGATAATTCATGAGAACGGTAAGAAGTTACAGTTTCCGCAACGATTAAACAAAATTTTTATTTTCAATCTCATGAACCTTTGTATGATGGTACAAAATTAACCAACAAAGAAAGATTGCTTGTATGAAAGAGACTCTAAACCTCTATTTACACTGACAACACTTATAACCTTTCTCTGGGTGCACCACAACCAACCATGATCAGAAGCTTCGTCGTCTCTCAGCCTCTCAACGCCAGATTGTGACTTGTCAGCCTCTCCCTCACCGACTTTCCGGCCGTTTGAGGAGAGCTTACTGTTGTAGTTTGTGATTGCTGTAGTTGGCGAAAATTTCAATTTTGTAAACGCTAATTTAAAATACACAGGACAGGAACTCCCGATCGACTAGATCACTATACGCAGTACTCATGGGCATTCAGATATGCTGCACATCGAGAATATAATGCAGGTTGCACATTAGATAATGGTAACCGTTCACTTTATCCAGGATCCATCACAGAAGTTGAAAGAGCACGAGAGATAATGGGTGAAGATTTACTGCATGAGTGTCATATATTTAATGAGTGTAAAAATGAAAAGATTAGTCTAAATTTTCAGACAAAGAGGACTTTTTGGACTGCTCCTTTAAAAGAGAATGTTCCTTCTACGAAATACCGGACGGAGTAATGAATTAGTAGTATAAATTAAAAAAGCTAGAACTTTTTTTTTTTCAAAAACAAAAATTTCTTATTTAGATGTGTGTGTATTAAAAATTGATAGTTTCAGACATATTTCCCATTCTGTATTTTTAATGCTTTTGAAAGTTTAATAGAAGTACCTTTAAGCAAGGGGAAAAAAAGGTGATTAGAGCCTTTAAAAGTAGGTTTCAAATATGATTTATATTGTACAAGGTAAGGTAAGTAAGGTAAGTAAGGATACGAGGAAATTTTTTTTTCAACTTACATTAATGTTCTTATGATAATTAACACTTTTAATTTATTTATTTAGACATAACTCCTCCCGAATCCTAATTAAATTATATTATTTAAATCGTGATTGAATTCATCTTGGATCAACCGTATGATTTGATGACAAACTTTTGAAATACTTCCTTTAGGAATTTAATGGTCCATTTGATTTTATCTAAATATTTGGTTGTTAATATAGTCTAATGGTATCATACAATCCATATAATCAACTCTTTGTTTCTTGTGCTAAGTGAAACCAATTATTGATGGTTTAAACTAGTTTAAACACTACCAGGGATGAAAGGAAATTAAAAGAAGACAATAGAAAAGAGCTACAAAATACAGCAATAAGCTAGCTAATAGATATATCGTCTTTCTCCTCCGTCAACGAAACCATAGAAAACTCCATGTCTGAGTATCTATCAATTGACGTACTCAACAAATAAAAACTCAATAATTACTGTTTTTTTTTTTTAAAAAAAATAAATTCTCATCATTGAGCATTTGATAGAATATAGAGATAGATAAAGAAAGATTTAGTTTTTGAAGAATTGTTATAGGCAACTTTTTGGTTGAACGTAACCCTGGGAGGTGCCTCCAGCATTCTGACAGGAAGCTTCAGAACTTTGGTTGTTGTAAGTGAGCTTCACGTCCTTCAATTTAATTCCAGTGCATGGATTGTTAGAGCTGCAATCAAACTTCACTGCTACCTCAGTTGCTGATGATCCTCGAATGTCTTCATACATCACATTGCTTATCTTCACCCCAGATGCCTGCTTTCATCATTTGTTCCAAACAAAAAACATATTACTCAATCCCATCTTTAATATGAGACAAAAGACATATTTATCTAATTTAATTAATTAATATGATATATATTATAAATACTATAGTGATATTTTTTAATTTCTTTTTTCCTCTATTTTTTAATTAGTGTTGAAATAGCATCAAAGGGTAAATTAAAAAATGACTGACAAATTTAAAACATTTAATATGAGACAAAAGACATATTTATCTAATTTAATTAATTAATATGATATATATTATAAATACTATAGTGATCTTTTTTAATTTCTTTTTTCCTCTATTTTTTAATTAGTGTTGAAATAGCATCAAAGGGTAAATTAAAAAATGACTGACAAATTTAAAACATATGTTTTACATTTAGAACTAAGATTAACTCCTTAAATATATCATATATTAGAGATTGGAGTGAGTATTAATTATATAATTATTTAAATTTTAAAGTACTAAAAGTCTTCTCTCTTCACAAAAATAATAAAAACATTTGTTTAAAAAATAAAGAAAAACTAATGGCAACTCAATTCCTATAATTTTAATCATTTGCTCCATGTGGTTTTAATTCAAATACAATTATGACCCGATGATTTTAACTCAGTGAAGCTTAATCTCTATAATTTTAAACCATTCAAAATATTGCTTTTTATATTTTAGAAAACAAAATGCTACAGTTAATCTTTTAAACTTAGACATACTGATATTTTAAATGGCTAAATTATAAGTAATGAATCAAAATTATAGGAACTAAATTACAATGAATTAAAGTTCAGAGAAATAATTGTAATTGAAATAAAACAATAGGACAAAATGATTAATTTTCTATAAAATGTAATCATGATGAGGAAAGGCCCAAAAACTCACTTGCTGAGTGCAGCCATTATGTGGGCAGTAATTTTGGTCAATGATGATAGGATTTTTGACGTCAACCATAATGGCGTGTCGAAAATGGACGTCTTTCACAAACGCATTGCTTGGCTTTCCCCATGTCTTTATCCTCACGCCGTTATCAGTTCCTATGAATGCAACCGTTTTAACTGTCACATTTTGCACTCCTTGTTCATTCTGATTCTTCCCTAAACTCCCAATGCTGCCATTTCAGTAATTAAACAAACAAAATAAGTATTACATCCTAATTAAAATTTATATAAAAAAAATACATCATAGAGTTATATATTATTTGTAAAGATTTTTCACTTAAGGTACTCATGGTGTCCCTTTTTCGTTGTATTTTTCTTTGTGGAAAATGTGCTGGACCTGATAAGAGTTTTTCATTTGAATTCTGAGCTTTTAAGGTTTTCGTTTTCAGATATTTCTTGTGTGTATGTGTGTATAAGTGTTTGTGGGTGTTTATATATGTGTTTGAGTGTGTGTGAGTGTGTGTGTTTATATATATGTATATATGTGTGTATATGTGTGTGTGTTTATATATGTGTATGTATATACGTGTGTATGTGTGTGTGTGGTGTTGGGGCAATGTATATGTATATACCTTATCCCATGGCCGGGACCGCAGGCAACCCTTTCAACCCACAAGTTGGTGGTGCCGGGGCCAACGGATACGCAATCGTCGCCGGTTGCGATGTAGGAGCTGAGTATGGTGACATTATGAGACTCTCCGATGTGGATGCCGTCGGTGTTAGGGCTGTTTCGAGGGGCAACCACCTTCACGCCTTGCACTTTGACATTTTGACATTGGTGGATCACCATGTGAAACATTTGGCTGTTTTTTGAGGTCAACCCGGCGACTACAATGTTCTTAGACTGTATAAACTTTAAGCTCTACAAACAGAAACACAGCAAAAATTAAAAATGAAAATTCATTCTTCTCTAGTTCTGAAAAAATTATGACTTCTTTTAAACGTACGGATGTATATTGCATCCTATATAATAATTATTACCTATATAATAATAATAATTATTATTATTAATGTGTTTTTCATTAATTAATTTTTTTCGAACAGTTTATTAATTGATGATTGATATTTAATGGTTAAAATGTATGATTGATAACAGATAATTAATGGTTAATTAATCCATGGCACAATCGTTTCCAATTTCTCAGAAAACTAACTTACCAGATTCAGATTTTTTCGATAAATAATCCACTAATATCGTTTCTAGCAATATATCATATTCAAACCGTTGACTCTAATGATATTGTTAGCGGGAAATCGTAACTTTTAAAGTAGCTGCAAATATTTCCCTACCGAAAAAATCTAATTCAAGAAAAATAGTTTATAATATAACATAATCTGAATATCCAATTCTAATAAAACAATGAGGATTTATTATTTATTATTGAATTAATTGAATTTTATATCTAAAAATAAGAGGAAATCTAGCTAACCACAATAATATCATATCATTATATCATACTCAAACCTGGACTATATCAGTGTCATGTTGCAACTTGCTGCAAATATTTCCAGGTCAAAAAACCTAATTCAGATAAATAGTTTATAAGATAACTCAATCTGAATTTTCAATTCTAAGGAACACAAATGTGAATTTGTTCAGGTAAAAAAATGTGAATTTATCATTCATTATTGAATTAATTGAATTTTATATCCGATTAATAAAATGAATAAGAAAATTCAAGCCTTTTGTAAACCATACCGTGGCTCCGGTAGGGCAATTTCCGCCGGAGTTCTTGCAAGCCCACAAGGAAGTGCCTTGGCCGTCAAGCAAGCCGCCATGAATTGACACTCCGTCGACATTGTAGAACACGATCCAGTTGCTGTCGTCATAGTCGGACGGAGCCACCAAGGTGCCGTTGATGGTTATGGTGATAGCCTTATTAGTGCACCCCGCGGCACCTCCGAAGACAGTATTTCCTAGCAAGAACCTCCCGTGCGGCACGTAGATTCTGGCCGCTTTAGCCGAGTCACAAGCTTTTTGCCATGCATTGAGGAAGGCCTGGGTAGAGTCTGTTTTGCCGTCGGGCTTGGCCCCGTAATCAATGACATTGTAGCTGTTGCCGGCGGCAGAGTTGAAGAAAGAGGACGAGAAGACTATGAAGAGAACAATGACGACGATTGGTTGACGAAGAAGACAATGGAGAACTGAGATCGTCATTTCTGGGAATTTCAGTTTCAGAACTGAAATAAAAGAGCGAGAGAAGAAGAAGAAAGTAGGGATGAGGAAGTTAGAGCGTTTTGTGGGGGTATTTATAAACTATGCGTACGTGCTTGGGTCACTAATTCATAGGTCAAAATTTAGTGAACGAATATATATATATATAGAATTAGGGTTCATAGTTTTAAATTTTTTTGAACAGAAGGGTTCAGTGTTGTGTGTTAATTCAGGTTGTTTTGCTTGATTTATATCTCCAAGGCAATTTATTAACGTTCTTAAATAACATATCGTTGACCAAAAAATAAATAAATAACATATCTGAATTTTACCCAAAAAGCTAAGAGCCTGGATCAGCGGTAGACAATCCAACCTAATCCTGAGATTTTCCTAAGTGACATTGGTTAAATCATGATTTCTGTTTGGATATTTGTGTGTCACAAATGATTTTAATAATTCTGGTTATGTTTGTATTTCATTCATTAAGAGCACTTATTAATGTATAATTACAAAAAAGAGGTATGAATTATATAGTTATATTCAAGGAAGGAAATAAATGAAATTGAAAGAAAAATTATAAATGTTGAAGTATACTTATCATTATCATGTGATTTAATTTTTAAATAGAAAATAAATAGGATAGCTAATTATTTTGTGGCTAAAGTATACTTCATGTTTTTGGTCCCTTAACTTTATAAAGTATACACTTGGTCCTAAAACGCTAACACCGTTAATATTGCTAATGGAAAATGCTGATGTGACGAACTCAAGTGATAACTAATATCATTTAATTAAAAAAAATTTATATATTCTTTAATTTACCCATATTTTAAATTTAAATTTAATAACATTTAATTATACAATCATCACTCAAGTTTACACCGTCATCATTTGAGTTTACATTTTCCGTTAGTAACATTAACGGTGTTAAAATTATAGGACTAAAAGTATACTTTATAAAGTTAAGGGACCAAAAATATATCTCATGTAAACTTAAATGACTAAAAGTATACTTTAGCCTTATTTTGTTAAGATTTCACTAGATTATACCATGATTTTATTTCTTCAATAAAACTATTTACATTTTCATGATACATTTAATAATAAAGATAAATGGATATTAATTAATTATTATTAAATATGATTTAATGAAATTTTATTTTTATTTTATAATTTTTATTATTTAAAATGCTAAGTAAGGGATAAAACAAATAATATTATTTGAACTATTCTAATAGAGAAATAATAGGTAAGTGCAGAGAATATTTGGGGAGAATTTTGAAGAGATGAGAGGGTACATAGGAGAATTTGTTGTTGGGATTTTGATCATAAGCATCTCCTTGTCACTTATGTTTAACGTGCGGTTGGAGATTGATCAGGATTCTTTAAAAAATAATCTAGGACAATTGGGATTTATAATCACTTTTTTATTTTTGTTTTTGTTTTTTTTTTTTTTCAATCGGGCTTATCTAGTTATCTGTACTCCCACCGTTTAACCAAACATGCATAAATAAATAACTTATCTAAAAGTTTTAGTGGTATAATATTTTTTATTTTAGTGGTCTCGTTGTTTTGTGTTGGTATACTACCTTAATGGGAGAACTAGAGGGAAGGACCCAGGACAATACTATTTAATTATTAAAAACGATTTTAAAATTTGAAAACTTTCAAAATAAAATCTAAAAGTATTAATTACCTCTCGCTAAACTCAATATATACTCTTGTACAGTCGTACCATATCTTCTACTTTGCCCAATGTTTAACGAAAATAATGAAAACTTATTCAGATTAATTCAAACTAATTTGAATTTCAAAATAATAGAATAATTATAATTAATTAAATTAAATTTATAAAAAAATAGAATTAATTTATTTTTTACTATCTTTATATATATATATATATATATATATATATATATATATTTAATTTCAAGGCTATAAAATTCAACTCAATTTTTATTTATTTATTTCATGCTTTGGTTTTATTTCAGACCTATAATTCCAATCATTAGTATTAAATTGAATTTCCTTGATTAATATAAACAAAGATGAAAGAATATAAAAATAAATAATGATATCAAGAATAAAAAGCACAAGTACCACCACCATATGTACTAAGCCACGTTAATATATTAGGTTGTTTTGTTAAATTCTGAATCCAACGTGTTGGGAAAAAAAAAGCAACATAAAAAATTTATACGATATTTATTTATTTATTTTTATTTTAGTAAATTATATATTATTTATTTTTATATACTTTTAAATTTGTATTTATTTCAATTCAGAAGACTCATTTTAATCTGAAATAAAATACGAGTATGAAAAAAAAACTATTTGAACTTTATGATGTTGATAGAATTATTAGTTAGAAAGTCCAAAAAAAAAATATTTTTATTAACTAAAATATGGTGGAAAGATAAATAAATTAAGTTATGTTATTAATGTAATTTAATTCAATTAATTAAGTCATCTTATGATTAATTAAATTCAAATTTGTTTGAATTAATTCCAAAAATACTTGATTATTTCTTTGAATTATAAGAAAATTAGAGGGCATGGTGACAAAGAGAATGTAGAATTTGTTAAGGGTAAGTTAGAATTTTTAAATTTTAATATTAATAGTCTATCAAAATAATTTCAATTTTTAATAGAGAAAAAAATATAAAAAGAACTTTGAAATTACAAAATCTCAAATTATGTTTGTTACCAAAAGTTGATAAGGGAATGACAAAACTTGATAAGCAATCTACAACGTTTTTTTTTATTGAGAAATACTTTATTTAAAATTTTTCAATTTCAAAGTTCCTTTTCCATTATTAATATCCTCCTCAATAGGTTCAAAGAACCGCTACAAAACTATTGCAAGTTGTTTTGAAGCGGGTTTTAAAAAAATTACTCATGTAATAAAATTGCTACTGTGCTGGTAGTGGTTTTATGTCACCACTACAGGATGAGATCATGATAACAAATTGTGTAAAAATCTTTTAGTGGTTATAAAACCACTACAAATTATGACACAAATTTTTGAGTGGTGAGAAAGGAAAATTTAGAAATTGGTGCAACATTGTAGCAATTATAAAATCGCTACTATATATATCCACGAATTTAAAAAAATTGGTGCCAAAATTTTGTAGTGGTAGTAAAATCAGCTACAAATATTAAATGAAATTTCAAAATGTATGCGAAATTTTTAAGTTGAATTTGAATTAAAATTTGTAGTGGTTCTAAAACTGCTACAAAATATTGAAAAATTAAAAAAAACCATAATTTGAGTCTATTATTATAATATTTTATTATTTAAGTGAAAATTTAAATGATAATAGATTATCAATATTTGAAAAAATGATTAACTTAAGTTAGATGAATATAAATATTATATACGTATAAAACTAAGAATGTGTAGATGATAATGACAAATGAATACTAATGATGATAGAAGGAATGTTTGAGAAATGTCCTTCAAGTTCTGGATAAGAAAAAAAAATTGGTATTATTATTATAAGAAGGAAAAAACATTGAAATAAATATTTTAATTTTTTTTTTACCATATTTGATTAGTTTGCTCAACACTTAACCTCTTCATGAAATGCTTATCGATGAGAGAAAACGAGACTTAAGGGGGTAAGAAGAAATGAAGGAGTGTGAAATGAGGTCTAGTGGTAGTATTTATAAGGATCTGCTTAACTCTTGTAACGGTTGATGTGACAGTTTTTGTCGTGGTTTTGGTTTGTTTTGTGGCGGTTTTAGTTGTTTTTTTTAAAAGAATAATATAGAGGCTTACAATAACAAAAACATAATTTTTTAATCATTCTTCATTGCCATTCTTACAAAAAATATATAGAGAAAATGTTAGTTGTGAGTATAATATGTTTGTAAAAAAATTAAACTTAAATTAAGTGATAATAAAGTGTAACTTATAAAAATAGACCGAACTATAGGTAAATTGTCATCGGCTTCATGTAAGAAGTTTTCAAAATTGGTAGGCTGAAATAGCTCACTCTCGTAGGCGATGTTATCACCAATGCCTATGTCGTAAAGGTTTCGAGGCTTTAAGTGAACCATCATATTCCAATACATGTGCCTCTCGTCCTCAATATAATAAACTTGGTGTGCCTTTAAGACAAAAATATATGGCTCATCATTTTAAGATTGACCAGTATGAATTGACTAGGAGAAATTTACTAATGTGATACTTAAGTCATTAGTTGTGAGTCCTCGAGAAGTTGTCATATTTGCCCACAAACACTTGAACAACGTCACGGTGAACTGGCCTTGGTAATTTAGTTCAACGACATCAAGAAACTTTCCATAATAAGGGATGTCTTCGAACTGCATGTTGTCATCACTGTTGCTTGCATAACTCCTTATCTTAAAGGTGCCATGACTTTTTGGTTAGCAGTCCTTGATCTTATGAGACCGTGCAAAACTTGAAACCATTGACATTTTATTTTGTAAACCTTTTTACATGGTCAAGAAGGCCGATTACAAGAACCTTGAAATCTGTTGAGTGCGAGTTGTGGTCATTTAGTAATATGCGTGCAAACCAACTTCAGAATTCTTTGTGGACCTTTTTTTCAATTTTAGAGGATGTTTATATACAAATCCTGAGTTGATGATTCACACGACTTCTGAATTCCCTGCAATTAATCATGAGATAATGATTATAAAATGTAAGTATAAAATATATAGGATAACATATGAGTGTACAATTCTTACTAAAGGAAAGGTTCAACTTTAGTGCAATTAATCAAAACTGGTCTACGTGCTTGCAATTTCTCAGTTGTTCTTAGCTCAAAGTTCTAACTTCCCCTAATTGGTTTACCAACTCTCTTGATGATGTCTTAAGTTTAGAAGAATTGTCTACACGAGGCATTCGATTGAAAGACATATTAATGTCATCAAAGTACCTCGAAAAAAAATATAGGACCTCACCCCTTACACAACCTTCAACTATAGAACCTTCTGGCCACGCCTTATTTCTTACGTAAGATTTCAATTTCCCTATAAACCTATAAAGTAAAGAAGGAAAAATATTAATAAATGTTGACATGTGCAACTAGCATATTTAGAAAGTAATGTTGATGCGCATATGTAAATAGGTCCCTCTTAGATACATGATACATCCATCGATATTAAACTGAGTCAGCAACTTTGTTTCATGAACAATGTGGACTGTCAGGTGATTAATCACCATAAATAAGGATGGAAGAAAGATCATCTCTAAATGACAAAGCATAAGAATGATTTTGTGTTGCAACTGATCGAGTTCCTTAATGATCAAAACCTTGGAACACAACTTCCTAAAGAAAGAAAATAGCTCCACCAAAATGATGGACACATCGAGAGGCAGTGTATTTTTTAAGCTAGTGAAAGTAACTGTTGCATAAGAACATGTGAGTTATAACTCTTTAGCTGAGCAACCTTTCAAGCTTACATGTCAATACATCATGAAATGTTGCTTGAACACCCATTGAGAACTTTTATTTTCTTCAACATCACGAGGAAGATTTCTTTATTCTGTTTTGTAAGGGTGAATTTTGCTGGTTGCAATTTGTCATGCTTATCAGGCCATATATCTTCATGAACTTCGATAGGTTGCCCAAGCGCATTGGTTTGCTTAGGCCCACTTGGTTACGTAGTCTCCATGAAGCATGTACTTATCCTCAGGTCATGGCTTTGAGACTTGAGAGATACTCTCTTGAGAATTTATTCCTTAAGGAAAAATCCTCTAAAGGAGAGGACAATACCTGCTTTAGTGGAGGCCAACACCCACATAGGCATCGGAGCAGTGGCTCCGATGATAGTGGTCCCTTCCTTGCATAGGATATCGGTAGGTAGGCCATTACATAAAAAGGTGCTTTTTTATGTAACACCCTACCTATTGGGAAATGACCATTGTCTTCAAAGCCACTTTACTACTTTGTTACCAAAGTATTTTCCGGTACATCATTATGGATTGGATTAGTCTTTCTAGTAGGTATTCTTAATTCTCTTATCTCTTGAACCTATTTGTTCTAGATCTAAAAATGAAATGACTCCTCCCTCGAAGTTTTTCCGATTGTGAGACACATTAAAAATGGAAAATAAGCCTCCAAAATACAAATAAAGAAAACTAAAAAATTTATAGGGAGGGGTCAAACTTTTGGAAATATCTTATATCTTATATCCACATGAAGCGCCTACTTATACCTTAGGTAGTTGCTTTGAGAATCGGGAAAGGCGATCTTGGGAATTTATTCCCAAGGGACAAAACCTCTGGAGGATATGACAATACCTGCCCTAGTGGGGCTAGCACCCACGTAGGCCTCAGAGCAATGGCTCTAGGGACAAAGGTCCTTTCCTGGTGGGTGGGCTATTACAACCGCTACAAATGTTTAAGAATCTTTGCATTTTGTAGTAGTTTTCATGAGGAACTGCTACAAATTTGTAAGACTCTTTGTATTATGTAGTGGTTTCTATGAGTAACCACTATAAATGTGTAAGAATCTTTGTATTTGGTAGTGGTTTCTATGAGTGACCACTACAAATGTGCAAACTCATAACATTTTGTAGCGATTTTTTTCATATCATCTGCTACAAAGTTTGTGCCATATTGCACCTAGCTAGTGCCACATTTGTGGTTGTTTGTATAAATTAACTACTACAAATTTGGCGCCATATTTTGTAATAGGTATTTTATGATAACCACTGCAAAAGTCGTTTCTTAACCAACACGCCAGTTGGCACGAGTAAGACCATTGTAAATTTGTAGTGGTTTAAGTATAAACTGCTACAAATTATCATATTGGTAGAAGTTTATGGTGGGATTTGTAAACATAGTAGAAGTAATAAACCAAACGAAAATTCAAATTGCAATTTATGGATCTATCAATGGCGTTTAAATCCTATTCTTCAAAATTGTACCTTTTGTATACATCTTGTTCGATTACTAAGAGCTAACAGAACGAACCAGTTCCCTCTACTGTTATCCACATGAATAGGATCCCAACACAGGCAGCGTGCTAGTGCCTCTAACGTTTTTCTCAATTCTATAGTGTTTCTCTTGTGTCCTTTCTAATACGTCTTACTAACTGTCTTAGGGTTTTCAAACCCTAATGGGCGTATTATATATTCAAAATTAATCTTAATTAAGTTTGAAATTTGAATTGGATTAAAATAATGTTAATTAAATCTACTAACAAATTTAATCTAATCTATCTTTTAATATGAATTAAAAGCCAGTTGATTTAATTTATCTTCATAAACTAAATATGAGATATTATATCTATCTTTAAAAATTAAATACAAAACAAATACTACACACACACACACACACACACACACACACACACATTATTTTCAAATTTATAAATTAAATATGAGATACGATATTTCTATTTGTTTTAGTTATTTAATTTATCAAATAAATTAAATACAAAACAAATACTACATAATAATATTATTATCCATATATATAATAATATTATTATTTTTTGAATTTATATTTTATGAGATGTAATGCAACAGGAAGAGGGGTTTCGCAACAAGAACATAGGTTTCAGAGTTCAGACAGAAAGGCGTAAGTCGCAAGGTAAGGTTTCGCATGAGAATATGTTTGGCAGTTTTAAGACCGGAGTAACTAAAACGATGGTCTTAAAGGTTAACATTTAAGACCGTCCTTTATTTATGTCCGGTCTCAAAAGTAATAAACAATTAGTTTAAAATTTTTCATTATTTAGTACCAGGTAAAAGTTACGTTCGGTCTTAAAAATATTAACTTTAAGACCATCATTTATATATGTTCAGTCTTAAAAGTTTTATACCATTATATTTAAATATTTCCTTATTATTTTGCACAGCAGAAAATATAAGTCGGGCTGTACGAGATTTCTCTTTAATGTAATTCATATTTCAATTTTTCTTAATAAAAGTTTTAAGAGCGGTTATTTTTTTAAGAGGTCTGAATAATATATTTAAGACTTATCGAAAAATGATACGGTCCAAGAAGTTCTTTATATTTACAAAATTGCCATCAGTCATATATTTAAGATCGTAGCGTCGATAATCCACTGTAAATGAGGTGTTCTTAAAACACTTTTTTGCACTTGTGCGATGACACATAGTATTAGGAATATCAATAGAGTTGACAGTGTTATAGGTCAAAGTAAAGTGAAACGGAGAGCATGCATTAATATTTGGACAATGAGTAACTAATATAAAATGTCTAAGTATAAACTGGTAAATTAAATATCCCGAAAGAATATTCATGTGATACATTTATATAGACTCAAAACTCCGGTCTATTTAGACCTATGGCTTGGAACCCAATACAGTTAATCAAACCTATTGGCCAGATCAATATTTAGTCTAGTAGGAGTCTCCCCGTTTTTCATGGTGACTAATTATTGAAACTATATAGACCAAACCTTTCTTAGTTTAAGCACCAAGCAGTTTGAAACAACTTTATTAGATTCATGCCAGAAATTAGGCCCTAATAACCCTCTTCAGTCTCTTATCTCGATTGGTGCCTCTTCATAGCTTTGTATACTTCACCTTCCTAGGTACAAATTTCCTTCCATAAACCTTTAGTCAAGTCTAAGATTCAGTCGAATTGCATCTCAGGTAACAGTTAACCTTATGTTCAAGTAATGATAATATATATGAGAGATATTCACAATATAGATATCAACATTCGGTTATCACAATACATAGCATACAACAAATGTAATGTTTAATAGTGTATGTAGAAATATTGGTACCCCATTATAATGGCACTCAACACATGTAACGATACCGGTAAATGCACTCACTAGTGCCACATGTCCTCAGTGCTGGAAAAAACATACATGTGATATTATCATGACTATAACCCACATCAAGACATGGCCTAAGACTTAGTCTTAGTCACAGTACATGGCCCAAGACCTTGTCTTGCCCATGAATCCAATTAATCATGAATCAAACAATCATATATGGGCGTACAAGACACAGGAGAGTTAAAGTTACAATATGCAAACGTACCTTTCACCACGTAGTTACTAAGATATGCTAGTCCTTTGAATCCGACCCTGAACTTCTCGGGTATCCTATAGTGTTATCGTCGGATTATTTCATTTTTCATACTTTATATGATATTATAATCAATACCACATCACTTGGAATAATATTCTTAGAGTTATTTTCACCATTCTTGACCTTTTTACCCTTAGAGGATTTGTTCTTCCATTTTCAGTAACTTTGAAAAATCATAACTAAATGTCAAAAAATCCAATTTGAGTGCTGCAAAAATATACCCGACCCTTGACATGTCTATTTTCAAAAAAAAAAAGGCCAAAAACTCAAAATTCATGGGTCATTCCCAGTTTTAATTTGTCCAACCATTGTTCCAGTTTCAAGTCCAGAAACATGGATCTATCTGAAAAATTCATATATTTTTGTAAAAGATTCTAAAAAGATCTTGTACTATATCAAAATAAATCTGTTTGTGTCCTTTACATTTATGGAAATTTTCATGATTTTTAAGAATCATTAGATCAGCCAAAAACCATGCATATGATCACTGCTCGATTGAACTTCTAGAAACAAGGCTTAAATTCAAAAATTCATAACTCCTTGTGAAGAACTCAAAATGTTACAAATTTTATATCAATAGAAAGCCCTGAATGTCTACTTTATGCTTGAAAAATTTCATGACTTTTGAAGATCTTGTCCTTCATCCAAAGGATGAGCAAATAAATATGTTTTGTATACACCCGCACACATACTCCCTTATTTCTCCACATCATTTCTAACAAACACGGAGGCACACACCCACACATTCACCTCTTCCATTTTATTATTCTTATTCAACTAAGACATCTATAGTAACAAAGGCTGAGAGAACAAGTAAGTAGAGAGAGAGGCTGATCGATTAGGAAGGGAAAAGGAAGAAGTAGGACCAAGACCCACATGCAAGTTTGGATTTGAGTTTAGGTAAGTCTCCTAATCATCATTCCAACCTCATTTTAGTGTTGTTAGTTCAATTTGGGGTAGAAATGATGAATGAAATTTAACGGTTAGTAAGAGAATCCTAATGAACAAGTGAAATGATAATTACTAAGCATTGATTGAAGTTTCCATATATGATCTATGGCATTGCATATCGATTTTGGAGGCTTCTTTGAGGTTCTTTGGCTTTGTAATGAAGCACCAAAACCGTTGATGTAATGTAGAATTGAATGGTGTTAAATTTCTATAAGATAAGCCATGGTTTGAGGTTCATGTCCTTCCTTTTATCTCTGTTTCTTGATAGAAAAATAGAGCATTATGTTTATGTCAATTTGAGGAGTTAGAGTCTAAGTTTTTTTGTGAACTTTGGTCAGGATATAGTACACCTCCTAAGCTTTAAAATGAGTCAGCTTTAAAATGAGTCTTAGGTCATGTTAATCGAATGTCTAAAACTTGAGTTACCATTTTTCAAAGTTATACAGGAAAATTGTAAAAAATATGTTTCAAGATTTGAGTTTCAATTTTGTGAGAGGCTTTGACCAATTAAATGATTTCCAGTTGTTATGAAACTTTCCAAATTTCAAGTAGGAATGATATTATTTAAAATGATATATAATATGAGGCAAATGGATTAGTATATTACAAGTTATGAGTTTGTGTAGTTTGGATTGAATCTAGAATGTTTTTTGGACCAATGAAGATTGATTGATAATTCTAGAACAATGTATGTGTGTATTTTGAAGTAGTAGGCATTTCCCATAAGAATAGACTTATCAAGATTTAATTAGATAGGTCATTTGTGCTATTTGGACTAGTACATTAAGAATTATGAATTTTGGAAGTTAGGCATTGAATCTTGAAGGAATTTTGTGGCAATGAGGTTTTAGACGTAATTCAAGAACTTTGTTACAAGAATTGGCTCTAGATAATATTTTTCCTTTAAAATTTACTCAAAGAATTTGAATCGGAATTTGAATCACCCCAATTGGAATTCTATAGAACTAATTATGATCTTTCAAAATTTGGTCATAATGGGGACAACTTTAAGCTACCATGCAAATTTAAGAAAGGAATGGGCCAAATGTAATAAGTGTATACTCCAAGGGTGAAAATAAGCCTATGAGGCTAGGGCAGCCCCATTAGGCATGCATTTTCCATGGCTCTAATAATATGATTGTGTTTAGGGCCAAGAGAATTAAAGAAAGAAGAAGAATGGAAGATGTCTCAAGCAACTCCAATGGTTGGAAGAACAAGAAACCGAGGAAGGACATTAGGCCACATGGTAGCGAATTTACTTAACTTGCATGTATTTGATGTGTATGTTGTTTATTGATGTGTGGTATTGCTTTCCTAGATTATGTGAAGAATGTATGAATAAATGAAGATCTGTTTTTGTTTATACTATGGCTAAATCTATGTTATACAAAACATTGAGCATGCCAAAAAAAAAAAAAAAACAAATGTCATCAAGTGAACATGAGCCTATGTAAGGCAAGCATATCTTGCATTAGCATTCATCTTGCATGCATTATTATTACTGTTTGCTTCTAAGATTCTCTCGAATCTCACTAACCCCTAACTTTTTTTTTGCTCAAACACTCATCCCTAACTAACTACATAGGTATGTGAGAGCATATAAGGGAATGTATGCAGTTGTACAAGACAAAATAAGCAGAGAATTGTGCTTACTGATAGTAAGATGGACGACCCTTAAGAATATTTATTCTTCCGTACGAGTACTATAGGGTCGGGTAATGACATTATTTGTCTTGTGAATTTTCATATTTGTCTTATAAATGACCAAAATGTTTTTAACTTTCTAGGTTCATTTGAATCCCTTTATTTTTGTATTATAAATTCTAAAATTCCAATATTTGTCTTGTGAATTTCCATATTTTTCTTGTAAATGACCAAAATATTTTTAATTCCCTAGGTTCTTTATTTGTTTTGTAAATGCCCTTATTTGTCTTTTAAATACTCTTTTGGAAAGGAAAAAAAAAACTCTCACTCAAGGTTTTTTTCCTCTAAGAACCTCTTTCTCACTCCCTTCAAAGAGTTAGGGGTATTATGGTATAGTTACCAACATTCAAAGATCTTGAATTAGGTCATAGGCACAAATTAAGATTTGTTAAATTCACTAATTTCTTGTAGATTCTTCCTATTTGAACCATCTTTATATGAGTTTTTCCCATCCTTTCCCCCCTCTTCCATTTATCATTTTTTCTTGTACAAAGAGAGAACATGAGTATATTAGTTTTTTAATAAAAGAAATTATGTGGGTATAAAATATTGATAAATTTAATCAATATATCCCAAAATCTAGACCTTTTTAATTATAGAATAGAACTTATCAAACTCATCAAAGAATATGAGAATTATTAATTCACCTCACCCTTAACATGTGACTCTTAAATCTTAATCCCCTCAAATAGCCCTATTTTTCTTGAATCTTCCATAATTTCTTCATATTGGTATTACAACTCGATGTATCAAACACCAAATTAAAAAAAAAAAATGATATCAAGGTTGTCAAGGGGTAACATGTAATGCATCAATTTACCAAGCATACATGTGACGCCCGACCTTTGGGGCATTTATTATATCAGAGTTAATGTGGAAAAGATCGAGGAGATTTGGACGACTTGATTTCGGAATAAAAGTTTTTGAAATTACTTTAGTATGAAAATACAGATTAATTTTTCGTGATTCGATATCTATCCCATAGAGGGATGCTAATACATTAAATCCAAAACAGACGAATGATAAACGTTAAATACAATCTAGCTAATTCTATTTTTTCAAGAAGTTCCAATCCGCTGTAATCCTTACAGCTGCTTCTGCCTTTTGATCCTGAACCAACTACCTATGTTTTTCAGGGGACTGGAGTCCAAATGAATGGACTTTTGGGTAACAGTTAATCTTATGTACATGTATGAAAATAAAGATGACATAATAGTACATGTTAAAGTATGGAAGAAATTACACATAACTGTAACCGCAATTAACGACCAAGGATCGCAGCCTTTGTCTAGGACACGTAGCCCCATGAGACCGAGCCTCAAATCCATGGTCAGGAAAACATAAACGAGTAATTCAACTAGCATATATGATCAGCTAATTATTGCATAAACATTTACATACATGATTATAAGATTAGGGTTACTTACCTCGATCTTGCATCCTTAACTCTTCGTCCGGTAGGTGTTGGGATCGGTCGAGGCGTCTATGAATTTCCTATACACGTTTATCATCGTCATTAGTCACTTAATCGCGTCACAACGCAACTAGCTATGCGGATTACTCTTAGGGAATTAAAAGTAATTAAAACCCTAAAAAGTCCCCCTATCGGTAATACCCCTAATTATTAATTAATAATAACTCTCATTTATTATTAATTAATAATCCTCATATATTTCCTTTACTCTTTATTAATTAATAATAATCCTCATTTATTATTAATTAATATTTTCTTTTCATTTACTTCAGTTGGTTATCATGTATTCAATATTCTCTCACAATTAGCAACTTAGGTGATTGTTCTAAGACTTATCAGAAATTGACCTGTTAATTTCCACGAGTATTTGGAAAATTTGTAACTTGGTCTATAAAACTCTGAATGAAGTGATTCCAATTTCTATTTATTTCTTGATAAATCTATTTTCTTAAATTAAAGTCACCAAGTTAATTTATCACTGAGAAAAATTCCCAAATTTACGTTTTCATTGACTATTCTATTAAGCTTCCAGAATTCATAGCTTAACTTTAAAAATCAATATCTCTTTGCACAGAGCTTTAAAAATTACAAATTATATATATCAATTTAAAGCTATGAATGTCCTCTTTAATTTTGAAAAACATCATAATTTTCTGGGTTCTTTTACCCATTCAAAAATTTCACATAAGCTCTCTGATCAGTTTTTGCTTTCAAAACTTAGGGTCATTTTGTAAAAATTATAGCTTTTTACTCAAAGCTTAGAAAATTACAAACTACCTGCCAAAATAAAGATACATGTCTCTACTCTCTTTCTGGAAAAATTTCATGATTTTATCTTATACCAAAAATTCCCAGTTTATAAAAATGTGACTACTGCCTAGAAAACATTACAAAAACGTTACAGGATTTTGACCCATTTTACAAAAATCATAACTTAAGTTATAGACCTCGGCTTGAAGTGACCTAAAGTTCATTTTAAAGTTTAGCATGTCAACTAAATGTCTATAAAATTTCAAGGTCAAAGAAGGTCATTTACTATATTTTTTACCTATTTAAAAATCGTTGCCCAATTCAAAAAAAATCAGCACGTGAATAGTAACACTTTGCTATAGTACCAGGCACTGTTCCTTTACGAAAATACTGTAGCAACGCTGAAAAACATCTGTTTCATCAACGAAAAACAGAGGAACAGACGCCCAAGCTTCAACGTTTTAACACACATATATATACTTAACACACCCACACACATCACTGCAATATGCACATGGTTATAGACACACACACACACACACACCACATGTTTCAGCATTTTTTTCTTTCTTTTCTATTGCTTAACACAGACCCATGGGAATATGTATATATATTATACTTCCAGTACTTCTTTTCTTCTTCCTTTTCATTTGTCCATGCACGGTTTTGTTCATTTTCTTCTTTTCCCTGGTCCCTTCTCGATTTCAAATTATTGTGCAGCAACATAGTTCTTACATCATTCCAATAATATATATACCTACCCAGACCCACCGATTCAGACTTAGCTTTTCCTTCAGATTAAGCTTTTCACTCTTCCCTTTTTATTCTTAATATACGCACACACATATACCATTTTTCATTCTTCAGTTTCCAGTTCATGCTTTCAGCAAGCTTATGACATCAACTTTCAGTTTTATTTAGTTTTCAGGAAGTTTTACATTTGATCTCTAAGGTTTAGCTTCATCCTTCTTCTATGCGAAAACATGACAGAAAACGAAGGGAATGAGAGAAGAGAAAAGCTCAACAAATACCTTCAGGATTCCAGTTGAATAAAGAGGATATTTGGGACTAGTTCTTTGCTCTGTTTTCCGACAATACCAGCAGGGGAAGGTGTTTTTGATCACCTTTCCTTCCTTGGTCTCTCTCTGTTTCTTTCTTTCTTGCTGTTTCTGTCTGACTCTCACGGCTCTATACCTCTGTTTTCTGAAGTCAAAACAGAGCAATGAGAGATGGCCTCCCTCTCTGCCTCGCCCCTCACTCTCACTCTCTCAGACTCTCCCTTTCTCTTTACTCTCGGCCTTCTCTCCTTCCTTCCCCCTCTTTCTCTTTCTCGGACTGTGATCACGCTGTCTCTGGTTTTAGTGCAGACCGAAAATGAATGGAAGAAGGGTATGTATATAGAGCTTAATCGTGAGGCAAGGACCAGAGGGTATTAGCGGTGTGGTGCTCGAGAAGCATGGAGTGACGTCTGAATCGTATCCTGCTCTGTTTTGCAGTTTAATTATGATTTGCTGCTTTAGATGTGATCTGCTTCTTAAATGGCGCTGAAACTCTTCTTTGCTACTTTTTTTTTTTTTTTTTTTTTACAAAAAAATTCTGTAGGGGTTCGACATTAGTCATTCACCAAGGTCAGGGCACGGCCCCGGGCTCTATGAGCACTTACTGGGGACTTATGAGATCACCTACCAAAGGAGTTTCAGCAACGGCAGAAGGGATCGAACCCACGTCACAAAGGACTAATCCTGAATCTCTTACCATCTATGTCAACTCTCTTTGGCCTCTTCTTTGCGGACGCGGCTAGCGTCCACTTCTCTTATGGTCCGCTGCGGTCCACTTCTTCCAAAACTACGCTGTTTTGGCGCAAAACAGGTAAGGTGGTGCCTTTTTTTTTTTTTAAACATAATCTTAAAAAATTATTTTAGGATGTTTAAAAAATATTTTAAGGCATTAAAATGATACTTCAGGATTCTAACAAGGTACTAGAAAAAATATTTCAGGATATTGAATGGTACAAAAAATATACTTTAGGATGTTTTTTAAGATCTTAAAGTATTTTTTTAGTACTATTCAATACCCTAAAATATTTTTTTAAGATCATGAAGTATTTTTTCAATATCAGTCAGCATACTGAAATATTTTTTAAGAGCCGGTTAGCATTTTGAAGTATCATTTTAGTACCAGTTAGTGCTCTGAAATACTTTTTTCATTATCCTAAAATAATTTTTTAAGGATCATGTAGTATTTTTTAAGTATTGGTTAATATCTGAAATATTTTTTTAGTACCAGTTAGTATTCTGAAGTATCATTTTAGTACCAGTTAGTGCCTTAAAATATTTTTTCAACATCCTAAAATAATTTTTTTTAAAAAAGGCACCACCTTACCTATTTTACGCCAAAACGGCGTAGTTTTGGAAGAAGTAGACGGCAGAGGACTGGACCCTAGCCGCGTCCCTTCTTTGCTACTGAAATATCTACCTGGTGGTGGTTTACGTGTTGGGCTGAATATGGTGGCTGAGGAGAATGAATCAATATGGCCCATGATCCTTGCTTTCTGTGTTTTCGGTGAGTGAGAGAATTTGGTTTGCTGTCCTAGAATAAAGAAAAGAATTGGGCTATAACATCTGTAATACTATGGGCCGAGATGACTATGGACTGGAGGGATATACATATACACAAACATTGGGCCGTGGGGAATTCATATTGGGCCAATAGAATAAAGTTTGGTTCAATTAATTGAAAATTTTGGAACCGGCACTATTAGTAGTGCAGTGGTATTGGGAGTAGTCTCCCTACCCCCTTATACTGGGTTCAATCCCCCTATCCCCTATCGCCTATGTATCAAAAAAAAAAATTGAAATTTTTGGATATATATATGTATACACACACACTAGAAATAAATCCTTAATTCCCATAAGGATTTTTCTTCTACAATTTATTTTCTTAGGTCATAAAATATCATCTCCCAAAATATTTAGGCCAATTATTATTCCCAACTAAATTGCCTTTAATTTATGGAAAATATGCCTTAAAGTCCAAATTCTTAATCTTTAAAATTTCTTAAGGCCAAATTTTTCCATAATTAATTTCTTGATTCCCAAAGTCCAAAATTTGGGATGTTACAATACAACGTGCGACCAAATCATGAGAATGTTCAACTTGGGCGCCAAATCCATTTGCAGATAGAAGACAAAACCATTTCAAATTATGAGAAAGAGAATCAAGAATCTTGTATGTTGCTTCCATTATTGTAATTAAACTTGAAATTGAGAGGAACTAATGTAATCTTGTTGAGTAATATCTTAGTGATGAATATTGTTACGGATATCTCATAAATGGGCCCAGCCCAATAACTAAAGAGCCCAGTCAAAATGACTTCAGTTATGCTCATAACCGCTTCCTTGAAAATAGGAGTGGTTTTATCAAAATATCTATCGTTATGATAACTGCCTATGTATCAAGAATATCTATCAAAAACGCATATCTTGATATCCCTAAAATAAAGGATGAATCCAACTGAGTAAGATAAGGCACAGGTACGCCTATAAATAGGGTGAACCCCTTACAAGGTACACACTTCTGAAACCCTAGCTTTTCTATTCACACAGAGCACACACACCACCCCCTCTGGCTATCATTAGCCTGTCGTATACCCTCGAACTACGTGGACTTTGATCCACACTGTGGTACGTAGGACCCCGGGATTTCACCCCGGGCCAAGTCCAACCCAACTTGTGATCTACACCGGATCATTGGCGCCGACCGTGGGGACTGTAAAGTCCTATTCCTGTGACCCGTGATGGCTAATACCAGAAGCAAAAGCCACCCGCATGCACACGAGCAAGGTCAGGAACAAAATTTTAGCGAGACCCAACAGCAGGACGTTCAAGGCGTTAATCAGGAACAAATGGAGGAGTCCCCGGACTCAAACCTGGATGGACGAGCAGGCCAAACGCTGGGAAATACTAACCACGCTGGTCCCTCAAAGTTTCAGATTGGAAGCCCAGACATACGGCTCCTACATAACATTGCTGAGTCAATGATGAAACGGATCTAGAATGTGGAAGAACGCGACAATCTTCAGAGCCAGAAGATTGACCATATGACCGAGGTGATGAATCAAATTCTTAAACACTTACAAGACCCTCTTCAGGAGGAACGCCGGGACGGTCAGCAGAATGAGGACGAAGAAACCAATCACCAAACTATTGATCCCCTACAGGAGGATCATCCCGGTCAAGGCCGAATAGCTTCAACAAAAAATTCTCAGCAAAATAATCACCAGGACGCGAGTCAGGAGGATCAAGCCCGGGCACATAGGAAGGACAGCCGTACCTCGGACAATCAGGGAATTCCGCAAGACTCCGACAGGTACAAGACGTGGTATGGGGAGGGAGGACAAAACAACAGCCCGTTCTCAGATGAAATTACAGAAGCTGAGTACCCAAGGAAATTTAATACATCCGACCTCCCTAAGTACGACGGAAGTCAGGATCCCCAGACACACTTGAACACTTTCGACACTGAGATGCTGGTCCGAGGATTCAAGGGGCCAATCATTTCCAGGCTGTTCACCTCAACGTTACGAGGAGCCGCCCAAATTTGGTTCCGGACTCTATCTCCCAAGTCCATCACCGACTTCAACAACCTGAGCGAGAAGTTCCTGCTGAATTTCGCGACAAGCAAAAAGCAACCCAGGTCGGTCTACACGCTGGACAGAATCAAGCAGCAACCCGGTGAAACCCTTCAGAAGTATTTGGATCGTTTCAAGGCTGCCGCATTACAAATCCAGGGATTAACGGAAAGCGTCCACGTACACTTGCTCATCTCGGGCTTAGATAGCGAATCCAGAATGGGGAGATCGGTCATATCTGGCGAGATCAAGACGCTGGAAGAATTCCATAAACGAGCCAAAAAGTATCTGGACATAGAACAGATGCAAATAGCCAACGCGCCGGGAAAAGAGAGACAGAAAAGCCCACCCCCGAAAGGGAAGGACCGGGCATCAAGAGACCGACCCCGTAACTCGGACCAGAAAACACGAGGACAAAGGCATGAGGGGAAGTATGAGAGATATACTCCAATAAATGTCCCTCGTTCACAGTTATGGAGAGAGGTAGCCCTGACCGAGATGAGGAAGGTGGAGCGACCCCGACCACTTTATAATAAGGGAAAGTTGGACCACACACGGTTTTGTGAATTCCACAATGGACCCGGGCACACAACAGATGAGTGCTGGGACCTTAGAGATGCGGTGGAAAAGTTTATCCGAGATGGAAAATTACGTCAGTACGTTATCAAAACACAAGGCCAGAAAGCCAAGCGCAAGCAGACGGATCGGAGTACAAGCCCGGTCTCCCAGAGGAGAAAGCCGGACGAAGGCCGGAGAAAGCACGACAATGAGGACGAGTTCCCGGAAGCAGAGTTTGACTGCAATGTCATTAGTGGAGGTTACGGAGGTGGCGGCGATACGGCCAATCAGCGGAAGAAATACCTCCGGGAAGTCTTAACCATCAGGGGACGACCGACCTTCAAGCCGGAGCCATCACAAACAGAAGAGCCTCCTAAGCTGTTCTTTACTCAGGAAGATCTGAGGGACGTAATCCCGGGTCATCAAGACGGACTGGTCATAACCGGCCTCCTGGGAAAATGCCGTGTAAAGAAGATATTCATCGATCCTGGCAGCGCGGTGGATATCATCCTGTGGGATGCCTTTAAGCGCATGGACCTCGACCCAGAGAATCTAAGGCCGTGCAGGACAACCTTAATCGGGTTCAACGGACAGGATACAAACCCCAAAGGGTGTATCGAACTTAAAATGACCTTGGGCTCTAAAGAAGCCTTCAAGACTGATCGAGTCAAGTTTATTGTAGCAGATTTCCCTTCGTCCTACAATATAATCTTAGGCAGACCAACCATTCATAATTGGGACATGCTCATATCAACTAAGCATCAGAAGCTGAAAATGGTAAGTCGGAACAATAAAGTCGTCACCGTCAGAGGTGATCAGAAGGAATCCCGGCAATGTTATTTCTCGACAGTTAAAAACAACGAACCCGGAACATCGAGCTCGCAGCAGAAAGGAACTCGAAAGTCAGCGCCAATTGCGCCGAGCTCGGTCAACATGGTAGAGCTGGATGTAAGAGAAGAAGCAAAGATGATGAAAACAGAGCCTGATGGAGAGCTCACAGGCTACCAACTAGGAGAGGATCCCGGACAAATAACACAGATCGGGAGTGCACTTGCCGAGCAAGAAAAAAGCGAGCTCAAAAAGCTGTTATGGAGAAACAAGGACGTATTCGCTTGGAAATCTTCGGAGTTACCAGGAGTCGACCCGGCGTTCTGCTGTCACAAGTTGACCATAAATCCACGATATACGCCGGTCTCGCAGAAGAAAAGAAAGATTGCACCGGACCGTCAGGAAGCCCTAACCGAGCATGTAAGAGAACTGCTGGATGCGGGATTCATCAGGGAAATCCAGTATACCACGTGGTTGTCAAATGTGGTAATGGTCAAGAAACCAAATGGCAAATGGAGGGTATGCACCGACTACACCGATCTCAACAAAGCATGCCCCAAGGATGCTTACCCCATGCCAAATATTGACCAACTGGTGGACAATTCCTCGGGTTTCCAGTTGCTCTCATTCATGGATGCGTATTCCGGCTACAACCAAATAGCTATGCATCCTGAAGACCAGGAGAAAACAGCTTTTATCACGGAAAAAGCAAACTACTGCTATAATGTCATGCCTTTCGGGCTGAAGAACGCAGGAGCTACTTACCAGAGGATGATGAATCAAGTGTTTGAGGCACAACTCGGCAGGAACGTCGAAGTTTACATTGAGGATATGATCGTAAAGTCAGTTAAGCGATCCCACCACATCCAAGATTTGCAAGAAACATTTGATAAGCTCCGGGCCCACAGAATCCGACTTAACCCAGCTAAATGTGCATTCGGGGTACCAGCGGGTAAATTTCTCGGATTCCTGTTGACAAACCGGGGGATTGAGGTCAATCCGGACAAATGTCAGGCCGTCCTCAATATGGCTGCCCCAAAAAACAAAAAAGAAGTACAGCAGTTGACCGGCAGACTGGCCGCGCTGACAAGGTTCTTACCGAAATCGGCAGAAAATGCTCTTCCTTTCTTCAAGTTATTGAAGAAGGAAGCACGGCATGGAGAATGGAACTCAGAGTGTGAAGCCGCGTTTGACAAGATCAAAAAATGCCTGTCATCACCACCCGTGCTGACAAAACCCGAGCCCGGGGAAGATTTGATATTATATCTATCCGTGGCCCCAGAAGCGGTAAGTGCCGCCCTGGTGAGAGAAGATTCGAGGGAACAGAAACCAATTTACTTTACAAGCCGGGCTTTGCAGAGTTCGGAGCTAAGATATCAAAGGTTGGAAAAGGTGGCCTTTGCGCTCCTAACTGCCGCGAGGAGATTACGCCCTTACTTCCAGGGGCATAAAATAATTGTCCGAACCAGTCAGCCCATACGTCAAATACTCCACAAACCTGACTTAGCAGGTAGAATGATGAGTTGGGCAATCGAACTATCCGAATTCGACATAGTATATGAAGCTCGGCGTGCTATTAAGTCCCAGGCTTTAGCCGACTTCATTGCAGAACTGGTGCCAACAGAGGTAGTCCCGAAAGCAGACCTTGACGTTTGGAAAGTATTTGTAGACGGCTCTTCAAACGCCAAAGGAAGTGGAGCCGGGATCATAGTCGAAAGCCCGGAAGGAGTCGCCATGGAACACTCCCTGCAGTTACACTTCAGAACGTCCAATAATCAGGCCGAGTATGAGGCTGTATTAGCCGGGCTATCACAGGCAAAAGACAATGGGGCCAGGAGGGTTCATCTCTCTACCGACTCTCAACTAGTCGCGGCCCAAATCAACGGTTCATACACGGCCAAGGGACCCTTGCTAATTAAGTATCTGGGGAAAGTCAGAGAGGCAGTGGCCGACTTCGATGATGTCCTAGTCACCCACATACCCAGGGGAGAAAATGCGAGGGCAGATATCCTCTCCAAATTAGCAAGCACCAGGAACCCGGGAAATAATCGGACTGTAATACAACAAAGTCTCAAGGAACCCACGTGTATCATGGTCATCGCGGCAGCAGAAGACTGGCGAAAGCCAATCTTAAATTACCTGGAAAAGGGAGTTAGCCCGGACGATCCCGGGGAAGCAAGGCAAATAGCACGGACCGCGTTAATGTACACGGTGGTCGATGACCAGCTCTACCGAAAAGGCCTTCAATCCCCAATGATGAGATGTTTAAACCAGGCAGAGGCCGAGTACGTGCTGTCGGAGATACACGAAGGGATAAACGGACAACACATGGGGGCAAAGGCGTTAGCCCGGAAAGCCTTAAGGGCTGGATACTACTGGCCGACAATGGTTGCGGACTCCGGACAGCACGTACGGACTTGCGAAAGCTGCCAAAAACATGCTCGGATCCTCTGGCCACCTCCGACCGAGTTGAGAACCATCACAGCTCCTTGGCCATTCTTTAAGTGGGGTATGGACCTCCTTGGACCGTTCAAACCGGCCGCAGGGCAACTGAAATGGCTTGTGGTGGCTGTGGATTATTTCACTAAGTGGATCGAGGCCGAACCACTGTCGACCATCTCGGCTGCTCGAATACAAAAATTCTTCGAAAGAAATATTGTTGCAAGGTTCGGGATTCCTGCCGAGATCGTAACTGACAACGGTACTCAATTCGTCGACCAAGGTTTCCAGAGGTTGATGTCCGATCTCGAAATCAAGCACCATTTCGCCTCGGTAGAGCATCCGCAATCTAACGGGCAAGCCGAGGCAGCCAACAAAATCATTGTTGACGGGCTCAAGAAAAGGATGAGTAATGCAGAAAGTAACTGGGTCGAGGAACTATACCCGGTACTCTGGGGATACCGAACTAGTGTCCAAACCTCGACCCAGGAAACACCCTTCCGAATGACATATGGATGCGAGGCCATGATCCCGGTTGAAATTGGGCAAACATCATGGAGGAAAGCCAAAGTCATGGAAGAGGGAGAACACGCTAACAACGAGCAGTTAGCAGCCGAGCTAGACCTCATCGATGAAGTGAGAACAATGGCACACTGCCGAGATCTGGCAACGAAGCAGCTGGTGGCGGCTAAGTATAACCGCAAAGTTAGACCGCGAGCGTTCGATAAAGGTGACTTGGTATTACGCAGAGCGGATATCGGAAATAAGAATGCCCGGGATGGAAAACTTGCAGCAAACTGGGAGGGTCCTTACCGTGTTTCGGACAAAATGGGGCCCGGGACTTATGCCCTTGAGACGTTAGATGGCACGCCCATTAAACGAACATGGAACGCGGACAAACTAAGGACTTACTACAGCTAAAGACCGGGAGGCACTCGGAATAAACCCACAGCGGATGTCAGTGGTGACTGTGAACCGCTTTTTAGCTTCAACGGATGTCGGTGGTGACCGAGAACCGTTTTTTATTACGCACTGTCTTGCTTTTAGCAGTATTTTCCATTGATTAAAAATTGTGTAATTCTAATTATTTCAATCAATAAAAAAAGGTGGTTCAATTCATGGGCCAACCTAGTTATTGCTTGTGAAATCAATGCAAAGATAGGCTGCGACAAAAGCAAGATAATTAAACAAAGACTTGGGTTTCGCGATCCCGGTCAGGATAAGATTTGTCAACAAGTCTTGTAAAGCTTACGATGCATCAGAACTGTCCCCTGGGGTGGTGTGAGATTGCCATAAAAGATCCTGATCAGGTCGAAATGTTTAGGCTCCTATTCAAAAAGGATATTAGGGCCCGAACATATGGCAGTTGGCTACCATCTCGGTACGGTACTTTATAAAGTACTTAGATGATTTTTGAAAATCGTCTGTTGTTTAGAATGCCCGACCATTAATAAACGTGGCCCGTTTGTTAAAACGTCGGTTGAATAACCAGCAGATTCTGCGCAATATATCTTGACTTTGGCCAAGTCATAAAATAAAGAACCGAGCTTCGTGCACGGATTACGTTCCCCTTTACTCATCAACTGGTGAATTCAAACACGAGTTTGGTTTAAAGGATGAAAATAAATACATGTAAGATGGACGAGCTGAGGATGCTAGAAAATCCGGGAATACCGGCTTGTCATATTATTAATTTTGAGGGCAAAAGGCCCCAGATTACAGAAGAAACAAAAATGAAAATGAAAATACTACATAAAAAAAAAAGATCCTAGAAAGACGGCATCAAGATTGGGCTTGGCCGGGCACAGGAGGGCCAGGGGCGTCGGTCGTCGGAGCATCTTCCTCAGCTAATTGAACACGGTCATCCTCCGCGAGATGCTCGGACCCTTCGACCGGAGAAAGCGGCGCTGGTACAAATAGCCCGTCCTCTACCGAAGCTCTGAAATCCACAGCATCTAAGTTCATCGAAATGTCCGGATTCAGAGCTCGGACTTGGGCCAGGCATACGTTGAAAGCTTCAGCAGCCGTCTCCACGACCAGGACTTCCAGCTTTTCCACCTCGGCAGCGGACGCCACGAGCTCGGCCTTGGAAGCGTCGAGGTCGGATTGGGCAAGATGGAGGTCCTTCACCAGCCCCGCATACTGACCCTGCAGGGTGTGCAGCGAGGCATTGAGGGTGTCTTCTCGGGCATGACTGGCGTCAAGCTCGGTGGAGAAATGATCCCTCTCAGCAAGGGCCTTTGATAGCTCCTCCACCGCCCTTATCTGCGCCTCTTCCGCTTTCAGGCGCGCCTCCTCAGCCTCCCGCTGCCTGATCTCGGCCTCCTTCTTTTCAACCCGAGCTTTGGCAATCTCGGCTGCAGCCCTGGCGTACTTATGCTTAACAGAAGCATAAGCGTCCAACACGCCGGCCGTCTCCATTAGGTGGTCCTGCAGGACCTGCAGGTGGTCGAGGTCGGAGTCGGCAAAGGCCTCACCACTAAAATACTTGCTTGGGGGCTTCACCGCGTATTTCAGCTCCTCCGAGACCCCATCAGTCCATACCTCACCCCGCGAGTGAAGGCGAGACTTAGCAGGAAATGGGGGAGGGGGGACGCTTGTGGCAGCACCGGCGTCCGGGACAGAGGCCGGATTCTCTTCTGCTACCGAGATCGACGACGCCACGGACTTCGATCGCTTGCGCGGAATAAGATCCGTAGAGGCCGGAGAGGACGCAGCCCTCTTTTCAGCAGTAGTCTCGGCAGGCGAAGGAGCCGCCACAGCTTTGCTCTGGGAAGAGGACTCCCCTTTCTTTTTGGCCTTAGCCCGGAGCTTCTCGGCCAGTTCTTGGAAAGAAGCCTTCCCCATGTCAGGCACTACAAAAAACATAACAAACATCAGAAATGACAAGGGGCGTACCAAAAAAATAAAAAAAAAAAAAAAAAAAAAAATTCATACTCGGTGAATACAATTCCTCCACCGACTGTCGGATAAAAATCCGGGAATCAATAACATCCTTCTCGGCCACGTGGTCAACCAGAGCTATCACGGTTTCAACCTCGGCTGGCTCTAGGCTATCATCGGAGGATGCAAATATGCTTTGGTCTTGGTCATAATGAGCTTTCGACCAATACAGAGGAAATAGCAGCTCCACCGAGCTGGAGTCGACGTCCTTAAGAAACCACGGTTTATGACCGGGTTCAGCGTTGATTTTAAAAAAAGAGGCCTTGAAGCCTTTCCAGGTGTCAGTTGCCACATGGAAAAGCTTCTTGTCCGGTTTCCCCCGGAAAGAAACCCAACCCCTCTTTTCTTCGGGCTCCCCGGGTTGACGAGCCCGTTGGATGTTAAAAAAATAAAAGAATGTCCCGGTGGTGGGAGTACGATTTAAAAATCGGCAAAGCCGCTCGAATGCAATAATAAAGCCCCAAGAGTTGGGATGAATCTGAGTGGGGGCCAGCTGAAGAATGTTTAAGAGATCTACTTGAAACCTAGAAAATGGAAAGCGAAGGCCGAGTTTTTTGACGAAGTCTAGATAGAAGAAGAAAAAGGAGCGCTCGTTCCCTTCCCGGGCAACGCACACCGGTTCAGAAGGGCCGGGGAGAGATAAAGAACAATGATCCCGGTCCCCTAATGGGAGCTCGGCGATCTGACTGGTCGTGGCTTTTGATAGCCTGGACAGCACCCCGGTCGCAACCCAGTCATACTTCTCAGCAATATGACGTGGAATACTGACGGCCGCTGACTCCACGGATCCGGAATCTTCGATAGGACGCGGAGAAGTTGACATACTACCTAGAAAAGGCAAAACAAAAATAAATTAGAAACGAAAATGATACCTGAAGATAGTACAACGGGACGGGTAGAAACGGCTCCAACAACCCGCGGTTGGATATGCCGGCATCGTGAAGCTATTTCGTCAGCTTCCCATGACCGGCCAACCATCGTGGCCTCAGATATCAGCCAGGAACACTCCTCGCACGGGCCGATAGGCCGGGTAAGGGAGATGAGGGGCTCCGCGCGTGAAGGAAAGGAAGAGGCGGGTAGAGGAAGACTTTCCCCCCTACCCTTTCCTAAGGGCGGCTCTGAAGAAAAAACCCTAGTGGCAGTAATCCCCCGGTCTAGACTTTCGGGCTCTACAGACTCAGACCGACCTCGAGCCCTTCCCCTAACCCGACCAGAACGACCTGGTTGACTACCACCTTCTCCGCCATAACCACGGAGAACGTTTTCCCTCTTTTGTTCTTCGGTCAGAGGCTTCCCGTACAGCCACCAAGCTGTCCGGGGAGGCATACGCTGAATAAGCTCGGCCTCTTCCGGGGAAAAAGCATTTGGATTAAAAGACGGAGGAGAACCTTGATGGCTCATCCCGAGAGGATAGAATTTAAACAGGAAACCGAAAACCAAAGACGGAGAAAAAGGATTGAATAGACCAGAAGTTCAGAGAAGTTCAAGAACAAAGCAGAAGCCAGAACCCAAAGGGGAAGAAACTCGAAAGAACTCACAATAACCTACCCAGAAAAAAGAAAGACCAAGAAATAGAGAAAGAGAGAAGAAAACACAGCCAAATAACCAGAGAAGGAAACAAGGAAAGTACCTGGGTTGATATAAGTTAAGGAAAGAGGAAACGCGCGAGCCACGAAGAGCAGAAATGGGAATCTGAGGAAGATGAACGGGTGACTGGTTGCAAGTTTCTCTCAAGAAGGAAAATTCAAGGTTTGGCAGTTTTCAAAATGCAAGAAGCAGAAAGTCGATGGCTTTTATAAACAAAACAAGCAGACGGGTGAGAGGCAAGAAACTCAACCGTCAAAAGCCCAAAGGGCCCATACACAAATAATGACGTGGACGTTAAAAGGCGTGCACATTTAATGCTGATGGTGGGCAAACACGAAAACCAAGATAATGGGGCAGTTGCTCTACTCAGAGGCCGGCCAGTAAACATCAAATCAGCAGAAGGCAATGATGACACTCATGGCCTCGAGATAAGACGAGTGTTGGATCAACAGATGAAGCGGACAATGATCCCGGATCGAAATGTTCACGTGGCCGACCACATGAATACACCCCGGTTGCCCGACCTAACTCCCCGTGCAATCTCGAACTTGGGGGCAACAAATCCCGATCCACGAAAAACTGGACAAGGTACCTGTAAACGGGGAGTAAGACGATATAGAAATATTAACACTACCCGACACGAATAAAGAGGGGAAGTTCGAGAAAGCATGGGAGGAGTTCGGCCTAGAATCAAAATTATAGAACATTAAGACCAAACATTAATGTTCTCTCGGGATAGCAAACGAATGCAACCCGCGTTAACCGGGATGGGGGGGGGCACCCGTGTCCCACTCAAATAAACCGGAATGCAAATTGGTGACAGAGGGGGGTAACCCGGGGACCAAAAATGTCCGACCTCGGAAAAAGAACTAGAAATCAAAAACCTCAGAACAACGAGATGAACTAGAACAAAAGACGTAACCTGACAAGTGCATCCCGGCTGCTCGGAGCCCTGAACAACCGGGCTGGGGGGCAACTGTTACGGATATCTCATAAATGGGCCCAGCCCAATAACTAAAGAGCCCAGTCAAAATGACTTCAGTTATGCTCATAACCGCTTCCTTGAAAATAGGAGTGGTTTTATCAAAATATCTATCGTTATGATAACTGCCTATGTATCAAGAATATCTATCAAAAACGCATATCTTGATATCCCTAAAATAAAGGATGAATCCAACTGAGTAAGATAAGGCACAGGTACGCCTATAAATAGGGTGAACCCCTTACAAGGTACACACTTCTGAAACCCTAGCTTTTCTATTCACACAGAGCACACACACCACCCCCTCTGGCTATCATTAGCCTGTCGTATACCCTCGAACTACGTGGACTTTGATCCACACTGTGGTACGTAGGACCCCGGGATTTCACCCCGGGCCAAGTCCAACCCAACTTGTGATCTACACCGGATCAAATATGATCCTTATAATTATATGGTTTTTTGTGTCTTACCTTTGAGTTTCTGGCTTGAATTTTTGAGTTAAAATATGGCAACTACATGCATATGTGCCCTGGAAGATAATATGGGAATTGATGCTAATAATGTTGATGAATAAAAAAAATATTTTCCCAATTTCTCTCCACTTTAATTTCTTAGTTTCATACTTTTATGATTTATGTTTAAGGCACAACGGAATATGATTTGCCATTCCCTCCATTTATTGAAGGAGTCAGAATTCCTTTGCTTTGTAAAAGAGGAAATCTCCCATAGGAACCAACAAACATTAATTAATTAATTAATTTTGAGTCAACACAGATTGATTCAGACTGCTATCGCCATATGTTGGACTCGGAACATTTTTCCATTATTTTATCATCGCACTCACAAGTATGCCATTGAGGTGAATGAACATGATAGAGGATTTGAAGAAATAACAATTCAGTGGTAATATTGGAATGGTTGCTCTTTCTCACCTCGAGAAGAACTATTCCTATTCTATGTGATTTGATTGAACGAGTTTATATGGTTGGCTCAATTGAGTTCAGGCAATGCATGCATTATTGTTTGTTCTTGGTGATGAAATATTTTGATATGCTTAGACCTCAAGCCCTCTGCCACGAAAATTTAATCTTTGCCGTTAGATTTACTCCCTCTATTTCTTTTTATAAGTTACTTCCAACATATTTCACATAAACCAAAGAAAAACCTTAAAGCTCATTAATAAACTTTGCTTTAAAATTCAACAACTTTTCATCTGTATCCCTATTTAATACAAAATATACCCCATGAAAAGAAAGCCAACATAATAAAAAATGAAGGGATAATTGTACATTGACGTGAAAAATATAGATATGTGATTTATATATAGGAACAAAATAAACATTGTGTCTCCAACTTACTAAGAGGAACTTGGGAGTATTTCATAATTAAAATGTCCGAGCACTGAACATACATTGGATGTTGAATCTATGTTGTGATAATCATTAATTTGTGATACACTTGTTTGGTAAATATCTAAACATGATAAGATTCCATGTAAAGAATTGACCTGGCAAGGTAGGGATTGCTATACATTGCATTTTTAATATAGTTAATTTGGTGAGCCAGCGAAAGTGTTCTCACATAGTTCATGTATTTAGTACTGATAAATGAATTCACCAATATCACCATACAAAGTACTGATTTGTTGGAATATACTTGGTCATCTCTTAGTGGATTAGTGCATAAGCCCAATTACTTTGGGGTCAAAATAAAAATAATAGAAAAGCTTGGGTAGATGACTCTGATATTCCCCAATCATTCTAATTTTATCATTAAAACCGGTACAATATGTCCTCTGATGAGAAAAGGGTAGATTGATTGAGGAGGAGGCAAATTGAAGTCTATATATATGTGATTGTATATGAGTTTGGGGTTACATGACATGAACACAAAACCAAGTCTATTCTCTTTCTCTGAAACTTATTCCCTTCTTCTTTCCTCTTTGGAGGAATATCACGATAACCCATTCAATGGGTATTATAAGTATAACTAGGGGACTTAAAATTTTCACTTATCTTGATATATGCATTTACTCAAGTTATCTAAGAGATATACGAAAGAGGGTGAATAAAAAGAAATGAATTTCATACTCCCTTGCTCAGAAGTCTAGACTCTCCCACAATCTCTCTCACTTCTTCGTTTACTCACTCATAGGCTAATAAATAGAAGATTTTTAGGTTATAGTCTTATTCATGATTTAGAACTCCAATAACATACATTTGCATGAACAAACCATACAAACTACCTTATTTGTTATTAAAATATTTTCAAACAAAAGCAACACAGTTTACTATAAACTTTTTCCCTTGCTTAATCCTTGTTAGTTTGCAATTGGCACGGGAGGGATGCTCTGCTCATGCCTGAAGAAATTACTTGGATCAACCTTAGACTTCACCAACACCAACCTTATAAAATTATCCTTAAAATATTTGAATCCCCAAGTGCTTGACCTCAAGAAGCTTGTCTTGTTGAATTGGTTCATCCCCAAATCAAGGTCTCTGTAATTCACATATCCTTCTCTTGGAAAGCTTGAAACATAAGGAGTCATGGAGTCATAGTATCTCCGAACCCAATTCATATGCCTTTTCATGCTCTTTTCTCCATCAGTCCACGTAACTAGATATTGGGACAAGAAGAGTGTTCCATTTCTATGAGGAAATGGAGTTGCGGATTCTGAGATTCTACTCATCATTCCTCCATATGGAACCCAAATCATCACGCCCGCAACATCCTGCATGAGTGTTTTCCATAACGAACTCAAAGCATTTTTAGGAATCACTTGCTTCACATAATCTGCCTTGGCCTTAAAGTAAGACTTGGGAATAGCAAGTTTCCCTTGGATAAGAACTTCTGGGGATGCAGTGTTTGGAAAACTAGCAAGATAGAGTACAGATCTAATCCAACTTGTTTCCAAGCAATCCTTTTTTGTCAGGCCTAACTCTGGAAACTCCTTCTCCATCAATTGCAGAAGCCTATCAGTCCTACCAAGGAAACGAGCAATATAAGATGTTGATATAGTTATTTTTCCTTGAGTACCAGAATTTGTTGCCGTTGTTTGAGCCATGATGAACAGATTTTCATCAATGTTTGGTGCTACTTGCTGCCATTTATGAAGAATATTGTTTGCATTTTGTTCTAATGTTTTATTAACAGTAAAAACTGTCACTATAGGGGGAACCTGAACAAGCTTGAGTTGCCACGACAAAATAATCCCAAAGCTTCCACCTCCTCCACCTCTAATTGCCCAAAATAAGTCCTCTCCCATGGCTTGTCTATCAAGAATCTTTCCATTAGCATCCACAATCCGTGCATCAATGACGTTGTCGGCAGCAAGTCCATACTTTCTATGGATAGAGCCATATCCACCTCCTGTAATGTGACCACCGACACCTACGGATGGACAAATTCCTGCAGGGAAGGCATGGATTGGACTCTTCTCAGAAATTCTGTAATAAACTTCTCCAAGTGTAGCACCAGCTTGAACCCAAGCAGTGTTATGTGCTATATCGACTTGGATGGCATGAAGCTTGGCGAGATCTAAGATCATGAATGGCTGCTCAATGAGAGAAACATAAGAAGTCCCTTCATAATCATGACCTCCACTGCGCACCCTCATGTGGATTTTTAGCTTGTTTGCACAGACAACAGCAACTTGAACATGAGATTCCTCTAATGGAGTAAATATGAATTCAGGCTTCGGCATTGAAGGAAGTAGGTACCTGAGATTATAAGCTGTGGATTCAAGGACTGAAGTGAAAGAAGCATTGTGAGGAGTGAAAATTGTGGTGGAAAATGGGATTGGGTTTTGAGAATTAGCCTCAAGACATTGAGTGAAGAGTTCTGAAATTGGGATTGGGGAAGTTGATGAAATTGAAAGTAACGCATACACAGATGTCAGCAAAAGTAGCGACCTTGGAATTAGCCTCATGATTTTAGTATTTCTCGTACCTGTGAATTCTCTGTGCATAAAACACAGCACTTGTCCTCTTATATATACAAATTCTGAACCAAAACAACTATTGAAGGAAAGTCGTCATTATAAATCTAGCTATGACATAGTCATCTTTAATATATAAATTTATTGGAGTTTCCGCGTAATTCTAGACTACATTGACTTGACCAAAAGAACGGTTCAACTAATTATATAATTGTCTATATGGCACAATATTTTATGTGCATCAAATATATTTTATGATTATATATATTGCTTACATTAATCGTTTTCATGTAGCCGTATGTGTTTTCCACAATATTATATAATACTTATTCCTACCTCTGCGTCTATTTAACTACTATTTGTTGACATTTTGAAGAAAAAAAAATTCTTAAATGATTATTTCAAATTGTCAATTTTGTTATGGTCAAAAAAACTTGTCGATTACGTTCTGTTAACAATTCTTCTATTTTCCGTTGCCTTTGTCGGTATTGGCGTTCTTTACCAGCAAAATAAGTCTTGGTCATCGAATTTGACTACTGAATATAAAAATGTGCGTGGTCAATATACAGTACATATCCTTATATAAAATCAGTTTTAATTTGTTTCGGATACCAAAAAAAAAAAAAAAAAATCATCTTTTTTGCCAAACAGGCTAACAATTATAATCATCTATTGGTGCTTCCTTCAGTTTTTTTAAAGTCGTCAATCCACAATAATCACATTTATTGGTGGCCAAAGTCGTTGCCAAAAACTTTTACAACCACTATATCAACCAAGATTTCATGTCTTGGGGCAACTTATAATATTTAAATAGTTTCCAAATCCATTAGAATCAGAAATATAATAAATTCACAATTACCCTATTAGAACTTACATCTCTATCAAAACAAATTCGCAACATAGAATTTATGAATTCTAATATGATAGTTACGAAATTTAAAAAGGTAGTAATGAAATTGTTATTTGTGAATCGTTTATGACAGTTTTTTATGTAGTGGTTCTATTGAAAAATACGAAAGTTTCTTCTCCTTTTAATGGAAATTAAATGAATTAATATAATTTTAAAGGATGTAATAAATGTCATACCAGGTTACTTACAAAATTGTTTTGCCATTTTAAAACCACAAGTAACAATTATAACCCCAAGAACACCAACTTTCATTTTTTCTTTTTAAAACAAACTTTTATCTAAAAGCTTTAGGTTCTAACACATGTTGTAAAGGGATTTTCTGAAATTTTTTTAAAAAAATTTGTAACTATAATTCAAATCATCTCAAAATTTAATGGTTCCAAGCTCTATTTTTGCTTTTAAAAAGCTTTATGAAAGAAAATTAAGACTCGGGCTAACTTTGGTCTCGTCTAGCCCAAAAACTCAAGTGTTTTTCTTTTCTTTTTTTTTTTAGCCAGGCATGAGGATTCACATGAGAGTTTCCTTGCAATTCGATACTACTTTGAAAATTCATATATTCTTATCCACACATCAAGAAATTATAAACTAAGATTCATTTTAATGCTTAAAATATGTACTTAATACCTGTAAAATTTCAGGGCTTAACACAAACACTTGCCTTGCTTTCAAACATTTACAAAACTGAGACACAATCTTAGGATTAAAAACTACTCCCTCTGTCCCTTTTTTTCCCCAATATTCAAAATTTTTAATTAGTCTAGTCCTTTTTACAAGATACATACAATTGGAAATTGTTGGAACATCACATGTAATTTTACCAATTTTAGCTCTTGTTAATTTATCCATACATTCTCTTTTATCATTTTCTTATTATTACTCTTTCATTTATCCACTTATAAGTAAGGGTATATTTGAAAAACAATAGTACACTTCCGACATATTTATTACTCTTAACTAATGTTAACAACTTTTTTTTAACCATACAATTCGGTTCTTTGGATCATATAGTAAGGGATAAATGGAGTGCTATTTACCTCTATCTAAGTATTCATACCATTTAGCACTTACCTTGCAACCAACCATCGGCCCCTCCTTACCTCCTTGTGGAAGTTATTTAAATGACAAGATGCATAATCTACATGCTTTACTTTATATAAAACATAACTAACCAAAAACAAAAAAACAAAAAAGGAAACTTGACAGTTTGTATTCAACATTTCACAAGTTCTAATAGTAATCGAAATTGATTAGCCAGATTCTTCTTAAAGTCTCAATCTTAGCTATTCCTTCACAAGATTTCCCTTTACCCTTGAAGAACTCGTTCCTATGGTTTGTTAATATAGAAGAAATAGATGAGATTCAAGGGAATATTAGTAGCAAACTCACAATTTATATGAATGCATGGTTAGAACTAAGCAGTAAAAAATAATAACTTACATATAACCGAACTATACGACTAATTCATGCACATGCCTTGCCAATAGCTGAGTAAGAGATTTACACGCTATCATTTTTAACTACAGCAAGTATAGCACAAATAACTCGCAACTAATGTAAACATGAGAAATAGTAATTTTGATATCTTTTTCCTTCTTCCTTTCTCTTGTTGCTTCTTGATGTCTCCTTAGCTAGTTTGAGCTCAGATCAAATGCTATAAATTATGTATATATATAGGGAAAATCAATTTACGTGCATAATAATTCAGTAATATATTTGATTTCTCTTGTATTATCTTTAACCTCAATTCTTTTAATTTAGTTATTTGATTATTTCACTATTTATTTCTTATATCTGAGATGGCACGTATTAATAATAATTTTCTCAAATTATTTTTCTTTTGATTGTTTCAACTCGTCACTTAGTTTCTAGAAACAAGAATAAGACGACTTTCTTTGCGTTAGATGGTCTTATTAAGTTATGTATTGTTAGAAGAAGAATCTAGGTCAACGAATTTGTTAATTTAATACAAAAGAAAGCTGTGGTTTATAGAATTTTTTTTTTTTTCGGTCAATGAAATCTTCGTCAATATAATCATTTTCATTATTGGAACTAGTTTAGTTTCCTACGCATATCTCGTCATGTCTAGAAGGACTTCTTTTTTTGCTTCCACTCAAGAATTCACACTTCTTGCCTATTCTCTTTCCTTTTTTCTAGTCATTGAATCATTTTCACAAAATTCCATATAAAGATGGTTAAATTAGCTAAATTCAAATTTTTGTCATTGAATTTAACAAATTATATATTTGGCTATGAGTCAAAATTAGGGATTTAAAATTTATGTTATAAATTTCCTCCATATCCCTTTGTTATTAAAACAACAAAATTGAAAACATAACCCTAATACATAGGAGCCCTAAAATTAATCTAGATGTCTACGAAGTCCAAAATTTGGCAAAGGTGCAGTGGCAATTGTAAGTTGGTTTATTCTTCATCCCTTGGATAATACCCTAATTTTCATAATACATGTAAACATTGTATTTTGATAAATAAATTAGCAAAATACAAAGGTAAATATGTGTCTCAAGGAAATATAATCTATTGATTATATTTTCTTCCAAATTTCACTTTGTAATTAATTAACTAATGGTTAATTAATGAGACTACATATTAGGAACTATAAAGGTGACATAAAATCACATGAAATAATAACTACTTTAAATGCTCATAAGACAAGAAAATGGAATAGGGAAACACTTAGTTTAATTGTTATCTATCACTACAAAAAAAAAAAAAAAAAAAGCCAATTTGTAGCAGTTAATATGATGGAATCGTAGCAGTTTTTACCGCCACCACAGACATTCGTAGCGGTTCACGAAACCGCTACAAAAACGACTGTCGCAAACCAATTTGTAGCGGTTAAAAATAACCGATACTACATATCTGTAGCGGTTAAAGAAAACCGCCACTATATATGTCAGACATGACGTCAACGTCATCTTATAGTAGCGGTCAGAAGAACCGCTACAGGTTGAACAATAGTGATGGTTTTCTGTACCGCTACTAATCTTGAACAAGTGAGTTATTTAGTAGCGGTTCATTCACCGCGACAAATGGTTCCCGCCATTGTTGAGCTTTGAATTCATTTCATATTTGTAGCGGTTACAAAACCGCTACAAAACATACCCGCCATTTTTTAAATATATACCCGTGATCTTTTCATTTTTGTTATTTGTAGCGGTTACAAAACCGCTACAACATATTCCCGCCATTTTTTTGAAGATGAATATTTTCCTGCATTTGTTTTCATTTCTGTTATTTGTAGTGGTTTAAAACTGATACAAAATATTCAATGATTTTCTAATAAATTTTTTTATCATCTTTGTAGCATTTTACAAAATTGCTACAGACTCATAAAAAAATTTAAAAAAAAATTTACAATAATTTTATTGAGTCAGTTAATTTATTATTTTTTAAAATATTTATAAAAATAGTATTTATCATTAATCATTCAAAAGTTATCAAATATTTTATTATGAATTATATAAATATTACCTAAAAAAATGATATTAAAAAGTGAATTTGATTATATATATTTATCGTATATAAATAGTTTATTATGTGTTCATTTAAATAATATCCAATATTAAAATTAATATGTCTAAAAATATAATAAGTATTATGTGTTAAAGTAGATAAAATAATTTATGTGAAAGTAGAAGAAAAAATGTGAGTGAAGGTGAAAGGAGATTAGGAAAAAAAAAATCATACAATTTTTAATAAAAAAACAAACATAATCACAAATGAAGAAGAAACAGATAAATATTGATAAATATTGCGATAATCATAATATTTGATCCGAGTTAACAACACTTACCTTCTTAAAAGAATTAATCTCACTGCGAAAATGTAGAAATTTGGGAGAAAACAAGGAGAAATGTGTTAGAAAACGAGAGTGGAGCATATTAAATAGGGTGGGTGGGGTGTTTTATATTGGTATCTGCGTAACTGTTTTGTAGCGGTTGACGTGTCACTTTTGGTAGTGGTTCCATATTTGTAGTGGTTGACGTTGCGGTTGTTGTAGCGGTTTTATTGTACTTTGTAGCGGTTAGTAACCGCTACAAACAAGTTAATATATTGCTTTTGAAAAAAGCTACAGATAAGTTTTTTAAAAAAAAATATATAAAATCTTACATATGAAATCGTAAGCATAACTGTAATTTTTCCTCTCAATCTTTGTCACCATCCTACAAAATATTTTTCGATAAAATGTTAGTTGTGAGTTGATGAATATGTTTGAACACAAATAAAGCATATATTAAAAAATGTACCGAACTATGGGTAAATTCTCATCGCCATCGAGGAAGAAGTTCTCGAAGCTGGCGGGCTGCAACGGCTCACTCTCATAGGCGACGTTATCAGCATCACTCATGTCGTAAAGGTCCCGGGGCTTTAAGTGAACCACCATATGCCACTCCTTGTGTCTCTAATCAGCGAAATAATAAACCTGATGGGCCTCTGAGGCAAGAATATACGGCTCATCATCTTCAGACTGTCTAGTGTGAATAGGCTAGGAGAAATTCACTGATGTGATGCCTAAGTCGTCAGTGGTGAGCCCCCGGGACGTTGTGGTATTCGCCCACAAACACTTGAACAGCGTCACAGTGAAAAGGCCTTGGTAGTTTATCTTGACTACATCAAGCAACTTTCCGTAATACGGGACGCACCGAACTGCATGTTCCCGTCACTGCTGCTCGCATAACTCCTGTCCCAAACGTGCCATATACGCCCAAGTTTTGGGTCAGTAATCCCTGATCCCATGAAATGGTGCAAAACTTGAAACCGTTGACATTGTATGCCGTAAATCTTTGGGCGTGGTCAAGTGGGCCAAGTGCGAAAGCTCTGAATTCTAAGGATTGCGAGTTGTGGTCATTCATAATTCTCCTCCTAAACCAACTCGGGAATTCTCTATGGACCTTTTTATTAATCTCGGATGATGTTTGTGTATGGATCCTCAGCTGACACTTGACATAACTCCTGAATTCCCTTTAAACATGCGAAGAAAACAATGAAACGTGAGTATAAAATGTAAGGAAATATAAATGATAACATGTATATGTGCACAATCCTTACTGAAGGTATGGTTCAACTTTAGTGCAATTAATCAAGACATGTCTATGTGCTTGAAGCTTATCAAGTGCCGTCAGTTTGAAGTTCTCAGTTCCGCCAACTAGTCTCCCAACACGAGGGATTAACAACTCTGTTGTTGATGACACTGGCTCTAACTCTGGACAATCGTCCACACAAGGTGGTCGGTTGAATGACGTCTCAATGTCATCAAAATACTTGGAACAAAAATACAAAACTTCATCCCCAATATAACCCTCTGCAATTGAACCTTCAGGCCACGCCTTATTCCTCACGTAGGATTTCAGTTTCCCAAGAAACCTAGAAAGTAATTAATGAAAAAAGTTGAGACATTAATGTTGAAATGTGTGACTAGATAGTAATAGTAAAGTGATTAATTTTAAATGAGTACCTCTCAATAGGATACATCCATCGGTAGTGAACCGGGCCAACAAGCTTTGTTTCGTGCACAAGGTGTACTGTCAGGTGAACCATGACCGTGAAAAAGGACGGAGGAAAGATCATCTCCAAATGACACAGCGTAAGAACGATTTTCTGTTGCAGCTGGTCGAGCTCCTCCACGGTCAAAACCTTGGAACACAACTTCTAGAAGAAAGAACACAGCTCAACCAAAACGATCGACACATCGAATGGCAGCGTATCTTTAATGGCAAGCGGAAGCAACTGTTGCATAAGCACATGTGAGTCATGACTCTTCAGCCCAGTAACCTTTCGAGCCTGCACGTCAACACATCTCGAAATGTTGCTTGAGTACCCGTCTGGAACTTTTATTTTCTTCAAAGTCGCGAGGAAGATCTCCTTATTCGGTTTTGTCAGGGTGAATTTTGCCGACTGAAATCTGTCATGCTCATCCAGCCACAATTCTCCACGAACTCCCATCTCCTGTAAATCTTTCCTCGCCTGAAGATGATCTTTTGACTTGCCTGGTTCGTTTAGAATCGTGTACAGCACATTGTCGCACACATTTTTCTCAATGTGCATGACATCCAGACTGTGTCGGAGCAAATTATCTTTCCAATAGGGCAGGGTGAAGAAGATGCTTATCTTCCGCCATTGTTGGGGTGCAGAACCAGAAGCCCTGGCGGTCTTTGTACCGACCTTTGCCTAATCGTCTCTTTTTCCAAACTCAAACTCAACATCCTGAAGTTGTTTTATGATATCTTCACCTGATAAAATCTGAAGAGCTCCTCTTTTTTCCTGTTGCCTGTTGAATCGATTGCGTTGCAACCTAAACCTGTGTGTACCATCGAGGAACTTGCGATGACCCATGAAGCACAACTTACGACTGTAGGGAAAGTGCACTAAGTCAGAGTCAAAATTGCAAGCTGGACACGCAAGGCCGGTGTGCACGTTCCACCCGGATAATGTTCCTAAGCCAGGAAAGTCACTAATCATCCACATCAAGGCCGCCCGCAACTTAAAAAGTGTCTTGTCATGCAAGTCATACGTCTCAACCCCTACATTCCACAACTCGACCAACTCCGAGATAAGCGGTTGGAGATACACATCGATGTCATTTCCCAGTGCCTTTTTGCCTGGAATGATCATAGACATAATGTAGGAGCTTAGTTTCATACACATCTAGGGGGCAAGTTGTATGGGATCAAGATAACTGGCCAAATACTATAGCTTGTGCTGAGATTCCCAAACGGATTAAAACCATTGGTCGCCAGAGCGAGACGAACATTTCTGGGATCCGCTGCAAAATCTGGAAATTGTGAGTCAAACTCTTTCCATGCTTGAGCATCTCGTGGATGTCTCATTTTACCATCTTCGTACTTGTCAGCTTCGTGCCACCTCATATGCTCGGCTATCCTAGAAGACATAAACAATCTTTGTAAACGAGGTTTTAAAGGAAAGTACCTGAAAATCTTTGCGGGTTTCTTCTTCTACTTTTTCCCTTTGCGTACCGTCTTGAACCTCGAAGTGTGACACTTCTTATAAGTCTCCCTGCGAGCGTCCTCTCCCCAATAAAGCATACAGTCATTCGGGCAAGCATCGATCTTTTCGTAGTTCAGGCCTAATCTATTAATTATCTTCTTGGCCTCGTAGAAGTCTGTGGGAATGTCCGCGTCGGGGAAAGCATCTCATATCAATTCCAACAACATCGACATTGCCTTATTAGTGATCCCACACATGCACTTGATATGGTACAACTTGATCAGGAAAGATAATTTGGAGTATTTACGACAACCTTGATACAATGGACGGTCACTCTCATCCATCAGGCTGAAAAATTCCCGTGCTGCTTCATTCCTGAAGAAAACAAGTTCTGCACCCTGAACTTCATCGGTGAAGTTGTCGTCCTGAACACCAAAAGCATCGCGGACCGCTTCATTAACCGGATCATCTTGAGCTACTTGATTTCCTACTTGTGAGCTTCGAGGAAGTTGATCGCCATATCGCATACCCTGTTTCTCACCATGGACTCCCCAAAATGTATATTCAACTGAGAAAGGCTTGACAAGAAGATGTTCCAAAGCACCATCTCGTGTTTGCCACTTCTTAAACTTGCATCGACAACACAGACAAACAATCTTCCCATTAATACTAGCGTGAGAGAAGGCAAAATCTAAGAAATTTTTCAATCCCGCTACATATACGGGAGAATTGCGTGGCAACTTGATCCATGACTTATCCATATCTAGTCAAGAAGCTAGGATAGACTACTACAAGACTAAGATTAAATGTTTAATTCTCTTCAAATGACTACATCATTTCAATTTTTTTTTTTTACAATTAGTTATGATTTTTCAAAGGTGCCAAATAATCTGGCCAAAAAATCTAGCAATGCGTTTTTAAGGAAAATTATTGGATAATTAATCCCCTAAGGGTAAAAAGGTCAAGATAGGTGAAAATATCTTTTTTGATAATATTCTAAGCAATATGATATTTATCATAATACCATATAAAATATGAAAAAGGAAATAATCCGACGGTAACGTTATATGATACCTGAGAAGGCCGAGGTTGGATTCAAAGGTCAGGGGTATTGGTAACTATGCGGTGAAATCTACGTTCGTGTACTGGTAAATTTAATACTTGTGTGTCTTGTATGCCTATATATGATTGTTTGATTCATATATTATAAACAAGACTGTGAATTCAATCGTTTATTTACATTCGGTTTAGCTGTAGATTCAGCTTGATGTGGATTATAGTCATGATAAATTGATAATACCACCTGTATATTTTCCTAGCACTGAGGACTTGTGGATTCGTGGTACTAGTTAGTGCAAACACTGTTGACATACATTTGTTGTGTGATATGTATTGTTGTTACTATTGACATACATTTGCTATGTGCTATCTATTGCAACACTGAATGTAATGAATATATGTTATATATTGTTATTACTTGAACATAAGGTTAATTGCTACTTGAGATTCAATGGGTGTTTAATCTTAGACATGAGTAAAGGTTTAGGAAGGAATCTAGACCTAGGGAGGCAACATGGACGGAGCAAGTGAAGAGACACCGGTCAGAGCGAATGCCGGAAGAGGTTTATTAAGGCTTAGTGATAAGGTTAATTACTTCAAACTATTTTGTGCTCAAACTAAGAAAGAGTTTGTTTATGGGGTTGTCATAAGTCGTCAAGAAAGATAGGGAGACTCCCACTAGACTAACACCGATCTGGCCAATAGGTTTGATTAACTGTGTTGGGTTATACGCCATAGGTCTAGTTAAGGCTTAGTTTAACTAAGTTTAACATTGTATAGTTATTATGTTGGAATTTCAATTATACAAGATCTAAATAATTGTATCACACATGTATCCCTAAGGGGAATTGATTTACCAGCTTATACGTGGACATTTTATATCAGTTGTCCATTGTCCAAACGTTAACCTATATTCTCCATTCCGCTTTACTCTGATATGTACACCATCAACTCTGTTGATATTCCTGATACTATGTGTCATCGGATACAGTAAGTGGTATGAAATTTGGGGTGTTACACCGTGTAACATCCCTAATTTTGGTGTTACAAAAATCCTTGTATTTACCAAAAACACTTGACAAAATATAAAAGGTGAATATATATGTCTCAAAGAATTATAATATATTGATTATATTTTCATCAAAATTTCATTTTGAAATTTATAATCAAAGTGTTAATTATGAGACTACATATAAGGGCTATAAAATGTGACATAAATGTCACAAAAAAATGAAAGCTATTTAATTCCAATGGAGACAAGAAAAACTAATGAAGAGACTTAGTCAAGTAAAAAAAAAAATACCAACTACTAATTGGCAAATAATCTTGTATTGATTGAGATTAAGGACAAACTTAAGTAACTACCGCTACACAAAAAAAAAAAGGTCATTTTTTGTGACGGAATTGTTCTGTCGCAAAAAAGACATTTTTCGTTCCAAAAATTGTTTGCGACGGAATTTGTCTGTCACAAAAAATAGCCTTGCAATTGTAACGGAAACATAAATTCTGTCATAAATTTTGAAATTTGCGACAGAATTGATTTTCCGTCGCAAAATTCCAGTTTTGTGATAGAAAAGCAATTCCGTTGAAAAATTATAGTTTTGCTAGAAAATCAATTTCATCACAATTTCAAATTTGCAATGGAATTCCTTTTCCGTCGCAAAATTCAATTCCTAAAAAAATATAAAAAATAAAAAATTATGAAATAAAAAAAAAAGATATATTGAAAATTTCCACCAAATTATATTTAATTATTGTCTTAGTTGAAACAGCCTTAAAAAATACATACAGAAAATTAGGAATGAGTCATATCAACATAAAATACTATATTGAAATAAAGAAAAAAAATAGAGAAAAACAATAGTATGAAATAAACAATATCAAATAGTATATTAAAAAAAGGTGTATATGAACAAATATTTATAGTAATAATTCTTAAAAACTATATATAAACAAAATGAAATATAAACAACGCAATAATTCATTGACCCCTCAATCTCAAGTAAAACCATATGTTCCTTCTTGTTTCTTTATTTTCCTTCTTCAACATATAATAAATATGTTCCTTCAGCAAGAAAACCATCACGAGCTGTAATCCTGGCAGCAATTGTATCACGTAAACCCTTGATACCTTGATATGAGAACAACATTTTCATATTTATTCCATGTATATCAACCTAATGCAAGGAAAATCTAGTGCAGATAGTGCAATCACAACCTGAATATGACTATAGGCACCAGTAGCTCTCTCAAGAATCTAATCTAGAATCTGCCAAGCTTGCTCTATGGCATCGGTACTGAAAAATATGTCCAAAGAACAACCATTAAGGCAAAAACTACCAAGAAAAGCACGAAAGAAAATTATCAAAAATCCACAACACAGATAATTCGTTGATATCAAAAATTAGTTGTATCCAGCAATTTCATCATCCATTAATTCCATATTCACATTCATCTCGTTGCCTTGTGCTTTCATTATCTTAATTAAAACTCCAATCCACCCCACAAGTTTGAAAGAAATATGAACATATAATTAACACAAGCCAGCATCTCAATACAACCATTGTATTACAACTACAAAATAATTCATACATCAAATCATATGTACTAGGAGTATAAGTTTGTTGGCCAAAAAAAAAAGAGTATAAGTATAGCATATATTCTATATATTATTGGATTTTACAGATTTTTCACAAATTTTTCACTCTTATTTTTAGAATTCACATTGGCTTTATTCTCCAAGGAACAAATAGCCTCAACCCCAAAAAAAAGTTCTTTAAATTAAAAAGAAAAGAGGCTTGGTACTGCCTTCACCACCATGCTTCTTGTTTTCTTTGCAAAAGGAATCATAAGAAAAGAAATAAAGAAGAAAGCACGCTTCATGTTTCATGGATGTGATATATATTAGGGTTAAGATGCAAAAATACACATGAGCTTTTTTCCTAGGAGCAAAAATACACATATGCTTTTTTGAGGAGCAAAAATACATGTGATTACCATTTTGATGCAAAAGTCACATCTCACTATTAAGTCACTATTCACCGTCGTTAAGTTACTGTTCACCTCATCTCTTTCTCTCTCATCACGGTGAACAGTGACTTAACGGTGAGATGTGACTTTTGCACCAGAATGGTAACCACGTGTATTTTTGCTCCTCAAAAAAACATATGTGTATTTTTACTCCTGGGGAAAAAGCTCATCTGTATTTTTGCACCTTAACCCTATATATTAAAGAAGAAAAAAATAAATAAACCCAAATAATAGCGGTACATATGCATAAAAATCAGGTCCAATACATTAAAAGGTCACCACACAGTTTTATTTAAATAAGGTGTCATCATTTCATTTGAAATGTTTTTTGCAAGAAAAGGTTGGAGATTCTGTCTCGTCTTGATATTGGATTGTCATAAGAAGGATTTCTCTAAAAGTATGAACATCACAGCATTTCACCATAAAAATAACAATAAACCAACCTCTAGGAGGAAAAGTTATTGGCTGCTAGCCAAGAGACTGAGGATTACCAATGTTGCAGTAAATTATCTATTTCCAGACAATAGACAAGTCAGAAAAGGCAGAAAAAATAACTTAAGTAAAAGCACAGAAGAGCACAGAAGTATATAATTCAGCATACACAGAGTGGTGAGAAGCATTTTATGCATAGCCTATACCCTTCAATTTTTCAAGGTGAAAGGCTACGAAGAAGATGTGAAATATTTATCTCTCATCATCCCTAAAAGAACTTAGGAAAAAATGATGAAAATCTACCATATATAGATAGTATGAGTTCCTGTAGATTTTACGTGAATAGTTATACTGAATGATGTTGAGATAGTAATAATTAGACTTTGAAAGGCATGGATAGAAATTACCTCCTCCCCTTAAAGGGATCATGAAAAAAATTCACACGAATCCCTTTTACCAAGGCTAATTATATTTCCCATTTCACTCACTGATAGAGAGAATACCTACATTCAAGCAAACTGGATTTGTTACCTTACTTTCCAAAAGTTCCAAATATCATGCATCTCAAAGAAATCATGTCATTGAACATGGAAATGAGACTAGCTAAGAAAGCCTTCTAAAGGAACATATTGGTGGACAGTGGTATGTGTTGTCGCTTAGACATACAAATCTCAGGGCCTCGTGAAATACAACTAAATAAGCCACTACTTAGATGATATTGATGTTATGGGCCAACACCCCACGCTGCCTAGTAAAAACGAAGCAGGAGGCAATGAAACAATAAAAGAAAGAAACCATACCAATGAATTATGTATCACGTTATTTTATCTAACTCTCAATTACCTCTAAAATAAAGTTCCCGCCCCCCTGTATAGTTAACTACTAATCACAATTGAAATATGAAAATCAACCATGAACCTGTATGAGAACTGCAGAACTTAAATACGCTGTATGGGATTAAAATTTCAGAATAAAAGAATGAAGTGTCATAAAATCTCAACATCAAACATTCCCACAAGGTAATGGACTATGGTCATTTTAGCCCATCATTGACTCCCAATGTCAAGATTTAGCCTGAATTGACTCCTCTGGCGCAAGGAAACCCAGCAAAAATATACAATTACTAGTGTGTTTAACATAAAAGAAATTATCATGACAAAAATGAACCTGAATATGGCGACGGAATTTGCATTGGGAGTGCCATGATCTACCAACTCATATTTATTCCTTAAATTAGTTGAAGGAATTGACTCAGCACCTTTCTTCTTAAGATTACTGACTGAAAGATGCAGCAAAGAAAAATACAATTACTTTTATTGATCTCATATTGTTTGAAGAAATGTCATTTTCGCATATAATTTATCTAACACGAGCATATTCCCAATAAATAATTCATCATCAATCATTAACCATTCCAATAAAGGTGGAAATTGATTAATTCAGTCTACCAGCAGCACTTTATATAAAGATTTATCAGCATAGTCTAGATTAATTATTGAAGGTATAACCTCATTATGCGTCAGACATCGTGATAAGGTAGAATAACAGGATGTAAAAGATACAATAGATATAGTCAAATAGGCAATGTTATTGGATTACTTTCAAACCAAAAAAGAAATTGACTAGTAACTAGTAACTTACTAGGTTTCTTCTTTCTTTTTGAAGATGTAATTAGGTCAGTAACATTCTTTTCTAATTCTTGCCCATTTTCAGAGACCTTTCGCTGAGCTCTTGAAATCCTTGGACTAGCACACTCATGACTACCATTTCTCCCAGAAGCTTTCTTCCTATTGAATTTAGAGGGATAAAATCACACTCTATTAATCTTATTAATCAAAGAGAGTACATGTGGGCCTTTATATAGGAAAACCTAGAGCTAACCCTAGAATCTAATCTAATCTATTTAATCAGAATAAATCAAAATAATTAAGATGTAAGGTATCTTCATCTAATCCTAAGATATGATAAATATTAAATTCAATAAGATAAAGATTAAATCTAAATAATAAAAAATATTATAATATTCTAACACTCCCCCTCAAATTGGAGAGTATATGTTGACTACTTCCAGCTTGCCTCGACATTCTTCAAGCTTCGTTCTACCTGCTTCAGTCTTCAAAAATCTTGAGACTTGTACTTCTTGAGTCTCGGCAGTCCCATATTCTTGTTTAGGCTTATACTCCTTTTTGAGTCTCAGAGGTCCCATATTTTTGTTTGGGCTTGTACTCATTTTTGAGTTTTAGAGGTCCCATATTTAGGCTTGGGCTTATACTTCTTTGTGAGTCTCACGGGCCCATTATTTAGGCTTAGGCTTGTACCTATTTTTAAGTCTCAAGGGCCCATTCATTTTTGTAGTATCCTCAAGAAGTCCCAATCATCATCCTCGTGTTTAAATTTGGATTGTACTAGATTCACACTGGGAATAATAGAGTTTGACTTGTTCTCCTTCTCAAGTATCCTGCGAAGCATTTGTAATTCTTCCTTGCTAAGGCAATCATCATTCTCAACCATTGGTTCAGTTGGGATAATGTGACTTTGGAAGTTTGAGTTTCCATTGGAAGGTTTTCCATGGAGTTTCCAGCACTCCTCTATATTATGACCATTCTTCTTACAATAGCTGCACCATTTGGTAGTTTTTGTTCCCCGTGTGGTCCCTTAACCACAATTGCTGAGCTTTCAATTTGGCTTGGGCCACTTTAGTTTAGGATTTTTCTACTTTTCTCAAACTATATAAGGTTAACAACATCAAAGAGCTGTGGTAATGGCTTCAACCCCATAATTCTACCCCTTATCTCTTCAAAAGAGTCATTCAAGCCTATGAGGAAATCATGTATCCTTCCTTCTTTCACAATTCTCTTGTACAGCTGAGCATCATTAATGCTTTTCTAGGGATGAACCTCAAACAAATCTTGTTGTTACCACAATTTTAGCAAAGAATTATAATATTTAGTAACAAATACGTTGCCTTGTCCTAAATCACGAAGTTGTAGCTTCAAGTGGATCAAGGCAACGGTGCTATCAAGTGAGGAGTAGGTTCTCCGAGCAGCATCCCAAATTTCCTTAGCTGTGTGCTCAAGCAGATAACCCTCACTGATCTCCACAGTCATCGAGTTACACAACCAAGTCATAACTTGATTATTTTCAACAAACCATGTGTCAAAATTTGGGTCATCAAAGGTTGGTTGAGGTGCTACCCCATTAATATATTTCTCCTTTTTCTTGCCATGAATATACCTAGTTTATACCATTAAACCAATGGTTAATAACCATACTGTGATTTTTTAAGAAATCTGGTGTCATCTCTATGGTGTTGTAGTGTACTGTTTGGTTTGGTGGTTCTGTTGATAAAGAGTCTTGAGTTTGGGAATTTGTACCAGATATAAAAGTAGTGGGAGTTATCCTAATTGGAATTTTAGGAGTTGATCCAAACAGGTAATAGAGAAGGATCCATGACACTATTTTTTTTAGTCGTCAGAGGTCACTATTCACACCAGCTCATAGATGTCACGCGCAAAGACAATGGTGGCACATGGTGGTCACACGCCGAGCAGATCACCGACACTTATCTAGGTTTTGCCGATCTGAAACCTCCGGTTCTGTCTGTAGTGGCGGTAGGGTCCACTTACTCACTACAGATATGAAAGTCTTGTTTTCTATCCTTCTATGCTTTCTGTCACGCGTTCTTCCTCTAGCGGTCGTCAACACGTTCTCCTCTGGTGGTTGTCAGCGTGTTCTCCTCTGGCAGCTTTGAAGGTCATGTTTCACCGTCTCCGTCACTATGCTCTCTCTCTCTCTCTCTCTATACTGTGAAACACTAGTGTCTCTCACATGTGTTTTCTTGCCTCTGTTATGGAAGAGGTCAAACAAGTAGAGTGGAGGAGTTGAAGAAGCACCGAGTTTATTGTAGGTCTGGAATTAATCACACCTTTGATGCCATGTGGAATTTAGAGGGATAAAATCACACTCTATTAATTTTATTAATCAAAGAGAGTACATGTGGGCCTTCATATAGGCAAACCTAGAGCTAACCCTAGAATCTAATCTAATCTATTTAATCAAAATAATTAAGATATAATATCCTAAGATATAATATATCTTTATCTAATCCTAAAATATGATAAATATTAAATTTAATAAGATAAAGATTAAATCTAAATAATCAATAATATTATAATATTCTAACACTTCGTGGTTTGCATTTCTGCACTGTGAAGATGTACCAAGACCTAGTTAGATTTTGCAGGAGGAACCAAAGCAGAAAATAAAGTTCCTGAACAAGTACTTGTTTCCAACATAGCATGCATTTAAGGAAAATGATTGAGGATCATTGCTAAGAGAAGATAACTCACACTATAGCTAAGAAATAAATATTGTAGGTAAATATCGAATACTTGAAGTAGTATAAGAGTCAGTGCATCAGGCTGCACAACTGCAAGATTAAAAGAACTGGGACTCACTAAATTAAGCAAGCAAGAAACCTTAACATTATGGAAGAAATATTTAATTCGTGAAGTACATGCATAATGTTGCTGAAATCCTAATTCGGTAAAAAATCAGGGACATGATCGTATTTGTAAGAAATGAATATAAATTCTGATTCAATTGTTTTAAAGATAATCAGTTTGTTAACATGCAAGAGATCACAATCAATTCCAACACTTACAAGAGCATATAAGTCCAGGAAAATATACTTAAGACTCGAGTTTGCCTTAGTATATAAATTAGTCAAGCATGCAGTTAGTAGGACCCTACACCCTACATCAAATTTGTTCAAGCTCCAAATTTGTTCCAAAGCAACAATCATAAATACATTATTGTTCAAACTATCATCAAATTAGACGAATAATCAACCAGTTAGTAGGACTCTACACCCTACATCAAATTATCTCAAAAGTACAAGCTGACAAATGCAAAAACCCAGATCGCATAAAATTAATCATCTAACATCGTTGTAAGAGTGTCCATCGCCAGGTCAACACCTAACAGAAGTACAGGCCGTGGTAAAGCTCAAGACCAATGAATCGAATTGAAACCCTAAAGAAGCGACATTCTGAAGAATTTCTTCAAGGAACTTACGAGGGCTACATAAACAAGCTCAAACACACCCAAAAAAAACGCATTACCTGAGACAAAAATCAATAGCAAGAAGCTCCCAAAGCAAGCGCCTTGCTGACTCTTTCAAGCAATCCAAGAGATACCAGAAAAGAAGTGTATTAGTACGGAAACAGCTCTTACAAAGCAAACTTGGAAGAACTAAACTTTTATAAATCCTTCAGCAATGGGTGAAATGAGCTCATAGTCTCTCTGGTGCTTGGAAATTCTTTCAGAAATTTTCCCTCCGAGGAGAAAATGAGAAAATGAGGGAGGGAAAAAGATGCTGGGTCGAAAACTATTTTTGTTAGAGTGAGCGATCAGGTTAAATATCACCCACCATTATTTATTTTATTTTGCACTGAAAGTTGAAAACTACAAATTCAATTAATTGTTTTTTTTTTTCAAAATTTGCGATGAAATTTTTTTTTTCTTCATAAAATTTGCAACTGAATTTGTTTCTGTCGCAATTTTCTTTTTCAATTGTTTTTCTCTCAAAATTTACGACAGAATTTGTTTTCCGTTGCAAAAATAGATTTTCCATCGCAATTTGTTGTTCGTTAAAAATTTTTGCGACGGAATTTTTTTTCTGTCACAAATTTTTTTTCTCAATTGTTTTTCTGTCAAAATTTGTGACGAAATTGATTTTCCGTCACAAATTTTGAGACATAATTTTTTTCCGTCGTAATTTGTGATGGAATTTGTTTTCCGTTGCAATATTTTGTGAAGGAATTTTTTTCCGTCACAAATTTTTTTCCGCAATCGTTTTTCTGTCAAAATTTGCGATGGAATTTGTTTTTAGTCACAAAAGTTTGCGACGGAATCTTTTTATGTCACAAATTGCAATAAATTTTTTTCCCTTGCAAAATCTATCATTATTTCCGTATTTTCTAGTAGTGTACCTTGACTATATTTTGGCTTAAGGACAAGAGGTAGAAGACAATGAAAATAAGTGGATCTTAAAGGGCATAAAACACATAATAATTAAACCATTTTGTGCCAAAGTTTCATATGTTAAGTAAAGGATAAATGCATAAGTAATTAGTATAAAACTTGAGCATGTATCTTTAAATCTAAGAGGGCAATAAAATTCAAACTAGATAAGGCTATGGAGAGCTCCTAATTTTGAAATTTAAGGGCTAATTATGGTGAAATAAGACTTGATCAATAAAGCACAAATGACCATAATTAGCTAACAAACAAATCCTACAATGACACTTGTAATCAAAGCTCTTGTTTAGGGTGTTAATTAACTTCATAATCTACCTTAGAAGTCAAGGACTCCGGCTGGATATGTGTGGGTATGAATAAGCAAATAGCTCAAGATAAAGTTGGATAATTAATGCATAAATGTCCTTAATATGGTTACAAACCAACTACACAATTACACTTGGAGTTAAGGGATAACTAAACCCTTGATTGAATATCGAACTACATCATAAATCTGCCCCAAAAGTCCTTCAAATCAGTTGGGCATGTGGGGGCATTAATGGACAAATAGATGAAGATAAGGTAACATGTTTTAAATCAATTGTTTCTAGAAATTTAGTGACACCTAAGCTCTTATTTATGACACCAAATGAGCTCATTAAATCTACCCCTAAAGGTCCATAATTTTGGCCAACACATGGATAGGAAGAAAGGATAAGGTTTCATTATATAAAACATATGCAACATAAACTATAAGTCTTCTAGAATTTGAGGAAAATGACCATAGGATGTTGGCACATGTTATGGCAATAAAAAATAATAAATCTTGGCCATAGATTTTGGCCAGTACATAGGACAAAGATTGGATAAGATTCAAGATAAGAACACATGCAAAATGAGCTAATAATCTTTTAGAAAATTGATGGACTAAGACCTTAGGGAGTTGACACTTGTCAAAAACATCCAAGGGCTAATAATAGGGAAGGGAAATCGGTTTGGATGGAGGGAGGAGATGAAAGATGAAGCAACTTGTTGATTAAGCCAAAGAAGAGGGATATTTAGCAAGGATAGAAGGGTAATTTCACTTGTAAGGCCCACAAAGGCTTGGGATTTAGCTATAAATACACATGGTCCCCTCTTCATTATTGACACAATCAAAGCACATCTGCATCCATAGTGATAGTGTAACACCCCAAATTTCATACTTGAAAATCGTGTCAGTTGACACTTAGTTTTAGGAAAATCAACAGAGTTTGAGGTGCTACAGCTCTAAGTACTGCGAAAACGAAAAGCATACGCTAATATTTGGACAATGAGTATCTGATATAAAATGCCCAGACATATAATGATGCCTGACATAAGCTGGTACATTAAAATATCCCAAAAGATTATTCATGTGATACAATTACAGAGACATAAATACAGTTCTCTGATAAATCAACTTTATAATTAAACCTATGGCTTGGAATTCAACGCAATTAATCAAACAAATTGGCCAGATCGGTGTTTAGTCTAATGGGAGTCTCCCCGTCTTTCACGGCGACTTGTGACAACCCACCGACAAACCCTTTCTTAGTTTAAGCACCAATTGGTTTGAAATAACTTTATTAAATTCATGTCATGGACTAACCTTCTTCAAACTCTATTCTTGATCGGTGCCTCTTCACGGCTCCATTTACATCGTCTGTATCGCTTACTCAAATCCAGTAATCTTCCTTGAACCTTTACTTAAATCTGAGATTCAATACACATTGAATCTCAAGTAACAGTTAACCTCATATGAAAAGTATAAACAATATATGATAGATAATCACAACATACATTTAGCATTTATCATATATGCACAACAATCCACAACTTAATTGAATACAGATACTCATGATTTAATCAATCATATCAAAGTCATACAAGTCATAGGAGAGTTAAAGTTACAGTACGCGAACATACCTTTCAACACATAGTTACCAATATGTCCGACATTTGAATCCAGCCCCGGACATCTCGAATATCCTAACATATCACTATATCACTTAGAATAATATCCTAAGAGATATTTCCACCTCTATTTACCTCTCTACCCTTGGTGGTTTTGTTATTTACAATTCTGCCCTTACATTTAATTAAAAACGTAGTGCAGTATTTTCCGGGCAGATTTTTCGATAACTTTGAAAAATCATAACTAATTCTAGAAAAATCAAAACGAGGATCCGTAAAATTCCCCGGAACCATTAGGATGTATATTTTTGAGGAAAAATATTCATGTTCACCTAGAATTAGTGAGTCATTCCCAGTTTTTACGTTTCTCAACGTTGCCCAGATTTTATCCCAGTAAAAATGGCTTAACTTCAAAAATTTGTATCTCCTTCCACAGAACTTGAAAAATTACAAATTTTATATCAAAAGAAAGCCCTGGATGTCTACTTTCTTTCTAGAAAATATCATGATTTTTAAAGATCATTTACTATTTAAAATAATTCCCACAACGTGACTGATTCTAGAAAAACTGAAATCTGGGAATTTTTCTCAATCTTTCACAATATTATTCCTTTGATCTTCAAAAATCATTTCCCATCATGTTTTCACTCTAATTTTCATTTTAAACTCATTAGAGACCTTAAAAACATGTACAGAAATTTACTTTACAATTTCTTGAATTAAACTACAATTCTACCAAAAATCTATAAGCTAGAACTCAATAACTTACCTCTTGAAGTTCTTACTCCTTCTTCTTCTTGCTCCTATCTTGCCTTACTCTCTATCTTGCTTTGAGTTTTGGTGTGAAGAATGAAGAGAAATTCAAGCTCTATTTATAGAGTTTTGGGTCTCAACTTCTTTTCAAAAATCACATGATAAACCAACTACCCATCTACCATAAATATGTCTATCTACTTGTTCATCTACCATACAAAAGTTCATCTACTAAAACTCATCTTCCAATCAAATATCACATGTAAATCTACCTTCATCTACCATACACATGTCCCTCTACCCATCTACCTATCAAATATCATATTTATATAAATTTCTCTAATTAAATTTGGAAGAAAATATATTAAATAAATTATATTTCTTTGAGACACATATATATCTTTGTATTTTGTTAATTTATCCATAAAATATAAAATTTATGAGAATTGGAAAATTAGGGTATTACCGATAGAAACAGAGAGAGGGACGAAATTTGGGCATAGGAGAAGGAAAGAGCAAATTTCCAAAACAAGAGGTAAGGTCTTGAACTCAAACTTTGTGATCTTTTTTTGTAAATTGTTGGTTCATGTTGTCTTGGAGATTGGAAGCATGGGATCCTAAGGGACCATGTTGTCCAATAACCTAAGAACATGATTTGAGAACATCATAATCCAAAAGACAAATTTTTGGAACAAAACCATGAGTTCATGTGAAAATAAGTTCTTGTTCTTGGCAAAATTTTGAACTAAACAAGAAAAATATAAAGTAAAATTATTTACAAGATTTTAAGGTCACAAATAGGTTTGAAACAAAAAATGGATGAAAAACATGGTAGAAAATGATTTTTGGGATCAAAAGATCAAAGGGGCAAAAGTTGAGAAAATTTCCAGATTTCAGTTTTATGGAGTCAGTCTCCTTGTGAGTGATGTTTTATGTCTAAAATGATCTCTAAAAATCATGAAATCTTCCATAAATAAAGTAGAAATATATAGATTTATTTTGATATATAATTTGTTATTTTTAAAGCTTTGTATGAAAGTTACAAATTTTTGAAGTTGGACCTTGTTTCTAGAAGTTCTATCGGGATAGTTAGTGATTGTGCATAGTTATTGGCTGATCAATTGATGCTTAAAAGTCATGAAACTTTGTAGAAACATAGAGAATTGAAAGAGCTTTCTTTTTATTTATCACAAGTTTTATACAAAAAGTCATGGATTTTTCAAACTGATCCATGTTTCTGGACATATGATCTGAACAACGATAAGAAACAGAAAAACTGGGAAGTACTTGAATTTTTTGGGCGTCTGAGAGTATTTTTCAATAAAAATAGACATATCAAGGGGCATGTAAATTTTTATTGCACCTTAATTGGATTTTTTTGTTAATTAATTATAATTTTTCAAAGTTTGTGAAAAATTTGGGAGAAAATCTAAAATCCAGAAATGAAGGAAAATAAAGTTAAAAATTGGATAACTTATCCACTAAGGGTAAAACGGTAAAAAGAGGTGAAAATAACCCTTGCGATATTATTCTAGGTCATATGATATTTATTTTAATATCATAAAATATGGAAAGGAAATAATCCGATGATAACCTTATAAGACATCTAGGAAGCCAAGTCCAATTTCAAATAGATCAGTGTATCACAAACTATGCAGAACAAGGTACGTACACGTACGAGTAACTCTAATCTCTCATGTCTTATGTGCCTATATATTCTTGTTTGATTCATAATTGTGAATATCTATCATATATTGTTTATGCTTACATATGAGGTTATATTGTTACTCTGACATTCAATTATTAATTAAATCTTAGACATGCTTGAAGATATAGGAAAGGATTTAGGCCTGAAGAGGCAAGGTGGATGGAGCTGTAATGAGGCACTTGTCAAGAAAAGAATCTAAAGGAGTTTACTAATATGTTAGAATTTTTAATCCATTATAGATTATTGTATCACACATATTCCTCAAGGGATTATAATTAACCAGCATATGCATGGGTATACGTTATAAGTTACTCAATCATCCAAATGTTATGCATGATCTCTACTATGTTCTGTTAATGTTGTCACTCTGATAATTACACACTAATCAGTCTAATAGGAGATCTAGGATCTAGGATCATAATTGATAATTGAGGGCGTTACATCCCTTGTACCTTCTTTTTCATCTGCAAAATCCTATAGCATGAATTGATTTTATCTAGGTTCAGTGTGTATATATTATTAACAAAAGATTTTGATATATGAAATTGAATTGGGAGGTGGGGTTATTGTTCAATATGGAGAGACTATCTTCCTATCGGCAAAAAGGGCAAATGTATATCATACATGCAAACATACATGATGTTATTGTGTTGTTTTCAAGCTAATCATAATGTATAAATATAATTGTATAACTATATGTAGAAGCCAAATACATCACATACTCTCTTTCACTCAATTTAATTAGAATGTCATGTTCTACAATCAGTTCATATTTGTGTTCAAATTCAAAATCAGCAATAAAAAATTAGTTTATAGGGAAAATTTCACAAACTTCACTGCACTTTTATGGTCAAAATGAAATTAATTTTTGTAGGTGAAAAGACAATGACAAACTTACTTTATTTGCCTTGTAAATTGTATTATTTGTAACATCCCAAATTTTGGGACTAAAATGTTAGAAATAAAACTAAGATAACAAGGCAGCTAGGCCAGTAAGAGTCAAAGTCTTGAGCTTATCATGAGGAAAAGTTTAAGATAATTATTGCAATTATTTTGGACCTTGAAAATTTGGGAAAATTTATGAAATTTTATTTTGAAGATATAGAAATATAATGAGAGGATTAATTATGAAAAATAATTAGACTTAAATAGTTTTTAAGCTATTATTTGGAATTTATGGCCTATTTTCCTAGTTATACAAGGACAAATAGTTGAACAATAAATATCGGTTTAGAAATTTAAGAGTCAATATTTTATGACCTAGAGAAGCTAATTCCTTATATGGGATCAAGAAGTAATTTCTAACACTTGTCTTATGTTTGCAATTAAATGAGCACCGGATCAAATTGCAAACAAAAACCTTGTAGTTGTCAAAGATGATCAAATGGGTATTTTAATAAGTTGACCCCACAACACTCCTCCTTTTCTCTCAACTCATGACAACCACTCTTCTCAACACTCACACCTCCCTCTCTCACATGCAAGCAACACACCTCCCTCTTTTCTTACAGGTGCACCACGTATACACCGAGAACGTGTTTCCCTGATTGTCCTTTAGACAAGCAGGGAGAGCTCCTCCCTTGAGGGAGCATCTAGGCCAACCAAATGAGATGTGGACAATCCATATTTAATTTTGCTTTACTTTCTTATTTTTAAATGAAAAAAAAAATCTTTTACAAAAAATGCTCCCCCAAGGGTAGAGCCCCTTCAGTAAGAGCATGATTTATTTCACACTAGGCCACTAAATGACGATCTCATCATTTAAACTAACGAGCCACATGCATCAAACAATCTGACCAAATTTCAGCCTGATCCAACAATTAACAAGCATGCAAACTCTAATTTACCAAGATTGTCTTGTGAAGCCGTGTTTTTCGCTTTCTCTATTATTCCTTTCTCTCATTGTCTAATCTGACTTAGAATAAGACATAAAGAGGAAAAAAAAAGTTGAACTGGATCCAACCAAATGACAAAAGAAAAGTGGAAAAGGAAAAAGAAATAGAAAGTTGCCTTATCTTCGTCAAAGTCTATGTAAACGAAGAGCATCGGAATCGCCAAGATTGCTCCACCAGATTTTCTCAAAGGGATTGTGTGAGAGTGAAAATACCGATGGTTCCACAGTATGGGGCTTTGATTCCAATATTGACAAGGGAGAGAGGAGTTGAGAGGAGAGCAAGTCGTCGACGTCATGCTAAGAGTAAGAGTTGAGAGGTTGCAAGAGCGAAGATTATAGAGATGTTAGGGTTAACTGCAAATTATTTTTGTATAACATAAAAGATGTTACATTTTTTAGAGCTAGTATGAAAAACATCTAATCTAAAATAAATCTTTTAAAACTCATCTTTTGTAACTGGTCCTGAAATACATTTTAAACATTATTTTTAATTTATTTTTATTACTTTTTAAACCAATTGTAAAAGCCACTAGTTTATAAAGTATATTTTAAATTGGTTGTAAGTGGAACCAGTACAGAATTTTGCATATATTTATAAAAATGCCACTAGCACATTTTTTAAACCTTTCCCACCTAGATAGGTCTAGATGTGATGATCTTATAAACCTTTTTTTCTAATAGTATCTAAATTGTATTCATTGAACTAAGTAAAAATGAAGGGGAAAAAAAGAAAAGAAAAGAGTACACATATGTGTCGCAGCTGAATTGACATGTTATTAGGGTTTCTAGGTAGAAGAAGGGGAAAAAAAGAGCATGCAGTGAGGCTTATGTAAAAGGCGACAGTGTAAGCAAACCAAATATAGAGAGAAAATTAAAGGACAATAAAGCCCCACACTTTCATTCAATTCCTTCTCTTTATTACAATGGCGGTATAATACAAATATGAGTGAAGAAGTTGTAGCAAATAAGTATCATCCCATCATATGGATTAAGGTGTAAGTTCCACCCTAGAAGTATTCAAAAAGAATCTCAACGTTACCCAAAAAAATTTTCGGTCTCAAAGTCACGCTAAAAGTTTAAAAGCATTGTAATGTTATACGTGACTATTAACTCTTTAGTTTAACTAAAATAATATACATTGAATTGTTACCTGGCATTCAATATGGAACTTGGAACAAAAGATGATGAGGTGGTGTGATGACTAAAGAGTGTTAGATAAGAGAGTTATGTGTATTATTTCAATCAAAGTAAAGAGTTAAAAGTCAAAATTAACAATGTTATCGGTCAAGATCAACATTGCAACGTTTTGAAACATCTAAGATAACATTGAGACCGAAAACACTTTCAATGCAATATTGAATTTTTTGAATACTTCCGAGAAGAGACGGATTTACAGCTTAACTTTGTTCATAATCGATTGACCTCTTGGGTATTTGTATTTCACACCTGTCATTTACTGTAATCCAAAATGTTAAAAGACAAAATCCAAAGCAATGAGCGCGCGCGCGCACACGATAGTTTCCTAGGCCATAAGTCCAACAGCAACAATCAAGGTGCGTCAAATGAACAATCTCTTTCACGTGAGATTGACTGGTGGAAATGCAAAGAGAAATAAAAACGAAAAAAAAAAAAAAGAAGAATATAGAATCAGAAAAGAGATCCAAGAGGGTATTTAAAATGTGTGTACCTTTTGTTTTGATAGATACAGTGATGAGAGGGGTAGTAGAGGAATGTACAAGTGAGAGTGGTACAGTACAGAGAAAGAGGACGAGAAGTGACTACTTTCAGGCATCTTAATTAGATTATCCTCATTTACAAACAAATTTCAATATTTTTTCCAAAGACCAAGGAAAAGCCTTAAATCTGATCATCTCTGCCATAAAATTCAATAACTTTTCAACCCTATCTATATTTCATATACATAATACCAAATGAAAACAAAGACAACACAATGATAAGTGAAGGGTTAAATTTTCCATTGACCTCAAAACTTCAATTAGGTGCTTTATAAATATGACCCCCAAAAAAAAACTTCTTTCTTTACCCTATATATATATATATATATATATATATATATATATATATATATATATATATATATATATATATACAGGGGCGGATCCATAAAATAATTGAAGAGGGGGCACCAGTGGCAGAGGGATTCGGGGGTAGCGCCCCCGAAATGTTTTTTTTTTTAAAACAAAGTTTTAAATGCATTAAAAAACAAAAAAAAAATAAGGGAAAAAACATGGCTAAGTGCGATTAGAAATGTAAGGCTAAATATTAAATAAATTTAAGTACATATATTATAATGACAAAATTTTATTACAATATCATCCTTTTAGGTCTTATTTTTTGGAATTCTATCATAATTAGCTTATTATTATTAAATACATCTTTTTCAATATAAGACACTAAGGAATCAAATGGGAGCACTTCCCTATCTTGCTAAGTCATAAAAGAACAAAGAATAGAATCAGACATGCGTGTTAAGAAGGCATAGAAGGGAATTTTTTTTTTTAAAAAAAAACATAGATTAAAAAAAAAAACAAGGGTGGGCACGTGCCCCCCTTGTCTATTACTTGGGTCCGCCTGTGCCTGTGCCTGTGCCTGTGCCTGTGCGTGTGCGTGTGCGTGTGCGTGTGGAGGACCAAAAAAGTATTATTCTAATTGTGATTGCATTCAACCATGGTTTGATGATAGGCTACTTTTGAATTATTTCCTCAACCGTTTTTAATTAATCAGCCTGATTTTATTCAAAGGTTTGGTTGTTAATATTATAGTTTAATGGTATCATGATATATATCCATATACTGCAGGACACGGATTTGTTGCTGTTGCTGCCGAAACCAATTATTGATCGTTTACACTAGTTTAAACACTACCAGCGATGAAAAGGAGACAATAGTTATTTATTTGTAATATAGAAACTGAAATTTGGTATCCATTAACAATTTTGCAAGGCCAGGCTCCACCATAGCCCAATCAAAGAGCTACAATATAAAACGCCGCAGACACCAGCAATAATTAAACTTCCTAGCTTAGCTAATAGCTATATAGAAAACTTCATGTATCTATCATCAATTGCATGCAACAAACAAACACTCAACAATTAAGATATTTTAATTTTCTTCTCATCATTGAGTGTTTAATTGATAGCATATAATAAAGATAGATAGGATTTTGGTGAATTATTATAGGCAACTTTCTGGTTGAACATAACCTTGGGAGGTGCCTCCAGCATTTTGACAATAAGCTTCAGCGATTTTTTTGTTGTAAGTGAGCTTCACGTCTTTCAATTTGATTCCACTGCATGGATTCTTAGAACTGCAATCAAACTTCACTGCTACTTCTGTTGCTGATGTTCCATGAATGTCTTGGTACGTCACATCGCTTATCTTCACTCCTGATGCCTGCTTAAAAAAAAAAATGTATTAATTATATAAATTTTAAGTACTAAATATTTTCTCTTGATTCGAAAATAATAAAATTTTTGTTGAAAACAAAAACCAAAAAGAATATTCGCGGCATCTTTGGTGCATATATCTTGTTTGCAAGAAGGTCAGCAAGAATGGATAACGGCACTCCTTTTATTAAAAATAATAAATAAAATCTGTGAGTATTTTTTTTTTATTAAAGTGAACTATGAAGCACGAACACTCCTATTTTTTAAAAATATGCGTGTCGGACACTCTGACACCGTCCGACACTCCGACACCATTTGACACTCCTCGACACTCATATTTTTTTTAAAAATATGTATGGCTTTGAATATTATTGAATTGATAATGAATTTTCCTTTTGTATTTTTTTAAAAAAAGAAGACACGATTTTTATAATAAGGCCGAATCATTGGAAGCCAGGATTTCATGAAATATATATTGAACTTGAATGTAAATTATAATATATATATTTAATATTAAAACGTGTCGAAAGTTAGATTTTTTTAGAATTAATGTGTCGAAGTGTCGAGTCGTGTCGTATCTCGTGTCGGTGTCAGTACAACATAGAAAGTGAATATATTAACAATAATTTTATCATTAGAATATAATTAATAAAAAATTCTAAGTGAAATAATATCGAAACAAGTGTAGAAGTTCTAAAATAATCTCGTGTTTTTCTTTTTTTTTTTTTTGCTCAAAAAATTTTAGGAAAGAGGTTGGATTCACCCACAATCCAGGCAGGGCGAAATCTCCCTTCCTCCTAGATGATACCAATGTTGGGCAGGGCAAGCCGTCTATTACCCTCAAGCGTTTACCTAAGCACCCAGGAGTTAGGATGCCTCTTCCAACGCCTTGACCAACTCCAGAATCGAACTCTCTCCCTTTGGTGAGAGTGTCCAACCCCTTTACCAGTTGAGCCTAAAGATAAGGGGTTAATCTCGTGTTTTTCAAGAAAAAAGCAAGAAGCAATAAAGTAAATGGGCCTAATTTGAAATGTGTTGGGCTGAGAAGGCCCAAAAACAAACCTGATTAGGGCAGCCATGATCTGGGCAGTAATTTTGGTCAATGACAATGGGGTTTGCGACATCAACCATAGCGGCATGTTGAAAAAGGACGTTCTTCACAAACGCATTGCTTGGCTTTCCCCATGTTTTTATTCTCACGCCGTTATCAGTTCCCGTGAATTTAACCGTTTTTACGGTCACATTTTGCACACCCTCTTCATTCTGGTTCCTCCCTAAGCTCCCAATGCTGCCAATTTCAAAATTAAACAAACAACTAAATATTACGTCATATTTGAAATTTATTAAAAAAATACATAATGCTATAATAGAATTGTACAGTGTATTATATTGTTTGTAATAATTTTTCAAAGAAGATGCTCATGTCATGCTGATACTTTGTATTTTCTAAGGGCTTGTTTGAGAGTTCTATTTTAGAGGAAAATAAGGGTTTTGGTAGTTTCTTCCCTTATTTGCAAGTTTTAAAAATAAGAGGGGAGGAAATTAAGGATTTTTACAAATCTCTCAAAACCCTCATTCTTCTAAAAAATAAAATTATCGGATTTTAAGAGGGAAAATAGATTAATTACTTTTTTACTCTCGTTCAAATAAAACACTCTCATTATTTTTTTACTTCTTTTTTCTTTTCTATTGTTGGAACGCACACTAAAATATTTTTTAGAGAGAGAAAATATTTTAAGGGGAAAATATTTTTTAGAGAGAGAAAATACTTTTTGAATATAAAAGTTACATAAATAATGTTTTTAGAAAATTTAAATTTAAATTTATTTGTAAAGTATAATAATTATATTAATTTTAAAAAAATGAAAAAATGGTAAAAGTAACTCATTAATCCTCCATATTCCTCCCTTACTTTTTTTTTTAACTCCCAAACAATGGAAGGAATATCCTCCATTTCTCTCCCTTCTCCTCCCCTCCAAACTCCCTACATACATTTCCTTTTCTTTCCTTCCAAACCCCCAAACAAAGCCTACAAGAATTTTAATATTTGAGATTTATGAATATTTTTTGAAAAAAAAAACAAAACTTTTTACTAAAATTTCATACCATTTTCTTCTGATGGAAATATATTTACCTTATTCCATGGCCAGGACCACATGCAACATTTTCAACCCACAAGTTGGTGGTGCCGGGGCCAACGGAGACACAATCGTCGCCGGTTTGGATGTTGGAGCTAAGTATGGTGACATCGTCGGAGCCTCCAATGTGGATGCCGTCAGTGTTAGGGCTGTTTCCGGGGGCGGTCACCTTCAAGCCTTGCATTTTGACATGTTGGCATTGATGGATGACTATGTGAAACATTTGGCTGTTCAGTGACGTCAAACCAGCCACCACAATGTTCTTAGAATCGGTAAACTCTAAGCTCTACAGACAAAAACACCACAATAAATTGAAAATGAAAATGAATATACTTCCTCTAGTTGGAATATATATATATATATATATATTACTTTGAAATTCTTTGTGATTTCTCGAAATATTTATAGCGTACAATATTATTAAATTTTATTATAAAATTAAGGTGGTGATTAGTGGAATGTGAAAGAACAAAACGGATGTCCTAGATATAACTGACAAAGCAAGTTATAAATAATTACGAGCATTATATTGCATGCTTGTTTTTTTTTTAGCCCAGGAGTATTATATTGCATGCTACTACAATTGATTAGAGTATTATTATTAATAAGAGTGTTGACCATTGAGATTCTAATTTTAGAAAAAAAAAAATGCACGCGATGTGCTTTTTCATAAATTAATAATTGATAAGTGATATTTCTTGGAAATGAAATAAATATTCCTTGATCCCCGGCACAACAGTTTCCAGATTCCCAGAAAACCAACTTACCTGGAGATTCAACTTTCCCCGCAAATTAATTAATAAGAGGGAATAATCTATACATAACTCAAACCATTGACAATATAATACTATTATCAACGTCCAATCGTAAATTTAAATTTTCTATATATATAGCTGCTTCAAATTTTACTCCTTATAGTAACATTTTTGTAATTTTAATATTAGAATATAAGATAGGATTTATTTTTTATTTTTTTTATCCAATTATTGGCATTGAACATATATATCAATGTAACCGATAATTAGGGGCCAACCCATGTGTACATGTCCTTCACACATCCAAAATCATTTTTAAAATCTTACATTAATTTAATGTATCAAAATCCGGATTGGTATATTAACTTTTCTTTTCCAATATTGTAAAAACAAAGTCAATTAATTACAATTGCATGTGTCATGTCTAATTCAGAGAAATCGTTTTTACTTCTTTAACTTCATCCAAAAAAAAAAGGGAGTTGGATCTATTATTTATTATTTAATTAGTTGAATTTTATATCCAATTAATAAAATGAAAAAGAAAATTCAAAAGATTTACATGAACCATACCGTGGCACCGGTAGGGCAATTTCCGCCGGAGTTCTTGCAAGCCCAGAAGGAAGTTCCTTGGCCGTCAAGCAAGCCGCCACGAACCGACACTCCGTCAACATTGTCAAACAGGATCCAGTTGCTGTCGTCATTGCCGTGGTAGTTGGACGGGGCCACCAAAGTGCCGTCAATGGTAACGGTGATAGCCTTGTTACTACACTCTCCACCTCCAAAGACAACTTTTCCGAGCAAGAACCTCCCAGCCGGCACGTAAATCATGGCCGGTTGAGCTGAGCCACAAGCTTTCTGCCATGCACTTAGGAAAGCCTTAGTGCAATCCGTTTTGCCGTCCGGCTTGGCTCCGAAACTGACGACATTGTAAGTGGCACCCGTGGAGGCGGCGGAGTTAAATGAAGAGGATGAGAGGATTGTTAAGAGGACAATGAGGATTGTTCGAAGAAGAAGAAAATGGGGAATTGACATCGTCATTTCTGGGAATTTCAGTTTCAGAACTGAAACGAGAGAGAGAGAGAGAGAGGAATGTGTGTGTTACTGTGTTAGTCGAGAAGAAGGTGGTGATGAGGAAGTTAGAGCGGTTTGGGGTAGTATTTATATACTACGGACGTGCTTGGGTAATTTAATCAGAAGACAAAATATATAGAAATAAAATATATGGTTTTATTTATAATTATTGCATGAAGTTATATATATATATATATATAGAATTGACGATCAGCGATGAATTTGGGATCAGTATTTTTATATTTTGAGCAAAACTGCAAAAGGGTTCAGTGTTGACTCAGGTTAGTTTGCTTGATTTATATTTCCTTATAAGAGAATTTATAAATACGTCATTTGGTAATATAAGTGTGAGGGTGACTTTTCAGTCACGATGTTTTGAGATTAAGATTTGCCTATAGTTATTTTCCTTTACTGTTTTCTTTTCATCATCTTTCCTTCCACTTCTCGTCTTACCTTTAAACTAAAATTTGGACAATTTAGATTTAATATTTTATAAAAATATTAATAAAATATTAAAAATAAATAAATAAATATATTTAAGAACTACTAAATTTTAGTTATATGATTTAAAACTGCAATAGAAAATATTTTTATAAAACATTAAATCTGAACCGTTTCAATTTTAATCTAAAAATTGAGATAAATAGTGGAAGGGAAGAGGAGAGGAAGAGAAGGATAAGAGAAGAGGAGCATGGCCAATCCCTTAATATTTAGTCCTCAGTCCTCAGATTTGTAAAGTGAAAAAGAGATCAAACATGTTCTTGCATAACTTAATTATGACATTCTTAGTTTTTTTTTTTTTTATCGGTCTCATTTTTTTCCATACTCGCCCCCTCTTTTCATGCATAAGATTTTTTTTTTGAAAATTAAGTTATATTTTTTTATTTAATTAATTTCCAGCAATTTTTATCTACATATAATTCGATTACATTAGAGATATATAAAAGTCAAAAATAAAATTCTTAACAATTTTTTTAGGAAATAAAAGCTCTTATGTTCATACTAACTTAAATTAGTTTCGGTAATTTAATTTTATTTCGTTAAAAATTTTATTTATTAACTATTTTTTAAATATTTGGATTATTTTCATGGGATGAAATATGAATGACATAACGCATTGGGAACTTGTAATAACTTCTGTGGCCAGCAGATATGCACATCTCATCTAGATTATTCGACAATAATCAGATTATATTATTATTGTATGGAATTTAATAATTGTTCACATCAAAAGATTTTTTTTGGAAAATAATATGATATTTTATTATTAACCTATAAAAAATAATTGTTCATAACGTTGAATCTAATTTTTGTGGATGCATGTTGAAGATGATGAGCTCTTGTATTTGCTTATTTGTTTTACAAAGTTAGATCATCGTTTTTGGAAAATAAAATAATTTTTTGTAGTTATTAATTTGAATAAGAGGGGCTACCATAGAATTTTGATAAAATGTGAGGATCAAAGTATAATTACACCTAAACCAAAATTAAAAAAACAAAACGTACAGAAGAAATTAAAGTTAAAGAAGAGAAAAAGTCGCGCGGAACTGTGGAATTGGAAGTGTCATTTAATAGCTTCAAACAGAAGAGTGCGGCTTTCATGTGCTGCTTAAATATTAAACTATATATTTTCAAGTTTTTTATAATTATAAAATATTAGAAATTAAATTACACAATTTTTTATTTCATTTCTATGAAATAATATTTTAAATTAAATAATACTGAATTTATTTTAAATTTATTCCATTATTATTATTATTATTCATGACGAGGCAGTAATTAAGAGTATTATTCAACGTACATCCAGCAGAGACTAATCTTAATTTCTTTTTCTTAATATTCTAAAGTCACATGGCAGACTCTTTTCATTTAAATTTACTTCAATTTATGTACTATGTATGATATATGACATTTGTCAACATGGATGAGATTATTTTGAAATTTAAAAGAATTATTTTCGCATAACCAAAGTTCAAAAAGGTTATAAAAAAATTATAGACATTCTAATTTTCACTAAAAAATAGAAGAGGAATATCCGCATATAATCCGTAATCCAAGGAATTCATGTGTGATAAACCTTCTAATACTAATTTGTCATTGTTATGGAAAATATCATTGAGTTTTTAAGCCTTAATTATCTCCATGTGAGTGTTAGGTCCCAAAAAGGAAATTTGCTTTTTTTGCCGACCCAAAAAGGACATATTGGTTTATTGAGATATATACACTTATGTTGGTATATTATGCTAATTGATTTCAGAAATTTAACGGAGTATATATCCCAATAAGAAATGACATATATTAGGTTCATGGGTTTGTTTGACGAATCATTATTTCACCATAGGTCATATTAAAAAATAATAATTTAAAATTAATGCTTACACTTTAGGTAAAAAGAGAACAAGAAAAAGAGGTGATCAAATCGAAATTATTGGCCCAAATATTCCAAGTTTACTCGGACAATCCGCAACATGAAGGGAAATATATTGGGCAACTAATTGTTTGTCAACTTTTTTAGTGGAAATTAAAAGGGGATGTATTAATTAATCAAATATGTACAATAAGTTACAAAACACTACTCCCTTAATTCTTTTTTATAATAAATAATCGTTACACATACCCCACTCTTTTATAAGAAATATTCAGTGATGTCTTACTTTTTACTTGTTACTTTCTCATTTGCCCTTATTTAATGTCAATATAATAAATTTTTACAGCCTCATAAACCTATTACTTCTATCATATTTATTTTCTTATTCACCCTCTTCTACAATCTCTTTATTATAATAATTTCCTTATTCTCTCTTATTCCCAATGTCCTCGTAAATAAGGGTATTTTTTAAAAAAAAAATGTTACAATTTTAACACATAATTATTGTCATTTTTATATTTTATTATTTAGTAAATTATACATTTTTAACACTTATTTATTAATAAAAGTAAACTCTTATGAGTTTGTAATTCAAGTTTACTATCCGAATTTACATTCTTATTACAAGTTTAAGTAAAGTTGTAAATTTCACAACCTCAACAATAAGTATGTGAAAATAAGAAACCCATTGTGTCGTGTGATTAATTGGCAAGCGAAGGTGAGGTTGATTGCTCTTGATAACATACATCTTCGCCAGCAGATCCACAAAATCGTTGAAGGCACAAGTTAAGGCCTCCCGTCTAATAAAATCTTCAGATACCCATAACATGAACGCGTTTGATAGGCAGGCGGCGTCTAGTCACTCTGGGCCGTCCAGATTTAATTTTTTTTATCTTCTAATTTTTCAATGAAAAAAATATTTTTTGAAAAAAATTATTAGTTGAGAGGTTATCTTTATTTTAGATTATCTACCTAATAAAATAATTTTTTTAAAAAAAATAAAACATGAAAAAAATTAAATCTGGGCCGTCCAGATCTCATCTGGACGGCCCAAAGTGGCTAGGCACCCACTGCCTATCTTTAAGATAGTCAGGGAAACGTGTTCCCCCATAACATAGTATATAATGAATATAAGGACGAGGCCTCTAGAGATGACACTATGATGATCATTACAAACCAACAAAATAGGAGACCTACACATAGGCTAACAAAGCTTGTCTCATACTTCTTTCCTTTGCCCCTTAATCAAAAATAGAGACATATCTAAAAAGATATTAAATCAATGATAGGATGAGATGTAAAGTCCTAATAATCAAAATCAATGTATAAAGTATGTAAGAATTAATTACAAGTCAGAGAAACAAGTTTAACTAACATAACAATAATATTCTCAATGGTTACCACATAATATTATCAATAGTTAGAACCATTCCGTTTCATCTATACTGATCCTCCTTATATCTTATGGATATGGTATAGTCTATTAGTGTAAGTAAACCCAACCAAATGTTAGCTAGTTATTTTAAGAATATTGCTCCTCCCATGACACCACTAATATACTATAATAAAGAAGTGTCTACCCAAAACACTCGACTCAAAATCCAGGTTAAGAATGAGAGAGTTAATGGGCACAAGTTCTTCATATCTATTCCACACAACCTAACATATCATATAATAGAAAAACAATATATCACTATGGTTTTAAAACATGTTACAAGATTATTATTCCATATACAATATCCCGTCACAAACATCATAACTATCACATAAGTAACAATCGCTAATGGTAATCCCACTTATACATACAAGTTGGAAAATAGGAAAATATATTGCTTCCCTGAACAAAATTCATATTCAAACATACACAAAATTTTTCAAAATGTATACAATTAGTAGTATAGATGATTTAGAAAGCACTTTACAGCAAAAAACATATATATAAAATAAATTAATCCCAGTTATCTCAACTCCAAGTTTAATCTTAACTTTAGGAGAAAAGCATGAACAATCATCGTTCACAAGAAAAAGCTTTACATTATCAATGAAGATACTAATCAACCATAAAAAAACAATAAAATAAATAAGTTATACAACTCGACTCCCATAAACACAATTTCCTTTACAACCATAATCCTCAACATCCCAATTTCTTAAACAATCCTTAACCGCAATGATCCAAGGTCACAAATCACTTCTCATAAGCCAAAACCACTCATTAAAATCCTTAGATAACCTCTATCCTGTCTTCTTATATTAATCACTCAATTTGATAAGTTAAAGTTTTCATCTCCAACACATTCATAGTCATAAAATCATAAATGACAACATCCTAGCCCAATTAAATCACTTTTGAAACTTAGCATAACCCAATTATTAAAAAAAAAAAAACTCTTCAAACCTCCACATAATCAAAATTATATCAAACTCTAACTCAAATATCAAATACTAACTTATAATTTCATATAACTCAAAATCTAACAAAACTAAATTGATTAAAAATTCAAGGGTTAAGGTGCAAATTGACCAATGAAATGTTACGCAAAGAGCGCTTGGCATAAAAAAGTTTTAGAGGGACCAAAAATACAAATGAATAATCGAAAAAGGAAAAAGATACCAACAGACAACTTAAAATAGGAAAATAACACAATGCCGATAATTTCAACTTAACATCATTTATCAATCTGTCATTGGTCAATAGACCTGTCTCAAATTCAAGCTTATATGTGGTGGTCATAAAGGAAGAGGACGAACTAGCTGATGACGTTGTCATTGGTGCCACCAGCACAGCCCTTCCTTGGTCCCACTGGGTACAAAATCAAAGTAGAAGGGAAATAAAATTAAAGAATGAACGAGCTTATGCACTCTAAGAGGATGATGAATAGTGAAATCACTTTGCATATGGGATCTTTCCCACCGTTCCAGCATTTAGCATAGCTTCCAAAAAAATGTTACACGCCTATATTCTACTTCTACTTTCCCTCTCCAAAAACAATTGATGATGATAAATCGTGACTTTAATTCTCAGTCCTAATCTAAAGCACGATGGTGGAGAGGAGAAAGAAGGGATGTTGTTGACAATGACGATGATGAAGGCGAGAGTAGCCAGCGACAAAAGTAACACTTCATTGGCCAATTTGCACTTTCATTGGTATTTTTTTCCATTTTCAATTATTTATTTGTATTTTTGGTCCCTCCTACAATATTTTTGTGCTAGGTATTTTGCTATAGTTGACCAATTTACACCTTAACCCAAAATTTAATGTGCCTCTAGTAACCCAAATAAATTGTTTAAACAAAATTTAATAGGCAAAATCATCCTATAGAAAATAATCTATCTGTTTATAATTGAAATCAATTATAAAACAACTAAATAATAAATCTAAAATGATTACAATTAGCTATTAGTCTTCCTCAACCTATTCATAGTCATATACTGTCAAAATTTAAAACCCTCACAAAACCCTAAACTCAAAATTTCCTCTAATATAAACAATATTACCATCATTAGAAAGATAAAAAAATGAGTTGAACAACTTTTATGAAGGAAATTTGTTGAAAAGGAGTGAGTTTAGTTATCTAAATTATCATAAAATGAAGAGGCTGAAAAAATGGTGAACAGCGTGAAGAAGAAGCAACATGAAATTAACCTTCTGTCTCACACACTTCTGATGGGAAAGGGATAAATAGTAGGGGGTAGGGGGTTTTAGCCCATGTGGTGCATTAGGCATCAATTCAAATTAAAGGGACCACATACATGTCCCTTTAAATATATTACTTTTTTTTTCCTTTTCCTTTTACTTTTGCTGTTCGTTTTTTTTTAAAAAAAAACTTCATTTCTTTTTTTCACTTCATTTATTATCATTTTATATTTTCTTTATTTCTTATAAATTAATTTTTTAATAGTAATAATTAAAATAAAATAAAATATTATTATTATTTACAAATTATTCATGAGAAATCCATTTATCTTATATAACTCTTCTTTAACTATTAGCAAATCCTATAAATAATCCATATATTATCTTGTTATGTGTGCACGTGCGAGTGCACTCCAAATTAATTATTATTACAACAATGAGTATATTATAGTCTCACCAAGTTTTAATACATAACGAATGTTATATTATAACCGTTATAATAAGTTTGGGATAAATGACTGTTTGGAAATGTAATCTATCCATACCGAGTTTTTATGGTGCTCGCATATATATCAATTCAGAACCGTGATGTATGTTAATTAATAATTATCATATATCATAATTTCTATGATAGTGTGTATACTTTTAATCCTTTAACATTATATGATATTTTATTTTAGTTCCTGAATTTTATAAAATATTTTTTAATCCTTTAGCCCTAAAATTATTAACAGAAAAAATGACGTCGTTAGAAATTTTAAGGGATGGGGGGATGTGGCGCAATGTGGGTTGTATGGGCTATAAATAAGAGGTGGTTTGAGAAAGCTTTCCTCAAAACGAGTTAGCATTTTGGCTATCAAAGCTCATTGCCAACCCATTTTTTTAAAAATAAAATTACAATCTTTATTCAACTAAATTTGGGTTATTTTTATATTTTCAGAAATTTATATAATTATATTAGGGTTTATTGTTTTTGCTTTACTGCATAATATTTTTTTTCAGTCATACTCACATAAAAATGATTATGCCCCATTGTAAAAAGAAAAGACATAAAATATTAGTAAAATAGACTTATTTTTATGTTAGTGTGACAGAAAAAATATTTTTACAGTAAAAAGTAGAAACATTAAACCTATTATATTTGTTACGGATATCTCATAAATGGGCCCAGTCCAATAACCAAAGAGCCCAGTCAAAATGGCTTCAGTTATGCTCATAATCGCTTCCTTGAAAATAGGAGTGGTTTTATCAAGAATATCTATCATGATGGTAACTGCCTATGAAAGGAGGAGATTATTCAAAAAAGCATATCTTAATATTCCTAAAATAAAGGACAAATCTAACTGATTAAGATAGGGCCCAGGTACGCTTATAAATAGGGTAAACCCCTTACAAGGTACACACTTCTGAAACCCTAGCTTTTCTATTCACACAGAGCACACACACCACCCCCTCTAGCTATCATTAGCCTGCCGTATACTCTCGAACTACGTGGACTTTGATCCACACTGTGGTACGTAGGACCCCAGAATTTCACCTCAGGCCAAGTCCAACCCAACTTGTGATCTACACCAGATCAATATTAATGGCAAAATTTGTCAATATAAACATATATTGTATTTTCTGTAATTATTCCTTCAATATGTATATACATATAATACACACACATATATCATCTCGGCCTCTTACCTCTTTCTGTGGGCATCGGGATCTCAATGAATAAATGAGAGAGTCAATGTGATTATCACAAGTTTCATATAGGTAGACACATATATTAATGTGATATTTTATTTGGCCAATAATTTCGCCCCAGCTAATTTTTTATCTTTTCTATATAAGCATAACGTTTGGTTCATTACTTATTGAACTATAAGAGCAAAGTAAAATTCTTATTTAAGATAACTACAGAAAAGATTAACACCATCTTATATTTTGTTTTGATTTATAATTGTTGGTTATTATTATTTTTTTATTTTTAATGTTATATGATACTATTTAGTAAATATTCTTTCTAGTCCTTATTATAAGGCATAAACTAACAATTCTCATAAGCTAATGAAACAGTTAAAGTCATTAAATCTATTCTAAAATTTAAGTAATTTTTAATATTATCCATATTAATTACACTAAACTCTAATATCATATTATTTATTACTCTCACTTACTACCCTTTTTAATTATGGATATACATGAAAAAATATATATATTTAATACTTTTTGGAAACAAGCAAATACCTTATAAAAAGAATCAAATACACTTATTAATTGCTATCTTATAATAAGAATCAAAATGAGTAGTTCAATATGTTTGTCTTTCGACCCAGGCTAAAATTTTTTTCTGGTTCCGCCACTGGATGCAACCTTCAAAAATCGTTCACACTGCCCAAAAAGTCAAGTTAATTAATTGTAAAAAACACTCACAACTTTAGAAAATTTCTTAATTACGATACGCATCTAAATATAGTATAAAAGCATCAAAGTGAAAATGTTTGAAAAAATGGAATAAAAACAAAGATTATGTGCGTCTTGACAGATAATTTATAAAGTAAAAAATATGACTTAAATTAAAAGCTAAGATTGATCAGAAGATTAAAAGGAAAGTACGTAAAATATCGTTAATATAGCTTGAGAGGTTCATGCATTTTGATGTTGACGTGTCTAATAAAGAGATGGATGAGGTCAAATGTCTAGGATCACGAGTTAATCGTGGGAAGCAATATAACAAGAATCACGTGTTTAATGATTTAGTTTCTTTGATTTGCATCTTTTGGAAACTTGATCAACAAGATGATATATGGATTATATAACTATAATTTATAAAGAATTAAAGATTAAGAATTTTTTTTTGAACAATTAAGAAAATTTGTTAAACTTATTAATTTTGTAAAAAAAAAAAAAATGTGTCAGTTTTTCTAAAGTATTGTTTTTAATCTTTGCATTGGAGATGGGCCTTTCATGAAAAACTCCATTAATTTTCGTAATTACTAAGGAAACATGCAAGTCATCAAAAAAACAAAAGCGTTAATCCCATTACAACAGCTTTAACTCCAAAAAAATCATTTGTAATGGGTTTTACAAAAGCGTTTTCTAATAAAAACATATGAGTCAGGATTTACCAACATTTGTTAATCACATTACCGGTCTTGTCAACATCATTACTAATAAATTTGGCAATCTCATCATTACGAATTTTAGTGAAATTGCACAAATTTTAGTGAATAATGACTTGCATGTTTTTATCAAAAAAACATTTTTATGAAACTCATTACAAGAGTTGTCAAAATCATTATTGAACTTATGAATTTCATTACAAAACTTGTCAAGTTTATCATTTACTGTTGACCTTCTTCCTCACCTCTTTTTTTCATGAGAAAGCACTTTTTGAAACTCATTACAAGATTTGTTAAAATCAATATTAAACTTACGAATCTCATTACGAAATTTGTTAAACTCATTATTTATTGTTTTCCTTTTTCTTCCTCAGCCTCTTGGCTCCCTACAAAAACATTACTTTTAACCTTCCTCCGCCTTTACCTCTCTTCCTCACTAGGGACAACTACCACACCTCCATAATGACCAACAACACCATGATTTCAAAGGCTTGGGGGGGGGGCTCTTTTTGGAGCTTGGTCTCAAAATCTCGTTGTGAAGCTTCCATTCACTGTCACTAGTAAGCCTCCTAGTGTTGCCATGGCGGAGGGAAGGGTAGGAGGAAGAGAGGGAGGAGAGAAGAGAGAAAGAGGAAGAGAAGGTATAATGGTAAATTTATAAACATTTTAAAATTTCAATTTGATCACAGTCACATTAATGTCTTTTATAAATGTTAACAGATCTTAGAGGTTTTAGAATTTCATATGGTATTTAAACATTATTCTCCCAAGGAAATAGCCAATCATTAAATATGTTTTAAATTGATGCATTTTATCAATTTTACTCTCATTTATGAATGACATCCTCAACCCTCTTTCTCTCTTTCCAACATCAATTAACTCAACTTTTAATTACATTTAATAGGGGAAAATTGTCGTTAAGTAGAATTATAATAAAAATTGATTTTTTTTAGGTGTACTTATAAAAAGGAGAACAAAGTAATAACCCCTTTTATACCTTGATCAATCTAGAGTACCATAAAGAAGGGGGAGATCTTTAACTGCTATGAATAAAAGGGGAAGAATAAATTTAAGCAGGAACCGAAACAAATTTCAATTAATATCTTTAAAATAGACTAATCATCAAAGCAATAAAACGTTTAGTTTCTAATTTATAAATTTGGTGATTAAATTAGAGACAATTAAATGTATATTTTTAATTTTACACATGTACTACCTTCAGTCTTAAATATAAGATTTAGTTATCTTTTTTTAGGAGATTAAGAAACATAATTAAATTACTTTAAAATATTTATATTTATCATTTTTTCTCTAAACTAATTTGTCCAGTTTATAAACTGATATATAATTTAATAATACACCACATATTATATGATTAAGTAATTTATTTAACTTCTTTAATCCCTTAAAAAAAACAGTCAACTATACTCAGTATTGGAGGTAATACTAAATATGAAAAGAAAATTTTTAAAGTTTATTTTAGAATTTAAAGTCAAGACCTTTAAGAAAATAAACAAAAAGGGGTTAAGGTGCAAAAATACACATGAACTTTGTCCCCAGGAACGCCCAGCGCCACATGTTTTCTTTTGGTGCAAAAATACACACGTGGTTACGTTTTAGGAGCAAAAGTCACACAGGCCGTTAGTTGACCAACGTTGACCGTTAACATAGACGGAAATGAACAGTAACTCCGCTGAAATTACCATTTTGCCCCTAGTTTTAAATAATTTTTTTAAAAATAAAACTAAAATAAACCCTTCCGGGCCCCACCACAGGCCACACCATCGCCAGTGGCCACCCTCCTCACCAGTGACCGGCAGCCACCTCCGGTGACTTTTTTCTTTCTTTTTTTTTTATTTTAAAAACTAAGGTTTTAAATATTTTTTTAAAAAAAACACTAAAATAAACCCTTCCCCACCGGTGGGCCCCACCATTGGCCACACCATCGCCAGTGGCCACCCTCCCCACCGCCGGCTGCTGGTGGCCACCTTCAGCGACTTTTTTTTTATATATATTTTAAAAACTAAAGTTTTAAATATTTTTTTAAAAAAACACTAAAATAAACCCTTCCCTACCGGTGGACCTTACCACCAGCCACACCACCGTGCGGCGGCCGCCCTCCCCGCCGCCGGTGACTGGCCGCTACCGCCACGACCTCCTTCAGCGACTTTTTTTTTAAAAAAGTTTTTTTTTAAAAAAAAACCCATTGAAGAATGGCTTGAGGCGGATGAAGAAGAGAAAGGATGGCAGAGTACGGCTCACGGTGGTGCTCGGATGAGGCGGTGCTCAGACACTGAGTGAAGCTTAGACGTTGAGAGGGAGCGTTACAAAATGGAGGAGGAAATTAGGGGGGGGGCATCAGGAATGGGGGGCCGCTGGAATGGAGGAGGAAAGGGGAGCCGTCCGGAATTTTTTTTTGGGGGGGGGGGGGAGGGGGCGCATCGAAATGGAGGTGGGCGATTGGGAATGGAGAAGGAAGGGGGGGGGGCATCGGGATTGGGGGGTGGGGGGGGAGCTATCGGAATGGAGGAGCAGGGGGGTTTACCTAAAGTTTGCGACAGAACACATGGTTCTGTTGCAAATAATAAAAATTTACGACAGAATGGGGTGGTTCCGTCGCAAAACGTAACATTTTCTTCCATCGCAAAATGTCGGTCACCATCGACAATTTGTGACAGAAGAGGTTCTTCCATCTCAAAATGCCTCTGTTTTGCGATGGAAGATCTACTCTATCGTAAAATTGGGCCGTTTTGCGACGAAGCTTCCCACTCCGTCGCAAAACTCCCAGTTTTGCGATGGAGTAGATTCCTCCGTCGCAAATTTCCATAGTCTGCGACGAACAAGGTGTGTTTGTCGCAAACTGTCCTATTTTGCGACGGACAGGTTATGTCTGTCGCAAATATTATGAAATTGCGACGGAAATTTTTCCATCGTAAATTCTGCTGCAAATAAGTTGTTTTCTAGTAGTTCTCTAGGCAACATCCACATATAGAAAAACTCAGATGAAGGGAAAAAGGAAGAAAAGGTAGCTAACTAGATTGCCGTTCAGGAAACATCAACCATAGAGGTTCACCAGAAACCTCACTGACACTCACACGGGAGAGAGAAAGCTAAACCCAGTTAGCCAAATCGAAGTAGAAGACCATTCTTGTGAGGAGAAGATATGGAATGCGTGTGTTGTCATGACGATGTGCGCGCGCTCTTTACCACCTTAGCTGCGCTCACATGTCTCATATACGAATCTTTTTTCCGTGAGTTAAATACAATGAAAGAAAATAAATAAATAAATAAATTACACATAAATTTTTTTTGTTGAAGTTATATAATTTTGAACATATGTACATTTTAGTTTAAAGAAATGCAAGCTTTTTGAAAATATATTTTGAAATTTTTTTAAAAAAATACATGTAAAATTTCACAGTTGATCATTTGACTTTATATTCAACGTTTCATTGGTTCTTTAATTTTAAAAAATAATTTTTCAATCTTCTAATCCTAATATATATTGTTTGTCTCAAATTATTATTTTTGTAAAAAATGAAAATTGTTCTTTTAAAAAGAAAATTTAAGATGCCAAAATTTGAGAATATTTTGTCAATATTTAAAATTTTAATATCAGCATATTTTGTTAACAGCATTAGAAATTAGGATTATTCAAATTAATTATTAGTGCATGGTTTCAGAAGATCCCTGTTACGATTATTCAAATTAATTATTAGTGCATGGTTTCAGGAGATCCCTGTTTTAGGCCAAAAGGTAAAAATAGGCGTGTGATTTTTCGTTGACCTATACATTCCCTTCCCCCTTTGTTTATTATAGGTATGAGAATATTCATATTTTATTGAGCCTTCAAGAAATTTTCATCGTTTGCTTTATCTACAAGCCTCTGAAATAATCATGATTCAGGTTGTATTTTTGACTATTTGATTTTTTTAAAAAAAATCGGATACATTAGTCTTTGAATTAATTTTAGAATGGAATCCAAAGATATGTTAATTTAATCTTTACCATATGGGTGTAATTAAGGTAAGATTCAAATAAAATACAGTAGTTTTTATATTTTTGTATTATCATTTGCATTATAGTCAAATTTGTAAGTTGACTCATTAAGTTTACTATTTTTTGTTTTCGTCTTATAAAATCTTGTTAACTTGCTCTAAAACTCATGTTAGTTACAAACTTGGTTAAACTTGTAAATTCACTCATCGAGTTAACCAATTTTATGTTTCAAATTCATAAAATCATGTTAGCTTGTGTTTTAAATTTGCGTAAAATTTAGAATTTAATTATGTTCAGTAATTTCATATATGAAATTCATATAAATTTTTTTGTTGAGTGTAATGAAATATGAATTTCGATGACTTTAATTTTAATTATTTGAATTTAAAATATATTTTAACATAATTATGTTATTTTTATATTATAATTGTCTAATTATATACTTTTAGTAACTGTTTATCAATAAAAGTGAAATTTTATGATTTTATATTATCATCTAATCATATATATTTACAATTTTTATCAATAATTTTGATGACTTTAATTTTAATTATTTGAATTTAAAATATATTTTAACATAATTATGTTATTTTTATATTATAATTATCTAATCACATACTTTTAGTAGCTATTTTAGCAACTGTTTATCAATAAAAGTGAAATTTTACAATTTTATTATTTGAATTCAAGATTTGAGTTCATATATCTATTACAAATTTGTTTAAACTTGTAAATTTGACAACATTTACCATATACATCTTACCTCATTTTTTAATGGAGGAATATAAAATTAAACAATGAAAAGATGGAATTACCCCTATTTGAATTCATGATTATTATAAATATTTTTCAACTCATGGGTTTCACAACCTTTACCGTCCACCGCTATCTCATTCATTAATGGAAGAATATAAAATTAAACAATGGAAGTACTGAATTACCCTTATTTAAGGACATAGAGGTTTGAAAATAAAGAATAAGGACTAGAAGTCCTTTAGTGACTTTGTGCCTAAACAATAAATTTACTAATATGTCATTCTGCTAAATAAATAATACAACTTAACTTGATGATGATGAAGCTTAAAATTAAGAAACATGAATATCAAATGAATAGAAATTTCCCTATCATAAGTAGACAATCTCACATTCAAATTATTGATAAGATTGCAAATTTGAGATAATGAGCATCAACTTATTGAAAGTTAGGATAGGCTTCTCTCCTTTTCCCATTTAATCCGCTGCCTTCTCTCCCCCAATTAAAGCCTTCCACCTATCCTTAAAGAGAAGAGAAGCAAGAAAAAAGGATTGAAAAAAAAATTTAGGATCTTAAAAAAATATCTTAGGTCCTATATGATATTGAAAAATTACTAGATAACACTAAAAAATTATTTTAGAATTTTGAAAAAATATTTTATAGTACTAACTGGTACTAAAAATAATTTTGTAGTATTATCTAGTATTTTTTTTAGTAGCAATTAAGACCCTGAAATATTTTTTCAAGATTCTAGAATAATTTTTCATCATTATCCAGTATTTTTTTTAATAACAGTCAATACCCTAAAATATTTTTTCACAATTCTAAAATAATATTTGAGTATTATCCCATATTTTTTCAGTACTAGATAAGAGCTAAAACATTGTTTTCAAAATCCTAAAATATTTTTTCGACAATTTTTGCTTGCTTCTCTTCTCTTTAAGGACAAGTGGAAGGCTTTAATTGGAGGAGGGAAAGCAGCAGAGGGTAGCGGATGAAATGTGAAAAGGAGAGAAGCCTATCCCATTGAAAGTTACCATATTTTTGACAAGTTGAATTGGCCAATTTCATTCATAAACAAACAAATATAACTTACAAATAAATGGTAATGAATGAGGTTGCAAATTAGGAGACATGAGTTTTGTAACATCCAAATTTTTCTTTCCTAGCATTGATTGCGTTAAATTATGATTTGAGGGTGTTTGGGTGAAAATAATTGGATTAGAAATTATTAGAAGGGTTTTTTTCATATTGCTATTTGATTATATGAGGTTCGAACGTTATGAGACCCAACTGGGAATACCTCTCCCGATGACATTTTTTTATATTCACACAATGTCAAACTCAAGACTTCATGTTTAAATGGCTAAAATCCCTCTCCTCTCATTAGGACCAACACTTATTGGTATTTGGATTATTAGAGGTTTTGGAACACTTAAAAATGGACTCATGGTGATTATTGAGCTCTAAATTGGAAGAAAAATTTCAGAGGCCCAATAAGTGTTGTTGGAAGCTAAATTAATCCTCAGTTTTCTTCTAGGTAAGCAATGTGAGTTTTGATTACTACTTAAGAATGATTTTCAAAGTAGTTGGAGGGGTGTTTACTTTTTATGGACCTTATGACAGCTTGTTTTGATCACTTTGAAAAGGTATTTCTCTTTCTTGAATTCGAACCCAATCTTACATGAATTCATTTGTACGATCCTAGGTTAAATTGGTTTTTAAGTTACTTCTTTTCAAGTATCAAATCACTGGAAGTCATTATATATTTGATAAGTTCAATTTTCCCTTTTAGGTTATAAATAGGAAAATCTTATCTGCAAATCCATGGTTACAAGCTGAAAATTAAAGAATATGAATATCAAAACAATTGGAAGTCATTATACCTTTGAGAAGTTCAACTAATAGGTAGAATCTTACTAGCAAATTCATAGTCACAAAGTTGCAAATCGAAGAACATGAATATCAAATCATTGGAAGTCATCACACACACACACACACACACACAACAAGTTAAAATAAATTACAAATTAATAGTTACAAAGCAGCACATAAGGGAACATGAGCGTCAAATCTTCCATAATCATGGTCACTTTGGCATACGGCCCCTGCTCTCTTGAATTTCATTTGCAAAATCAATTCCCTCCTTCCATCCTTAATATAATAGCTACGGTTAAATCTGTCCCAAATATAAGATCTTAGTCAACTTAGTCTCCCAAATTTACAATATTCCCCCCAAACTATCTCTATTATTTGCATATATTAAGGAGTTTTTATCCAAAAATAGTCATTATGAACAATGATATCTTAGGAAAAACCAACCTATATTTATTATAAATAACTAACATAACTAATTTTCTTAATATACCGATATCAGTCAATTCAATTGGTTGTTATATTAAGTCAATTGGTTATTATATTAAGGATTTGGTTATGTGAAGGACCAAGGATAGTATCATGGACTAGAGAATCAAGGTCCAAGGGCATAAAATTGCTGCCACTCATAATCACATGGACAATGCCCACTTTTCCTTTATAAACGAAGAACGTGACTTGCAAATTATGGCTCATGGTTGCAAATCACGAAAATTATGTCCATTGTAGTGTGTGTGTGAGAGAGAGAGAGAGAGAGAGAGAGAGAGAGAGTATTCATGAAATTCGACATTAAACAAACAGCCCTTTCACTTTTTGGTAATGATAGGCAATCTATTAAAATCCAAGAGAAAGGAAAAGCAGCCTAATAACAAAACATATAAAAAGTACAAGAACAGAATATAATCGCAAAGATTGCTTGTTTACATCCACATCAGAATCAAGAGTGTAGACGTAGTTTCCGCAGAGCTTTGGAACTCAATTTTAGAAGGATTACAAATTTGTGAATGCTATGATTAGCACTAGCTCGTCAAAGTCTGACCCAATAAACATAAACAAACAAGATTGATATCAAATTGACTAAACGAACATGTTTTTTTTTTTTTTCAGGATATGACCCTTGCCACCTCACTCTGGTTACTCAGCCAAAAAAACACAATCTTGGTGGGCGCTTGCCTAGCTATGGTACAATCACAATCATCCAAGGCTGTTGATACGTATCCTATAACCAGAGAGTATTTGTCAAGCACAGTACCCAACCAAAAGCTCTGTTCATTACCTGATTACAGTACAAGTGATGCCCCACCGTTCACCTTTAAAATTGATGAAGGAAAATAATTAGGACACCTTAACAAGAAAACACTAAAAAGACAATTTTTTTAGCAGAGCAGAGTGTCTACTTGAAGGAATTGAAGAAGCTGACTGTGTCCTTGAGGGCATCAATGAAACTGTCAATATCTTCCATTGTGTTGTAGAAGTATAGGCTAGCACGTGCACTTGCATTGACTCCGAGATAACGATGGAGAGGCTGGGCACAATGGTGACCTGATCGAATAGCCACTCCATGCTGTATTGAAATATATGTCAGTTCAAGAAAGAGGATATTTTCCATATCTTATTTAAAAACTAGTTTGTTCCTTCCCTTGACAAATCTTATTTAAAAACTTTATCCATCACATTCTGATCATGATAATTCAACAGAAGGCTACACTTGTTCCTTACCTTGACAAATAAGTGAACGTTGAACTACAGTTTTCTGTTATGTAGGGTATAAATATAACAAATATATACTCCCTCCGGTCTTAACTATAAGACATAGTTGACTTTTTTGGAAAGATTAAGGAAGCTAATTAAATTACTTTAGAGTATTTTTATTTTTATTTTTGTCTTCAAACTAAACTAACTAGTTTGACTAATAAACTAATATATAATTTAAGAATACACGACATATGAAATGATTAAGTAACTTATTTAGCTTCCTTAATCCCTCCAAAAAAGAGTCAACTTTGTCTTATAATTAGAACCGGAGCCCGGAGGTAGTAATAAATAAGTAGGTAATAAATATATAATAAATAATTAGGACCGTAAGAGCACAACATTAAGTCTATGAGACCTCACTTAGGATATTGTGTGTAGGATTAGAAGTTATAAGTAGTGAAACAATAAACTAGCCGTTGGGGGAATAAAAGGATAACTGACGGTAGTTATTAAAACATATTAACTAGGGAATGCCTAAAGCTATATATATGGGCTTAGGACAATTGTATCATGAGTTTTTGCAGTGTGTATGAATGAATAGCAGGACAGCAGTTCTGTCATCTGCCTTGTCTTCTCCCTCCCATTTCTCTTCTCAACCCCTCTGATTTCTTATTCTTCAATTCTTCTATCATTTCTACAACTCTCTTAACATTTTCACAAATCACCTCTTTCAATTTAGTTCTTCAATATTAAAATGCTTTCCATATTCCCATTCATCAACACCAAACCAAATAAGTTGCTAGGTTAGACATTTATGGTTGGTACCTGGTATTGTTGACTCACCAAAAATTGCTCACTCCAAGTCAATATTCTAAGGTTTGGTGTTATTTTATTTATTTATTTATGATTTTCACGTACATAGGAAAGATGGGAAACACAAGAGGCATTCTAACAGTTGAGAGACTAAATTGAAAGAAATTGCCTGAGGAGGACAAAAAAGGAATTCTCACTCTGTTATAAACTAAACATGTTTTATAAATACGAACATATAAATTATGGTGTTAGTCATCAATCATTTACCTGTTGATCCAAAAATGTTGCAAGATCAGTAGGATGTATGTTCTCAACATTGAAAGAACAAAGGGCAGCTCTTTGACATTTATCTGATGGTGCTGGTCCATAGATGCGAATATTTGGCACAGAAAGCAGGCTTTGGTACAGATATCTACCGAGCTCCATCTATGTAACCAAAGACTATAAACAAAATTTATTGATGTGCAAATTTTTTTTTTTAAAAAAAGTCATCCTGTGCGTTTTAGCTATATTTTTATGGAACTTGTAATCAGAGTTAAAGCTAATTTTCTCCATAATCTATACATTAGGCAATTTCACTTATTTCTCCTGTATAATAAAATTGCATCACATCAGATTGAACAGGGCTAACCTCGTAATCATGAATTGTTTGCATACCAATCCCAGATAAGTAATCAATTGCTGCTCCTAATCCAATGGTTTCACCAATTGCTGGTGTTCCAGCCTCAAATCTAACAGTCAGAATGGCTAAACTAATGAGATAAACAGATAACAATGCAACCATTATAAAGAAGAATCATCAAAACAGAGAAGGGGAAAAACCATTAGGCATGAGCAATATCCTAAAAATCAGGACAGTAATTAAACCAAACAATAATGCAGCTAAAAGTTCAGAGCTGGTTGGACTGTTGAACCAGATTCAAAAACAAAAACCTTTTAAGAATCAATAATTCCAAAAGAAGATTTGGCCAAGAGCATGAGGCTGGAATAAGTGGAGACTACCAAGTTTCTAGCCCTATACTGTTTTGGTGCCTCCAGAGGCTCAGCATTCTAAGCAGTGCTTCATTTGAATCCATACTCCCTTTTGTTGCATACTAAGGTACTGTTACAATATTAGCTGATGCGTGAAAAGAATTTGACATCTCATCTCACATGGCATCCACTGGAATTCAGTGCCTATGGAGGCAAGAGAGGAATTTTCTCAAAACTTTATCTTTAATTATGTGCAATAATTTTACTATAAGAATGTTTAAAATCTATTAGTATTGCTTTCTAAAAGTACATATTCTTATTATGGCCAGCTGCTACAACAAAAAACTAGGATGATTCTTTCACAACAGAAAGTGACATGATTTCTCAAGCACAGATTAGAATTTCATACTTGAATCCTCACCCTTTTGATGTTAAGACATACAGGTTTACCAAAAAATGGGGTGATGTCGAGAACTTAACCATTGGCCAAATCATTGACTAATTATCTGGTAATTAATTAATTCAAACAACTGCCAACCAGTTTTCAAACAGAACAAAGTCATCATCTGAACTATAAAAACAGGGAACTTCAATCAGTTCCAGAATCAATGGTAGCTGAACTGACCTGCCTATCTAGTGAAAGAATAATTGACTATGAAGAAAATATTCAACACCAAGGAATGGTGATGCGATATTAATAAAGAGCTTTCTATTTACTGATATGTACTAATTGACAATAACTAATAACTGTGAATTAAAGACTTTTCAAATTACATATTATGGGTCTCGAAACATCTTGGCAAAAAGCAAAGCAACTAATTTGCTAAGCATGCAATAGTGCCACGCAAAAAAGCATAGCTTCCATTTCTCTTCCTATCCATGATCTATGCATAAGCATAAGATAAACTCTATCAATGGAAGAAAGAGTTCACAAACCTGGATGGAGGATCAGCATAAGTTGAATGATCAAGATATACATCAGAAATCATTTCTCCACCACCTAAATAAATCAAAGAAGCGAAAACTGTAAAATTACCTTCAGAAAACTGTAAAATTACCTTCAAAAAGAAATGTCCCACTGACCTGGTGACTAAAACGAAAATAATTCATTTTCTTACTATTTAGATTAGTTATTCCTTTCTGACACAGAAGATGTATGGAAATTTTAGTGACTTACCCAAAAATGGCGGCATGGTAGACAAGATATCACTTTTACCATATAAGAATCCAATGCCTGTAGGCCCACACATCTGAAATATGTTTGAGCATCCAATAATTACACTCATCCTAATATTCTTTTAATTTTTATATATCTAAGCAATCTACCTTGTGTGAAGAAGCAACAAGAAAATCAACATTAAGGCTCTGAACATCAACCACCATGTGTGGAACACTTTGACAGGCATCTACTAGCACTTTGGCCCCAACATCATGTGCCCAATGTGCAATTTCTTCAATTGGAAGGACAGAAGCTACAGAGTAGAAGATAAAAAACTAATAAATACTTGTCCGTATCAGCCTTCTTTGCACAAATGAGCAACAGACAGTAGCATTGTGCCAATTAAAATTGATGCAGACGTCAAAACTCACCAGCATCAAAGGAGAGCCTATTTATGTGGAGGTCATGCTTACATTTTAGTAATCATCAATTTCTGGAACTTACTAAAGCTTGTATTGCTAGAGTAATGATATCAAACTCTAGGTGCAAAGCTTTCATTCTAAAAACCACTCTTTCCTTTAAACTTCCCAACATTTCATTCCATTCTGTATAGCGAACAAGCTTATAGAATTAATGTTTTTAGCTCAGGAATTGTGAAACAATCAATCTATAATATTTGGTAAAGTAAATTAACCTTGCTTGCAAACTTTATTACTGGAATGGGGAAAATTTTCTTCTGGCTCTTCTAAAAGGGATATTTAATTGTAAACAAGAAATCAAACTTTCAATAAGCAAAATAGTTAATAATAAAGGTTGAAAAGAAATTTTGTGCATATCAAATACTAAGACTTTCAGCATAAATCAGCTTGCAGAAGTACTACTTCAACATGCCAAAATATTCAATGCTCCCGTGTAGCAGGAGCATTCATTAGATACAGCACAAAAACACAAGACAGAGGGCTTTAAAACTAGATACTTTTTGGGGGACATATTAAATGATTTAATCAAAGAAACAGGGAGTCAATTAACAGAAAATAATAAGTACTATTAGAAGAAATATGTATATACATATAAAAAGAAGATGAAGATATTGGAGAATCAAAATGAAAAACGTACCAAGCACATTTGAAACATGATGGACAACTATTAGTTTCGTCTTCCTCGAGATCATTTCTTTTAACTTATCAATATCAGGTGTTTCGTCTTTGTTTAGATCAACATATTTCAAAACAGCCCCAACTCTTTGAGCTACAATTTGCCAAGGCACAATGGCACTATGATGTTCAGCAACTGTCATTATGATCTGTGAGAATGGCATAGAAGATGTAAGATCAAGAATACATTACAAATAAAAGAAAGTAGATTTATGATTCATTCCGCAAGATGAACCATAAAAGTCAGATAAATGTATTTATACTTAAAACATAAAGACAAAGAAAGGAGAATACCAAGAAAGTTTTACACAAATAAAGAGGGAGTAAAATAGGGGGGAAAAGAATTTTGAATGAAACCATTATGCTCTGTATTTAACACAAGAAAAAATAGATATAAAAAATTTAGTAGAGATTTTCCAAGTTATAATTGAACAAAGAAATGTGAGAGATTTTCAAAATAGTTGTCAAGCATGACATACCTCATCTTCTGGTTTTAAATTTGACAAGCCCCAGGTATATGACACTAGATTGATAGCTTCAGTAGCATTTCTAGTAAAAATAATCTCACTTGAATCTGAAGCATTGACAAAAGCTGCAACCTTCTTTCTAGCCAATTCATACTCATCTGTGGCCTTTGCACTATATCCAGGAGAAATGATAATGCATCATAAAGTAAGTGATCATAATATAATAATGATTCATAAAAGCATATTTTGAAAGATACTACGAGTTTATTTTTCCACCGTAAATTCTTGTCAAAAGGAAGAAAGGAACTAAATATAAATGTTGCTACGAAAGTACATATATCTGTTTCTAACAGGAAAAGCACCTTAAGAAATGAATGCCACGGTGAACATTTGAATTATAAGCTTCATAATAATTTTGCAAGGTCTTCAGGACATTGGTGGGCTTCTGAGAAGTTGCCGCGTTATCCAAGTAAACAAGTTTTGAGCCATTCACTTCCTATATATTGAGTTAAAGTATTAGAACTACATAAGATATACAAGAACAACACACTCAATGTTCTTCTCCATGAAAAGAAACATAAGCAGTCTAAACCATATACCACAAACATGGAAAATAGTAATTAAGGCCAAAAAAATAATGTAACATAAAATAAAATAAAAATATATAGAAAGCCCATAAAAATATAAGGGACTTGCAGAGTTCCCAGCAATTTTACAGGCTGATTAAGGCTAAGCTAACACCATTATAGATTGATAATGAATTTCATCATTCAGGCATGTAACTTTGTTTATAGTGACTTATTATAGAGAAAGAGAGTAATGAGATAAACCCATATCATCATATTGATAATCAAACATTGTATCATCAGATACAGACTGCACTTAGGAAAAACAAAAAATTAATCATAAGAAATTACATACCTGGTGGAGGATTGGGAAGTCAGGTCTGGTTGAGTGACCCAGAGAAGAGCCAAGAGCAGGTTTGGCTACTTCTTCATTGACTGTGGACGCACAAACAGAAGGAGAAGACAAGCGACGAAATCTAAATCCAATAAATGACGATCTCCGAGTATTAATAGAGCAGCAGCAAATGGGGCTTGAAAGTTTGAAGGATGGAAGCTTTGGAACTAAAACTTCCATTATTGAACACCAACCAAGAAAGTAAGCTATTTTGTCCAACTAATATTTATTGAGTCTGTGGGAGCCCATATACCCTTTTAATATCTGGGAAAAAGTAAAAGTTGGCATTACAAAGGATTCAACAAGTATGTTCTTGGAAGATTAACCACATCTAAACATTTAACACAGACAGGCTTCACAGAGTGAGAGAAATAGAGGGAATTGGAAGCTGAAGCAAAACAATGCTGGGACTAAACTGCCACCACATAATAGGAAGAAGATGCCAAAGTAGAGGAAGCTCATTTATCTGCTCCTATGGTCATTTTATACTCAATTTCTCTTTCACATGAGCTCAACACAATAGCAACTTTAAAACAGATCTTGTAATAGACTTTCTCAGTCTTACTGGATCTCTTCCTTTGTCCAACTTGCCCCGCAGTTATGGCCACATAATTTGCTTAGAGACCAAGTATTTAAAGAACTACAAAAATTTAAAATATACTATCGCCTAGACATGATAAAAAGTTTTAGGACCCCAAATACTCTGCCCCCACTCTCCTAATATCATCCTAGTAAGCATAGATGCAAATCCAGTCAACCTAAGAAAATGTAAAGTATTCATATATAATTGAAGTTATCGTGTCATGTCTGATAAAGAATGTCAAGCATATGTTGGCCAGAAAAATTGATCATGCTTCATAGATGTCAGCTTATCTTTCCATGACTTGTACCATTGATCAAACTTTGAAACCGAAAATCTTCTAAAGAGGCAAAACCAAAGCAACTATTCAGGAAGCAAAAGCAAACCTTAGAAAACAGCAGCATCAGAAAGCAATTCTAAACCTGTTCAATTGACAATACCGAGTCAACGAAAGCAACCTTCGGCGGGCACGACCGACGGCGATCTCCTCCCTCCTTCTCCGCAACGTCAAAAGACACCTTAGCCACTCTCTTCAGGAGTCGAAGATTGGCCCCTTCTGTCGTGTCCTTTTATCATATCCCTCAACGAGTTTTTTTGGGTCAACCCCGCGAGGGAACGAGTTTTGGTGCTCACAAGGTATGAATCACGGTTATTTGGATTTTTTTACATGTCCGATACACGTATCTACTCTTTAAATACCTAAATACGCGTATCAGAAAATATCAAAATTCTGGGATACAATCAAGTGGCAAGTGGTAGTTTGGTTATTTGTTTCAAAATGAACGGCATTCTTGAACTAAGAATTTAGCTATTAATTGAATCGATTGCTCAAGTATTTTTTTTTTACTATTCTCCTCGTATATTTATGATTTTAATATAAATTACCTTTAATGATATTGGAGTTTTAGATGTTGCTGCCCTTTCCCGATATGAGTCAGGGTTGGAAGCAAATGTTATTAGTGGAGATGCAAGTGATATGTGCTAATGATTTTTCTATTATTATATTTTGTTAATATAAATGTAGTATTTATATTAAAAATATTATTTAATACTAAGACGTATCAGAACGTATCCAAATATTAGTATTTTTGAAGTAACGTATCAGAGACAGGTATCGGGAACATATCGAAAACGTCGTATCAGAATCGGTGCTTCATAGTTCACAAGTACGAAGAATGAGAACTACCCTCCTTATTTATTATAAGGCACCAACTACCAAAAATTTATGATTTTTATCATAAGGCATCAACCCAACTCATTTATTATTATCTTTCAATAATACCATTATTTTTACCTAACTCTTTAAATTCATATCATTAAAGTAAGGTAAAGTTGGAAATATTTATCAATTTTAGACTAATTTAATGACTTAACTTCCATTTCTTGGTCCGCGAGAAATAGTAGTTGGTACATTATAATAAGGATCAGAGGGAGTATTGTTAAATCTTAATATAACTGATTAATTTGAATAGGTTAAAGAAAAAAAAAATACATTACATTTTTTTTAAAAAATACATTATTTAATAATAGTATATGTTACATGATATATTTATATTTGGAACTTGATATATCTCCCATGCAACCTGATGTATTAATTGTGAGAATAGGATTTCATGACACTATCTCTTTGACCTTTTTTTCAGATAAAGTGTTATGCTCTTACCGACCTCACCCTTTTATGTGGCATATAGTATTATTTTTTTTAATATTATTACCTTATTTCGACTTAAACTTAATTTAATGTCATGTATAAGAGTGTTGCGTAGTAGAGCATTCAATCAACTTGAACGAAAACAAAATATTAATAAAAGTAAATATAGTAATCAAAATATAATCACTATAGGGTTATAATACAGTTATTCAAAATGAATACTAAGATAGCAAATAAATATTATACAATAAGTCGGTACTCCTAAATATAACATATCAAAATAACACCAAGTCTCCACAAGATGAACTCCTTAAGCTCTACATCAATGCTTCAAGATCTTACTTTTCTATTCTTAATCAACTCAAGTAGATCTACTTCTGTCTTTAGAATAATTTGAGACTCAATTCAATCTCAGAGTAACTGTTAAATTCATATATAAAATGTATGCAGAGTATGAAAACAATCGCAATCAGTAAAATAACATATCACATAGTATTTTGTACAATCATCACACGTAGAAACATAAAAACAATATACTACTATGCAATGCTAATTGTAAAAGGATCAAGTCCTAAATAAACGCAACATCTCTCAAAAGACAGTCCCGAATTCACAGCACTAGGAAAATCACAATAGTTGGGCATCAACCCACTACAAATGAATGCACCACAGGCTCAGTAGTGGCCCAAGGACCTTCAAACCACTAAGCCCTACAACCACAAATGCATGTCCCTCTCACAACACACGGGTCCACAATCATGATAAAAATACATACAAAGCAACACAAAGCATATGATAATATAGTTACTACCTGATAGCTTATCAAGTGTTATTAAATTTCCAGATGCTTGAGGAGTACTCCAAGTACTTGACAACCCTAAAGCAACACAAGCATATACAATTTCATCATTTATGCAAACTCTCCTTTATTTTTGGCTATTTCAAAAAAAAAAATCCAAAATTATGAACCAACTTCAAAATTCATAACTAATTGTAGAAAAATTCAATTGAGATGATTCCAAAGGCTATGCGACTCTCAACATGTCTATTTTTGACTAAAAATACTTTATGGGACCATATAAATACGTACTATTTTATTATACCAAAAATATCCCCTTTGGTCAGAATCAAATTCTAGATTCCTAGGCTATCTTCGAAATTCATATCTTTTCGAATATAACTCCACAAATTACAAATTATCTATCAAATTAAAGCTTGAGATGTGTACTTTAAGAATATAAAATTTCATAGCCATTGGATACCCCATTTAATTACATATTTAAAATCATACCACAAGTCAACTATCTCATAAGGTTTCAAGACTTGGCAGATTTGCAACACTTTGTAATTCATTCTTTATGTTTCTAAAATCATGTTCCATACTTATTCTCAAACAATTTTCCATTCTAAACACTTTGAAAACATTAAAATCATGTAATTTCATCATATTCTCATGACTGGCCGAAAATAACTTTAGAGGCAAGCATAACAAGTTTTCACAACAACTTCATATTCATCCTAATTCTTACTTTTACTTTCTTTCTAACTCATAATCTTGGCCTTAAATACTTTGTCAACTTATTTAATCAACTTGGACGAAACCTCCCCTAAGAGTATTGATTTCCATAACAATTACATAACATGAGAAAGAAGCCATATTCCAAATCACAAGCAGTGGCGAACCTAGAAATTTTAATGATGGGGGGCAAAAATAAAAAATACTATATTATAAATAAAAGTATTTGAAATACAATACTGACCTAATATACAAAAAGTTGAAAAAAATATATTCCAAAAATTAAGATAACTTCACTTGACTCTTACTCTACATGTTTTTTTATTCCTAGACTAATTTATAATTGAATCTGTGCTAAAACTCAAAACAATTTCTTTTTCAAGGTATGTAATCAAAGAATCATTAAAAAGTTGGTCCTTCATTCTATTTCAAAGACTATTTTTGATTATTTTCATGCAAAGAAAGATCTTTCAATAGTTGTTTTAGAAATTGGAAGAGTAAGTATAAGTATAATCACTCTATCAAGAAGAGGGTAAATGATAGACTTTCCAGTTCTTACTAGCCCTAACATAATTCAAATGTACACCATTTAGTCTTTATTATAAGACACAAACTAGCAAGTGTATTTAGTCATTTTTATAAGCCACTTACTTGTTTCCAAGAAGTATTATTTTTTTTTATGTATACCCATAATTAATAGGGGTAGAGGGTGAGAGTAGTAATAATATAATATTAGAGTTTAGTGCAATTAATAGGGGTAATATTGAAAATTACTTAAATTTTAAGACAACTTTATCAACTTCAATTGTTTTGATTAATCTGTGAGAATTGTTAATTAGTACTTTATAATAAGGACTAGAAAGAGTAGTTGATAAATCAATCAAATATGAAAGTTTATGAATGTCAAGATTAAAATGTTGTAGTTACATCTTCAAATACAATTTTTCCTATTATGTGAAATTTCTAGAATAAAATTTATCACTTGACAAAAAAAAAAAGAATAAAATTTATCCATAAGTTTTCAAATATCATTACTATCAAATGACTTGTACTTGTTTCTAAGGTCTAAGTAATGCTCAAAGCAAGTAATTCAACAATATCATTATTGAACCTGCTATTTAATTATTTCAATTGATAATCAATTGTAACACAAACGATATTCACCCTATATTATCAGTAGAAAAATTATGTTGTTCGAACACAACCTCTTTTTCTAATATATTTTGCATTCATATATGAAATGTCAATGAAATGTTTTATATAAAATTCTTCAACATAAACCAAGAACTATTAATTATCACTAGAGACAAACTTAAATCATTCGCTCAGTTTCTTTGTTTCTACAGTTCCCAAAGTTAAAGAATAAAGCACCTGGTTATTTAGTTTGCATACACACGCACTCACCCAACAACCTCATATACAGTCTCATATATTTTTTATAAAAAAAAATTGGGGGGGGGGGCCACCCTAGCCCCCTGGTTCCACCCTTGATCACAAGGTAATAAGGATGTTAAGGAGGCAACTTGCTTGACTTGAGCTTAGCTTTCTTGGGAATTCCTTCTCCTTGAACTCCTTATTGGTTTCGGCCTAGGCTTCAAAATAACATACAGATGTTGTTTATTAGGACTTTAGGTACATCTATGAAGATAGAAGGAAGTGTAGCAAAATTTTATAGCTTTACTTACCTTGATCCTAGTTTCCTTGCTTTCCTTCCTTCTTTGTTGTAATTCTCTCTCTCTTCCTTTCCTCCTTATATATGCGGACCTTGGCATGCAAAAAATGAAGGTAAGAGGTCTTTAAATAATAGATGGAAAGTATGCAAAAATATCTCTATTGGTCTCCATCCAATTGTCTTGGCATTTACTTCTTTTTGACATGGGTTTTTCTTCCAAATTCTAGATTTTTCTTGGCTTTTCCTTATCTTGGACGAAATTGAAGCTTATTCAATTGTCATTAAATGAGTATACCAAAGTGTCCCTTTTAAAGTCAACTTTATTTCTTATGAAGACACTTGTCAAGTTATGAGCTTACATCTTTGACTTTTGTCATTACATGAGATAATTGTGTTTTTCTCCTGTTAGTCCATGTTGGCCGAAATTATTAGCATGTGGAGGAAGAATTTTGGCTTCCAAAATGCATTAAATAATGGTGTTTACAAAGTCAATTTGAATTCCTTTGATGAATCTTGGCAACTTAAGGTTTAATGGTTGACTTTTGTATTCAAACATGTGCCAAATATGTTGTCGTCTTCTTCCTTTAAATTTGGCCGAATTTTATGGCTTATAAGGGAAGGAATTTGGCTTTCAAACTCCATTAGATAAGAGTGTCCAAGTGTTCTTATCAAAGTCAACTCATTTCCCCTTTGTGACATGTGTCATTCTACGGTTTAAGGGTTGACCTTTGTCATGTATCATATGTCAAACATATCTTCCCTTCTTTTCTGTCCTATAGGCCAAAATTTTAACGCTTGTCAAGGGGTCTTTATGTTCTTCAATTTCTTGAAGACACATGTTCACTTAAGTCAATAAGAAGCCATCTTTATTATGTAAGCATACATGATTAAGTTTCCAAAGTCAAAAGATTCTTTATTTCATAACTTTTTGCCTTGCCATGTGTCCTAACTCATAAAAGTTCTTCTTTGTTATGAGGACACACATCTATTTATCACATAATAAGATAAACTCATCTTTTTAGTTGTGACATGTGGCAATTTTAGTACAAGATTCATAAATCATTTCTCAAAAATGTAGGGCATCCTTATTAGTTCAGAAAAAGTCATGTGTATACTTATTTTAACACATTTTTGTCCAGTTAATCGTCTCATATACCTTAAAACATAGCTAAGTGGTATCTTTTACTAACCAATTAGCACCATATAAGTGTTTTGGTACCCTTCTACAATTGCACTTTAATTTTATGATCTATACATTTTAGGTCCACTTACCAATATGGCCGAACCACTTAGTCCCTAAAAGCTATTGCATCACTCGACATTTTTGGGACTTTTCACGAACCGGGCTTCGTTGTCCATATGATTTAAGCTTATTCTCAAGTCTTAGTGCCCAAAATTCTGGATATTATATAAAGTATACTTTTAATCCTTTAAATTTATATGGATGTTGTTTTAGTCCTTTAAGTTTATAAAGCGCACTTTTAATCCTTCAAACTTAATATCGTTAATATTGCTGACAAAAATACTCACTACTAAATAAAGTTAAGATGAGGGTGAGCAATGCTGTGAAAGAAGTAAATAATTTTTTTTAATTTTAAAAAATTTAGATTCTCACTAATTTAGTAATAATAAATTTTTTAAAAAAACTAAAACATAATTTTAAAAAGAGTATAGATGCAATTTTAACAATAATATTTTATATTAGGCGCATCTAGCTCCCTTAAAGTTTTTAAGTCGTTAAAATACACATAAACATTATAAATGGGGGCAATTTAATCAAACCCTTTAACTTGGAACAAATTGTCGTTACTAGGTCCCACATGGTATTTTTTCAAAGAAAATGAAGGTCGAAAAAAAATTGCTTATGTCTTCTCCTACTATTTTCTAGAAATTTTCACTCCCTCCCTCCCTTGCAAACCTTTTCAGGATGATACCCAGGACACTTTCCCTTTCCCCAATCCATTCCTTGAAACCGAAATCAGTTGAAATTTTGAACTTTTGAGAGAACAAGAGAAAGTCTTACACCCTGGAAATGGGAGTTCAGGACTGAGTCCCTTTGTGGTAGAAGGCAACCAAAAGAGGAAATCACCCCTTCTAAGGGTAGTAACGATGAAAGATGTTCTCCTACACTCCCGGTGTGATTTTGTCAGCGATCCTGATCATTTGTATTTTGAAGCATGAGAGCTAAGGTATTGAGGAATTAATGGTTTGAAATCCAAGCATCTCAATTAAATGTTGTTTAAATTTCATCGGGTTCTTCTAGTGCCGTCTAGTTTGCCATCGCCATGTGTTTTGATGGAAATAGTGAAATTGACTGTGGGGATGAAGATCCCTTGAGTAGAATGGAGGAGGAAGAGAATGGGTTGCTGTAATTGGTTAATCAATGAATACATTTATGTCTAATAAATTCTAACAGATCACCCACTTCTTCATATCAATAAGCTTTCACAACAATACATTCATTTGCTTGTATATGCATACTAGCACATAGCTAATAAGTAAAGATAATTCTGAATCAAAAGTAAATAGTGGTGGTGTTATATAATATACACTAACACCTATATTGTTTATCTTCTTCTATATATTTTTTCTAGGGCATGAATAATTTGTGAAGGAGTAGTTGAAGTATTGGTTGAGGCGGACTTGGAAGTGGAAACACAAGGGATTCATGTTTGGTTGGTAGTGGATGCTTCTGGTGATGAGGAGAGTAGAAGAAAGGGGAAAAAAACTTTTTGTTAAAATTGCACCTTTATTCCTTTTTTAAAAAAATTCCATTTGCTCTGTGAACCGATCGTCATCCCATAAGGGTGATAGAAGTGATTGTTCCTACAATATTGATGATGATCTGTATTTAAAAAAAAAAAAAAAGGATGACTGGGAAATTCTCATGCATGATTGAACTCCAAAGAAGATGATCTTGTTCGATAGGGCAACCAAAATAGATGATAAAAATTTGTTGGGTGGGCCATATCTAATGGGAAAGGGCATCTACGGTGTAAAAGGGTTTTATGATGGGAATGTGGAATCACAGAGGAGACAGAAAATTTTATTTAAATTGAATTTTATTTTTCTATTCAAATTATTTTAATTAAAATCTGAATTTTTTTCTCAAAAAAATTAAGTTATTGCTTTGTCAACTTTTCACAATTATCATTTAGCTTTACTCACCCAGCGTTTTTCATTAGTAATATTAACGGTATTAAATTGTAAGAACTAAAAGCGCACTTTATAAACTCAAGAGACCAAGGCGATGCCTCATATAAACTTAAAGGATCAATACAATACGGTTCCTCACAAAGAACCGTTAAGTATTCTTTAATATAAATAAAAATCTGAAAGATATCATATATAAGGAGATAGAATCCAAAACAAAAACTAACAATACATGACGGTTATTCATAATAAACATTTAAGTAATATTTAATATAAATAAAGGTGAGAGATTATAAAAGATATCAAACACAAGAAGGCGGGATATGGAAAAAATTAGTTAACTCTAAATTACCGTTATTCACTAAAAACCATTAAGTCTCCTATAATACAAACAAGGGTTAAGGTACAAAAATACATATGAACTCTTTCTCCAAGAGCGCCTAGCACCACATGTTTTTTTTGTGTAAAAATACACATGTGATTACGTTTTAGGAGCAAAAGTCACACGGGTCCTTAGTTGACTGACTTTGACTGTTAACTTGGACAGAAATGAATAGTAACTCCACTGAAATTACTATTTTCTCCTTATTTTTAAGCTAAAATTACTATTTTGCCCCTAGTTTTAAATAATTTTTTTTAAAAAAATAAAACTAAAATAAACCCTTCCGGGCCTCACCACCGGCCACCCCTACCGCTGGCGGCTGCTCTCCCCACCGTTGGTGGCCGCCCTCCCCACCACCGACGGCCGCCTCCAACGACTTTTTTTTTTTAAAAAAAAACTAAGGGTTTTAAATATTTTTAAAAAAACACTAAAATAAACCTTTCCCCACCGGTGGGCCCCACCACTAGCCACACCACCATCAGGGGCCGTCCTCGCCACCACCGGCTGCCGGCGGCCACCTCCGGCAATTTTTTTTATTTTAAAAAATAAGGTTTTAAATATTTTCTTTTTAAAAAACACTAAAATAAACCCTTCCCCACCAGTGGGCCCCACCACCGGCCACACCACCGCCACCGGCCGCCCTCCCCACTATCGGCGACCTCCTTCAGCGACCTTTTTTTCCCCAAAAACTAAGGGGTTTTATTTTAAAAATCTAAGGTTTTTTTTTTAAAAAACTTAGTTTAAAAAACAAAAAAAAAAGTCGCCGGTCATCGGCGGTGGTGTGACCAGTGGTGGGGCCCACCAGCCTTCCCTTAGTTTCTTGTAAATTAAAAAAAAGTCGCCAAAGGAGATCACGGAAGTGGCCGCCGATCGCCAGTGGTGGTGGGACCCATCGGTGGGAAAGGGTTTATTTTAGTATTTTTTTAAAAAAAAATTTAAAACCTTAGTTTTTTTAAAAAAAATAAAAAAGTCGTTGGAGGTGGCCGCCAGTCGCTAGCGGAGGACGATGGTGGGGAGGGTGGCCAGCGGCGGTGGGGTGGTTGATGGTGGGGTCCACTAGCGGGGAAGGGTTTATTTTAGTTTTTTTTTTAAAAAAATATTTAAAACCTTAGTTTTAAAAAAAAATTAAAACAAAAAAGTCGCCAGAGGTGGCCGCCGGTCGCCGGCGAAGGGTGGCCGCCAGCGATGGGGTGGCCGGTGGTGGGGCCCGGAAAGGTTTATTTTAGTTTTATTTAAAAAATATATATATTTGAAACTAAGGGCAAAATGGTAATTTCAGCGAAGTTACTGTTCATTTCCGTCCAAGTTAATGGTCAACGTCAGTCAACTAACGGCCCATGTGACTTTTGCTCCTAAAGCGTAACCACGTGTGTATTTTTGCACAAAAAAAAACATGTGGTGTTGGGCGCTCATGGGGAAAGAGTTCATGTGTATTTTTGCACTTTAACCCTATAAACAAATGTAGGATTTTAAAAGATATCAAATATAAAAAGGTGAAATTTCGAGGGAGGGATTTGACAATACATTACGGTCACTCACTAAGAACTGTTAAGTATTCTTAAATAAAAAGGAAAAATTCTAAAAAAATATCAAATATAAGGAAGAGAGATTTTGGAAAAAAAAATTGACACAACACTTTAAACTTCTTTTCAATGTTTTTTGAGCTTCTCTAAAGAGTCTCATATGTTGGACCTGGCTATCACCCAAGAGGGGGGTGAATTGGGTGTTTGATAAACTTTAGGAACTTTAAAAAAAAACTTTTCGCAATTTATAAATTGACAATTAGATATTCAAAGATGAGCATATACTGGAAATGTAAAAGATAAGGGAAGAGAGTATGCAAACTGTGATTTATCCTGGTTCGGTCCAATCTTTGACCTACGTCCAGTCCCCAAGCTTCAGTGAGATTTTCAATCCACTATTTGCTTTGAACTTGATTACACGTTCTGTACTTGAAGTAATCCTCTCACTAGGATTCACTCCCCCTTACAAACCGTAATCAATTCACTTGTTTGATTACACATTCTGTACTCGAAGTAATCCCACACTCAGATTCACTCCCCTTACAAGTTATAATCACAACAAAGTGTTTTCCACTCAAGATTACCCAATCTTGAGTAACTCTCAGAATAATAGGATGATCACAATGAATCTTCTCTCTCAGAAGTAAGTGAATAAACACTGAAGCACAATTCACATAATCTCACTCTCTAAGCTAAATATATGATCATTGAGATATTTAGAGAGTAGATGAAGCAGACGTTATAATATTGGCATTTTCACTGTGTAAGCTCACGTCCCTGTTCTTGCTCTCCCTCTTGTATCTATATCTCTTGTTCTTCATTTCTGGGCTTCTTATATAGATGAAGAAGAGGAACTAGCCGTTGCATTTTCTTCTCTTTGATTCTTCAAAGTTCAGCTGTAAATCTGGAATATGACCGTTGCATATTTTTCTCTATTTCTTCAATTCTTGGCTGGAATCTTGGATTTAGTTGTTGTAGATGGTCTTCCAGAATTCTTGTCATTCCATAAACTTAATTTGACCATTGGAGAGTGATCTGAACATTTCATAACGGTCTGAGCTGGTCCATTGGAATAGAGGAGAAATTTCAGGTTTGTTCTTGGTTCTTCATTAATTACATTTAACCCAAATCTGATTTCACCTTGATCATTGCTGAATTCATCTAAAACTTACTTGAAAAACTCATTAAACAATGTTAGAATCAATGGCAATATATGATATGACGTTTTAAGATTAACCCATGAAGATCTCACAAATTGGCGCAATCTGGTTCTTATACTTCAGCGACGCAAACTGGAGTTTGGAAAACTAAACTGGAGTTTGCAGCGGGCTAAACTGGAGTTTAGAAATCCAAACTCGAGTTTAGGTCTTCCAGAGAGGAATGTTGCGATTTGAGGTTTGGAGTACACTTGAACATAAGGCTAAACTCGAGTCATTAAGTGACTAACTCAAGTTTGGAGCTCTGTTACGAGGATAAGCCTAAGTTCAAGAACTTCCAGACTGGAGTTTAGAAACACAAACTGGAGTTTGTCAAATCAAAATATTGAGGAGCTCTCTGTCTGCCACAAACTCGAGTTTACTAACTCAAACTCGAGTTTCCTTAAGATATGAAAACATCTTGTTCTCTGTCAAGTCCAAAACTGGAGTTTGCTAACACAAACTCGAGTTTTCTTCTCCATGGCCCAATCAAATATTCTTCTCACAAGTTCTTTGCTCTCTGACTTGATGAAGATCAATTCCTGGAATCGAGTACCTATCTCCATAAGACTCTTTAAGTCTTCTTTCCAATGCAAGAAGAATTAGTTCCAAACTCATTGCAATCTGACAGTTATGATCCAATGAACGAAGGCTGTTCTTTAGCTAACATTTTTCCAGCATCCTGAATTGATTGTTAACTTCAAAAATTCATACCTCACTCATTTGATCTTTGTTTTCCATGATCTTTATGTTTTTGGAAAGGTATGTGAGTCTATTTTCATATGCCACCGATTTCAGCTCATTTCGATTTGTAGATTGTGAGATATCCTCAAATTATTAAACCTAGGTCTGCTGGGTGACGTTAACAGATGGGTCAACTTCAAAAATTCATAACTCTTTCATCTTAGATTCTTTGGGCATGAAAATTTGTCCAGATGACACATTGGATGTCTAGTTTCATACAAAATTGATTTCACCTTAAACCGATCTCTGGTTTGGGAGATATCATCGAATTACCAGAGGTCGCCAGTTCTGATCGTGAAACAGAGTTGGATAGAGATGATGAAAGCTTGTTAAACTCAAGTCATTAAGTGACTAACTCGAATTTTGAGTTCCAAACTCGAGTTTACATTGGCTAACTCGAGTTTTGCTGATCCAGAGACACCAGAGTTGCTGAAGACACTACAAACTCGAGTCATTAAGTGACTAACTCGAGTTTTGAATTCCAGACTCGAGGTTGTCCTAAACTCGAGTTTTCTCATAATCTAGAGGTAGATCACTTCCAGTAATGCAGTAAACTTGACTTTTAAGTATCTAGCTCGATTTTGCTCATCCAGAACCTGATATATGCTTGTTTTAACTCTGAATTGAGATGTTCTAACTTTCATTTCATTGTGAAGACTTCAAGAATCAATCTAAAAACTTGTATGATAATTTTCTCATTCCATTTGGCAAGTTTTTCTTTCTTTTTTCTCTTTTCTTGATCATTCTTCATGATTGAACTATTTCTTTCTTTTCTTCTCTTGTTCTTTCTCCATATATACAAATCTACATTAAATGTACCAATTAGTCAATATATGTGCTATAAACTTTTTGCTCTTACTAATGACATCTATATAAGATATCATCAAAACTAATCATAACCAACATCATACTCTTTTTTACATAATTTTTTTTTCCCTGGCAGCAGGCCTTATCCTTTACCACTACCATGGGTCTTCACTATGCAACTCGTTCCTCTTGTAATTCATCCTCGTATAAGCTTTCATTCTTTTCTTTAGAGTTTTTATTTTCTAATTTTTTTTATACAACGATAGCTTACTAGTTGATGCTCAGCGTGGCTAGGACTACGATATCTTATCTAATTATGGTCCTTGGCTTGCAAATTAAAAGAGAGAGAAAAACACAAGAAAAAGCAAACACAAAAAACGATGAGGTTAAATGCTGAACTTTTTTATTATTGAACATCTTACATTCATAAACTTTTGCAACCCAAACTACAGGTTAAAATCAAGTTTGTTGAATTAGGTTCCAAAATTTGCTCAAATTTTTATATTGGCCAATTTTTACTGTATTATGATTTTCAAAGATACAGTCTGATAGTTGTTTAAGTTTTTATACATTATTATTTTTATCATATACATTCTTATTTTTATATTTATACTATCCTTTTACAATTAAAGGATATGTCACACGAACACTTGGAGTGCACTCTTACATGATGAATGAACCATCTACAACAAAGGCATTAGAGAATATAGTGAAATTTTTTTAATTGAATTCAAAACCTTATAAGATAATGTTTTATCAAGAGTGTTTAAGTTATCAATTAAAGGATACGTGACAAGACTCTTGGAACACAGTGATACATGGTAATGAACAATCTGCAACAAAGATATTGGAGAATATTGTGAAATTTTTTTAATGAATTCAAAACATTATAAGATTATGTGTTTATCGAGAGTGTTTAAGTGATTAATTTCTTTCAAATTGTATGATGTTTGTGTATAATGTATTAAATTTTGTATCCTATAAATATTATTTTGTTTATTTAATATTATTATCTTATTATTAAAAAAGATTATATTGTATCTTATATAATAAATATCAATAATAAAAATAACTATATATAATAAAAAAAATATTACGGTTAATAACAAAGAACTGTTATATATTTCCTTAAAATATTTTGGCTTGAAATCGCTATTCATATGTGCTGAGCTTTAATAGCGCCAACAGTCCCACATAATCATTATATATAGTTAATAGATAATAACCATCATATATTGTGATTTATGTAGTATCAACATTAGCATAAACCAATGAAAAAAACACAAGATTTAGTGTGTAATTTCATTTTGAACTTATTTTATTACCTATCTTAAAAATTGAAGTCTGTGTAAAGGCCTTGCACATGGTTTATTTTTAGTTGGACGGGTTATTAATCAGCTAATACGAGATTTCAAATGTAGACTTATGTGTAATTTCATTTTGAACTTATTTTATTACCTATCTTAAAAATCTAAGTCTATGTAAAAGTCTTGCACATGATTTATTTTTAGTTTGACAGGTTATTAATCAGCTAATATGAGATTTCAAATGTAAATTTTTAATATAATTTATTGCATTAATAACCTAGTTATGGAGATCCCTAAGATGAAGCTCCTAGATATGCTAGGACTAATAACTTAATTTTTAATAAAATTTATTAAGATCCCTACAATCACAAATGGTGAAGTTACTGGGCATCCTTGGATCACAATTATATAATTTTAATTACTGATTTAACGTCTAATTTCAAAATCAATTCACTTCCTTCCTTATATTCATACCCAAATAATTGCAAATGAACAATCTTGATTGTGTGATTATCAGCTCTGTCAACCAACTATGAAGTAAACGGTTTAACCAAAATGTGATCACATTAATATATTTTTAATATAATTTATTGCACTAATAACCTAGCTATATAGAGATCCCTATAATCATAAAAGATAAAGCTCCTATGTATACTTGAACCAATTAATTTAATTATGATTCATGATTTAACTTTTAATTCCAAATTCAATTTGCCTTATTCCTTATATTCAAACCCCTATATTAGCTCATGGACAATTTTGGTGGGGTGATTATCTGACCCGTTTTTGAGGTAAATAGGTTAGTGATTGAGTATCACAAGATTTTCTGCATAAAGTTGATGATTGATTGATTGATGATGATTGATACTTATATGTATCATCAAATTATATATTGAGTTATGAGAAAGATAAGTTAGTTCAGTGAAAATGATAAATATAAATATTTTAAAATAATTTATTTAACTTCTTTATTCAATCCAAATTAGTACATTAGATCTTTCTTGAAGGATCGGATTGTCAGTTTTCCTATAATACTTTTTCATTTAAAAATCAGTAGTTGAAAGATGATCATTTATTTAAAAATCATTAGTTAAAAAAAATCTCATATGTGGACTATTTTAATTTTATTTCAATTACATAGCTCTTACCACAACGATGAGCTCTAAAATTGGTTCCCTCAACGACATTGTTACATGCCATCCAAAACCTAAAAATAAGTCATTAGATGAGTGATTTTTTTAATATTCTTAAATAAGAATAAAGTTCCCCAGCTATTGATGCATTAATTGGGATTGTACTTCGACCAAAGCTATGCATGTTAAGTGTATTAACTTGGCATAGTGAAGAGGCGCGAGATAGTGGATACGTGTTTTAAAAGACTTGAAGAAATTTGCTAACGGTTCTAAGTTTATAACTGTTATGATTAGTAGCATTTTCTTACGATTCTTAATTAACAAATGTAATGAATCTTTGAATGAAAGTTTACTGTTTTGACATCACATTAAGCGATTATAGTGATTTCTTAATAACCATTAGGTATTTGATATGATATTCTAAAAAGTCAAGTTTTACATAATAACCATTACTTAATTGACTTTTTTTTATATAAATTTTAAAGTTGATTATTTAACCTCATAATACAAACAAAAAAAATTTAAAAAAAGAAAATGAGAGTTTGAATAATCTAATAAAAAAATGCCTAAATTAGTAATGATTGTTTTCTAATAACTGTGAAGATCCAATTGTTTTTTGTTTAATATTTTAGGGCTACATTCCCTAATGAATAATTTTTATTTAATTTTCAAAAAATAAAAAAGTGGTGATAGATTTCAATCATCACCACTACTGTTGTCCTCTACCCCCTCTTACCCCTCCCCCTCGCTCGACACATCATTGACATCTAAGAAAGGAGATAAAGGGTCTAATTGGAAGTGATCATGTACAACTTGATTGAGATGAAGGATCAGGTCCGATTTCGTGTTCAAACTATGGGTGCGTCTAGCTAGACGCTTAATGGAGTGGTCAAGACTGACTAACATTTTCAACAAAGTCTCCATTTAAGGAGGAGAAAGATTGTTAGTTATTGAATTTTATGTTTTGATGATAAAAAAAAAATTCTTAGAAAACAATGAGGACTTGATTATTCAAGTCACTCGAGTTATGTGTTTTAACAAACTCGAGTGATATAACTATATTTGAACTAAAAATTGAATTTGTAAGAATAATCACTTTAAGTAATCTAAGATGGCCAGTCAAGTGGTAGGTAATGCACTTGATTGATGATCCTTAACTTTCAATAATTTTGCAAGTCACTCGCTGAAAGTTTGAAGAATAATACAAGATCGCTTGAGTGGCTAAGTTAGCACTCAAGTGATCCCTCGTCACTCACAAGATTTTTTGAGAGTGATAAGTTCATAGTACTGAAGTGAATAAGTGATAACTCAAGTGTCGGTGATCACTTGTTGACATTTTGTAAGTCACTCGCCCACACTCGCCCATTTTTTGAAAGTTGAGGGAATCTCACTCAATCGAGGAAGTTGTCACTCGACTAATGATAGAAAACTCGTGAGTTTATTGCAAGTCACTCGGTGATGAACCAAGAGTGCAATGACTCACATAAGGGAATCACTCGAGTAAGCATGAGAGTGCTTCGAGTGACTTGAAAGTCACTTGTAGTAAGCACTCGAGTCACTGGTAATGTTGAAGCTATTTTCAAACAAACCAAAGATTACTCGAGTCAACTTTCATGCACTTGAGTGACACAATCTTTTGACACTTCATTACTAGAACTCAATGTTCATCAAACACTTGAGTTTAATTGAAAAACTTGAGTGATGAGCATTCACTCGAGTGATTCTCGAATCACACTCGAGTGCAAGTTCTTGCTTCAAATCACAACGTCTCTAAAAATTCAAATATTGTGATTAATATTTGTTTTTGCTTGATTATTGTTTATACTACTTCACAATATTACTAATCTTGTTTGTGTATAAGTTTTATATGTCTAAAATCATGGATTAACTTCAAAAGCACAAAAGCAATTTCTTATTTTGAACATTAAATGCATAGCAGGAAACAGAGCACATGAAAGCAATCTCAGAGTATACCAAAGGGATTTCATCTAAAGCATTTATTGCAGTGGAAATGAAAGTAACTGAACCTTGAATTCTTCCAACAACTCCAATCAGTCTCTAATGAGAAGTTTGAATGCTCACAATGGTTATTAATGGTGTTCATCTCTAAATAATCAAGCATTCATTACAAAGTAACCAACTAAGCCAACGACAACCTTCTGATTTATTTATTGTTCAGTTCATTCTTTGTAATATCTTCTAATATTCATTTTGCTTATCAGTGATCATATATTTACTCTGAGAGAGTCTTTACAAATGGTTTTCAAACTCTGTAAAATTCAAGGAAGTTGGTCCTTGAGAGTGGTTGTAGGATTAGAACTTGTAAGAGGGAGTGAGTCTTGTTGAGGATTTCTTTTTGTACTGTGGTTCCAATAACCCATAGAATCTTAAAAGAATAATGAAAATCTTAAAGACACATTAAGGATTGGACATAGGTAAAAAAATTCAAAGCCAAACCAATATAATCCATTGTGCATACTTCAGTGATATTCTTATAACTCTTGTTCCTTGTTTTAATTATTGACTACTTTCATTTTTAAATTTTAATTTCACCCAATTCACCCCCTATTGGATGAAATGTTGGCACCAATAAGGAAGAGGAGGAGGAGGAGGGTGAGGAGGACAGAAGAGTGAGCATAGGGATGAGGAGTAGGTTGAGTGGAAAGAACTCTCTAGCGTTTGACATTGATGAGGGAGGGAATGACAATGTTATGAAAATTTTCTTTTTAGAAAAGTATTGCGAACAAAATAAATACTTCATTTTAAAGTATTTAATTTTAGAAGAACTAGTACTTGGTGTCAGGTCGAACGGGGTTTTGAAAATGTGCCTTTTAGATTTGTACTTTACCTTATGGTTGTGTATTATGAAATGTCATTTTTGTAATTCATACTTTATGATCAATTGACATAATTATTATATATGTGTTCTTGTTGATGCAAGGTTAGAAGACAAATTTTCTATAAGTATTACATAATGATTGTTTTGAAAGAACCGTCACTTTTATTACTAAATAAATGACAGTTATAAACTATAAACTACAATAGTTATTTTTGTGTTTTCATGAATTTTGCCTCGCAATACATGATGGTACCAATAACTAACCGTTATGTTTAAGCGTTATATATCTTTGTGTGACTTTCGCCTCGACATACATAATATTTATTAGTTGTAACCATTATGTATTACATTATAAAAGCTCAAATGTATAGTATTGGCTATTTCTAAAAATGTCTCTGCATATTTTCATTAATAAATTGATTATCATTAAACACAATTCTCAAAGTCCATGCAAATTTCCATCAATTTAATAATTATCATTAAAAGTGGAACAATCATTATTAATAACGCCCAAGTAAATGGGCAATACTGATGGCATATAATGCTGATTGATTAACTGATGGATTGATTATTTTCATATATGATTATATGATTGCTTATAGTGTGTTTATTTTGAGGGGAGGGGAGTGATGACTTTTACTAAATTGTCATTAATGAGAAGAAAAATGTTTTTTTGGCCTTTGTATGGTTATGGAATATTAAAAAAATTTCATGGGCAATTTGGTCAAAACAAGGAAAAAAAAATCTCTCATTTCCCCTCCCTCTCCTCAAACCATACACACCATACACTAATTGATTGTTTATTAGTGAATCAAACATAAAAAAATAATAATAAAAGAGATAAAAATAAATAATAACAAATTAAATAAGGAAATATAAAAAATTAATCATTTATGACGTCACTATTTCTAAATCAAATCAATGCTCTTAGTTATAAATTCTATAATATTGATTGGAGACATAATTTTCACTCAAAGAATCATGCTTTGAGGAAATTAGGAAATAAAGAAATTTAAAAATATTCAAATCATTTATATAATGGCTTCTTAATCAATCAATCAATCACCAAAAAATATAAATAAATAAAATTTGGAAATAATGAGTAAGATTTTCTCAAAAACTATGAACAAATATTAATTAGTAATCATTATTTAATGTCTACTTTCAAATACAATTTACATTATTACCTTATCTTCAAAACCCAATAATAAAAATTGTGAATTAAATGGGAATAATATCCTAATAAATTCAAATTGCTCGGAAACCAAATGCATATTTTCAATCCATAGTTATTATATTGAAAATTTCAAACTTTATAGAATATTAAAGGAACATTATCTTAAGCACATTGATATTATTGATATTGATTGTTATTGATTGTTATTTTAAGCACATTCTGCTTAAGGGAACTTGCATTGATTAATATTGTTTGCTGGCCTATTTTTTGAAATTTTATTTGAATTAATTTATTACACTTTTTGAACAATTTATACAAGTAAAATTAAACCAGCTAAAACAATAAACAAAGCCAAATGATAAGTCAAATTGAAAAAGTTGGCAATTTCATTCCACCAATTCATGGGGCAATAAGGAGTGCCTAACATGCTTTGTCCGATGTCTTCCCTTCCCCAATTCCCCTAATTCGAGCATTCATTTAATTTAGTAGCCTAAAACATATTATTAATCAAAACCGCTTGTTTTGATTAATGAAGCTAAAGTAGTAAAAATAGGGTTAACCAATAATAAACTTCATGTGGGGCACATGATATAAGGATAAACTTAGCTCCCAATACATCTAGATACTTTACATTCATAAATTAAGGGGCTTCAAACAAATAAATAAAGGGTTAAGAGCGTCTAGTACAAAAAAGTATTTAGGGTATCAAAACTACCAATGAACAATTGAAAATGTGTAAAAATATCAATGGACAATTTAAAACTTCAGCGAATATACCAAAACAGAAATTATGTTATTTTCACTAGAATTAGTTTTTTCATTGGTATTTTTGCACATTTTTCAATTGTTCATCGATAGTTTTGATACCTTCAATACTTTTTTGTGTCAGACGTTCCTAACGTAATACTTTGTTGACCAAAATGCACCTTAACCTATAAATCAATAATGGACACCATTGTTAGTTAATAAACAAGCCGTACAAGAGATCAGCTTCCTTCATCAAGATTCACCCTTGGAACATTAGGTGGAGATCGATTGATTAAGGATACAATAAAATCTTACCAAGACTGATGACACCTTTGCAAGATAGTTTGTTGTAGTCAAGAGTTCGAACTATGCAATAGTAAAACCTACCAATCTCTTTGTAAGACTAGCCTAATGTCATCAATAATGTTCCTAAAGGGATGGTTACCATCACATTCCCTAATACAAAAGTTAATGGCTTTCATAAAAATCAAACTCTCCTCTTATTTATTGTAGGGGTTTAAACTTCTCATGTTGCATGAGAAGAAGAAGATTCCTACACACACATGAAATGGTGGGACACACACATTAATTCATATATGTGTGTGTGGGTGGGTCCTATCATTTCATGTGTGTGAGACATGAAAAAACACTTCTCTTACAACATGAAAAGTGTTTTTCCTTTATTTTATGAAAGTTTGAAATTTAAATTGATTTGGTTCTTTTAATAAGATTATATTTGGAGTTGTCCAATCATTTAATATTTTTTTACCATTTTGCCCCTAATTAATTTTATTTTCTCTCCTCATTTTTCCTATATATTACATAATCTCCTAGCTTTTTCTCATCACTACTTTATTTATGTCTTTTACTTGCCTCTTATAAATAGCGAACTAAACATTGACTTTATAAAATTAAGGGAAAACTGAAAATTAATGTAAATTTAAGAAATCAGACATATACTTTAACTGTTTTGAAATTATATATAGCCATCTTCATTTTTTTTTTTATATATATCCATCTTCATTTTTTTATTTGAAAAAACTAATTTGCAAGCAGGGGGTGTTCATAAGGCCCAAATGTCCACTTGAACCTAGTAAAAAGTTTTCACCTAGGCTTAAAAAAAAAAAAGCCTAAAAATCAATTGGTCATTTCCGAGCATGGCCGTATGTTGCGTTGCCTTGCCCAATCTGGCACTACCGAAGTATATTATGATTGTATTTATAAAATATATAAATATCATATTTATACACACTCATATTCATTACACATATTCATTATTTGACAAAACTCAAAAAGTATTTGTGTACTGTTAACTTAGAATATAATTAGTAAAAAACATTATATGTACTCAACAAATATGTATACTATTTTCATTTACCTATTTTATTAAGAAATCGGTAAATTGAGTTATTCAAAAATAAATTATTATTAAATATTAAGAAAATAATCTCTACTAAATACATTTGTTTTGGTGTTGGGGTGGGCGATACCCGTGTTGCCCCTCACAAAATCCCCCCATTCCAAATATTTTGTGTATGGTTCTTTTGATGATTAGATTTTGCATAAAATGAGTAAAAATTTTGATATTTTAAGGATAAAAAAGGGTGTTGTTTTTAATTTTTGGGTTAAGGTATAAAATTGCCAATGAACTATTGGCTCATGAGTAATTTCATCAATAAACTCTCTAGTGGACCAAAATTACCAACAAACTGTTAAAATAAGAGCAATTTCGCCAATGCCGTTAATTGAGCTTGACTTTGTTAATTTGCCTTTATGCAAAAATTACAGAATAGGACCCAGATGTTTATGAAACTATATTTAAGCCTCAAAAAATTTAAAATTTTTTATTTTAGTCCCTCCATATACTTTATGTGGAGGAACTAAAGTGAAAATTATAAAAAATTTTGGGGTGGTAAGATAATTTTCTAAAATTTTGGGTTCTTTTCTGTAATTTTTGCGAGGCCATTCCTACCCCTTAAAATTCGCTACTGGTTACAGGCCTTTTTTTCGGCTTTAGCCTGGCTTGTAGCCTATTAAGGAGGCCTATAATTTTAAAAATTTTATAAACAGCCTAACAAACCACAAGTCGCACCTCAAAACAAGCCTACTTCAAACAGAGTGAAAACAGACCTACTTTAAATAGGCAGAAAACAGACCTACATCTAATAGTCTGTTTAAAGTAGGTCTGTTTTTGCCTGTTTAACGTAATTATGTTTTTGCCATGTTTGAAGTAGACTTGTTTTAAGGTGAGGCCTGTGGTTTGTTAGGCTAGTTACAAAATTTTTAAAATTACAGGCTTCCTTAATAGGTCACAGGCCAGGTCAGGTTAAGGTTCAAAAAAAGGCCTATAACCAGGGGCAGATTTTGGGGATAGGAATGGCCCCACAAAAATTACATAAAAGAACCCAAAATTTTAACAAATTATTTTTTGGCCCATAAAATTTTTATAATTTTCACTTTAGTCCCTCCATATAAAGTACGTGGAGGGACAAAAATAATTTTTTTTTAATTTTTGAGGTTTAAATATAGTTTCATAAACATCTAGGTCCTATTTTGTAATTTTTCATGAAGGCAAATTAACGGTGTCAAGCTCAATTAACGGCGTTGGCGAAATTACTCTTGATCCAAGAGTTTGTTGGTAATTTTAGTCCACTAGAGAGTTTGTTGGTGAAATTGCTCCTGAGCCAATAGTTCGTTGGCAATTTTATACCTTCATGCTTAATTTTTTTTTATGATTTTTTCAAAGATTTAACACTCTTAATATGAAAATTCTACACAATTTTAAAGTATTACATTTATAAAAAATTGAAAACAACCCCATTTTTTACCCATAAAATATCAAAATATCACTTATTTTATGTAAATCTAATGATTAAAAGGAAAACACACAAAAAATTTGGGGAGGGGGGATTTTAGAGGGGCAGCACCCACCCCTACCCCATTTGTTTATAGGCACATGAATGGAATATAAAAAATAAAATCTAAAGAAAACAAAATACTGTTACATAGAAGATGTTGTTGATATATAAGTATGCTTCATTATTTTCTCAATTTTACTATTTTAGAGATTTTGTGATAATGGAAGCTCTCCTTGCCTAGCTCTACTCAAAATTTCTTAGGGCCCATTTGGTATATGGAAGATTTAAGGGGGGAAAGGATCTTAGAGGAGAAAAAAGAAAAAAAAAAAAGGGAAGATTGAGAGAAAACTTAAAAGGGTAAGCTATTTGGTAGACATGGGAATAAAATTTAAATCGAGAGAAAATAAAATGTTTAGTAAGAAGAAAGGACAATTGGTTAAGTGGGAATGGGAGGTAAAATTCTCATAATGCCCCTTAAAAAAAGAACTAGCACAACTTCATCTCTTACTCTCGAGTCCCTGGTCTCAAATAAACTCACCATCACGTCTCAGGTTTGCGCCTCTGGCTCTCTACTTTTGTGACTTTATGTTTCCATAACTCCAATGCAACCACCATCATCTTCCTCCATACAACCACCGCTGGCAAGAACCAAGCAAGTCCTCACCTTCACCAACGACAAAATCGAGGGGAATTACATGGAGACAACACCTGTCAACTCATACTTAAAATAAGCTTTTTTTTCAAAACATTATTGTGTTTCATATAATGAGATTTTCAATATACACATATTGTAAACAATTCCAATTGACTGATGCAGGAACAATAACTTCATTATCAGATTCACTATCCACACTATTATGTTCGACTTTGTTTTGCATTTTACACAGACAAGGTTCAATAATTTGATCATATCTCTCAAACCATAGATCCGATTGAGGTGAAACTTATTTCACACCCAATGCGTAATACAAACACCAAAAGCAAGCTCAAAGGAGTTCAAAAGAAAGAGATATGAATTTCCGAAGTTGACCTTGGAATTCTCGCATCATATCAGACATAGGTTCAGTAATTTGGATATATTTCACAAACTAGACATCCAAATGAAGTGAAACTTGTTGCATATAAAAGAAGACTTAAAGAGATTTATTAGGATATGTCATTTTCTAAATTTGAACTTATATTCCAAGAGTTATGACCACTAGAAGTTAACCTCTATTCTAAAATTGAGATATGACAAAGTGCATGTTCAAATGAAGTTGACAAGTTCGAAAGTAACACTCATCTAAGAGTATGAGTTTAACCACATAAATGTAACATTCACTATTCACATTGATCACTCTCTCTCTTTCTTTGTGATTTCTTCATTCCTCATGCTACCGTGAGAGAGTTTGAACTAGATCACCGACGACCTTCTTACATCTTTGATGAGCCACAACTATTGTCCTCCTCATTGTCATTGGTGGGAACGAGAAGGCAAGAGAGCTCAAAGTTTGGAGTCGCGACTGCGTCTTTGGAGGGAGAGCGATTTGGGGATGAAGAATTGAGCTCAGAGAAGCCAAAAGATAGATCACTTTCCACCTCCACGGTTGTAGGTTAACCACCACCGTCCCCCATTTTTCATTCTTCGTCAACCACCAACCATCAAGGCAGGCACTGTCGATCCTTCTATATTTTCCAGTCCAACTAGAAATTCTTTCACGAGATTCATTAGACCCTCTATTTTTTTCCTCACAAGACTTGACAAACTTTGGCTTTTTTGTCCGCCAAATTGTCTCTCCTCAGAAGATTTCAAAAGCCTGCCACTTTCAGAAGGATTTCACTTTCCCATGTTTAAAAGAACTTGGCTCCAGGCGGGAACTCAAGTTGACGTAAGAGTTGTGTGCCAAACGAGTTTTTTGTGTCGGAATACTGTCATGTTCCTTTACCCTCATATGAGTTTTATGTATCAAACAAGGCCTTAAGGCTTGTATAAGGAAGGGCTAGACAAAGGACTACAAAATATCACCTTCAGCCTTACTTATGAGCATTCCTATTTTTAAGTTGTTATATTCTATTTCAATTTTGAATTAGGCTCCATAGTTTATTTTGTTTGAATAGAAATCTTGTTATTGGAAAAAAAAAATTAATATCTTATTGTTTAATTTACTTTTTTTAATAAAGGTATAGTACTTTGGAAGCTTATAACGCTAATTTCTTAATTTGCTAATTTTATTTTACAGAATTTATGAAATTTTATTTATAAAAACACAGAAGTGCTTTATAAGTTTGTAAAATAAAGTGAAAGAAATTTTGTAAAGTTGATAAAATATCAAAATTATATAAATCAAAATTAATTAATTTTTTTTTTATAAAAAGATAAAATGATACTACTTAATAGAGAATGATTACAAAGTACCAAGTAAATGTTACAGACAAATTGATGAAAATAAGTAAAATAAACAAATTGTGGCATAACATGAATAGGGTGTATATAAAAATTTTCTAGCAATATCTCATGCAATGTGATGAAATTAATAATTTGTGCAATTGAAAATAACTTGTTTTAAAAAGTTTTAAACCTTCGACTGGCCCGTTTCCCTCTTCCCTTGTTCTTTTAGCAGGCAGTAGTGGCGTGGCGAATTCTTCACACTTATTCAGGTATGACTTCAGGTTTGCGATTGTTTAATTCTCATCTCGTGAACATCACAATAATGTTGATTTCTTAATTCTATCAAGTATCATTTGAGATTGATTATATAACTTGGGAAGCTTTACCATGTTAATCTCTAGTTCTTTTCAATTTTCATGTTTAATGATTCATTGCTTAGATTATAGATGTGCAGTGTAGTTTGATGAACAGTTATCTTAAAGTTTTCTGATTTTTTTCGAAAATTTTCTCATGGGAACGCAGTGGAACAGCGGTGTGCGACGATTTTGATGGGTTAAAATGAGTTTGTTACATGACTTGAGCGTTAATTCACCAACGCCTGAGACGAAGTCTGGAGATGCAGACCCTGCACGTCTTCCTCGATTTGCAGTGAATTTGAACTCATGATTTTGGATATGGAGGGATTCAGATCAGATTTTTTTTGAATTCGGAGAGTTTTATTTAGGTCTCAAACGAAAGTTATGACAGATTGGTGCATGGCGATGATACCACTTTGCGCTGCTTTTATAAAGTTCATACCCAAATCAATTTCATTTGCTGTTGTCAGAAATTGTACCACTTCAGCCCTGACAAATTCTTTAAGTGGCTTCAAGTGTATGAAGAATAACAACAACTCAAGTTCTTATAAGCATTTGCTCTCTCACCACCTAAAGAATCAAAGTTTAGATGAAGCTCGCATTGTCTTTGACAAAATACCATCCCCTGATGTTGCCTTGTATACCATGATGGTGATGGGTTTTGCCCAAAATCATAGACTTAGTGAGGCTCTGAATCTTTTTCATGAAATGCCCTATAGAGATGTGGTTTCCTGGAATTCAATGATCAAAGGGTGTTTGGATTGTGGAGATTTCATTATGGCCAAGAAGCTTTTTGATGAAATGCCTAAGAAGAATGTTATTTCCTGGACCACCATTATGAATGGGCTTTTGCATTTGGGAAGGGTTAAGGATGCAGAAAGATTTTTCTATAAAATGCCTTATAGGGATGTGGCAACATGGAATGCTATGATTCATGGGTATTGCAGCAATGGTAGAGTTGAAGATGCATTGCTTTTATTTGAGGACATGCCTACACGCAATGTGATTTCTTGGACTTCAATGATTAGTGGGCTTGACCAGAATGGAAAGAGTGATGAAGCTTTAGTTCTTTATCAAAAGATGGTCAGTTTGGGTGTACATCCGACATCTACTACTTTAGTTTGTGGGTTGAGTGCTGCTGCTAAGATATCAGCTTTGGATGTGGGGCTTCAGATTCACTGTCATATATTTAAGCTAGGCTACTGCCTCGATGAGTTTGTATATGCTTCACTTGTGACATTTTATGCGAATTGCAAACAAATGGAGGAGGCATACAAGCTTTTTCATGATATATTGCACAAGAATGTTGTAGTATGGACTGCTCTTTTATCAGGATATGTTTTAAACAACAAGCACGGACATGCAATTAAGGTCTTCAGAGAAATGATAAAAACGACTGTCTGTCCGAATGAATTTTCTCTAACAAGTGCTTTGAATTCATGTTGTGGATTGGAGGATATTGAAAAGGGAAGGCAGATCCATACTATAGCAACTAAACTAGGTTTGGGGACTAACACATATGTGGGTAACTCTCTTGTCGTTATGTATAGCAAATGTGGATACATCAATGATGGGATAATTGCATTCAAGAAGATTAGTGAGAAAAATATTGTCTCATGGAACTCGGCCATTGTTGGTTGTGCACAACATGGGTGTGGCATGTGGGCTTTAATAGTCTTCAAGCAAATGCTACATGAAAGAGTAGATCCAGATGAAATCACGCTAACTGGTTTACTTTCAGCATGTAGTCACTCAGGGATGTTGCAAAAAGCAAGGTGCTTCTTTAAATATTTTGACCAGAAAAGATTAACTGGACTAACAATTGAGCACTATGCATGTATGGTGGATGTACTTGGCCGGTGTGGGGAGTTGGATGAAGCAGAAGCACTAGCAAGAAGCCTACCTATGAAAGCTAATTCCATGGTATGGCTGGTTTTATTGAGTGCATGCAGGATGCATTCTAATTTGGATGTAGCTGAGAGGGCAGCAAAAGAAATTTTTGAACTGGAACCTGATTCTAGTGCAGCTTATGTTTTATTATCTAACTTGTATGCTTCTGCAAGAAGATGGAGCGAAGTAACTAGGATAAGAAAAATGATGAAACATAAAGGAGTTTCAAAACAACCAGGGTCCAGTTGGATTTCCTTGAAAGGTTGGAGGCATGAATTTCTTTCTGGAGATAGGTCCCACCCTCTTAGTGAGAAAATTTATGAAAAGTTGGACTGGCTAGGAGTAAAGCTAAAGGAATTAGGTTATGTTCCTGATCAACAATTTGCTTTACATGATGTTGAAACTGAACAGAGGGAAGAGATGTTGTCTTATCATAGTGAAAGGCTTGCAATCGCATTTGGGCTGCTTAACACTGTGGAAGGCAGTACAATGACAGTGATGAAAAATCTCCGTATATGTGGGGATTGTCATAATGCTATAAAGCTTATAGCAAAGATTGTTGATCGTGAGATCATAGTAAGAGATTCCAGCCGATTTCATCACTTCAAGGATGGCATTTGTTCTTGTGGGGACTATTGGTAATAGACAGTGTTGTAGTTGTAATGAGTACTGCAAATCCACTCATGAAGCATTTTATCTCATGCTGAAAAGAGCTGACATCTATGGTGCTTTCATGTTGATGTTCATGAAATTAAGTCTCGTGGGGTTCTTTAATCTAGTTTAGAGGATGTCTGACAATAAACTCAGCTAGTTTAAAATGATTTGTGGAGGCTGCGTTTGACATAAACACCACATCTTGAACCAATGCTTCTGAGGCACTGAAAGAAAAGCCTAAGCCACAGAACCATTTTTTGCACTGGCGGAGTGGCATTTCTTTTGGGAGATGTGTTGCTTGAATCTCGATACAGGTAGTTCATATAATGAGTTAATAAACACGCTTATCAGTTTTCTCACTGAATGCATTTGTTCAAATTAAAGCACTGAATGTAGTGTTATTCCTTGCCTTGCAATGCTGATTCATGGAATCAAACAATCAGTTTTTGAGATTTTTTTTTTTTATTTTAAGCTTGAGCCAGTTCATTTTATACTTATAGTAATAGTCAAATTAAGTGCTTCCATATTTTAATGTTTAAGTTGCAGATGATTGAAAGATTCAGCAAAAGACTTAGAAGAAGCCCCAAAACGATGTTTTTGCTTGCTATCTGCCAAACAAGACAGTTACCTCAACTCTGCCAAACAACACTGTTACCTCAACTCTGTCAAACAACACTGTTACCTCAACTAAGGCACGTAACTAATCACTGTTATTTCTTTTGCGGTATCAAAGTATTCACCAACAAAAGTTAGTACTATAAATATGAAAAATTTGTTTGGATTCAGCAATACCTTTTTCAGACCTCAGAAATTATAATATATTTGCTTTGAATCAATTCTGACAATTTGTCAGATATAGTTGTGTTCTAATGACATTGTCAGCATTTTATGGCTTTGAAGAGGCTTTTTGTGCCTGGCCTCACAAGTCCTTAGGATGAACAAGTTTTTACCTTTTTCTGGGTATATTTAGAAACTGTAAAATGAAATGCTAGGAACCAATTATTTTTATTACAAAGAATCTAGTATGCTTTTTGGTGGCTCCATGGGAAGAACCTTTTTCTTTTGCATTGGCCAATGAAATGCCTGACTTTTATCACCTTCATATGGAGGTTAGTTTCTATTACAAATGTTAAGAAGAACTTTGGATCTACCATTCTTTTGGCGTGCTTTTTTAGTGGCATTAGTTGTGATTGACTATGGGGATCTATGCTTGTAGGGTGAAACTGATTCTGCTTCTGTCTTTTTGGGATAATTAAAAGATAATTTGCAGGTTGTTGGTATGGAGTCACACAATCTATCAGATGATTTTCTCATGTTAACTTTTATGGTAAGGGAATGGTTAAGGGACCATTAATGGCGGCAAAGGGGATACTTCTCCTAGTCTGCTAGAAAACCAATTGGGTAGAACAGAATCTCTTGCAACTCTACCGTTTTCAGTGGTTCATATGAGAAGAAGGTAAATTTCTATTTCTAGCTCTCGCTCTCCTCTCCTCTCCTTTAAAAAGCTTGCCATGTTTTTGCACTTAACTGATTATATGTAAATTTTGTGCCATAAAAAAATCACTACATATAAATTTAACTGCTTCTATGATGTGTAAAGATAATAATATGCATTTAGGGACCCAATTGTAAGATAAACCTAGGGACCTAATTGTAAACTAGATAGTTAGTAGGGTAATTAGTCATAAATCATAAACTAGAATTAGTTAGGACTTGAAGGAGGCTATAGTATTATAAATAGCCCATCCTCCTATTGTAGATTTCAGATTTGACTTGATTGGAATAATACATTGTGTGAGAGTCTCAAGGAGCTCTCTTCTTCTACTCTATTTCTTGTGTCTTGTATCTCTTTTCTACACCTATTTCTCTATTCTACATCAATAAATATAACAGTGGTATTAGAGGTATCAGAGGTGACGATTCTCCGCCTTCTTCTGTTGTTCTGTTCTCTGTTCTATTCTGTTCTCTGTCTTTCTGTTCTGTTCTGTTTGTGCCCTGTTCTGGTTGGGAAAAACGAAAGAAAATCCAAAAATAAAGAGAAAGAAATTGGTTTTGTTCTGTCAATCTAAGGTCACCATAGTTTCTGTTCCATCTCTGTTTGAGTTCCAAATTCTTTGGGGTATCAAGAATTCATCAAGACTTTCAAGAACTCATCAAGGAAGCTTCAAGAAAACCATCAAGAGACAGTGGCAGGGTTTTGTTGCTGATCTTGAATTCAGTCTTGCATTATGGGTTTGTTTCTTCTGTTTTCTGGTTCTGTCATCCTCAGTTCTTGGTTTCTGGTTCTGTCAAATGCATTTATGGGTTTCTGGTTTTGCTCCTCTGTTTCTAGTCAGTTCTGCTCTCACTGTTTCAATATTTTTGCTTCGGGTTCTGTCAGTATTGGTTCTGGTTCCGGTGTTCTGTTATTTTGCTGAGAGTCTTGATCAAGAAACCATCAAGAATTCAAAGTGGATGGTAAATACAAGATCAAGAACCATGGAAGATCGACTCTTGGCTATTGAAGAACAATTCAAGAAACTCATCAAGATTGATGAGTTTGATGAAAAACTGGAAAGACATAAAAATGAATTGCAAGATATGGTGTGGGGCTTGAGAGATGAATTAAAAGCGCTAGTATTGGCAATGCAAGCAAATAATGGTGGTCAGTGGTGGCCTTAGTAGCTTGGCAATGTGAAGGAGTATAATGAAATTTTTGATGATGTTGTCACAAGATTCTAGTTCCAAATGGCAAAAGAAGACCTAGTTGTAGCATATGTGGATGGATTGAAAGACGAAATCCGTGACTCAGTCGAATACTTTCAACCAAGAACAATGCGTGGGGCTTGTGCTTTTGCTCGAATGGAAGAATTAGATCTGCAGAGGCGAGCAGAGAAAGCAAGAAAGGACTCTGCGGTTCAAGAAGAAAGCCTTGTTGACCATAAAGCATCTCACGTTGTTTATCAATGTGGCAACGTGTTCGATATTGATATTCTTGGCAACCCCCATCCAGATTCTGTCGAATATAAACCAATAGAACATGACACTTCTGCTTGTCCAGAAAAGAATAATACTCAAGAAGTGCACCTTGAAGCTTTGCTGCCACAGGGCTCTTGTGCTTCAGCACTGTCTCTATTTGTTGTTCCCTCTTCATTTCATGAGTCTATACAAATTGAAAGAATAACGTGGCAAGCTGAGAACAGTTCTGAACAAAAATCTCTTGTCCCAGGAGCTACGTTGAGCAACGATCCATTTGAAAAGTCAAATCCTCAGCTGATTCCCATCATCTCTGGCTGTCCTATATATTTTCATGACCCACTGGATTTTCTAATATTGGATAAGAATATGGGCTTTGAGTTTCAAGAAAATGGCCCAAGTTTATTGCAGTAGTGGGTGAATTCAGTCAAGCCTGTATTCATGTATATTTATTGGTCTTTTCATGTTAAACTCTCTTGTACAAGAACTCTTCTACAGCTATGGTTCAAGGGAAAGTTGATTGTAATGCTGTATGGAAGGTTTTGCTCTCTAGGAGGGAAAGATAAAAAAAATGCCTAAAGGGTGAAGTGTGCAGCAGAATTAAACACAATCTGAAGGAACAAGCTGCTGCTTCCCAGCCTCTAAATCACAGATTTCATCACTTACTTGCATAAGTTTTAAGAATTTAGAAGCTTATGAAGCTTGTGTTTTTGTTGTTTCAGCTTTGTATTTTTGAGGGTCAGTTTTGTGTCAATCATCCTTGAGGGCAAGGATGTTTTTGGGGAGGGGTATTGATATGTAAAGATAATAATATGCATTTAGGGACCCAATTGTAAGATAAACCTAGGGACCTAATTGTAAATTAGATAGTTAGTAGGGTAATTAGTCATAAATCATAAATTAGAATTAGTTAGGACTTGAAAGAGGCTATAGTATTATAAATAGCCCATCCTCTTATTGTAGATTTCATATTTGACTTGATTGGAATAATACACTGTGTGAGAGTCTCAAGGAGCTCTCTTCTCCATCTCTTCTTCTACTCTATTTCTTGTGTCTTGTATCTCTTTTCTACACCTATTTCTCTATTCTACATCAATAAATATAACATTCTATGCTTTAACTCTTCAAGGCTGCAGGTTCAATTTTTAAATATTGTTGCAAATTCAAGTTAGATTTACTGTGCCAGGGTCAGGCCGTCAGGGTCCTTTTATTCCTCCAGCCTTGAAAGTTTCTTTGTAACACTAAATGTCAATTCCCATTATACGTTATGCTTTACCAATCTAGATTTGGTGCACATTCTCTGTCGATATTGATATATATATGAGATTGCCAAATGTTCAAGAATTCCTCAATTCAATCCCTTTCCTTGTTCTTGTTACGGAATATATTGTTTTGAAAAGGCCAAATCTTCATTAGTTGCAAAAGCACATTCATGCATCTATATCCTAACTTTTAGGCCCCATTTGGTTGCGTCTATCAAAAGGGAACATCGTTCCTGTTTTATTGATACATATGGGAATATCTCTCTATCATACAAAGAATGAGATACACCATATCTGTTATTTAGTCATAGTCATCCTTTTTTAAAAAAAAAAAATGAACAAAAGATATTTTTGTCGTCAAAATTATGTTTTATCTTTTACATTTCATATTATTTTTCATATTAAAATTGCATGTTAGAGTTTTGCAGCAATCCTTGCTGTAGCTTTTGAAGCAAATTTATTTAAGATGAAAAAAAGGCATAATGTATGATTTTCCAATTTCAGCCACTGGAGACTTATTAACGATTATGCAGTTAGGTTTCAGTGGTCAGGAAGAGCTGCTCTCTTGAGTTGGAACACCCCTTAATGTAGTTAGTGAAATTCTATAATTTCAAGATTCCTCGGTGGACATTAAAGTTTATTATTATTTTTTTTTTTGGGTGAATGGATATTAAAGATAGTAGTATTCGTATTGCACATATATGCGAAAATCTGCCCTTACAATTGTTTGTCCTATACTTCTGAGATTTTTATGCATATGGAATTACTTTCAAAGTTCTAATGCAGCTTAATTTGTACATTTTTGTTTGATGACCTTTTGAAACTATTGGCCCATTTGGTTCACTGAATTATAGGGGATGTAGTGATAAGGAATGTAATATAATGTAACAATGTTTACATAATTTTGTTTGGTTTGTCATTAAGCAAAAGATGAGGCATAGGTATAAAAATGTTTGATTGGATTATAAAGAATATGGGAATAAATAGGAATATAGGGTTTGTTTGGTATGAGAGGAGGGGAGGGGAGGAGAGTGAAAGTGAGCTGAGGGAAAAAAAATTTAAGTTTGATTTTAAAAAAAAATTAGAGAAGTGGGGTTATTAATTTTTAATTAATTTTTCAAACTCTTTAATTTTACAACTTCTCTTCATTAAAATTTTGTTACCCCACTTCTCCATTTTTTTAAAATTGAACTTAACAGAGTAACTATTTTGTATTGGAAAAAAAAAACCTTTTTTTATCATGACCAAGGAAAGTAACTTATTTGTATGACCAAGGAAAAAAATAAGATTTGGAATGTATGGTACAAAAATATTATTCCCTCATTTTTTTTTGAAAAGTCATGTATCTGAATATGTAGGCATTCTACAAAATACTAATAAATATTTATAGAAAATATTAATTATCTTTATAATTTTGTTTTTTAAAAGATACCCGGCATTTTGAAATGTGAGACCATCTAAAAATGCCTCATACTTAAAACAGAGATAATATCCACAACTTCTAGATTATCTTTTCATATTATGAAAACTAAAATTTCCCTCGCCTAAACTCATCGTTTATAATATCGATTGCGAAATGTTTATTGAATTTGGTTTGGTTGATACATAACATAACATTAATTCTATAAATGATTAGATGGAGGACACGTTAGGTTATCCAAAATCCTTCACATAAAAGCATATTTTTCTTCGCATTAAGATGTAAAAATGCAAATGTGCTTTACCTGAGGAGCGCCCAACACCAAATGTTTTTTAGGTGTAAAAGTACACACATGGTTACAAATTAGGTGTAAAATATCATTTGACCGTTAAGTTTGACTTTGACTATTAAGTTTAACTTTTTTTACTTTCAAAAGTACAAAAATACACATGTGTTTTGCCAAAAAAGAGTGTCCAACACCAAATGTTTTTTTTTAATTTAATAATTTTATTTCAATTAAAGGAAAATTATTATTTCTCTAGGTGTAATTCCTGGGAGGCCAAATTTTTTATTTCCCTAATTTATTTTCTTTTCTTTAAATCCTTATTAATTTTATAATTAATAATTAATAAATAAGTACTTATACATTTCCAATTTGATATTATAAATACTATATTTAATTAAAAATAATTTTAATTTTTTGATTTAACAAATTGAACCAAAAATTATTTAAATAATTTTTCAATCAATATTATTTAATTTTTATTGTATTTTCTAATTATGCAATATAAACATTTATACCAATAAGGATTTTTAAAAAAGAAAATAAATTATGGAAATAAAAATTTGGCCTCATAGGAATTATACTTAGAAAATAAAAATTTTCCTTTAATTGAAATAAGACTATTAAATTTTTTTTTAAAAAAAACTTGATATTGAGCGTTCTTTTTAACAAAGCATATGTGTATTTTTGCACATTTGAAAATAAAAAAAAAAAAGTCAAACTTAACGGTAAAAAGATATTTTTGCACCTAATTTGTAACCACGTGTGTACTTTTGCACTTAAAAAAAACACTTAGTGTTGGACGCTCTTTAGGATAAAGCACATGTGTATTTTTGCTCCTTAACCTTTTTTCTTTTATGAATCTTATAAAAGTACATTTGCAAAGTAGTAAAGTACTTTTCATAATAACAATTTAAAATTATCTTTCTCCAAATAAATTTTCTTGTTGGTTTTTGCCTTTTCAAATAAACTTCTAAAAACTTTTGGCCAAAACAATATAACTTTTAAATCAAATGGAAACCAAGTGAATGATCCAAGTATCAATCTAGTTTAGTTTTTAAAAGAAAAAAAGTCAATTTTTAAAAATTGTTTATTAGAATTTTATATTAATTACCTTAAAATCTTCAATTTCTTAGCGATTTGGCCCTGTATTAATTTCAGTCTAATTCATTCCCTTGACCCAATACCTTAACCGGTTTAGTTTTGGTTTTCATAACCTTGATCCGAGTCAAAAGTACTTTTATAAATGACTTTTGACAAAACTCAACCAACCACACACATTCTGAAATCATTAGGACCATTGTTATGTTTTTCAACATTCATTATTATCTTGTTTAATAAAATATTTCTTATCAAAATGTATTTCATTTTGAATGTATCAATATAGTGCAGGTTTGAATTGGTCATAAACATTACTTTTCAAATGTGTATGAGAAGTAAGTTCGTGAAAAGAGTTTTGTATGACTTATTTTCTAAATGCAAATATAGAAAAATAAAAAGATGTGTGGGAGGTTTATTTTTCATCTTTATTCTTTACTGTGTGTTTTCTTAGTGCATGCCTGCCTTCTCCTAATTTAAAATAGGGTTAAGGTGTAAAAATAAATATGTGCTTTAACCTGAGAAGCGCTCAACATCAAGTGCTTTTTTTAAGTGCAAAAGTATACACGTGGTACAAATTAGATGTAAAAATACTCTTTGACTGTTAAGTTTGACTTTGACCATTAAGTTTAATTTTTTCTTTTACTTCCTAAGGTACAAAAAATACACATGTGCTTTGCCAAAAGAGCATTCAACACCAAGTGTTTTTTTTTTTTTTAATTTTATAATTTTATTTCAATTAAAGGAAAATTTTTATTTTTCTAGGTATAATTCCTATGAGGCCAAATTTTTTATTTCCATAATTTATTTCCTTTTTCTAAAATCTTTATTGGTGTAAATGTTTATATTGCATAATTATAAAATACAATAAAAATTAAATAATATTGATTGAAAAATTGTTTAAATAATTTTTTGTTCAATTTGTTAGATAAAAAAAATTAAAAATATTTTTAATTAAATATAGTATTTATAATATCAAATTGTAAATGCATAAATACTCATTTATTAATTATTAATTAGAAAATTAATAAGGATTTAAAGAAAAGAAAATAAATTATGGAAATAGTAAAATTTGGCATCCCAGGAACTCTACTTAGAGAAATAATAATTTTTATTTAATTGAAATAAAATTATTAAATTAAGAAAAAAAACATTTGGTGTTATACGTTTTTTTTGTTAAAGCACATGTGTATTTTTGTACATTTGAAAATAAAAAAAGTCAAACTTAACAATCAAATTCAAACTTAACGGTGAAATGGTGTTTTTACACATAATTTGTAATCATGTATGTACTTTTACACATAAAAAAAACACTTAGTGTTTGGCATTCTTTGGGATAAAACACGTGTGTATTTTTACACTTTAACCCTTTAAAATATGTGAAAATGATTTTTATAACCTAAACAACGAGCATCTAAACTTTTATCCTTATACAACTAGTTTTCATCTTTGTGTGTGTGTGTAGAATTTTATTAAAAATTACAGTATAATAAGGTGGTTACTTGAACATGTTTCAAATTTAGCGGCTTATTATTTAGTAAGAATAATTCAAATTTTGAGAGGATTATCTAATAGAAGAATTTGAGCTATGATCACTCATTAGGGATGAGCATGGGCAGGGTTGGGTAGGGTGAGACCCTTGCCCGATGTCTTGTCCAAAGAATCACTGGGCAGTAAAATGCAGCCCGGTGCCCGACCCTACCTGATAGAAGCCCTAATATTTTTGGGCTGGACAATAATAGGCTGGGCAGGGCGGGTTTCCCATGCCCAATTGATGATATCCTAGTATACTCTATGTGGAAAAAAAAAACAATTTCAATCAATACCCAATAAACAGTATTGTAAACTTCAAATGTAATCGATAATTATATACCTTAGAATATTCCAAAATAAATCTACAACTTGAGTCTTAGAATTAAAAAAACTACCATATGTCTTAACAAATAATCAAATACACATAACCTGAAGAATTAAATAACATCCATAGTCCATTAAATACAAGGCATTATTAGTAATATAATGGAATAATGGTCAAATACTTAATGAATATATTAGAGTATTAGTAAATATATAATATAATATAAGTCTATTAATTATTATATAAAAAACTATTTATATCAACTATAATACACACACACATACTAGGTAGGGCCAAATGGGCAGGGCATCATACCTTGCCCGATGCCCGGCCTAGCCCGTAAAAATGCCCAACTCGATCATACCCATTTTTTTTGGGCTAGGCAGGGCCATTTTTTGTTAGGCCGAGCTGGGCGCACAGAGCGCCTGGGCTTCGTGCACAGCCCTATCATTCATATGTTATACTTCATAAATGAAATAATAAAGTAATTGACAATTGAAATAATTTATTTGTAAAATGTTTAAAAGTAATGGAATTTTTTTAATTTACATTTAATAAAAAGGTTAATGACTGACAGAGTATATTTAAATTAAAAACGTAATCACTGAAATTCTGTTAAAGAAAAAATGTGAAATAAAATTTATATTAAATACTTAATCTAAAAAAAAAATGCTTGCTTCAGCATTTTAAATAAAATTCATTCATTTTATTTTATATATTACATATTATTTTCATCAAAATATTTCTAATTAATGATTACTTTTTTTAGGAGAAAATATTATTCTTAGATATTTAGATAAAACATTCTCTATAGGGTAAATGTGAGGAAAAATTAGGGAGAAGGACCAAGGAAATAAAATATTTCTTAATAAGATATTGAAATTATAATTATTGTAGAGAAAAAAAATTAAAATATAAATTTTTATTTACAAAGATGGTTAGTTATCAAATTTGATGATATCTTCATATATATTTTAATAAAAAACATATGCAACTCCTTATTTTTATGACATTCTTCCTCATACATATCAAAGTAGCTAAAAATATCTTTTAAAATCTACAAATAATTAGAAATCTATCTCTTTTAAGATTTTGGTTATTTTAAAAAACTTTAAAATATTACAAAAATCGTATAATATATTTTTTCTCCAAAAAATGTGATTTTTCATGAGAAAGAAAGCTTAAACAAATGGAACGCCCGCAAAAAGAATGTTATAAGAGTAAAAAAATAAAAAATAAAATTTAAAATTCTTAAACAATAAATTCCCATCACATGTATCTCAATATCTAAATAAAAGCCAATTCAATTAAGGACACACTTAAAATAGAACATCAATAAATAACTAATTTTCAAATAGTTATGATTTGATTAGGGAAAATGTAGGATTTGATCCGTGTTAAATTCATAATAAAAAATTTTTGTTTTAATTTTTAGTATTTTAAAATAATTATAATTTTTAAAGTTATTATTAATAAATATTTATTTTCCTTGCTCCAAAACCTAATTTTTGCTGATCGGAAACAAAATAAAGGGTTAAGGTGCAAAAATACATATAAGTTTTTTCCCCAAGAGCAAAAATACACATATACTTTTTTGAGGAGCAAAAATAAACATGTGGTTACCATTTTCGTACAAAAGTCATATCCTATCGTTAAGTCAACGTGATGAAAGAGAAAGAGATGAGGTGAACAGTAACTTAACGGTGATGAGGTGGGATGTGAATTTTATACAAAAATGATAACCATATGTGTATTTTTCTCTTCAAAAAAACATATATGTATTTTTATTTTTGGAAAAAAACTTTTGTGTGTATTTTTTTTCGTAGTTTAACCCCTAAATAAAACCCATCCATGCAGAGCGCTCTGGCATTGCACGGTGAAAATGGCTTTTGCTGCGTCCTCATCCTCGTCGGGCCAGACCAATAAGACGAGTGCAGCTGCTGATCCCAAAGTCGGTCTTTTGAGGGAACTGAAGAGTCATGAGATCGCCGTAGATGAGCTCAACCATCTTCCATCTTCTAGGGTATTTCCTTTTTTCACTGCTTTTTTCTTCGTTGAATTCCTGATAATCGTCACCTGGATTTTTGCTCCAAATCAGAGAATTTAGTTGATTTAGCCAACGGAATTTACAAACATTAGGCTGTTAGGCTTAGGTCAGGTTTGGAAGAACTAACTTTTACGGTTTCTATAGTTACGAGTCCAATGAAAGAGCTGGCTGTTAAACCAATTTGGGAAGCTGAATGGCAGTAGCTTTGGTTAAGTTTGGAAGAACTAACTTATAAGTCAATTCGGAAAGTTAATGGGATGTAAAATCTTACCCCTCCATCCTTAATATAAGACGACATGAATTTTCTAAAAACCTGGTCACTTTTCTTCGAGAGGGTAGATTAGGAAAAGATTTACAAAGAAAACTTTTTCTTATATTTATATTTAGAACAAATATCAATTTTTCAAATATGTCTTAATTAAGGACTGGAAGAGTACAGTTCTTCCTTTGAGTTACACATAATTTGGTGTTTAGTCCTTTTTGATGGTTTAATCAGGTAGCAGTGAGTTGTATGCAGGAAATTTCACTTGAGAGAAAGTGGCTGCAAAGAACTTTGGATTTATGAGTTGGAATTGAGTATGCCACTATATTCCTGCCTGTCTATTGTTGAAGAAATGTTTCTTGCCATGCCTTGATATAGCTAAACACCTGAAGATGTTTAGGGGTGTGGTGAGAACTATGAAACTTTCTGTTTGCTCTGAATTTTTCCTGTGTTGTCATATACTCATCCAGCTCACAAAATAAGTCAAATTCTCCCAACTTTGTTTGGTCCAATGGTTCAAAATGTAAGTTTAGTTTGAAGAACACTCAAACTTAGGACAAAGGGAGGAAAAATAAAGGAAGGGAGTCAAAGATGCAGGAAAAACTGAGACATGGCACAGAGAGAATTAGATTTCTTTTTCACCTAGACATGTTTCCCCGCATACTCCATGGCATTTGAGGAATAAGTCAAATTGTTCACAGCTTATACACCTTCAGTACATAGTATAGGTTTTACTTTAACTACCGCACACAAACCAAAAATGGCAGGTAAATGGAAATTACATGATTAAAGATGTAAAAAGTTTGTAGTATTTCTCAAATATACCCTTAACAAAACTTGAGAGTTAAGACTATATTAATTATAATGAATCAATTGCCTACTAAAAAATCGTATTTTTATCAGCAAGCATGATGACAAGATATAGAGTATAAATACCTATGGTTAAAAAGATAACTCATAACTCTTGTCAATTTAGTTCCCATATCTTAAAGAGGGCCTCTCACTTTGTTTTTTTTGTTTTTTTGTTTTTCTGTTATTCACTTCTTGCCTGCTTTGGATAATACTATTGTTTTGTTTTACAGACTCTTTCTTTTTAGTTTTGACTTTCTCTTGTATTTCTTGTTCTAGTTCTTCTTCTCTCTCCCTTGTGTAAGGGAAACATTCACTTTATAGTAACTGACTAGGCTTGAGAAGACACAAAGAACTTTAGGATCGGGTTTTCTTGATGTAGGCGGTCTATTTGAGAAATGGGAACTTATTTTTCCGCACAACTATTCATAAAGCAACAGCAATGGAGCAGAGTAAGAAATCATTACCATTTGATTCTGTTATTTTCTTAAATAAAACCAAATGCCTTTAAGTGGCCAAAAAATTCCTGATAATATTTTCTTTCTAAATTGCTTTTGCGATGTAGGAGAACTTGATTCAGCCAAAGCCAAACTGAAGGTTCTGGATGCTTCCTCATAGCCATGGTGCTTACCCTTTTTCTGAACCTTGATGGCTAGGGATTGGAGATTTGATTTCATTCAAGAGCTGTGATGTACTATATTCTGTAAGTTATATAAAATTCTATCACTTCAATGGTTTAATTCTAGACTATATGATGAACCTGTTGTTAATATACATGCAAGGACGGACAAAAGTTTCCTTTTTGATTTTGCTATATCAGTCACTAATTGACTTCAATGTCTTCTATACTTGCTCTATTCATTTTTATTCCGTGTACTCAATGGAACATCAATATTATGTTCCATTTGGTTCTGCATCCCCTTCCCAAAGTGCTAGTGCTTTGCATATAAGTGAGCCTAACAAAATTTGTCAGGTTGATCTCACCCCATCTCTCCTATCGGCAAACACTCTCTCTCCTACACGAGAGAATCCACACATGCTTTCATCCCCATCTAGACCGGATGCTGGATGAACAGCTTGCACCATTTTTCCTCCTCTAATAACCAGAGTGTTTTCCTCTTCTTAATGCAGAGGATTTTTTTTTTTTTTTTTAAAAAAAAATTATCAATTGGTGAATGAATTTTAGACAAGGGATTGGGCTCACCACAAGCAGGGTGGCTGCCTCAGCTACGCACTCCTGCACAACAGGATTTGTGTGATTCACCAAGGTATGGGATGCCTCCTCAAGTGCCACAACGACCTAAGGGTTTGAACTCGCTCCCTTAGTGAGCTTGTTCGCCCTACCGGTCACAAAACTCACAAACGATGGGTTGCCGAGTTTCCAATTTTGTCCACTCTTAACCAGCACGATGGTGTGATGGGGGTTTAGCAAAGGGAAAATAGATAATATTCTATCAACCATGTAATGATTCTGTTCTTCATCCCTCTTTTGCTTCTTTTATCTCATCTTTGATGCTCTTTCCTACACTTTGCTGCCACTACCTTGTGAGGTTGAGGATGCTTTTATGGACTATAGTGGGACCTTTGAACCAAAATACTCTTTGCTTGTTCGGAGTCTGAAATGTGTTGCATTATTTACTGTTTATAAATTGTGTGTCTTGGATATGAAGCAGAGTGATGAAAGAGGAATGCTTGTTTTCTTGATCAAACCAATATATTCACTTTGAAACTGAATTCTTTAGATCATGAGGATGGCGAAAATTGGTTTAACAAAATACTCTTTGCTTGTTCGGAGTCTGAAATGTGTTGCATTATTTACTGTTTATAAATTGTGTGTCTTGGATATGAAGCAGAGAAATGAAAGAGGAATGCTTGTTTTCTTGATCAAACCAATATGTTCACATTGAAACTGAATTCTTTAGATCATGAGGATGGCGAAAATTGGTTCAACAATCCCCAATACTTCTTCCTCTCTCCCCGACAACAAAACGAAGTTAGTCTTAATTAGATGGTCAACAATCACCCATATCGCATCATGATTCCTGATCTTAGGTAATCCTACTTCTAAATCCATAGTGACACTCTCCTATTTCCATTCAGGAATTTCTATTCCTTGCAAAAGTCTTGCTGGTCGTGGTTGGTATTCAATTTTTACCTTTTGACAAGTTAGACATTGAGCAACATATACTGTCACATCAAACCTCAGTACAGGCCACCAAAATTCAAATTTTATATTTCGGTACATTTTAATTACTCCCAAATGAATAGTATATTTGCTTTTGTGTGTCTCATCCAAAATCGTCTGCCTTAACTCAATCTTTGGCTGTACATATATATGCCCTTTGTATCTAATTGATCCGCTCGGCAAAAAATCATAATATTGAGTTTCACCTCTCGAAATCAGTTCTTGAATGGATTTTGCTTGCTCATCCAACATCTGAGCTTATATTTCAACTCCCAAGTCATTCTCTTCTTGACTTACATTGAGATTAGCAAGAAAAATTTCATTGGGTTGAATTGCACAATTTAAGAAAACAGTTAAAATTAATTAAAAATAAAAAGTATGTCTGAAATAAACTTTATTTTCTAAGTATGCCTTTATTTAAAAAGATTTGACGGGGTAAGTAGGAAAGAGGAATAGAGTAAATATAAATTTCATAAATCTTTTAATTAATGAATTAAATATAATTAATGAGAATTTAAAATGAAAAAAAAAACTTATTATTAACTATTTAGACAGCTTTATCTTGTTAGATTTTTTTTTTTAAAAAAAAAGATCAAGACAACTTAAATTTTAGATTCTTAAAAAAAAAAGAAGAGAGTACCAAACTTTCAGTAATAATAAGAAGATATCTTCCTACTTACCAAACATATTTGGGGGAATTATATATGGGTCCCAAGGAACAGAAAAAATTACAAAAGCTCTTAGATTTCTAATATGAAAAAAGTTCTAGTTGTAAATATGACATTTTCTATTGTTAAAATTTCTGTAATCACTGTAAAAAGAAGTCCCTTGGGACTTTTTTGTAATTTTTTTTATCCTTGGGACCCAAATGTAATTCTCCCAACATATTTTAATCCTTTTATTTCACTCCCTTTCCCTCTGCCCTTTGACGCTTTTTCAACACATGGTTTGGTTAGATTTGACTTGATGAGTTTACTATTAATTTAAAATTATTACTTTATTCAAAACTTTATCTCATCATAATATTCCTAACCAAAAAATTAGTATATTTTTTTGCTAAAAGCTAAAATAAAGTTATAAATATAATTCAACATCAATATAAAATATGAATTTTATCAAATTCATGAGTATGTGAGTGTTTGGATAACACCTGAATCATAGTTTCAAAACCATTTTCCACAAGTTAAAAGACAAAACTGTTCACATCTTTACTTTATAAATCATAAAAGTTATTATCTAAAAATTAATCCAAACATACATTATAGATTATTTTTCCTTCATCATTGAACTTATGTTTCTTTTATGCATCCTTATGCTTTCGTCACCAAACATGACCGTTCATTGTTGGGAAAATCTCACTTGATCTCCAAGAACCAATATATATATATATATATATATATATATATATATATATATATATATATATAAACAGTCTCAATGTAAATTCCACTATGAAAAAGTCCAAACGTAGAATCCTCTATCAAAAAAATCCCTAAAAACCTTAATGAGATAAATTCTAAATGTAAACTTACTTTATTAACAAGTGTACATGACAATATATATATTGACAAGTTATAGAATGTTCATTGACAATCTTATTTATTTTAATTAAAGTAGCTTCTATTGACAAGTTTATATTGTTATATTGACAAGTTATAAAGTAGTCATTGATGAGCTCGTATATATTAATTAAATTAGCTCTTGTTAATAAGTGCATATCATCATATTGATAGGAAATTGACAAGTCTTGCAGTGGCCACTGAGATCCCTATGACTTTTTTTTTTTAATAAAAGATAGTGCATGTTTGTCTTTTTTTTTTTTTTTCAAAAACTCCTTATAACTACTTATGACTTATACACATAAGTCGAGATAAAACCCATTTTATATATTCATCTCATATTCCGTAAACTCTAATTGAAAAGTTATTTATAAGGCTCTACAAATCATCTCACATATTAGGCTTGTTTTGATTGAGAAATCTTTTTTTGCAATTCGAAATCTACATTAAAACTTATTTTACACTTTTTTGTCTCCTTTAAACATAAGTGAAAATTTTCGTTGTTTCATTTTATAATATGCTTACATTGTCAAAGCAAGCATAAATTCCCCCCCCCCCCCCTCCTCCAAATTCTTAGCTTCTCATTCCATTTCTCCAAATTGTACATTGTGTTCAATAAAACTCTCCTACATCGAAATATTTATTTGCAGTTACTATCATCGATTTATTTAATTTTATTTGAACTTTGAAATATTATGATCATTTATTTACAGTGTTATCTTCGAATTGAAATCTATTAACCTCGGTTCAGATCCCAATTTAAATATATCTTTCAGTTAAGTTAATATAATATACAAATTTATTTTAAAATTTAAGTTTGACACAATAGCAACTTCTTTAACTGGGTTGAAACAACACAGACAACACTAATTTATAAGTAAAAACTTTAAATACAACTATTAAAACTAGCCAAACTGGTGGCTTAATTGAGGCTTCCAACAAACTAAAGGATAAACGGATTTTAACGACAACTTTCAATTTTCTAGAGGTTAGAGGGTAGGGATCAACATCTGCCGATAAAAACAGCTTGATTGGAATGGATAACCTCAACTAATGCTTGTTTGGTTTAACAGTAGAAGTTGATTTTTAAATGTGATTTATGGTTCAAGGGTAAGTTTATGAAAAGAGTTGTTTCAACTTGTGTGGATGGGTGATTTTCTCCCGCCAACCGAAATAGGCCTTTAGAGAGACAATGCTTGGAAAATGGCTCACGTGGAATCTTAAATATGACCTCTCCTTTCTCCTCAATCTAGATCTATGTTCTAAATGTACTACCTTTACCTTCAGTCTTTAATATAATATTCAATTGACTTTTATTTTTAAAGAGATTAATGAAACTGAATAAATTACATTTATGTATATATATTTCTTATTTTTATAGCAAACCAATTTACCTAACTTATAAATTGATATAAAAGATATAATAATCTACAAAATATATTATGATTAACTTGTTTATTTTGTTTCCTTAATTTTTCTTAAAAATCAACTATATTTTATATGAACATGGGTGATTAATCTTTGAGGTTTGAACCATTACACTATTGCACAAACTATAGGGGCCCTCTCAGTCATGGAATACTCTCACAGGTTTATTCTTACAGGTAACCCAAAAAAAAAAAATAAAAATAAAAAGATTACTAATATATCATACTTCTAGCTCTTTTTATAAAAGCTCACTAAATGAACTTTGATGTTTAAGAAAACGGTTTAAAATGGTTAAAAATAATAAGTATGTTTTGAAATAATTTTTTTTAACCCTCATTTGTGAGTAATTAAATATGAGAGAAAAATATAGTAAATATAAGTATCACAAACCTTTTAATCAATGTAATATATCTAATTAATCAAGAGCACAAATATTAAAAAAACTTATTGAATATTGAGATAACTTTTGTTGGATTCCTATAAAGAGAACTATAACAATTCAAATTTTGGGCTTTTTTAAAAAAGATCATAAAAATTTAAATTTTAAAATCTTATTAATAGATTAGAGTGAGTATTTAATATAAAAAAGGACAGAAAAGAAAAGAAAATATTAGTATTGTGTAGGGTTGATAAAAAAGTCCACTGGTCTAGGTAACCCTACCTAATCTGACTCGATCCACTTAAAAAAAAATGGACTGAGACAATTTAAACAAACCAGACCAGACCAATCTTATCGGGCTGGACTGGACCTCGGGCTAGGTGATAAAACACATTGGTCTGGTTTGGTCTGGCCTGAAACTTTTTTTTTTCCTCCAATAGGATTAGGCCCATTAGGGTCCAATGGCCTGCAGCCTTGCACTCAAAGTTTCGATCAAAAAAAGAAAAGAAGCAGTCAAACTCGATCGGACACTCAGGGCTCAACCTCTCAACGACAGTTCTCGCCTTCTTGGTCCAATCTCAGTCTTAGGCACTCAGGATCTTAGTCTCAGATCAGTTAGCAGTTCTCGTCTCGGCTTCTCACATCTCGCCCTCTCAGCTCCGTCACTGTTGCAGATCCGGCGCTCACCTCAACCTCTCGTCTCCGTCGCATTCCATTCCTCAGTTGTTCCAGGTGCTTCCGCCTCCGCCTCCGCCTCTATTTCCATCTCCTTCCGCCTCTGTCCTCTTCGGCTCTTCCAGATCCAGATCTCCTCCTCAGTCCGTCGTTATGTTGTATGTTAGAATTCCATTTTCTGAATATCATCTTTCAGTTGTTAGATAGGATTTATGCCTATACCTCTTCGGTTTGGATGTTTAAATATGTTGAGCTTTGGATTTCATTATTGTCAAACCACATGCCACAAATTTCTGTGTTTCCTGAGACTAGAATTTACTTGGAGGGATTTCATATTTGGGTAACTTTTGCTAAAACATTGGTAGATTATTCCCATGCTGAGTATGAGTACCATGTCTTTATTGTAAAAGAATAAAAAATGTAATTTTAAATCTTCTGGAATTTAACTCCTCTTTCTTGAAACTTCTGGCTGTGGTAATGATGGAGTCTCTCCTTATTGCTCCATATGTCGTGTTGTAACTTCTAATATCCCTTGTATTTTTCTGTTTCTAATTACAAGCCTATTCATTCATGTGCCCAAATAGGTCCAGGCAGTCCATTGGTCCAGTCTGGTCCGGCCGAGCTCGGGCTCATGCTGGACTGGACCAGGCCTCAGGCTGGTTTTTCTAGCTCAAGGACCTGCCTGGACCAAACTTCGAGTTGAGACCAAACCTGGTCCGGATCCATGATTATTGTGCCAATATTAAATCAATAATATCTTAATTAAGTTATAGAAGACTTTTGCAGTAAACCGTCCCCCATTTGTCTCCGGGTCAGAAAAAGCACTGATGCCTTTATCAAAATGGAAAAAGAAAAAGCAAGCACAGATACGACCGCGATCGCAAGCAAAACCCAATCCTAGATGCTACGTCATCGCTGATGTCACTGTTACTAGTTCATCCATTTGACCATTTCCTACGCTTATTATAGTATTCTCTTTCTTCACTGAAGCTTTGGTGGCTGATGATGTTTTCTTTGGGCCTTGACCCCACCTAGGATCTTATTATTGCTCTCAGAATGAGAAGTTTCTTGCTCTGACCTTTCGATACCGGTTCTTCAGTTCTTTCTATTTTCAGTTTAATACACTGATTCATTTTTGGATTAGCCTTTTCTTTGACTTTCTGCGTCGTAAGGTTCCAGGTTTTCTGGGATTGGATGGATCTGATAGAAACAATCATTACTGTGTTTCGTGGGCGTTCTTTTCCTGGTGTTAGCGTTATTAGGTCGATTTCGATTTTCTGGGAGGATTATGGGTCTATCTTAAGAAATTGAAGCTGAAGATTTTTCATATCAAGTAAATTATTGAGCCTACCTCTGGTGATTTCGTTTCCCCCTTCGTTTGTGACATTAGTTTTGGGTCTAATTTCTATTGTGCTGTTAAGTTGGCGTCGGAATTTTAAAGGGGAGGTTCTTACTAAATATATATCTTACAGATTTATATTCAAATAGTGTATTTTATATGTACGAATGCTTTTTGGGATCTTGGGTAAATCTTTCCGAATAGAGATAGACTTTTGAGGTGTTTGTTTTCCTTATTGACAGAAACTGTGCTGAATCTTAGCAATTGCACACAAAAAGCCAACTTGTGATTCAGCTACAGTGTTGAAAAGTTTTGCTAGTTTAGAAGTGTTTGAATGGGTAGGTGCCATGTATTTTATCGCATAGGGTTATATACCTAACACTTTTAAAGAACAGTTATTTGTTACATATATCTATTGCAATTTCTACCTTGAGGTTGCGTTTGTATTAAAGTATTTGCTGGAAAGTTCAGCGGTGTTTAGTAAGTCATATACCTTATACCATTTCTTAGTAATTAGAAGTCCATTGATTTTAGTTGATGTTTTAGGCTCACTTAAATTCGAACCACTTGTATTAAGTGGTTTTCTCACTTGGTAATAGTTCCAAAAAGGAAAAAAACACTCAGATTCATTCATGGCTCATTCAGTTGAACCATCCTCATCTTTGAGCTTTACTTCATCTTCCCGTTTATCAAATGGCTCAGTTAGCCATAATGTATGTGCTTCCCCTTGCCCTGATCCTGGACACAACCTTGAAGCAATCAGTTTGAGTAAGCTCAGCTCTAATTTAGAGCAGCTTTTGGATGATTCTTATTGTGATTACAGTGATGCTGACATAATTGTTGAAGGAATTCCAGTTGTTGTTCATCGATGTATTCTTGCCTCTAGAAGCAAGTTTTTTCATGAGTTATTCAAGAGGGAGAAAGGACCTCAAGAGAAGGAAGGCAAATTAAAGTATTTGATGAGTGATTTCTTGCCTTATGGCAAGATTGGATATGAAACCTTCCTCATTTTTTTGGGATATGTGTATACTGGGAAACTCAAGCCCTTTCCAATGGAGGTGTCAACATGTATTGACAATGTATGTGCCCATGATGCTTGTCGGCCCGCAATTAATTTTGTTGTTGAGCTGATGTATGCATCTTCCATTTTTCAAATGCCTGAACTGGTATTACTTTTCCAGGTAAATATTATATATTGACTAAGAAATAGATTATAACTTTGTGAATATCATCTTTTAAATATTTTAGATATAGAATAGAGCTGGTATCACCTTTCAAGGTAAACATTTTATATAGTTTTGAGGTTGAAGTTCTTTTTGTTACAAATGGATCAACATTTTCTCATAGGTTTTGTATGGGTATGTCTGTTGATGATTACTCAGTTTGTCAGAGTGAATATGTAAGAGTATTAGAGGCCAAACATACAATTGAATCATGATTCTTGCTTGGGTTTAACTTTTTTAGAGTTCTATTTAGAAGTGTGAAATGGTTAAATACACTACTTGTTTAAATTCATGGGCTGATGTTTTCCCTTTTGATATATATTTTGATGATTTTCCTATCTCACTGATAGTAATATGACAACACATTTTCCGTTTGATTCCTAATAGTTTTTGGATTAGTGTTCTCATGCAGCTGAATCAAAATTCATTTTAACAATATTTGAAAATTTCACTAATCATGACGGTAGTTTTTATATTTTCTTTTACATCATTCTCAGTAACCTTGAATCAAACTAAGCCAAAAAGGATAGCATTGTCTGTACGGTCACTTTTTGGTGTTCCAGTTAATTTTCTTTTTGGGAAGGCAATCTCTATTTTTGAGGGGTTTTGTTACTTTGTTCTGCTTTTGTGTTTTCTTTATTTTCTGATGAGGATTTCTGATACTCAGACAATTTGTTTCTTAATCTCTCCCTTGGTTTCGATAGAGCACAATGGTGTTGTGTGATCCATGTAGCTGATCCCACCTAATGAGATAAAGGCTTTGTTGTTGTTGCATCTCTCCCTACTAAAATCTATTTTATTGTAAAAAAACTTAAAAGTGCAAACAAAACTAGTGGAACACACATTCCATACCTAGATGGGAACTTTGGCAGATCAGTAGTTGGGAGGACTTTGGGGCTCAAATGTTGATGCTATGTTTCACTGAAAGTTATACCATTTAAGCAGATGTAATTGTAAGTTAGCATAGATGGTGATATTATTTGTATTCTGCGATAATATAATCACTCGTGCCATATGCTTTGCTTAAGTCAAGCACATGCCTACGTTTACGTGTTAGAGCTCCTAACTTGAAGTGTACTTTGTGCATTTTAGAACACTGAATGCTGTGAATGTTTAGTATCACAACTCATGGAAAACTACGTGCTAACTATTAACATCTAATTTGCTTGCAACTTTTTATTTGTTCAGCCTTATATGCCAAGGAAATTAATTTTGTACTTTAAATCTTGCAGCGACGTCTTATTAATTTTGTAGGGAAGGCTTTTGTGGAAGATGTTATACCAATCCTCATTGTTGCTTTCCATTGTCAATTGAGTCAACTCATCACTGAATGCATTGAACGGGTGGCACGATCAGACCTAGACTATGTCTCAATTGATAAGGAGATTCCCCCTGAACTCTCAGAGAAAATTAAACAACTTCAGCGCAACGCCCAGCATGATATTGAAGATGAGGCTTCTTTGGCGGATCCATTGCATCAAAAGAGAATCACTAGAATACACAAGGCTCTGGACTCAGATGATGTTGAGCTTGTTAAACTTCTTTTATCTGAGTCTGATATAACTTTAGATGAAGCCAATGCTCTGCATTACGCTGCAGCGTACTGTGATCCTAAGGTTTTCTCTGAGATACTTAATTTGGGTCTGACTAACGTCAATCTTCGGAATTCTCGAGGATATACTGTTCTTCATATTGCTGCCATGCGTAAGGAGCCTTCAATTATAGTTTCACTTCTTAAAAAGGGGGCTCATGCATCAGAATTGACTTTGGATGGTCAAAGTGCTGTAAGCATCAGCCGGAGGTTAACAAGGTCAAAGGATTACCATGCAAAAACAGAACAGGGGAAGGAAACAAACAAAGACCGAATGTGTATTGATCTTCTTGAAAGAGAAATGCTGAGAAATCCGATGTCTGGTGATGCTTCTATGTCTTTCCAAATAATGGGTGATGATCTGCACAGGAAGCTGCAATACCTTGAGAACAGAGGTATGATTTTGTAGATAAATAGTCTTTTGCTGCTTACATGTCTTCTTCATTTTTGTCATTCTGGGTTCTCCAACTTCTCAACAATGCTTGTGTGCTTTAGTGTATAATTTAGTATATAGGAGATATATCGAGAGGTAATTTTAGGTTACCAAAGTTACAGTCTTGTAATCCTAAAGATGGAGAGAATATTGTAAAATAAATAGGACTAATCTGAAGCATTAAATTACTGACACTGGTAATTTTGAAGTGCATGGTCTCATTAGGAACTAAAAGGCTCAAACTGAAACCTACATGTTAAATGGGTACGTATCATGTAATAAAATGGTTCATACAATATAGTAAAAAATATGGCATTAATGAGGGCTTGGTGGATTACTTAAAAATATGCTATAGAAGTATATTTTTATAGTATATTTAAAAATATGCTATGGGGAGGGTGAGCCTCGGTGCAATGGTGAGGTCATTGCCATGTGACCTAGAGGTTACCAGTTTAAATCTTGGAATAGTCTTTCCCCTGCAAGGGTAAGGTTACTAACATCTATCCTTCCTTAGATCTCATGTGGTGGGATCCTCATGCTCTGGGCTGCCCTTTAATAAGGGTTTGGTGGATTAGTTTACTTCAACAGGTAGTTGTTCCAAATATTTGCGGCTAAAATATATTTAGCCCTTGAAGCTCCCTGTTTATGGAGCATAGGAAGTATGTAGTTGTTCTAAATTTTTGGGCTTCACATGAACAATCAACAAGCTCACGTACTTAATGGCTTCTACTTAAATGGTATTTTCAGCAAATATTACCATATTCAGTGATTTATTGCAACATATTGCAGTGGCATTGGCAATATTGTTCTTCCCTGCGGAAGCCAAAGTAGCCATGGACATTGCAGAGGCTGAGACAAAAGGCTCAAGTGGGAATTTCAGGGAGGTTGATCTTAATGAGACTCCCATACTGCAAAACAAAAGACTTCTTTCCAAGGCGGAAGCCCTTATGAAAACAGGTAATCCTAGTCTTTATGAAACTTACTTTCAGTCTTTTCCCGTTTAAGTTGTTTTAGCTTTTTGATAAACCATATTTCCATGTTGACCTTTATTGGACATTATGTTCTCTTGCGAAAGGATGAACAATAAACTTTGTAGAACAAGTTCCATGTTGCGTTGTGCAAAAGACTTTTGGACATTGGAAACATCAGAAATCGTGCTGGTATTTTTTTGTGTGGCATGTTTCAGTGCTCAAATTCTGTGATTCATTGTTTATCTCATACTATTCCTTTTAAAGTAATTTGTAGCTCTAGTACTCAAACGTACTGTTGAAATTTATTTCAATGAAACATTTTTGAGGATTTTTCAGGCATAAATTACACTAAATACCTTACTCTTGAGACTTGACTAAATTGCGCTTGATATCTTGTTTGTTCTAAACACTATAATCGGGCTTCTCAGATTTTTTATGTAATCTGTATATAATGTAAAAATCATTTGAAGCTACACTTGTCATAAACTATGAATAGTGTAGCCCATTCTATACTACATATCAAAATTACTGTTGAAGCTGCAGACTGTACACAATGATTTTGTCTTCTTGTTTTTGGGTCAAAGCACAGCAATGATTCTGTGGAAAACATGTGCATGGACAGGAGCAAGGGGCGCCTAATCCTGAACCCTCTCTAATGCCTCAATCTCCCATATGTGCATTTCGTTTTTCAATTGATCGTTAAATTTTACATAAAATAAGTGACCTTTTAATATTTTACAGGTATGAAATTGTGTGGTTTTGAATTTTTACGATTTTTTCAAAGAAAAATCTCTAAATTTGTGTGTGTGTGTGTGTTTTTAAATTTATTTTTTGAAAAATTATTAAAAATTCAAATCACACTATTTTATGAATGTAAGAGATCAAAATATTTCATATAGAATATAATAAACCACCTGGCCCCGCCCCCGGGGGTGGCATTTGGGAGGTTGGGCCATTCTAGAAATGTGTCTCTTGTTATCTCTGTTAAAGTTTCCAGTGTCCTGGCTTCAGATTACATGTATCCATCATTAATCTTCCTTCTCTATTCTTATGCTTAATGTGGTTGCGGTTGCAGTGGAGACGGGCCAACGATACTTTCCTCATTGCTCGGAAGTACTGGTGAAGTTCATGGAGGATGAGCTGCCTGATTTGTGTTACCTTGAGAAGGGTTCTCAAGAAGAGCAGAGAATGAAGACAAGATTCATGGAGCTTAAAGACAATGTTCAAAAGGCCTTCAACAAGGACAAAGCCAATTTTTGCCACTCTGGGATTTCTCCTTCATCTTCCTCATCTTCCCTCAACAATAATCCTGTGCATGGCAAGGCAAGAAAAGTGTGAAAGTCACATTTTGGTTTATCTTTGCTCTTGGGGTATGTTAGCTACATAGTTCAAATTTAGCTTTGGTGGGTAAATTAAGTAGAGATTGTGATACCTTGGAAGCCATGAAATTTGTGATATTCTGAGAGGCTGAAAGCTGACCCAATTCACTTTTGTGTACTGTAGACACTAATTTATCTTTAGAGATTAGAAAACAAATCCTCACATCATCTTGTATTATTTTCCCTTGAATTATCTTCCTCGGCACTTAGGATGCGTGAGAATCTCAAGTTTTCATCTGGCGTGTTTGCTGAAAAATAGGACTTGACACGATTTTTCAAGACTTTATATATATATATATATATATATATATATATATATATATATATTGGATCTGATATCTAGATGAATTCGAACCTAATACTCCATACTCGAGTGATAATAGCCTCTTCCACTAAGATCAATATCTATCCGTCAAGAAAATTCTAGTTTAATCTTGTATTGTTAGAATTTTTAGACCAAGAAAATATATTAGTTTAGCTGTGGGGTATCGCAACTATCAATAGAGTTTGAAACTGGGGGTTTAGGGATGTGCATTAATCTTTTCTTCTAGGTGGAAACCCCCAAAAAAGAGAGTTTGAAAAAAAAAAACCTTTGAATATGTAAATTTCTATTTAGGATCCGAAATTAACCTAATTATTATAAAATTTATAGTGACTGATATGGGATTAAATTATGAAGCCAAATTACTTATTTGTACTTCACTTAATATATGAAAAACTAAAAAGCCAAATGATAAAAACAATGACAGACACGGTAATCTTAATTTATAATATGACAATAACACTTAAGAAAGTGACAACAAAAATAACTACATCATTTTATAAATTTAATTTCAGAATAGTATATAAGGACTTTATAAGAATTAAGTCATTTTAATGAACCATTTTGATATTCTTATTTTTCAATGGTCATAATGTAAATCTAGATTATATATTTAGGATTGGAGGGGTAATAATTTATCAAGCGGGAAAAGCTATTTACATTTTCTAACATATTAAAATGCAATAGGACATAATTGAAGCAATACGATATTATTAAGTCAGTCATATTGTGTTACGGATAAAAATAATGGGTTTGGCGCAGATTCGGTCCAACAAGAATTATTCAAGGACCAATCAGGTAAAATAATAACTGTCCATTAATTATGCCTATAATATAGGAATATGCAGATAGTGGAGCAGTTAATGGAGCAGTTAGTTATGACGCACGATGAATAAAACCCTAAGGTAACTCCCATAAATAGGGGATGAACCTAACAAGGTACACGGCTTCCAACTCTGCCTCTTTACGATTCTGCATACACAGAGCACACACCCGACCCTCTATCTGTGTAATCGAACTACGTGGACTTTGATCCCTCTCACGGGTACGTAGGCCCTAGGCATTAATCTTAGGTCAAGTCCAATATATGTGTTCTTTTTCCAGAACATTGGCGCCGTCTGTGGGGATATCGGTAAATTATTGATTCCCATGACCAAAGATGGTAAAAAATTTCAATCCCCAACACACTCAAATGTATCTTTATTCAAATAATGCTATTTGCCAAGCAACTCCAAAAGAAAATATGAGAAGAACGGATTGAATTGGAGGAGATTTTTTTTTTATTGGAAGCAGAAAAACAGAAAGGAGAGTCTGCAGAAAATTCTTATTCTTCACATTTCTCTTGTGTCTCAAGTCGAAGAAACAGAGGACGATGTTTGAAGTTCTGAATTTTTAAAATAGCATCGGGAGGATTATTTCTCCTGACTGTGGCTTTGCTTCTGAATCTTGTGTGAAGGTTAAATTCATCCTAACCTTCTCATAATGTGGGTAAAAGGCTTGAAAGAAAAATCAACCCAGAACTTAGAGAATGTAGTTGTTTTACAACGCCAAGCAAATTATGGTTCAATGAGGCCACCACGGCAACATAGCCGAGATAGCTGAAGCCACCACGGAATATGGTATGGTACCTTTTACAGCTTCCCAAAATCGGCATCAGTCCTAAATTGAAAGACGAGGTCATGATTTGAAGTCTGGGATTATAATCCGAGATAGTTATTTGAAATTTAGGAGTAAGTGGAGGTCGTTTCGTGTGAAGGCCAGGATAATCAATCAAAGTTCGGCTCTCATCAAGATCCATTTGATGAGATTTGCACAGAAGGCCTAAGATCGGTATTTCTTCAGAATGCCGAGCTAGCTCTTTAATGCTGATGTGATGAAGTGTCGCGTTCGGATTCGAGTTCACGTGATGAAGGTGCCGAGATACACATTCAGTGTCGGCTTTGTTTTAGAGGTGGAGTTGTGACCCCTGTTTCAGCTGGTATGGCAAAGATGATAATCTAATTCAGTGGGCAGAAGTTGGTGGCTGAGGTTCATTAGATCGGTCTTGGAGACCTTCCAGACCGAGACTAAGGTCAGTTGAATCTTTAGGACCATAACGCCGAGATTGGACGAGCATAAGTCAACTGCCGAGATTCCAATTTCTGCATGCACGTGAGTCACCGAGAAGCTAATTGCCGAGATTCCAATCTCTGCATGCGCATGAGGTGCCGACATCGAGAGAGTTCGAGATTCCGATCACGGTGTTCATCCCATACGCCTGTAAGAGCAGCCATACTCGCCAACAGAGCTGAGAGAAGAAGTGTAATATAAAGTTTGTGAATGATAAGATGCCGAGATATTAATCTTGAAACTGCAGAGACAAGCCGAGATAGGCATAGAATGCAAAGCAAGTTCAAGCCATATATATATATGTTGGGCTGACCATACATGAAGGCAAATGGAGGAGCCACATAAAAATGACACGTGTCCCTACCATGCAAAGGAAAAAGAGGAGATGCCTGTATTCCGAGATGGTCTTTCTTCGGACATTCAACTTCAGGCATTCCAGCATGTAATTGCTGAGTACTGACAAGATGCAGAGGCTCCAAGATGCCGAGATGTATCATATTCAAATCAAACATACTGAGTGGAGCCTGTAATCATTTTTACCGACGTAGGTCCTGGAGGCCGAGATGATAACAGTAGACAGACTTAGTTGAAGCCGAGATAGGCTCCAATATGCCGACTTGATGAAAGGCCGAGATTAAGTGCCGAGATATGCCAGGCCGAGAAGTGGATCACGGCGCTAACTTTTTTCACTTTCAAGGAGAGTGTAAAAACTGTGAAGAAATGAATAAATAAGAATGAAAGAGGAGAGTAAGTTGCAGATCCTATATCCCAAGTTGGGCTAAAGGGTCTGTAGGCCGACTTGCACATCAAAGCTTGTCATGAAATTCTGAGATAACAAGGTGCCGAAATGTGCATTTGATATATAAGCCGAGATATAGATGCAGAGGTTCCTACATGGCGAGATAACTGACAATGCCGACCAAGGCAGCACTTTAGGAGACTTCCATATTTCCGATGTAAGATGCCGACTTGATGAGATGCAGAGATGCCGACTTAATGAGCAACGTGATTAATGCAATGGATAGTTCATGTGCCACCATGTCAACAAAATATGATTTCCTTGCTTCCACCGCTGTTACATCTGAAGACCCCGGTGCCGCTAGAGCTCCGCTTTCAACAACCGCGGCAAGGAATGTACCAGCTACTCTAGGTCGCCGAAATTCTAAGATGCCGAGGCTCTAACAATACCGACTAAGACAATTCTTGAACTGATTTTGATATTGCCGGAATGCCCAAAGTCGACATTTATTCAGATCGCCGAGATTGCTTTATTATGCCGAATACAGATCCAAGTGCCTCAGATGCCGAGGTTCAACGTGTAAGTATGAAGCCGAGGTTCAAGAATAAAGCCAAGATACATCCATCTTTATTAATTGTTTGGACTGTGGGGCCTGTCTCTGCCTTTTGTTTGCAATTTCCATGCACTAATTAAGGGAAAAAGAAGGTGACATCTGGGAAATATAAAGATATGGAAGCAGCTTTCAATATATACAAAGAATCTCTGACCCAACTCGCGTCACTTGGTGGTTTTTCTCTAGCGTTGCTCAAAATTAGTTTCAGTATTTCTGCATGCAACCACAAAACATTACACTGTTGTATATTTCCGAGTTATCAAGTTGCCGAGATGGTCATTCAAACTCGGCAATGATGAAAAGTCACCGAGATATAGGCATTCAGCGTCGGTTGCCGAGATATGAAGTCATACGTTGGTTATTGCCATTAAAGTTCAGAATTAATCTGTCAGCCAACGATTACAGACAAAACACAAATGTCAAGCTCGTGACTCGTGATCAAATACCGAGGTTTGTGGTGCAGCTACTCCTTACATGTGGAGCAGGAGAGGAGGAAGGAGGCCAGGTTTTGTCCTTTATATCTTCACTTCCTATGCTAGTCCGAGATTCCGAGATTTTAAGTACTGAGATACATTCATGCCGAGATACATCCATAATGCCAAGACACTTGTTTGGCAAGTTTTGGTGATAGAGTGAAGAAATGGATTACTATCAATGAGCCCCTTCAAACTGCTGTTAATGGCAGTTGCATCTATTTACCGAAGCAAGTACCAGGAAAAGCAAGGGGGACAAGTGGGTATGGTAGTGGACTGTGAATGGGCGGAAGCTTATTTTGATAAACTTGAAGATAAAGCTTATTCTCGCGGATACTTCGAGTCTGAAAATATGAATGATGCTTTCAAGCTTCATGAACAGATCTTCGAAAACATTTCTCCAAATATCATTAGTTACATCATCTCTCAATGGCTTGCCAGCATCGGATCGAAATTGAATAGAACTGATATATCAAATATGTGCATTCTAAAGGATCAACAATTGCTCCTCTGCAAGTTAAATCCAATAGCTTCTCGGAATGCAGAATTGCCTATCAAGACTAGGCAACCATAGGAAAAGAAAATGGATAATGAACAAGGTAAGACTGCTGGCAAGGGAACCTCATCTTTTTTCTGATACAGGCTTCATTACATCTATGGAAGCTAAACCACTGCTATATAGCTCAGACAGTGGGATTAGCAATTCAGTCCCGCCTATGGAATTGAATAACTCAAACAAGCTGGATCTTCAGGAAAACTGTTACTGATGCCAGAATTTATGATGTTGAGGAAGCATCAGAATATGAGGCTAGAAGAAACCAAGTTAACTCTAAAATAATGCCTGATGACAGTTTTGTATCATTGGATGTGCTTAGTAGACCATGCAGACTGGTAATCACCCTCATCAAAGCGTGCGAATGCATGGATTGCATTAATTTTATTTCCAGTAAAGGTTAGAGCACCAGAGTAGCTTTTTCCTTCATGGTTAGAACGAAGTAGTTGCAGCTCTAATAGCCAGCTTTCAAGAGATTGTCAATCTGATACAGAAGAGTAACTCTCAATTATTTGGGTAATGACAAATTGTACACCATCAGAACCTTGCAGCTGACTGGATATAGAATCTCTTCAACTCTTAACCAAATAAATCAGACAAAACCTGATAAACCCAGAACAGTTGTAGGGGAGAAATGGAAGAGCGCTTATGACGAAGGGCAAGGCTTGATGCATGCGACAAACTATGATCTATATATAGATGGAACAAAAGCTAAGTCTATGAGCCAAGATCAAGAAGATAACACAAATGTAAAGCAAGTGAAGAACGGTTTTGAGAATACAAAATCTTTTATCTGCTTAGTCTGCAAAAATAGACAGCCAAAAAGCAAACGGAGAAAAGTTATGATTGTTTCTGATTGCACAATCAGCATCTCAACACACTGCTTTATCCACCTTCTATAAGAAAGGCATCTTATGTGGCAGTGATGCAGTGCAAGCAAGTCAAACCTTTTTGCTGGTGAATGGTTAGTGTTCAAAAATTTCATTTTTATTACTAACCTATATTATCATAAATGTTATTTGCTTATTTTGGCGTGTCCAATTTATCAAAGCATCCCGTCTAATGCTGTGGGAAAAGATAGGAGGAAGAGTATGCCTCCAAAAGAAAAAGGCGGGCCTCGGATTAACTTAATCTAGTTAAAAACCTGGGCTCCGTAAATTATTCAGGCGGACCCCGGTTAAACGAAATCTCGTTAAAATCCGGGCTTCGTGTAAATCTGTGAAGGAGGACCTTGGATTAACTGAATCTAGTTAAAATCCGAGTTCCATTTGGAGTCCGTTCCTATGAAAGGGATGAAGGTGGACTCGATCAAACTGAATCTAGTTAAAGTCCGGGCTCCATTTAAAGCGACGTGGTCGCCAGTTTAAGTAAGCTTCAGTGGAGCCAATTACTACTTTAATATATGAAATGACATGGTCGCAAGCCTATTTAAGCTCCGGTTGAGCCAATGGCTATGGCAATACATGAAGCGACATAGTCGTCATTCCAATGTAAGCTCGGATAGAGCCAATTATTTTGCAAGCAACGTAGTCGCCTCTTCAATGCAAGCTTGAATAGAGCCAATTATCTGGTAAGCGACATAGTTGCACTTAGACTATAAGCTTCGGTAGAGCCAATTAAGACGGTCGCGCCGTTAAAGTCGATGAATTTTAGAGAAGGAGTCCTGGAACCCATTCTCGACAATTCAATGCAATGGAATTAACAGTCGAATGTTAAATAAATTCCTAAGTGAATTAAATATGTCGACAAGTTAAAAAGGATTTAAGAGAAGGAGTCCTAGAACCCATTCCCGAAAATTCTATGCGACGACAATGCCACCAAGTCTAGTTAAATGATTAAATTCGGGTAAAACAAACCCGTCTTCAAAAATCATATTGCGACGGCAATGCTGTCAAGTCTATTCACATGCATGAAACCAAGGTATACAAGCCTGTTTTCATGAATCATGTCAAGTTCATATACATGCATGAATCCGAGGTATACAAACTCGTTTTTATGAATCATATTTTGAAGCCAGACCCGGTTTAAACTGAATCTAGTTTAAATCTGGGATTCGTGTAAAATATTGAAGTCATACTCGAGTTAGACTAAACCTGGCTTAAATCCGGGATACATGAAAAATTATGAAGGCGGACCCAATTAAACTAAATATGGTTTAAATCTGGGCTCCGTATAAAATTCTGCAGGAAAGAATAGAAGGCCGACTCCGGTAAAACCAAATCTGGTTAAAATCCAGCCTCCGTGTAAATTTTTAAAGGCGGATTACAACTAAAATGCGTGCTTGTATAAAGTTTCCCGGAATCTCGGGATTAAAATATATAAACCCGGAATCTCGGGATTAAAGTATATAAACCCGGAATCTCGGGATTGAAAAATATTAACCCAGAATCTAGGGGTTAAAGTATCTAAATCTGGAATCTTAGATCAGCGTGTCAAGAATCCCAACAATCATGAATGCCCGATCTGGGTTGGGAAATTAGCACACCTCGGCAGCTCAGAGATCTGAACTACCGGGCTGGGGGGCAACAGAGTAGACAACAATGCAAACAAATTATTATCGGAAAAGCATATTAGCAATAACCGAGATCAAGGCAAACTAGAATGGAAGTCAAACTCGGACGAATATTCGAAAAGAAATCAAGCTCGGACAAGCATTTGAGTTCGAAAAGAAAGAAGCAAATTGAATGATTTGCACAAAATAGTAAGTATTTTCCATTAATTGTGATTTGCTTACATATTATTAAATGCAGGAACATAAACTAGATAAGCCGGATATATCTCGACCAAATCCGCGTTTCACATCAAAACAAGCAATGCATCCCGGCAGCTCAGAGGCCTGAACTACCGGGCTGGGGGGCATCTGTTACGGATAAAAATAATGGGCTTGGCGCAGATTCGGCCCAACAAGAATTATTCAAGGACCAATCAGGTAAAATAATAACTGCCCATTAATTATGCCTATAATATAGGAATATGCAGATAGTGGAGCAGTTAATGGAGCAGTTAGTTATGACGCACGATGAATAAAACCCTAAGGTAACTCCCATAAATAGGGGATGAACCTAACAAGGTACACGGCTTCCAACTCTGCCTCTTTACGATTCTGCATACACAGAGCACACACCCCACTCCCTATCTGTGTAATCGAACTACGAGGACTTTGATCCCTCTCACGGGTACGTAGGCCCTAGGCATTAATCCTAGGTCAAGTCTAATATCTGTGTTCTTTTTCCAGAACATATTGTAAAAATATTGGGAAGTTAATTGACTTAACGTAAGGGGAAAAAAATTAAAGCCCTAGTATACGCATGGCGCGACACAATAATTAGTGGTGAATGGCTAAGTTTTAAATTAAAATATAATGTAACAAGACATTTTATATTTTCATGGTTGAGACAAGTTGAATCAGATTTGAGTCATCATTCGGAATAATCGATCAGTATTAAGGTTACATACATATGGCTCAAAAATGAGATCACTGGTTAAATATAAAAGACATATAGCTGATCAATCTAAGACTTGATGGTGTGGAGCTACGATTTGAGTCAACTTGAAAGTAGATTGAGGAGCGGTTTTTAAAAACATTGGCAACTTTTTTTTTTTTTGGTGAAACATCACATTTTAATTTGGGTAAAGGAGCAAAATTACACATGTATTTTCACCCAGCACCATATGCTTTTTTTGGGAACAAAAATACACACGTGGTTACCATTTTGGAGCAAAAGTCACATCCCACTGTTAAGTTAAGTTAGAAAGAGATGAAGTGAACAGTAACTTAACAGTGAGATGTGATTTTTGCTCCAAAATGATAACCATGTGTGTATTTTTACTCCCAAAAAAAGTATATGGTGCTTAGCGCTCTTGGGAGTAAAATACATGTGTATTTTTGCTCCTTTACTATTTTTATTTTATACTAATGATTAAGATGTACTAGGCACAACAGGATTTTCCCTTTTAAAGATAGGGAAAATATGTATAGGGGCCCAAGTAATATAAAAAATTTCAAAAAAGGCTCCAGGATCCTGAAAATACCAGAAAAGGCCCTAGGGCCTTTTTTGGTATAAATTCATTAAAACGTTAACAACTATATCAGCTCTATTAACAACTATATCAGTCCCATCAACAACTAAATCAGCCCTGTTAACAACTAAAAGTTTTAATGAATTTATACCAGAAAAGGCTCTGAGGTCTTTTCTGGTATTTTCAGAATCTTTAGGCCTATTTTGATTTTTTTTTTTGGTTACTTGGACCCATATATAGATTTTCTCTTAAAGATACTCCCTATGACAACTTTTCCCTTTACATTACATTGTGTTTGGTTTGAGGGAAGGGTGTGGGAGGGAGAATTTTTTCTCTCATATTTACAAAATTGCCCATAACAAATTTTCAATATTTCTAAAATAGACTCTTAATAAAAAATAATATTCTTTTCATTAATGACAATTTGGTCAATGTACTTCTAAAAAACCTCCCACTCCCTCCCATAACCTTCCCTCAAACCAAACATAGCTTTAAAAGATGCCCAAGCCTGTCAGCCAACACATCAACAACTTCTTTTCCCCCTCTCTTTTTTTTTTTTAATTATTTTTTTTTAATTCCTCTAACTTATACCGTAGTTATTAGTTTCAGAAAGTACTATTCTATAAAATAATGATACATTGAAACAAGGAGAATCTTTAGATGGTAACGAGAAACATCTTATTCTAGGTCCAATGCAAATATTGTTAATTAGTACTGTCATAAAACTTGCATCACCAAACAATTTGTCAACATTTTGGCTACTTTAGACGCAATTTTAAATTATATTTAATCATAAGAAACCTTAATATATCGCATCTCTTAAAAATATACAAGGCATGATCATATAATTCAAAGCTTAATTTGTTTTTTTTCCTTTAAGACAAAATCCTAATTTAACCAAACAAATTACAGTCATAGTAACGAAAATAAAAAAGGATAAACGTCAAGTTCAATATACAGAGACATCTACATCTTACATGGACCAAACAAAAATAAGACAATTATTGATAGGTTAAAGGTCATTTTTGTCCTAGAAGTATTATCTTAGGAGCAATTTTACCCTGTAAATTTTATATAGGTTTCATTGAAATCTGACTGTTATTCTTTATAAATTCTTATATTTTATTACATTTTTCTTATACATTTGTTGGTTTTAAACTTAAATTGTACATAAAATTTTTACACATGAAGAAAAATGTGATGTGATAAAAACGCTTTGAAAATTATCAAATTATGAGCTAAATGTATAGAAGGTTACGTTTGATTTAATTGAAGAAATTAGAAAGATCATAAACTCTTTTTTGTAGGAGGATAATGACAAAATATAGAAGCTTATGAGGATCATTGAAAGCAGGGAAAAGAAGAATAAAATACAAAAAGAAGATCAAAGATATAGCTTGAAAATACTTTCAATCACTTTTGTTTCGCTAGGAAAGCATAAACACCCTAAAAGCAAAAGCGAAGTTGCGAAACGAATGTTGTCCATTTTGAAAAAAGCGACGAGTTTGAGGTTTCATAAACTAAGATGAGGCACCGAAATAGAGTTTTATATTTTATAATAAATTAAACCTCTCTATTAACTCATATTTAAAATGAGATGGAGTAACCGATGATCTAAATAAGCCAAATTTAATTTGTTATGATTAAATTATTAATTTTAGTTGCGTCTTACTCACCATCCATCCAAAACTAATGAAGGGTATCAGTTATTCAACTGTTCTTTTTGGTCCTTATTATAAGATATTTTAACTACTTTTTTTGGTTCTTATTATAAGGCATTAGCTTACATTTCTCACATACCAATTAAAACAGTTAAAGTCAATAAAGTTGTCCTATAATTTTAATAATTTTCAATATTACCCATACCGATTACACTAAATTCTAATATTATATTATTATTACTCTCACCTACTACCCTTACTAATTATGAGTATATACATGAAAAAAAACAATTAACGCTCCTTATTAGAAACAAATAAGTTCCTTATAAAAAGAACTAAATATATTTGTTAGTTGGTGCCTTATAATAAAGACTAGAGGGAGTACCTATTCAAATCAACAAAAGGTATTTAAGTGATCAACTTGATCTGAAAATGAAATGAAATTTTAAATTTACAAATATTTAATATCAAGAATTACAGGTAAAAAATTGTAGAAGGTGAAATTAATGAGATTTTAAATATGATTAATCTAAAAAAAGTGTAATCAACATATCAGTTGGTGACTTATAACAGGGATAATTTATTTTTATCATAAGTAAACAATTAGGTGAGTTAGGTCCTAAGATTCACTAGGTCAAAGCATGTTTCAGAGGTCAATAAGGATAATCTATTCTAACATATAATCAAAATGGAAGGAGTAACGTTTATGTTTGTCTCTCCATTTTAAAAGCTCCTTAGCTATTATGATGACTTATGCACATATGTTTAAATAAAATGTCTCTTACATCTTTACCTCGTATTCCGTAAATTTTAATTGAAAAGTTACTTATAGGACTCCATAAGTCATCCTAAATAATGAGTTGTTAGTTAATGTAGTAAACAATTTTATTATAAGATGAGAACATAAATTTAAATATCAAAAACATATTTATTGGAAGATGTGCAAACCCTTTACATTCTAAATCTTAAAAAAAGATTATATATATCCTTGACCAAATTTTTTTAAGAAAAACCCGGATGGACTGTTTCCTCCTCTGACTCCTCACACGAGACTCAACAGTTATAACAATATTAAATTCAAAACTTGCAGAGAAGACATTGAAAGATAAATACAAAAACACCCAGACACACGTATCCGAGCATCAACATTTGTGAATAAGCGACATACACTGCATTGTACAGTACGTACCATATCATGTGTTGTGTTGTTCTTAATTAGCCCATCGAACGACGTGTCGTTATGACCTTTCATCATATTCTTACTAAACCAATAATGCATCAAATATGGTTAATAAATTATATGATTGCAAGATCCATATCAGAACGTAACTCCAAGTTGCATTATTATTTATTTAAGGGTTAAGGTGCAAAAATGCACATAACCTTTTCCCTCAGGTGCGCTCAGCACCATAACCTTTTTTTGGATGCAAAAGTACCTTCAACGTTATATTTCTGGAGCAATTGTCACATCTGTGTTAACAGACCACATATTTGACCGTTAAAGTAGACATTTTGACTAATGGAGATGAGGTGGATGTTGAAGTGGAACAAATTGAAGCCAAGTGGAAGGTAAAACGCTGACATGGAAACCAAAACTAAAGCCACGTGAATTACACTACTCACTTAAAACAAAATACTTAAGATCCATAAAATTAAAATTGAGATCAACCAAGCAAAAGTGAAAACCCTAATTGCTGAAGTCGAACATTGGAAGCAGAAAACTGGGGTTGCAATTGTGAGGTTAGGAAGAAAAATCGGGTTGTGAGGATCTTCATTGCAACCTAACCTTTCACGATTCACCTCCACCAGAAACCCCTAATTGCTGAAGTTGAAGAAAATTGTTGAAGTCGAACATTGCAAGCAGAAAACTGGGGTTGCGATAGTGAGGTGAAATGGGGAAAATCGGGTTGTGAGGATCTTCATTGCGATTCACCTCCACCTCTGTCTTTTGCCATCTAAAGTTGGTAATTTCGACTCCCTATCTAATTCGAAGATTTTCGTTGTTGTGTGATTATCTCTCTATCTCTTGCGATTCTTGATTCATTGCGATGGATGTTAATTTTCTTGTCGACTTTCTTGATTCACTACGGTGGATGTTAATAGCTGTCCTTTTTTGTTTCATTTTCATGTGTTATTTCAATTTTATCGCATTTTCAGTTTGTGAAAGTATCGTCTAGTTGAAGTTGTTGATATATGATACCTCCTTCTTCTTATTTCATATATATTGATGGTTGATGATAACCTTGGATAGCCTGATCATACCCTATACAAGTAATAAAATCCTCTTTCCGTTCGTTCAGAAAAGTCATTAATTTATAATTACTTTCACCAATTGATTTAATTTAAACAAACACTTCTAATTTTAATATATCATCCATCCCATTTAGAAAATTGTGGCTTTCTTCTAAACCATCTGCAAATAATTGAAGTTGATGGGCCCATATATCACATAATTATTCCTTGGCATAGTAATGCTGGTTCAGTTTTGCATTGATCGTGTAGCTACTTTTATTCAATATATGAACTTCAGATTATGGCATGAGTGACATAAGCGAGTTGCTTTCTCCTTACCATTTGTAATTATGGATTCAAGTAATTAACTTCAGCAGTTCTGAAGGAAATGTATCAGATTCTAAAGCTAGATAATGAAGGATCACTTAGCCTACTGTTTTTGTCTTGTTAAATACACTCATTTATGATTTCAAGTTTCTCACTGCTGAATGATCTTGTTGCTGTCTCATTTTGTCCTAATTATACTTTGTGTTTTTTTCTTTGTAGTGACAATGTCATCGAAGGGCAAGGAGAAAGAGATAACTGAAAATAGAATGGAAAAAACAAAAAAGTATTTTGTCAGTGATGACTACATTGTAAAGGCAAATGTGGAGGGCGTCATTCAGGAAATGGGGTCCGGTAGTAACTATGATGAAATAGAATACTTGGGGTCTGATTATGATGCTCCAGAGGATGAGGGTGAGAGTGATGTTAGTGAGCCACGGTGGAATATGCATGATGGTGATGAGAGAGATGCTGATAATGACTCAGAAGTTGGGGAGGTTGATGTGGATGATGAGAGTGATGATGAAAATGATGGATTCGGCCAGTTGTGTGTGCTTCCTGAGCCTGAATCGTCCTCTACATACCCTTATCTTGTGGTAGGCATGACATTTGAAGACAAGATGGAGCTTAAGAGAGCCATAGATAAGTATGCTATCACGCATGGCTTTAAGCTTAAAGTTGTGCGAAGTGATAAAAATACATTCAGGGTGTTGTGTGAAGAGGGGTGCCCGTTTACACTATATGCATCTACTTTTGGGCTTTGTGTGGGGTGGCAGGTGAAATCAATTACTGATGTACACATGTGTGCACGTGTGTATGACAATCCAAGGGCTTCTACAAAGTGGTTGGCTAACTATTTCAAGGACAAGGTCCAAGAAGACCCTAAATTCAAGACGAAAGACATGAAGGCTCAAGTGCAAAGGGATCTGAAGGTGAGGGTTAGTGTGCATAAATGCAAGAGGGCGAAGAAATTGATAATGGAGGAAATGGAAGGGAGTTTCAAGGATGAGTTTCGAAACTTGGAGGCATATTGCAATGAGTTGAGAGTGTCAAACCTTGGTTCAGACGTGTGTGTCGATGTAAGCAGAGAGGCATTGGAACATGGACAAAGAATATTCAAAAGGATGTACATTTGCTTTAATGCTTCAAAGGTATACCTTCAAATAAATGCTTTTTTTTTTCCTGTTCTGATCCTTTTAGCTATTTTCGTTCTGTTATGCATAGAGATTACTGTTTTAGTGCTATAATTTATCTTATTTCTTACTTTTTATTTTGCATTTCTTGTTTGTTTCTTTTGTCTGGACAGAAACTTATTACATTTTACTGTTATATATGTTTGAGTCGTCCCACATTTTAATTATACATCTGACCCACATTTTTAGGACTTCCCAATTATCCCCCCAAAGCAACAATAAAATATCAAAAGAAAATGAAAACGAGTTGTGTTAATTAATTAAACCATACATAAAGCAATAAGTTTCAGCATGTGTTCTTGTATTTTGAAGTCCATGAATTCATTGAATTGATATATGTCATTATTTATATTTATTCATCTAATAATAACTTTGTAGCCTCTTTTGTATTTTAATGGAAGTTTCAGTCAAAATCATACTCAAAAGGACATTATAAAGAACAATGTATCACAAAATCATATATTCTATTAAAAGTTCAAATTAAGGGAAGTCCAAGAGGACCTAGCATAAAACTTTTTATACAGTGGCAGTGCCTAAAAGTCTTATTGCCAAGTAAAATAATGTAGAAATAGAATAAGGTCCAATTTAGGCGCTGAAGCTCCAATTGAATAAGCTGACATAGAACAGAACTTGACATAAGCTTGTATTATTGAAGAATATTAGTTTCTTTTCTGTGAACTATTTGAGTAAATTTTTAATTTAATTTCTCAATATACAGGGATAACGATTTTCAACTAATAATAAATTATCAATGAATGATGAACTAACCAGAAGAGCATTTGATTAGTCAGTCTCAATCTACATTGGCTTTTAGTATCATAACAAGTTAGATGCCATTGCTACTTAGCAAACTTGTTTACAGGAGTTTTTTTGCACTCTTGTCATCCTAAGCATATCAAACAAGATTTCTGAAACTTATTACACTCCTTCAAAAGGAGAACGGTCCAAATTTTTTTAAAAGAAAAACACTAATTAGTCAAAATATAGTAAAAACCAAAACCCATTACGAATAACACAGAACAGATTCAACCCATTATGAATAACACAGAACAGATCCATCAGATAATCTCATTAATAAACCAAGGATGCAGAAACCCCTTGTATAACTGACGAGGTTAAACACTGAATGCCTTTTCTGGATTCACATGACACATTTTGTCATTCTCAAATTTAATTTTTCAATTTAATTGGTTATCATTTCCTATACTAAATTTTATATATTACAGGTTGGTTGGAAAGAAGGGTGTAGACCCTTGATTAGTGTCGATGGCACCTTCTTGAAAGGGAAATCAAAGGGAATATTGCTGACAGCTGTGGGCTTCGATGGTAATGATGGTTTGTACCCATTAGCGTTGGGATTAGTGGACAGGGAAAATGCACTCCAGTGGTCCTGGTTCCTACAATGGCTGAGTCATTCTCTAGACATAGGCAATGGTGAGACTGTCACATTCATGTCTGATATGCAAAAGGTAACAACATATATTACAATGTTATCTGAGTTTTTGTTCTATTAAGTTTGTTTGAAATTGGTTTTAATGCGTTGTGTCATTTATATGTAAGGGTCTTGCTACTGCTGTTGGTGACGTTCTTCCTGCTGCCGAGCATCGGTTTTGCGCCCGCCACATATATGCAAATTGGAGCAAGAAGTGGAGAGGGAATGAGTTCAAGAAGAAGTTTTTCTTATGTGCATGGAGTACGTACATTGAAGAATTGAATGACAATCTCACCAAGTTGGGTTCCTTGAGGAAAGAGGCAGCTGAGGATGCAGTCACGTGTAATGTCAAATTTTGGGTTAGAGCTTATTTTACTTCTAGATGTAGGTCTTGGGTCGTAGATAATAATATGAGTGAGTCGTTTAATGCGTGGATAGATGAGTATAGGTTCTTACCCATAATTAGAATGTTTGAAGGGATTAGATTGAAAATGATGGCTAAATGGGATCAAAGTGAGACACACGTTCGTGGCTGGAAAACTGAGTTCAGCCCTAAATGCATGGATTTGTTTGAGTCAAATAGATACCTGGTTGTTAATTGTAGAGTTTTCTTCAATGGGGATGACGAGTATGAAATAGTAGAGGGTCAAGATAGGCATATAGTTGCTGTTTCAAGAGGAATGTGTATATGTAGAGCTTGGGATTTAACGGGAATACCTTGTTAGCATGCCATTTGCGCAATGTATCATGCTAAGATAGATCCTAAGTCTCACATATCACACTACTATCACAAGGACACATATATTGCTGCCTATAGAACCAAACTACAACCCGTTAGGGGAAGGAAATTTTGGGACACCAAAAATTTCCCACCAATGCAACCTCCACATGTTACAAACCTGCCTGGGAGGCCTCAGAAGAAAAGGACCAGAACTGAGGAAGCAGTTAGAAGGAGGAAAAACTCAAAATCTGCTTGCCAAGAAAGAGATGCAGCTGCATCTCATGTGAATCAAGAAGGGGGACAACAAAAATTAAGTAAGCATGGAAAGACCCACAAGTGCAGCCAATGTAAGAAACCAGGCCACAACAAAGCAAGGTGTAAGGAGGTACGTTACTAACGTATTATTATACTTAACTTGGCATTAGTAAGAAGTAATGAAAACAAGGCAGAAATTATAGAAGTTATGCATGCATATACCAAGATTTTGGGTGCTTCATGAAATTGGGTGCTACAAGTATTTCCATTAGCTCTTATATTCAGAAGTAGAATAGATAGAATGTGAATTTAATAAGGAATACATACACTTGTTTAGTTCTTCCTCATGCAATGAACAGGCAGTCATGCTAGATGTCTCATTTCTTCCAATTTTAGATTTTATATTCTTCCTGTAATACTTGTAATCACATCATGTGACTTTTAGCCTTTGGTTGCTTCATGAAATTGGGTGCTGCAAGTAGTTCCAGATTTTGGTTGTTGCATAAGCTTCATGAAATTGATTGATCAGGAATGTATTAGCTGCTTTTGTAAATGTTAGCTGCTTTTTGATCAGGAATGTATTTGCTGCAAGTAGTTCATGAAATTGGTTGATGCCTCATGCTTAATTAGAATTTTGTTCGTTTTATGAATTTGTAAGCATGCATGCATGCCTAGCCTAATTCATTGTTTGTATCAATTAAGTAACGCAGGGAGGACTAGTTATTCATTTGTTGTTATTTGATTTAAAAATAAGATTGTTATTTGGTGTTTATTATTTGTATTGTGAAAAGTAGTAGGTAGGTAGCTGATTGGTTTCTGATTTAAGCTTTTATTTAAGCTAATTTCTAAGTTGATCTGTTTCTGATTTGAAGCTTTTATTTAAACTAATCTGTTTGTCATTTAATGTTATTTAAAAGCACCATAAGTGATGAATTTACCTTCAGCCTTCCTCATCCATATTAATATATTTAATACTACCACCCAACAATGGCAGGCTCCATCTCCTCAGGAACAACAGAAGGCAACAAAAGGGAGGCATATGTCCAGTCAACAGCCACCTCAACCGACCCAAACCCCCCAAGAACAATCATCCATTGATGACTTCACCTTTCAAGAGCCCCCTCAATCGACCCAAGAAGAACCAAGTCAGAGTCAAACGTCCCAACCACCACCAAGGTCCTCTATGAGGCATCCAAGAGGTGCAAATGGGTTTGGGATCATATTTGAGGAGAGGACAGGACGTATGGTTTACAATGTAAGTTTCTTTTATCCAATGGTAGTATTACATGTAAATGTTACTGAATCTTATAGCTGTCACAAAATGTTAATAATTCTGGCTTGTGTTTGCAATTTTATATTGCAGCCCGGGCTTAATTCTGAGTATGTTATTGAAGAGGGCACAACACATGAGTATATGCAGAAGAATGCTGATCCACAGACTAAATTCCCCATCCCAAATGAAAGGGAGTGAGATTGGCTCGAGGATGTGGCTCTAGCTCTAACGATTCTACACGTGCAAGATGCATTGAATTTCAGCCCCAATCAGGCACTCTTGATCCACCTTCAGACCTTCCATTTCAGCCTCCAGGCCTACAGTGGAGAGGCCAACCATGTGTGACAACCCCACAGCTCGTACAACGTCTTCGCAACAACAAAGACAAAGGAAAGAATGCACGTTATTAGGCCTATGTGTATATGTGTATGACCTTTAGTTGTTTACTTATTTTGGTGACAAATGTGTATAGCCTGAACACTTCAAACTTAACCCTCTTTTTGGTGTAGGAATGTATTAGTTGCTTTTGTAAATGTGTCTGGCATTAGCTGATCAGGAATGTATGGAATATTAGCTGCTTTTGTAAATGTGTATAGCCTGAACACTTCAGCCTTAAGGGTATTAGCTTATAGCCTTCACTTTTCTTGGAGTTTTTTGAGTTGCCTAGCTTGTAGTTTTCCTTTTTCTCATTACAATATGCTTTTGGTGACTTTAAGGTGCGGTTGAGGTGACCAACTTTTAGGCATTCCATTTTTCATCATTTTTTCCACCACGCATGCAGTTTTCTTTCTTCAATATATATCTAACATAACAATAAAAGTTAACAAGAAGCTCTTGCTACCACTACAAATACATTATCACTAAAAGTTCATTGAAACAAATACATTACATATCACTTAAACTTTTCTAAACTCTGATAACCTAAACAAAAGTCAACAACAACCCTTACAAACCCTTACAAATACATTATCACTAACAACACCCAAGTTAGTAACAATGTTGCCAATACAAGTCTGAATTTCCATTGCACCTTCTTCACTTCACTTTCTTTCACTAGATGTTCAAATTTCATCTTCAGCACCTCACCTTCAAGTGCAACAAGCTCTTCGTACCACTTCACACAAACATTCCCTCTTCGAAGCTGCTTGTTCTCATCATATAGCTTGTCAATGTCATTGAGTAGATGTTTGATGACTTCATTTTCCCTTTCCCCAAACTCACCATCGTGCCATTCGAAATATCCACACCCACCATCCTATGATGAAAAGGCAAATTAATAACTTCATTGTAAAAAATATATATGAAACAATTAACAAACACATGTACTGGAAATATGCCCTTTCATTTAAATTCTTGTTATGATGCTGAAGTCGCTGCAATTAAAAAATAACATTTTCAAAGATGTTCACTCTATCATCCCCCAATACCCAAAATAATGTTATTGTCTTTTATTTTTACTTACACTTTAAAACTTACCACAACCATTTACTACTTGTAACTACCTCATAGCTATTATAATTAGCATCCAAGTAACTTAATTATCAGAATTATAATCAACATAAAACAAATAGTCAAATCCATTTTATTACTCTCATAACACAAGCCTCGACTAACTAGCATTTCCAACAACATTCCAATCAAATTTTCTCCTACACATTGTAAATGTGCAGTAATTATTAATAGTGTTATCAACTTCTCATTCTTCAAATCTTTGGCCAAAATTTCCAAATATCCATATACATACATGTGTCTGTATACATTTGCTATGGTTCCCAACTCTATTTGTTTCTTTTTACCAAAACAGGAATTTAATTTCAAGAAACCAGAACTTAGACATGCTTTCATGGTCTTATAAATAAACAAATCAAAAAACAGGAATTTGCTATGGTTCCCAACTCTATTTGTTCTTTTTACCAAAACAGGAATTTAATTTCAAGAAACCAGAACTTAGACATGCTTTCATGGTCTTATAAATAAACAAATCAAAAAATAATTGATACTCAATACGCACACGGAAGCCACTTAGAAACCTAGGAAGGAGGAGAGTTTTGAATATATACCTACATAATCAAAGCACAAAAAAATAGTTTCAGCATTTTCGTCACACAGAAGAATGAACCACCGATGACTTCAACTAAACTCATGGAAACTAGCAGATTCACACACCATACAAACACAACAAAACAAATAAAGGAGAAAAGGTTTTATACATGCACACACCATCAAGGAAAAAACGACAGTGTCAAGCAAGAAGAAAAGAGAAATAAGACTAACCAAGACAATAGATGAGCAAGAAGGAAACATTAACACCCAAAGTCGATTTTGTCATGATTCAGGGAAGACCCATATGCCGAAGGAGACTCCTACCATCGACGCCAATCATTTCCCAACCCAAAACCACTATATTTGAATAGCTAAGGACTTACGGCAGCCAATTCAGAGTAGATAAAATGGAGTAAAGAAGCATACCTGGTAGTAATTCCGACACCCATAAAACCTTCTACCTGGGTTTCCTTCAGACCACGATGTCCACCTCGGAGCCAACAATTTGTGATGGCAATACCGCAATGGACCTTCATAATGTTCCTCGCGGCTAGGTTTTCTCAACAAAACCACCTTCCTTCTCGCTTTCTCATTTCTCCCTCTGCTCGATGTTGACGAAGAAGCCATCCAACTACCTGTCGATTTCAGATTCCTCTGAGCTTCTACTATATGCTTCGACGTTGAAGACCACACAGAGCTCGGTAGTGAATGGCTTCAATCACGATCCAGCTGCCTGTCAATTTCAGATCCCTAATTGACCTACTGTGCTTGGAAGAATCGAAGACGTTCACAAACGCTCCTGGGTGAATCTTCGTTTCTTTTCTTGGTCGGTCAAATGGGTTGAAGTAGATATATGTCAAATATCTTAAGTAAAGCCACATAATTAACAAACAAATTGCTGACCTGGCAAACTTCAGCTCATTATAACGGACGTTTGGCACTGATGTGACAATTGCTCCAGAAATATAACGTTGAAGGTACTTTTACACCCAAAAAAAGGTTATGGTGCTGAGCGCACCTGAGGGAAAAGGTTATGTGCATTTTTGCACCTTAACCCTTTATTTAAATAAAACCTATTGGCAATTTTTTTTTTTAAATAAGACCATTTGACGTAATTAATTTTGTACGTAGTTGCCATTTGTCACGTACGTAGCCTCCCAAGTTGTTCATTATATTATTTTGCAATATATGACGACAATTCACACTTTAATAAATAATTTATGTGGGTCCCATATTGCCCCCAACGAATCCTCGTGTTCACAGTACTTAGAATAGCCTTTTTGACCTCTTCTGACAGAAAACTCAACGTTACATGTATTTAATAATGGGTAAATGTGCAATTTTACACATAACCTTTATCCTGAGGAGCGCCTAGCACTATGGCATTTTTTTTGGACTAAAAATACACACGATGTTACGTTTTGGGAGCGCCGAGTACCACGAGCCGTTAATTGACCGACGTTGACCGTTAAGTCTGACGGAAATGAACAGTAACTCCACTAAAATTACTATTTCGCCTCTAGTTTTAAGATGAAATCACCATTTTACCCCTAATTTTAAATATTTTTTTTTTTTTAAAAAACACCTCCAGCCATTATCCAAACAAATCGGTCTCTCTCACTCCCTCATTGCTTCGGATCATTCTCATTGCTCCCACTAAAAGCTTAGACCGACTGGGAGAAGAAGAGGAGAGTAGGTTGAGAGAGTTGGGATACAGAAAGAGACACCGAGAGAGGGAGAGAGAGTTGCAAAAAGATAGAGAGAGAGAGTCCGTTCTTTTTTTTCCCCTGTTTTCATATCAGCAAAACATAGGTTTTTGTTCAACGGAGAGCAGCTGGGAATTCGAGCAAGCAACCGAGGTAATCCATTGAGTATTTCTTCCTTTTACTCTCGTCGTTGTACATCGGAGAGACTTTAAATATTAAGCTTAAGTGATAAAACGTTAATGTTGCGAAAAATGAAAACAATGGGGCTGTCAGCGTCATTTTGTTTTCTCTGAATCTTGTTGCGTGGCATCAGTTTGATTGTCTGATCTTATATATATAAACTTTGCTGCATATATCCATATGCATATGTGGTTAGTTGTCATGAATATAGGTATATATAAATATATAGGTAGCACTATGTGTGTGTGTGTTTAAATATTTGTATGAAGGAAGGAAATATACGTGCTGCACCTTTGCGTTTTAGCTGTCCTGTGTGTTATATATATATAATCAATAGCAAGCTATGGGTGTTAAGCTATTCTATAGATAGTAAAGTCACGTCCAGTTAAGAGTGAATAATATGCATATATATGTCCTGTTAAGATTTATATATATATGTATATATACCAACTTTTCAGAAAAAAGAAAAGAAAAGAAAGAAAGAAGTCAAAGAAGGAAAGTGTTACTGTTATATACATATATATATACTACATGCCGTGACTCGTAATATATATGAGAAAGAGTAAAAGCTAAACTCCAGTCGTTCACAAAACAGATGTTAATAGCCCAAACAAATCGATGCTAAAAAAAAAACACAACTCACAGCCCCCTGTTTTTTTTTTTTAATTTCAGTAAGCTTTATTTCAGATCCCTTTAACTTCATCCTAAGCGATACTGTGACAGAAAAACGAAAGGAAAGGAAGTATGACAGTCACCTTTGAAACTTCAGTCAAACGTTGAAAAATAATGTTGGTTCACTTCCTCTGTTTCTCGACGGCGCCAGCAGAGGAAGGATGATTTCAGTCTCCTCTCCTTCCTTTTCTCTTCGTCTCACCCTCTCTTTCACAAGCCTCACTATTTCCTCTGTTTTTTAGTCTAGAAACAGAGAACTAATCAGCTGCAGTATTTTCTCTCAAGTTCTCACGTTCACGGATGAGAGCAAGCAGCGAGAATGAGGATTATATAACAGAAGTTAAATCCAGTTTAATCATGTTGAACCTCTGGTCCGATGGAAAAGAATGCCTAGTGGTTAAAGGCATTGAGATTGAGACGTACATGCAGCTGGGTTGTGGAGCTCGAGGAGTATGGCGAGTGTCTGATCCTTTTGTCTTTCTTGCCTAATACGTGATCTGCTGATCTGTTTCCCCGTAGAACATGTTGAATCCTGATTATAGTTTGATCTTCTGCTGTTAAGGGCGTGGACTGCTTCTTTGGTTTGGACAGTTTGCTCGATAATGGATAATGGCTGGAGGTGTTTTTTTTTTTTTTAAGAAAAAATTAAAACTAGGGGCAAAATGGTAATTTTAACTTAAAACTAGGGGCAAAATGATAATTTTAGTAGAGTTACTGTTCATTTCCGTCAGACTTAACGGTCAACGTCGGTCAACTAACGGTCCGTAGTACTGGGCGCTCCCAAAACGTAACGTCGTGTATATTTTTGGTCCAGAAAAAAGGTCGTGGTGCTGGGCGCTCCTCAGGGTAAAGGTTATGTGTAAAATTGCACCTTTACCCAACAATTAATGATGTTTATACCAAATAATAATAATAATAATAATGATGGAATTATTAATTCTTTTTCTAATTATTTTTTATATGAGATTAAAATTTGAATTCTTAATTTTTTTTAAAGTTTAACATGAATTGTCTGAACATTTATTATTATTTTTTATTTTTATCCATCGTTAATTATATTTATTGTATTAATTAAAATATTAGTAATATTTATACTTACTTTATTTCTCTCTTTTACTAATTCCTTATAAATAAGGATATATGAAGAAAAAAATGAGGAAAGAGAAGAGACATGTGCACGATCAAGCAATGGCGGACCTAGAGGGAGGCTTGGGTGGGCCCCCGCCCCCCCCCAAAAAAAAATTAAAAAAAAAGGTTCTTATTATGAGATCCCACGAAACAGTTACCATTCCATTTTCTACCCTTTGTTTTCTTCGTACAAAAATAGCAGAGATGGTTTTCCTCTTTTAAAATCTATATAAACATGTGGGGCCCATGTATATATTTATTTCAACTCCCTCACATTCTTCCAACCCTTTATTTTCTTTCATATACTATATACATTAGAAAGATAATGAATATAATTTATCAACTGCATCTGAATTATATCAAACGCTGGTAGGAATTAAAAAGTCTATCATTTACCATTTTATTGATAGAGTGATTAGACTTATATTGATTCTTTCATAAATTAAATCAAGAATTAGCTTCGAAATAGAATGAAAGATCAATTTTTTGATGATTCTTTAATTACATTCATTGAAAAAGAATTTGTTTTGAGTTTTAGTACCAATTCAATTATAAATGAGTTTACTAATATAAAAACATGTAGAGTAAGAGTCAAGTGAATTGATCTTAATTTCTATAATAGATTTTCTTTTTAATTTCTTGTATATTATGTTTGTATTGTATTTAATTTTAAGTATTTTTATTTATGATAGAGTGTTTTTATTTTCTCGTCCCCCATCACTAAAATTCCTGGGTCCGCCCTTGGGATCAAGTCAAAACCGGGTAATAGAAGCTCTCCAAATATAAACCCTTTGCTTGGTTACAAGTTTGATGATACTTCCATTTATTCATGCTTCAATTTATTTAGCATATGCTCTCTCCGTTCCTTTTTATAAGCAACTTTATCTCTCTTGGAGTTGGTCCTTTATATAAACAATTTTCTTCTTGTGTCTCAATTTAAACAACTTTTTTCCTTTTCCACCTATTAAATACACATGCATCTTTATTTTAATTATCCACCAACTATCACTAATTCTCTTTCGTTTACTCATTTAATATATATTTTCTCTCATGTTTTATAATTATACTGTCTCCTATGCCCTTTTCATAATATTTGGAAGAAATATGACATTTTTGACACATTTATTATTTTTAACTAATTTTAACTGTAAGTTCTTTTTGGGCAATAAAGATAAAATTTGTTTATAAAAATGACTAGAGGGAGTAATGTATACATATGTCAATCTCAACTGAGGTGATTCAAGGGCAAATATTCTTCTTAACTATCTTATGGTGGCCATTTGCCCATCTTACCCTCCCACACCCCTGCAAATCGTGGGAAGATAGTTATTTGTGTGAATGAACCAACCTTTCTAAAATGTATGACATACATAATTGCATATCTTGCACCTATACATATATCTATACTAATATATTCACAGTATATTTTAAACTAAAAATGCATCATTTTATTGCTCAACAAAAAAATAATGTTTAAAACATTACATTCTACTCATGTCCAAAGCATTTACATACTTAACAAAAGGATTTCTAGCAATGGGCCTTGTAAGGGGATAAACTAACATTTTATGAGTGGAAATGTATTGAACAGTCACTTCTTTCTCAGTGATCATATCTCTTACAAAATGATATTTAATGTCTATGAGCTTTGTCCTACTATGTTCCTTGGGTTCTTAGCATAAGCTATTGTGGCTTGGCTATTGCAATATATTAGAATAAGACCCTCCTTTTTGCCATTTATTCCTACTCATTCTAGGAATCTATTAAGCCATACAACTTCTTAAACAGTGGTAGAACAAGCTATCTACCTAGATTCCATGGATGACAAATACACACATGTTTGCTTCTTATTGCTTCACGAGATGGCTTCATTGTTCAGAAGGTACATATACCCTGAGGATGAGTGGCATTCATCTATATCTCCCACCCAATCGGCATTAGAGTATCCTACTAGATGCATATTTTTACCTTAGTAACATAGCTCGTAATCCACAGTTTCTTTTATGTAACTTGTGATTTTCTTCACAGCTTCTCAGTGCTTGACTCATGGGTTGGATTGAAAACAGCTCACAAGACCAACCACGAAGTATAATACCCTTATTTCCCTTTTGTCATAAAATTTTGTATTTTGATATATGCTTAGCAAGATACAAAAGTGAATATGTGTCTCAAAGAACTATAATCTATTGATTATATTTTCATCCAAATTTCACTTTGGAATTAATTAACATATGGTTAATTATGAGACTACATTTAGGGGCTATAATTGTGACATAAAAATCACATGAAATAATAGCAAGTTCCTATCTAAAGGAGTCATGATAGTAAATGTATGGCACTTAGTTGAATGGTTGGCTATTAACAACAAAGTCTTAACAAATAGACTTGCCTTAATTGAGATTAAGGTCAAATACTTGTAACTACCTCATAGGCCTATATTTTTGCCTAAAGACGATAGAAGACAAAGAAAAAAAATTATATATTAAAAGGGATAAAACACATTGGATTTAAGGAAATTTATGCCACAATTACACATGTCAAGTTAGGGATAGACATCTACTTGATATTTGTTCAAATTGTGAACATGTCTTCAACTTAGTAAAAGGCAATAAAAACATCCTAGAGGGGCTGAAATTTTCGAAAATCAGGTAAGGAAAATGAAGACACAGTAAAGCTTGAATAATACCAAAATGCAACTCAATAATTTAGCAAACCAATTAGCACTAGTGCAAAAAAGTGTTTTAATACTGCCTCGTTTACAGCGGATTATCAACGCCCCGCTCTTAAAGAAATGACCGGTGGCAATTTTGTAAATATAAAGAACTTCTTCACCCGCATCAATTTTTAATACCGCCTCATTTATAGCAGAGTTTCTAGGCACCGGTCTTAAAGATATGATCGGTGGCAATTTTGTAAATATAAAGAACTTCTTCTAATGTATAAATTCTTAAATATAATATTCAGGCCGCTTAAAATAACCAACCGTTCTGAAAAATGTTAAAAAAAAATAAAATATGGATTACATTATAGAGAAAACTCGTACATTACCGACTTATACTTTCTACGGTCAAGAACAATAACCAAATAATTAAATATAATCGTATAAAACTTTTGAGACCGGACATATATAAATGAGTTCTTAAAGTTGATACTTTTAAGAGCGGACGTAACTTATACATTAATAAAAGCCGGTCTTAAAGATATGACAGTGGCAATTTTGTAGATATAAAGAACTTCTTCTATCGTATAAATTCTTAAATATAATATTCAGGCTGCTTAAAATAACCAACCGCTCTTAAAAATGTTAAAAAAAAATAAAATATGGATTACATTAAAGAGAAAACTTGTACATCAATGACTTATACTTTCTACGGTCAAGAACAATAACGAAATATTTAAATATAATCGTATAAAACTTTTAAGTGTGGACATATATAAATGATCGGTCTTAAAGTTAATATTTTTAAGAGCGGGCGCAACTTTTTCATTAATAACGGTCGGTCTTAAAAATGGAAACATATACTTCTTCGCGCGAAACCTTACTTATGACTTACGTCTTACTGTCTAAACTTTGAAACCCCTGTTCCCTTTGCGAAACCCCATTTCCTGTTGCATTACGTCTATTCCTCGCCGACCACCACCTTCCTCTGTTACTCTCTCTCACTTTCTCAGGCGTTACTCCTTCGCACCACCACTCTCTTACTTTATAAAAAATGAACGGAGAAAACCATTCTCACCTTGTTCAGTCAACTCCAGTTACTGATATTACCAGTGTGAGCGAGAACCAACCCTCTTCTCAAAATGAGCCTCGTGACCGCCCTGTACGCCGTGGTAGAAGTGGCACACGAATGAGCATCGTGTCCGTAAAACGGAACGCTAGGTCAAGGATCGAGATTTAATTTAATGAGAGGTTGCAACCTGTCGGTCCGAATAAACACGAATATAATAGTTATGTTGGCTATATGGCACGCAGTAAGGTCAACATTTTTATAGATGAGTGGAAAAATGTTGACCAACGCACAGTGAAGGATCGTATCTGGGACACTATCCAGCTTTCATACACTGACCCTGACTCTGACAAGTTGAAAGCCAAGACCTTGTCTTATTGTGCCGATAAGTGGAGGAAATTTAAGACCTTTCTAGCCAACAAGTATATTTTTGCTGAGGCTCGACCTGATCATAATCCGTGGGTGAAGTACACATTCATTGATCAACAAATTTGTGATCAATTTGTTCAGCTTCGGACCACTCCTGATGCTTTGGTGAGTTCATATTTAGTTTTGTTTGCCCTTTCTGTTTGCTTATTAACCTGTGCAGATATGTGAATGTTATTGTGTTTGTCTAATCCTGTTAGTTAGATGGTTTAATGTGTGAGTAGAAGTATATATTCAAGTAAGTCAGAATTGAATTAGAGTATGATGGTTTAATGTGTGAGTATGCATGTCTTATATGTCAACCGTTATTATATTCTTAGCTAGTTCTGTTATAGTAGGTAGTGGTTAGACATTGCTATTAGTAACTTAGTATCTTAGTTCTATACAATTCTACATCTTCCTTAAATTAAACGTTGAAACTTGATGAAGTGAATTTGACTAGTGTTTGAGGTTCATATGAAGCAGAAATTCTATAATTTCTTTTAGTGAGATGGCTTGAATTCATAATTAATAGTTGTTGTCAATTCTGATTCATAGAGAAGAAGGGCACAACCACAGGAGATAGGGAGAAGGAATGATTGCCCGCATAGGGCTTCTCGTGGGGGATATGCAAAGGCCGAAGAAGAAATGATGGAGGCCAAGCGGAAGAGATTGGAAGAAGAAGTTGAATCCAATCCTTCTGCTGTAGTTGATAAGTAGGCATCCCCGATACGTCGCGAGGATTTGTGGTTGAATATTCGGCAACCAAAAAAAGGCGCCTACATGAGTGAACAAACTCGTCTAGTTGCTGAGAGAATTGTAAGTATCATTTATTGTTATTTTTTAGTTACTAAACATGTTTCATTACTAAGCTTCTTGTTATCTGTATCTTACAGGAAGATCTAAAAAAGAAAGAAGCAGAGGGATCTTTTGTGTCGAGCTGGAGGAATGATGTTCTGACCGTTGCGACTGGAAAACCGGATCACTCGGGGCGGGTAAGGGGGATCGGTGGACGGGTAGGCCTAAAAGATTACTTTGGTAAAACCAAACGACTTAGGCAAAGTATGGTTACCCAGAAGGAGATGGACCAAACGATTAGACAATTAAATGAGGAGGCAGCGGCCAAAGAACGTGCATTGAAAGAGATGTTTGACGCCCATATGAGGCTAATGAAGGAGGAAATGATGGAGATGAAGATGCTTATTAGCTCTTGGCCATAGACCAGTGTTCCCCTCACACATACACCTGTACCTGTGCAGCATAACACTAGAGGGAACTGCATTGTTGGACAGTCAGAGCAACATTGTGACCTGTTCGTGGCAGAACCAACTAGACAATTAGTTGCTAAAGGGACTATCCACAACTTGGGATCAATTGTACACCACAAACAAATGGCTGATGATGAAGTCAGAGTGTCAGTTGAAGAGGTGATCATTGATGCACCTCTCCCTCTCCCAACCGATCAGTTGAAGCGTGTGAGTAATGTCAAGGGAACCTTCATCTCTTGGCCGGTGAAGCTTGTAAGTGTCTATACTCCTCCTGATGCTTCATCCCCTCCTCAATCTCCATCCCCTCATAATAAAGCCGTATCCCTTCCTCAAGTTCAATCTCCTCATGATAAAGCTGCATCCCCTCCTCCATCTCTATCCCCTCCTAATAAAATTGCAACCCCTTCTAAAGCTGCATCCCTTACTCCTGAGTTGGGGGCCATGGATAAAATATCCCAAATTCTATCCAAAGGAGAATTTACATGTCAAGCGTGGGATATACAGGAAGTGGTAAGGGTTCCTCATGACCCTCAACTGGTTTTCTTTGACATCGCTGATATGAAGTCCCTGCTGCTTCCTGGAGAGGAGGTTACATCAGCAGTTATTCAAATGTGGTGTAGGTAAGTATCTTATTTTATGAGTACATAATTTAGACACATATACCAACATACTAATTCCTTGATTGATGCCATTATTGTAGGTTCATGCATCAAGATTTGGAGCAACAGGGCAGAATCAATGATTTTGGATTCTTGTGCCCTGTATATGCAAGCCACACCCCCCAAGAAGCAAGACATGAGTACATATCAAATAGGTTGTGTGAAGTGAGAAGGAGGTGTACTTGTTTCCATATCACCATAGGTACATATCACAATCGATCTCTTGTTGCAATTCACTTAATTCTACATAATATATCACTGAGTATGTGATATCTGTGAAATTTCAGTGCCCACAGGCAGTTGCTTGTGTTGATCATGGACTCGAATACGGTGTTGTTCTTATGCTCCACTCACGGCCAACCAGGGGTTTTGTTGAAGGAGATCATCAACAAGTAAGCATGTCATTTTGATTCTCTTGTAAGAAATCTCTGATGTGAATTTTTAGCGAACATTATTGATAAACTTGTGATTTTGATGATAGCGCCATGAAGACCTTCCTAAACCAGGTCAGAAAAAAGTGAGGGAGTGATCTCAAATATCCTAGATGGCTCACATCAAAGGTTAGTACATATTTGGACATTGGCATACTGCCTTGTGAAGTTAGTTAGTAAGCTATATATATATGCTCGATCTTATATATATTTCTTGTTCTTTTCAGACCTGTCGACAACCAATTGGATCCAACTTATGTGGCCTATACATAATGAAGCACATGTATGATATTATCACTCAACCAGATAATAAACTCATTGTAAAGGTAAATGTATTTGATATTACATATTATGACTGAATTCAGTTTCTGTCTTAATTAATGTTACATATGAAATATGCACGCCAATTAATTTAGTTTCTTTCTTTGATGTTATATAGAGATTTGCCTCTGAGACTTCCTTTTTTGCTGATGAGGTGGACTACATACGCAGAGTGTTTTGTCAACATGCAATTGACATTATAGAGTAAATACAACAATCACAGTAAAAATTCATTTGTAAATATATTCTTGTAGAGCAACAATTGTAATTACAGTACTACATTAATTAATTTGTAAATTCATTCTGTAAATGAACAATTTTACAATTTGGAGCATTCTTTATATAATAAATTTTTTATTCTTCCAAACAATTTTCTTAGCCTGTGTAATTTTGGTTTTCTAAACGTATATTGGATGGTGGATATTGCTTGAGTTTTGAGTTTTTGAGGAGTTGTAACTAGCAATAAGATATTCTGAAAAGTATTCACGACTTTTAGGATCGTATATTTATTAAAAAGACGGTCCTAAAGATCTTTGTTTTTTTTTTAAAATATGCCTTGAATTTAGGACCGTATGTTTGATAAATATCCAGTCTTAAAAGTAACTTTTAAGATCGCATATATATATATATATATATATATATATATATATATATATATATATTAAAAAGACGCTCCTAAATGTCTTTGTTATTATGACCGCACTTAATATAAAGTCCGGTCCTAAAAGTCTTCCATATTTCTATACTAAATATGGCTAGATATTTAGGATTATTTATTTGTTAAATATCCGATCTTAATAATCTTCCTATAAATAGAAAGGATGACTCATTTTATAAGACAAATAATTAGGGTTCAAGTACACTTCGAGTTTCGGCGTTTAGCTCAAGCTCAGAACCCTCGTCGTCATCAGTTTTACCTCTCCAGAAGCTGAAGAGCATTGTCGGAAAAGAAGTAAGATAATGGAAATTTTCAGCTCTAGGTGTGGTAAAACCGACGGTAACGGTGGTCCAGGCTTGAGAAGAGTTGTCACTGTGTTTGTTTTTATTCTTAAAAGGTAAAAGTTGTCTTTTTTTCACTTTGTTTTGTATGTTGTTAACTTTATTCTGTGAACTTTTACCCTTAATTACATTTCAGTTATGGTTTTGTTTGTTTCCTTTTTGTCTGAAACAACTGTGTTTGTTTTTATTCTTGAAAGGTAAAAGTTGTCTTTCTTTTCGTTTTGTACGTTTTGTATGTTGTTAACTGTATTCTGTGAATTTTTATCTTTAATCACTTTTCATTTATGGTTTTGTTTGTTACCTTTTTGTTTGAAACAAAATTGAGACAACGAAAGTATATTATAATTAGACAATCAAAATGGAAAAAAAAATTTATTTATCATTTTTTTTGTTGCCCGCTGTGGAGCAAGATGATTACAAACAAAAAAAACATTAAAAAAACATAAAAATATTTAATCCCCCCCGTCGTTGTCTGAGGGGAGGGAGGGATTGGAGGAGAGGTCGAAGACATCATCGTCAGAGAGATTGTACTTGACGTCATTGGCGTCGAGTGACATGTTTAGCTTGTTGTTGACGGCGTGGTAGACCTGAAACATTTGGCCCATGTGTCGGTCTATATGAACGACGTGGGCCAGGAGGTGCTGCATCATCTGTCGAGCGGAGGAGTTTGGAGGCAGCGGCGGAGGGTACGAAGGTGGCTGTTGGGGAGGAGGATTATTGGGTGGCGGCGGCGGCGGTGCAGCGGGAGGACCATTACTGTGTATTCCTGGTGGTGGTGGAGCGACCATTATGGAGATTATAGGAATGATTGAGAAGAATGTGAAGAATGTAAAGTAACAGTGAGTTTAAATAGAGAAGCCATCTTGAAGAATTTGAAACGTGGGAACCGTTACCGCGGAGACGCATAGTTTATCAGAATATGAGGAGATGCCTAGTTGGGAAGTTTGTCTGGAAGCCGAAGAGACTCTGAATCATTCATTTGAACAGAGTGTCTTTGGTGTACGTCTCTCACTTTAGAAGAATGAACTTTTAAAAATTTATTATTTTTTTTAAAAATTAATAGACTTTTAGGACCGGTTATAATATAAATGATCGATCTTAAAGGTAATTGAATGGAAAAATTTTAATAGACTTTTAGGACAAGTTATAAGATAAATAATCGGTCTTAAAGGTATTTTAATGAAATAAATAAATAATAGACTTTTAGGATCGTGGATATGTTATATGACGGTCTTAATACACTTTTGAGTATTAACTACTGCTATCCTGTCTTTATTGTCCTTCATACGCTTCCTCTATGTTCTTCTTAACTTAAGTCCCCATTACCTCGTAACTCCACACTACGTAGCAAACAATGGTTAGATACAAGCAGATAACCCCTCGCAGGAGTACTCCTGAAGCTGGTGCCCACGCCAGATCTCTCGTGGGTTCTCTTCTAGTGTGTCATTCCATTCCGACGGAAGAGTCACGGGTCGTTGGGCCCATTGTTATTTCAGATGATGAAGAGGTTGACGGCCCCCTCCAGCCTTCAGACCATGAAGAGGTTCCTGCTCCCCCTCTCCAACCTCCTGGTCCCAACGCTCCCTTGGTTGATGATTATGAAGCAAAACTGAGGCCCATAATACAAGAATGTGCTGATATCCGGTGCGAAATTGCTGTTGCTGAAGCCTCCATCTTCATGACATTAGATGATACCAAGGACTAGGATTTTTAGTCGCATTATAATCTTTTTTTTTGTTAATTTTTAGTTTGTTGTTCTTATTTCCTTTTGTACTTGCATGTTGTCATAGTGATCTAAAAAATAATAAGAACGAAGATTATATTTTATTCTCCATTCTCCAGTTTTCTTTATTTTCATTCAATTGCTGCAACAATTTTTCCTTTTAATATTAAAAAGTATGTGACTTTTAAGACCACAGTTTTATAAATCATACGGTCCAAAATTAAATGAATTATAAGACCACAGTATTATAAACCTCCAGTCTTAAAATTTTCAATATAAATTCAAATGAAATTATTTTTAGAATCGCAATTTTATAAAACTTCAGTCTTAAAATGTTCAATATAATTTAAATACATATTTAGGACCGTATTCCTTTTCATTGACCGGTCTTAATAATATCCCAAATAATAAATGTCTCTCTCACGCCACTCGCGTGAAAAAATTAAATTTCCCTGTATGAACTTCTCTCGTCTAGCCGAAAGTGATTACTCTGGTTTTGTCTCTAGTGTTTGTGTGTTGCTTCATCGCTGCTTCGAGTTCCACTATCGACAACAACTTTGTGGTTCCTTGGCTCAACGTCTAAAGGCCAAGTTGTACGAGTTGTATCGGCTATATAACTGTATGCTTTTCCTACTTATCATTCTGGGTTTTCCATGGGTTGACCAAAATCAATGAAATCTTCTTTTGGGACTTACCCAACTGACCAACAAGTGTTTTCAGGTTACTCTTACTGTCTGCAACATTAACATTCGTGGCAAGAGAAGAGAAACTCAGCAAACGCATTTGACCTATATGCTACTAGTGAGTGCACGAGACCTACTTGCGATGCATTTAATTTCCTCGTCATGCATTTATTTTGCTTCTTGATTTACTGTCATACATTTATGACCATAAGAATTTAGCTTATATACGCATTTGTAGTTGGCTTATTTTATATGCAAGTTTCTGTTTTTACAATTATGTTATATGTTAAATCTTTCCGTCCATAGGAATTGTACTATGGATCGCAGTTGGATAAATGCTTTACGAACGAGTGTTGAATATCATAATGGGGTTAGATAATTTATAGAATTTGCTAAACAAAACACCCATGATGATAGTGGGAAGTTTTATTGCCCTTGTGTATGATGTTTTAATGAGAGGCGACTAAGTCCTGAAGTTATACACACAAATTTAGTTTGTCAAGGATTTTGTAAGACCTATACAGTATGGGTATGGCATGGTGAAAAAATGCCAAGTGGGTCTCAACACGGAGAAGTGACACTGATGATAATGACGTTGATATGGATGATCGCATAGAGGATATTATTCGTGATGTAGGAGAAGAGGCTTTTCATCAATCACATGCATATGGTAATATGTGCAGTGATGCAGAGACTCCACTATACCCTGGGTGTAAGAAATACCAACTGTTGAACGCTGTATTGAAATTGGTCAGCCTGAAAGCACGTCATGGGTGGAGCGACAAGAGTTTTTCTGAAATGCTTGAGGCTTTTAAGGACATGCTTCCGGATGATAATGTGTTGCCTCACTGATAATATGATGCTAAGAAAATACTTTGTCCACTAGGGATGGATTACAAAAAGATCCACGCATGCCCGAATGATTGCGTGTTGTATAGGAACGAGTTAGAAGAGAAGCTGAATTGTCCGATATGTGAAACCCCAAGGTACAAGTCAAATAAGGGGCCTGCAAAAATGTTGTGGTATCTTCCAATCATACTAAGGTTCAAGCGCTTGTTCGCTAATGAAAATGATGCAAAAAATTTGAGGTGGCATGCAGATGAGAGGATTTCTGATGGAAAGATTTGACATCCTGCCGATTCATCTCAATGGAGGAAAATCGATCAATTATTTCCAACCTTCAGCCAAGAACCTAGGAACCTTAGGCTTGCCCTTAGCACGGATGACATGAATACATATGGAAGCCTTAGCAGCATACATAGTTCCTGGCTTGTATTCCTGATTATTTACAACTTATCTCTTATGTTATGCATGAAATGAAAGTACATCATGTTGTTCATGTTGATTTCGGGACCAAAACAACCCGGAAACGACATTGATGTTTACCTTCAGCCCTTGATCGAAGACTTGAAAGAGTTGTGGGAAGAAGGTGTCGATGTTTTTGACTCTTTCAAGAAGGAGGTCTTCAAAATGAGAGCCATGATATTTTGTACCATAAACGACTTCCCAGCATATGGGAACTTGTTAGGGTATAGTATAAAAGGTCATAAGGCATGTCCGATTTGTGAAGAAGGCACACGCTACCATCAACTTCAACATGGAAGAAAGACGGTTTATCTTAGACATAGAAGATTTCTTAGACGGGACCACCTATATCATCGATTGAAGAAAACCTTTCTTGGTGGCCAAGAGCATGAAGATGCTCCTGTGGCATTAACTGGGGAGCAAGTGTATGCAAAGGTGAAGAATATAAGTGTCGTCTTCAGTAAGACTACAAAGGGTAGAAAGGAAACAAATATATGGAAAAAAAATCGGTATTCTTCGATCTTCCATATTGGCGCAACCTTGATGTGAGAAACTGCATTGATGTTATGCATGTGGAGAAGAACGTATGTGATAGTATTGTTGGCACGCTTCTCAACATACAAGGTAGCACAAAGGATGGTGTGAAGGCAAGATTGGATTTGCAAGAAATGGGAATACGTGAAGACTTACATCCAAGGCCATATGGTAACAAAACTTATTGTCCCCCGGCTTCTCATACTTTGACTAAGGATGAGAAACGTAGTTTTTGTGAGTGTTTGCATGGCACAAAAGTTTCGTCAGGGTATTCTTCAAATTTTAAGAGATTTGTATCGATGAAGGACTTGAAATTGGTAGGCCAAAAGTATCATGATTGCCATGTCTTGATGCAATAGCTACTCCCAGTAGCTATTCGAGGCATAGCCGAGTATGATCTTCGACACATTTTGACTAGGCTTTGTTTGTTTATCAATGTTGTTTGCAGTAAAGTGTTCGAGGTTGAACAATTGGATGAATTGGAGAATGAAGGATATCTTATCTTGTGCCACCTTGAGAGGTTTTTTGTTCCTTCATTTTTTGACATCATGGTTCATCTAATTGTTCATCTAGTGAGGGAGATCAAGTTGTCTGGTCCTGTCCATTTACGGTGGATGTACCCAATTGAAAGATCTATGAAATTCCTAAAAGGGTACGTGAAGAACGCATATCGACTAGAAGCATCAATTGTTCAGAAATATGTTTCTGAAGAGGCAATGGAATTTTGTCAAAGTTATTTGGCCAAAGTAAGACATATTGGGCTTCCAAAATGTCAGCATGCTGAAGGGGGTAGACGGGGGGCCTCAGTAAATAGAGTGGATCCTGATGAATTGTCACAAGTCCACTTATACATCTTGAATAATGTTGATGAAGTTCAGGCCAACATAGCTGCCTATAAAGAAGTTGTGAGGAAAGAAAATCCCCGAATGACTGAACAAAGGTTGATTAAGGAGCATAACAAAACATTTGCAAACTGGTTCAAACAAAAGGTTGAGGGAGAGGAATCTGTTTCTGAGACAATGAAATGGTTAGCACGTGGTTCTGAGGTTGATGTCAAAAGTTGGAATTCGTATGTGATCAACGGTTACACATTTTACACGAAGTCCCTAGATGAGAGTAGCACCGTCCAGAACAGTGGTGTAATGTTAGAGGCTAAATCCATGCACTTCTCCAGTTCGAAAGACAAGCGGCCTAAATTGGCAGTCATGCCATATTATGGGGTTATTGAAGAGATTTGGGAGGTGGACTATGTCTTCATTAGATTTCCCATTTTCAAATGCAAGTGGGTTAATGTCAACAGTGGTGTTCAGATCGATCGGCTTGGATTTATGTTAGTCGATCTCAATAGTACAAGTTTTGGAGATGAACCTTTTATTATGGTAGACCAGGCGAAACAAGTTTTTTATATTTCCGATCAAGCAAATAAAATGTGGTCTGTAGCTCTCCAAGGTAAAAGGGTCATCGATATGGATGAGGAAAGTCATGCAAATTATGGCCTTCCTGACAGTACTCCTTTTTCAAGGGGTCTACCGGACATGAACGAAGAAGATGAAGCAGATAATGAACCCGGCATAAGAAATGATCATCAAGAAGGGATATGGGAGGATATCCCTTTATAAAAGAGTCAATTCATAAGGTAATATTCATCTGCACAATTCTTTGAAAACTTTAAGGTTTTAACTATACGTACTATATTCCTTCTATGTTTTTAACCGATGCCACTAACTCTATGAAGTTTGTTCTTGGTTTATGTTTGTGGCAGCTAGATCTGATCCAATGCTCTCAGCCGAGGGAAGCTGTAAAGCTACAGAAGCAATATCTTGAAAATTTGGCTCTCAAAGATCAATGTTAAGGTAAATTTTCTCTAATATGTAACAATCAGCTTAATCAGTAATGCATTTTATTATCTCTGAATTTTTAATATTTAAGTGTTATTAATTATTGTTTTTGCTCAGTCACAGAGAGAAGAGATCATACTAAAACTCCACAAAACTTATCAAGATCTTGTTAAGGGAGTTGTACATGGTGGAATGATTAGGGAGTTGTTGGGTGGGAATCAGATGAAGGCATGGTGAATATTGGGCATGTATGTTGATTTAAGTGTAGGTGTTATATCTTATTTCAATAGCTTATTGTATTTGTATTTGTAACTCATGGTCAATAATATTTGTATTCTAGCTACGATATGCTTTTTCCCAATTCAATTTATTCATAATTGTTCATAGCTTGAAGATTAAAGTGTAGCCTTTTCTGTGCTGGATTGGCTTGTATGGATTTTTGTATAGATCATTCAATTTATCCACAATTATATTGTTCATAGCTTGTAGCTTAAAGTATACCGTTTTATGTGCTGGATTGGCTGGTATGGATTTGTATATATAGATGATCTGAAAGAATAGAACAGGGAAAAAATGCAGGAAACTTTAGACTGATAAAACAAAAACGCCGATCTTAAAAGTTCAACTTTTAAGATCGGATGTACTCGGATTTACTTAAATGCGCGGTCTTAAAGGTCAGGCAACATATTTGATATGCTGTAATAAAAGTTGGTCTTATAAGACCGTTGGTTTAAATATGCCCGGTCTTAAAATATAATCTTTAAGACCGGACTTATTACTCAACCTGTCTTGAAAGTGAGTTTTTTAAGACCGCGTATAATTATTTTTGTTCGGTCTTAAAAAATAGAACTTTTAAGAGCGGTTAAATTTTTGTTCGGTCTTAAAAAGTGAGTTTTATGACCAACAAAAAAAAAATTGATTGGATTTAGTATCACTTTTAAGACCTGGTGTTTTTAAATGTCCGGTCTTAAAATAGTTTATTTAAGATCGGTTGACATTCGCTCTTAAAGATATACTTTTAATACCGGCTGGAACAAGACCGGCCGCGAGTCCGGTCTGCGGATGCCTCTTTTGTCCGGTCTTAAAAGCTTTTTTTGCACTCGTGTAGGCATTGACATATGGTATTAAAGGACACTTAAGCCCTTAATTATGTGTTCAAGATGACTTCACAAATCTGCCCCAAAGGTCTCATATTTTGGCTAAGCATTGGTGGAGCATTATGAGCCAAGTTTTCAAGATAATATCCCATGCAATTAAACCCTAATAAATCCTCTTGTAATCGCTTGAGCCAATGAGGGCAATGGAGCCTTAAGGAATTGCCACTTGGCAAGCCATCCAAGGGTCCAAAATGAGAAGAGGAGGACGACTAGGAAGAAAGGGAGGAGATGAAGATGGAAAACTTGCAAACTAAGCCAAGGAGAAAGGATATTTTGCAAGGTTAAAATGATAATTTGACATGTGGGGCCCACAAGAGGCTAAACTTCCACTATATAATCACATGGCCTCTCCATGTAATCCTCACAAGTTGAAACACACATATGATCTATTAGAATGAGAGAGAGGACAAGATCATGAAGATAGGAAGGAAAGAAGAAAAACTCAAGAATACAAGGTAAGTTGTTCTTGTGATTTGGTAGTTATCTTCTTATGCTTTCCATTAATCTCTAGCCTTAGTAAGAACACTCTTGTATGGTGTTTATGATTATGAAAACCAAATCATTTGGAGCCAAGGAGGATGAGGAGTTGCAAGAACACAAAGCAAATCAAGGAATGATCTTGACTCTATTTGTTATGTTTTTGAACTTGTCGTAATTTATGGTAATTTCTCCTTGACTTGGAAACCTCAAATCTTAAGGAGAGGTTTAGCCCAAATGGTTTAAAAACATTTTTAAAGGCCAAATATTAATTTAGGAAGTGATTTGGTACATAAACTCATAGATTTTGCAAAAACCTTAAAATTGTCGGTCTAGGATTTTGAGAGGTAGCGAATGTGTGATCAGTTTTTAGATAAGAAAATAATCTTTAAAAATCATGATATTTTCCATAAAGAAGGTAGACACATAGGTATTTACTTTGATATAAAATATGGAATTTTTAGAGCTTTGTACATGGAGTTACATATTTTTGAAGTTAAACCATGTTTTTGGAAGTTCAATATAAACAGTGATTGTTGTGCATGGATTTTGGCTGATCAAATAATGCTTAAAAATCCTGCAAATTTCCAGAATCAAAGTATAGAAAAATATTTATTTTCATGTATACCAAGTAATTTTTATAGTTTTTTTTTTTACAAAAAGAAGTGAACTTTTCAAGAGAATCCTTGTTTTTGGACATGAGAAATGAACAATGTTGAAAAATGATAAAACTAGGAATGACTCAAATCTTCATGGTGTCTAGGATTATTTTTCCATGAAAATAGACATGTCAAGGGTCATGTAGATTTTTGAATCATATCAATTGAATTTTGGTGCATTTAGTTATGATTTTTCAAAGTTACTAAAAAATCTTCCAGAGAAAATCAGGTTATTAGAATTTAAGGGAAAGTAGGGGTAAAAATGGAATAACTTATCCACTAAGGTTAAAAAGGTCAAAAATGAAAAAAAATAACCCTTTGGATATTATTCTAAGAAATATGGTATTTATTATAATATCAATATGAAAAAGGATATAATCATATGATAACATTATAGGATATCTGAGAAGTTCGGGGTCGAATTAAAAGGATTAGCGTATTATTGACTATTTGGAGAAAGGTACATTCACTTATTGTAACTTCAATCTTTTGTGTCTTGTATGCCTATATATGATTGTTTGATTCATAATTGTTGGAGTCATGGTCAATACTAGGTCTTGGGTCATGCACCGTGACTAATAATGGGTCTTAGGCAATGTTATTAGACTCGGACTGGTCATTGACCTGGTCAGGGTACTGGGTCAATGGGTCACTGGTTGAACCACATAACTATGACCCGGTCTCGAAAACCATACTATATTTATAAATTATACAACCATACTTATAAATATATATAAAAAATGAGTTTACAAAATAAAAGTATCTAAAAATTTTTTACAGGTTTAAAACATGAATAACTTAATTAATTAGGAGCACAATTAAAAGATCAATGGGTCAAATCGGAGTCAAACTGGAGTTAAACCGGATGGTGAGAAATTAATTTTTTTCCGTATATTTTCCATTTTTCATGTTTAAAAAAAAGTAAGAAAAAGTCAGCCTGCTTCTTCTGATAAGACATGAACACAGTGTGTCAGTCTAAAAAATTAATGCCTGTTCCATTTTTTTTCTTCATGAGTCCTATCAATTTTTGATTTTTCCATGTCTCTACACTCTAAGTCTCGAACAACTCAACCTCATGTCCTCATCATCTCCGTCAATCACTCTCTCCCTCAATCCTTCGGTCCTTCCCCCCTCTCTCTATCCACAGCCCCAAGCTCCTCCATGCTCTCACATCGCCAACAATCTCATCACTCCCAGGCTCCTTGCCATTGAGACGAAATGGCACGGCGGTGGTAGAGATTAACGGCGGTGGCGGAGATGAATCTAGGTGAGGCGGAGTCGCGGAGCAGGTTTTTCCATTTTTGAGTTTTTCTGATCTGTGAAGGCGTGAATGATGAAGCTTTAGTAGTGGTCCAGCCTGATGAAGAAGAGCAGGTTATATTTTTTTTACTTTTTTTCAAACCAGCCCATCATTTCTGCCTTTTTGGTTTGTTTTAAAAAAAAAAAGTGATCGAACCGGATGATTTTCCAAGACCCTACCTGTTCACCGGGTTTCAGTAACCTGGCCAGTTTGACCGGCCGAAACCCATTTTGCTTGCATGTCCGATCTTTCCACCGGCTCGGACCGGTTTTGTGCCCGGTTCGCCGGGTTCCAAGTTGACCCGGCCGGTTCGAGCCGGGTTTGATAACACTGGGCTTAAGTCATGTGTTTGTTTACATTCAATTAAGCTATGGATTATTATTGTATATGATAATGCTACATGTTTGTTTTCCTAGTGCTGAGGATACGTGTCTAGGACACATCGCATTGGTAAGTGCATCTGTCGTTAACATTACATTTGATGTGTGCTATGTAGTGTGGTTGTTGAATGTTGTTGTGAATATCTATCATATATTGTTCGCACTTTGCATATGAGGTTAACTATTACTTAAGATTCAATTCGATCAAATCTCAAACTTGACTAAAGGTTCAAGATAGGAATTTGGACTTAGCAAGGCGAGGTGAATGGAGCAAGCAAAGAGACATTGAAAAGAAGATTGTCTAAGAAGTTTATTAAGGCGTAGTTTCTAGCAATGAATCTGGGATAAAATTAGTTCATACCATTGGTGTCTAAGGAAAGATGGGTTGCAGTAGTTGCCTATTTAGTCATTGTTGCGAAAACATGAAGAGACTCGCACTAGATTCATACTAACCTAACCAACTGATATGAATAACCGAGTTAGATTCATAGCTTAAGGTCTAGTTAGAACATGGTTGAGATTTGTATAATTGTATCACACGAATATTCCTCTAGGAATTTAAATTAACCAGTATATGTTTGGGCATATAGTATTAGTTATTTATCATTTGAACGTTAATGCATGCTCTCTGTTGCGAATTACTCTAATCTGTCGTACCGTCAACTTTGTTGATATTCCTAATACTATATGTCAATGGACATAATAAGTAGTATAAAATTTGAGGTGTTAACGAAGCATATGTCTAGTTTAGTGCATAGCATATGATACATCAAACTTCCAACTACACTTGAATGTGGGATTTGACTTAGCTCATCTTCAACCTTTGGCTAGGTCGACTTGACCTAGCCAGAGCTTCGGCAAATCCGTCACAACCCAACTTCTTCTTTCCTTGATATCTCCCTTATTTTGCTTCGTTTCAAGCAATTCTAGTGCCGTTGAGCTAGTCTTCTCGAGTACTCTACGTTCATCACTTTGTTTCACACAAAGGCTCGTGTTTTCGAAGATACAATGTTGAAGCATGTCAGCACTGTCATTTACACGTAGAAACATGATCTAGTCCATCTCTTCTTGTGTTTTATGATCTCATACACTTATTTATACATTCATGTTTTTGTTTTTGAATTCACACAATTTCAAGAGACTAACATCCATTCCAAAATAAAGAAAGAAAAATGAGAAGAGAAAGAAACAACATATTCACACATCGGAATATTGAACTTGAAAGTTCATAATTCACAAATATAAATGCATGAGAATAATCTTGCATTCATGAATATGAATGGAGAGATGAAAATGCAACCTATAGAAGAAGCAAGCAAGTGTATGAACAATGAGAGGGAATAACATATTCATATATGTATGCATGCTTTTGGACAAAATAATAACACAGAACATTCATACACACATAATAGCTGTGGATTTTTTTTTTTCACAAAAAAAAAAATGAACATGCAGAAGAAAACAAGAAGCATATGAATATTATCATGTGTGTGCGCACAAACACATATGTACATACATGAACAACATGGAAGAACATACATATAAGATACAACCACAAGATTAAGGAAGATCTGATACCAATAAAGGAAAAATATGAAGAGAAGAGATGCGTACCAGGTCAGGTTGAATCCGAGCAATAGAAGCTCACTCAAATATTAGACTACTATAGCTTAAATAGGGTTGGCACAACATTGCACCGGATCAAGAAGGATAATAGGAGAGAAGAAAGATAGCCAAAAGGTTCAGTGGCAGGGATAGATTATAACTAAAGGAGGCACATCCTATTTATAGAGGTTTAGGATGACCACTAATTAGAAAATTATACGCACTCCTACTTGCCTTTCAAGTTAGTAATTAGGAAATTAATTCTTAATTAATTTCTTGTTTCTCAATTAACAAATCCATAAGCAATGCTGACTTGTTTCGCAATTTATAATCAGTGCTGATTTGTTTCATATTTGATAAGATTGCTTGTTTTCTAATCAAATAGTTCAACCCATCAAGGAGGGACATAGACTCAAAGTCCAACAGTATACTTAGAAATTAAAGTTTATATCAAACATATTTATTATTTTCAACTAATTTTAATCACTTTTCTAAATCACATAATTAAGTTATTAACCTTTTATAAATATGATCAGAGGGAGGGTAACAACTTGTAATCAATTTAGGGCAAGGGTTTATGGAAAACAAGTGGGGGGACAAGTAATACTCCTTTGGGAATTCGTATTATAATGCATGAGACCATCTTCCTAAAAGTGCGTGCGTTTGATGTTAATCGTATCAACCAGTAGGTTGTGCTTTTTGTTTAAAAAAAACCAAAAAGCTTTGTACTTTTAGTTTGTCCCACTGGCAGTTGAGTACTTGAAGCAAGCTTCTTGTGTCTTGAGACCTTTCATGGGATAACAACTATGATCACAGCTTTAATTACGTCTCCACGACAACCACCACGTGAACTCAGTAGATGGAAAGTTATCCTCCTCGGGGTCTAAAGTGGATTGTCCAATTTGAGAGTGAATTTTAGTATTAAATAGGAAATATTTTATTTTATTTTATCTCTCATATTCATCATATATTCTTTAAATTAATTTACCTAATTTATAAAATGATATATAATCTAATGTTATAGATAAATATTTTAAAAAAATTTATGTTTAAATAAATAAATCTTACATTAAATATTATCGTGAGAGTAAAAGTATTAACTTTAAATTGGAGCAATAAACATGTAGCTGCGTTAAATAATCAACCTTGTTGAGGTTTAATGTGACTACAAGATACCAGGCAGTTTGATATACAAAAAAAGTACAATGATTCAGCGCCATTTTTATCGTTAAAGTATGCTCGCTCTTATTCAAAATTTAGAGTTAAATTTATGAGGGGTACTATAGGTTTTTTTTTTAATTTTTTTTTTTATAAGACTCATTTTGCTTTTGTCTCTGCTTTTAATATGTATTTTTTAAATTTACCACACTCTCTCTTATCATTCTTCTCTCCTACATTCTTATTCTTTCTTTTCCCCATTTGTTATCTCTCTTACTTATGTCCTCAATAAATAAAGGCATATTGTGAAAAGAAAGTACATATCTTGCATATTTATTGTTTTTAAACTATAAATAACTTCTTGATAAATGTAAAATAGGTTGATTAGTTGGTTCTTATATTTTAAACTAAAGAGAGTAATTTTTTTGGAAAATTTAGAATAGTCATAAAGTGCATATATTAGAGTTCCCTTCAAATATAAAATTATTGAGAGTAGTAAACCTTGCGTTAGGGTTTTGAAACCTGGACCGATTGGCTAGTTCGGCTTGGAACCCGGAGAACTAGTCGGTAAACTGGTTTGGTCAGGGCATTAACATGGTTCACTATTTTTTTTAAACAAATCGATTTTTTTTTAAATTTTCTTTATAATTTTATATTAATAACCTTGAATTCTTCAATTTCTCACCAATTTAACCCCATATTAGCTTTAGTTTGACTTTGGTTTGACCCACTAACTCTTAATTTAGTATTCAAGCCGGTTTAGTTACCGGTCTAGGTTTAAGAATCTTGATTAATAGACATTGATGTGGATCACTAACTTTAAGGGAAAAAAAGTGTAGTTTAATTCACATGCGCATGTGGCATATATCTATATGAAAAGAACTTTGGAATATGAAAAAAAATAAGCATATTTAGATCTAGAATTTTTTATTCTTTTTGACCTTCACTTTTATCATTTTTAAATTTCACATAGCTTGGTGCTTTTAAAAATCTTGTGACAGGGGGAGAGGGAGAGGTTATTTTAGTGGTTTTTAAAAAAAATTATTTAAAACTAGGGGCAAAATGATAAGTTTAGCTTAAAACTAGGGGTAAAATGGTAATTTTAGCGGAGTTATTGTTCATTTTTGTCAGACTTAACGGTCAACGTTGGTTGACTAACGGCCCGTGGTGCTAGATGCTCCCAAAAAGTAACGTTATGTGTACTTTTGCTCCAAAAAAAAAAATTTTGATGCTAGGTGCTTATCGCGGTAAAGATTGTGTGTAAAATTGCACTTTTACCTTTTTTCCTTCCTTCCAATAACTAGATTATTTGCTTATATAGATGACAATTAAAACTTTTAAAAGTAACCTTTTTAATTATGATTTACGATGAAAAAGTTTTGTTTTACTCTATATAGATAAGCCAATTTGAGTTTTCCAATGGTGATTGATATATTCACGGATGAGACAAATCCAGCTTTGATGAGCGTCATCATATATATCAATGTTCAAACAAACCGGTCTGCAAGTGATTCGGTTCATAAAGGTGGCGGCGATTTTAGTATACTACTCAGGATTTAACAGAGCTGAACCGTCCGGTCCAAGTTTTGTTTCTCAACTCAGAAGCTTACAAGTAAAACACCTCAAAAGATTCACCCATTTTCATCGTCTTCATTCCGTGCTCCACTTCTTCCGTTTTTTTTTTTTTTTTTATAAAACAAATTAAATAATAAATTCGTCTAAAAAGTATATATTTAGAAACAATAGCATTCGATATCGTTAAAAAATTTATGCCACCGTTAAAAAATTAACGTTAATAACAAAAAAAATTCACGTAAAACTTCAAAAAATTTCTTCGGATTTGGTGCATAAATTTTCTTATTTTAACTTTTACCTGTCTCTCTTTGTTATCCGATTGAATTCTTCGAAGTGACGTCAGAATACTACTCATTAGTTAATCGTTGGTCTTCTTCCTTCAATCCTTTACTCACCACACATACATGGCTTCTTCTCTCCGAGAACTTCTCACTCAGGAAGGCTTCCATTACGAAAATCGAAATCGATTCAAGTCCAAAACCAAATCCGAAGCCAAACAGAACTCTCTCTTCATCTGCGATGATCGGAGAAGCTTCGATTTATCAAACGACAAGCCGGAGAAATCTGTTACGCTAAATAGGCCTTCGTCGTTTCAATCCAAAACGGTCGGTTCTGCGTCTGGAACCTCGAAGTCGAACTCGGATACGAGAGTAAGTGAAGGACCTCCCATGGATGAAGTTGCAATTCGAGCTGTGATTGCTATTCTCAGTGGGTACATAGGGAATTACAAAAACGACGTTTCGTTCCGCGAAACGATACGAGAGAAATGCAATTCTTGCTTGATGAGCAGACAAAAGAACGAATCGGATAATCAGATTTTGGTGAAGTTGGAAATTGGTATGGAGAATATTGATAGATTGGTACAAGATCAAGGGTTGAAGAAGAAACAGATGAGAATCAAAAGCTTGAGGAATTCCATTGAGCTTTTAACTATTGTTGCTTCTTTGAACTCTGAAACGTCCAAAGAAGGTTCAACTTGTGGAATACCCAATTCACATCTCTCTGCGTGTGCTCAACTATACTTGGCTATAGTGTACAAGCTGGAGAAAAACGATCGAATTTCTGCAAAACACCTTCTACAAGTGTTTTGTGATTCTCCATTTTTGGCTCGAACGTTTTTACTTCCTGAGCTTTGGGAGCATTTATTTCTGCCACATCTTCTGCATCTCAAAATTTGGTACACAAAAGAGCTTGAGTGCCTCTCATATGAAGGTCATGATCATGAGAAGCAGAAGAAATTGAAGTCTCTAAGAAAAGTGTACAATGAGAGAATGGATAAAGGAACTACTCTGTTTGTTCTGTACTATAAGCAGTGGTTAAAAGTTGGGGCTAATGAGCCTCCGGTTCCGATTGTACCGTTGCCATCAAGACCAAGGCACATCAGAGCTTCAAGAAGAACTTCATCAGATTCTTTCACGTCACATACCTCAATGAACCAGAACTTGTAAGCGATGTATGCAAATCTTATATTAATTGAGAGAGGATATATTTTAATTCTGTTAATGTGTTTTTGTGTGTATTGGTTATCTATATTAGGTACCAAGCAGTATTTGGATCCAAACCAGAGCAAAAATCGACCAGTTCAGATGACCAAAATGGAGTATTGAGAATCACTTGGCGTTCAGAGAGAGATGAAGATTTGGGCGGAGATGAATACAATAGCAGTAGTACGACTGTGCAGGTTAGCTTTTCATTGGCTATATATATATATATATATATTTGTAGTTTCAATGTTCAGATTTTTATATGGATGTTGCAAATCTTCTTGATTTTGACAGAAAGAAGACGGGGGAATGACTTCTTTCAGAACCTCGTCAACGAAAATCAACAAAAACCATTCTGAATTGCTTGACCCGCGGAAGTCGGACTATTTCCAGTGCTTTTCTTGCAGGAACATATCAGCAGAAGGTTTGTTTGTTGGCAATAATACAGACAGCGAAGCTCCGGCAAGAAAGCAAACAAATCTTTCAGGTGATCTTATCGGAGCTATTACAACTCTATGTTCGTCGGGTGTTTTAAGCGAATGCGAATTCCAGATTCGTGTGATTACCAAAGCCTGGTTGAACTCTCATGGCGATTCTGTCCTTGTGGAAGCCTTGTCAAATCCTAGTGTGATTGAGGCCATGCTAGAAGTGTTATTTGCCTCTCATGAAGATGAAATTCTGGAAATGCTTATATCAATTTTGGCAGAATTAGTAGGAGAGAATGCTGCTACAAGCCAAATTATACTGAACTCAGATCCACAGCTAGAAGTTTTTGTTAGACTTCTTAGAAAAACAAGTCTGTTTCTTAAAGCAGCAGTACTGCTATATCTAGCTAAACCACAGGCAAAACAGATGTTGTCATCAGAATGGGTGCCATTAGTGCTTCGAGTTCTAGAATTCGGGGATAAGACACAGACACTTTTTACGGTTCAGTGTAGTCCTCGCAAGGCAGCATTTTACTTGTTGGACCAACTGCTTACTGGTTTTGATGATGATAAGAACTTAGAGAATGCAAGGCAAGTTGTTTCTCTTGGGGGATTGGCACTTCTGATCAGAAGAATCGAAGCAGGAGAGATCCATGAGAGAAACAAAGCCGCTTTGATAATTTCGTGTTGCATTTGTGCAGAAGGAAGCTGTCGAAATTTCTTAGCCGACAATTTGGATAAGGCTTGTCTACTAGAACTCATTGTTCTTGATTATACTACAAACTTCAGTGGCTCTACCTTTTCTGTGCTAGTAGAGTTACTCTGCCTTGACAGGTCAGTCTATTCTATTAATACCTTTGAGCCTAAGCTCATTGGTTTTGAGAAATCTTTTTGTTTGTTGGTTTTTCTTTTCTGTATCAGAAAGTGTTCTGATTTTTGTTAGAATCTTATCAGAAGAACTAGAATTTCCAATTCCTTAAGAGGACTCAAAGAAGGCTGGGGTGGATTAAACACTATGCACATTTTGTTTATGTATCTAAGGAAGGCTCTGCCCGAAGAACGACAGTTAGTTGCAACATTATTGTTGATGCTTGATCTTATGGTAAAAAAATTTCCCCTTTTTATTTAAACTTGTGGGGCCACTTGAAGAGGTTTCCAAATGTGAATGATAGTTGTGTTTCAGGAAGATCCTTTCAAGGGAAGCTTTTACAGAGAAGAAGCAATTGAGACGATTGTGGCTAGTTTAAACTGTGAGATGTGTGATGATAGGATTCAGGAACAATCAGCCAGGGCTTTGCTCATATTAGGAGGGAAATTTTCGTACACTGGAGAATCGGTAATGGAGAAATGGCTTTTACAGAAAGCAGGATTCCAAGATTCATGTCATGGCAAGGAAATTGTTGCCTATGACTCGACCTCTCATGTAAGCTATCACTGAAAAACTGTAATGCTTTAGTTTCTATTTTCTTGTGTCTTAAGTTATCGCCGGAAAATGTGCATTTATCATTTGGCACTTGGTCTTCTGCTTGACCACGACATTTTGCATGTTATCTAGACATGGTTTTCTATACATGATACAAAATTCATGGCTTGTGAATGGTACAACTTGCTATTGATATTGGTATATGCATTGATAAGCATCTGTAATATTGTCTGTGTTTGTTGCGTATGATATATAACTAATAAAAAAAATCAAGGGTTTTATGTGACAATCATCGTAGATTTTATTATTTCAAACATGATTAAATTGTGTAGTGACTTTTCACATTAAATTTAGACGATTGAGATGAGTAATGGATGTGATTACTTGTACTAAAACTGATTAAGCGTTTGTATTTGATGGATTGATAGATAGAAGAGGAAGAAGATGAGAATTGGCAAGAGAGGGCAGCCTATGCAATGTGGAAAAGTGGGAATAAGAAATTAGCTTCGGCTCTTGTGGAATCCATGGCCAATGGGATTCCGTGCCTGGCTCGAGCAAGCCTTGTGACGGTTTCATGGATGAGCAACTACCTTCATCTTTTTGAAGACACAGAGTTGCCAACAATGGTCTGCTCAATATTGATGCCACAGCTGCTACAATCCTTGAATTATGACAGAGATAATGAGGAGAGAGTGCTTGCTTCTTATTCTTTACTACGCCTCTTAAAAACTTCAGGTATGACTCTTTTTTTTTTTTTTTTTAAATGTCATCTTCATGTTTCATCAAATTAAACATTTTGATTCCTACACTTTGACTATATATATATATATATATATATATATATATATATATATATGATTCAGATAAGTAAAAGAGATTAGCATATTCATCCAGCTGAGTGATTTTAGACCATTAGGATCATTATCAAATGCAAAATTTATAAGATATAGTTTTCAATGGTCATAATCAATATGATTGATCATGAATGCCTTGTTAAATCTCCATGCAAATATATATCTAGAATATAATGATTAATAACGGAAAATTTTAATCTTTTTGTTCTCTATATTTTTAATTTGACTTATTTGTAATTTAGTCTTTAAACCTTGAATTGGTGTCATTCTGTCATATAGTTAAAATTTAGTCCCTCAGCTTACTACAACTTAGTTCCTATAGTTTTAACGTTTCAAAACTTTGGTCCCTTTAAGTTTTTGAAATGCTCGTATATAATTTTATTTTCTAAAATATCAAGGTGCATTGAGTCCAAGTTCAATGACTAAATCACAACCGATTCAAAGTTATATCGACAAAAAAATTAATTTCCCCATAGTTAAATGTTATTAGTTGTTGATTCTCACAATAATATGATTTGTCTGAGTTTTTATATTGGATATGAATGAAATATTATGAAGTATCATGCATGATGAATGGTATTATTCATATTCGATGGGAATATTTTGAGATTCATGAATGTAAAACGATGAGACATGAAATTGAGATATGATTGGTCGGTCTCACGTGGGGACACACAATGTTAACAGAAAGATGGGATGTTGCATGGCGAAACAAAGAGTCAGTGAGACACCTCCAAAACCTCTCTCTCGTGACGTGGACGGCCAACGAGCTCCTCTCCGACCCCACCTTGCACTCACAACAATGACACAATCATTCACATCTCTCTCTCTCTCTCTCAATTATAGAAGCAAAGGAGGATCTGTGATCTGTATAATAATGACCTGATTTTGTGTATATATACTTTATTCATAAACACAATACATGTTTCATTCATTTCAGCTGCTTCATGTTGGTAATGAGGAAAGTAATTTGTTTAATGTCCAAGATATATATAACATATCTATGCATTTTTTAATAAAAATTATATACACACACACTTCTCTAAAGTCTAAACATTATTTAATAGTTCAGGCAAAAAAAAAAAAAAACCATTATTTAATATAGAAACAACTCCTCCTCCTCCTCATTTTATAGACAATAACACAAATGATATTTTCAAATTATAAAATTATCTTTACATTTATTATGAAGATACATGTTTATCAATTATTTTATCAAATTCTTCCCCCTCTTACAGAATTAGCAGCAACGAATCAGATGAAAACAAATTTGAGAGGTTATAGTATTATTCATTAGTTAAGAATACAATTTACAAATACTTTGTATAAAAATACTTCTCTGATCTTTAATATAAAACACATTTACCTAATTTGATTAGATTAGGGAAGTAAGTTGAGTTAGTTAATATGATATATATTTTCTAAACACCTTATCCATTTTCCTTAATTCGCTCATCCACCCTTCTGTTTTATTATTGTTTAGAGAATATCAATAAAAGTAAATTAGGAAAAGATTGACAAATATAAAAAAAAATTATTTCATATTTAGAACCAATATCAACTCCTCAAATATGTTTTATTTTAAGGTCCGAAGGAGGAGTATATAGACTTTGAAATGATGATTTGGTTTTGTCTTTCATAGTTCAACCTTACAATGGTGATGCAATGCTTTACAAATTTTTCTTTAAAATAATAAAATTAAAGCGAGATGTCTTAATATTATGAGCTAAGGGATATAGAGATTTAAGTGCTTGTTTCTTCATAAAGCATTTCAAAAATGTTTTTATGAAATCGAGATAAAACTCTTCTATCACATATTTACTTTGTATATATGTCGGAAAATTACTTTTAAAAAGTTATATCCCAATAAAAAAAATTGAGAAATAAAATAATGAAGGAAAGAGGGGAGGGAGAGTTTTTGTATGTGGATATGAATAATGTAGCCAGCTGTAAGCTTAAGGGTCGTGCATGTGGCCTTCTTGCTCTAGAATGTGACATTACAGCATAACCCATCTTCTTCCCTCTTCAAATATCTTCATTATTATTTTCTCTTCAAATAATGGCAAAACTATGACACTAATACTATACTATAGGCAAGACTTTCTAAGTGAGCTAGGGAGGGCTTTCTAGCTACATACTTCAGTTTGTGAATGATATAATATGGTTACATTATATTTTTAGCCGTTTATATTTAGACACGGTTTCATTTTAGTCATTTTACTTTAACAATTGTAATTTTAATCCTTTTAAATTAACAGTATTAACTTCATTAATAGAACATGATGAGTTGGCAAATTTAAAATGCCAACTCAGCAAATTTAGAATGCCAACATGTCTTTCGAGAAGGTTGGTTTTAAAATTAAAATAAAACAGTAATATTATAGAATTAAAATTTGGACATGTCACATTTTAAACTTGTTGGCTTAACATCTTATGAGTTGTTAACTCAAAAAGACTAAAAACATACTTTTGAAATTTAAATAACTAAAACGGAATCTTGTCTAAGCTTAAAAGACTGAAAGTATAGTTTAACATAATAATATATAGGGTTAAGGTATAATTTTATCCCAAAATAAAAACTCAAAAGTATTGGATATTTGAAAGTTTTTTATGAGTGATTTTGTTCTGAAAGTAACAAGAACGTAGCTAGTAATTTTGTCATTGCTTGTGAAAATGTTGACCATCAATAATTTTTTAACCATTAGGATAAATTTACTTATTTTTTAACAATTTTAAAGGAACATGTTTGAAATTTACATAGAGGAAACAAACGACCTAGGTATCACTTTCTAGGTCGGTTGTAACTAATGAAAATCTGATTAGTATAATCTTAAATAATTAATTAGCCTACACAAGTTAAATAATTTATTTAAAAAATATTTTAAATTTAGCCAATCATGAGGTCAAAATACTTGAGGCATTTTTTTTTTTTATGGCCTTCAAGCTAGTTCAATTACTATATCTAGATGCAAATTATTTTTTTTGTAAGTTTTCGCTGAGGAGCAATATTGTCCTGAACTTTTTTTAGGCTTGGTGTCATTTTAGAAATTTCAAAACATAGCAATGTTACCTCATACGGTTAAAAAATTGTCATTGACTCTTAAAAATTTGACATTGACCATTAATTTTTTAAAGGGAAAAGGGAAACATTGCTCCATTTTAATACTTCTGAGACAATATTAAACCTAAAAAACAATTCTAAGGTAACATTGCGTCTTAGCGAAAATTTTTGGGACAAATGTGCATTTTAACCCTAAATATATTGTAACGAAAATGAAAACGAAAACATACAACAATAGATGATACTAGTCATCACAAGCTTCAAGAAACAAAAACGTTCTTTTTTTTAAAAAAAATTGATTCTTTGGACACCAAACAATAATAATTCTTTCACTCTATATTTTGGAGAGTTGAAGCATCCAATATTTAACTGTGTTACGGCCCTATACATTGGGCTTGGAGGATCTAACAGCCCAACAGGAAAGTCCTGTGTGGAAGTTGGCCTGCTTAAATGTAAAATGCTAATCCTCCACTAACCATGCCACTAATCCAAGACCGTACAGGTAGTGGAGCAGGAATAGCAGAACGTGGGCACCGTGGGCAATATACAGGGGCTACGTGGCACAGGGATGCGACGTACATCATGAGAGGCAAACCCTAGAGGTAACCCTTATAAATAGTGAGGTTATCCATCAGGTATTCTCTCTACATACTCACTCTATTACATTTAGTCACACTGTACACACACCCCACCCCTTTGTGGCCATCGCCACCGTTGTGTATGCACAATGATCTGAAATACGTTCTGTGATATCTGCTTCTATAGGCATTACAGAGCTGTGTGAATCTACCGAGTATTAGCATTCGAATACTCGGTGGAACCTTATTGATCCAATATAAACAACCACTAGCTCTTTAGAGTTAGACATCTGTGTTCTTTATAATGAACATTGGAGCCGTTTGTGGGACGATAAAGTTCGATTCCTCGAAGCAAAACCACTGAACATAGCACATACTAGAAGTCGGGGTCAGGCTCCCCGACAAGATCCTCCACAACAGGACTAGCCCCTGGGAAATGACATGCAGCAGCATTTTGAGCCGCCTATTCTTCAAGAGCAAGTGGCCCTTAACCAAACTTGGGAGGAGGGTTTGAGTGTTCCAGGATTTGATCATGTCGAGATGGAGGAGTTGGCATACACTACATCTCCACTAGCACCAGCCCTGGCACGACGACATGCAGAGCCCCCAATCCAGAACTCGTAGGGTCCACAGGCTGAGAACCTGGGGGACCGATATCTGCAGAGTGCCTTTAACGCTCTGATGAAACGAATGAACTGGATGGAGCAGCAGAACCGCCTTCAAAGGGAGGCTGACCTCAAGCGTATCCAAGACGATATGGAGTATTGAAATACCATATTGCGGCAAGAAGAGGTAGAGCGAACCCGTTTGTTTGAGGAAAGGATGAGGCAGATTGAAGATTTCTTTGGCAGCAGTAGCCGGGATACCACAGGTTTAGGCCGTGGAGATATCTCACGTTCGGCCCAGGAGGCCAATGAGGGTCCGCGGGTCAACCAGATTGAGGCTAGCTTGGCAAAGCGGAGGCATAACAAGGGAAATCAAACTCGAAACCAGGCTCAAGAGGAGGGGACCCGAGGTCCGGAGTACACACAAACGAATGGGCAACAAAATAAGCTTAGTCGCGCCGAGGAAACACCCAATAGGGAGACTGGATTCTCGAATCAAACTAGAAACATGCCCCTGTCGAAGTCTGGGATGATGGGGAAATATCGAAGAATTTATGACAATAGAGTGGATAACATTAGCCCTTTCTTGGATGAGATAGACAATGCCACCTACCCCAAAGACTTTGATTCCACCGAGCTTACCAAGTATGATGGGACCTAGGACCCGCAAGCTCACCTTAACACCTTTGACCTGGACATGTTTGTCAAAGGATACCATGGTTTGATTATATCTCAGCTCTTTATGGGTACATTACGGGGAGCTGCACAGAGGTGCTTTCGCACATTGCCTTCTAAATCAATCAAGAGTTTCGAAGACCTCAGAGACAAGTTCCTATCAAATTTTACAACCAGCAAAAAACAACCAAAGTCGATTTATAGCTTAAATAAGATACAACAAAAGCGGAGATAAACCCTGTACAAGTATTTGGAACGATTTAAGGATGCTACTTTACAAGTACATGACTTAGAGGAAAGCGTGCATGTACACCTGTTGATAGCTGGGTTGGATCCGAATTCTCGCTTTGCGCATACTATGATTAAAGACGATGTCAAGACTTTGGAGGATTTCAATTCTTGGGCTAAAAAGTATTTAGAATTGGAACAGTTGCAGATTGCCAACATGAACAGGAAAGAAAAGTGGGCAGAGGGGCCCCAAGCCAAGAAGGAGCAAGCTGGGAATACCAAACTGAAGTTCTGTGGTAGAAACCCGGAGAAAATTGTAAGGCAGATATGAGAAGTACACACCTCTAAATTTGTCGAGGTCCCAACTTTGGAAGGAAGTCGCGCTAACTGAAATGCGTAATATGGATAGGCCACGGCTCGTGAGTAGTAAGGCGTCGTTGGATCAATCTCACTATTGTGAACTCTATGATCAGCCGAGACACACAACTGATCAATGTTGGGATCTCCGGGATGCGATTGAAAAGCTTGTTAGAGAAGACAAGTTAAGCCAATATGTGATTAGAACATAAGGCAGTAAGTTCAACAAGCGCCAGTTAGAGGCACCAAGCTCGACCCCCAAGAAGAAGCAAAGGGAGTAGAGCACTAGAAAGACGGAAGGAGGTAATGACGAGTTCCCCGAGCCAAAATTTGAGTGTAATGTGATAAGTGGCGGGTTTGGAGGAGGAGGCGATATGGTGAGCCAAAGAAGAAAATATCTAAAAGAGGTATTGTCTATCCGAGATCAACCAAGATTCAAGGAGGATATCAACAAACCCGAACCTCCCCTGTTGGCCTTTACCAGGAAGGACTTGGAGGATTTAGTGCTAGGGCACCATGATGGGCTAGTTATCTTCGAAACTTTCGGAAAGTGCTTGGTGAGGAAGATTTTTATTGATGTCGGGAGCGCATGCGACATTATCTTGTAGGCTACATTCAAAAAGATGAATCTTGACTCAAAGCATCTGAAGTCGTGCAAGACTACTCTTACAGGTTTCAATGGATGATATACCCAGCCTAAAGGGTATATAGATTTAAAGTTAACTCTTGGCACAAAGGATGTATTTAAGTCAGAGCAAGTCAGGTTTATTGTGGCTGATTTTCCATCAAGCTATAATATAATCCTAGGAAGGCCAACTATCCACAACTGGGACATGATGGCATCAACAACTGAAGATGATAAGTAGCAAGAATGAAGTGGTGACAGTAAGAGGGGATCAATAAGAATCTTGAAAATGTTACTTTGCCACGGTTAAATGAAGTGAGGAAGACTATTCCACCCAGCCACCCCGAAGTTATGATCAACCTAGCCCTTTCGCCAAATCGGTACACCTAGTAAAGCTAGATGTACGCCAGGAGACTGAGGCATCGAGGCCAGACCCCGGCGGAGAGCCTGAAGACCTTTCGCTGGGAGTAGAGCTAGGACGAACTACAAAGACCAAGCGTCAAGGCCAGTTTGATTGAATGCTTAAGAGCAAACCAGGATGTGTTCGCTTGGAAGGCATCCGAGCTCCCAGGGATAGACCCGGAATTTTGTTGTCACAAGCTAGCCATTTATCTCATACCTACTTCAGTTGCTCAAAAGAAGAGAAAGCTGGGCCCGGAAAGGATCCTGGCCTTGGAGAATCATGTGAAAGAGCTCCTGGAAGCTGGATTCATAAGGGAAGTCCAATACACTACCTGGTTATCAAATGTGGTGTTAGTATAAAAGCCAAACGGGAAATGGAGGGTATGCACGGACTATACAGACCTTAATAAGGTTTGTCCAAAGGATGCTTATCCAATGCTGAGTATAGACCAGTTGGTGGATAATGCTTCTGGATTTCAACTGTTGTTGTTCATGGACACCTATTTCGGATATAATTAGATCGCCATGCACAAAGGTGATCAGGAAAAAAAAGCTTTTATAATAGAAAAGGCAAACTATTGTTACAATGTTATGCCTTTCGGGTTGAAAAATGCCGGAGCTACTTACCAACGGATGATGAATCAAGTCTTCAACGAATAGCTGGGCAAAAACATTGAAGTCTATATCGACGACATGATAGTCAAGTCGGTTGATGACAAAACCCATATCCAGGACTTACAGTAGACCTTTGACAAGTTAAGAGCATATCGGATTTGGCTAAACCCGGCTAAGTGTGCATTTGGAGTCCCGTCAGGGAAATTCTTAGGGTTTATGTTAACCAGCCGGGGGATAGAAGTGAATCCGGATAAGTGTCAAGTCGTCCTTGATATGAAAGCCTCAAAGACAAAGCGGGACGTCCAACAACTGACAGGGCGATTGGTGGCATTGACTAGATTTCTACCAAAATCTGCCGAAAACGCCCTCCCATTCTTTAAGCTTCTCAAGAAGGCGGCCAAGATAGAATGGAATGCAGAGTGTGAAGATGCCTTCACAAAGATAAAGCAATGCTTAGCGGTACCCCTCGTCCTGTACAGGCCCGACCCAGGTGAAACCCTGGTATTGTACCTTGCAGTTAGAGAAAAGGCTGTGAATGCCGCGTTGGTAAGAGAATTGGAAGAAGGATAAATCCTAGTCTATTTCATCAGTAAAGCCCTAAGGACTCTGAGTTAAGATATCAAAAGCTGGAGAAGGTGGCGTATGCCTTGTTAGTAGCATCACGAAAACTCTGGAAATATTTCCAGGGGCATCAGATTGTTGTGAGAAAAGGTCAGCCCATCCGACAGGTGTTACATTGACTAGACTTGGCAGGAAGAATGACCAGTTGGGCTATTGAGCTCTTTGAATTCGATATTACGTATGAGGCAAGGCAGGCTATCAAGTCCAGGCCCTAACCGACTTCATAGTGGAGCTTACATCTATCGACAAGGAAGAAGTTGGAAGCCTCCCAGTATGGAAGGTGTTCGTAGACGGGTCCTCCAGCGATAAAGGGGGAGGTGCCGGGATCATGGTGGAAAGCCTAGAGGGAGTGACGATGGAGCATTCCCTTCAGTTAACATTCAAGACGTCAAATAATCAGGCCGAATATGAGGCACTACTGGCCGAATTGAAGGCCAAGGAGGCTAGGGCTAGGAAGGTGCATGCCTTCACAGATTCACAACTCGTGGCTGCGTAGATTGAGGGAACTTATTAGATCTGAGGACCATTGCTGGAAAAATACTTGAACAAGGTCAAGACGGCTATTAGAGACTTCGATGAAGTATTGGTCACTCATATCCCAAAGGGGAAAATACCAGAGTCGATATCTTGTCAAAATTGTCAACTACTAAGAATTTAGGCAATAATAGAACTGTGATACAACAAAGTCTAACTGAGCCAAGTTGTATAATGATAATCTCGGCGACCGGAGATTGGAGGAAGCCAATAGTAGACTACTTGGAAAGAGGATTGCTACCCGACGACTCTTTTGAGGCCAGGAAATTAATCCTGGATGTATTGGTTTACACCATGGTCGAGGACCAACTCTACCGTAAGGGCTTTCATTCACCAATGCTCAAATGCTTGAACTCGGAAGAGGTTAAGTATGTTTTATCCAAGGTTCATGAGGGAATCAATGGGCATCATATGGGTGCCAAAGCCTTATTAAGAAAGGCCCTTTGAGTCGGATTTTACTGGCTAACAATGGTAGCGGATGCCGAAGAGCATGTTAGAAGATGTGATAGCTACCAAAGGCATGGGAAGATAATTCAATCCCCACCATCTGAATTGAAACCTATCTCGGTCCCATGGCCTTTTTACAAATGGGAAATGGACCTGCTTGGACCCTTTAAGATGGCTCCTGGACAGTTAAAATGGCTTATTGTGACTATCAATTATTTTACTAGATGGATAGAGGCTGAACCTTTATCCACAATTTCGTCCGCACGAGCACAAAGGTTCTTCAAGAGGAGCATCATAACCTGGTTTGGAATCCCGGCCGAAGTCGTTATGGATAATGGAACTCAGTTTGCTGACAAGGGATTCCAGAATATGATGAAGACTTTTCAGATCAAGCATCAATTTGCTTCAGTCGAGCATCCGCAGTCTAACAGACAAGTAGAAGCAGCGAATAAGATAATCCTAGATGGGTTAAAGAAGCGAATAGAGGATGTTGAGACTGGTTGGGTCGAGTAACTCTGCTTCGTCTTGTGGGGATACCAAACCAGCGTACAATCCTCCACAGGAGAAACCCCTTTTAGGCTAACTTATGGATGTAAAGTTATGATCCCAGTAGAGATCGACCAGTTCTCCTAGAGAAAGACCGCAGCTATGGAAGCTGGAGAGGACAATAACAGCGAGGCAATAACACTTAAGCTGGATGTTATTGACGAGGTCAGTGAGAGACCATGCTTCTCAAGCCCTGTGATTGTTAGCCAATGAATAATACCCCCTTAGACCGATGGTTAAGGCTGAACAAGAAGCTCTCTATTTAAATGGTTTTGCTGCTGTTGTTTCTCTGTCTTTAGCCTCAAACAAAGGAAAAGAGAGGAAGAAGAGAGAGTAAGGGAGAGACCGAGAGTGAAGGATGTGGGAGTGCAAGAGTGGTTCAGTGTCTTCTCTATTTCTGTTGATAAAAAACAGAGCAAAGAAACCAGTCCCCTATTCTCCTTGTTCGGCTGGAATAGTGAAGATTGATTTATGGCCTGTATTGAGCTCTCGGTTTAGAAGCAATATGATAGTAATTAGCCTGGGTGAGAGGTAACCACTTTCCACTTATTATGATATTGATATGCTACTCTTGAGTACTTTTTTGACTGATTATAAATGTTTTAAAACAAAGTTTGCCATGTGGAAATTTGATGAGTTGAAATTATATGCAATGAAATATCATGATACTTATGTGAAGGGAAGAGTTGGGGAAAGATGAAAAAGTTATTTCCACCACGTGGTGATGCCTTCATTGGTGCATGATGGTTGGCTTACAATTATCCCACCAGAGTGATGGGCTTACGACGCCTCACTAGGGTAAAGTGGGGAAAAGACCCATGGTTTGGGGCAGGTGCTCTGAGGATTTTGGCCGGTCCTCATCACTTGGCCAGTGAGCTTTTGGAGTAACCAGTAACATGGATGTAACTTAGCTCATCGGTCTAGTCGGAGGAAATAAGGCGGTTCGGTTGGATTGATGGGAGGTATTATGGGAATTAAATTCAAAAAGATTTGAGACACCTATATTGATACTTGATAATAATGTGATATTATATTACGAAAATGTTGACGAATTGTTTTGGAATTGATTTGTTTTATTCCACCTGGCACCTCACTAGCACATGATAATATTCATAATGAGCTGGACTGATGGTTACAAAATTTTTCTAGGTGATAGCTCGCGTCTGAGTCCATCAGGGAAGGCCTCAGAAGCTTAGACTACTCTGTTAAAAGTAGTGCTTCTATCTCTTTTGGTTATGCTAGGTAATTGTATATTGCCACGTTAGGGCTCATAATGATTACTTTGATAAAATTTTAAATTTTTCGTAAATTTTGAAGCACTAATAAGTTAATTACTTATCTAATATTAGGTTAATTTAGTTGATTAAATGATGGTTGTTTCATACAGGATAAGCATAAAGGCCTATGACATTAATACTGGAATATACATGGTCGAAATCCAACAATACAAGAAGAAACAAAATGAGTAAAACCAACTTCCCGGCTCTCTAGTAAGAAGGAAGAATCTCGGACTTATTCACGAACTGCCAGCTCCTTCGTCCTCAGTCTCAGCCTCGTCTTGTTCGTCGACTAAAGAAGGCGCTATGGCTGGGATAGAAGACGATGAAGCGGGAACAAAGCTCCCATCGTCATCAATATAGGCTTGGTAATGCACCCTCGCAAGGTCCAGAGACATGGCAGGGTTGATACTGGACTTGATCCAGGGCGTTGTTGAAAGACTCCACAACCCCCTTCTTAAGCAAAGATATCTCGGCTTTCAGCTTAGTCTCGGTTTCTTGCGACTGTACCTCCGAGTCACGCTTCATAACCTGGAGCTCCTCTATTATCTTCACGTCATCAAGATGATTTTGGCCGCATCAGAAAGTGACGAATGTGCGACTGAGAGATCTTCCTTGGCTTGAGCCAGCTCATTGTTTGACTTCTCTTTCTTCTTCTGAAGATCCTCGAGTGCGGCCTTTGCCCAAGTAGCCTCCTCAGTAGCGAGATAAAGTTCCGTTTTAGTCTCTATCAGATGCTCGTGGGACTTGGCGCCGTTGTGCTTTAGGAAAACCATAAGGTCAGCCAGCCCAACAGCCTTTGCTATGGCATCCTCTATATCTTTCATTTTGTGGACCTCGCCTTTAGAGAGCCGGTTAGGTTCATAGAAGGCAGCAGGAGGCCAGAATCCCGGACTGTTGATGCTGTGTACCCCGTTTTCCCAACATCCGGATCGACAAGCCAGGTAGGGTTGGAGGAGGAAGGAGGGGAAGTAAACGAGTGCGGTGGAGGAGAGCTGGGAACATGGAGAACGTCTGCTCTAAAGGCGATAACCTCTTCCACTTGAGTTGAAGTGGCGGCCCCAGAAACCGCTGGGACGGAGTAGCTTTTATCCTTCTTCAGCCATTTCAATCCGGTGCTAGCAACAAGGATATCGGTCACCGGAGTAGGACGTTTCACTCCAGTAATCGCAACCTCGTCGGCTGTCTCACCAAAAGCCTCGGTGTTCAAGTAGCCTGGCCTCCCTATTATTTGGGCTGGAAAAAAAAGGTGGGCATCACTATTACAGTCAAAGTACAAAATAAAAGTAAATAATGCAATAAACAAGGTGGGAATACTCTTGGCTTGAGAGACGCGGGTGATGGACAAAGGAATAAAGTCGGCCGATTTGATCGGGCCATGAACCTCGATGTAAGACATAATATGTGTCACAACAAGGGTTTCATCATATGAAAAAGTGCTTTTCCGAGAAGCGGAAAGATGTAGCAGTAAATTTATGATGATTCTGGCACCAGTACAAAAGGAAGGGTGTCTCGTCCGTATCAATGTCTAGGGTCTCAAGAAACCAGGGTATTTTCCCCACCTTGGCCCGAATCTTGAAGAAACTGGTTTTAAAACCCTTGAAAGAATTAGTAAAGACGGTAAAATGCTTCAGCAATTTCACATCCCCCCGGAGTGAGGTGTGACCTTTCTTAAGGGACTGACTCTTGCTGACACTAGACTCATGTACTGCAAAAAAATGAAAGAAAAGTTGTACGGTACACGCCAATTTCTTGGATTTGCAGAAATGCTCAAAAGTGATTGCGAAAGCCTAGCCATTAGGGTGTAGCTGAGTAAGGGCGAGATGAAGATGGTTGAGAAGATGCATTTGAAACTCGGAAAACGGGAAGCAGACACCAAGTCTGGTGACCACATCCCGGTACATGAAGAAGAAAGGAGGAGATGGCTCATCCTCCTTGGGCTGGGTACAAATTGACTCGGAAGGGGAAGGAAAAGCAAGGGTATAACCATTCCTGCCCTGGACAGGTAGATTTGCCAACTCGATAGCAGACAAGTTTGACCTGGCTTCTAAAACTCTGTCGACAACCCACAACTTCGGATAAAGAAGCGTGGCGTCTTAACCAGCCTTTTTAGCCGCAGTTTTGCTAGAGCGTTGGGAAGCAGTAGGAGCCATGCCTATAATAAAAGCAAACAAAAAGAATCATTAGAAAGACAACATTCTGGGGTCATAAAAGTAAAGGAAATGATAAACTAGGGGAAGACTGACTCCAATAAACAAGGGGGACATGTGGTAACTCTAAAGCTGATTATGCCGGCAGGAGGACAAAATGGAATGGGCTTCGGCCTTAAAACCCCTGAGAGAATGATCACTGGCCAGAAAGAGGCAGTTGTTACAAGTATTGATAATCGCTCAAGGCTGATGTCCCAGTCCAAGACGTAAAGGGTCTTGTGGAGGAATGGGAAATGTGTTCGAGATATCGCGAGCCTCAGGCTGAGTTGAACGTGGGTCATACGCATTAATCGGGCTAGGGTTTGAAGGGGGCACTTGGTGCCTTGTTTTATTATCACCACCCCTATAAGCCCGGGGCATGACTTCTCGTTTTTGTGCGGCAGTACGGTCGACCCCCCAAAGCCAATGTAGGGCGCCAGGGGGAAGTCTTAAGAAAAGTTCATACTCTTCTTGGGAAACAGGCTTCCTGTCAATGGTTAAGGAAGGAGGAAGGGCTTTATCCATGTAGTTCTAAAAATAAAAAAAAGATGTTGTAAATAAAAGCTCTAGATGGCTCAAATCAAGCAGTTAACAACTACAAAAGGTTAAGAAAAAACTTGCACTGCATCGGCCCTCACCACCATTTGACAAAGAAGGAAAACAGAAATTGAAGAAATATCTGTTAAAAAATAGGCAGACTCCAAATTCAAGCAAGATGGATCAGTTTGATGGTCGATTGTGTTTTCAACACATTTGAATTCAGAGAGGAATTTACTAATCGATCATCATTTCCATAAAAAATGAGCTAGACAAAGTAGATAGATAGTTCAGAGAATATGGAAAAGGGAAGAAGTAAATTCCTAAAAGCCAGGAGCAAAGACTTGAGATAGGAATAAATCAAAAGCATAAAGATAGAAATGAATTTGGCGAGATTTACCTGAAGATGCAAAAGGATGAAAGACATAGGATGAAGCATGGGTTACTGGAAAATGAGTAGAAGGCAAGAAGTTTGTGGAGAGTGCAGAAACTTTGGAAATAAAGTGGTCACAACTAAAACGAAAAGGGTATATGTAGGCGTAATCGTCGAAATGTGCGAATTTCAAAAGCCAAGGGCAAAAAGGCCAACAGATGCATAAAGTGATAATGACGCTAGGGAAATGAGGTACCATTTTAATGCGCCTCGGGACCGCAGGCGTCCAGGCGCGACGTTAGGGTTCCCAAGCAATGGGGAAGAGCCAGCTAGCACACAAGTAATGATGCCAGTGTAGTTACAACAAAAATCGAAGCACCACCTATGTAAGCTGCACGACCTACCTTGCCAGACCAACAGTCATCACAGAGCAGGGTTAACTTCACCTAAACCAAACTCGACAGCATGCCCATTAAATAGAGCCCGGTTAAGGAGAATAAAACTTGGCACAATAGAGTCATTTCGACGATGTCTCCAAAGCCTGGGATCCTACCAAAGGAGTTCCTGGATACCCCATCGCTCGAGACATTCTGGGATAGAAAAGGGTGTACACGCAGGATGAGCATCCGAGTTGAATCCTGTCAAGAGGGTCGCCTACTTCATCAATATGCACCCCGGCAGCTCGGATGCCCAAACTACCGGGCCGGGGGGCAACTGTTATGGCCCTATACATTGGGTCTGAAGGATCTAACAACCCAACATGAAAGCCCTGCGCGGAAGTTAGCTTGCTTACAGGTAAAACACTAATCCTCCACTAACCATGCCATTAATCCCGGACCGTATAGGTAGTGGAGCAAGCATGAGCAGGTAGTGGAGTAGGAATAGCAGAATGTGGGCACCATGAGCAATATACAGGGGTGTACGTGGCACAGCGATGCGACACACATCCTGAGAGGCAAACCCTAGAGGTAACCCTTATAAATAGTGAGGTTATCCATCAAGTATTCTCTCTAAAAATTCACTCTATTACATTTAGTCACACTGTGCATACACCCCACCCCTTTGTGGCCATCACCACCGTCGTGTATGCATAGTGATCTAAAATACATTCTGTGATATCTGCTTCTATAGGCATTACAGAGCTGTGTGAATCTACCGAGTATTAGCATCTGAATACTCGGTGGAACCTTATTGATCCAATATAAACAACCACTATCTCTTTAGAGTTAGACATCTGTGTTTTTTATACAAAACAAACTGTATCTCGAGATTTGTATTGTGGTAAAGTACTCCTAGCTTACCAATGATTTCATGAAAAATTATTCGCCCAATCGCCCTTATTTGTTATGCTTCCTAATATTAAATAAATAACCTAGCTAAAAACCTATTATTCATCTCAAAATATACTCCCTCAATACTTTTAAAGATGAGAACTTTTCAACTTTAAGAGCTAATACCAATTTAATATGACTAACTTTCGTTAATTTTAATAAGATAGTTAAGAGTGACCAATATTCAAAATAGAAGGAAGTAGATGCAAAAAATAATGTTTGGATAGACATAGAGTACTTCCCATTATGCTCAAATTTAGATTAGTAATTTGACCTACATATCATATGATTGTCACAACAAAAAACATATAAAATTATAGAAAGTATTATTTAGAACTCATTAACAAAAAATAACTCTTCAGTTTTATTCAATAACATTTTTTTTTTCGTAACCAAAAGTTTTGGAGAGGTTCGACATCAGTCCTCTACTAAGGCCAGGGCACGACCCTTGGCTCTTTGAACACTTACTAGGGACTTACGAGATCGCCTATCGAAGGAGTCCTAGCGATGGTAGCGGGGATCGAACACACATTCCTTTGGGACTTGACCAAATCCCTTACCATCTATGCCAACTTCCTTTGGCCAATAACATTATTTTTTATTACGGGTAATTGTGGTCTTTTTTGACAAGTTTTCAACTAGATGGATATCTTACCCCCGACACACACACACACAGCTTTTTGTTTCACTATAACTTAATCCAATCAATTTAAATTTTGAATATCATATAAAATGCATCCAAGAAAAAAAGACCCACCTTTTTCGTTGACATGAAATCATCATCATTCTTGTGTTACATGCATACACACACATATATAGTACATATATGAATGTATGTATGTGTGTGTGTGTGTGTACACACACACACATATAAAACGGGCCCTCAAACTAAAAAAAAATGACAAAAAACATCACATGACTACAAGGACCCTATCACTAACATTTTCCCTGATATTCTTTCAAAGGTAATAAACCCTAATTGTCTTTTTTCCATTCTAAACTTTGTCATCACATGATCATTCCCTCTCTTCCTCAGCTTTATCCAAAACACTTCTCGATGGCCAATTTGATGTTCTGTCACATATCAATCTTCACTATATCCATCATTATCTATCTCTCATTTCCTTCTATATCTTCTCACACAATAAATATCCAAAAAAATTATATGGGAGAAAGAGGAAAAAATAAAAAACCCTCCAAATCTATAAATCTTAATTCAAGGTCTCGAAGTGGCCCAATTACTTTGAGATTTCTTCGATATTACCTAAATGATCTTTTTTAAATTTTTAAAAATGAAAAAGGAAAATAACAACAGCAATTTAATAAGTAACAACTTTATCTTATCAAATGACAACAACTTAAAAGGCACTGACAACTAATTTTACAATTTTCTTTTTTACTAAATGTCGACGACAAAAACATATAGTAATAATTTACTTCATTGACGGAAATTAAGTCATTTTAAAAAAAATAATTCTAGAATATTCTCTAAAGACTTTACAGGAATTAAGCTATTTTAAAAGACCATTTTAGAATTATCATGGTTCATTGGTTCTGTTATTGAAGGTTTATCAGAGTTCATCTGGTTCTGCAGTTTCAACTGTATAAATTCATATGCTCAACCATGCCTTTCTTGATAGAATCTATCCAATTAATAATAGCCTTACATGCAGGTTCAAATGCAGGAATAATTGCGGTTCCAAAATATGATTTGAGTTCTTCCTGCAAGAAAGATTATTCATCTTAATTGAAGACTTGATAGAACACTTCATCCAACACTTTATACCTTTATGTTCCAACTAATACCACAAACTAGATACTGATTTAAAGTGTACTACTTTCAGTCGAATAGACCAAAATGTTTTGGTCTATTGGACTGAAAGTTATGGTCCCAATGGAGACTGATTTAAGGTGTTTAATTAAGTGTTTTAAACTGGTACCTAAACTTTCAGGATTGTTAATCAAGCTCTGGTACCATAGCATAATTAGATACTTCGAAGATCTGATAGTGGCTATGATACCATAACTTCAAACTCTGATAGGTGAAACCGGCTTTGATAGCTATGATACTTACCATAAATTTGCTCAAATGGAGGAATCTAGTAATTGTACGTCATCGTTGAAAAAGATGTTTTCTTTTAAAAATTATGCATTTAATAAGAATAAGTTCTTGAAATAAAAGAAATTTTTTTAAGAAAACATTAATATTAATGTATCCTAATTTTCTTTAGGCATTTAAAAATTATTATCTTCGGCCACATAAAATAGGATTTGATACTGACTTCATACAACAACTTTAAGCTTTGAAATGTTACACCATAACTGGAAACTTCCATGATTTGATACCAGTTTTAATACCATAATTAACTTCAAGCACTGACATATTATACCATAACTTAAAAAATTCTAGGATTTGATAGCTGTAGCATGACTGGAAAATTCTAGGATCTGATACCATATATGCTAATGCCTTTACCAGTTGAGGGGTTTTGACCTTCCAATCTTTATTTACATGATTATTGTACAGTAATGCTCTGGTATCTGTCATACTTTTTTTTTTTAATTTTATAAGAATACTTTTTTTTTTAATTTATATAGCTGTTTTGGCTTTTCTTTTTCCTCCGCCTAATTTATATTTTTTGATCCCTTGGTATGTATAATATATATGTTTTACAGCATGTGATCGATGCATGCATCATATCTCACCAGAAATATCTTATTTATGGCCCCAAGAAAAATAATTAACTGCACTAACTGATCTTCTCTTTACGTGATTTATCTTTGAATTTGGTGCTGTGGCTTTTCATGCCAATAATAATTAGTGCCAGTGAGAAAGTAGTGTTTCTTCCATTGTCGCTTCTATTAATCCATGCATGTAAAAATATATTCATCTCCAAGATAACAGTAAAAACAAAAGCAGCAACAAAGCTTAGTAAAGGCGATAAAAACATATTACCCCTGCAAAATGAACTACGTACAATATAATCCCCAATTATTGTGTGCGTGACTGTGTGGTCCCCTTCATTCATATATATATATCTTTATATCTATCTATCTATCTGTTTGGTCTTCACATGTACAAGATGCTTTTAAATAGTGTTATTCACATCAGTACGTAAGACAAGAATGTAGTTTTGTGGGCAAGTGATGATATGAACCCTATAAATGTCTGAACGTACAGTAAATATAGAAAATGGCGAGGGACCACTATGACAAAAGTTTCCAATGGTTTAGGCAAAACAGGAAGTTCAAGCATTATATATATGGGATGGGAAAACGAATGTGCGAGATGAACTGGAGAATCTGTTAGAATTAGAATAGTCCAAATGCTAGGTACAAGTTTGAATTGAAAATAGCACAACATCACAGACTAAAGAAAAGGCTAGTTTTTACAAGACAAAAAGTTTTAAGGAATGTTTGAGTTTAACTTTATGGGAGAAAAGAATAAACATTAATAACGTTCTTTGCTTGATTTGTTTAGGAAATGATATTATGATTTTGAGTATGGATCATTTGAAGTGAGATTTCCTGAAGTTTCCTAAAATAAGCAACAAATATTACTCCGGTCCTACATATATAGGAATTTGATAATTAATTTATATATATTAGAGAAATTAGTTAAGCTAGTTATCATAATAATTATGTATTAGTTTTGCTAAAATACCCTATTTTATTATTTCCCCATATGGGAGTCACATTTAATGTATGCAGTTAATAGCTTGGGAAGAAATTTATAAATTTGGAAGGCAATGTGAATTAATATTTTATATTTAGAATTAAAGCAAACTTATCTACTAGTTCTTATATTTATGGCTTAATGGAGCTATATTTCATATTAGCTTTCTTTGATATATGTAGTATATCTTGGTCCACAATGTTGCTAAAAGAATCAAAATATCTTGGTCCTCCACTATTATATTGAGAAAAGAATTGAAAGAACAATTCACTTATAGTTAAAAAAAAAAAAAAGGACAGACACTAACAATACACTAACATTGTAAAGTTTTAAACGTGCAATCTCATACTAATAGTGGAATCTTTCATGCTATTAAGTTACAAAGTCATTAGCTATATGATTAGTATTTTAAAGGGTCATTTTGCATGATGTTGTTTCATCTTGTAGTATGCCTTGTTTCATTGTGGATTCAATCAATTTTGGTGAAGTGATGGTGCTTTGCACAGTCAAGATTTAATACTTCTCCATTTCTTAAATGTAAAGGCTACTTAACTAACTTGTGTAAACTAAGAAAGGTAGATAAATTATTTAATTATCATAAATATGACAATTGTATAATATTGGATTATATTCTAGTTTATAATAAATTAGTTTGGGGGAATGATAAAATATTAGAGATAAGATGGATAGAATTATTTAGAATAAATACGAGCCTCCTAACTAGCTCCTAAAATTAGGACTGGAGGATAATAATTTTATTTTTATATTTTTAATACATTTTTTATTTTAATATATACAGAATTCTTTTGATGAATAATACAGAATTAAAAATAAGGGAAAATTGACATGGAGGCCCAATTTACCAAGATATTTTCAGAAAAGGCCCTCCACACTTTCCCATACCAGGGCCTTTTTTGGTATTAACTTCCAAGGCAAATTACCAAAAACTCCCTGAATAAACTGACAAGAGAACTTAAATCTCACTCCCCTCTAACTCTCGTTACTCGTCTCTGCTCTCCGACATCCTCGAAAAAACCTGCTCCATCGTCCAAAGTCTCACCGTGAAAAGCGTATCCACATTGTCTAAAGTGTCGCCGTGAAAAGCGTCATCGTCCAAAGTCTCGCCGTCTCGTATCCACATTGTCCAAATCTTCAAAAGGTAAACATTATAGTGATTAGGTTTTTCGTTCTTGGCCCAAATCTCTGAAATGCTTTCCTTTTCTTTGATTTTCGATTTGTAGCTGTCCCATTTTATTCACTGTATTTCTTGACTGTAGTTTCCTGGCTTATCATTTTTTCCTTGTTCCTTTGTTTTCATGGAGCGTAGATTGCCGAAGGAGGAAAAACGGCTTTTTGTTCTTCTATCTCTCCAGGTACGTTAGATTTCTCTTAATTTCTGATTTTAATGTTTTTTTAACATTAATCCGAAAGCATTTCAATTTCAGATAATAGACCCAATTTCTCTTCATTGCTCGAGCTTCCATTTTCAAATATGTTACTGCCTCTGCGTTTTTCCCCAATGTGAGATTTGGATTTTCTCTCTGCTTCTAGTGGCTCTCGCTTTTACTCCGGTCATTATTCATTGTCCCACTGTTTAGCACTCATTATCCGCTTAATAATTTGCTCTGGTCCTTTTTGTTTCTTCTGTGACTCTATTGCCATTATTTATATTCCGAGCTGATTCGATGCCTGTTTCTGAATTGAATTTTTGTTTCTTTGGGTGCACACTTTTTGCCGATGATATAATCCTTCAATTCCATGAACCTATTATGGACTTTTCTACACTCTTCCGGGGAAATAAAAAACGGCATTTCCTCCTTGTATAAAGCTATTTTAGGGGACCCGATTTCATTTTGCTGCTGGCCTCTTGAATCTAATTTATTCTGATCTTCGATTTCCCAAACGTGATATATGTTGCATCTTGATATGACGACTCTTAATTATATTTGTATGTACATGCTATATCGGGTTTTGTGATATCCTGTTTTGTTTGTTCTGCACTCAATTGTGTACTTAATGATTTGTTGGAGCCACTGTTCCCTTCTTGACTAATCAATTCAATACAGTGGATTGAAAAATATAAAATATTGAAGCTCCTGTTAGAATGTAAGAAAAACGAGATTTTTCATTTGTTCTTGTATCCATATGATAATCTGGACAGAACGATATTGTTTTATGCCAAACTCGTGGCGTTTGAGTAAACGTCGTGCTTGATTTATTTCTTTTCTTTCCTTCAGAAGCTATATCTGGGGTGCAATCTGATGCTGCATCTTGTTTAAAATGTATTTACATGATACTTTTGAATGTATTAGTTTGAAACCTACTGATAATGCCATAGTTTAGACATTATTTTGATGATTTCTGGTCTTTACGGCTCTTTGGTAGGAAGGGTTTCACGGCACTTTTTTTCTTGCCTTCATGAATCTCATGATGGATATTATGAGAATAGTAGCATCAGTATGTTCCAGCATTAGGTAAATGTCATCATGTCATCATGGTTCCAAGAAGATGGCAACTGCTTTTTAAGTTTCATGGTTTTGGCTGATAAGACTGTAGCAAGAAGTTATATTTTGAAAAGAATTTCTGTTGATGATGAATGGGGCTATTGAATCTTGTACATTATATTACAGGTGGGGGATTGCTTTTATTTTGGTCAAAATGGGTTTGTTTTCTTCTTATTCACCCACTTTTTTTTGTTAATCTTGCCTTCTTGCCTTGTAAGCAAGACTTGTCACATAAATTAGCAAGTTGCGGGAATGAGGATTATGCCCTTCATCAGTGATTAACTTCTTCATTATAAACAGGGTTATGAGGTCTGTGATTTTCTTTGAACCGTCTACAGAAAAATGGCTAAGATTAATTGTTTGATCTGCTCTGTGTTATTTCACATTCTATTGAGCTCTGTTTTAACCCGATCAGCACCAGAAAGTGCTATTCATGAAGATTTCTGACTCTAATGGTGTTGTACCTTCCGAGCACTATGTTGGGTACATTATATGGCTTTCTTCTTATATTCACATTTCTGTGGCAGCTGCTCATTGTTGATTTTTTTCATTGAATGAATTATGTTTTTTACTTTTTTCCCTTTTAAAAAGTTGGTGCTTATTTTCTGGTTTGATTGTTGGGACTCTTCATAAAGATTACTTGCCCTTCTGCCTCTAGCTCTTGATTGCACAAATTTCTTCTTTTGGTTTTCTCCACCTCTACAATGCCTTACTGTCAGAGTTGCAACAAAAAGGCTGATTTTTCCTCCTTTAAATTAGTTTCGTACTTATTTTATGATTGGAATGTGGTTTTCATTGATAAGGACTGTTTCTTTATTGAATTAATAAAAGAAGTCATGACTTGTGTCTTTAGCTTTTGGGTACATTAAATCCTTTCTGCTGCTATTCATTGTCCCACTGTTTAGCATTCATTATCCGCTTAATAATTTGCTCTGGTCCTTTTTGTTTCTTCTGTGACTCGATTGCCATTATATAAATTCCAAGCTCATTCGGTGCCTATTTCTGAATTGAATTTTTGTTTCTTTGGGCGCACACTTTTCTTCTGTTTCTGATTCGAGCTGATTCAAGCTGATTCTGAGCTGATTCATTATCTTGCCTTCTTGCCTGTTTCTGAATTGAATTTGCTCTGGTCCTTTTTGTTTCTCCTTAAGGAGGGAGGGGGATCTGGAATATATCTGTACTATGCTTTTGAGAATTAGCAATCAATTGAGAGATGCTCATGTCCAGATATATTGACAATTTTCATTCCTTTTCCCTCGTCTTTTTGGCCCCATTGTTGTAATTAAATGCATGTTATCTATTTCCCTCAACATCAGAATCATTAGTTTTGTTGACTTCTGAATACACTGCTGAATGTTTTGGCTGCAAGTCGTTAGCTTAACTGAATTACTTGCTGAAGAAACAACGTACTGTAGTACTTACAATGTCATTAGCTGAAACACTGATTATTGTTTTCATATTGCAGTGTTGATATGAGTAGTTCAAAGAGGGCTGTTAGGTTTTCTGGGTACAACTTGTTCACTGAAGAGTTCTTCAAGCGACCCGACCAAAAACAAAAGTTGAAGGGGAAGGGAAAGAAAGGTGAAGGAGGTCAAAAAACCTATCAAGACTTAGGTGTAGAACTAAGAACAGTGTGGAAGGGTTTAAGTGCCGATCAAAAAGCTGAATACAAGAGGAGGGCCCAACTACTAAGAGGCCCCGCCAAGGCCCAAGTGGACAAATACACCGCGCCATTCCTAACAAGATGCGCACCCAACACTTTCATGCAAGTGGCTGAGCAGTTAAAGGACAAACCTGAAGCCATGGCAAGGCTTCAAAGGATAGGGTTTGATAGGTTACTTGAAATAAGCTGCAGAAAGATCAATCGGTCCCTATGCGCTTAGTATATGAAATGTTTTGACCCCCCTACAAAGGAAGTCTGCATTCGAGGGGAGACCCGACCTTTAAGGGCCGAAGATGTCCATCAACTTTTGGGTCTACCTTTGGGGGGGCGGGAGATCAAAGTTACCGTGAGCGACCAAAATCCTATTTTAAAGGACTTTAGGACTGTATACAAGAAAGTGAATTATAAAATAATCGGTGACATGTTGTTAGGAACCATTGATGACAACTTTGAGTCTCTGTTTGTCCTATTCACCCTTGGTACCCTCTTGGCACCAAGTGCATCCGTCTATGTTAGTGGCCGTATGCTGAAGTTGATGACGGTCACTAAGGATGCACTTAGCCAATTCAATTGGTGCTCCTTCGTCCTTCATGAACTTGTCGATGAGATCGCTGATTTCAAGGACAACTCCCATAAGTCCAAAGGCAAAAAGAGCAAAACTGTTGGAGGATGTGTATACTTCCTCATGGTAAGTTGTGTCTACTTGAATTTGTATTTAAACATTATACATCAGCTGTTGGGTGTTGTTATTAATGGTTTGAAATTGTTTTTTCTTTTTCAGCTGTTTTGTTTGCAGAATTTTCCTTTGGCTGACGCCATAGCCCCTACACCCAATTCAGCCATGGCTTATTGGACGGATGACATCGTTAAGAGCAGACTGGTGCTCGAGAAACAAAGCCAAAAAGGCCTTCTGGTTGGTCACTCTCGTTCTCAGCGACCAGGCACCGACTCACAACCATCGGTCTCCGCGTCAGCATCGTTTGATCCTAAAACGATGCTCACTCACTCGGTAATGTGTGATTACAAATATTCATGACAATTACATATTGTTAATATAACGTTATTTATGTAAGTATACCTTTTGTTGATGTGTTTGATGGTACAATACTATAGTGAACTGTGATGGTATCCTGTTCTAATCGTTTTTAATTTTTTTCCTAAATCGTATTGGGTGAAACACTTGTAATGTGTGCTCTTTTTTCTTTATGTTGACTGAATTAGGTATTTATCTAGTTATTCACTATCCATCTATATTGTCATTCGACCATTCATGACAATTATTATTGCTGAATTACTCCTTTAAATTTCAAAAATTTTACCATTATGCCATTTTAATATGAATGCTGATGTTGTGATTGAGGACTATTTGAGGACTGCTTTTTGAGGGTTGCTGATGTTGTCGTCATTCATCATTTAACAACACATTTTTTGCTTTCCAGGAAGTTCGCAGGACCTATTATAGGCTTGTCTCTATGGTGGGGAAAGAGATGTTAGCCCTTCAAGAAAGACTAACATCGGGTAGTAATAAAAATGAAGGGCCATAACAAGGAGCTGACAAAGACGATGACGAAGATGATGAATCCCCCCACAACAATCCTACAACTTCCGGGGACTCTGAGCAACACGATGATAAAGATAAAGATGGGTCTGAAAAAGACGATGACCAAGAGAAATCTGATGACTCGGAGGCTGAAGATATTCAAGACACTGATGGTGACGACCACCACCAACAATCAAGTGCTATTGTCGAAGCACCTCTTAACATCGACCCAATTTTCATTGAAATCGTGGAATCACAAGTGCCTGAAACTGAACCCCAAGAGGGGGATGGTAGTGACGTACAAATAAGAAGATCCAAGCGAGCGATTTCACGTAGCAGCGTGTTAAAATCCCCTTGGATTGATCCTAACCGAAAGTCCAAGGGCAAGAGGCACTATGATGAGAAGGACCAGCTCTATGAGTTGTGTACCAGAACCAGTTCAGCAACGACAGAGGAGCTTAATGAGTAAGTGTATCTAATACTGTGCACATGGATTTAAAATTACGCTTGGAAAAATGCATGCCATTATTAACAACGTCATTTGTTGGCATTTAGGGATTTTATTGACATGCACGGTTTCTACATGAAAAGGAAAGAGCTGGCTTGTCTCAAACCACGTGCCTGGATCAATGATACGGTATGGACAGTGCAATTCTTGTTTGCGATCCCTGTGTAGTTATTAGTAGGGGTTCTGTTTGTTTCTATTGTTGCTGGATTGTTAAATATTTTATAAAAGAATTCCGGGAAACTAATGTTAAAAAGTAAACTTCTCCCGTCACTCATTCCTTGTTACCCTTAGATCTAGGATCACGTTGGCAGGATCATATGCTAAGTTTTTGTATTTATCTTTTCGTTTTTGTAATTCAGGTACTTATGCTGAGATATATCATTCAATTGAGCTTGTAGTTTTTATGAACGTGTAAAGTCTAGTTTGTTAGGATTTGTTTTCTATCAGTAATTAATTGTCCATTCAACTAGATGGGCGTATTCTCAAGATGTTGATTCAAGTTTTTGTGTCTTGGTTATCTTTGTGCATGATCATTGTAGTTAATTGTGTTATTTACTCTCTCTGTTATATATTGATTTCATTAAACTAAGTGATAGCATACAAGATATAAGAGCAGAATAACTATACTCAGATGCTTACTGATTTCAGAAAGTATCTTGCAATTCTTATTATAATACTATAATCAAAGCAACATAGATTCGAGGTTCTTTTTGGAAATCAATTATGATTAATGCTCAAAGTGAATCCTTGGTTTTAAATTTCCTTTTAGGTATGAAGATGAGATTGTAATCTATTCTCCTTTTCTTCTTTCTTTCTTCTTTACTAATTTTCCAGTGTCAGATCAAATGGATAAGTCTTGATCCTTGATCAGATGAGAAAGATTCACGATACATGTGTGGTTGAGGTACCATTGCATGATGTGGTCGACAAAGACTATGGCTGCCCTTTTCTTTTTACCATTGTTTCTAGTGTTACATCTTTGGTATGCTTGCTCTTTTCGAATAATTGTGTCTGGCCTCAATGTTCAGTCTATTGTAAAATGCTTAAAAAACAGTTATCCACAATGTTTAAGGGGACTTATTCTCACCTTGCAGAAGGAAAAAGTCTGTGCGACAACAATTCAGTGATATGAAACATAAATCTCCAATGTTGCTCTTTTTAACATTTATGATGATGAATAATTTAAATTTTTATTACTTTTACTTGTTTTTGTGATAAATCCATTTGTGCATTTCAGTTGATGAGTATGGTTGCACGGACATTGGTTGCTGATCAGCGAAATGACGGAGGGGTTGTCACTCGGCACATATTTAGCCCGTATTTCATGCAGAAGATCATCCGCTCTCCAAGGAAATGGTCAGTGGAAGACAATGCAGCGGAGATCTTGCCAGAGCTTATTGGGTATAACATCGGCGATTGTCGCTTCATATTTGGGCCGACGCTCTGGCTGAACCACTAGTTCTGTTATGCCCTAGATACGACAACGATGACCTTCTTCACGCTAGATTCGTTGGTAGAAACCCACACATATATGTGCATTCAGAGGGAACTTAAAGAAGGAAAGAAAGTGGCAACCAAGTCCAAAAAAAAAGGTAAACAAACCAGCCTCATTTGATGCCAAGGGAAAGATGGCAAATGAAGTGGTAATCTGAAGCGAATTTAAATATGTGGTTACGTTAAAAATGCTTGCCATAATTAATATCTAATTGCCTGAACTTTGATTTCAACGAAAGTGCTTCATGGACATTTTACGAAGGGTGAAGCCTCAATTGTTTGAAAACGAGGGCAGAATTCTGGAGGGGGTGACATGGGCTAAAGTCCATGTCCAAAGTGACGTGTAAGTGTCTATTAAGTTGTTTATAATTCATAAGTATCGTGTTAAAGTTACATGAAGCGTGTTTTTAACATCTTTATATATTTATTGTTTGCAGGGACTCGTGTGGTGTTCATGTCCTTTCTTGGCTCCAGTCATGGGACGGCACAGAGAAAGAGGATGGCTACACAATGCCTTCATATCAAATGGATGATCTGAGAGAAATTAAGATTGGCATGTTGTGGTGGTTGGTAAACCACCCAAACAACCTACATCGAGCCAAGGTGCTGTCATTGATCCAGGAAGCTCAAGCGCGGAAAATTAGTCGATAGTCTATGTCTGACTTGTTTAAATTTTGTATCTGAATTTCTGAATTTTGTTGGCTTGTTGTTAGATTAGATTACAGAACTTGTACAAAACACTTGAGTTCATTGTTAGGAGCTAGTTTTGTAAATGTACTGATGTAGTCAATTATGTTGACTTGACATTTTAATATGAATGACAACCACAGTTGGTTCCAACAGATATTTCTCTATTGGTTGTGTATGTATGAGCAGAAACAAAGGAATATGATCAGGTACCCGTTTGTGAAAACCATCACCCCCTTTTAGCAACACCATCAGTGACCTTTAGCAACACCATCAGTCAAATTTAGCAACACCATCAGTCCAATTTAGCAACAACATCAGTCACCTTTAGCAACACCATCAGTCACCTTTAGCAACACCGTCAGTCCAAATTAGCAACACCGTCAGTCCAAATTAGCAACACCATCAGCACAATTTAGCAACACCATCAGTCACCCTTAGCAACACCGTCAGTCCAATTTAGCAACACCATCAGTCCAATTTAGCAACACCATCAGTAACCTTTAGCAACACTATCAATCACCCTTAGCAACACCATCAGTCACCCTTAGCAACACCGTCAGTCCAAATTGGCAACACCATCAGCACAATTTAGCAACACCATCAGCCCTCTTTAGCAACACCATCAGTACAACTTAGTAACACCATCAGCCCAATTTGGCAACACCATCAGTCACCCTTAGCAACACCATCAGTCCAATTTAGCAACACCAGCAGTCCAACTTAGCAACACCATCAGCCCAATTAATAATTACATAAGCCTCTTTGACAAAAAATATCAGCATCAAATGACAAGTTCAGAAAAATATGACAGCAGCACCATCACTTTTAACAACAACATCAGCACTCTTTAACAACACAATCAGTCGATTTAGCAACACTATCAGGCCCCCGTTAACAACACTATCACCACAACTAACAACAAAATCATCCACCCATTAACAAGTACATAGGACCTTTTAACATCAGTAACACTAAAAAATAACACTTACATCAGCACACTTTGACAGCAACTAAGGCAAACAATAACAATCAGTTGTCACCATGTGTAACAATATTAATAAGTGTACATAAATGAAACCTGGATACAATTGTGGCAATTGTGTGTTATATCCAACTTTCATTTACATCAAAAAATATGCGAATAAAATAGGGATTACAACTTGACCCATCACCTCCAAAAAATAACATGGTGGGGATTTCTATCTATGGCCATTTACAACAAAAGAGTGTGACACGCAATGCCCAAAAAATAAACAACATTAGGAAACGACATTCATCAACTTGGGTTTGGATTCTTAAGTCCTGATGGTGTGTCCTGCCTCATGGCATCTACGACAATGATAAACCTTCTTGTTTTGGAATTGAGACTCACGCTTTTTTCTTTTAGGTCTACCTGGAGGCCTTGTCGTGATTGGAGGATCCAAGGTCTCTGTGAGCATTTCTGTGACTGTTGGAGCATCAGCCCGTGGACAATCATGTGTTGCCACGGGCCTCATGCTATGTTCATAAATTTTCTCTTGTGCTAAAACTCTAAAGCAATCATCTACAAGTGAGTATATACTACCATTGAGAACCTTGATTGCCGCACATGCATGTGGACAAGGCAGTCCACTCATTTGCCATTCCAAACACGAGCACTTTTTTCCAGCAAGATCTACATTAACATGAATGATGGCATCGCCGCATCTAGTTTCAACCGAAAACTGGTAGTCCCCGTAATATGCAGCATGCATATTTTCAGCAAGGGAAACTTACTGCATCAGTTTTTTCTCAACATTAGGTCCAATGCCATGTTTCCAATCAACTAAAGCCATCTTGCTTGCTAGCAACTTCGAAGCCAACTTCTCCCTATGCTCATGTATCAAAACTGTCACGGTATGCCTTCTCTCTTTCAACATCCATGCGTTAAAGGACTCGGCAAGGTTGGTGGTTATGTTATCCCACCTTTGGAAAGGAAACTTGCTAAGAGCCCATCGATCAATGTCCCCATGAGTTTGAAGCCATTGTGCCAAATGTGGGTTGGACATTTGTAATTTTCCCATTGCAACAATGAAGTCTTCATGCAGCCTCGCATATGCAATTCCATCAAGGAGATGCAATGCGGTATCCTTAGAATTCCGAGACGTTCGTGTGACCCCTCTATTTATTTTAAGGAACGCCGCACTATAATTTTCCTTCAAATGCCTATAACAAAATGCATGTCGCTCGGTGCCAAATACATCATTTACAGCACCAATGATGGAATTATTCCGGTTAGAAACAATTGTTATCACCAGTGGTCTTGTAATGTCTTTTACTTGGTTTAGGAACCAAGCCCAATCATCATATGTCTCACCGCTCACAATGGCATACGCTAAGGGAAACATGTCATTGTCTGCATCATAAGCACAAGTTGACAATAATGTTCCTTTATAAGGGCCACTAAGATGGCATCCGTCTATGTAAAGTATTGGACGACAACCGTGTACGAAACCTTTAATTGAGCACCCATATGCAATGAATAGCCGTTGGAATCTATTATCAGGTGACCCTTCCCATGTTGCGACAGTGTCTGGATCACTCTCTACCAGTTTGCGGCACATCCAAGGAATAACCCGGTAAGAGTCTTGTACTCGACCATGCAATTGCATCACCGCTCTTTCTTTCGCCCTATAAGCTTGATGATAGTTGAGCCAAACCCCATACTCTCTATATAAGTCAGTTCGGATTTCATGGGGTGTCTTCTCAATATTACATCTCAAACCATCCAACACAATCGATGATGTTAGGGTACACTTAGGTGGATGAGATACAATAAGGCTATCTTGTGCATGGTGTATGTGTTCACCTCTAAATGTCCTGATGATTAGAAACTCGGTCTCTTGATGTTCTCCTCCAGCTGAATATGCACCAAGGTACCAAGGACAACCATCAACCTTGCACTTCACTATTATCTTTTGTGGCTTGTTCTTCACAAATTTGTAGGCAAAGTTGTGTGCAATGCTATATTTGTATAGCATCTCACGGAGGGTCACAGCATTTGCAATAATCTGTCTTGCTCCCATGATCAAATCTTTCCATTTACCATGATTCATTTCAGGCCTCGTTAATGGCACGGTTTGAGAAGAACACGGTAATGAGGGCAACTCTTGTGTTTCATTGAATATTTTAGGGGGCGATATGGCCAACCCGGCTGAACCTCCATAAACGTCATAACTCCTGTGACAAACAACAAGTATTAGTGCTTGTAATGACAATGTGTTTAGACTTTATTTGCAACTTACATATGAAAAAATTGCATTTCTTAACACATCAAAACTTACACTTCTTCTTCTTCCGCCCGTGCAAGTCTATTGTCATTATTCCCAATTTCTTCAACATAGACATGACCGTATTTGTCATTATATTGTATCAAGTGATCCACCCCTTCATCATCCACAAGATCAATAAATGTCGATGTATCCATGCTAACTTTGAATCTCACGCAAATTTGATTACTTTCTTTCCCAATTAAAGATGATATTGTTCTTTGCAACTCTTCATATGTGGTCCCTTCCTTTATGCATCTTGTTCTTACCGTTCCTCCAACATAATCACTTGCATCTTGTACAAACTTCCCCCCCATGTGAAAGAAACATAATATATTCTTCCCTGAACTACTAGCCATCTGTAATTACAATATGCAACAGAGTTAGTATTAGCAACTTCAACAGTCGAATTAACAACTAAAACCGAAGGAATTAACAACTTCAACTGTAGGTTTTACCAACTATCCCGTATAAGTATTTTTACATTCAAACATTCCCACTAACAGACCTCACTCTGTTTCAATGCCCAAAAAACAAAGCAACCTTGATCCCCTACCACGTTTTCAAATTCACCTCATATTAACAAGTTAAACAGCCATATTAACAACAAAAACAGATGGTATTAACAACTTCCACTGTAGGTTTTAACAACTATCAAAATTCAGCATTTTTCAATCTTCATTCCTTGATCACTTTCACCCATTCCCACTCAAATACATAAATTTTCCTCTGTTTCTGTGACAAAAAACAGAGCAACATTTTATGGACCCCACCCTAGAGAGATTAAAAAAGAGGAAGGATGGTGATTAAGCTATCTTGATGAAAAACTTAGCATTTCTTGTCTATATTCTACCAGATAATTACATAAATGAGCTCAAACTCCTACCTTTCATTAACCCAAACTTTCGACTGAAAAAATGTTGATGAACAGCAATAACCACCAAGAAGAGGCAACAATATACAACCAGGATAAGCTACTTTCAGTCCATGAGATGAAAATACTGAACGACAATGGTCAAACGAAGCAAGACGAAGGAGATAGACGAACGATCATGGCAGCAGATAAACATTCAGAAAGCTGTCGTTTTTTTTTCTTCATTTCAGCGCCAAAAACAATCTTCATTTCCTTTTTTAACACAAGGGGGCGTTTTGGTAATTTTCCTTGGAAGTTAATACCAGAAAAGGCCCCAGGGCCTTTTCTGGTATGGGAAAGTGTGGAGGGCCTTTTCTGAAAATATCTTGGTAAATTGGGCCTCCATGTCAATTTTCCCTAAAAATAAAGATGATTTTTTTTTTTTTTTTTGATGATGTTAACCCATATATATGCCTTTCGAGTAAGGCCATCGTTGAAAGACCCAATAAGGGACAACAAAAGCGTAGGCATCTAAATGGGTTTCTATTAAATATTAGGCCCATTAAATACAAGCGCAGCATCTGAATGGGCTTCAACTAAATTTCGGGCCCAATCCGATGAGCCTCCACATGCTTCGTCCGGGAAAAGGAAACATTTTTCTTCATTTCAGCGCCAAAACAATCTTCATTTCCTTTTTTAACACAAGGGGGCGTTTTGGTAATTTTCCTTGGAAGTTAATACCAGATGGTATGGGAAAGTGTGGAGGGCCTTTTCTGAAAATATCTTGGTAAATTGGGCCTCCATGTCAATTTTCCCTAAAAATAAAGATGATTTTTTTTTTTTTTTGATGATGTTAACCCATATATATGCCTTTCGAGTAAGGCCATCGTTGAAAGACCCAATAAGGGACAACAAAAGCGTAGGCATCTAAATGGGTTTCTATTAAATATTAGGCCCATTAAATACAAGCGCAGCATCTGAATGGGCTTCAACTAAATTTCGGGCCCAATCCGATGAGCCTCCACATGCTTCATCCGGGAAAAGGAAACCATGAAAAATAAACAAGTGTTGAGAGTGGGATTTGAACCCACGCCCTTTCGGACCAAAACCTTAATCTGGCGCCTTAGACCAACTCGGCCATCTCAACTGTGTTATTATATGGGCTCATTTATAATTAATAGAAACAAAAGATAGGCCTAATAAATTCAGCTAACAGAATATGATTAAAATTTAATCCTTTAACACGGTACTTTTATAATTTGAAAGAGAAGTTGTTCATGTTGAAAGTTTAGCTTGGATGACATTTTTATTAGGTTTTATTTTGAATTTTATATTTTTAAATTTTAGATAAAAGATTAATATGTCAGTATTTAATGGCAAAGTCACCATTTACATTCGTTTAGCCAAAATTTTTCATTAATGATATTAAATTTTAGAGATTAAAGATGAAAACTTCATAAATTTAAGAGACTATATTAAAAATTTATGTAAATTTAGATGACTAAATACATCATTTACCGAAAAATTCAACTAAAACAACACATTTAAGTTTTTATTTATTTATTTTTTATAATAGGAGCATTTTTGGAGATTTCATATTCTTATTTTCCTTTCTTCCCCCCTTTTATATCAACCAACCATTTTTCCTCATTAAAAATTTCCCTTTTTTATATCTTTTGACACCAATGTTGCTTATTCTGGGCACTAAGGGGACAAATTTCGATCACAAAAGCACATTTGAACAAATGACTGGTCTTTCACTTTTGACCCTAATATACTGATCAGTATAAGCGTCAATGATTATAAAATAAATACTCCCTCCTTTTCTAATCATAGCACATACATATTTGGAGAGTTGACATATAAAAATTATTTTTTATATTTGTTATTTTTTCCCCCTTAATTTATCCTTATTGATGCTTCATCTACAATAATTAAGAAAAAAAAAATAAAGGAATTAAGAGATGACTAAATTATTTTAGAAAATACCCCCTAGATCCTAATTATAAGACATAATTGACTTTTTTGGAGAAATTAAGGAAGTTAATTAAATTACTTTAAAGTATTTTCATTTTTATTTTTTTCTTCAAACTAATTAGTTTAACTAATAAACTAATATATAATCTAAGAATACATAACATATGAAATGATTAAGTAACTTATTCAGCTTCCTTGATCCCTCCAAAAAAAGTCAACTTTGTCTTATAATAGAATTGGAGGTAGTAAATATTATATCGACTAATTTAAGTAATTTCATATTTAAGAAGTTAGGATTTGTAATTTACAATGTATGAGATAGTAACATCAATGTCTCTATCCCTCTGTTAATCCAAACACTATCAATTTAATGCTCAATCATACAAGTTTGAAGGTGTTTGAACATTCTGGCATCCTCTTTCGAATCCTAAGATGGTTATGGGAAAAAAAAAACCAAAATTCTTTTACTTTCTGCCATATTCATTATGAGTCACAGCAATTACAAAATCATCTCTCTTTTGACTTCACAGGAACGCCTTTATACATTTGAACACGTTCCTTCATAGCATCTCTCCTAGGCCTGGCAATCTTGTTGTTAGGGTCAAATAAAAGGACTTCTTCAAACGCCTTTAGGGCAGACTTATATTCCTTTTTCTTCTCATAGGCATCACCCAGATTGTTCCATGCTGTGACATAACCAGGTTGAAGCTTTACTGCCTTCTCAAACTGAGCAATTCCCTTGTCAATCTTCCCGTCACGAACATAGCTCACACCAAGAGCATTGTAAACCTAAATTGGTAATGTAAAGATCATTAGCAAAGTAAATGATTCACAGGTCATTTCCAAATAGGTCAATCTAACGCAAATGACATAGGGCAGACTCAAAGGTCCAAGATAGAACTGTCTGCTAATATTTGTATTATGTACATCACTGGTGCAGAAAATGGTGCTCATTTCTTCGGGATCTCTAATGAGAACTATGCATATACTGATTTGGAGATGTTTCTCTCCTTGGACAATTCATAGGTTTCAAATAGGATGGGAAAGGCAATTCAATCTTTTCTGTGATCTATGACATTTGGTTGTCTTTAGAACATTATGGGATATAATAGCCAGTATGTTCTCTATTTGGTGCTTGGTTCATGGCCTTTCCTAAGGAGACAAGGGATTGGGCAGTTTGTTGCATCCTTGAAATTCAATTTGTTATATTATTTTCTGTTCTTGCTTCAGTTCTTGTACGTTAAATTTTATCTTATGCAGGCACTTCATTATCCTCTAATGTATTTTCTCTTGTTTTTTCCGAAAAACCAACGATGGTAGAAATGTGTATAGATAGAACTGAACTGCATGCCTGCAGAGGATATAAATGTTTTATTTATAATGAGAATTTTTGAATTTTTCCTTCAAAGGCCTTAAGATGAGTTCCTCATAAAACATACAACTAAGTAATATTAAATGAAGTCACTGTATAGAGGACTACTACGTTTCATATGGGCAGGATTATGCTCAATTCTCCATGTACTGAAGAAAACTTCTACCTCAGCAGGTCCAAGATTAGTATTTTGTGTAAATTTTATAGGCGATATTCAACAAGTTTTCCATTCATTTAGTAAGACCAATTAGTACCTTTATGTCTTAACATAAATTAGAGATAGGTCTACTTCATCAAACCTGGGCAAGATCCTGATCATCTCCATCCCACTTCTCAATAGCTTGAAGCAAGAACTTAGTGGCGGCCGGGTAAAATTTCCTCCTCAACATCACTGCTCCAAGTTCAAAAAGCTCAGTAGCACTTGCATCTCCACTTCTTACTTGCTCCTGAAACAGCAGAAGGAAAAAAAAAAAAAAAAAACCCTCCAGGATGAATTAAGTAGCTTAAGAAGAAAGAATACAAAGTTTAACATGATTTAAAGATGCTAATACCAATGATCATGCTCAAGCAGCAAGATCTTTTATTTTAAAGGAATGAAATGGACGAAGCTCAATCTTTTACCTGCAACTCCTTGGCAGAAAGGTCAAGTTCTCTGCGAACAAGAACTTGTCGAATCACAAAGTATGTCCCAACCCCCAGCAAACCTAATAACAATATCAAGTATAGTAATTGGATCCCTAAATCAAATAATTCTGCTATCTCATATATCTCATTTGTCTTCAATGTGTCACTTGCATATGCCATTTGAGGAGAAACCATTGATAAAAGTGGTCCAAACAAGAGTGATGAGACCCATGACCTTCCATCATCTTCAAGATCCTCAATTCTAAAGTGGGTCACTGAAAATTCAACACAACAATATTGAAAAGAGCTCTGTCTCAGGTGACGACTTCAATTTGAAAACAGACCAAATATATGAAATGAGGAAAATTTGACCAATAATTCAATAATAAAGTTTAAGTAATACTTATAATAAAAGGAACATGAACTTTAAACTGGGTTTACTAAAAGTGACTATTTGGATCTTAAAACTGGTTTACAACAATTAAAGTTCACATGCATGTTACAAGTGCAAATACCACTTAGAGCTGTCAAAATGGGTTGAAACCACAATTTTGAATCATCCAATCAAATTTATAAACAGGTTTAAACCATAAACTGCTGTCCCATATAAAAGAAGTTTAAACTGACCCGCTTGCTCAACCTGCATAGGAGAGGTTAGGGCAGATTGTAGACTCAAGTTTTTTTTTATTCCTGTTCATTTTGTAAGTGGACCCATCTAACCCTTCCTTTGCTGAAATCTACTCTCTCTTGGAACTTTGGTGACTCTGATGGTTTAATGAATGGTTTTCAATGTGATTCTAATCCAAATTGTGTGGTATAGAAGAATTGAATATTTGATGTATAAGGAAGGAGTTCGGAGATTATTAATCTTAACACTTTTACGTTTTTTATTCCCGAACTCTACAATTTCCTACAAAATAGGAGTAACGGGAAAACTATATATACAAAACAGAATTCTGCAGCCTATCTGGGAAAAAAGTAAACAACATAGACTAAACTACTTTCATTAGCCAAGACAGATAGAGACTTGGTGGACAAGCAAACATGCAGACAAATATGTCCCATTATATAACTAATCCCAGCAACTTTGGTGTTAACAAATGCAGAACAGGAGTCTGATATGTAAAGATAATAATATTTATTTAGGGACCTAATTGTAAGATAGACCTAGGGACCTAATTGTAAATTAAATAGTTAGTAGGGTAATTAGTCATAAATCATAAACTAGATAGTTAGGACTTGAAGGAGACTATAATGTTATAAATGCCCATCCTCCCATTGTACATTCAGATTTGACATGACTTTAGAATAATACATTGTGTGAGAGTCTCAAGGCGCTCTCTTCTCCATCTCTTCTACTCTATTTCTTGTGTTTTGTATCTTTTTTCTATACTTATTTCTCTATTCTACATCAATAAAAATAACAGTAGTATCAAATTAGTCCTTCCTTAGTTGCTTCTTCATTGCGAATTCTATTCTGCATTAATTAACATAACAATGTCCCTAGAGCTCATCTCAAGATCGCAAATTAGTAAAATCCTCACATCATCAAATTTAAATCGAGACCCAATTAACATCCAACAAATTTGTCTCCTCCTACACTCCCACAAATTCGAAACAGAGGTTGGCATTTGGTGAGGTGAACCCAAGGATCATAACGTTTGACTTGAAATAAAATAAAAACTAGTGTAAAATTTCACCCAATTTCATGGGAGGTCTATGCAGCTTTAAAATTAAAGTCTACTTTAGAAATTATGTCAAAACTAGCAGTAACCAATGTGTGGAACACATGCTAAATGCTTCCAATAGATCAAGTACACAAATGTCCACGTATACATGTTTTGCGTATTTAAACAAACATTTAAAAAAAAAAAAAAAATCTTCGGTACCTGAGTTGGACTCACGAGGTTGCAAATCGTTGGCCCGGGCTTTGTCAACCAATTCACTCCACTTTCTCGACAATGAACAGATGTCAACCTAAAATGTACACAAAGAAATACCTCATTAGAAGGAGAACACACACACTGGCCCAATAGAGAATTAGAGATTAGCAAAAACCTTATCAGCATCCTGAAGTACGGATGTAATTAGTCCACCGTCCATAGCCAAAGCAACTGCGATGTTGATGCTACTATTATGCACAAAGCTCTTGCCATGTCTAAACCTTGGACAAGCTTTCACCGCCGTGCTTGGTCCCACATTATCAGTAATTTTAACCGATTGCGGCTCCGCAGAAGACGCAGTTAAGCAAACGGTAGAAAGAGGAGAAGATGAAGAATTGGCTTTGGACTTGGCTTGGTCAATTTCATGCCCTGAATCTGCGAATGGAGGATTAATAGACCCAGCAGCCGCAATACCACCTTCCTCCACCGTAAATGCCGCCGAATTCCCGTCGTAGAAGGCCTCCATGTCAATTTCGACTGTATTAGACTGGACTGCCACTATAGTATTGGCTTTGGAAAGCTTATAGACTTCAGAAACGATCTTACCATCGATCATCTCGTAGCTCATCGACGGCATAAGTACCACCCGGATATTGGCCTGAATATGGGTTCGGCTTCGGTTAGCGGTGGAAATAGGGAATGACGACGGTAAAATGGGTTTCCGGTAAAGGGTTGAGGAAGAACGGAGGAAGGAAGAATTGAGAAGGTGAGCCATTGAACAGTAGATTGAGGGAAGCTCGTCACTAAACAAGTTCAAGACAAATCATTTGAGGATAAAATTTTATATTATAATTATTAATTTGTTATATATCGTTATCCGTTGCTTACTTGCTTTACCTGAAAATAAAATAAAATAATCAGTCGCAAAAACAAAAGCAGACAACTTATGGAGTTCTTTGATTTTTCTTTTTTCGCTACTTTTATTTTTATTCTCTTAAAATAATTTTGCGGGTAATTTTCTTAAAACAAGATTTGAAAAACAAAAAAAGGGGAAACTATTTCAATAATTATTTTGAAAAATATGAAATGGTAACCAAAATGAATTTGGCTTCTCTCATTTTCCTTTACATCAAAACTATAAAGTTTTGGGATGGACGAAGTAAAGGAAACACTTTTTTTCAAGAAAAATAAAGAGCATATAGTACTCTAAAATCCCCCCCCCCCAAATAGTATGATGTATCTTAAATTAATTTTTAGTACACGTTGCACTCTAAAATATATTTTTAGGGACACTAATATCTATATATTGAAAATTACTTTGGAGTGTCGGGTGCCATTGTAAAGTTATTTTAAAGTATTGAGTATGCTAAAAATTAACTTAAAATCAATTGAAAAATATTTTAGGGTGATGAATTTTTATTTTTATTTTTTAAAAATGTTCCCTATGTTTTGTTTACCTAAAACTATGTAGTTTTCGAGTAAAGGATAGAAGTGGACCGGAAAAGAAAATTAGAGAAGTCAAGTCCAACTAAGATAGTGAAATGAAGAGTGAAAAAATAATTTATTTTATTAACCTTATTGTTATTAATTTATTTTCTCTAATTTGGTAGAACAAAAGACAACAAAACATAATCTTGTTGGGTGCATTTATTACCCTTAAGTATTTTTTTCAATAGCACTTGATATTTTAAGTTTAGGGTGCTTGTTATTACCGAGAAAAATACTTTAAAAGCAAAATTGTACCAAAATGATTTTAGGATAATGAGTGCTACTGGGAAAATATTTTAAGGTGTTAGATGTGCCTAAAATTAATTTTGAATACTGAATATTACCAAAGTAATACTTTAAAGTATTGGATACAACTTAATCCTATTTTTTTAGACCTTACAATGCATCTATGTAGAAACATATGCCCTTATATTACTTTTGATTTTTAATATAAGATTCAATTGAGCCCCACACATTTCTTACCAAAATTGTCAAAATTGCCATTGTGCTTCCTTCACATATCACCATCGCCATCATCACCCTCACTGCCAATACGGCGCCGTTTGAATTCCCACTCCCCAGTTCATTGGCCACCCTCGTGCTACTCATTCATTCATATGCGTTCATATTAGTTACAACTTTCAAGTAACCATTTATTAACTCATTACCCATAAATATAAGTCGATCACTTCTAAGCTATTAAACGAGGCTTTGCCAATTTTATCTTTTTTTATTATTGGCTGGGCACAAAGGAAAGAAAAAAGAGAGAGAAAGACGTGTTAATTTAAAGTGATAAAAGGATGAGAAAGAAAAAGTGTATCATTTCATAAATTAAAGCAAACATGGAAAAATTTATTTGTTTGATGCTTTTTTTAGTTCACTGGAATGGATTACAAGTGACTTATATATAAGTATTGAGTGGTATATATGTATTTGCATGTCACTTGTCACTGATCTCATTGCACCAAGAGATTAAAGAAACTAAATAAATTACTTTAAATATTTATTTTTATCATTCTTCTTCTTCTTCTTTTTTGACCTGATTTATTATTCTTCTTCAAACTAACGTGTGTAGCTTATGTAATAAACTAATATATAATTTAATGATACACATAAATATTTGAATGAAATCATGTAACATATTGATAATTAAATAATTTATTTAACTTTATTAATATTTCCAAATTAATCAATTATGCCTTACATTAACAGTAGGAGGTAGTAGTACATTTTTTTCAATCTATGATTTATCATGTAATTCATGTACTTTTAATTTCTAATATATTTTTAAGGCACAGAAAAACGGGTTAGTTCTATTGTTTACCCAAAAAAAAAAAAATCGTTAAATTCTCTTCACATTTTATATTTAGTAGAAAAACTTATATTAAGTTTTTTTTTTTAATTTTTAAATATGGCTATCTGTTTGGGTTATATTAGAACATTGTTATTCCCAATTGGAGGTAGTTCTTCCAAAAAAATTTCCTACATTCACACAAATTCAAACGCAAGACCTTTTTTTTTTTTTAAAAAAAAAAAAGCTTGTACTATTAAGTTTACTTTAGATGTTCTCTTCTAATTACTGAGACTATAGTGAGTTTATGGGAAAATTTGCTCTTATTTTGATTTTGGTTCCTTAAATTTCATTCATTTAAAACCATTGGTTCATATAATTTAATAAAAATTTGAACTATTTTTCCCTGTATAAACCAAAACTCATTGTTTGAAACTTTAGTGACCAAAATAAGAATGAGAGCAAGCTTAAAGCATAAAAAATTATATTAATTAACCCGCTTGTATTGAATTATCTATATTTATTATAGCTTAATTATCGTTAAGGCTTATGCAAGAAAAATGGTTAAGGTGCAAATCTATCATGGAAGTTTTCTGTGATGAGCAATATTGCTTTAAAAGATTTTTTTTGTTTCAATATCACATCATAAATTTTAAAAAGTAGCAATGTTGCCCTATTCTGTTTTAAAGTTAACATTAACCTTTAAAAAATTAACATTGACTATTAGCTTTTTAACAGAAATAGGCAATAGTGCTCCATTTTAATACTTCCATGGTAACATTGAATCTAAAAGAACTTCTGAGATAACAATGCTCCTCAGCGAAAACATTTGGATCAAATTTACACCTTAATCCCAATAAAAAATTGAAGCCACACATTTGGATCAAATTAAAGTTTGATGGGAACTTTCAATCTACTTGACTCCAACGGAGGTTTTGGCTAAGTTGATGGGTTTGCACAACATAGGGTAGTGTAAAATTAATACACTTAATGTGTGTTTAATTATTATCCAAAGGTACGTATACAATAGAAGATACTTTTAACGTTTGTTTTTAAGATCATAAGAAGATTGTTTTCAAGGGTAATGTATGTGAGTGTTGTTGAAAATTGTCAACATAGACGATTGGTTTTTAGACAGTTGTTGTTAATCAACTTACAATGACTATTATACATAAAGCAGTCGTTGTAAGTGAGACCTACAACATCTGATTTAAGCAAACAATCATTGCAATGGTCAACTTACAATGACTGTTATTCACAAAACTAGTTGTTGTAAGTTGACCAATTGTCTATATTTCTCTCTTCTTTTTTTTTTAAAAAAGAAAATATTACTTACAATGAGTGAGTCACTTGTAATAGTCATTGTAAGTTGACCATCACAACGATTGTTTTCTTAAAATCAGTCTTCTATATTTTGTTTGTTTTTGAAATTGATAACTTAAAACGACTGATTTATGAGTAACAGTTATTGAAAGTGACAATTACTACGACTGTTTGCTTAAAACCAGTTGTCTATATTTTCTTTAAAAAAAATGAAATTCGTTTTTCTGTCCATATCCTTTTTTAGATACAAAACTTGAACAGAGAATAAAGAAAATTGGGTAACAATTAAAAAGCCAATTCCCATAATAGAGAATAAAGAAAACTGAGTGACATCTCATTATAACACCTTGTATATGTATAGAAGTTATCTAAACATAGATCATACAAGATGTGCACAAGTTCATAAGTTAATATAATCAAGTATTTTCACGAGTATTTCTAAGCCACTACATTATGTTAAAAAAAAAATTTGTAGAAGATGTCTTGCCAAAAGGTCTCTTAGAACATTAATGTCTTCCGAAGTGTAGGATTCCTCATGAGCAAAAATTTGTAGGCAAATTGAAGAACAAGTTGGTATAAATCAATCAATTTAATGAAATAACTAACAATTTACTTACAAGGACAAACATGAAAATAATTTGAGAATGAACAAATAATCACTTGTGTAAACTTTGAAGTAACTCCACTAATAATGATTTTATACATATTTACTATAACAGTGCCTGCAATTAGTTTTCCCTTGTTGGTAGGGCACTATACATCAAAAGAAAAAGATCAAAATGAATTAAGACAATTATTTCACATCAAGCTTTTTAGTTCAAGGACACGCAATCCAATAATCATGCAAAATGCACATAAGGTCTTACAGCCTCATCAGGAGTTACAACCACAGGACACAATCTTATAATCAAATTACCCATATATTCATAAAACAAATATAATTGAATGCACAAACAAACATGCATAACAATTGCATAATATATGAGATAAAGAGTTACTACTTGTTGACCTTTCTAAAATTGTATTTCACTAAAATCCTTTTTGGTAAGCTTATCTTTTAAGCTCAGGCAAATGTCAATTCTTATAATTTTTAAATTCATATAGAGATGGGTCATTGTTCATTCTAATCTTAATCACATAATTAAAATTATATTATTCTAGACCTACTCATAAAGCTTGTCCATTTTATGTGAATAACTGGTTATCATTGATAATCTTTTACCCTTAAGTTATTATATACCCACTAAGACATGTTTAAATGCCTACTATCCTCTTTGACCAAACCATTAATTCAACCAAGTATCATTCAAATCATACCCAAGACTCTCAACTCATTGCTAGTTGTAATTAGGGTTAAGGGGCAATAATACACATAATGTTTTCCTAAAAGAGCACCCAGCACCATAAAGTTTTTTTTTGTCCAAAAGTACAAAAGACATTTCAATTTTGGAGCAAAAGTGCTGTGGGCCGTTAGTTGACCAAGTTTGACCGTTAACTTGGATGGAATTGAACAGTAACTCTACAAAAATTACCATTTTGCTCTTATTTTTAAGCTGAAATTAGCATTTTGCCCCTAGTTTTAAATAATTTTTTTAAAAAAAACTAAAATAAACCCTTCCCTGCCGGTGAGCCCCACCACTGACCACACCACCGCTTGTGACCGGCGGCCACCTCCGGCAACCTCCTCCGGTGACTTTTTTTTTAATATAAAAAACTAAGGTTTTTTTTTTTAAAAAAAACTAAAGGGACGCCGGTGGCCCCACTGCTGGCAATCCCCACGCTGGCACCCGCCTTTGACACCCGCCCGCTATCGGAGACCGTTGCCGGCAACCACCTCCGGCGACTTTTTTTTTTTAAAAGAAAAAACCTTATTTTTTTTATTAAAAAAAAAGTCGCCGGGGGTGGTTGCCGACGGTAGGGTGGTGAAGGTCTTATACAATGGCCCGATGCTGGAGCTGGCTGCCGGCGTAGGGGTTGCTGGTAGTTGGGCCACCAGTGCCCTTTAGCTTTTTCAAAAAAATAAAAGTCTACCGGCCGATGCTGAAGACCTTTGCCGCCCTACCGCTAGCAACCACCTTCAGCGACTTTTTTTTTGAATACAAAAAATAAGGTTTTTTCTTTAAAAAAAAAGACGCTGGAGGTGGTTGCCGGCGGCGGTCTCCGGCAGCGGGCGGGTGCTAGCGTGGGGGTGGCTGGCGATGGGGCCACTGGCTTCCCCTTATTTTTTTTTTGTAAAAATAAAACCTTAAGTTTTTTATTTAAAAAAAAAAGTTGCTGGAGGAGGTCGCCAGCCGCCGGCGGTGGGGAGGGCGGTCGCCGGTAGTGGTGTGGCCGGTGGTGTGGGCCACCGGCGGGGAAGGGTTTATTTTAGAGTTTTTTTAAAAAAATATTTAAAACTAGGGGCAAAATGGTAATTTCAGCTTAAAAATAAGGGCAAAATGGTAATTTCAGCAGAGTTACTGTTCAATTCCATCCAAGTCAACGGTCAAACTCGGTCAACTAACGGCCCACGACACTTTTGCTCCAAAATTGAAACGTCTTGTATATTTTTGGACCAAAAAAAACTTTATGGTGTTAGGTGCTCTTTCAGGAAAACATTATGTGTATTATTGTCCCTTAACCCTTGTAATTATCCAAAAGTGTTATCATTTTTAGACCCAACAAAGAAAATCTATCCCTAATTTTTCAAGGAATTTAGAAAAATCATAACTTAGTCTAGGAAACTCCAAATAAGGTGATTTTAGTTCCTATTTAAAGCTTTGTAAGCCTACTTTAAAGAAAAATAATTATTATAACAATTTACAACTGTAACCTAACATAATTCACATAAATGATTACCACCCAAATTTGGAAAACATGATCTTCCTTGTTTTTCCTATCTAACTTGAAAAATTTATAACTTTCGTTCTAGACCACCAATTAACATGTTCTGGACTCCTTTCAAATATTGAGAGGTGTAATATCTCCTTATCAAATTTGATAGGCATAAAAAATCATTTTCTCTATTAGAACCTCACATGAACCCAAAACCTAAATCTAAAAATTAAGATCTTCCCATTTTTTCCTCTCTAACTTGAAAAATGTATAACTTTTGTACTAGATCTTTGATTAATGTGTTATAGAACTAATTTTAAAGCTTAAGAGGTTTAATATCTCTTTTCCAAATTTCACAAACAAAATAAATTGTTTGCACTATCACAACCTCACACAAATATGAAACCCAAATTTGGAAAAAGGATATTTCCAGTTTTTCTTGTCTAACTTGAAAAACCCATAACTTTGGTTCTAGATCTTTGATTAATATTTTATAAGACTCATTTGAAAGTTTAAGAAGTGTACTATCTCCTAAGAAAATTTCATCGAAAAACTCAAGTTTTAGCTTCAGAAATGAACATACATGTGATTGTTTATTTTTCGATCAAGTTGAATAGTGAAGAAAAGTTACTTGAAAGCTCAAAATCAAGCCTAAAACTCCATATATTCAACACCCTTCAACCATACATAGCATGCATGGTTTTGGTGCTTCAATACAGAGCCAAAGAACCTAAAAAAACCTTAAATTTGACATGTAATGGCACCACTATGTAAGAACACGGTGAAAAAACTTTTCATCGACAAATCTCAACTTCTAGCACCCATTTGACCTAAAAAAACACTAATATGCCAAAATAAAGCTAGAAATGTGATTAAAAGACTCACTTAATGCCAAAAACCAGTTTGCATGTGAAAGACAAGCTTCCTTCCTCTTGCTCTTCTTCGGTTGAGCTCTCTCTCTTTCTCGGTGTTCTTTGTTTTTCCCTCACTCTCTCTTGATGTTTCAGTCTCTCACTCTTTCTTTCTCTTCTTCTTGAGTTATCCGAATGAAATGGGAAATTGGAAGGTTTTTGGGTGTGTGTATAGGTGTCGAGTTTGGAAGAGGAAATTGAGTGTGTGTGTGTGTGTGTGTGTGTGTATGAGTTGTCTGAATGAGAGAGAGAGAGAGATAGGTGCGTGTGTGTGTATGTGTCTAGCATTTAAGAGAGGAATTGAGGGATGTTGTGGGGCCCACTCTTTCTCCATTACTTGCATGGATAAGGCCTATGTTATAAAGTATGGTTAAGTAGCAAATCCAACTTGGAATTAAACACCCAGGAGCAATGTTGTCTTGAAAGTATTTTTGGTCTCAATATTGCTATTGAAGTCTAAAAACATAGCAATGTCACCCATCTTTTAATCACTCTTTTAATTTTGACTGAAATTGCTTACAACATAGCCTCATATACTTTGATTTTGCCAACTCATATTCACACCTCATCCTCTCTCCTCCCCTTATATCTCCCTCATTTGATCTTTTCGAAACAACATCATCGTTTGGCTAGGAACTCTCAAACAATCTCTAACTCGCCTAAGAATCCACTACTTCATCCATTATCCTATGCCCTTATCCTTGTTTGTTGGGATATATTTGTTGGTGCCGATTATAGATTATTTCTATCTCTCATTCAGAAGACCTCGTCTCAGCCTTGTTGGTTTGCTTATTGCTTGGTTAACTTTTTTTTTCCGATAAATTTAGTTGCTTTTCGGCTTCCTCAAGCAACACACCGATTCGCTGAGAAAGAGTGTTCCTTAAAGGTTTAGTAGGATAGCAAAAGGAAGAGATAGCATTGCCATTCATTTGTTTGTATACATCAAATTTTGCAGGCACAGTCATTGTCCTTGAAAATAGAGAGAGGGGGGGTGGGGGGGAGAGGGAGATAAACTGAAGGAAGATTGAGTTTTTGTGGAAAAAAGTTGGCCTCCAAAAGTAAAAAAAATACAAGTAATTGTTGTTTGTCGGTGTGATTTTGAATTTCAATTCGATTTCTCCCCCTCTTCTATATTTCCCCCTCCCCTTAACAAATTTTCTTGTTACATTTCTCTCTCTTTCTTCCCATTTTCATTTCTAGTTCTCTAAGATTCTGGACAATAGAGAGATTCTAAATCCCCTCCTTTCTCCATTCTCCATTTTCACCCTATCTGTTTTTTTGAATCACCATGATTTTCGATAAGGTCTCAACGCAATCTAACCTTAATTGCTTCCTTAAATGTCTCACCTCAGTGGTTCAATCCCAATTCCTACCTAAGGTAAGTTTTTATTTTTTGATTTCCTTTAAATACCAAGATGATAGTAAAATCTTAACATATAAACATTTATGTGTTTTTGTTTGTTGTTATGATACAGTTAGAGATTAGAAAACTGAATTGTTTATGGCATCTATGGGAGAGAGAAAGAATAGAATACTTGAAGCTGGGTGATCTCTAGAATTGCTTTGACAAATGGAGTGCATATAGTGCCAGAGTTCTGATCGCCTTAAAACAATGGTGAGATCCTTGTCCAGTATTATATCCCTTACTAAGTAAACAAGAAGGATGGTGATGAGGTGACATTCTAACTGCCACGTAGTCATGCCATATTAGTATAATGGTATCAACTAATGTTTGACCATTAGGGCTGTTAACTGAGGGGTGTGTTGCTATGTTTTTAAACTTCTAGGAAAATATTGAGACAAAAAATACTTCCAGGTCATTGCTTCTGGGCGTACACTTTCAAGACAGATTTGCTAATTAACCCTATAAAGTATATAAGTTCAATCATTGGGAACAACTTGTAGTCACATAGCTTCATAATAATTTTGTAAAGCTTCTACATAATTTTATTCGGATTGAGTCAACATCTGTTACGGTTGTCATTCGGTTCAAAGAATCTTCGTTCCATAACCGTACTTGAAATATTTCTAGATCCTTAAAATAATATTTCATAATTTTTTTTCTAAATTGTCAAGGTCCAAAATAGTTTTTTTCATAATTATTTTAAGTTTTTTCTCATGATAAACTCAACTTTTGACTCATTCTGACTTAGTAACCTAATTGTCTTAGTCTTATTCCAAAACTTCTAGTCCTAAAATTTGGGATGTTATAATTAGAGGACAACTTGCTTTTGCTAAAAAATGTCAACTCCATTATTGGCTTTTCTATATGTGTAAGTATGTTCTACTTTCCGTTCAACTAAACACAAGTATGTTCTATCGGACCAATTCTCAATTTCTTGATAAATACTCCATGGTAAAGACTTTCTCTATGCTAGATCTCGCTGTTATCAACTTTTAGGTTTTTCATATTTCTTCTGCTAGCCTGTCATCATTGAATGCACATTTGTAGGTGTCTGATTTATTGGATATAATACTGGTTGATTACTCTAGGCTTGTCCCTTATAAAATCATAGGTACATTGAATGGACCTAGATCTTACTGAGCATGTGAACATCATTAACTTTCTTATTCTAACTTTGTAGTAACAAATTTCCTCAAGTTAAGCATGCAATATCACAAACTAAGCATGCATAAGCCATAGAGAGTTCCACCTTGCAATTATCAGAGTTGAATAGCAAGCTAGTGCACATGTATCTGAGCTAAATAGCAAGCTGGGTCACAAATATCCTTGTTAAATAGAAAGCTGGGGCACAAATATCCTAGCTAAATAGTAATTTGTTGCACAATTATCCAAATAGAGACAATTAATGTCTACAAGACTGCTTTTAAAGATCTTTTGATTTTGAATTCCATAAAATTATATAAAAATTAAAAAATAATTTAGGTGCTTGTGTTTGTGTGAATTTTCATTTTCTTATGATATAATAGTAAAAGTCAAAAGCTAAATAAATATGATTATTTACCAGGAGTTTTGAATTAGCAAATTATATACAGTAAAACCTTAATTAGTCTCATATGTTATCCCATTTATTAGTTTAAATCAATAGTCCAATTCATTATTTGGAATCTTATTATCTTTGAATTCTGCTGTAGTTTTTCTAAGAATTATGCAAATCTTATTTTCTTGTAACTTAACCTCATCACCCCTTTCATTAGCATTCCTCACCGTCACTTCTTCAATCATTTTTTATTAGTTTAAACTATAATATTTGTTCAGAAAGAATGTAGGGGTCATGATAGCAATCAAGATGACAATGAATTGGTTAAGTGTCAAAGTTAAGGAAAAGTGTGGTAAAACAAAATGATGTATTGTAAAACAAGGAAGTTAGGCCTAAATTTATTTTTCACTTCTCATATACCGCCACCTGAGGATCTTGTCCGCCCAAATGATTTAATTGAACTCTAATATGTTTGTTTTAGTCACCCCAATCACTACCTTTAGCTCTTCACTTGAAAGTTCATTCATAAGTTCAAGTTCATTCATGATTCGAAATGGCTGTATTGTGAATTTCTTCAATGATTGTTGGGTTGAAGGAGGTGTCAAACTCAAGGATTTTTGTATCTGACAGTTATTAGAAGAGGAGGAGCAAACAATGGTGGTTGATTGGGTTATGGGAGGGATATGGAATTATGATAAGATATCTTTGATTATTAATTCTGCTGGTATGCAAAGAATCATGTCTGTTATGCCGCCCAGATTTAATGCTGAAAATGACATGATAGTATGGGGAGTTGCTTCGAATGGTAGATTCTCTCTAAAGAGTGCCTATTTCCTTATTGAACTAACTTCTCCATCTTTATATCATAAAATTTTTAAAGAAATCTGGAAGTGGAGGGGAGCTGAAAGAATCCAAGTCTTCATGTGGAAGGCTGCTTTAAATAGATTTCCTACTAATTCATGGAGAAGTTCATGGTCTCAAGCTTCAGCTATCTATTCTCATTGTAATTTTGATTCAGAAAACAACTTACATATCTTGAGATACTGTAGGTATGCTAAAACTATGTGGCTTCAATTAATTGATCCTAGGTATGTCTCTTCCTTCTTTTCTTTAACCCTCCGTGATTGGCTAAATCTAAATATAACCAAACATGTTGGTAAAATGGGTACTGGCCCATGGTCATTGCTTTTTGGTGTCTCTGTTTGGAAGCTGTAGGAATGGAGGTGTAAATGTATTTTTTATTGTAATTTTTCTAAGCCCAGTTCCCCTGCTTTAATGATATCTTTGATGTTGTATAGATATGTAACGGATAATGATGTAGAAGGTAGTTTTCATCAGCTGGGGGATGAAAGGAATTGTATATGACATAAGCCTCCTTTTGATTGGTGGAAGATAAATGTTGATGGGGCTGTGAATTAGCATTCATTCAAGGTAGGATGTGGTGGAGTGCTGAGGGATGTAGTGGGTACCTGGATCACGGGATTCTCTAAGGAGCTTGGAATTTGTCATCCGAATATATCTGCAAAATGGGCAATCCTAGAAGGGCTCCAGCTAGCTTGTGATTTAGGAAAGAAGAAGATAATTCTTGAATCTGATGCTGATGACACCATTAGGCTAATCTTAGATGAATCTTGTAATACGGGTAGTAATTTAATCCTCAGTATTAGAGAGATGCTGTGTAGGGACTAGCAGGTTGATTTTCAAGTTATTCCTAGAGATGCTAATAGAGTAGATGATGTCTTAGCTAAATTGGGCATATCTACCTCTACTATTTTTGATGTGTATCCTAACAATTTAAGGACTTGGGTTATTCAAGAGGGTATGAGATTAAATTCCCCAATTATGTAGCTTATTTTATTTGTAATGTAGGCTTTTAGCCATCTTTTATATCTTAAAAAAAACATACTATATTTGTAGGGATAGTTTCTAAGTGATTTAAAAATGTGATGGTAGTAGGTTGTCAAATTTGAAGGAAGTCAATTGAGTATCTAAGTCAAGAATACCATGTAACTGTTGGTTATGATTAGTTTTGATGATGTCTTATATAGATTGCCATTAGCAAGAGCAAAAAGTTTATACCAAAAAGTTTATATCATATACATTGTCTAATTGCTACATTTAATGTAGATTTGTTCATGTGGAGAAAGAACAAGAGAAGAGAAGAAAGAAAGAGTTGATTCATGGAGAATAATCAAGAAGAGAGAAGAAAGAAAGAAGAACTTGCTGAATAAACTGAGAAAATCATTATACAAGTTCTTAGTTTGATTCTTGAAGTCTACAAGATCAAATGGAAGTTAGGATGGCTCAATTCAGAGTTAAAACAAGCATATATTAGGTTCTGGATGAGCAAAATCGAGCCAGATACTCAAAAGTCAAGTTTACTGCATTACAGGAAGTGATTTGCCTCTGGATTATGAGAAAACTCGAGTTTAGAACATAAAACTCTAGTCTGAAAGTCAAAACTCGAGTTGGTCACTTAATGACTCGAGTTTGTAGTGTCTTCAGCAACTCTGACGTCTCTGGATCATCAAAACTCGAGTTAGACAATGTAAACTCGAGTTTAGAACTCAAAACTCGAGTTGGTCACTTAATGACCCGAGTTTGTGAAGTCTTCAGCAACTCTGGCGTCTCTAGATCATCAAAACTTGAGTTAGACAATGTAAACTCGAGTTTGGAACTCAAAACTCGAGTTGGTCATTTAATGACTCGAGTTTGTGAAGTCTGCAGCAACTCTGGTGTCTCTGGATCAGCAAAACTCGAGTTAGTCACTTAATGACTCGAGTTTGGCAAGCTTTCAGCAACTCTGTCCAACTCTGTTTCACGTTCAGCACGGGCGACTTCTAGTAATTCGATGATATCTCCCAAACCAGAGATCGGTTTAAGGGGAAATCAATTTTGTATGAAACTAGACATCTAATGCATCATCTTGACAAAGTTTCATGCCCAAAGAAGCTAAGATGAGAGAGCTATAAATTTCAGAAGTTGGAACAGGAATTTACGCCACACAGCAGACCAAGCTTTAATGATTTGAGTGTATCTCACAAACTACACATCATAATGAGCTGAAATCGGTGGCATATGAAAATAGACTCACATACCTTTCCAGAAACATAAAGATCATGGAAAAAAAAGATCAAATGAGTGATGTATGAATTTTTGAAGTTGACAGTCAATTCAGGATGCTGGAAAAACGCTGGACAAAGAACAGTCTTCGTTCATTGGATCATAACTATCATATTACAATGAGTTTGGAGCTGATTCTTCTTGCATTGGAAAGAAGACTTAAAGAGTCTAATGGAGATAGGCACTTGATTCCAAAAATTGATCTTTATCAAGTCAAGAGAGAAAGAACTTGTGAAAAGAATGTTTGATTGGGCCATGGAGAAGAAAACTCGAGTTTGTGTTAGCAAACTCCAGTTTTGCACTTGACAGAGAGCAAGATATTTTCATCTCTGAAGGAAACTCGAGTTAGTCACTTAATGACTCGAGTTTAGCATTAAGTTCAAGTGTGGCTCAAAACTCAAATCGCGACATTCCTCTTTGGAAGACCTAAACTCGAGTTTGAATTTCCAAACTCCAGTTTAGCTCGGTGTAAACTCCAGTTTAATTTCCAAACTCCAGTTTAGCTTGCTGTAAACTCCAGTTTAGTTTACAAACTCCAGTTTGTGGTAGACAGAGAGCTCATCAACATTCTAAACTTCCTAAACTCGAGTTTGGATTTCTAAACTCCAGTTTAGCCAGCTGCAAACTCCAGTTTCGTTTTGCAAACTCCAGTTTCAGTCGCTGAAGTTTTAAAAATCAGATTGCGCCAACTTACGAAAACTTCATGATTGATCTTTCATATCATCTATTGCTATTGTTTATAATCATAATTAATCAGTTTTCTAGCAAGTTTCAGATGATTAAAAGCTTGAGATAACATCAAACTTGATGAAAAACAAAATCTGTCATAAGCATGAAGATGAAGGTTGCTGCAGATTTTCAGAAATGGCAAAGAAGGCAGAACCGAATGAGAAACTTGGAGAAATGAAGCTGAATGCTCAACTATAATGAATTCAAACGTTCTACAATCTTGATATGTTTGAGTTTCAGATTTTAGAAGATTCAGATTTGCTTTAAAATTAAATAAAGCAACTCCATGAACCACTTGTATTATTTTAATATATCTTCTCAACAAAGCAAATGGATGACAGCCTGGAAAGAAGCCCAACCATTCTTCAATGCAGACAACAAGACTCCTACCAACAAAGGCTGCTGAACATTATGGGAGACATTCTTGAAGGGACAAAACTCAAATATTCAAATCTGTAAATGTTCCCAACAGTCATATTCAAACAAAAGTGGTCACAACAGCTAGATCCATGAAGAAACACTCACAACAGCTATATTTTCGAATGAGTCCAAGTCTGAATGGATCTGCAATGGTCACAAACTTCAATTAGCATAAATACCTGAAGACTTGAAGACTCCAATAGAGGAAAGTGTGGAAGAACAACAGAAAAACGCAGAGACATAAGCTTACACCTCCAACATGCTAATACTCTGATTTTCGCATCATTTACTCTCTGTTCTCAATGCCTACATAGTTTATCATTGAGAGTGAAATGATTTGTATTGTGCTTCAGTGTTCATCATATTCACTTCTGTGAGAGAAGATTGATTGAAAATTAGTTTATTTGAGAGATACTCAAGATTGGATGATCTTGAGTGGGAAACACTGTGTTGTGATTACAACTTGTAAGGGGAGTGAATCCTAGGGAGAGGATTACTTCGAGTACAGAGTGTGTAATTAAGCAAGTGTGTTGATTACAGTTTGTAAGGGGGAATGAATCCTGGTGAGAGGATTTCTCCAAGTACAGAACGTGTAATCAAAGTAAGAGATTGTGAAGGCTGCACAAGTGCCCGACTAAACTTGTGAGTTTGTAAAGGCTTTTCTCTTGTGCCCGGTTAAACAAGGAGATAGTGGATTGAAATCTCAGGAGGAGCTTGGGGACTGGACTTAGGTCATCGTGGATTGGACCGAACCAGAATAAATCACTGTTTTCATATTCTCTTCCCTTATCTTTTACATTTCCAGTACATGCTTATCTTTGAATATCTAACTGTCAAGTTATAAGTTGCAAAAATATTTTTAAAGTTCCTAAAGTTTTGTCGAACACCCAATTCACCCCCCTCTTGGGTAATAGCCAGATCCAACAGTAACAATATTATCCTCCCTTACATTTGTTTATTGCATATGTGCATTATTAGTTACATATATAATATGTGATTTGCGAATGTAAATGTGTTTATTGCATCAGTGTATTATTAGTTACATATATAATATGTGATTTGCGAATGTGAATGATTGAGTATGGTGATTTGATTTGCATGTGATTGATTATTCCTTGGCATGTTATTTACAGCTTAGGCATAGTATCCCTTCCCTAACTAAGGGTAAGGCATGCTATCCCTTTCCTTAATGGTGATTTAGGTGTAGTGTTCAACCCCTAAGCTAGGAATTGTGATAAAGTTCATGGTGTTCCTTGTTACATGTTGTTGCCTAATGACAATAACATTGGTGTGTATGTCTATGCATTTTTGTATGATAATGTTTTATGTGATGAGTTTGTTTTGCTTATGATTGCTGCTAGAGCGATTTCATATTGAGGGATGAATTTTTATTGCTATTTGAAAAACCGGAGCAAATCACCAAGAGGGGGGTGAATTGGGGATTTGAAAATTCTTTTGCTCAATTCTGGAAATTAATCGCAGGATTAGAATAGTGCAAAGGATGAGAGAAGGACAAGACACAGCAAGATTTATACTGGTTCGGTCTAACTCCTTGACCTACGTCCAGTCCCCAGACTCTCTGGGATTTTCACTATCACTCACAATCAGTTACACACTCTGTACTCGAAAGTTATCCTCTCACTAGGATACACTCCCCCTTACAAGTTGTACACTGATATTCCCAATCTCCAAGTCCCTAACTTGAGATTCTTTACAATCAAATGATTTACGGAAACAAACTCTCTCTAAGAGCAGATAATGATAAACACTGAAGCTCAAATCTCTCAGGATAATTTACAGAAGAATGAATACAAAAATCTCAATGTTGCTCACTGTAAATGTCTTGTATATTGTCTATATTGGTTCTTCTTCGAATCTGAATGATATTTATAGCTGTTGAAGTTCAATTTGAATGAAGAACTTGACTGTTGGAAGAGCACTACGAATTTGAACGTTGGAGGCTCCACTTCCAGAACTAGCTGTTGAGAATCCACTGAAATTTATCTTGATGGATGGATTCTGCTTTTGTCTAATCTGTTGCAGACATTCTCGCAATGTGAGACTTAATTAATATGAAGATAATGTTGATGTCCCTGTGTTGGAATGGGTTGTGCTTAAAGTTGTAATTATTTAATCCAAGTTGGAGTACTTTATAAGACAACACATTCTCTCTCTCTTTTGCTTTACAGCTCATTGTCTGAATCTTCATTGTTTCCTTCAATAAACCATCTGAAACTTACTAACAAACTGGTTAAAAGACGTTAGGAATAATAGCAACTAAAGATATGAAGTATTAAGATCATTCAAATGATTTTCGCAAATTCGCGTCATCTGATTTTTCAAATTTGTGCGTTACAAACTTGAGTTTACAAACCTAAACTCGAGTTTGGAGTTCCTAAACTCGAGTTGATTAGTGACTGACTCGAGTTTAGTTCTTACAGAAAGGAAAATCGCGAATGGCTCTTGGATGAAGTTTTGAAGGCATGCCTAAACTCGAGTCATTTAGTGACTGACTCGAGTTTGAAGCTTTTATGAAAATCTTGAGTTTAAGTTCAGAGCTTCAAAACTAGAATTTAGAAAACGTAAACTGGAGTTTACAAAATCTGAAATATTGTTTAGTTCTCTGTATAGCCCAAACTCGAGTTTTGGTATCCAAAACTCAAGTTTCAGTGTAAACTGAAACTTTTGAAAAATCTCTTCATATGTAAACTGGAGTTTCCATTTTTAAAACTGGAGTTTTCAAAACAGTCATTTACTCGAGGCTTTCTGTTTGAGCTAAACTCGAGTCACCAAAACCTTGACTCGAGTTTCAGTGAAAAACTGAAACATTGAAATACCTTTTGAAAGCTCAAACTAGAGTTTCCATTTTCAAGACTGGAGTTTAGAAATCATGTAATAGTTCAAGTGTTTTCAAAACAGTCCTAAACTCGAGTTTCCAGAAATCTGACTCGAGTTTCAGTGTATATTCAAACTTTGAAAACTTTTCATTAAAGTGCAAATTGGAGTCACTGAAACCAAAACTAGAGTTTACAAAGCAAGTAACAACACAAGTGTCTCTGTTTATCCTAAACTCGAGTTTGCTTAACCCAGACTCGAGTTTACGAGTCTTTAGCTCTTAAACTTTTCTTGTAAACTGGAGTTTGGAAGGATCAAAGGTAGAGTTTGAAAATTTGATAAAACATTGAAGCTTCTGTTTGATCCCAAACTCGAGTTTCTAAGACATAGACTCGAGTTTACAAGTCTTTGAAACTTTTGGCCTTTAAATTTTCTTGTAAACTGGAGTTTCTCATAATCAAAGGTAGAGTTTGGAAACAAGTTGAAATTCGAATGTCACTGCCTTTGATCTAAACTCGAGTTTATAAATACAGACTCGAGTTTACAACTCTTAGAAACTTTGATTGCTCTCTGTAACTCTACAAACTCGAGTTTGCCTATGCAAACTGGAGCTTGGCTTTGTTTGTTAAAAACTGAGCTTTTGTCTATCAAGTCCAAACTCGAGTTTAGCTACCTAAACTCGAGTTTGCCTTAAATAGAAAGTTTTACAACTTTCAAAGACAAACTTCAAATTAAGTTTACAATTGTCAGTTATCATCAAAACACCTAGAGAACTAACATTTATTACCTAAGAGATGCAAATAAGTGTATAAAATATTCAATTATCACTTATACATATTAAATAATGTTGTTGGAGTTCAAGCTAGCATAGATGCACATAAAGAAGCTGTAATGAAAGAAAATAATCGAATGACTAAACAAAGGTTAATTAAGGAGCATAACATAACTTTTACAAATTGGTTCAAACAAAAGGTTGAGGGAGATGAATGTTTTTCTGATACAATAAAATGGTTAGCACATAATCCTGAGGTTGATGTCATGAGTTGGAATTTATATGTGATCAATGATTATACATTTTACATGAAGTCCCTAGATGATAGGAGCATTATCCAAAGAAGTGGTGTTATGTTAGAGGCTGAATCTATGTACTTCTCTAGTTTGAAAGAAAAGAGGCCTAAATTAGTAGTCATTCCTTATTATGGGGTTATTGAGGAGATTTGGGAGGTAGACTATGTTAAAATTAAATTTCCCATTTTCAAATGCAAGTGGCTTAATATCAATAATGGTGTTCAGATCAATCAACTAGGATTTACATTAGTCGATATCAATAGTAGAAGTTTTGGAAATGAACCCTTTATTATGGCATAACAAGTGAAACAAGTGTTCTATATCACTAATTAGAAAAATAAAATATGGTTTACAGCTCTCCAAGGGAAAAGAGTCATTGATATTAATGAGGAAATTCATTCAAATTATGATCTTAATCAAAGTACTCATTTTTCAAGGGTTCTCCTTGGCATGAATGAAGAAGATGAAGCACAAAATGAACCCAAAATAAGAAATGATTATCATGAAGGGATATGGGATGATATCCCTTTATAACAGAGACAATTCATAAGGTAATATTCATATGCAGAATTTTTTGAAAACTTTAAGGTTTTAACTATATTCCTTCTTATATTCTTAAACAATGTCACAAACTGTGAAGCTTTTGTTCTTGTTTTTTATATTTATGGCAAGATTCGATCAAAAGGGGCTTGTTACAGAAGAGGAATGTTAATTATGTTGTTGGGTGAGAATCTGATAAAGACATGATGAAATGGGTATGTATGTTCATTTAGGTGTTGTACAGTCTTTGTAACCCATTATATTTATAACTTATCTGATTGTATATATTTATTTATTAGGTGTTTACTGTATTAGTATATTCATTATGATGCCACAATATAATTCATTCATAATGGATTGTTCAGAGCTTGTAGCTTAGAGTATTATCTTTTAGATGTTGGATTAAGTAATGATCAATAAGAAATAGAATAGGGGAAAATTGTACTTTTAAAATTGGTGTATTTAATAGTACGGTCTTAAAAGTCATGCTTTTTAGACCGGACGTTTTTCTTTATTGTCTTACAAGTCCTAATAAATCGGTCTAAGACCAACTTTTAAGACTGGATGTATTTATTAGTTTGGTCTTAAAAGTCATACTTTTTATATTGGTGTATGTAATAGTAAGGTCTTAATTTTCAATTTTGTGAGACTGGTGTTTTTATTTGTCCAGTCTTACAAGTGAGAAGTTTTACACCGGATGTTCTTTTGTTTGATCTTAAAAGCTATATTTTTTAGACCAACTTTTTTTTTGTTTGGTCCTAAAATTTTGGTTTTAAGACTGAATAAAATATATTTTAGGTTTATATAGTACGATTTTTAAGACCTAATGTTTTTTAATGTCCGATCTAAAAATATTTCTTTAAGACCAGTTTGTGTTTGGTCTAAAAAGTTACAAACTTTTAAGACTTCTTAGAATGAGACCGGTCATTGATCCGGTCTTACAGTGCCTCTTTTGTCTAGTCTTAAAAGCCTTTTTTGTACTCGTGCGAGTATGAATGTGTGAATTTATTGTGAAAGGAAGCCTTTAGAGAAATTGTCAGATATTAATAAATTATGCTAGCTAGTTTACTTCCATTACTTGAAATTGAGGATAAGTACCAATTTTTCCATGGAAGTTTTCTCCAGGGAGCATTGGTAAGACAAAAGTTTTTTTTTTTTGTCTCATTTTTACCATGAAAGTATGAAAATGTAGCAAAAATGCCCTACCGTGATGAAATTGCCACGTCGAACGTTAATGGTTTGACAACTCGAGTTGGTGGGACTACAACTCTAGTTTAGCACTCAAGTTCTTGGTTAAGAACTCGAGTTCTTATCTTAGAAAAGTCTTCACATAAAGCATCATTAGTAGTACCAAATATAATATCATCAACATATATTTAAACAATTGATAAATCATCTCTCTTATTGCTTTTAATAAAGAAGGTTGTGTCTACTTTGCCTCTGGTAAATCCTTGACCTAGAAGGAATTTGCTTAATCTCTCATACCAAGCTTTAAGAGCTTGCTTAAGACTATATAAAGGTTTCTTGAGATGAAACACATGATAAAGATAAGAATTATCTTCAAATCCAGTAGGTTGTTCAACATAAACTTCCTCTAAGATAAAACCATTTAAAAAAGAACTTTTCACATCCATTTGATATAATTTGAATCCTTTAATACAAGCAAAGGCTAAAAGAATGTGTATTGCTTCCAATCTTGCCACTGGAGCATACATCTTTTCATAATCAATTTCTTCTTCTTGATTATAGCCTTTTGCCACTAATCTTGTCTTGTTACGTATAATGATTGCGTATTCATTTCGTTTATTTCTGAATACCCATTTAGTGCTAATAACCAAATGGTCTTTAGGCCTAGGTACCAAGTCCTAAACTTGATTTCTCTCAAATTAATGTAAATCCTCTTGCATTGCCATAACACAAACATTGTTTGAGAGGGCTTCATTAATCTTAAAAGGTTTAATCTCATAAATAAAGGCAGAGAAAGTTACTTAATTCAAAGTTCTTTTTTCTGGTTCTTAACCTTCATTTACATCACATATTACTTGTTCTAGAGGATGACTTCTACTGTATCTCCAAGTTCTACGTTGAGATTGATCAATATTTTCACAACCATTTTCATTTTCAAGTTTTGTTTCCAAAACATTTTCAGAGTTTTCCAAAACAAAAGGAATTTTTTAAATGGATTGGCTTTAAAAAATTGGCTCATCATCATCCAGAGATTTATCAGGTTTGGTTTCACAAAACACATCATGCATAGACTTTTCAGTAATGGGAGTACATTTATTAAAAATTCTATAAGCCTTACTTCTATTAGAATAGCCCAGAAATATATCTTTGTCAAACTTAAGATCAACTTTCTTAAGTTGTCCTTACCATTATTGTGAATGAAGCATTTGCATCCAAAGATATGTAGGTGGGCTAAATTTAGCTTCCTTCCTTTATACAACTTAGGATCAAACTTTCCTAAGTTATCTTTACCATTATTAGAGGTATGTTTGATTTGAGATATAACATGCAGTGCTCATGGAGTTTGCCTAGAAAACTTGGGAAGTTTGATTCTCGTTCAACATAGCTCTAGCCATTTGAGTGAAGACTCTATTCTTCCTTTCTACAACTCCATTCTATTATGGAGTCCTCAGAGCTGAGAAGTTATGATCAGTCCCTTGAGTATCGTAGAACACTCTGAAGGCTTGATTTTCAAATTCTCCTTTATGATCATTTCATATTCCTAAAATAGAGAAACCTTTCTCGTTTTGCACCTGGAAAATACGACAAATTAATCAAAAGTTTCATCTTTAAAAGATAAAAATATTGTCCATGAAAATCTTATCGACAATGACTAGAGTATATAAATTGCCACTAAGGCTTTTTACACTAGTAGGTCCAACTAAATCCATATGAAGTAGTTGGAGAGGTAGGTTAGTTGAGATTTTATCTTTCAATTTGAAAGATGATTTGGTTTGTTTACCTATTTGACAAGCATCACATATCATGTCATTTTTAAAATGAATTATCTCCCTAAATAGCTTAAACATAAGCCTTCTTCTTAAACTTGTTTAATTTCTTTTTATCTTTCTCTTTGTTCTTTAATTGAGGGCATTCTAACTTAATGTGTCCTGTTTTTTCACAATTCATAGTAGATGATAGGCTTTTTGAGTTCATTGCTAGAGCTACCTTTGTGAAATCTTTGGAATCCTTGATCTTTCTTGTAGAATCTTTTGAATCTTTAGACCATCATGCCAAGCTCTTCATTTTCATCATTATTGTCATCTTCCTCTTTTTCTTCCTTGACATTAGTATTAAGGCCAATTCCCTTGTGTTTGTTGCTAATCTCATCCAAACCTTTCTTTAACTTCATCTTTCCTTCATACTTGGACAAACTTTCGAATAAAGCAAATACTGATTGAACTACCTCTCTATGAGCCTCTTCGATGGCAGTGACCTTGGCTTCCCATTCCTTAGTAAGGATATTCAAAATTTTTCTTACTGGAGTTTTCTACTCATATTCCTTACCCAAGGCTGACAGTTGGTTTATCAGGTGAGTATACCTAAGTTGGAATTCACCAATGGACTCTCCTAATTTCATACGAAGTAAATCATATTCTGTTATTAGCATGTTGACACGATTTTCTTTAATGCTTGTGGTTTCTTTAAGGATAATTTCTAAGGCCTTCCACATTTCCTTTGCTGAATGTAGAGTGCATATGCAAAAATACTCTTTCTAGCTTAGAGCACTTTGCAGTATCAAAATGGCTTTGTTTTTCAACATGATGGTTCTTCTGTCATTTTCATCAAACTCTTCCTCGACCTTAGGAAGACAAACTCCTTCTACTTCTTTTATAGGAAAATAATCTCCTTCTTAAACATGTTCCATAGACCATAGTTAGAGGCCATGATGAAGACTCTTAATTTGGCTTTCTAGAAGGAGTAGTGTTTGTTAGTTCTCTATGTGTTTTGATGATAACAGACCATTGTAAACTAAAAAGGATTTTATTGTTGCTAAAGTTCAAACATGTTTAAAGATTGTTAAAACTGATTTAAATCTTATAATATAAGTTAAACTCGAGTTTAGTTTTGATAAACTCAAGTTTACACTTAACAAAAAGCAAAAACAAGCGTTTTGAACTTAGGCAAACTCGAGCCTAACTTAATAGACTTGAGCCTGCTCGTGACAGAGAGCAAGTTTCATATTTATAACTAAGGCAGACTCGAGCCTGTTAAGGTAAACTCAAGCCTACGTCTTACAGAGAGCAAATTAAGTTATTGGCTCTCAGTTAGACTCAAGCCTACCTAAATAAACTCGAGCTTGTGCCTTACAGAGAACATGTCACATTTTTCACTTGAGCATGCATTTCTTAACTCAAGCCTAAGTCTTATGGAGAGCACTTCAAACAAACTTTCATGTGAATAGACTCAAGCCTATGAAGCTATACTCGAGTCTGTCTCTTCCAGAGAGCAAACAAAGATTTACTCAAAAACAGGCTCAAGCATAACTTTGTTAACTCAAGCCTATTTCAGATTGAAAGAAGTCTCAAAAGCGTTTGGCTGAAGCAAACTCGAGCCTAACACTTACAGACTTGAGTTTGGCTCAGACAAAAAGCTACCAAATTTCACAGCCCGATCAAACTCGAGCCTAAGTTTTCAAACTCAAGGCTACGCCTTTGGACCAAAGCTTATTTTCATTCCAAACAGTTCCAGACTCGAGACTGTCACTAATAGACTCGAGTTTGTACACTCTATCAAAATGATTCTAAAAACTCATCACGATAAACTCTGATTTCTAAAGGATAAACTCAAGCTTACTTATTTATGCTTGAGAGTTCATGAACAAACTCGAGACTACTGAAATTAGACTCGAGCCTAATAGATCTCTGTTTCACTATTCACGTTTTTCATCTTTTTGATTCACTCTCATGATCTATTTTGCACTTAAATGAAATTACGAATCATCATATATATGTTTCATAAGTTTGTTCATGAGTTACATACTACATTAACACATTTCAAGCTTCAGATTACAACAAATCAGATCTGGGTTAAGAGCATTTAATGTAGGACCAAAAACCAGGCTGAAACTTCTCCTCTATCCCAATGGTTCAACACAGACTGTTATGGATCAACTAAATCACTTTCCAACGGTCAAATAAAGGTTATGGAATGACAGAGTATCTGGAAAACCATCTGCATCAACGAATTCCAAGATTCCAACTGAGAATTGAAAGAACGGAGGAAAATATGCAACAGTCATTCTCCAGATTTACAGCTGAACGTTAGAGAAGAAAATGTAACGGCTAGTTCCACTAGTTAGCCTATAAATACCCAAAAAGATGCAGTGCAATACACACAGTTGAATCGCAACTGATTGTATTTCTGATTTCTTGCTTTGTTGTGCGAAAATATTTTCTGAACTTCAATGTTTAAGCTTATTTACTCTTTAAGAGAGTGTGATTTCGAAAATCATTTCTGATTACTTGTTTTGTGAGAACTCAAGGTTGTGGAATCTGTGAGTTGGGTTGGTTAATTACAAAGTGTAAAGGGGAGCAAGTCCTAAATGAATAGGATTGCATGTGGTTTACATTGTTGTAATTAAAGCCTGTTAAACTACTGGAAATACCCACAAGATATCTGGGGACTGGACGTAGGTCAAGTTTAAGACCGAACCAGTATAAATCCTTTGTGTCCAGCTTTTCTTCTCTTACTCTTTCGTTATCTATTTTTCAAGTTTTGAAAAAGAATTCAGACATCTTTAAAAAGAATTTTTGAAATCCCCAATTCACCCCCCTCTTGGTGATTTCTTCCATTTTTAGTGTTCTCTATTGAAACCAGGAGGTATGTTGATCGAAGCTCCATCAGGTAGAATTCTGTCCATAATGAATTTTATTAGGATGTAAATCCTTTCAGAGAAGTTATTGCTCTGATATCAAATGAAGAAAGGAATATCACCATAAGAGGGGGTGAATTGGGTGGTTTCAAAAACTTTCGTGATTAAAACAAATAAATGAAATGATAGAGCAAAGATAGAAGAATATTGACATAGGAGGATTATACTGGTTTGGTCCAAGCTCTTGACTTATGTCCAGTCTCTAGCTCTCGGGGTTTTTCACTCTCACTTTTGATTATACACTCTATAACTCTTGAGTAATCCGCTTTCTAGGATTCACTCCCACTTACAAGTTGTAATCAATACACCCACACTCAATGTTCCTCTACCTTGAGATTTTTACAAAAAGATTAATTTATTTTCTCTAATTTGGCAGAACAAAAGACAAGAAAACATAAAAATAAAGTCTGATTTGCAAACATGAATCCAAATGGGTTTATTTAATTCTGATTTTTTAAAAAAATACTATATTAAAAAAGTTATAAACGGGGTTGAGTTTAGAGGAAACAATTAGTCCCACACAATAGGGTAAATCAAAGTTGAACCCTTGCTTAAAAAGATCATTACATTCAGTACCTGACAATATATAAACAATCAATAAAAGGATACCTGAGCCTATAAATTCTTTTTTTTTTTTTTTACCAATGATTATAAGTTCATCCAATCATATAAAAGCAATGAGCTTAGTTTGATAGACATTAGACAGGGGAAAAGAAAAAGTAACCATAGAGAGTTTATTGTTAATTTTTAAGTTAAATTTAAATTTTAAAATGTTAAGACTAATTTAGAGTTTAGAGAGTTTTAAATATTTTAATCTCACGTTTTTATTCATACCAAATTGCCATATCATCCTTATTAACGACTAAAATAATGGTAGGAGTACCAATGCAGCTTTGGTCCCAATGAAAGCGTTTTTACCAAACCATATAAAATTGTTTGAATAACGGAATAAGTATATTTTTAGTTTAGCTTTTCCCCCCCTAAAAATACCAACAATAGTAGGGGTTAATCCTCACAACAGGGTGAACTAAGTAAATTCCAATTAAAAGAGATTCCTATATTTAATGTCTCACCGTGTCTTGAACAAGAAAATAATACCCTTCCACAATATTCACAATAAAAAATAGAAAATCATAATAATATAGAGTTTTTGTTTTCTTAAAAAAACGAAATGCTTATTCACCACCCGCTATTGTCAATTGCCATCGTCATCAACGTATTAATAATCAGCCACAAGACAGATGCATTTTTTTCAATCCAAATTTATCATGTAATTCATGTACTTTTAATTTCTAATATATTTTTAAGGCACAGAAAAACGGGTTAGTTATATTGTTTACCCAAAAAAAGATCGTTAAATTCTCTTCTAATTTTATATTTAGTAGAAAAACTTATATTAAGTTTTTTGTATATGGCTATTTGGTTGGATTATATTAGAACATTGTCATTCCTGATTGGAGGTAGTTCTCCCAAAAAATTTCCTACATTCACACAAATTCAAACGCAAGACTTTTCTTTGAACAGCTCGTACTATTAAGTATTCTTTAGATGTTCTCTTCTAATTACTGAGACTATAGTGAGTTTATGGGCAAATTTGCTTTTATTTTGATTTTGGTTCCTTAAATTTCATTCATTTCAAAAGATCGGTTTGTATAATTTGATAAAAGTTTAAACCATTTTTCCCTATATAAATCAAAACTCATTGTTTGAAACTTGAAGGACTAAAATAAAAATGAGAGCAAACTTAAAGGACAAAAAATTATATAATTAGCCTGCCTGTATTGAATTATCTATATTTATTATAGCTGAATTATCGTTAAGGTTTATGCAAGAAAAATGGTTAAGGTGAAAATCTATCATGAAAGTTTTCTCTGGAGCAATATTGCCTTGAAAGTTTTTTAAGTTTTAATGTTGTCTCGAAAAATTTAAAAAGTAGCAATGTTGTCATGTTCTATTAAAAAATTAACGTTGACCATTAAAAAATTATTGTCAATGGTTAGCTTTTTAACGGAAATAGGCAATATTACTTCATTTTAATAATTTCTAGGATAACATTGAATCTAAAAGAACTTCTTGGGTAATAATGCCCCTCAGCAAAAACTTTTGAAATAAATTTATACCTAGCCCTAAGAAAAAATTGAAGCGAAAACTTTTGAAACAAATTTATACCTAACCCTAAGAAAAAATTGAAGCCAGGTCAAATTAAAGTGTGATATATATATATTCTCTACTAAGGGCTTTATAGTAAATAAATAGTAGGGAATAGTGCTTATTAGCTCATAAGTTAGTTAGAAGAAAGAGAAAGAGAGCACTGATGTGGCTAGGCAAAAAAGAATATACATGATGTATTGAACCATTGCCTTTTTTGTGAATGAATTAGTATATTTCCTCTCTTTCTATTATATCAAAGGTATCAAAGCCCTCTATTTGGCCATGGTGCTGCTGCCGGACACGAGATCCTTGGACCATCTGGGTGAGTTGGAGCACCGTATCAAGTCACTCCACACCACGATGCATTCTTGTTTTGAACAGAGCTCACAGGACATTGCTAACCTCTAGCAGACCGCCACCAAACGAGAGGACCTTATGCAAAAGCTTGAAACACAGTTTTCCTCACCACCCGACATTAATATGAGAAGCAGTCTATCGATGCTAATGAGGGTAGAGATGGTGGTTTTATCTCCACTGTACAGTCTTGAATTCCACCTTTCGGGTCCTCCCATGAGTTGCAGCACCAACAACAACCTTTTGCTATTTCATTCCCAAAAAATAGAGTCATGTGGAATTTCCGAGGTTCGTCAGTTCTGATTTCTATGGTAGAGCTTATCACTGTTGACAGTTTTTTGTGGTCGATGGTACCCCGCCGAAACATCGCATTCATCTTTTGAAATTCATTTGGAAGGACATGCTTTGCCATGGCATCAAACCTTCATGTGTTATCAAGCCTTCGCTGAGGTCTACTGGGAGGACTATTTCAAGCAAATTGAGGAAGAGTTTATTGATATCCGCGAAGAACATCCACCAATTGCCTAAATTTCTCTTAAAAAGTGTCAATGAGGTAGTGGGCTTATTGTTGACTATGAACGCCAATTTGATGAGCCACTAATGGTGGTAGATATTCAAAAGTCTATTACAGTGAAACTATTTATCGGAGGTCTTCGATCGAATATTCGCTAATTTGTCTTGAATTTTTCCCCTCCATCATTGACTAGCAGAACTTGCTCTACCAGGTTACAGGAAGCAACAATTCAAACACTCCATAAGAATATGCCAGTTAGCGATCATCGGGTCTGGCTCATTTCCTTCTAGCTATTCAGATCCACCAAAACCTCAGGTTTATTTCTCTAGACCTGCCACGACTACATCTTCCTCTGGTTCCGCTGTGAACCTATCTTCAGCTCTGACTTTGGGGTCAGTTTCCAGACCTACGTGACACTTATCCAAACTTAAAATGGACGAACAACGTCGACAAGGTTTATGCTATTGGTGCCTTGAAAAACACTCTTCCACTTACCAGTGTAAAGACTCTCATATCTATATGATGCTAATCGATCATGAGGATGAGTAATTTGAAGACTCGCTGGGCAATGCTCAAGGAAGAGTTGAAGGTAGTATTAACGCAATTGAGGGTCGTCTTCATACTTCAACGATGAAGCTTCATGCATGAATCAAGCACGCACAACATCATTGATGCCACTGTCGTCGGAAGACTTAGATTGATAATGCATGAACAAGACCCCATCCAAATGTCAGTTGCCGATAAACATCAGCGGTGTCTTTTTAAATACTGTCCTAGTTTGAATTGGGAAATGAAAGGCTTGAATTTCTGTTCATATTTTTTGGTCATGAAGATAGGTAGTTATGATGCTATTTTAGGTGTTGATTGGCTTAAGACCTTGGGTCGTTTTTCAATAGACATGGAATCACAACTTTTTGAGTTTCATACCTACTGTAGTACATAAGTTAAATGCAGAGACTTGAATCTGTTATGAGGAAGTCTTAACTCTTCATCAATTTGTGTTATCTAATGAATTATACCTCATTCAAGTGCCTACTCAATTACAAGCGACGCTAGCTATTGATGCTAATCTTTCCTATGAAGAACAAGTGAAGCTACATACATTCTTAGATGCCTTTGCTGATGTCTTTAATGAGCCAACTAAGTTACCTCCACTTGGAACTTGTGATCACTCCATTCCTCTCTAAAATCCCACTCCTATTAATTGTCGACCTTATAGATATTACCCTATTTAGAAAATGGAAATTGAGAACCAAATTCACCAAATGCTTTTGAGTGGCATTATTCATGAGAGTTCTAGTGCTTTTGTTGCTTCGGAGGCATTGGTTCATAAAAAAGGAAGGTACTTGGCGGTTTTGTATTGATTACTGTAAGTTGAATGAAGCCACTATAAAAAAAATTCTCAATTCTAGTTATTAATGAACTACTCGATGAGTTAATAGGATTTACATTCTACTCTAAGCTATATATTTATGTATTGGGTATCACCAGATCTAAATGAGAAATGATGATGTTGTTAAAATAGCTTTAAGGACTCATGAGGAATTATGAGTTTTTGGTCATGCCATTTGGCCTCATTAATGCTTTGGATACCTTCCAAGGTCTCATGAATTATGTTTTCAAGCCTTACTTATGCAAATTTATTTTTCTCTTCTTCAATGACATTTTGGTATATAGCAAAGATTGGTCTTCTCATTTATAGCACTTGGATATTACACTTTATGTTTTGAGGCAGTAGAACCTATTTGCTAAAATCTCTAAGTATGTCTTTGCTGCCACTAAGGTTGACTATTTGGGTCATTAATTTTTGCTCAGGGTGTTCGAGCCAACCCTCACAAAGTAGAGGCATTTCTTGATGGTATGTACCATCTTCTCTTCATGAATTATGGGGTTTTCTCGATCTTGCAGAGTACTACCATCACTTTATTAAGCATTTTGGTTCAATCAGTAAACCCTTAACTGACTTGTTGCGGAAAAATAAGAAGTTTATATGGACTCCATTTGCTGCCAATGCTTTTCAGACCTTCAAGGATGTTATGATGCTACCTTTGGTTCTTGCCTTGCCCAATTTCAACAACACTTCTGTTATAGAAACTAATGCTTCTGGTTCTTGGTTAAGAGTGGTTTTATCTCAAAATAGCTACCCCTTGGTTTATGCTAGTAAAGTCTTAGCTGCAACTAAGCACCATTTATCTACTTATGAGATGGGAAATCCTTGTGATTTTATTTATTCTTAAACAATGGCATTCTTACTTGGGCGGTAAAAAATTTCCAACTTTTCTTGTCTAACTTGAAAAATACATAACTTTGATTCTAGACCTCCAATTAACATTTTCTAGGATTCATTTTAAAGATTAAGAGGTGCACTATATCCTGAGGAAATTTCATCGAAAAACTCAAGTTTTAGCTTCAGAAATGAACATACATATAACCCTCTATTTTCAGTCAAGAACATAAGTGAAGAAAGGTGACATGAAAGCTCAAATTCTAGCCTAAAACTCCATATATTTGATACCATTCAGTTATGCATTGCATGCACGATTTTGGTGCTTCAATACAGAGCAAAAGATCCTTAAAAACAATATCAAATTCGACATGCATTGGCACCACTATGTAAGAACACAGTGAGAGTGAAGATGAGATATCACCTAGAAGGGGTGAATAGTTGATCTCAGAATTTTTTCGCAAAGCTTATTTGAACAATAATAAAGACAAAATGCTGAGAAGCAAAATGAACACGAGACAATTTATACTGGTTCGGTCTAATACTTCGACCTATGTCCAGCCCCCAAGCACACCTTAGGATTTCCACTATCTTTTCAAATACGAATACAACTCAAGTTGATCCTTTCACTCTTGGACTCACTCCCCCTTACACATTGCAATCGTACACCCATACTTAAGGTTCCACAACCTCAAGCTTCAAATAGAAAATGATATAAGTGTTTTACAACTCCTCACGAGTAGATAATTAATGAGTACTGAAGAACAACAAATATCCGAAGATATTAAGTACAGTAAATGAAACTATTAATAGCAATAACTCATAAATGAATGCATAGAGTTTCGGTAGTTGGCAATATTGAATGCTTAAGCTTTTTATATCATTTGCCATTAATTATGTTGAGAAGAGCTTGAATATAGCCATTGTGACTATGTGAACTTCCGTTAGACATAGTTGCTCTTCATTGAACCAAATCGACCGTTGCTTCATAAAATATATTCGCTACTTTCATTAAATGTGTTGGCCATTGTTTGTACTTGTGTACAGTATGACTTAGATTGATAAATGGAATAGGTATGCCTCAAAAGAATGTTTTCATCTGCTACAAAATCTTATTCCGATTGTTGCTCTGTTTTTCTGTGAGCATTAAATGCGTCTACCACGTTGGATTGCTTTATGCTCAATCCTGAATCAAACATGATTAATGTAACATCCCAAAAATTTGGGAATTTTAAGTTTGAATATTATAAGAAATTTAAATAATTATTATTTAAATTGGCCTTCAAAATTACGAAATTAAATTAATTGAAATAAAGGCTTATCTTCCTTAAATTAATTTGGGAAGAATGATAAATTTAAGGAAGTGATTATTGTAGGCCAAAAAAAAAGTTGGAAAAAATATTTTATACGGAAGAGAAACATGTCTAAAAAGGAAATTAAGAAACTACTATTATTAATAATTTTATTTAACCTCAATTGAATATACATAAGCAAAGAATTGTTCCTCCTTTAGTCCAAACCATATTTTCTTTAAGCCATTTATTTCAGCCCAAAAATCAAAACCACGGCCCCATCTTGTATCACAATTACTAAAGGCCCAAAAGGCATACATACCCCAACTTCATGCAACCCATTCATCCTCATTTCAGTTTCTCTCTCTCAGCTCCTTAAAACGCAGAAGATGTCCAGAACCATTTTGTCCAGTGCCATTCAATCTCCGTTGCCTAGTGTTTTCGGCCCTGCACAGTAAAGCAAAACCAGCAACCCATGTCCTCAACATGAAAGACGTGAATCAGGAAAACAAGTCACGCAACCTCCACCAAATCTGTATACTTTCAGCAATAATCCAGGAGCCACGCAAGATATATCAAAACCATGCTCCTTCAGTCGTGTCTTCCTCGAGCCCATCGCTGGTTTATCCTTTGGATTTTTCTTCACGGTATGAACTCGTTGACTGGACCTTCGCTGCCTGTTATATACCGATGCCTCCATTCCCCTTTTCATTTTTCCTTCGCCTCACCTCACCGAAACCAGCAAACAGAAAAGCAGAAAACAAAGAAGAGAGAGAGAGAGACCATTTCTTTTCCCCTGTTCTTTACCGTCGAAACAGAGGACGATACAGCGCCACGGTGAGTCTTCTACCATCGTGTTTTTCTATTTTACTTTTGCTGTCATTATTCTCCTCATTTCGCTGTCATGAAAGAAAGAAAAGAGTCTCTGAATATTGATACAGGGAGAGGAGTTTTGTTTGCATCTGTTATCTTTGCTGTCATCGGTTCATTGCTTTTCTTTTGCTGCATGTAAATATATATGGTGCCTGGACGTGTGTGTGCATGAACGTGGAATAAAAGAGGAAAAGAAAAGATAACGCGCGCGCGCGCACACACACACACACACACATATATATATATATATATATATATATATTTGTAGGTTGTGGGTGGTGTGTGTGAGTTCAAATAGATATACATATAGGAGGAAGAAGAAGAAGGAAGAACGTTAACATGAATATGTGTGTGTGTGTTGCTGTTCCTGAATGAAAAGAGGAAGGAAAATACACACACACACACACACACATACACATATGGTGTGCTAGTCGCTGGGAAGAAGAAGATCAAACTGATTCAAGTCTTGCTCTCTACATGAGCATATATATGTATGTGTGCGCGCGCGCTGGAGGTGTTCTTATGCGTAGAGCTGAATCATAGTCTCCAAGATGGAGAAAGAATAATTAGGAAGGAAGAATAAGCTACTATGAGTATATAGAATGAAAACAAACTAATTTAGAATGAGATGTTATGTCTAAATATATATATTAGAGTTATTAATTTTATTTTATGTACATACTTATGAAGTAAATTTTGAAGAATTAGTAATTGTCATTATTAGGGGCATAAAGAGTAAATAAAGTATGAATAAATAATAATAATCATGAAATCAAGAAAATAAGGATATGATCCAACTTGTTCCTAAATAGTAAGATCTAAATTAACTTCCTAATATTATCTCACTTATAATATTATTGGCAAAATAAATCAGATAAATAAAAAGATAATATTTAATATTAAAAATGGGATAAAAGAATAAAGGAAGTTATTAAATAATATTAATAAATAATAAATTGGATAAATAATAATAATGAATAATACTATCAAAGAGAAATAAGTAATATAGTTAAGATGAAGTAATTATTTAATATAAATGATAAAATTACTTCTTGAAAAGAATATTCTGGGTGTCTACATTTATTTAACCTAAGGTTTTAAATCTTATATATGATTAATATTATAGTTTGGAAAAAGCCATGATAAATTCCATCATTCATAATAAATAATTATTAAATATTGTTCATTTGATGTTTGAGGTTTCAAATTAATTAAAAAAAATAAATAATAATACTGGTAATTAATTTTGTCATTATTATTAGAAATAAGAAAATAAATAACAATGGAAATAAATAATGAAGGGGCTATTATTATAATTGGTATATTTTTAATATTATGAAATTATAGTTATAATTTATAATTTGTGGAATTTTTAAGGGTTATTAATTGTTAGTAAATTGATTTTGGTAGATTGAATTGTGGAGTGTGTTGAGCTCCTGATTTGAGAGCCGTGTAAATTAATTAGCTTAGGCGAGAGGTAACCACTTTCCACTTATTATGCATGTTGATATGTTGTTTGTGAATATTTTGTTAAATAATTATGAATGATTTTATTAGAAATTGTCTTGTGGAACCTTATGATTTGAAATATTGAAACATATTGTAAATTGAGATATTATGACATGGTTATGCAAATTATTGGAAAAACTCTTATTGAGTTGATTATTATGATAATTATAGAAAGGGATGAATTGGGAAGAGATGGAGTTGTTATTTTCACCACGTGGTGAGACCTCCATTGGAGCACAATGGTTGGTTTTGATTGTCCCACTGATTCAATGAGGGACTTGCTCACTTGTAGGGGTGTAAACACGCTAGGTCAGGCCAGGCTTCGCCCTTAACAGGTCAGGCCTGTTTTACAATATAGTGGCATGAGCCTAGCCTGTAGCCTGTTACAAGTTTTTTTTTTCTACCTGAGCTTGGCCTGGCCTGTGGCCTGTTAAAGAGGCCTTTTTTTTTTTTGAACTAACAGGCCACAGGCCTCAAACACAGGCTTACGTTCAACAGGCCGAAAACAGGCCTATGTGAAAAGAGATAAAAAAACAGGCCAAATTACAAAATACTAATGATATAAAATGCATCATATAATTTGAAACCAAATACAACATCATAATAGTTTCATTACAAGTTCAAAAATTTAAACCAAATCAATTTAAAGACATTCACATCAAATCTTCAAATGAGATTTTGGAAACTCAGGATAAAATCCTAAAAAATGTTGGACCACACTTCATTCAAGCCAGAGAACGAAGTATTTTGCCTCAGCCAGCATGCCAAAGCCATAATTGAGGGCCACTATTAATAAAATTGGTGTCAAAACTATAGAGCTTGAAGAAGGGAAAATGAAGAAATAAAATAGAGAAAAAAATAATGTCGAACTTCTAACCTTTTGGCCATTTTGAAAGCAGCACCGTTCTTAGCTGTAGTTTTTAGTTAAGAGTTGCAGGGGATAACATGATGCTATAGGAGCATACAAATACAACCATGTCAACCAAAAATGAATAAATAAGCTAGGTCCTTTGATAACGTTAGCTAAGGCATGGGTTGGATAAACATTAAAAAGGTAATGAATCATCTAATGATCTATAAAAAGATTTAAACAGATAACTGATCGACCCTTTTTTCCCAACAAAAATCCAACTATACCCAACTTTTTTCACCCATAAGCAAATAATCATGAAGATCACTTGAGCATAGCCACAGTAGATGCAGATGAATAGCGGAAGGACCTAATATCCGATCCATCATAAAGATGCTTCAGCTCCACTAGGTCTTCCTTTGGCATCTGAAATCTTCCACCAATTTAATTCCTCAACAATAAGAAAAGTTCCACCAAGAATCCCAGCTTACAATTTGCCACAACAATCTGTACAGAGCTGCAATCATATCAAACAGGACAAGTCAGTACCAGCGTGTAAAAGCAATAACGGAGACAATTTTACATTCACATTAGAACTATAGAGAACCCAACAATCGTTGGACAACTAAGAGGTTCAGCTCAGTTTAGTTCAGTGTTCATTTTCCAAAGCTAATTGAGCGCGAGGCCCTTAATTTTCAGAGCTACCAAACAAGCTGATTCACGAAATATAACAAGACTCCACTTATTGTAATCATATTTATAACTTCTTTAAAAAAAGGGGGATAGCTCCAAGTTCCAAACCATTTGAAATTGATGCAGTGCCAACTATATTGAATCAACCATACGCTAAATCACGAAAATAAGGAGGGAAACGAAAGGGAAAAGAGAATACCTTAAATAAGACAAAGGAAAATAGAGAAGTAGTAGGGGTTTTAATTAGGGGAGAGTTTATGACTCATGAGCTAGACCCCAAAGAATTGAAGAAGAGAATTTCGGGCATCAGAGGGAGAAAAGAAAACCCTAGACTCGGAGTCCCCGCTTTCCTTTCATTCTATATTTTGCTTGTTTTGATTCTTCGATTTGAAATAAACAATCACATAATATCTATCTACATATATATATATCCAGGAGATTCCTCTGCCAAGAAAAAGGCCTCATGCATCGATACACACAGAGATTCAGAGAACAACACATCGTAAATCCAGGACACACATCAACACACACATTGTAAATCTAGGACAATCTTTTAGCCATGAATCGAAATTTACCTGAAGAGCTGAGATTTGAGTGCAGGCACACTAATCTGAGCCTAAGATTGAAGAATGAAGAAGCACAGTGGAGTGACAGAGGTTGGGAAGCAAATCGAGAGAATGAACGGTGTCGGAGCGTCCAAATTGAGAGATGACTTGAGCTAAGCGGTGGATACAGAGGATTGACGATGATGGCCAGAAGACTGGAGATTGAAGAATGAAGATGGAAGAACGAGCGAGCGGCGACTGGTGAGGGGCGAGCATGACTGAGTTGAGCGGCGAAATTTGTGACATTTTGATGTATTAGATGATTTTAGGGTTTTTCAAAATTGAAGGGTATACGTGTCACACTCTGATTGGATGATTGAGGGATAAATTACAATATTGCCTTAATAACAGGCCGGCCTGTCAGGCCTCTTAATAGGCCTAAGCCTGGCCTGTTATGTAAAACAGGCCTTATAAGAGGCCTAGGCCTGACCTTTTAGCCTGACAGGCCAGGTCTGATCAGGCTTTTAACAGGCCAGACTACAGGCCCCTGGCCTATTTACACGCCTACCCATCAGAGTGATGGGCTTATGACACCTTACTAGGGTAAAGTGAGAAAAAGACTCATGGTTTGGGATAAGTGCTCTGAGGATTTTGGCTGGTCCTCATCACTTGACCAGTGAGCTTTTGAGTAACCAGTAACATGGGTATAACTTAGCCCATGGGTCTAGTCGGAGGAAATAAGGCGGTTCGATTAGATTGAAGGGAGATATTTTGGGTATTGAACTCAAAAAGATTTGTGACACCCAATTATGATACATTATAATAATGTGATATTTTATGAAGAGGATGCTGATGAATTGTGTTAATTGAGAAATTGAAACACCTATTTTATGATATTTCATTTATGATATAAGATTTTGTGATATCAATATTGGTAAGATATATTTTTAAGATTTGGCTACATAAATTGTTCCACTTGGCACCTCACTAGCACATATTAATATTCGTAATAAGTTGGACTGATGGTTACCAAATTTTTCCAGGTGACAGCTCACATCCGAGTCCATCAGGTGTAACACCCCGCTGTTCTGTACCCAGAACAGGGTAGCATTTTCTAAATTTGATATAAAAATACCCACTTTTGCATTAATAGTATGCATCACACATACATACTTATATCATGTCTACATCACACAACCATATGTATCTAAATAAATTTACACCCCAGTAGCCACATAGGGCTAATTTAAAATATTATCTTAATCCAAATAAGTCTAAGGAAATATAAATAGAGGGTGAAATAAAACAAAGTAAGCTGTCCTATCAGCTTCACCACCTTCTTTGCATCATGCAATAACTACCTTCTTTCCTTTTGAACCTTGATTACTAGTTTGCCCAAGTCCTGAATTGTTGGAAGGTCCTGAGATTCAAATGAATGAATTCCAAAGTAACATATTAATCTCAATTTCTAGTATAATCAATACATGTAAATTAACCAAAACTGAGTAGTCCACACAACATATAAGCAAAAAGATTTCATACGACAAGTATTACATTCCATATGCAACACGTAATACAAGTAATCATTAAATGATTTCAAAATACTTTAGCGCTAGAAAAATATATTTCTTTTGATAAAATAATTACCAAAAATTACTGAATGCATTAGGCTCTGCCTAGCCATCGGGAAGTTAGCCCCATGGTCGGCTCTTCCACTCAATCGAGCCACGAGTGGTGCTGGCCCCATACAGGCGAGACATACAAGTATGGTATACATAAACATATATTGGTATACAAAGAATGTGAGATTAGAGTTACTACCTTTTGATCTTACCGATAGTAACACCTTCCGTAAGTTTCTTTCAAATTTGCTTGTCCTTCAAACTTGGATCAATATTACTTCCTATCATTAACATTTATTTGGAGAATAGGTCATTAATTAATTTAATCTTAATAATATAATTAAGATTTAGTCCTTTAAACCTTCCCCAAAATACTTGTCCTTAAGTATCCTTATGACTTATAGATAAATACTTATTGGGGCTTATTTATTTAGATACCATATACTAAGGAATAAATATCATCTCAACCTCTTAACCTTTCATTTTATCCAAAGAAACCTTTTCTTTGAAGTTTAAGCACAATTAGCAACTTAGGTGACTCTTTTAAAACTTATCAGAAATTAATCTTTAATTTTCCACGGGTATTTAGAAAATTCATAACTTGGTCTGTATAACTCCGAATAGAGTGATTCCAATTTCTATTTACCCCTTGATAAGTCTATTTCCATAAATTAAAGTCACCAAGTTGATTCTTGGCTAAGAGAAATTCCCTTTAATTTATTTATACTATCTATTCAACTATAACAATAATAATTATTATCACCCCAAAAATATTCTTTTAATATTTCCTCATAATTATCCAAGCTAAATACATATATTGGACTAGCTAGCTTCACGTGACAATTCCCTTTTAATTTCCGTACATGCTTCTTTAATGTGTGTGTGTGTGTGTGTGTGTGTGTGTATTTCGACATTTCCATCCCCCACCTGTACATGCATGCACTTAATCCATAAATATATTAATTATTCTACCTTCTCACATATATAGACACACAACAAAACCTTCCACGACAGCAATAAGGGAATATCTTATGCATTTCTTTCCTATAGATGCTATTATATATCTATATAAAGAGATATGATGACAGCTAAACTAATGGATGCAGCAAGCTTACCGGGCGTCTGATTTTTCCTTGATTCCAACGGCACAAAACAAAGTCCCTTACTCTCTCTCTCTCTCTCTCTCTCTCTCTCTCTCTCTCTCTCTCTCTCTCTCTCTCTCTCTCTCTCGGCCACGTTTGAGAAATGAGAAATAAAGAAGGAAGTAGGTATATTAAATAATAGAAGAGTGTAAGGCGCATAATGATTATTATCCGAATGATTGTAAAAGATGTGTTGCGTATAATTCCTCTTTCTTTGCTGTCTGTTGCCTTATCATTGTTGCTGAAGTGCTTCACCAAAAGTAGATATAGTGGATAATTCAATAGCATTTCAACTGTCCCATATGTCTCCTTATTATGCGCTGAATAATATTAAAGATAAGTTATGTGAGCTATTTGAAATGAAAGGAAATGAGTGTTGATTGAATGGTAAGTAGGAATTATCCAAATAATTGAGAAGATTGGGATGTAATACATGTGCTATCTTGGTGCCCACCACAAAAGACGCATCAACCACCCACCCAAAGAAAAAGTTTACAATTACTTTATCAAAAGAGACCTATAAGGTATTGGCCACTAGCATATGAAGACAATATTTTCAGCATTCATTAGCTTTCTGTCAAGGTCGCTGGGTAACAAAAATATGGCAAACACATGGTCCCACTTGAAAGAAAAATAAAGGATATTACATCAGGGAATGCCTCAGAAGCATAGACTACTCTGTTAAAAGTAGTGCTTCTGTCTCTTTTGGTTTATGTTAGATAATTGTATATTGGCATGTTAGGGCTCATTATGCATACTCTGATAAAATTTTAAATTTTTCGTAAATTTTGAAGCACTATTAAGTTAATAACTTAGTTAAATACGGTTATTTTATTAAGTAAAGTGTAGAACGTTTCAATTAAATCATATGCAAACCACTTAGAAGGATGATTAAATATAATATGAACATGTTTGAGTATGATTAAATAAGAATAAGTAACAGCCCATAGAGTTCCAGACAATTAATGATGCATACAATATAATGTTGATACAGGGAACTCATTTTCGAGAATTGTTCATGTATACTCGAGAATTTTTTGTTCATATATTTACTAGTGTGTCTGTCTCTTGATGATACTTGAGAATAGCATGTGCATATTCGAGGATTATAATGAATAGATGCATATAATCATTTAATCATTTTCTAGCATTCTCGAGAGTCCCAGTGCATATACTTGAGAATCACTAAATATGACTAGAGACATACAGAGAGATTAAGCTACTAAAGGAATTGGATTCTCAAGAATCAATAGGAAGTACTTGAGAATCACTCGGTCATACTCGAGAATCATTAGGTAGTACTCGAGAACGGTAAATATGGCTAGAGAAAAAGTGAAGAGTTTAAGCTTAAGTGTACTCGAGAGTTACTCACCAATTCTCAAGAATTGTCTAGTCATTCTCAAGAATTATCGATTGTACTCGAGGACTGAAAATGTGAACAGAGAAAAGGCGAAGCGTTTATACTCAAGAATTAATCATTAGTACTCGAGAATTGCATAGGATTTGGATTCTGAAGGATCTCGCTAGTACTCGAGAAAGTGAACTTAATACTCGAGAATTATAACCTCATTCTCGAGAATCATGATGCCATTCGAGAATCATGGTTACAACATATACTGCTGATAGTATGTCTTACATGCAATTCTCAAAGAACTAACTATGCATACTCGAGAATTGTCATCTATAATATTTAATTCCTTTGTTTAAGCTTGATTCAAAAAACCTTAGAGTTTGAAGTTGTTATCATCAAAACATTTGAAGCTAAAAAAGAGAACTTTTCACCAATAACTCTCAACTTCCAGCACCTATTTGACCAAAAAAAAAAACAACACTAATATGCTGAAAGGAAGCTAGAAATGGGATTAGAAGACTCACCTAATACTAAAAACTAGTTTGCAAGTGAAAGACAAGTTTCCTTCTTCTTCTTTTTCTCTGTCCAAGCTTTCTCTCTCTTTCTCGGTGTTCCTTATTTTCCCCTCACTCTCTCTCTCTCTTGTTGTTTCGGTCTCTCATTCTTTCTCTCTCTTTTTCTTTTGTTGTCTGAATGAAATGGGAAATTGGAAGGTGTTTGGATTGGTGTATAGGTGTTGGGTTTGGAAGAGGACAATAAGAGTGTGTGTATATGGTGTATAGGTGTTGGGCTTGGAAGAGGACAATGAGAGTATGTGTATATGTGTGCGTTGTCCAAATATGGAAGTAGGGGAGAGGGTGTGTGTGCGCGTGTGTGTCTAGCTTTTCAGAGAGGAGTGTGTGAGGGGTGTTGTGGGGCCACTCACAAAATAACTTATTTGAGTCTCTTTGTCCCCTTACAAGACTTTTGTTTACAACTTGGTTCGTCACCCATTTAATTGCAAACATTAGTAGGTGTTGGAAGTTAATCCTTAATACTATATAAAGATTTTCTTTCTTAATTAGCTTCTTTTTGCCATAAAATATCAACTCTAAAATTTTTAGGCCAAAAATTATCCTCTAATTATTTTTCTTGAATTTATGAGAAAATAGGCCATAAATTCCAGAAAATATCTTTAAAAATATTTAGGACAATTTTTCATACTTAATTTCTTCATAAATATTCCAAAACTTTCATATGTTCTTCGTTACATGTGTGGATAAGGCATATGTTATAAAGTAGGGTTAAGTAGTGAATCTGCCTTGGAAGTACACTTCCAAGAATAATGTTGCCTTGGAAGTATTTTTGTTCTCAATGTTGCCTTGGAAGTCTAAAGTAGTAGCAACGTCGCCCATCTTTTAACCACCATTTATGTTGACTGAAATTACTTACAGAACAACCATATATACTCTGATTTAAATGGGCTTCAATTTCTTTGCAACCCCCAAGAGATAAACCTAAACAGCTTTGTTCAAATCATTATAATCGGTCTAGTTCAATTTGGCATTGGTAATCTTTGCAGACATGTGAATTATCTCGGACGTCTTAGTTTCAACCATGGACTAATAATCAGATACTCACAATATCCAGATAATAAATATTGATGAACAAAGTAAAAAGGCCCAAAACAATTATGTGAACAGTGCCAAACAATGCGAAACAATGACACAAAATAGTAGATGAACAGTACCCAAAAAATGTGAAACAGTGGCAGTAACAGTGACACAAAACAACACAATAAACAATCCCAAAAATAGTATGAAACAATGCCAATGAACAGTGCGAAACAATACCAAATGAACAATACAAAATAGTACCAAGTGAACAATACCCAAACAATACCAAACAGTACCAATGAATAGTACCTAAGTAGTATAAATGAATAGTACCAACAGTATGAAATGGTACCCAACCGTACAAAAACATTCTAAACAGTCCCAAAAACCGTACGAATAGTGTTGGACATGTGATGAATAGTGCCAAACACAAAAAATAAACCCTAAAATTCGTAAGGCTTTGATTCCATGTAAGCAAATAATCTATATTTCTTGATCTATTCATGTACAATTGATCTATATATACATACAACTAGGAAGAGCCATACTCTTAATGGCTCATTATAATAATCCCTGAATTATGCAGATCATGATTAATATCACATTGATAACGTATATTTCTTATTTATTTCTTAACAATAGAGAAGGTGCTTTGTCGGTAAGACTAACATGTAGTAACTTTAATTGAGTAGAAGGGCCGACCATAGGGCCAGCTTTCTGGTGGTTAGTCAGAGCCTAATGCATTTAGTTATTTTTGGTATTTGAATTACCCAAAATGTATTTCTTAGAACTAAGGTATTTGAAATCATTAAATGATTACTTTTATTACAAGCTGCATATGGAATATAATATTTGTCGTGTGAAATCTGTTAACTTTATATGCTGTATGAACTACTTTATTTTGGTTGATTTACATATATTGATTATACTAGAATTTGAAATTAACCTCTTACTCTGGGATTTATTCATTTAAATCTTAGAGCCTTCCATAAATCCAGAATGGGGGTAATCTAGTAGATAAGGAGGAAGAGACAAGGGCGTAAAAATCGCTTGACCTTGAGAAGAAGGTGGTGATGATGGTGCAGAGAAAACATTTAGTTTCACTTTTATACATATAGATATTTCTATTTCCTTATGACTTAGGTGATATTTTGAGATAGCCAAATGTGACTACTAGGATGTATATTTAATTAGATACATATGATCATGTAGAAGTAGACACGATGAGCGCGCGCGCGCGTGTGTGTGTGTGTGTGTGTGTGTGTGTGTGCTTGTGTCTGTGTCTGTGTTTCTTACTATTGCTGCAAGGACAAGCATGTATATAACAAGCCCCAAAACATGGTGAATGATTTAGCGAAGCACTAGGTTAATCAAAGAAATGAAGAAATACTTTGATAAAATGTATTAAGGTTTCAAGTATGATGCATTTTTAATGATAAGTTTGAACCATTGATAAAATATTTTCAAATGTTTTAGATTTTTCCTAAAAGCCTATTCAAACTATAATATTATTTTGAACTTTTTATAAAAAAAAAAAGGGGGCTTTAATTTCTAGGATCAAACCTGGCCCAATGGTTTAAATTCTTTATTATATAATACATTAAATCGAGTTTAGAAAGACACCACTTTGTTCTAGGCATAAAGTAGTGGGGTGTTGCAATTTGGTTCCATCCTAGATTCGTTCTTGGAAAGTGTTAGGTTCCATCCTAGAGCTTTGTCTAGATTAGCAGACGTGTTCCTCGGATAGTGTATGGTTCCATACTAGAGAACTATTAGATTTCTTAACCATATGGTTCTGCCCAGATCTTCTATTCCCTAGAGAGTGTATGGTTCTATCCTAGAGTTCTACACATATCTTTTGATAGTTTGGCTCCACTTAGATCTTTAGACCATCTGGTTCCTGCCAAACTCGAAAACCATTTGGTTTCATCTAGAACATCTTGATGTCATTTCTATTCTGTCTAGATTGAAGCTTGCTCTAAGATGTTACTTTTAGTCTGCCTACCTAATGTTGTAGCTGCTTCTTCTAGTTGTCGCTTCTAGTTTTTAGTTGGCAAGCTTAAGATGATTTTGAGTTTAAAGGGGGTGTTACAATATTATTATGTCTTATATTAATATTTGATATATTCTCATGTTGAGATATTGTATATCATTTGTTGATATTTGATATATCTTAGAAATATTATTAGTAGAGTTTGTATTTGATTAAGATTTATTTAGATTAAAATATTATATTATATTCTAGGATTAGTTTAGGTTATGCTTTGCCTATATATATAAAGGCTCTTATTCTCTCATTGATTTAAGAATTCAATATTAAGGATTCAATTATATTTTAAAGGCTTTTGTTTCCTCTCTACTCCAATCCTTCAAATTCTAACATTGGTTATGAATTAAAATCGACTTTGGTTGTAAACCTATGTTCTATTTTATTATAGTATGTATAGCTGATTAGGTAAAGATTTTGTAAGTTTATACGAGTATGAATGTGTGCATTTATTGTGAAAAGAAGCCTTCAGAGAAATTGTCAAATATTAAAAAATTATGCTAGCTAGTATACTTCCTTTAATTGAAATTAAGTGAACTATATGACCTGTTAAAAGATATTACTATAAGGTTTGACAAATAGATAAAATATTCTTTTATAATATCATCATAAAAGTAACTAACTAAACATGGATTGACAATCGTTATCACATTCATACAACATTATAGTCAAAATCTAGAACTTCAATAACATATTTTGTATACTTATTTGGATATGAATTGAAACATGTTACGCACAGACCATACAAACAACCTTATTTCTTATGTAAATGTTTCTAAACACAAACAACACAAATTACCAAAAAGCAAATTTCCCTTGATTTATCCTCGTTACTCTCTAATTGGCAATGGAGGGATGCTTTGCTCATGCCTAAAGAAATTACTTGGATCAACCTTAGACTTCACCAACACCAACCTTATAAAATTATCCTTAAAATACTTGAATCCCCAAGTGCTTGACCTCAAGATGCTTGTCTTGTTGAATTGGTTCATCCCCAAATCAAGGTCTCTGTAATTCACATATGCTTCTCTTGGAAAGCTTGAAACATAAGGAGCCATGAAGTCATATAATCTCCTAACCCAATTCATATGCCTTTCCATGCTTTTTTCTCCGTCAAGCCACCTAACTACATATTGGGACAAGAAGAGAGTTCCATTTCTGTGAGGAAATGGAGTTGTGGATTCTGAGATTCTACTCATCATTCCTCCGTATGGAACCCAAGTTATAAAGGCCGATTCATCTTGCATAAGCCTTTTCCATATGAAATTCAAAGCATTTTCAGGAATCACGTGCCTCACAAAATCTGACTTGGCCTTAAAGTATCCCTTAGGAATGGCGGGTTTCCCTTGGAGAAGAATTTCGGGGGATGTGGTATTTGGAAAACTAGCTAAATAAAGCACGGATTTGATCCAACTTGTTTCCAAACAATCCTTTTTGGTCAGGCCTAACTCTGAAAACTTTTTCTCAATCAATTGGAGAAGTCTATCGGCTCTACCAAAGAAAAGACCAGTATAAGTATTTAATATAGTTCTTTTTCCTTGAGTACTATTTGCCACTTGCGATTGAACTTCAATAGACAAATTCTCATCAATGTATGGTGCTACTTGTTGCCATTTATAGAGAATACTATTTGCATTTTGTTCTAAGGTTTTAGTAACGGTAAAAACTGTCACTATAGGTGGAACTTGAACAAGCTTGATTTGCCACCACAGAATAATCCCAAAGCTCCCACCTCCTCCACCTCTTATTGCCCAAAACAAGTCCTCTCCCATGCCTGCTCTATCTAGAATCATGCCATTAGCATCCACGATTCGCGCATCAATGACATTATCGGCACCAAGTCCATACTTTCTATGCATAGCGCCATATGCACCTCCTGTAATGTGACCACCCATGCCTAAGCTTGTACCAATGCCTGCAGGGAAGCCATGGACTGGACTTTTTTCATAAATTTTGTAGTAAACCTCTCCATTGGTAGCACCAGCTTGAACCCAAGCTGTCTTCTGTGCTATATCAACTTCGATGGCACGAAGCTTGGCAAGATCTAAGATCCAAAATGGCTTCTCAAGGAGAGAAACAAAAGAAACCCCTTCATAATCATGACCTCCACTGCGTACCCTCATGTGAATTTTTAGCTTGTTTGCACAAACAACAGCAACTTGAACATGAGAGTCCTCTAATGGAGTAAATATGAATTCTGGTTTTGGCTTTGAAGGCAACAGGTGCCTTAGATTATAAGCTGTGGATTCAAGGACTGAAGTGAAAGAAGCATTGTTAGGTGTGAAAATTGTGGTGGAAAATGGGATTGGTTTTTGAGAATTCGCCTCAAGACATTGAGTGAAGAGTTCTGGAATTGGAATTGAGGAAGTTGATGAAACCAAAAGTAACAAAAACACATAAATCAGCAATAATGGCGACATTTCAGACCCCATGATTTCAGTATCACGCTCGGGCTTTTGCTGTGCATAAAACTGCGTTTTATGTCCGCTTATATACACAAATTTTGAATCAGATAATGGTGGATGAGTTATTACCTAATTCTAGACTGTAATTTTTTTTTTCTCGTTGAGTTGGTCTACGATACCGGTATCAGTCATTGTGAAGAAAATTGTTTTTCACGCTTTTGTTCCTTGGCCTTTCTGGCGAATAATTTTCATAGTCAACATAGGCAGAGGGGCCTCCCCTAATATTTTTTAAAGAAAAATACATAACAGTCCAAAAGTATAAGGAATATAAATATGAAGCTAGTCTTCAGGTATATATAAACAAATTCAAACGATAATATTAAATATGAAGCTAGTCAACATAGCCTTTCTGGCCTTATAATATGATTGTTATAAACCCTCTCTCCAATATTAAAAACATCATTCAAACGATAATAGTGTGTATATGTGTGTGTCTATATATATATATATATATATATATATATATATATATATATATATATTAAAACTAGAAAATAAAAAAATTAATTTTAATTAATAAATTATCCTTGTTATGTCAAAATCTTAATTTATTGAGGTTTTTAAATCCATTTTTAAATATCACTTTAGTCAATTTATGTATTTCAATTTGTAAAAATTACTAAAATAAAATTACATAACTAAAAAACTAAAATGTAATAAAAATTTTAAATATATATACAATGAAATTATTTTTATAATATATATTATAAATTTTAAAATTCTCTATATTATAATTATTTTTTGATTGTATAAAAAAGTACCTTTTTAGTCCATGTTAATAAAGATTTGATAGAGTCTTACATTGGCTACGAGAGATTTAATACAACCCTCCTCCTTTACGAGAGCTCAATGGTGTTTAGAATCCATGTATTTGACCCCATCTAATGGAATAAGACTTTGTTATTATTGTTATTGTGTAATTTTTTTGTTTGTTAAATATAAATGCTTAAATAAATCTTATGTTAAATAAGGGTATTTGAGTCAAAACAAAAATTTCAAAATCAAATTTAATGGTTAACTAATGGGTGGGTGGGCAGAAAGAGAATTTATAATATATAAAGGAGGTTCGTGTAACACGTATTTTAATTTTAAAAGAGGTTTATATATGTTCCTAGAATAGAGGGAAATTTATATAATTTAGTTAAAATAGACGTGTGGTTATAATATTTTAGGGAAAAAAACATATAAATATCATTTGAACTTCCAAAATATTAAACGATTGGTTTAAACTTGTAAATTATAGAGAGGTCGTCTGATAGGAATCTCGCTTATCAAAGTTTGAGTAAAAAGACGTAGATATAGACAAATTTGGGAGCAGATAATTGTGGTGATATATAGACACGTCTAATTGAGACATTATAGACAAAAACTCTATCCTCATTGATGTATAGTCTTCAAAGCTGGTATTGCTCGGCCAATAAAATTGTTTTCTATACTTTCTTCCCTCGGCTTCTCCAAATTCTTTGTTTAGCCTTTCCAAATTCTCTTTTCAACAGTGACGTACAGCAAAAGAAAAAATGCATGTTACGCATGGGACAAAGTCCGTTGCCCAACAGGGCGTGGTTGGACGGCAAATCAGTTTAGTCTGTTTGTTCATAAAGTCCACTGACCAAATATATAATGTATATATTTAATTTGTATAGTCAATTAATTTGACTTATTTTATTTTTCAGTTTGATTTTACCAAAATCATTTTTTTTTTCAATGAGGGAAAGTGTGGCGGCATAAAGCCATTGACGAAGTCAATTGTTTGACATAAAGCCATTCAGCAGTTGTGGCATGATGTGCAATATTTCGTGTGAAAAATATTCCATTTAGGTTAAATAATACTAAAAATTATGCTTATACTGTTTACAGTAATATTCTCATGGTTGTCACTCTTTATTTTAATGATGCAACTACAGGTATTTGCTTTTTTCTAAAAGAAAAATTATCAGAGTTAGTACATACAAATAATTAGTTTCTTAAATAATTATTATTTTGATTTTTTCAACTGGTCTCTTGGGTTCTAGAAACAAACTTAGATTACTTTATTTGCTTCCACGACAAAAAAAAAAAAAAAATAAATAAATTATTAGAATTTTGATTGAGTTTCACAATAATAATTAATTGAAAATATATAAATCAACAATAAAGTTTAGTTGGTTTTATAAATTATGTGTCGTGTAACATCCCAACTTTTCAAAAGCAGTATAATTTTTTTTTTTATTAGAGTAGAGCATCGGAGCAAGAGAGTAACTGATACATATATTCAAAACGCCGTAAGTCTGGCTAATTATAGAAACTATACAAAGACCGAGAGTTTTTAAAGTAAACAATCACAGAGGTATTCCCCTGACATTACCCATGCCGTGACAACAAAAGATGGTCTTCAGCCGAGTTCCTATAAGTGCTTCTTGCCTTTCTCCTCGATCCTCGGACCTCCTGATCCTGAAGCTATGTTAAGAGCTGAGGTCCCATGCATACGGACCCCAGGTAACGGTTAACCTCATATTTACATATACAGTATATAAATACATCAAATGAATCACTCCCAAATATGTCACTCCCAGTGAATGCAAATGTACCACTCCCAGTGAATATAGATATACCACTCCCAGTGCATGCATATGTTCAGTTATCCTCTAACAACACTAAGTAATCAAACAACACACCACCAACATGCATACAACACACGTACTACATACAAGCATACCATAAATATCAGAGTTAGTGTTACAGTACGGGAACGTACCTTCGTTGACGAGCGTTTAGTACGTTGACGATAAACTGTACTTTTGACGGAAAACAGCGGAACGATAGCGAAATGACAGCGGAACAAGATTACTGATATCCTATAATGATAATATCACATTTATCAATATTTGATATCATAACAGGTATTTTAGGTACAAATTACCATTTTGCCCCTGATCCCCTAATCGGCGGAATTTCGCCAGCACTTCGCTACCTTGACCTTAATCTTCCCGAATTTCAACATATCTCCAACTCCATAATGATTTTCAAAATTAATACCTTAATTACCCCTAGAACATGATTTCTAAACATATCTGGAAGATTAAAGATCAACCTAGCATTTCTACAACAACTACCGAAAGAAACACTAAAACTAAAGACTAGGGACCGAAGAACTTACCCGGCACTTTGCTATTTCCACAGACTCCTCGTTCTCTCTAAAATCTCTCTCTAGAAAGCTCTAGGATTTGTGAAAAATGAAGAGAAGGTGAAGGCTATTTATAAAAAAAGACGATGGCATTTTAGTAATTCCTTTGAACTTTGTCTAGTTAGTTTCTAACCGTTGGATCGCACTTCTTTGAGGTGGCATGATCCTAGCCTTACACCTCACTATGATGACCTCATCCTGAGTCATCAAAGTGATGTCATGCTTGCATCATCTCTTGATTTATATGCCTTTATCTGATAAAGTTCCTGTTCTGTGTCCTAATCGCATAATCTTGGGAAATCTCAAAATTCCGGGAGCAAGGTCTTGAAGATCCTTTCTTTCTCTTTCAAGATACTTGGGTTATCTAAATTTTTGATCTCATTAAGGACATTCCGTTGTCTGCTGAATATTTCGGCCAAACGCCATTGGCTACGGAAATTGTGTCTGCCGACGTCAACTTCTGAATAAAAATCCACTGATTAATAATATACTTTGGTTTTTACCAACTTATCCCTGGATTCCAGTTTATGAATTATTTTCCATTGGTTCTCATTTCTACTATCTGTTCTAACTTCACAAAATATCTTCTTGGCCTTATCTCATGATCACTCCATCGGTTACGGAAATGACTTCGGAGATAGCCTAATTCAAAATAAAAATTCACTTGTCTACAATATACTTTGACTCTAAAAACTTAGTTCATGGTTTTCTAGGTAACATTTTATTTCTATCCGTGGTCATTTATCCTATTTACTTTTCACTATTATAATATTATTTAATTACAAAATATCTTAGATATTTTTTTCTTAATTTCCATTTTAATTTTTCTTTATTTTTCTTCATAATTTTCGTTTATATATATATATATATATATATATATATATATATATATATATATTAAGTAATTTCCACCTTTTTCTCTTTATCTTATGTCTAAACAATTAGTCATTAATTATCTAATTAATCACTTACTAATTGTTGACAATTTTCTTAATTAGTAATAATTATTATCTCACAACTATTTTACAGACATTGATAATTTATGCACCATGCATAATATTAAAAATCATGGGGTCCAATATGGTCCCCCAATACTTTTAGATTTTTATATTTAGTGGACTCTTAGGATTTTATCATAATTTTCTCAGGGTATTTTATAACCCATAAATATTTCAGGGACCTATTTGCAAATTTCTAATGTTTTAGGGACCTTTTCGCGTATTATTCAATCGTAGGAGAAATTGTCTCAATAACAAGATGAATTCAATACAAGATATTTGAGACCTCATATTTACCTATTTTCAATAAGTATATTCTATCCATTTATGATATTTACCCTACATCAAATTTTAGGGTATTACATATCGTTGCAATCAGAATATAAGTCTCGGCCAACGAATTTGTCTATTAAATATAAAGTGTGCGGAATAGAAGATTTATTTTTTATATTGGTATATATCGTTATCCGTTGCTTTACATGAAAATAAAATAAAATAATCAGTCACAAAAAAACAAAATCCGACAACTTATGGATTTCTTTGATTTTTTTTTTTTTCAATACCTATATTTGTATTCTCTTAAAATAATTTTGTGGATAATTTCTTAAATCAAGATTTTTTTTTTTTTAAAAAAGAAACTATTTCAATCATTATTTTGAAAAATATGAAATGGTAACCATAATGAATTTGGCTTCTCTTTCTTTCTTTCTTTCTTTCTTTTTCTTCTTTTTTTTTTTACTCCAAAACTATGTAGTTTTGGGATAAACGAAGCAATGAAAACACTTTTTTAAAAGAAAAATAAAGAGCATATTGTACTTTAAAATGGCTTTTTCCCCAATAGTATGATGTATCTTAAATTAATTTTTAGTACACTTAGCACTTTAAAATATTTCTTTTAGGGACACTAATATCTATATATCGAAAATTGCTTTACAGTGTTGGATGCCAGAGAGGGTACTACTTTAAAGTTATTTTAGAGTCTCAAGTGTGCTAAAAATTAATTTAGAATGAAATGAAAAGTATTTTAGGGTGATGGATTTTTATTTTTAAAAGTGTTCCCTTTGCTTTGTTTACCTAAAACTATGTAGTTTTGGAGTAAAGGAAAGAAGTAGACGGGAAAGAAAAGAAGAGAAGACAAATCCAACTAAAATAATGAAGTGAAGAGTGAAAGAATAATTTATTTTATTAATTTATTTTCTCTAATTTGGTAGAACAAAAGACAACAAAACATAAAAAAGAAAGTCTGATTTGGAAACACGAATCCAAATGGACCTATTTGATTCTAATTTTTAAAAAATTAATATATTAAAAAAGTTATAGACCAATGGGGTTGAGTTTAGAGGAAACAATATGAAACACCAGCCGTTTAATTAACTAAATAACCTTATATTAATAAGAGTTAATTAGAGTAATAATATTTACGCGGAAATTAAAATTTTTCAAAATATATTCTAAATTATGCATCATAAGCCCTAGAGTATGACAATATACAGTCATCCAAAATATACAACAAAAGAACAGAAATCCTACTCTTAGCGCAGTAGACTAAACTTCTGTTTACTTCCCAGAATGACCTGGACCGGATTGGTCACCTGGAAAAATTTTGTAACCATCAGTTCAACTCATTATGAATCAATATGTGCTAGTAAGGTGCCAAGTGGAATACAACAATTCAATCCAAATTAAAACAATTAATCAACATCTTTTCTGTATAAAATCACATTAATATTAAGTAACATAATAGGTGTCTCAAATCTTTTTGAATTTAATTCCCAGAATACCTCCCTTCAATCCAACCGAATCGCCTTATTTCTTCCGACTAGACCCATGGGTTAAGTTACACCCATGTTACTGATTACTCTAAAAGTTCACTGGTCAAGTGATGAACACCGGTCAAAATCCTCAAAGCATCTGCCCCAGACATGAGTCTTTTTCCCACTTTATCTTAGTGAGGCGTTGTAAGCCCATCACTCTGGTGGGCAAGTCCTATCACTCTGATGAGACAATCAAAAGCCAACCATTGTGCACAATGGAGGTCTCACCATATGGTGGAAATAACTTTTACATCTTCTCCCAATCCTTCCCTTTCCCATAATTGTCATGATATTTTCAATGCATATAATTTCAACTCATAAAATCCACATAGCAAAATTTATTTAAAACATTCATAATTAGTCAGAAAAATACTCAAAAGCAGCATATCAATATCATAATAAGTGGAAATGGTTACCTCTTGCTTGAACTAACTACTTTCACACTACTCCTAATTCCATAGCTCAAATACACTCCACAATTCAATCTATACAAATCAATTTTCTAACAATTAATAACATCCTTAAAATTCAATATATCCAGAATTATAACTGATAATTAAAAATATATTAATTGTAATAATAATCCCTTTATTATTTGTTTCCATTGTTTATTTATTTTCTGATTCCTAATGATATTGACACATTATTATCATTATTATTATTCATTTATTTTATTAATTTGAATTCCCCATTGACCAATATCACATGAACAATTATTTAATTATTTATTATGAATTATCGTATTTATTTTGGCTTTTCCAACCTATAATAGTAATCATATATAAACACCCAAAATATTCTTTTCAAGGAGTAGTTATTATTTAAATTAAGTAAATAATTCATCATTGGTATATTATTTGTTTCTCCTTTAATAAATAATAATTTTATTCATTTTTTTTCTTATTCATTCACTTTATTAATTATTTCTTCTCATATTATTATTATTATTATTATTTAACTCTGATAAATAATAATATATTCCTTATTATTATTTATCCCCTTTTATTATTCATTAATAACTTCCTTAAGAATTTACAACTCCATTACTATGTATTACCTTTCTTAATTAATAACATTAATCATTATTACTTATTTGCCTCATTTATTATTTATTAATAGTATTTAATAATTTCCTTATTCTTTAATCCCTCTTCCAAATATTATCTTTGTATTTATCTTCTTTATTTGTGTGAATGATATTATAAGTTAGATAATATTAGTTAGTTAGTTTAGATCCTACTATTTAGGAACAAATTAAATCAAACTCTATCTTTTTTTATTTTCCTGATTATATGATTATCTTATTTTTAATAATATTAACATCATTTATTATTATTTAATTGTTTAATTATCATTATTATTTAATAATTTACTTTATACTTGGCTTCATGAAATCAGTTTAAACGCACACACAGTGACATTTCTTCTTTTTATACCACATATTATATATATATATATATATATATATATATATATATATATATATATATATTCTCAACCCACCTCCCTCTCCTTTTGTTTCATGGCATTATATTTTTGTTTTGCTTTATACGTACTACCCACCACAAATATAGGTATATTAACATATATAACTCACTTATCAATTGGCAACAGATCACGCAAGGCCTCATTAGTGTTTATATATATATATGTGCTCAGTTCAACAGTCCAGCAACACTTTTATTCCTTTCTTCGCCTTTACACACACACACACACACCCACACTTCTGCTAACATAAATATCAGATGCCACAACGTATCCATGCAGCAAAGGAAAACAAAGGAAACCTGAAAACAATGACTTATATGCTCAGCGTTTTCCTTCCTTTCTCTTCCTTTTTATATAAACACAAATCCACACACAAACCTACGACAGTAGCAGCAAGGTCCACGGCATGGGAGAAAAATAAACATGACAGCAAAAGAAACAAATATCCATGACAGAAAACGAAGAGAATAATGGCAGCAAAAGAAGTAAACCGATGATAGATGCAGAAAACAAGAAAACGATGACAGCTAAAGGCTTACAAGGACGCTGGATTCTCCCCTGTTGCCGACGACTGAAACAGAGCACTCTCACGGCCTCTCTCTGTCTTCCTCTACGTCTCTCCTTCTTCTTCTCTCCCTCTGTTTTTAAACGGCAAAACAGGGCCAAAAATGATCTCTCTCTTCTTCGGTCTCTCTCACTCTTTCTCTCAAGCTCACTCTCGCCTCTCCTCTCTTTCTTTCTCTTCTTTCTTTTCTGTTTCTCCGTTTTGGTGAAGTGAAGAGGGTGAACGGAGAATGAAGGCCGCATATATATATTGGTGGGAGAGGAGTTTGTTCAACGGACAGGGACCAGCGGACCTTCGGCTCTGGGCTCGAGGTCTGATGAAGGCATGGTGTTTGCGCAGATTTACTTTCCTGGTGTCTTCGAGATTATCGCCGATAAGGATGGTTAAGAGTTCAGGCTGTTTCTTTTCTTTTTGTCGTTGGTGCACCAGAGTAAAAATGGGTTGAGTTTGCTTTTGCATTTTGACGGGCTAATGAGAGAGAGAAGGATGATATGGAAATTATATGGGTTGGGTTTGGAATGAGTGTTGCATGAGCCATGAGGTTATGAGCTTCATTGGTTTCATGGCTTCAGGTGGGTTTATTTTACATAATGGGCTCATTGATTTGTTTTCCTTTGGGCTTGCTTTCGGTTTTATTTGGGCCAGAGAGGGGATAATATATATATATATATATATCTGAGGTTAATGAAGTTATTAACTATTATTAGAAATAACAATTTCTTAATTTTCCTTTTAAGCATTTTTCTCTTCAAATATTGTTTTTCCAAAAATTCTTTTGGCCTAATTTATCATTCTTCCCAATTTAATTTAAGGAAGAAAAGTTTTTTTTTTCCAAATAGTCTTTATTTTCAAATAATTAAATTTTATAATTATAAAAATCAAAATAAAAAAGAAAATCATTAATATTTAATTTTCTTATAACATTCAAATTTAAATCTCTAAATTTTTGGGATGTTACACAATTAATCCCTCAGAACAGAGTAAATCAAAGTTGAATCCTTGCTGAAAGAAATCACCACATTTAGTACCTGCCATTTGTTGTAGAAACTTCAAATTAAAATTTTCACAAGGGAAAGAATCTTTGTAATCAATATGTATAATATGTAAACATACAATAAGTCTACATAAGAAGGAAAAAACAGTAAAAACTCACAAGACTGCCGATTTATAATAATGAACTATGTAGAAATCCGAGCCCAACTTTCATTGTGTCCTTAAGACAATTTTGCTCCCTCAATACGGATGCCAAAGGTTTCTGAGCAATTGCCTCCCAGGATATAGCAAATTATTCGTCTCCAGAAAGATGACTCCGTCTGTCTGAAACACAAGCGAATCCAACGAGTCTGCTTTTGGAATGCACAGAATGTATATGCAGTATGCGGAAAAAGTGTATGTAGAAAAAATTTGGGGTATTAATTTTATCATTAGGGCACCCTATTTACAGATGAATGAAGTTTAATCAGATGGATTTGTCTCTTGCTGGTGAATCGACATGACCATGGAGAACTGACGCGACTGTTAGTGGTGAATCAGTGGAACTTCTTATTCAGAACCCATGGAACCAGTGGAACTTCTTACAAGCCATATAAAATTGTTTGAATAATGGAATAAGTATTTTTTTTTCTTTATAGTTTTTTTCCTAAAAAAACCAACAAGAGTTGGATCTAATAGAAGGGGTTATTCCTCATAGGGCGCGCCTTGCGTCCTATTCCCTTTTTGGTCTGCTGAGTCCAATAACCTAAAAATGGCACCATTTGGTGCAAAATTCTTTGTTCCTTCTTTTTTTTTTTTAAATAGCATTTACTCCTGTTTTATTTTTTAAGTACCAGTCAATACTCCTGAAATATTTTTTCAAGATCCTAAAATAATTTTAAGATATTGAAAAAATATTTGAGGTTTCTGACTGGTATTAAAAAGATACTTCAGGATACAGTATTTTAAGGTACTGACTAGTACTTAAAAATAATTAATGATCTTTAAAAATTATTTTACAATCTTAAAAAAAAAAAGCATTCACCATCTTATAGTATTTTTTAATTTATCACTACCTGAAATATTTTTTCAGTATCATTTAGTATCTTACAGTATCTTCTTAGTACTAACCAGTACCCAATTTTTTTTTCCAAGGTACTGGTTGGTACTAAGAAGATCGTAAAAAAAAATTTTGAGATCGTAAAATAATTTTTAAAGATCATGAATTATTTTTAAGTACTAGTTAATATCCTAAAATATTTTTAATTATCAGTCAGTATTCTAAAGCATATTTTTAATACCAGTCAGAAACCTGAAATATTTTTTAAAGATCATAAAATTATTTTAGGATCTTGAAAAAATATTTCAAGGTAATGACTGATACTTAAAAAATACAACTGGAGTCAATGCTATTTTCTTTCTTTCTTTTTCTTTTTTTTTTTAAAGAAGGAACAAATAATTTTGCACCAAACGATGCCGTTTTAATGGTATCGGACACAAGCCGCGTCCTTCCTCACAACATGGTGAACTAAGTGAATTACAATTAAAAGAGATTCCTATATTTAATGTCCCACCATGTCTTGAAGAAGAAGACAATATCTAACATCCCAAATTTTTGGGATTCGAATATTGGAATATTGTATGAGAATTTTGAATGAGAAGTTTGGTCTAAATAATGATAGTATTAATTATGGGAAGATTAAGGTTTATTTTCCCTTGATTTATTTTAAGAAAAGAATAAATTGAAGGAAATATGTGTAAGTGATAAGTTTTAGGCCTAAAAATTTATGAAATAAACATTTTATGGCCTAGGAAAAATAAATTGGGGAAGGAAAAATACCTATATTAGTTAGGGATTATTTCCATAATTATTCAATAATTGCAAATTAAATTTAATTGCAATTAAGATATTATTTTAATATAGTAAATGGATCAATGGAATGGGCTCATTGCAACCCATTTAATGCCAAAAGCCCAAAATAAATCCAACATCAGCATGGCCCACACGAGAAGCATATAGTTGCTTCAATTCAATTGGTTTTTCTCATTCTATCAAAAAAAAAAAAGGTTTTTCTCAGCCCTCACCAAAACGCAGAAATAGAACAAACAACCCAACACGTAGCATTATAGGTGAGCCACATAATCTCCATCCAAAATGAAACCAACCCATTAGCAAGCAACAGCCCAGGAGTAATTCAAGTCTTAGCAGCAGAAGTAAAACGCGTGAAGCAAGCCCAAAACATACCTGTTATATATTATCAGCAACCAGTCAAACCGATGAAGCAGGCTACGTAACTTTGCAGCAGAAAAAGCTTAACCAAAGATCACTTCATCATCAGGTTCAGCGTTCTTTGCGGATAAGCAAACTGATCACGTTTTAGAGAGGCAATGGAGAAGGGATCAGATTTTTGGCCATACCTCTCGAGCTCCGTGACTGATAACCAACGGTTCTTGTCTCTGGACCACCGTATCACGCCTTCGTCTAAATCCATATAAACTATTTCATCTCAGTCTGCTCTTCATTCTTTTCTCATTTCATTCGATATCTAGGCAGAGAGAAAACTGAGAGTTGGAAGAGAGGGAGAGACCGAGAGTGAGAGTTTGAAGAGAGGTGAAAGAGGAAGCTGAAAACTCACATTGTTCTCTGTTTTGTGTCGGCAAAACAGAGGAAGAAACCAGTCATCCTTCTCGTCATTTCTGTGTGATTCAGCAAGGGTAAGTGTCAAGCTTTCTTTCCTTTAGTTTCAGCAACTTTCGGTCAAGTAGGAGCCATAGTAATGAAAACAAAGCTTATTGAAATAAGGTTTGCTGAAATCGAAAACCAAAAACAGGGGGCTGTTTTAACTGAAATGAAGAATATAAACTTAGAAATATATGTGTACATGCCGTGGATGCCCTGGGTGCTGTCATCGGCTTTTGGGTTTATGAGTGGAGCCATCTGGAATTTAGTTGCTGTCATGCATGGTTTTGGTGACCAAAGAAATATCTTGCTGTCAAATATTTTCTGTCATCGGTACCTTTTTTATCCTAGTTTGGGAGGGAAGCCATATAGATATAAGATGCTTAGATAAGATAGGAAAAACGCTGAAACTGAAACCAAACCTAAACATGGTGTTGAAACCGAATCTGGAAACTGAAACTGAAAAGAAAAAGGAAAGAAAAACTCACTGAATTTTGGTGTTCTTTGCTGTCATGCATGGATTTATGATCATGGAAATATTTTGCTGTCACATTATTTTTTTTAAAAAAAAACGATAGGCAGTTGCGCAGTACGTGGGTCAGGTGCTGTGTTATGCCGTGAGTTTATACCAGAAAATATAATACTCATGGTTATATACATATATGACAAAAAGGAAAGGAGTGTGTAGTTGAAATAATATAGATATACTTACACATAAAATGATAGCGTGCTGTGTGTGTGAAGGAAAGAAACAGGTGTTGTAGTTTCATTAAGGTACACACTAATACATAAAAGACAAAACAAAAACGCTACTGGAGGAGGGTGAGTGTTTAATTATATTCACATATATGTTACTAAGAATATGCTAACTGTAGGTGTGTGTTTAAGCATATATATATATATATAAAGGGGTTTATATTTTTCATGTTGCATCAGAAGAAAAAGATTCTCACATACACATGAAATGGTGAGTGGGTCCCACCATTTCATGTGTGAGATATGAGAAAACACTTGTCCTACAACATGTTTTCCCCATATATAAATATAATAACTTTGCTAAAAGTCAAAGAAGAAAAGTAGAGTTAGTTTGGATAGATAACATTGAAGCTTTTGTGACCTTGTGATTTTGTTGGAGGAAATAAATTTCAAAATGCATTTGCTTTACAAGTAGACTTAACTTAAAATTATTGTGAAGCATAATTTATGTAGTGTTAGTGTTTATCCAAGTTTTAAGAGAAACCACGAGTATCATTAAATAAAAATATTACATCATATTTTCATATGATGGTTGATATCTATCCATTTTGATTAGTTATTAAATTATTAATTTAAAGGAAAAAGATAACTCTTGAGAGTTTAAAATAATGATGGAGCAATAGTTAAATAAATAAATGTGGTCATTAAGAAAAGGGAAATTATTAATAAAATAAATAAATGGGGAAAAATAAATAAAAAAATTATTAATTAATAGGAATTAGTGTTATTATTAAAAAATTTAGAATAATTATAATAATAACAGATAGTGTTATTATTATTGAGAAGGAGTGATAATAAATAAATAATAAGGAATTATTATTATTAGGATTGATAATCATGATAATAATAATATTAATAATAAATATTAGGAAAAGGAATGGATAATGTTAAAAGGGATTATTAATTAATTGGAAGTGTTAATATTAATTAATAATAAATTAAAAAGGATATAAATGGAATAAATTTTACCAGTGGTATAAGGGTCATGAGTAGCAAGACCATCTCTTAGGATGTTAATTATAAGAGAAATAATACGGTGATGATATTATATGATACCCTAGAAGGTTTGGAACCGGTACCGAAAGGTGAACATACCATTAGCGCCAAGGACTAAGGTACGGATGCGTATTGTAACTCTAACTCTTATGTTGTCTTGTATACTATGTATGTGATGAGAAAATTCATATAGTCATAAACAAGATTGGATCTTAGGTCATGGACTGTGGCTAAAACTGGGTCTTATGTCACTTTTTTAAATACATTCAACTTTGAAACGGGTTAAGTCTTGGTAATGTTGTATGGATGTTTTCCTAGCGCTGAGGATACGCCAGGGACGTGGCACTGGTTATGTGCAAACTATGTGGACTTTACATGGGCTGTGTGCTATGTAGAGGTGAACATTACATGTGCTGTGTGCTATGTATTGTTAAGATGTGAACTATTAAATGTGATGTGTGCTATATATGGTTATATGCTGAAATGTAAATGAATATCTGTCATGCATATACTGTTTATACTTGAGCATAAGGTTAACTGTTACCTGAGATTCAATGGGCATTGAATCTCAGAATTTACCCTAGCTTCAGGATTAGGAGTTGGAGAAAGGGTAAGCAGCGCGCGTAAGGCTCGGAATGAGTTATATTTTGGGGATAAGAATATGTTTAAGTTTGTTGAACCTTTCGGATAACTGTAACCTAACACGTCAACCGAGATCATCACAAAGAATTTTAAGTTGTATTATGCTTATATTCCTTCGGGAATTTTATTTAACCAGCATATATCTGGGCATATGTTATCAGTCACTCATTCGTCCAAACAGTAAGTATGCTCTCTATTGTGACTTACTCTGATCTGTTAACGCTTTTACTTAAATAAATACATGTAAGATAGCTTAATAAGAGATCTAAGATCATAATTGGACAACATAAGTGGCTTAAGAAATAGGGGCATTACACAATACCTTTCTACAATATTCACAATAAGAAATATAAAACCATAATAATAGATTTCTTAAAAAAAAAAAAACCGAAATCCTTATTCATCATCAACGTATTAATAATCAGCCACAAGTATTTGCTGTTGCCATTTGCCAATCGCCATTAACGACCATCAGTACCACCCCCATTCGCTGACCCGCCATCGACCACCAATATGCCATTTGTAGATAGAATAAGACAGATGCATTTTTTTCAATCTATGATTTATCATGTAATTCATGTACTTTTAATTTCTAATATATTTTTAAGGCACAGAAAAACGTGTTAGTTCTATTGGTTAAACACCCCCCCCAAAAAAAAATCGTTAAATTCTCTTCAAATTTTATATTTGGTAGAAAAAATTATATTAAGTTTTTTGTATATGGCTATCTAGTTGGGTTATATTAGAACATTGTCATTCCTAATTGGAGGTAGTTATCCCAAAAAATTTCCTACATTCACACAAATTCAAACGCAAGACCTTTATTAAAAAGGCTCGTACTATTAAGTTTACTTTAGATGTTTTCTACTAATTACTGAGACTATAGTGAGTTTATGGGCAAATTTGCTCTTATTTTGATTTTGGCTCCTTAAATTTCATTCATTTCTAAACATCAGTTTGTATAATTTAATAAAAATTTGAACCATTTTTCTCTGTATAAATCAAAACTCATTGTTTGAAACTTGAAGGACCAAAATAAAAATAAGAGCAAACTTAAAGGACAAAAAATTATATTAACTAGGCCACCTATATTGAATTATCTATATTTATTATAGCTGAATTATTGTTAAGGTTAATGCAAGAAAAATGGTTAAGGTGAAAATCTATCATGAAAGTTTTCTCTTATACGTAATATTGCCTTGAAAGTTTTTTTAGTTTCAATATCACGTCGAAAATTCAGAAAGTAACAATGTTACCATGTTCTATTAAAAAACTAATGTTAACCATTAAAAATTTAATGTCAACGATTAACTTTTTGTTGGAAATATGCAATAATACTCCATTTTAATAATTTCCAGGATAATATTAAATCTAAAAAAACTTCTTGGGTAACAATGCCCCTTAGCGAAAACTTTTGGAACAAATTTACATGTAGCCCCAAGAAAAAATTGAAGCCACACATTTGGATCAAATTAAAGTGTGATATACATATATATATATATATATATATATATATATATATATATATATATATTCTCTACTATGGGCTTTGTAGTAAATAAATAGTAGGGAATAATGCTTATTAGCTCATAAATTAGTTAGAAAAGAGAGGAAGAGAGCACTGATGTGGCTAGGCAGAAATGAATATACATGATGTATTGAACCATTTCCTTTTTTGTGAATGAATTAGTATATTTCTTCTCTTTCTGTTATATCAAAGGTATTAGAGCCCTCTATTTGGCCATGGCGCTACTACCGGACATGAGATCCCAAGACCATCTGGGTGAGCTGGAGCACCGTATCAAGTCACTCCACACCATGATGCATTTTTTTTTAGCAGAGCTCTAGGACATTACTGACCTTAAGCAGACCGCCGTTGAACTTGAGGACCATATGCAAAATCTTGAAACACAGTTTTCCTTGCCACCCAACATTAATAATGGGAAGTAGTCTATTGGTGCTAATGAGGGTGGAGATGGTGGTTTTAGCTCCACTGTACATTCTCGTATTCCACCTTTCAGATCCTCCCATGAGTTGTAGCACCAACAACAACCTTTTGCTATTTCATTCCCACAAATATAGAGTCATGTGGAATTTTCGAGGTTCGATGGTTCTGATTTTCGTTGTAGAGCTTATCACCGTCGACCATTTTTTTTGGTCGATGGTACCCACCGAAACATCGCATTCATCTTCTGAGCATTGATTTGGAAGCACATGCTTTGCAATGGCATCAAACCTTCATGTGTTATCAAGCCTTCTCCGAGGTCCACTGGGAGGATTATTTCAAGCAAATTGAGGAAGAGTTTATTGATATCCGTGAAGAACATCCATTGATTACCTAAATTTCTCTTAAAAACTACCAATAAGCTGGTGGGCTTATTGTTGACTATGAACGCCAATTTGATGAGCTACTATCGGAGGTAGATATTCCAATGTCTATTACAGTAAAACTATTTATCAGAGGTCTTCGGTTGAATATTCGCTAATTTGTCTTGAATTTTTCCCCTCTATCATTGACAAGTGCAACTTGCTCTTCCAGGTTGCAGGAAGCAACAATTCAAACACTCCATGAGAATATGCCAGTTTGCGATCATCGGGTCTCATTTCCGAGCTCTTATGGTCGTGCCTTGGACTTAGTTTCTAAATTATCTACAGTAGTGCGCTCTAAGTCTGGCTCATTTCCTTCTAGCTATTCAGATCCATCGAAACCTCAGGTTTATTTCTCTAAACCTGCCATAACTACGGCTTCCTTTGGTTCTGCTACGAACTTATCTTCAGCTCCGACTTTGGGGTCAGTTCGAGACCTACTCGACACTTACTCAAACTTGAAATGGATGAACGACGTCGACAAGTTTTATGCTATTAGTACCTTGAAAGACACTCTTCCACTCACCAGTGTAAAGACTCTCATATTTGTATGATGGTAATCGATCATGAGGAAGAGCAATTTGAAGATGCAATGGGCAATGCTCAGGGAACAATTGAAGTTAGTATTAATGCAATTGAGGGTCTTCTTCATACTTCAATGATGAAGCTTCGTGAATGAATCAAGAACCAACTGATAATCATCCTAGTTGACACTGGTAGCACGCACAACATCATTGACGCCGCTGTCGTCAGAAGACTTAGATTGATAATGCATGAACGAGACCCCATCCGAATGTCAATTGACAATAAACATCAGGGGTGTCTTTTAAAGTATTGTTCTAGTCTGAATTGGGAAATGAGAGGCTTGAGTTTCTGTTCATATTTTTTGTTCATAAAGATAGGTAGTTATGATGCTATTTTAGGCGTTGACTGGCTTAAGACCTTGGTCATTTTTTAATAGACATGGAATCACAACTTTTTAAGTTTCATCTCAATGGTTACCCTACTGCAGTACATAAGCTAAATGCAGAGACTCGGTCCTGTTATGAGGAAGTCTTAACTCCTTGTCAATTTGTGTTAGCTAATGAATTATACCTCATTCAAGGGCCTTCTCAATTACAAGCGAGGCTAGCTATTGATGCTAATCTTTCCTATGAAGAACAAGTGAAGTTACAAATACTCTTAGGCCTTGTTTGGTGCAGGGAAGATTTTAGGAAGGAAAGGAAAGGAAAGGAATGGAAGATGGTGGGAACTTTACAATTTAAACTGTTTGGTATACTATGGAATAGAACTTAGGTTGATGGAATTTGAAATGTTTGGTAAGAAGAATGGGGTGTTGGTTAAGTGGGTAGATGTAGTGAAATGACCACAATGCCCCTTAATGAAAAAAAAGCAGAAAACATGTTTTTTCGAGGTAGAGAAACGAAGAACCATTCTTCTTGAAGGCATATGGAAAATTGAAGTAGATGGCGATAGGATAAGAAATCCTGCAATTGGTGACTGGCTTCCCATGGTAACAAGGACTACGGACATTTGAAGGAATTATAGGGTTATAGCACGAAAGGATTAAAGCACCTGTGCGAATGAGTAGGACAAGTTGAACAGGGAAGATCATAACTGAACATTGAACCCAAGTAATGATCCGAAGGATAAGTCAATAATAAATGTAAAAATGCCTGCTAAACAGTGAAAAGTGTGGAGTTTAGTGAATTAAAAGACATTTGTTTTGAAAGGTACATAGAGGTGAGTATGAAGTAGTGACGGAGAAATGGCGATGGTTAATGTTGAGTAATTACCACCTAATGAAAATGATAATGCCCTCTGTTAAAATGGTGACATAAAGGGGATGAAATTGCACTTGTGAGTATGTAGATGAAGACATTAACAAGTTTACAATATGCACACGATGATAAATGCTTAATGTGAACTGCGTAGTGAAAGTTAACTGACAGAATGTAACATGAAACAAATGAACATAAATGATACCATGTTAAATGCAGGGTGAAAGGAAAAAGAATGACCCAAAACTGGCTTTCCCAAATGGTTGTTAACCAGAAAATGAGGGAAGAAAAAAAAAACAGACATGTAGGAAACTATGACAGTTGCACACACCATGTGTAGTATAGGGTGAAAAGGAAAACAAATGAAAGTAAAAGGTGAAAAGTAATAAAATGAAGCCATTTGGCCTTCTCAAATGCTATATATAAAGGAAGACAATGTTTGGAATGACAGGACAATGAAGTAGGCCACACCATACAAAAGGGAAAAAATGACATACTTGGCAACTAGTTTTAAAGACATTAACAAATGGTAGTTAACCAGAAAATCAGGGAAAAAAAATAAAAAAGAAGCAGACATGCAGTGTAGGCTAAAAAGGAAAACAAATGAAAGTTGGGTGAAAGGTGGTAAAAGGAAGCCATTTAGCCTTCTCAAATGCTGTATATAAAACAAGACAATGTTTGGAATGAGAGGACAATGAAGTAGGCCACACCATACAAATGAAAAAAAAATGGCATATGTGTGAACCAGTTTGACGACATTAACTAATGCTAGTTAACCAAAAAATCAGGAAACAAATTAAAGAAGAAGCAGACATGCAGGAAACTATGATAGTTACACACACTATGTGCAGTGTAGGGTGAAAAGCAAAACAAATGACCATTTGTGTTAAAGGTGATAAAAGGATGCCATTTGGCCTTCTCAAACGTTGTATATAAAACAAGATAATGTTTGGAATGATAGGACAATGAAGTATGCCACATCATACAGATGAAAAAAATGGTGTACTTGTGAACCAGTTTTAAGACATTAACAAATGGTAGTTAACCAGAACATCAAGAAAAAAATTATATAAGAAGAAGACATGATGGAAAGACAAATTCATTAAATACATTGAAAATGTAGTAATTAAAACAATGCACAAACAGGAATCAAGACACAAAGTCAGATAGTCAAACTGCATAAAACCAGTAAAGTTAGCGTTCAAACAAAATAAAAATGTTTAAACTAAACAAGAAAGTTCGAACCTAAGTGACATACTGACAGTGGGACCACAGTTAACCAAGATTCAAAACAACAATGGAAAACATAACAACTGGCCACATTCATTTACAAAAAGCATAAAACTTAAGCAAAAGTTCAATGTCCCTAATTCTTCTTCTTCCTCTTAGCGTGTGACCTCTTTGCTGGGGATCTCTTACGAGTGGAGCGCCTAGGGGATGATGTTGTTGAACCAAGGAGGTCCACTGGGATGAACAAGGGTGGACTAGACCTCACAGGTTGATGAGGCAACGACGTGTTAGTTGAGAATATGTGGGGCAAATTCTCAGTTGTAGAAATAGACCTCAAGCTGGTTGGTGGAATGATTCTCAATGGCACAGCTTCAGATATTGTCCTTAAAGTCACGAGAGGAGGGTTCAATGGTTGAGTGAGAGGCACAATGGATAGTGGCGTTATTGGATCCAAATCCTCATCTTAATTGTGATGGTCAATTCCTTTCTCATCTTTTTCTCTTCTCCCACTTCTGCACCATCACCATGCTCAGGATGCCCAACCTCTTCAGCTGTGGTGTCTCTAGATAGCTGCTCCCCAGCACCATCATCACCCTTTCCTGTTGCTTCTGGTATTGAGGTCTCACCCAAGGTTTGAACAACTTCTTTAGCATCCTCTTTTTCCTTGGCTTGTGATCACAAACCAACATGCTAAGTAGAACCATCCTCCCCCTCTTCAGCAATCTCATCAGTAGTACCATCTTCCCCCTTTTCAGCAATCTCATCAGTAGTACCATCCTCCCCCTCCTCTCTTGGTGCAGGGTCTACTTGTTCACCCACTAGCTCTATAACATTCCTAGCATTGTCATCAGAATCATACTCCTCCTCCTCTCGTGGTGCATGGTCAGCTTGTTCACTAATTGGCTCCACAACCTTATCACCATTCTCATCAGAAGCATCCTCCCCTTCCTCTTCTGCTTCAGGGATAGCTTGTTCACCCACTGCCTCCACAAGATCCTCAGGATTCTCAGCCCCACCACATGATTTCCCTAACCCCACATCATCAGTGGTTGCATGCCCAATCTCGTCTGTTTTTGCATCTCCTATGCATGCATTGCCTCCACTAGTTGGAAAGGGCTACTTGATGCGCCACGATTGGGATCATGAGACAAAGAAGTTCTTGGGGAGTTGTTGGATGCCACAGGTGATCTATGTACAAGTTCAGCAGCCTTCTCACTTCCATGTGCACCAAACTCATATTTGTTGCTCCATTATGTGTCATTTGAATGGGACTTCTACACATTTGTAGCCTTTGTAGAAGGACCAACAACCTCCCTATGGTCTCTGAAAGCTGTAAACTCCTTGAACTCTGTTGCATACAAGTGAATGAACTCGTGAAGATCCTTAAAGTCAATCACAATTGAACCCATTCGTGACTCCCATGAATTCAGTGTTGACTATATGTCAGCTTTAAATAGCCCCAGCTTTTCATCCATGATTTTTGCAAACATGGCAGCCACCTCTGTAATTCCTTCTTCCATAAAGTTGCAGTTGCATGCTCCTTAGCCTTTGGCTTCCTTACATAGTCTCCCTCATTGGATGTCCTATTCGACGCTTCTTTATGGATGAAAGGGATTTGCATCCTGTGTAATGCCTCTTCATCAAACGCTAGAGTCCACATTGGCTGCTCACCATCATGAAGATACCACAACTTGTGCTTTTGTAAAATTAGGGACACAAGGAAAGGATATGGCAGTTGCAAATTTTTCCTCACTGGAGTTGTAGCCTTGAGCATTGTGTCAATGATTCTTTTCCCTATATTAAATGGCTTCTTCTTGATCAAACAGTTGAGGATTTGTTTGTCCTTAATGCTCATGGTTGTAAAGTGCTTCCCCTTGTTGACAAAGTTCCTGCTGTACAAATAGTGGAAGACCTTGTACCTATAAGGCAGCTACTTGTGTTTGTACAGAGGGGAGTCATCATTAGTTGTCCCTCCATCCAGCAAGATTTTATCCATTTAATCCCCACTGAAGCTTGTGTCCTTTGACTGTGATGCCTTAACATCTAACCAAGTCAGTATTTTCTTCTCATTAATTTCAATACTTTGGCCCCTAACACAAGTGGAGACTAGGCCATTTCTAGATAATTTTAGGTTGGAGTAGAAGACCTTCACAACAGAGTCACTGTAAGGCAAATTCAATTCGAGCAAACCCCTAAATGGTCTAAGAATGTTGTCTAATCCAAATGTAAAATCATTGTCGAATGAGTCTAACTGAATCCTACTCATTTTGCACAGACTACAGCCAATAAAGCTCATGTCAAAGTCTTCTAGTTTGGAGTGGTTGAAGTCGTCCTTCTCATCAGGGATTATATGATCCTTCTGTTTCAATCGCTTATAGAGCTTCATCTTCACCTTATTAATTGGCTCACTGACTTCATTATCATCCTCAGTCGAGGCATCCCCTTCATCGACATTAAGGGTTTGCTATTCTTCATCGTCCCCACTTGAGCTCTGAATCACAACCTTCTTGCTCTTCCTCTGTTTATCGTCCTCTGCCTTTTGTTTCTTTTGTACTAGCGATGAATGTGACTCTGAATCAGGAGAGTTGTTTCCAGGGTTCCTCTTCTTTTCCCTCTCCTTCCTCTTAGCAGCTCTTTTTGTTTCTTCGCTTCCTTTACCTCCATTTCTCTCTTCTACTCAGCTGCTGTTGCATACTCGTCATACAAATCTTTGTCTGTGCTACTGTATTTAGATCAGCCACCTCTTCCACACTGTCGAAGTGTTGAACGGTCTTCCTAAATTTCTCAACGTCAGCGAGAGTGATCCCCAATTTTGTTAGGTTGTCGTCTGTGATTTTCGTTCTAGCCATGTTTGCAATATAGGTTTTGGTATGGCTAGAGAAATGTTTAAAATTTTTCACAGCCAAGTTTACTTTGTCGCACCAAAGGAGTCCCAAGGGTCATGGTTGTCCTTATAGAAAATAGTGTGAAAAGGGTCTTCATTTTCCTGGGGAGGAGAGAAAATTGTAGGCGTCAATTATAATTTCCAAGAACAGAGTAGGTGGCGGTGATAGTTATTCATTGGCTGCAGTTCAAACTGGTATACTACTTCCCCAACTGACTAATGAGACAAATTGGTAACTGTTTCGTCTCTTACAATTATGGAAACTAACATTAATGGATTTCAAAAAAATTTTAAAACCCTAATCCAATGTTATAACTACCACCGTTAATGTAATATCATCAGTTAACAAAATGCTAGGAACAGTGGTGTAGTTACAAATCGATGTTGAAACGGAAAAGTTTCGTTTGAACGATTACATTATATGTGTTGTGTACATTGTATGAGTCTTTCCCTGTAACCTGTTTGAACCACATTCTATCGTTCGAATGTAAATACATAATTTTTGATTGCATTTGAATGGAAAATTTTACAATGAGCACTAGTTTGCATCAGTTGATATCAGACCATACCACATTCTGTAATTTTGAATCAGGACAAAGTTTGTGGAAAAGACTTTTCTATTTAATATGATCAGTAATTACAATTACACACAAATCAACAATTGGAGCAGTCTATATACATATGCCCCTGAACTACACACATTTTCAATTGCTACATGAACAAAACACAAAAAGTTGTACATGAACAAAACCAACAAACTTTTTCCCATGTCCATTTTCAAAACTTCCATACATGAACATGGTACAAAGTTTGCATTTCCTCATACAAAAAAATTGATTTGTGGACAAAATATGACAGACAAATATGAGTTATCTTAGGCCAGGAACAAAAAGTACTATATGGCCAAGCATTACTTCACTAGACTAACTAGTGTTGGAGAAGGTTACGGACCCAAGAATGCTTAAACTCCCCAGGTATCTTCCAAAAGGCATTCAGTAGCCTTTCATCCCTAATTATCTTTATGTGAGCAGCATTTCTCTCATTCCATGTGAGGTCGTCCACTTGAAGAAGCTCCATAAACAGGTTTGATCCCTTTGCTTCAAGTTCAGCTTGCCTTTGTTTAGATTGCCTTTCTTGTGTTGATATTGTATCCGTTAGTTTGTCAAACACACCGAGGTTATTGAGTCTTTAAGAGCAGCAACCATTACTTCTGAGTTGTTAAGCCGTTGTCTTTTCCTTGGACAGAATGTCGCATCACTAGGATGTATTGGAGTGGGTGCTATTTCTTGAATTGTCTCTACAAAATCATTTTCACCATCGTCATTCATTGGTGTTTCAGGAAGATCATCATCTTCAAGGTTTACTTCCTCCTCCATTCCACCTGGGGCAGTTCCTTCGTCACCAACAGCCCTGTCCTTACCCCACATAATACATAAAGCATCAAAGTTGGGTGACGACTTTGTCCTAAATTCCTTTGCCTTCGGGTGAACCTACAACATGCACAAGTATGGCAATCATGGTAATTGATATGAAATGACAAGTTATAGTTAATTAAATTGATTGCATTCATGGTTTCACATACCTTAAGATACTCGTGCCACACTTGGTTATCTGCAGTTACAAATTTTGTATCTGGATCCCAACCAAAGCCAGATGTGTTTGTACCATAGACCATGTCATATGCAGCTTGCCACAACCTCTTCAATGTTTTGATTCTTGAGGTAATGTATAGACTGGCTTTAATCCCACAACTAGGTAGCTTTTCCTCCATCATTGTCTGCAATGCATTGCAAATCCAAATCTGTACCCATTATCTGCCATGAACTTTTGTTCTAGTCTCAGTGTTACAAGGCAGTCATCCAGTATTCTGTTCTCTTATGGTGTCCACATTTTGATCTTGCCCTTGCTTACATGATCCGATGAGTCCATCAAAAACATAACTCAAACACATAAATTTGGTGAACAAGGTCACAAGTGTTTCCATAACAGCAAACTAACAATTAACCACATGAAAGACTAAACTAACTCAATTTCTTTAAGTCAAATATATAAAATATCATTGTTCGTACAACATAACCTTAGCAATCACATCGTCCAAATAAAACCAATAGTTGTCTACATAAACATGAATTTAAGACATCAATTTGGTAGATGCGCCACTAAGGCCACAAACAAGTCATGAGCAATATTTTCCCTAAAATTATTCCACCCATTATTGGTTTCCATAGGGACAATGGGAGTGTTATCTGTCGTTGTAGGTGCACCTTCAAATGACTCAAGCTGCTCATCCAAGGGATCTTGAACACTCTCCCTATGAATCAAGTCATGTAACAAGCAGCATACAACTATGTATTTGTTTTGAGTCTTCACAGGGTAAAAGGATGTGCTCCTCAATATTGCCCAACCTAACTTTAGTATGCCAAAGGTGTTGGTTATGATTAGTTTTGATGATGTCTTATATAGATGCCATTAGCAAGAGCAAAAAGTTTATATCATATACATTGACTAATTGCTACAGCAAAAAGTTTATATCATATACATTGACTAATTGCTACATTTAATGTAGATTTGTTCATATGGAGAAAGAACAAGAGAAGAGAAGAAAGAAAGATTTGATTCATGGAGAATAATCAAAAACAGAGAAGAAAGAAAGAAAAACTTGCCAAATGGAATGAGAAAATCATCATACAAGTTTTTAGATTGATTCTTGAAGTCTCCACGATCAATTGGAAGTTGGAATGGCTCGATTCGGAGTTAGAACAAGCAAATATCAGTTTCTGGATGGATAAACTCGAGTTTGCCATTTATAGACTCGAGTCTGGGTTATTTCAAGCAACTCTGGCGTCTCTGGATCATCAAAACTCGAGTTTGACAATGTAAACTCGAGTTTGGAACTCAAAACTCGAGTTGGTCACTTAATGACTCGAGTTTGTAGTGTCTTCAGCAACTCTGGCGTCTCTAGATCAGCCAAACTTGAGTTTGGCAATGTAAACTCGAGTTTGGAACTCAAAACTCGAGTTAGTCACTTAATGACTCGAGTTTAGCAAGCTTTCAGCAACTTTGTCCAACTCTGTTTCACGATCAGAACTGGCGACCTCTGGTAATTCGATGATATCTCCCAAACCAGAGATCGGTTTAAGGTGAAATCAATTTTGTATGAAACTAGACATCCAATGCGTCATCTTGACAAAGTTTCATGCCTAAAGAAGCTGATATGAGAGAGCTATGAATTTTTGAAGTTGACCCATCTGTTAACGACACCCAGCAGACCCAGGTTCAGTAATTTGAGGATATCTCACAATCTACAAATCAAAATGAACTGAAATCGGTGACATATGAAAGTAGACTTACATACCTTTCCAGAAACATAAAGATCATGGAAAAAAAAGATCAAATGAGTGAGATATGATCTTTGAAAGTTGACTGTAAATTCAAGATGCTGGAAAAACGCTGGGCAAAGAACAATCTTCGTTCATCGGGTCATAACTGTCAGATTATATTGAGTTTGGAGCTGATTCTTCTTGTATTAGAAAGAAGACTTAAAAGGTATAATGGAGATAGGCACTTGATTCCAGGGATTGATCTTTATCAAGTCAGAAAGCGAAGAACTTGTGAGAAGGATAGTCGACTGAGCCATGGAGAAGGAAACTCGAGTTTGTGTTAGCAAACTCCAGTTTTGCACTTGACAGAGAACAAGATATTTTCATCTTTGAAGGAAACTCGAGTTAGTCACTTAATGACTCGAGTTTAGCATTAAGTTCAAGTGTGGTTCAAAACTCAAATCGCGACATTCATCTCTGGAATATCTAAACTCGAGTTTGGATTCCAAACTCCAGTTTAGCTCGCTGTAAACTCCAGTCTAATTTCCAAACTCCAGTTTAGCTCGGTGTAAACTCCAGTTTAGTTTACAAACTCCAGTTTGTGGCAGATAGAGAGCTCATCAATATTCTGAACTTTTCAAACTCCAGTTTGCATTTGAAAACTCTAGTTTAGAGTTTTGTGGACTTAAGCTTAGTTTCACTTCAAAAGTCCAAAACTTGAGTTAGTCACTTAATGACTCGATTTTAGCCTTATGTTCAAGTGTGATTCAAGACTCAAATCGCGACATTCCTCTCTGGAAGACCTAAACTCGAGTTTGGATTCTAAACTCCAGTCTAGCCGTTGCAAACTCCAGTTTCAGTCGCTGAAGTTTTGAAAATCAGATTGTGCCAACTTACGAAAACTTCATGATTGATCTTAATACTTCATATCATCTATTGCTATTGTTTATAATCATGATTAATCAGTTTTCTAGGAAGTTTCAGATGATTAAAAGCTTGAGATAACATCAAACTTGATGGAAATCAAAATCTGTCATAAGCATGAAGATGAAGGTTGCTACGGATTTTCAGAAATGGCAAGGAAGGCAGAACCGAATGAGAAATTTAGAGAAACGAAGCTGAATGCTCAACTGTAATGAATTCAAACATTCTATAATCTTGATATGCTTGAGTTTCAGATTTTAGAAGATTCAGATTTGCTTTAAATTAAATAAAGCAACTCCATGAATCACTTGTATTATTTTAATATATCTTCCCAACAAAGCAAATGGATGACAGCCTGGAAAGAAGCCCAACCATTCTTCAATGCAGACAAAAAGGCTCTTACCAACAAAGGCTGCTGAACATCATGGGAGACATTCTTGAAGGGACAAAACTCAAATATTCAAATCTGAAAATGTTCCCAACAAACAGAAGTGGTCACAACAGCTAGATTCATGAAGAAACACTCACAACAGCTATATTTTCGAATGGGTTCAAGTCACAACGGATCTATAACGTTCATATACTTCAAATTAATATAAATACCTGAAGACTTGAAGATTCAAGAGTGGAAGTGCAAAAAAACACAAGAGGGCAAAGATAGACGAAAAGCAGGGACGTGAGCTTCACTGTCAAATATGTCAATACTCTGAATCCAACGTTTGGGTCATATACTCTCTGGTTTCAATGCTTATATAGTTCATCTTAGAGAGTGAGATTATATGTATTATACTTCAGTGTTTATATTCACTTCTGAGAGAGAAGATTCTTTGTAAACATCCTATTATTCTGAGAGTTACTCAAGATTAGGTGATCTTGAGTGGGAAACACGTTGTGTTGATTACAGCTTGTAAGGGGAGTGAATCCTAGTGAGAGGATTACTTCGAGTACAGAGTGTGTAATCAAGCAAGTGTATTGATTACAGTTTGTAAGGGGGAGTGAATCCTAGTGAGAGGATTACTTCAAGTACAGAACGTGTAATCAAGCTTAAAACAGATAGTGGATTGAAAATCTCAAGTGAAGCTTGGGGACTGGACGTAGGTCAAGGATTGGACCGAACCAGGATAAATCACGGTTTGCATATTCTCTTCCCTAAACTCTTGTATTTCCAGTATACAGGTTTGGATAACTAATTACTATCATAGAATTGATTTCAAATTAGTTGCGAAAAGTTTTTAAAAGTTATCCAGAGTTTTATCAAACACCCAATTCACCCCCTTTTGGGTGATAGCCAGATCCAACAAAAGGCTCTTTCTATGACATTCCGGGCAACAAAGTGTCTCATATTGAAGCACTCGTGAGCTGATTGGGGTTGGTATCCTTGTCTCCACTCATTAAGGTGGTACCTTTGACCTCTATAAGGAGCTAGAAAACCTTGGCAATTACTATACCCTGCATCCACCAAGTAGTACTTGCTTGCACTCACAAAGCATATGCGTTTTAGTCTTGTCAATACATTTACATAACACAAATTTTATGTAATTGTTACCAACTAATTGAACATCCAAAACATTACCGTAGGGTACTTTTAGGCCTTGTGGTCTCCTTATTGCATCTCTCAACACCATCCCATCAGCAGCTAAACCTTCCCACCTGGGCAACAAAAATGTGAATTGCCCATCTGGTGAGCAGACACTAAGGACATTAGTTGTTACCTCTCCTTTTCTATTTCGGTACCTCACCTTGTGTTCAGCAAGGACTTGGACACGTATGTGGGTACCATCCAATGCACCAAGGCACTCCTGAATACACAATACCATTATACGGTTTCAGTTCGAACCACACTACCATTATACAGCTTTAGTTCGAACCACAATTTCATAGCAAATTATTTGATTTAGACAATTAACATAATGTATGTACCTTGAATCACTTCCATCAATTATCATTTGAGTCCTCTGGAATTGGCTCAAGTTTCTTTAGAAGTAATGATTGAAGTCTAATTGTAGCATTGTGCATTAGTTTAAAGTATCTACTTATGGTTTCCCCTGACCTCCCAAATTCAAATTGAATAACTTTGTTTTTCACATGATGCACCATTATGTGGAGGAACATTGCCACTTGCTCATCAACTAGCATATGTTTGGTTGCTCTCAATCCTCCAATTGTGTCTAACATATGACACAATTTATCAAACGTTGCCCGATACATCCTAATTTGGTTGAAGGATGTGGTGTTACTACTATATATCATTTCCCTCAAATTTGCTCTTTTCACATGAAAATCTAATCTAAATGACCTAACCGGTAAGTCCCTCGGTCTAATTCCCCCAACTACTACTATCATTGTCACAAGCATATGCCTCACTGCTAGAAGCAAAGTTAAACATGTAGCCAACATTGCAACCATTTACTGTGCCCTTCGGTCCATACCCACACAAATTTTTTCACACTAATTTCCTTTTCATCATAAACTAGTTCTCCTCTTTATAGAGTACCACTATTAAAGATTCAAAGTTTTGTATATCTCATCTAAACATCTCAATTTACATCATCACTATTCGACAAACACACACATCACAATTTAATCAATTTTACATCCCACTATTTCTATAGTCCAAGTGTGTGAAATTTCTATTTCACAGCTTCCGGTTTGTCCTTTTCCCTTCAAAATTACATATTGTCATTGCATATCAATTATCACATATACAACATTACATAATCCTAAACTTGAACTGTGTACAAATCAAGGAACAAAGGTCACAAACTTGGCAGTATGACCACGTTTCTCTCGCACACAACAAAAGAGCACTATAAAACAACAAACAACATTTTTAATAGAAAAGCACATCACAATGAAAAGGAATAAACCACATTTTCCATCGGCATTTCCCACTGCCTGTCTCACTAAAAAAATCACAATGACCATGACATAACCCACAACAAGAAGCATTGACAGGCACCCGTTAAGAAAGTTCCCCAATCTCACCAAATGCTTTAGAGTGGCTTTATTCATGAAAGTTCTAGCGCTTTTATTGCTCTTGAGGCATTGATTCATAAAAAAGGAATGTACTTGGTGGTTTTGTGTTGATTACTGTAAGTTAAATGAAGCTACAATAAAAATATCCCAATTCTAGTTATTGATGAACTACTTAATGAGTTAAAAGGCTTTACATTCTTCTCTAAGCTATATTTACGTGCTGGGTATCACCAAATCTGAATGAGGGATGATGATGTTGCTAAAATAGCTTTCAGGACTCATGAGGGATTATATGAGTTTTTGGTCATACCATTTAGCCACACTAATGCTCTGGCTACCTTCCAAGGTGTCATGAATTCTGTTTTCAAGCCTTATGAAACTTTATTTTAGTCTTCTTCAATGACATTTTGGTATATAGCAAAGATTGGTCTTCTCATTTATAGCACTTGGATATTACACTTTTTTGTTTTGATGCAGTAGCACCTATTTGCTAAAATCTTAAGTATGTCTTTGCTGCTACTAAGGATGACTATTTAGGTCATTAATTTTTGCTCAAGGTGCTCGAGCTAACCCTCACAAATTAGAGGCCATTTCTTCATGGTATGTACCATCTTCTCTTCATAAATTATAGGGTTTTCTCAGTCTTACAGGGTACTACCATCACTTGATTAAGCATTTTGGTTCAATTAGTAAACCCTTAACTAACTTGTTGCGAGAAAATAAGAAGTTTATATGGACTCCATTTTTTGCTAATGCTTTTCAAACCTTCAAGGATGTTATGATGTCACCTTTGGTTCTTGCCTTGCCCAATTTCAATGAAACTTTTGTTATAGAAATTGATGCTTCTGGTTCTGGGTTAGGAGTGGTTTATCTCAAAATAGCTATCCCTTGGTTTATGCTAGTAAAGTCTTAGCTCCAATTAAGCACCATTTATCTACTTATGAGATGGGAAATCCTTGTGATTTTATTTGTTGTTAAACAATGGCATTCATACTTGGACGGTCAAAAATTTCTCATTCATATGGATCATCTTTCCTTTAAGTATTTGTTGGAGCAACGAGATTTGAATGAGGAGTAATTTAAATGTTTACACAAGTTATGGGGTTTGCATTATGAGATTGTTTATAGGAATGGTATTGACAATGTGGTAGCTGATGCCTTGTCTCACAAGCCGAAGGCTCTTGTTTCGCCATCTCTACCCATATCCCTCTTCTTTATGACTGTGTTTGTGATTCTTAACTCCTTGATACTTCTTTAATGTAGTTAATTAAAGTTTTGGAATAGAATTAAGATTTAGATTCCTAATTTGCTTAGAAGCATCAATTACTTAAACACCAAGGGAAATTAATTGTAGCAATTGATCATAATCTTCATCAAGATCTCCTTACTTATTTTCATGCTAAAGGCATTGGAAGACGTTCAAGTATACATTCTACTTTTAAACATCTCGCTTCAGTTTTCTAATAAAAAGGTATGGAAAAGGATGTTTGTAATTTTGTGGGTGAATGCACTACTTGCCAACATTTTAAACCTGAATTGGTAGCCTCTCTAAGTCTTCTTCGACCCTTCCTACTCCAAAACAAGTTTGGTCTGAATTGTCTATGGAATTTATTAATGGTCTCCTAAAATCATATTCTAAAACTACTATTATGGTAGTGGTAGATCATCTTTCTAAGGCTTCTAACTTTATGGTACTTAAACATCCTTTTATAGCTGTGGATGTAGCTAATATTTTCATGGATAATGTTGTAAAGTTACATGGTTTCCCTAAGTATATTGTTACTGATAGAGATCCAATTTTTTATGGTAGGTTTTGGAAAAAGTTATTTCGTTTATATGGTGTGAACCGTTATTACCCTTTTGCTTATCATCCTCAAATGGATGGACAAACAGAAGTTCTTAATTGTTGTTTAGAGTGTTGTCTTCACTGTATGACTAAGGACTTTCCTAAAGAATGAACTAAATAGTTAGCACTAGCTGAATTATGGTACAATACTACTTATCACTCAACCCTTGGCATGACCCATTTTGAAGCTGTCTATGGGGTGTCCCCACCAGGACATCTTCCTTATATTGCTAGTGACTCTCCAAAAGATTTGGTGGATCAAACTTGCTTGTCCCTTGAAATGGTTCTGCATAGTCTTAAAGATCATTTACTGTGAGTGCAACATAGAATGGTGCAACAGGCCAATATGCACAGATTTGAATGAAAATTTAATAGTGGGGACATGGTTTATCTTAAACTACATCCTTTCCGAAGGAATATACTAAATAGCTCTTCTCTTCACAAATTGGCTCTATGCTATTTTGGGCCATTTGAAGTTTTGAAAAAAATTGGTTTTATAGCTTATGAACATGACCTTCCCCCTACAACTCGAGAGTGCATCCAGTCTTGTTTCCCTTCTCAAGAAGCATGTTAGGCCAGCTATTCCTATTACAATGTACCTTCTACCAGTTAATCATCACAACCAATTTGCACTTGAACCAGAAGCGATTTTAGGTCACAAGCTTGTACGCCGCAACAATCTTCCTATTACCTAAGTGTTTGATTATTATATAAAGTTACGTATACTATAAAAGACATTTTTTATGTCCATTTGTAGGACCACAAGAGGATTGTTTTCAGGGGTAGCATATGTGAGTGTTGTTGAAAAGTGTCAACAAAGACAATTGGTTTTTTGATAGTATTGTTAGTCAACTTACAATGATTGTTTTATATAAACCAATTATTGAAAGTGAGACCAACAACATCTAATTTTATATATAAACCAATTATTGTAAGTGAGACCAACAACATCTAATTTAAGCAAACAGTTATTATAATGGTCAACTTAGAATGACTGTTATTCATAAAACTAGTCGTTGTAGGTTTACCATTACAAAGACTGTTTCCTGAAAATTGATCATCTATATTTCTCTCTCATTTTTTAAATGATCACTTACAATGACTGGGTTATTAGTAATAGTCATTGTAAGATGATCATTACAATGACTGTTTTCTCTAAATCAGTTGCCTACATCTCGTTTGTTTTTAAAAATGATCACTTACAACAACTGGTTTATGAGTAACAGTCATTGGAAGTGACAATTACAACAACTATTTGCTTAAAATTAGTTGTCTATATTTTTTTTTAGAAAAAATGAAATTCTTTTTCTATCCATATCCTTTTTAGCATACAAAACTAGAACAAACAATAAAGAAAACTGGGTGACATCACATTTAACACCTTGCATATATACAAAAGTTATTTAAACATAGATAATACAAGATGTTCACAAGTTCATAAGTTAATATAATCCAGTATTTCAACAAGTATTTCTAAACCACTATACCATGTGTAAGGAAAAAAAAACATCTTATTTATATTTACACATCTTCTATATGTTGTAGAAGATGTCCTACCAAAAGGTTTCTTAACACATTAATGTCTTCCATAGTGTAGGATTCCTCATAACAAAATTTGTGGGCAAATTGAAGAACAAGTTAAAATAAATAAATTAATGTAATGAAATAAATAACAATTCACTCAAGAAAAAAATTGAAAATAATTTAAGAATGAAGAAATGATCACCTATTCAAACTTTGAAGTAACTTCACTAATGATGATGTTATACATATTTAGTATAATGTAATACTCGCACTCAAATGTCCTTTGTTGGCGAGGGCACTATACAACAACAAAAAAAGGTCAAAATGAATTAAGGTAATTATTTCACATTAGTTCTTACAGCCCAAGGACACACAGTCCAATAATCAAGCAAAATGCATATTAGGCCTTATAGCTTCATTGGGACTTACAACCTTATTGGGCCTTACAGCCTCGGACACATGGTCTTATAATCAAATTACCTATATATTCATAACACAAATATAATCGACGGCACAAACAAACATTCAAAACAATGTCATAATATATAAGAGAACGAGTTATTACCTGTTGACCTTTCTAAAATTTTACCTTCACCAAAGTTTTTTTTTTTTCCAGTTCGCTTCTCTTTTAAGCTCAGGAAAATGTCAATTCCTATAATTTTGATATTCACATAAAGATGGTTCATTGTTCATTCTAATCTTAATAACATAATTAAAATTTTGTTCTTCTAGACCCACTCATAAAGGTTGTCCTTTTTATTTGAAAAGTTGGTCATCACCGATAATCTTTTTACCCTTATGTTATTATATGCCTACTAATACATGTTTGAATGCCTTCAATCCTCTATGACTAGATTATTAGTTCAACTGAATAAACCTTCAAATCCTACCCTAAACTCTTAACTCATTTCTAATTGCAATTATCCAAAAATGTTATCATTTTCGGACCTAACAAAGAAAATCTACCTCTAATTTTTAAGGAACTTAGAAAAATCATAATTTAGTCTAGGAAACTCCAAATGAGGTAATTCTAGTTCCTATTTAAAGCTATATAAGCCTACTTTAAAGAAAAATAATTATATAACAATTTACAATTGTAACGTAACATAATTCATAGAAATGATTACCACTTAAATATGGAAAATAAGATCTTCCCAGTTTTTCCTTTATAACTTGAAAAATTTATAACTTTCGTTCTGTACCACCAATTATTGTGTTCTAGGACTCCTTTCCAATATTGACAGGTGTAATATCTCCTTACTGAATTTGACAAGAATAAAAAATCATTTTCTCTATCAAAACCTCACTCAAATATGAAACCCAAATCTAAAAAACAAGATCTTCATAGTTTTTCCTATATAACTTGAAAAATGTTTAATTTTTTTTTCTAGACCTCTGATTAATGTGTTCTAGATTTATTTTTAAAGCTTAAGAGGTTTAATATCTCCTTACCAAATTTCACAGATAGAATATCGTTTGCTCCATCAAAACCTCACACGAATCCAAAACCTAAATCTAAAAACAAGATCTTTCCAGTTTTTCTTGTCTAACTTGAAAAATCAATAACTTTGGTTCTAGACTTCCAATTAACATTTTCTAGGATTCATTTTAAAGCTTAAGAAGTTTACTATATCTTGAGAAAATTTCGTTGAATAACTCAAGTTTTACCTTAAGAAATGAACATACACATAACCCTCTATTTTTCAGTCAAGAAGATAAGTGAAGAAAGGTGACGTGAAGCTTAAATTCTAGGCTAAACTCCATATATTTGATACCATTCAGCCATACATTGCATGCACGATTTTGGTGCTTCAATATAGAGCCAAAGAACCTTAAAAACAACATCAAATTCGACATGTAATGGCACCACTATGTAAGAACACGGGGAGAGAACTTTTCACCAACAGCTCTCAACTTCGAGCACCTAGTTGACCCAAAAAAAACAACACTAATATGCTGAAAGGAAGCTAGAAATGGGATTAGAAGACTTACCTAATACTAAAAACTAGTTTGCATGTGAAAGACAAGCTTCCTTCCTCTTCCTTTTCTCCGTCCTAGCTTTCTCTCTCTTTCTTAGTGTTCTTTGTTTTCCCCTTGCTCTCTCTTTTGATGTTTTGGTCTCTCACTCTTTCTCTCTCTTTTTCTTTTGTTATCTGAATGAAATGGGAAATTGGAAGGTGTTTAGGTTGGTGTATAGGTGTTGGGTTTGGAAGAGGACAATGAGAGTGTGTGTATGTGTGTGCGCTATCCAAATATGGAAGTAGGGGAGAGGGGGTGTGTGTATGTATGTGTCTAATGTTTCAAAGAGGAGTATGTGAGGGGTGCTATGGGACCCACTCGCAAAATAACTCATTTGAGTCTCTTTGTCCCCTTACAAGACTTTTGCTTACAACTTGGTTTTTTGCCCATTTAATTGCAAACATTAGATAGGTGTTGGAAGTTAATCCTTAATACTATATAAGGATTTTCTTTCTTAATTAGCTTCTCTATGCCATAAAATATCAACTCTAAAATTTCTAGGCCAAAAATTATCCTCTAACTCTTTTCCTTGAATTTATGAGAAAATAGGCCATAAATTCAAGAAAATGCTTTAAAATCATTTAGTCCAATTTTTCATAGTTAATCCCTTCATAAATATTCCAAAGCTTTTGTATGTTCTTCGTTACATTGTGGCTAAGGCCTATGTTATAAAGTAGGGTTAAGCAGCGAATTTGTCTTGAAAGTACACGCTTAGGAGCAATGTTGCCTTGGAAGTATTATTGGTCTCAATGTTGCCTTGGAAGTCTAAAGTAGTAGCAACGTCGCCCATCTTTTAACCACCATTTATGTTAACCGTTAATTTTGACTGAAATTTCTTATAGGACATCCACATATACTCTGATTTAAATAGACTTCCTTTTCAACCCCCAAGAGATAAAGCTGAATAGTTTTGTTCCAATCGTTATAATTGGTCTAGTTCAATTAGGCATTAGTAATCTTTATAGACATGGGAAGTATCTTAGATGTCTTAGTTTCAACCATGGACTAATAATCAAATACTCACAATATCCATATAGTAAATACTGATGAAAAAAGTAAAAAAGCCCAAAACAATTATTCAAATAGTGCTAAACCATGACGCCAAACAGTACCCAAACAGTGTGAAACAGTGGCGATAGCATTGACACAAAATAGTACGATAAATTGTCCCAAAAACAATGCAAAATAGTACCAATGAATAGTGAGAAACAATACTAATAAACAATACAAAACAGTACCCAAACAATACGAAAACAGTACCAATGAATAGTACCCCAAACAATATAAATGAGCAGTACCAAACAATGTGAAACATTGCACAAATAGTATCGAAACAGTCTGACCAGTCCTGAAAGCCATACGAACAGTGATGAACAGTGTCGAACACAGAAAATAAACCCTAAAATTCATAAGGCTCTGATACCATGTAAGCAAATAATATATATTTCTTGATCTATTCATGTATAATTAATCTGTATATATACAAGTAGGGTTATCCACACTCTTAATGGCTCATTATGATAATCCCTGAATTATGGGGACATTGATTGATATCAAATTGATAACATATATTTCCTATTTATTTCCTAACAATACGGAAGGTACTTTGTTGGTAAGACTAACATGTAGTAACTTTAATCTCATATTCTTTGTATAACTATATATGTTTGTTTATGCCATATTTCTATGTCTTGCCCATATGGGGATAGCACCACTCATGGCTTGATTGAGCGAAAGGGGCAACCATAGGGCCATCTGTCCGGTGGTTAGGCAGAGCCTAATGCATTCAGTTATTTTTGATATTTGAATTACCCAAAATGTATTTTCTAGAGCTCAGGTATTTTAAATAATTAAATGATTACTTTTATTACAAGCTGCATATGGAATATAATACTTGTCGTGTGAAATCTGTTTGCTTTATATCCTGTATGGACTACTTTATTTTGGTTGATTTACATATATTGGTTATAATATAACTTGAAATTAACCTATTACTCTGGGATTAATTCACTTAAATCTCATAACCTTCCATAAATCCAGGACGAGGGTAATCTAATAGACAAGGAGGAAGAGATAAAGGCGTAAAAATGGCTTGACATTGAGAAGAAGGTGGTGATGATGGTGTAGAGAAAACATTTAGTTTCACTTTTGTACATATAGATATTTCTATTTTCTATGACTTAGGTGATATTTTGAGATAGCCAAATGTCGCTACTAGGATGTATATTTAATTAGATACATAGGACCATATAGAAGTAGACACAATTCATATATACATATGTGTGTGTGTGTGTGTCTACACACACACACACACACACATATACTATTGCTGCAGGGACATGCATGTATATAACAAGCCCCAAAACATGGTGAATGATTTATCAAAGCACCAGATTAATAAGAGAAATAAGGAAATACTTTGATAAAATGTATGTGTGTGTGTGTGTGTGCATACATATACATATACATATATACATATATATATATATATTTCTTACTATTGCTGCTGGGACGGGCATGTATATAACAAGCCCTAAAACATGGTGAATGATTTAGCAAAGCACTAGGTTAATAAGAGAAATAAGGAAATACATTGATAAAACGTAATAAGGTTTCAAGTATGATGCATTTTTAATTATAAGTTTGAACCACTGATAAAATGTTTTCAAATGTTTTAAATATATCATAAAAGTCTATTCGAACCATAATATTATTTTGAACTTTTTATAAAAAGTTCTTTAATTTCCAGGATTAAACCTAGCCCGGCTAGTGGTTTAAATTCTTTATTAAATAATATATTAAACTGAGCTTAGGAAGACACCACTCTATTTTAAGCATAAAGCAGTGGGGTGTTGCAATTTGGTTCCATCCTAGATTCGTTTTAGGAAAGTGTTAGGTTCCATCCTAGAGCTTTGTCTAGACCAACAAATGTGTTCCCTGGAGAGTGTATAGTTCTATACCAGAGCTTTGCCTAGATTTCCTAACCATATGGTTCTACCCAGATCTTCCATTTACTAGAAAGTGTATGGTTTTATCCCAGAGTTCTACCCAAATCTTTCTTAACCATACAAAAAATGCTTTTAAGACTAGACAAAAGAGGCATTGGAAGATCGAACTCATAACCGGTCTTGTTCCAGCTGGTATTAAAAGTATATCTTTAAGACCAGACATTTAAAAACATCAAGTCTTAAAAGTGATACTCAATATAACAGAAATATTATTTTAGCGGTCATAAAGCTCAATATTTAATACCGGACAAAACTTTAGCTGCTCTTAAAAGGTATAATTTTTTAGACTGGAATAAAATAAATGTGCTTTAAAAAATAGCGGCTTGTTAGACTGACGATTAATTATAAGCGGTCTTTAAAGACTCACTTTCAAGATTGGATGATTAATACGTCCGGTCTTAAGGATCAACTTTTTACACCGGACGTATTAAACCATCGGTCTTGTAAGACCAACTTTTAATACCATACTAATATCAAATATGTCGTTTGACCTTTAAGACCGCGCATATAAGTACATCCGAGTATATCCGGTCTTAAAAGTTGAACTTTTAAGATCGGTGTTTTTGTTTTATAGGTTTAAATTTTTCTGAATTTTTTCCCTATTCTGTTCTTACTGATCATATATACACAAATCCATACCAGCCAATCCAGCACATAAAAGGCTATACTTTAAGCTACAAGCTATGAACAATTATGAATAAATTGAATGATCTACACACAAATCCATATCAGCCAATCCAGCACAAAAAATGCTATACTTTAAGCTACAAGCTATGAACAATTATAAATAAATTGAATTGGGAAAAAGCATAATACAAATATTATTGACCATGAGTTACAAATACAAATACAATAAGCTGTTACAAAAAGATATACCATACTTAAATCAACATACATGCCCAATATTCACCATACCTTCATCTAACTCCCATCCAACAACGTAACATCCTCTTCTATAACATGCCCCTTTAGATCGGATCTTCGCACCAAAATAAAACAAGAACAAACTTCATAGAGTTAGTGATATTGTTTAAAAACACGGATGGAATATAAGAGTGTTAAAACCTTAAAGTTTTCAAATATTTGTGCAGTTACCTTACAAATTGACTATTTTATAAAGGGATATCCTCCCATATCCCTTCTCGATGATCATTCGTTATGTTGGGTTCATTATCTGCTTCATCTTCTTCATTCATATCCGGTAAACCCCTTGAAAAAGGAGTACTGTCAGGAAGACCATAATTTGCATGACTTTCCTCATCAATATCGATGACCCTTTTTCCTTAGAGAGCTACAGACCACATTTTATTTGCTTGATCGGTGATATAAAAAACTTGTTTTGCCTTATCTACCATAATAAAAGGTTCATCTCTAAAACTTCTACTATTGACATCGACCAATGTAAATCCCAGTCGATAAATCTGAACACTGTTATTGAGATTAACCTACTTGCATTTGAAAATAGGAAATCTAATCACGACATAGTCCACCTCCCAAATCTCTTCAATAACCTCGTAATATGGCATGACTGCCAATTTAAGTCGCTTGTCTTTCGAACTGGAGAAGTGCATAGATTCAGTCTCTAACATTATACCACTGTTCTGGATGGTGCTCCTATCATCTAGGGACTTCATGTAAAATGTATAAACATTGATCACATATGAATTCCCACTTTGACATCAATCTCAGGACCACGTGCTAACCATTTGATTGTCTTAGAAACAGATTCCTCTCCCTCGACCTTTTGTTTGAACCAGTTTGCAAATGTTATGTTATGCTCCCTAATCAACCTCTGTTCAGCCATTCGGGGATTTTCTTTCCTCACAACTTCTTTATGTGCAGCTATGCTAGCTTGAACATCATCAACATTATTTGAGATGTATAAGTGGACTTGTGACAATTCATCAGAATCCACATTTTTTACTGAAGCCTCTCGTCTACCCCCTTCAGCATGTTGATGGTTTGGAAGCCCGATATGTCTTACTTTGGCCAAATAATTTTGACAAAATTCCATGGCCTCTTCAAATACATACTTCTGAACAATTGATGCTTTTGGCCGGTATGCGTTCTTCACGTACCTTTTTAGGAATTTCATAGATCTTTTAAGTAGGTACATCTACTGTAAATGGACAGGGCCGGGCAACTTGATCTCCCTCACTAGATGAACAATTAGATGAACCATGATGTCAAAAAATGAAGGAACAAAAAGCTTCTCAAGGTGGCACAAGATAAGATATCCTTCATTCTCCAATTCATCCAATTGTTCAATCTCGAAAACTTTACTGCAAATAGCATTGAAGAACAAACAAAACCTAGTCAAAATGTGTCGAAGATCATACTCGGCTATGCCTCGAATAGCTTCTGGGAGTAGCTGTTGCATCAAGACATGACAATCATGAGACTTTTGGCCTACCAATTTCAAGTCCTTCATCGATACAAGCCTCTTAAAATTTGAAGAATACCCCGACGGAACTTTTGTGCCATACAAACACTCACAAAAACTTCTTTTCTCATCCTTAGACAAAGTATGAGAAGCCAGGGGCCAATAAGTTCTGTTACTATATGGCCTTGGATGTAAGTCTTTGCGTATTCCCATTTCTTGCAAATCCAATCTTGCCTTCACACCATCCTTTGTGCTACCTTGTATGTTGAGAAGCGTACTAACAATACTATCACATACGTTCTTCTCCACATGCATGACATCCATATAGTGTCTCACATCAAGGTTGTACCAATATGGAAGATCGAAGAATACCGATCTTTTTTTCCATATATTTGTTTATTTTCTACCCTTTGCAGTCTTACCGAAAATGACACTTATATTTTTCACATTTTCATACACTTGCTCCCTAGTCAATGCCACCGAAGCATCTTCATACTCTTGGCCACCAAAAAAGGCTTTCTTTAATCGATGATATGGGTGGCCCTGTCTAAGAAATCTTCTATGTCCAAAATAAAATGTCTTTCTTCCATGTTGAAGTTGATGGTAGCGTGTGCCTTCTTCACAAACCGGACATGCTTTATGGCCTTTTATACTATACCCTGACAAGTTCCTATATGTTGGGAAGTCGTTTATAGTACAAAATATCATGACTCTCATTTTTAAGACCTCCTTCTTGAAAGAGTCAAAAACATCAACACCTTCTTCCCACAACTCCTTTAAGTCTTCGATCAAGGGCTGAAGGTAAACATCAATGTCGTTTCCTAGTTGTTTTGGTCCCAGAATCAACATAGACAACATGATGTACTTTCATTTCATGCATAACATAAGGGATAAGTTGTAAATAATCAGGAGTACAAGCTAGGAACTATGTATGCTGTTAAGGCTTCCATATGGATTCATGCCATCCGTGCTAAGGCAAGCCTAAGGTTCCTAGGTTCTTCGCCGAAGGTGGTAAATAATTGATCGATTTTCCTCCATTGAAAAGAATCGGCAGGATGTCAAATCTTTCCATCAAAAATCCTCTCATCTGCATACCACCTCAAATTTTTTGCATCATTTTCATTAGCAAACAACTGCTTTGTTAGGCCTGGCTGTCACCCAAGAAGGGGGTGAATTGGGTGTCTGAAAAAAAAACTTTTGATAACTTAGAAAATCTTTTCGCAACTTATTGAAAATAATAATCTATAAAGCACTTGTCAGATATTCAAGTATATGTGCTAGGAAAATAAGAGTTTAGGGAAGAGAATATGCAAACTATGATTTATCCTGGTTTGGTCGAATCCTTGACTTACGTCCAGTCCCCAAGCTCCACTTGAGATTTCAATCCACTATATCTTCTTGTTTAATCTAGACACAAGATAAGCCTTTACAACCCACAAGTTTACCCAGGCACTTGTGAAGCCAAATCTCTAACTGAGATACTCCCCCTTACACACTATAAGGATATAATCGGTTTTTACTCAAGATCACCCAATCTTGAGTAACTCTCAAATAGAATTATTACAATAAGTCTTCTCTCTCAGAAGTGGATAAGATAAGCACTGAAGTACATAATAAATAATCTCACTCTCTAAGGTAATTATACAATGATTGAGATATTCAGAGAGTAAGTGCTATGAATGTCAGAGTAGGCATTTTGACGATGTAGCTGTAGTCTCGTGTCTCTCGTCTCACCTTCTATTTTAAATGAAGCTTCTTTTATAGTTGATGAAGAGCATTTGACTGTTAAGCATTCTTCCAGTAGAATATGACCGTTGGATGTTCGTTGGAAGTAGCCGTTGAAATATAGCCGTTAGACTTGTCGTTACTTGTTTCGTCAAGTGCTTCGTTGGATTCATCAGTTTCATCTCCTACTCAGCTTCGTTGATATCCGTTGATTTGCCAAGTTAGTCATAGGAATGGGAATAACAAAAATGACTTTTGTTTGCTCAGAGATTGGTTGTTGTGATGGTACTTAGTTTCTGCAATCTCATTTCAAGTCTCTGACACAAAATTGCTTTATGATGCTTTTTGGTTAATACTTCATCTTAATGCCTGAAATCACTAGCAAATAGGTTAAAAGCATCTTATAAATGATTATTAATGATTCTGGAAAGTATCAGGTAAAGATCAGATCATTTGGAAGGTTACAGTCTGCGATTCACGATTTCTGTTCGCAGGAACTCTAGTTCTTAGGTAAAGAACTCTAGTTCTATGTTTTGCGCATAGAATGATTTATGAAGGAACTCGAGTCTTTAAACAGGAACTCTAGTCATGAACTCTAGTTCTTAAATAAGAACTCTAGTTCTTAGTTTTTCGAAAGAAACCCAGATGTTTTCCAAAGTGAAGAACTCTAGTTCTTTCTCAAGAACTCTAGTTCTTAAATAAGAACTCTAGTTCTTGTGATTTCGAAAGAGACCCACCTGTTTTCCAAAATGAAGAACTCTAGTTATGAACTTTAGTTCTTGTTCAAGAACTCTAGTTCTTGAGTTCCTTGAAGAATTTTGAATGAGCCAATTTCGCGAACTCGAGTTCTTAGACCAAGAACTCTAGTTCTTGAATCTTCAATAATGAAGAACTCTAGTTCTTGACTAATGAACTCTAGTTCTCAAACTCTCTTTTGTTATTCGAAGAATTCCAGTGAGACACAACTCGCGAACTCGAGTTCTTATACCAAGAACTCTAGTTCTTGAGGACTTTGTTTGATGATAAAAGGAAGAACTAGAGTTTTCAAACAAGAACTCTAGTTTCAAACTCTAGTTCATTACCCGAGAACTCTAGTTCTCATAACCCTTTCTGATTTTTGAAAGATTTGTGCGATGTAAAGGCCGCGAACTCGAGTTCTACTATCAAGAACTCAAGTTCTCAATTTGACAGATTGAGAACTGATTTATTAAACTTCTCAGAACTTGAGTTTTAAAATATGGAATCAATTTTGTCATTTTGAATGAGGCTGAAAACATAAGTTCTTTGAGACAAAGACAAACATAAGAACTTAAGAACATTGGAGATTCCAGTAGGCGTAACGTCTTTGATATAGCTTCAAATTTGACAAACCACCCATGCTCATAAAGCTATTCAAGTATTCTTTCCAATGCAACAAGAATCAGCTCCAAACTCATTGTATGTTGAGGACTATGATCAGATTAATAAAAGTTGTTCTTGAACCAACATTTTTGCATAATCCTGAACAAACTCTCAACTTCCAAAACTCATATCTCTCTCATTTGATCTTTTTTTCTGTGATCTTTATGTTTTTGGAAAGGTATATGAGTCTAGTTTCATATGCCACCGGTTTCAGCTCATTACGATTTGTATTTTATGAGATATGCTCAAATTACCGAACCTCGCTCTGCTGTGTGATGATGACAGAAGATGAAACTTCCGAAATTCATAGCTCTCTCATCTGATCTTCTTTGGACTTGAAATTTTGTCAAGATGATGCATTGGATGTCTAGTGTCATCCAAAATTGGTTTCACCTTAATACGATCTCTGGTTTGAGAGATATCATCAAATTACCAGAGGTTGCCCAGGCTGAACGTGAAACAGAGGTGAACAGAGTAAGTTGAATAATCATGAACTCGAGTTCTTAAGTGAGAACTCGAGTTCTGAACTTGAGTTCTCAAAAATGAACTCTAGTTTTTCCCTAAGAACTCTAGTTCTTAAGTGAGAATTCTAGTTCTCATGCATATTTTCTTGAAAACTCGATTTCGCTCATTTTAACTCCAAATTGAGTCATTCCAGCTTCCATTTGATCGTAGAGACTTCCAGTATCATATATAAGAACTTGAAAGTTGATAGTCCCATTATAATATGCAAGTTCTTATTTCTTTCTTCTCTTTTCTTGATCATTCTCCATATGAACAAATCCTTTTTGCTAATGCTCTTGCTAAAGGCATCTACATAATACATCATCAAAACTAATTATAACCAACATGCTTGAACCTTAGTATGATTGGAAGATACCAAAACATTTTTGTAGGCCCCTTATTTGACTTGTACCTTGGGGTTTCACATATCAGACAATTCAGCTTCTCTTCTAACTCAACATGCAATCATTCAGGCATACGTAGATCTTTTTGTACTCTATCTCCAATGGACAAAGTATTTTCTTAGCATCATAGTATTGGTGAGGCAACACATTATCATCCGGAAGCATGTCCTTAAAAGCCTCAAGCATTCCAGAAAAACTCTTGTCGATCCACCCATGACGTGCCGTCAAGCTAACCATTTTCAATACAGCGTTCAACAGTTAGTATTTCTTACACCCAAGGTATAATGGGGTCTTTGCATCACTGCACATATTACCATGTGCATGTGATTGATGAAAAGCCTCTTCTCCTACATCACGAATAATGTCCTATATGCGATCATCTATATCCGCGTCATTATCATCAAAGGCCACTTCTCCATGTTGAGACCCACTTGACATTTTTTCATCATGCCATACCCATACTGTATAGGTCTTATAAAATCCTTGACAAATTAAATGTGTGTGTATAACTTCAAGACTTAGTTGCCTCTCATTAAAACATTGTACACAAGGACAGTAAAACTTCCCACTATCATAATGGGCATTTTGTTTAGCAAATTCTATAAATTCCCTAACCCCATTATGATATTTAACACTTGTCCGTAAAACATTTATCTAAATGCGATCCATAGTAGAATTCCTATAGACGGAAAGATTAACATACATAAGCCGTAAAAACTGAAACTTGCATATAAAATAAGCCAACTACAAATGCATATATAAGCTAAATGTTAGTTCTGTCTTATGGTCATAAATGTATCACAATGAATCAAGAAGCAAAATAAATGCAAGACGAGGACATTAAATGCATCACAAGTAGGTCTTGTGGACTCACCTGTAACATATAAATTCAAATGCGTTTGCTGAGTCTTTCTTCTCCTGCCACGAGTGTTAATGTTGCAGACAGTAAGAGTAACCTAAAAACACTTGCTGGTCAATTGGGTAGGTCCCACAAGAACATTTCATGAATTTTGTTCGACCAATGAAAAGCCAAGAACGATAAGCAGGAAAATCATACAGTTATATAGCTGAAACAACTCTTACAACTTGGTCTTTAGACGTTGAGCTAAGGAACAAGAAAATTGTTGTTAATAGAGCAATGTGAAGTAGCGACGAAGCAACACACAAACATTGGAGATAGAACCTGAGTAATCACTTTCGGCTTGACGAGAGAAGTTAACATAGGGAAATTTAATTTTTCCGCGCGAGTGGCGCGAGAGAGACATTTATTATTTGGGATATTATTAAGACTGGTCAATTTAAAGGAATACAGTCCTAAAGATACATTTAAATTATATTGAACTTTTTAAGACCAAATTTTTATAAAACTGTGGTCTTAAAATTAATTTAATTTAAATTTATATTGAAAATTTTAAGACCGGAGGTTAATAATATCGCGGTCATAAAATTCATTTAATTTTGGACTGCATGTTTTATAAAACTATGGTCCTAAAAGTCAAATACTTTTTAATATTAAAATGAAAGATTGCAACAGCAACTAAATGAAAATAAAGAACACTGGAGATTGGAGAATAAGCTTTTTCTTTAATGGATAATATGGAAAAATAAAATATAAGCTTAGTTCTTATTAATTTTTAGATTACTATGACAATATGCAAGTACAAAAGAAAAATAAGAACAACAAACTAAAAATTAACAAAAACAAGCTTATAATGTGTCTAAAAATCCTAATTCTTATTATCAGCTAATGTCTTGGAGATATCGGCTTTAGTAGCAGCAATTTCGCGCCACATATCAATAATTTCCTGTATTATGCACATTAGTTTCACTTCATCATCATCATCATCCGTGAGAGCGTTGGGACCAGAAGGTTGGAGAGGGGGAGGGAGAACTTCTTCATGGTCTGAAGGCTAGAGGGGGTCGTCAACCTCTTCATCATCCGAAATAACAATGGGTCCAACGACTTGTGACTATTCCGTTGGAATAGAACGCACTGGACCTAAACCAATGAGAGATCTAAAGAAGGCACAAGATTCACGAGTACCCCTAGAAGGGGTTATCTTGTATCTAACCATTGTTTGAGCAGTTGGGGCAGGAGGGTCAGAGAGCTATGTAGTATGAAGTTCTGAGGTAATGAGGACTTAAGAAGGACAGAGAGGAAGCATGAGGAAGATAATAAAGGCAAGACAACAGAAGTTAATACACAAAAGTGTATTAAGATCGTCATATAACATATCCACGGTCTTAAAAGTCTATTATTTATTATTTCATTAAATTACCTTTAGGACCGACTAGTAACATATCCTCGGTCCTAAAAGTATATTAATTTATTTTTCCATTCAATTACCTTTAAGACTGATCTTTTATCTTATAACTGTTCCTAAAAGGCTATTAATTTTTTCTTAAAAAAAATAATACATTTAAGAACGGATCTCTTACTATATCTGGTATTAAAAGTTTATTCTTTTCAAATGAGAGACACCAGTATCCTTACACTCTGTTCAAATGAATGATTCAGAGTCTCTTCGGCTTCCAGATAAACTTCCCAACTAGGCGTCTCCCCGTAAACGTTTCCCGCGTTGCACATTCTTCAGGATGTATTCTCTATTTAAACCCGTTGTTACTTTACTTTCTTCACATTCTTCTCAATCACCTCTGCAACCTCCACTGTAATGGCCGCTCCGCTACACCAGGTGTGGCTAATCATCGTCCTCCCCCTCCACCACCATCAAGTGTGCCCAACCATTGTCCTCCCCTTCCACATCGACCTTTGTACCCTCCTCTGCTGCCTCTAAACCCCTCCGCCCGACAGATGATGCAGCACCTCCTGGCCCGCATTGCTCATATAGACTGACGCATGGGCCAAATGTTTCAGGTCTACCACACCGTCAATAACAAGCTGAACATGTTACTTGACGCCAATGACGTCAAGTACAATCTTTCTGACAACAACGTCTCCGACCTCTCCTCTGATCCCTCCCTCTGCTCTGACAACAAAGGGGGGAATTAAATATTTTGATGTTTTTTTATGTTTTTGATGTTTTTTGTACTATTTCGGCCCCACAATAGGTAGGTTAAAAATGATAAATAAATTTTTTTTCCAATATTCGATTGTCTGTTCGTATCCTTTCGTTATCTCGATTTTGTTTCAAACAAAAAGGAAATAAACAAAACCATAATTGAAATATGATTAACGATAAAAGTTCACAGAATGTAGTCAACAACATTCAAAACAAAACAAAAAAAAAGACAACTTTTACCTTTTAAGACTAAAAACAAACACAGTGACAACTCTTCTCAAGGTTGGACCACCGTTGCCATCGGTTTCACTACACCCAGAGTTGAAAATTTTCATTATCTTACATCTTTTCCGACAATGCTCTTCAACTTTTGGAGAGGTAAAATTGACAACAACGAGGGTCCTGAAGTAGAGCAAAACGCCAGAAACTTGAGTGTTCTTGAACCCTAATGATTTGTTTTAAAAATGAGTTATCATTTCTATTTAAAGGAAGACTATTAAGGCTAGAAATTTAACAAATAGATAGTCCTAAATATCTAGTCATATTTAATTTAGAATTATCGAAGACTTTTAGGACTGGATGTTATATAAATAAGCGATCCTAAAAGTGTTGCCATTTTTTATGAGACTTTTAAGACTGGCGATATAACAAACATACGAGCCTAAAATCTAGTCTTATTTTTTTAAAAAAAAATCCACAAAGACCTTTAATATCGTCTTTTTATTAAATATGCGTTCCTAAAAGTGTCGCCATATTTATAAGACTTTTAAGATCGGAGATGTATCAAACATACGGTCCTAAAATCAAGACTTATTTTTTAAAAAAAAAACAAAGACCTTTAGGAGCGTTCTTTAATAAATATGCAGTCCTTAAAGTCGCGAATACTTTTCAGAATCTCTTACTGGTATTTACAACTCTCCAAAACTCAAATCTCAAGCAAAACCCACCATCCAATACGTTAAGAAAACCAAAATTACACAAGCAAAGAAAATTGTTCAAAAAAATAAACAAATTTATTATATATTGAATTATACAAATTGTAAAATTGTTCATTTACAGAATGAATTGACAAATTAATGTAGTACTTTAATTACAATTGTTGCTCTATAAGCATATATTTACAAATGAAGTTAGTACTGTGATTGTTGTATTTACTTTAAGAGGTTAGTAACATGTTGACAAAACACACTGCGTAGTGGTCCACTTCATCATCAGAAAAGGAAGTATCAGAGGCAAACCTCTATAACATCAAAGAAAGAAAGTGAATTAATTCAAGTGCATATTTCATATGTAACATTAAGCTAGAAACTGAATTTAGCCATAATATGTAACATCAAATATATTTACCTTTGCAGTGAGTTTATTCCTTGGTTGAGTGATAATATCATACATGTGTTTCATTATGTAACGGCCACATAAGTTGGATCCAATTGGTTACTGGCGGGTCTGAAAAGAATAAGAAATATATATAAGATCAAGCATATATAGCTTACTGACCAACTTCACAAGGTAGTGTGCCAGTGTCCAAATATGTACTAACCTTTGGTGTGAGCCATTTAGGATCTTTGAGATCATTCCCTCGCTTTTTTTTTAGTTGGATTTGGAAGGTCCTCATGGCACTATTATCAAAATCACAAATTTATCAATAATGTTCATTGAAAATTTACATAAGAAATTTCAGACAAGAGAATCAAAATGACATGCTTACTCGTTGATGATCTGCTGCAACAAAGCCCTTGGTTGGCTGTGAGTGGAGCATAAGAATAACACTGTATGCATGTCCATGCACATGACGACCAACTGCTAGTGGTGGCTGAAAATTCACAGCAGTAAAATACTCAGTGATATATTATGCATAATTAAATGAATTGCAACAAGAGATCGATTGTGATATGTACCTATGGTAATATGGAAACAAGTGCATCTTCCTTCTCACTTCACACAACCTTTTTGATATGTACTCCTATCTTTCTTCCTTGGTGGTTGTGCTTGCATATACTGGGCATAAGAATCCAAAATCATTGATTCTGCCCTGTTAGTCCAAATCTTGATGCATGAACCTACAATAATGACATCGATAAGTTAATTAGTATATATGTATGTGTGTTTAAACGATGCATTTAAATTATGTACTCATAAAAGAAGATACTTACTTCAAAAACATTTGAACAACTGCTGATGTAATCTCCTGTCCAGGAAGCAGCAGAGACTGTATATCAACAGTGTCAAAGAAAATTGGTTGAGGACGAGGAACCCCTACTACTTCATTGATATCCTACGATTGTAATGTAAAATCTCCTTTGGATACCATTTGGGGTATTTTATCCTTGGCACTCAACTCAGCAGTAAGGGATGCAGCTTTAGGAGGGGATGTAGATTAAGGAGGGGATAAAGCATTAAGAGGAGTAGAGATATCTACAAGCTTCACTGGCTAAGAGATGAAGGTTCCCTTCACATCACTTATATGCCCCAACTGATCAGTTGGGAGAGGGAGAGCTGCATCAATGATCATTTCTTCAATTGACATTCTGACTTCATCATCAGCCATTTGTTTGTGGTGTATAGTTGATCCTAAGTTGTGGACAGTCCCTTTAGCAACCAATTGTCTAGTTGGTTCTACCATGTACAGATCACAAAGTTGCTTTACTGTCGAACAATGCAGCTCCCTTTAGTGCTCTGCTGCACAGGTGTAGGTGTATGTGTAAAGGGAACACTGGTCTCTAGACGAGAGCTAATAAGCATCTTCATTTAATTCATTTCCTCCTTTATTTGCCTCATCTGGGATTCAAACAATTCTTTCAATGCAGCCTCTTTGGCTACTGACTCTTGATTTAATTTGGTTATCATTTGGTCCATCTCCTCCCGAGTAACCATACTTTGTTTAAGGCGTTTGGATTTACCAAAGTATTCCTTTAGGCTTATCCATCCTCCAATCCCCCTTACATGCCCTGAGTGATTCAGTTTTTCGGTCGCAACAGTTATAACATCATTCCTCTCACCTGACACAAAGGATCCCTTTGCTTCTTTCTTTTTAAGATCTTCTTGTAAGATACAGATAACGAGAAGCTTATTAATGAAACATGTTTAGTAACTAAAAAATAACAATAACGATATTTACAATTCTTTCAAAAACTATACGAGTTTGTTCACTCGTGTAGGCGTCGTCTTTTTGTTGCCAAATATACAACCATAAATTCTCGCGGCTTATTGGGGATGGCAGCTGATCAACTATCGTAGAAGGATTGGATTCAGCTTCTTCTTCCAATCTCTTCCGCTTGGCCTCCATCATTTCTTTTTCGACCTTTTCATATATGTCACGGAAGCCCTGTGCAGGCAACCATTCTTTCTCCCTATCTCCTGTGCTTGTTCCCTTCTTCTCTGTGAATCAGAATTAAAAACAATTATTAATTATGAATTCAATCCATTTCATTAACATAAATTAGAGAACTTCTGCTTCATATGAACCTCAAACACTAGTTAAATTCACTTCATCAAGTTTCAACATTTTATATAAGGAAGATGTAGAATTGTGTAGAACTAACATACCAACTTACTAATAGCAATGTCTAACCACTACCTACTATAACAGAACTGGCTAAGAATATATTAACGGTTAACATATCAGACATGCATATAACTAAGACATGTTCCTCTGATGCAGGACAAAGGATGGAAATATATACTTCTACTCACACATTAAACCATCTAACTAACAGGATTAGATGAACACAATAACATTCACATATTTGCACAGGTTAATAAGCAAACAAAAAGGGCAAACAAAACTAAATATGAACTCACCAAAGCATCAGGAGTGGTTCAAAGCTGAACAAATTGATCCCAAATTTGTTGATCAATAAATGTGTACTTGTCCCAAGGATTATGATCAGGTTGACCCTCAGCAAAAATATAGGTGTTGGCTAGAAAGGTCTTAAATTTCCTCCACTGATCAACACAATATGACAAGGTCTTGTCTTTCAACTTCTCCAAGTCAGGGATAGTGTATGTAAGCCGGATAGTGTCCTAAAGAGGATCCTTCACTGTGCGACGGTCAACATTTTTCCACTCATCTATCAAGATGCTGACCTTGCTGTGTGCCATATAGCCGACAAAACTATTATATTCATTTTTATTCGGATCGAAAGGTTCCAACCTATCATTAAACTGAATCTCGATCTTTGACCCAGCGTTCCGTTTTATGACTACGCCCCTCATTCGTGTGCCACTTCTACCACGGCGTGCAGGGCTGTTACGAGGATCATTTTGAGATGAAGAGGGTTTATTCTGGCTCACACTAGTAACATCAGTAACTAGCGTTGACTAAACTGGAAGAGAATGGTTTTCTTTGTTAATTTTCGAGAAAGGAAGAGAGGTTGAGAGTGGTGGTGCGGAGGAGTAACGCTTGAGAAAGTGAGAGAGTAATAGAGGATGGTGGTGGTTGGCGAGGAATAGACGTAATGCAACAGGAAGTAGGGTTTCACAAATAGAACAAGGGTTTTAGAGCTCAGACAGATAAAGGTAAGACATAAGTAAGGTTTCTCGGGAAGAAGTAAATGTTTCCATTTTTAAGACCAAAGTAACTAAAACGACGGTCTTAAAGGTCAATATTTAAGACTGTGCATTATTTATGTCTGCTCTTAAAAGTAATAAACTATTATTTTAAATCTTTTCATTATTTAGTACCGAGTAGAACTTAAGTTCACTCTTAAAGGTATTACCTTTAAGACCGTCATTTATATATGTCCGCTTTTAAAAGTTTTATATGATTATATTTAAATATTTCCTTATTATTCTTTACTGCAGAAAAATATAAGTTGGGGATGTACGAGTTTTCTCTATAATGTAATTCATATTTTAATTTTTTTTAACATTTTTAAGAGTAGTTGGTTTTTTTAAGTAGCCTAAATATTATATTTAAGAATTAATATGTTAAAAGAAGTTCTTTATATTTACAAAATTTCCACCGGTTATATCTTTAAGACCGGTGCGTTGATATTCCGCTGTAAATGAGGCGATCTTAAAAATTGATGCGATCGAAAAAGTTCTTTATATTTGCAAAATTGCCACCGGTCATTTCTTTAAGATCGGGACATCGATAATCCGCTGTAAATGAGACAGTCTTAAAACACTATTTTGCACTAATGGTTTCTGAATTCTTTCTTTATGATATGATATTATATAGCCTATAAGTTATGCACATTTAATTTTCATAGTCAATAAATCTGTTTATGTTATGTTTCAGTTTTGTTTTACCAAAATATTTCTTTTTGATAAGGTAACGTACGGAATAAAGCAATTCAAACAATTGTCTATACGCAATAGTTTGTCTGAGAAAAATATATTTTATGTGGGTCAAATTTCAAACATTTTAGATTAAATAGTACTAATTAATAATTAAGCTTATGTTGTATATACTTCATAGTAATCTTCTTAGTAGTTGTCACTGTTCACATATGTGTTTTATTAAATATTATACAATACATCAGAGATAGTACATACTACAGTAAAATGTAATAACTTCCTTTCCATTTTGTCAAAATTTTACAGACATCACCTCAATTCTTAAAACCTACACTTTAGTCCAATTTTTAACGGCATTAAGAATATTCTGTTAACTATTATAAAATATTTAATTTCATTAATTAAAAATGTTAAAGTATTTAAACTTACTAATTTTCCCTTATAATGTTATTGTTATAAAACCTCTAGATTATATATATATATATATATATATATATATATATATATATATATATATATTAAAAGCAGAAAATTCAAAGAAAAATAAAAATAAATTATAATTAATAACCTATCTTTGCTATGACAAAATATTAATTTATTGAGGTTTTTTTAATCCATTTTAAAATATTACTTTATTCAATTTATGTATTTGAATTTGTAAAAAAAATTACTAAAATGAAATTACATAACTAAAAAACTAAAATGTAATTAAAAATTTAAATATATATACAATAAAATTCTTTTTATAATATATATTATAAATTTTAAAATTATCTATATTATAATTATTTTTTGATTGTACAAAAAAGTATTTTTTAGTCCATGTACATAAAGATTTAATAGATTGTTACATTGGCTTTCAATGACAATCCTCCTCCTTTACCCAAGCTCAATCGTATTGTATAATCCATGTATCTAACCCACCTAGTGGGATAAGGCTTTTGTCATTATTGTTATTGTGTGATTGTTTTTTGGTAAATAGAAATGTTTAAATAACTTTTTATGTTAAATATGGGTATTTAAGTCAAAAAAAAAAAAAATTCAAAATCAAATTTTATGGTTAGCTAATGGGTGGGTTGTGTAGAAAGGGAATTTATAATATATAAAGAGAGGTTCATGTAATTAACACGTATTTTAATTTTAACCAAAGTTTACATATGTTTCCAAAATAGAGGGAACATTTATATAATTTAGTCAAAATAGACTGGTAGTTAATTATAATATTTTAGTGAAAAAGACATATAAATATCATTTGATCTTCCAAAACACCAAACGTTCAGGTAAAACTTGTAAATTATAGAGAGATCATCTGGTAGGAATCTGACATATCAAAGTTTGAGTGAAAAAACTTGTATAGATAAATTTGGAAGCAGATAATAGTGATGATATAGACACGTCTAATTGGCTTATGACTAGTCATCTTTAAGATATAAATTTTGTGGAGGAGTTATTCAGACATTATAGACTAAGACTCTATCCTCATTGATCTATAGTCTTCAAAGCCGGTATTGCTCAGCCAAGAAAATTGTTCTCCATACTTTTTTCCCTTGGCTTTTCCAAATTCTTTCTTTAGCCTTTCCAAATTCTCCTTTCAACAGTAACGTACAGCAAAAGCACAAATGCATGTTACGCATGGGATACAAAGTCCGTTGCCCAACAGGCCGCCTGGTTCAAATGGCCCACCGACAGCAAATCAGTTTACTATGCTTGTTCATGAAGTCCGCTGACCGTTGACCGCTGGGCCAAAAAAAAGTCCGCTGACCGAAGATATTATGTATATATTTGATTTATATAGTCAATTAATTTGACTTATTTTATTTTTCAGTTTGATTTTACCAAAATCATTATTATTTTCATGAGGGAAAGTGTGGCGGCATAAAGCCATTGACGAAATCCATTGTTTGACATAAAGCCATTCAAACAGTTGTGCATGATGTGCAATATTTTGTGTGAAAAGTATTCCATTATGCTTATACTGTTTACAGTAATCTTCTCATAGTTGTCACTCTTTATTTTAATGATGCCATCGATAGTTGACACTCTCCCCACATCTGTTTTCCACAATATCATATAATAATTCCTCCCTGACGAACTATTTGCTCTTATTTTGTTTTATCAGAGTTAGTACATAAAAATACTCACTTTCTTAAATACTTATTATTTTGATTGTTTCAACTAGTCTCTTAGGTTCTAGAAATAAACTTAGATTACGATACACAAATAAAATATATTAAATTATTAGAATTTTGATTGAGTTTCACAATAATAATTAATTGAAAATATATAAATCCACAATAAAGGTTAGTTGGTTTTATAAATTATGTGTAGTTCCAATCAGAATATAAGTCTCGGCCAACGAATTTGTCTGTTTAATATAAAAAGTGTGCGGTATAGAAGATTTACTTTTTATATTGGTCTATATCGTTATCGTTGCTTTACACATGAAAATAAAATAAAATAATCAGTGGCAAAAAAAAAAAAAAAATCCGAAAACTTATATGGAGTTCTTTGATTTTTTTTTTTTCCCACTACTTATATTTTTATTCTCTTAAAATAATTTTGTGGATAATCTTCTTAAAAAAATATTAAAAAAAAAGAAACCATGTCAATCATTATTTTGAAAAATATGAAACGGTAACCATAATGAATTTGGCTTCTCTCTCTCTCCCCCCCCTCTCTCTCTCACTTCAAATCTACGTAGTTTTGGGATAAACGAAGCAATGAAAACACTTTCTTTTAAAGAAAAATAAAGAGCATATTGTACTCTAAAATGTTTTCTTTTTCTAATAGTATGATGTATCTTAAATTAATTTTTAGTACACTTAATACTCTAGAATATTTCTTTTAGGGACACTAATATCTATATATTGAAAATTACTTTAGAGTGTTGGGTGCCACTTTAAAGTTATTCTAGAGTCTTAAGTGTGCTAACAATTAATTTAGAATCAATTGAAAAGCATTTTAGGGTGATGGATTTTATTTATCTTTTTTTGTAAGGGAAAGAAGTGGACGGGAAGGAAAAGAAGAGAAGCTAGATCCAACTAAAATAATGACATGAAGAGTGAAAGAATAATTTATTTTATGAATCTTATTGTTATTAATTTATTTTCCCTAATTTGGTAGAACAAAAGACAAGAAAACATAAAAAAGAAAGTCTGATTTGGAAACACGAATCCAAATGGGTCTATTTAATTCTGATTTTAAAAAAATTACTATATTAAAAAAGTTATAAACCAATGGGGTTGAGTTTAGAGGAAACAATTAGTCCCACACAATAGAGTAAATCAAAGTTGAATCCTTGCTCAAAAAGATCATTAATTTAGTACCTGACAATATATCAAACAAACAATAAAAGGATACATGAGCCTATAAATTCTTTTTTTACCCATGATTATAAGTTCATCCAATCATATAAAAGCAGTGAGCTCAGTTTGATAGCCATTAGACAGGGGAAAAGAAAAAGTAACCATAGAGAGTTTAATGTTAATTTTTAAGTTAAATTTAAATTTTAAAATGTTAAGACTAATTTAAATTTTAGAGAGTTTTAAATATTTTAATCTCACATTTTTATTCATACCAAATTGCCATATCATCCTTATTAACGACTAAAATAATGGTAGGAGTACCAATATAGCTTTGGTCCCAATGAAAGCGTTTTTACAAAAACATATAAAATTGTTTGAATAACGGAATAAGTAAATTTTTAGTTTAGTTCCCCCCCCCCCCCCACCCCCAAAATACCAACAAGAGTTGGATCTAATAGGATTTAAGTGCTATTTTTTTTTTTCAAAAATAAAACTATTATGAATCAAGATTCAAGATTAAATGTATTGGTTAAACGTACCGGCTTAGGGTTAACTAAAGCTTTGTTTGAGAGTTTGGAGGAGAAAGAAAGGAAAGAAATGCAGGGAGTTTGGAGGGGAAGAAAAGGAACGGAAATGGAAGATATTTTCTCCCCTTGTTTGGGAGGTAAAAAAATAGTAAAGGAAGAAGATGAATGATTAATGAGTTATTTTTACCATTTTGTTATTTTATTTAAAAATTAATATAATTATTATACTTTACAAATAAATTTAAATTTAAATTTTCTAAAAAAATTATTTTTGTAATTTTTGTATTCAAAAAATATTTTATTTTAAAAATATATTTTCGCTCTCTAAAATATTTTATCATAAAAAAGTATTTTCTCTCTCTAAAAAGTATTTTCCCCTCTAAAAATTATTTTCTCTCTCTAAAAAATATTTTCCCATAAAAAATTATTTCTCTCTCTAAAAAATATTTTTGTGTGCATTCCAACAATAGAAAAGAAAAAAGAAATCAGAAATAATGAGAATGTTTTATTTAAACGAGGGTTATTCTCACTCTTAAAACCCCCCATATTGGGGGAACTTTATTTTTTTGAAGAATGAGGGTTTTGGGGGGATTTGTAAAAATCCCTAATTCCCTCCCCTCTTATTTTTAAAATTCTCAAATAATGGAAGGGACTACCAAAACCCTTCATTTCCTTCCAAAATGAAACTCTCAAACAAAACCTAAGTGAATTCCAATTAAAAGAGATTCCTATATTTAATGTCTCACCATGTCTTGAACAAGAAGATAATACCTTTCCGCAATATTCACAATAAAAAAAATAGAAAACCATAATAATATAGATTTTTTGTTTTCTTAAAAAAACGAAATGCTTATTCACCACCCGCTATTGTCAATTGCCATCGTCATCAACGTATTAATAATCAGCTACAAGCATTTGCTGTTGCTAATCGCCATTAACGACCATCAGTACCACCACCATTCGCTGACCCGCCATCAACCACCAATATGCTATTTGTAGATAGAATAACAGATGCATCTTTTTCAATCTATGATTTATCATATAATTCATGTACTTTTAATTTCTAATATATTTTTAGTTGGTAATCATTGATAATCTTTTTACCCTTATGTTATTATATGCCTACTAATACATGTTTAAATGCCTTCTATCCTCTATGACTAGATTATTAATTCAACCAAATAGACCTTCAAATCCTACCCAAAACTCTTAACTCATTTCTAATTGCAATTATCCAAAAATGTTATCATTTTTGGACCCAACAAAGAAAATCTACCTCTAATTTTTAAGGAACTTAGAAAAATCATAATTTAGTCTAGGAAACTCCAAATGAGGTAATTCTAGTTTCTATTTAAAGCTACATAACCCTACTTTAAAGAAAAATAATTATATAACAATTTACAATTGTAACGTAACATAATTCACAGAAATGATTACCACCTAAATCAGGAAAATAAGATCTTCCCAATTTTTCCTTTCTAACTTGAAAAAATTTATAACTTTCGTTCTATACCACCAATTAATGTGTTCTAGGACTCCTTTCAAATATTGAGAAGTGTAATATCTCCTTACCAAATTTGACAAGCATAAAAAATCATTTTCTCTATCAAAACCTCACTCGAATCCGAAACCCAAATATGAAAAACAAGATCTTTGTAGTTTTTCCTATCAAACTTGAAAAATGTATAAATTTTGTTCAAGACCTTTGATTAATGTGTTCTAGAATTATTTTTAAAGCTTAAGAGGTTTAATATCTCCTTACCAAATTTCATAGATACAATATTGTTTGCTCCATCAAAACCTCACACAAATCTAAAACCCAAATCTAAAAACAAGATCTTTCCAACTTTCCTTGTCTAACTTGAAAAATCCATAACTTTGGTTCTAGACCTTTCATTAAAATTTTATAGGATTCATTTTAAAGCTAAAGAGGTGTACTATATCCTAAGAAAATTTCACCAAAAAACAAAAGTTTTAGCTTCAGAAATGAACATACATATAACCCTCTATTTTTTAGTCAAGAAGATAAGTGAAGAAAGGTAACTTGAAAGCTCAAATTCGAGCCTAAAACTCCATATATTTGATACCATTTAGCCATACATTGCATGCACGATTTTGGTGATTCAATACAGAGCCAAAGAACCTTAAAATCAACATCAAATTCGACATGCAATGGCACCACTATGTAAGAACATGGTGAGAGTAAAGATGGAATATTACCTAGAGGGGGTGAATAAGTGATCTCAAAATTTTTTCGCAAAGCTTACTTGAACAATAATAAAGACATAATGTTGAGAAGCAAGATGAACATAAGACAATTTATACTGGTTTGGTCTAATATTCGACCTACGTCCAGTTCCCAAGTACCCTTGGGATTTGTACTATCTTTTCAAATACAAATACAACTCAGAATGATCTTTTCACTCTCAGACTCACTCCCCCTTATACGTTGCAATTGTACACCCACACTTAAAGTTCCATAACCTTAACCTTCAAATAGAAAATGATATAAGTGTTTAACAACTCCTCACGAGTAGATAATAAATGAGCACTGAAGAACAACAAATATTTGAAGATATTAAGTACAGTAAATGAAAATGTTGATAGCAATAACTTAGAAATGAATGCATAGAGTTTCGGTAGTTGACAATATTGAATGCTTGAGCTTTTATATCATTCGCCATTAACGCCATTGAGAAGAGCTTGAATATAGCCGTTGTGACTATTTGAATTTCCATTAGACACAGTTGCTTTTCGTTGAACCAAATCGACCGTTGCTTCATTAAATGTATCTGCTACTTTCTTTAAATGCGTTGGTCGTTGTTTGTACTTGTGCAAAGTGTGACTCGGAGTAATAAACAGAATAGGTATGCCTCAAAAGAATGTTTTTGTCTGCTACAAAATCTTATTCTGATTGTTGTTCTATTTTTTTGTGAGCATTAAATGTGTCTGCCACGTTGGATTTCTTTATGCTCAATCCTGAATCAAACATGATTAAATCATCTGCAAACCACTTAGAAGGATGATTAAATATAATATGAACAGGTTTGAGTATGATTAAATAAGAATAAGTAATGGCCCATAGAGTTCCTGATAGTTAATGATGCATACAGTATAATGTTGATCCAGGGAACTCATTCTTGAGAATTGTTCATGTATACTCGAGAATTTTTGTTCATATGTTTACAAGTGTGTATGTCTCTCGATGATACTCAAGAATAGCATGTGCATACTTGAAAATTATAATGAATAGATGCATATAATCTTTTAATCATTTTCTAGCATTCTCAAGAGTCCCAATGCATATACTCGAGAATTACTAAATATGACCAGAGACATAAAGAGAGATTAAGCTACGAAGGAATTGGATTCTTGAGAATCAATAGGCAGTACTCAAGAATCACTTGGTCATACTCGAGAATCATTAGGTGGTACTTGAGAATGGTAAAAATGGCCAAAGAAAAAGTGAAGAGTTTAAGCTTAGGTGTACTCGAGAGTTACTCAACAGTTCTCGAGAATTGTCTAGCCATTCTCGAGAATTATCGACTGTACTTGAGAACTGAAAATGTGAACAGAGAAAAGGCAAGGCGTTTATACTCAAGAATTAATCATTACTACTCGAGAATTGCATAGGATTTGGATTTTGAAGGATCTCGCTAGTACTCAAGAATGTGAACTTAATACTCGAGAATTATAACCTCATTCTCAAGAATCATGATGCCATTCAAGAATGATGGTTACAATATATACTGCTGAGAGTATGTTTTACATGCAGTTCTCGAGAACTAACTATGCATACTCGAGAATTGTCATCTGTAATATTTAATTCCTTTGTTCAAGCTTGATTCAAAAAACCTTAGAGTTTGAAGTTGTTATCATCAAAACATTTGGAGCTAACATTCTCCCCCTTTTTGATGATGACAACATTTTGATACGAGATTGATTGAAGGTTTTGAGAAAACAAATATTAGCATGTGAGAATAGTCTAAGGTAGCAACAATATCATTAATTCATCATAAGCTCAAAACATAATCAACATGTCTAGTTCAATATAAGCAGCAGACATAGGCAACATGAATATATAATAGAAGCATCACAGAAAAACATCATTCTTCAATCATCTCAATTTCATTATCTTCTTCTCCCCTTTGTCATCATGTAAAGAAGAGGGAGCATAGGGGCCAGCAGAAGGATCACCAGTAGGAGGAGGAGCAGAGGGGCCAATAGAAGGATCAAAACAAGAACCAGGAGGGTCAGAAAGGGCCCTAAATGCTAAGGTGTCTATGGTTCTATTTTAGTGTATGAATGTGGACTAAGAGAGAGTGAATTTCCTCCTCCATCTGTGTCATGGACTCCTGCTGAGCAGAGAAGCAAGCTTGAAAGTTAGCAAAGATGGTTTTGGACAACCTCTCAAATTTAGTGGTTGTAGTCTTCATGATGTGAGTGGTGATCTTCTTAAGATCATTCGCGACACTTGAAACTCTATTAGCATTATCATATAAAAGGCCTAAAGCATCAGCAAAGGCTTTGGCCATAGCTTTGGAAACAAACTGATTTATAGCTTGCTGAATAGAGGCCATGGTAAATCATTTTTTGAGCAGCAGTATATGTTCCAGCCTAAGATTGATTGGGCCTCTTCAAGAGCCTTAGATGTGGAAGGCTTGGATGGACCAACAATACCTTTGTCCTTTTTCTGTGACTTAGCACTAGATGCCTTTGTGAAGGATATCTTTATCTACAAGAGATGTGATTTGCCAAACATTTTGGGAAATAATGTCTTATTACTCTCAAGAAGATACTGGATGTTGTTGAAGCCAAGAATTTGAGATACCATATTTGGATACGGAATGGTATTCTTGTTAGACACAATAGATGTAGAGAGAAAGGTAGATATCTCAGATATAACCAATTTTCCTAAGTTTTGAGGTTCCTTGGCTATAATCGAGGCCAGAAGCTCATAATCCTTAAATACAAAGTGGGTGAAACTTTGACCTTTGTTAACAACCCTCTGATTGTTAGACATCTGAGAAGGCTTAAATTTTAAGGGCTTACCATCATACGGTTTATTAGGTAAGAGAATATTAAAGTAATCCTGTTTAGATAGTTTAGGAGGATTGTAGGACAATGTGAGATGCCAAAGTAGGAATTAATGGTGTCCGCATTTATAGAGATTTGTTTTCCTCTAAGGTTGGTGGTTAAGGTAATATCATCACCCTTGCCTGCCTAAAGCATATTAAAGTAGAATATTTTGACAACTAAGGGTGAGTATGGAGTAGTAATACCAAGCAGAGGCATATATAAGGTCAACTAGGGAGAAAGATCCAAGTTGAAGTCCTATTTGAAGGTTTCTAAATCTAATGACAGAGTAGGACAAAATAGTCTACTCTCATAGTTAACAACAAAGTTGGGATAAAAAGGAATTACCAATGCAGTATTGCAGAACCTAGAAGGACATTTGAGAAGATCTTGGTGACCCATTTTCAAAGAAAAAGGTGGTAGAGTACCACTAGTCAAAGGTTGATGATGATGGTGAGGAGGCTTTTGAACTCTATCTTCGAATCCCTTCGACCTTCGCTCATGATATCCATGTGTTGTATCAATGTAAGGCTCTGAGGATGATTTATGTTTAGTAGAAGGTGTGGAGTAAGAATCTCTCTTCCCTTTCCTGGATGGCAAAGAATCTATTTGGAGACGAGTAACTTGCTGAGTAGTTCGTTAAAGGAAATGCCCTTTGAGGTCGGCATGGATGAACCTGACGAGGGACCTTTGGAACGATAAGAGGCTCTTAGCTTCTTTATGAGTGGTTGCCCAGAGGATTCAGAAGATGATTTGCTCATTGCAATTATGTGAGAGAGGATATGGAAGTTTTTTTTTTTTGTCAAAATGGGTATGAAGATTCTGTTGAATAAATAGAAATGGAGTTGCAGAAACAATGGAGATGGAGATATGTAACAGTTGGATAAAGGAAGTGAAGATGGAGAAGTGTAACAGATGGAGAAGAAAATGAAGAAGTGTAACAGATGGAGAACAAAATGAAGAGATGTAACAGATGGAGAATTCTTGAGAGTTGAGAGAGAATGAAAGGAAATGAGAATAGGGTTTCTGCTTAGAAAGGAAGACAAAGTGGTTTTGTAAAAGAAATAGGACAGTAAGCCAACGTTCACTCTAAAAATATCCCAAAGACTCGTTGCTTCTCGAGAACCAATTTTGAATTCTCGAGAATCTCTTGAACTGCATACTTAAGAAGACAACTCGTTAATTCTCGAGAATAAAAATTTGATTCTCGAGAATGCTTAGTCTTGTACTCTCTATTTGGACCATGTGAAGAATATTTTGACCATTCTCAAGAATGGGACATGGAATACTAGAGAATGATTGTGACTTATTAAGAGAGCTGGCTCGTTCATTCTCGAGTATGACGTTGAGATTCTCAAGAATGATATTCACATAGGAAAAGTGAATAAATGTTTCTTATTCTCAAGTATGAAACCATGAATACTTGATAATGTCTTTGAGGAACTTGCTGAGATGGTGATGTAGGCCGATCATTCTCGAGAATTAAGAGTCAATTCTTGAGAATGTTCATTATGAATGCTCATTTGATGCTCGCTAATTCTCGAGTATCTGTGTCATGATTTTCGAGAATCCCCATTTAAGCATAATAGACGGGGTTCATTTAGCCTATGGTCTCGACAATTCTCAAGAATTGCTTGATAATTCTCGAGTATGGGCAAAGAAAAGAGACTCTGAATTTAATCTTAGCTTCAATGATTCTCGAGAATGCCTTAGTGATTCTTGAGAGTAATGAGATTATTTGCACAAATACTCACTGAAACACTTAGTAAATTTATAGAATCCCGATATTTCTTGAGAATTCATTGTCAATTCTCGAGAACATATGTATCTACTGTAGTGAATTTAGAAAAATACAAGCATAATTCTCGAGTATTGACAAGTCATACTTAAGACTTCTCAAATTGTATAGCACTTTGTAAGTCCAAGCACAAACCAAGGCATCCTGCACAACATAATTAAGAAGCTTCAATGCTTAAGTTAGTATCAATTAATCATCAAAAACATAATTATTAATGATAAACTAGCATTATTTACAACTCATTGAGATTTACCATTCCTAATTCTCTTCAGATGAAGTTGAATTGTTCTTTGGCCAAGGGCTTAGTGAAAATGTCAGCAAGTTGCAAGTATGTGGGACATCTTTCTTCTACACATGGTCTCTGATAAAGTGGTGTCTTCCATCAATGTGCTTTATCCTTGTGTGTTGAACCGAATTCTTAGCCAGACTTATTGTACTTGTATTGTCACAAAGGATTGGAATTTCTTTCAAATGGACTCCTAAGTCAGATAATTGTTGCTTCAGCCACAAGACTTGAGCACAACAGCTAGAGGTAGCAACATATTTAGCTTTAGTGGAAGATACAACCATAGTGGTTTGCTTCTTGCTAAACCATGATACAAGTGAGCCTCCAAGAAACTCACATTGTCCACTAGTGCTTTTCTATCAATTTTGTATCCAACATGATCTGAATTTGAGTATGTGACTAAGAATTCTTGTTGACCATTTAGGAACCAAAGTCCAAGCTCCTTTGTGTTTGCAAGATAACCGAAAATTCTCTTCACATTCTCTACACGTGTTTCCTTTGGAGTAGCCTGAAATCTTGCATACATGCCCACACTGAATTGGATATCTAGGCTACTGGCAATTAGGTATGACAACGATCTAATCACCCTGTATATTTGGTTATGTTGAAATCTTTTCCTTTTTCTTCATTGGCATCCAAAGAAGCAGTTGAACTCATTGGAGTATTCGCATTATTGTAATGCTCCATTCCAAATTTCTTGAGCAAATCACAGAGATATTTAGTCTGTGAGATGTATATTCCATTCTTTTGTTGCTTCATTTGTAAGCCGAGGAAATAGTTTAACTCCCCCATCATAGACATCTCGACTTCACTCTACATTTTCTTTGAAAATTTCTCATAGAGAGATTCATTAGTAGCACCAAAGATATTATCATCAACATATATTTGCACAATTAGAATTTCATTAAGCTTATTATTTTTGATGAAGAGTGTGGTGTCTGCTTTCTCTCTTTCGAAACCTTGATCTAACAAAATCTTGCTTAATCGCTCATACCAAGCTCTAGAAGCTTGTTTAAGTCCATATAAGGTTTTCTTAAGACGATAAACATGATTTGGTTGTTGATCATTTTCAAAGCCAGGAGGCTATTCTACATACACTTCCTCCTGAATAAAACTATTCAGAAATGCACTCTTAAACATCCATTTGATAGAGTTTAAATCCCTTGATGCAACCAAAGGCTAGAAGTACACGTATTGCTTCCAATCATGCTACTGGAGCATATGCTTCCTCATAATCACTTCCTTCTTCCTGATTATAGCCTTTGGCAACAAGTCTAGCCTTATTTTTTACTATAGTTACAGATTGATCTTGTTTGTTCTTGAATACCCATTTAGTGCCAATGACCGGATGGTCTTTAGGCCTACGTACCAAATCTCAAACTTGATTTCTATCAAATTGATGTAATTCTTTTTCATTGCGATTACCTAGTCATTGTCTGAAAGAGCTTCATCAATTTTTAGGGCTCAATCTCAGATATAAAGGCAAAAAACATAACCTCATTCAAGGTACTTTTTCTGGTTCTTATGCCTTAATTTATATCCCCTATTACTTGGCCCAGAGGATGATTCCTAATGAACTTCCAAGCTCTAGGTTGAGATTGATAAGGATTTTCATAAGAGTTTTGGCAATCATTTTCAAAAAAAAATTCAGAACTTTCAAGAGAAGCAGGAGTAGTTTTTGAAAAGAATTGATTCTTATGAATAAGTTCTTAATCATCATCCAAAGGTTCATCTATCTTGGATTCGCAGAACACAACGTGAATTGACTCTTCAACTAAATGAGTACACTTATTGAAAACTCTATAGGCTTTACTTCTATTAGAATATCCAAAAAATATAGCTTCATCAAATTTAGGATCAAACTTGCCCAAATTGTCCTTACTATTGTTATGTATGAAGTACTTGCACCCAAAGATGTGCAAATGAGCCAAATTTGGTTTCCTCCCTTTGTAGAGTTCATAAAGTGTTATGTTCAACTTCTTTTGCACATAGGCTCGGTTTGAGATATAGCTGGCCATACCCATTGCATCTGCCCAGAAGACTTGTGATGTTTAATTTTCATTCAGCATTGCACGAGCCATTTCAGTGAGCACACAATTTTTCCTTTCAACCACATCATTTTGTTGTGGTGTCCTTGGGGCTAAGATGTTATGATCAATACCTTGAGCATTACAAAACTCTTTGAAAGCTTGATTTTCAAACTCCTCTCTATGATCAGTTTGAATAGTTGAAATATAAATCTCTTTCTCATTTTGCACTTTCTTAGAAAACATGATAAATAGATCAAGCATTTCATCTGTTGAAGATAAAAAGCTAGTCTAAGTAAAACAAGAGCAATCAATTACAATAACTAAAGTATATAAATTACCACCCAGGCTTTTAACTCTGGTCGGTCCAACTAAGTCCATATGAAGTAGTTGAAGAGGCCGATTTGTTAAAATCTCAAGCTTGTTTTTTAAAGATGATTTAGTTTGCTTACCCTTTTGACATGCATCACAAATCATGTCATTTTAAAAGTGAATATTTAGTAAACCAAGAACTAAATCTCATCTTAACAACTTGTCCAATTGAAGCATGTTCACATGAGCCAGATGCTTAAGCCATAGCCAACTTTTGTCTAAGTTGCTAAGAAAACATTTTTCAGAACTAACTTTAGGAAAATCTAAGTATAGCAGTTACCTTCTATAGGAGCTTTAAACAATACCTTAAGTTTACCTTTATCGATTGAGAGATCATCTTTGTTAGTTCTCTATGGGTTTTGATGATAACAATCAATTATGAAATCAAGATTGAAGAATTGTCTCAAGAAAGTAAAAACTTGTTGATTGAGACAATACTCGAGTATCAATAACAATACTCGAGTATTGGGATTTCAAAGAAAAGCTCAATACAAATGACTAAGGGCAATACTCCAGTATTCTAGTGGATACTCGAGTATTGGACCTTACAGAGAGCATCGCTAGTTTTCCATCAGAGCATACTCGAGTATAGGCTGATAGAAATTTGTCGTAATCTCTCCCAAAATAACCAAGTTAACAAAAGATTTGCAATATAGTGTAACCTAGATCGTTTACCAATGAATTCAAAGTAGGTTTAATTCGTAACAATGAAACAGAAATAGTAAAATTTGGGGGTTTTCGGTTCAAACAAATTTAAAACGAAATAAACAGAAGCAAATTGAAATGAACAAAAATAAAACGAAGTAAACAGAGACAGAACAAAATCGATCAACCCAACATTTCAAATTCCAAAAATTTCCATCATCGAGCAAAATTAAAAACGAACTCGCATTTGGTTCTGGATGAACCGAAATCTCTGCGTCCGTCCAGAGAATCCCTCAACTAGGCAATCACCTAGAATATGTCCGAACAATGGCTTCTCACTATGCCATCGCACAACAACACTCAAACCTAGTTCGAACTCAGTCCTTGGGATGAACCCAACCGAATATTAAATCTAATATTCGAACTATTTCCAGAAATCGAATATGATAAGATGAAAACAGAAATGAGTAAAGTTATCGAATAAGTGCAAGCTCTCTGGACGAATCATGGAATCATCAACATTGGGTTAATCGGAGAAATTTATCCCAACATTACTGGGAAAAACGAAGAACAGATGAAGAACGCGAAGAACATTATAGAGAAAATGAAACTTGTGTCTTCAATCCAAAATAATCAAAAAACGTAATCACATAAGTGTTTGTGGTTGCTGTCTATCTTAAACTTAACCTAAAATGGAAATGAGCTAGGGCTGCACAATGGCCCAAAACGAAATAAAATGACAAATGGGTTTTTAATGACAATATTCGGGCCCAAAAATCCAGAAAAACGCCTCTGACTTTGGCTCCAAGTTTGACCATCCTCTTGACTGAATTTTCCTTCCGAGTCTTCATAACATTTGCAGCTCTTAGAATCATCTGAAATATGAGACAAAAATGAGGTTAATCCGATCTCTGGTTCAAAAGTTATGGTTAAAACAGTGAAACATATTAAATCTAGAATTTTTATCATGAAAATGAATTAAATCCAAATAAAAGCCCAAAGCCCAAATATGCATTAAAACCTATTATTTATTAGCTAATAATCCTAAATTTATTACCCAAAAGATACAAAATAAGTGTGTAAAATATTCAATTATCATAGGCCTAAAAGACTCTTCAGTGTTTTTACAAAAGAAATGGGAACCTCAGTTTAGAAAACTCCAGTTTCGAAAACTCAAGTTTTGGAATATGAAAAGTCCAGTTATCAACTAGGCTCCAAAATTTAAATTTTTTCATTTTTAAATGAAAACTCGAGTATGACATTTACATACTCAAGTATTGGGCCAAAAAAAAAAGATTTAAACATTTATTACACATACAAACTTCAGTTTGAAAAACTCCAGTTTCATACTGGCTAATGTTCTCTTTGAGTTTTAAAACAGAAACCCATACTCGAGTATGATGTTGAATACTTGTCTTTGAAGTCAGGTCTATTACTTGAACTTCCTCTTTGAAACCTATTTCTGAAGCTTTGGTCCTTCTTATAGAACTTCTTGAACCATCTTACGAACATACCCATCTCATTATCCTCCTCATCATCTTCCTCTTTTTCTTCCTTCTCTTTCACAGCATTGTGAGAAACTCCCTTGCTTTGGTTGTTGTTGATCTCATCTAGACCTTTCTTGAATCTCAGTTTGCTTTTGTACTCAGATAAGCTTCTGAACAAGGCAGCAGCTGATGTCATTGATTCGCCACAGGCTTTTTCGATTGCTGTGACCTTGGCTTCCCAATCTTTGGTTAAGATATTGATAATTTTTCTAACTTGAGCACCTTGCTCATATGCTTTACCCAAGGCCGCTAGCTGGTTGATCAGATGAGTATAGCGAAGTTAAAATTCAGCAATAGATTCCCCAGACTTCATTCTTAGAAGATCATATTTAATCATTAGTGTGTTGATGTAATTCTCCTTTATACCAACTATTCCCTTATAGGCAACCTCTAAGGCATTCCACATTTCTTGTGCAGTTGATAGATTATAGATGCGGAAGTATTATTGCTAAATGAGAGCACTTTGGAGCATGAGAATGGCTTTACTATTGAGCGTGACATTTCTCCAATCATTCTCATCATAGCCTTCTTCTAGTTTTAGAATTATAAGACCATTTTCAAGAATGGTTGGGTTGTAGTTTCCTCGCTCAAATACTCTCCATAGACCAAACTCAGTTGCAATGACGAATACTTTGAACTTGTTTTTCCAAAATGAATAGTGTTGACCATTGAATCCTAGTAGTTGATTGTTAAAGTGCCATATGGTAATATTCCGTTCATGATCAAACTCAGGATGTTAAGCCCAACTGAGTAAACTCCCTTTGATACCGAATGAAGATGGAATGTCACCTAGTGGAGGTGAATAGGTGATCTCATAATTTTTTCGCAAAGCTTACTTGAACAAAAATAAAGACAACATGCTTAGAAGAAAAATGAACACGAGACAATTTATACTGGTTCAATCTAATACTTCGGCCTACGTCTAGTCCCCAAGCATACCTTGGGATTTCACTATCTTTTCAAATATGAATACAACTCGAGATGATCCTTTCACTCTTAGACTCACTCCCCCATAAGAGTTGCAATCGTACACCTATACTTAAGGTTCCACAACCTTAAGCTTCAAACAGAAAATGATATAAGTGTTTTACAACTCCTCACGAGTAGATAATTAATGAGCACTAAAGAACAACAAATATATGAAGATATTAAGTACAATAAATGAAAATGTTGATAGCAATAACTCAGAAATGAATGCGCAGAGTTTCGGTAGTTGGCGATATTGAATGCTTGAGCTTTTATATCATTCGCCATTAATGATGTTGAGAAGAGCTTGAATGTAGCCGTTGTGACTCTTTGAATTTCTGTTAGACATAGTTGCTCTTCATTGAACCAAATTGATTATTGCTTTCATTAAATGCATTGGTCGTTGTTTGTACTTATGCAGAGTGTGACTCAGAGTGAAAAACAGAATAGGTATGCCTCAAAAGAATGTTTTCATCTGCTACAAAATCTTATTTCGATTGTCGCTCTATTTTTCCATGAGCATTAAATGCTTCTGCCACGTTGAGTTGCTTTATGCTCAATCTTGAATCAAACATGATTAAATCATCTTCATACGACTTAGAACGATGATTAAATATAATATGAACAGGTTTGAGTATGATTAAATAAGAATATGTAATGACCCATAGAGTTTTAGACAAATAATGATGCGTACAGTATAATGTCGATCCATGGAACTCATTCTCGAAAATTGTTCTTGTATACTCAAGAATTTTTGTTTATATGTTTACTAGTATGTGTGTCTCTCGATGATACTCGAGAATTACAATGAACAGATGCATATAATCATTTAATCATTTTCTAGCATTCTCAAGAGTCCCAGTGATATACTTGAGAATCACTAAATATGACCAGAGACACACAGAGAGATTAAGCTACTGAAGGAATTAGATTCTCAAGAATTAATAGGCAGTACTTGAGAATCACTCGGTCATACTCGAGAATCATTAGGTGGTACTCAAGAATGGTAAATATGGCTAGAGAAAAAGTGAAGAGTTTAAGCTTAAGTTTACTCAAGAGTTACTCACCAATTCTCGAGAATTGTCTAGCCATTCTCAAGAATTATTGACTGTACTTGAGAACTGAAGATGTGAATAGAGAAAAGGAAAAGTGTTTATACTTGAGAATTAATCATTGGTACTCGAGAATTGCATAGGATTTGGATTCTGAAGGATCTCGCTAGTACTCAAGAATGTGAACTTAATACTCAAGAATTATAACCTCATTCTCGAGAATCATGATGTCATTCGAGAATCATGGTTACAATATATACTACTGAGAGTATGTCTTACATGTAGTTCTCGAGAACTAACTATGCATACTCGAGAATTGTCATCTGTAATATTTAATTCCTCTATTTAAGCTTGATTAAAAAAACCTTAGAGTTTGAAGGTTTTATCATCAAAACATTTGGGGCTAACGGAGATAACTTTTCACCAACAACTCTCAACTCCCAACACCTATTTGATGTAAAAAAAAAAACAACACTAATATGCTGAAAGGACGCTAGAAATGGGATTAGAATACTCACCTAATACTAAAACCTAGTTTGCATGTGAATGACAAGTTTCCTTCCTCTTCCTTTTCTCCATCCAAGCTTTCTCTCTCTTTCTCAGTGTTCTTTGTTTTCCCCTCGCTCTCTCTCTTGATGTTTTGGTCTCTCATTCTTTCTCTCTCTTTTTCTTTTATTATCTGAATGAAATGGGAAATTGGAAGGTGTTTGGGTGTGTGTATAGGTGTCGGGTTTGGAAGAGGACAATATGAGTGTGTGTATGTGTGTGTGTTGTCCAAATATGGAAGTAGGGGAGAGGGTGTGTGTGTGTGTGTCTAGCGTTTCAGAGAGGAGCGTGTGAGGGGTGTTGTGGGGCCCACTCACAAAATAACCCATTTGAGTCTCTTTGTCCCCTTACATGACTTTTGTTTACAACTTGGTTCGTCGCCCATTTAATTGCAAGCATTAGTAGGTGTTGGAAGTTAATCCTTAATATGATATAAAGATTTTCTTTCTTAATTAGCTTCTTTATGCCATAAAATATCAACTCTAAATTTTTTAGGCCAAAAATTATCCTCTAACTATTTTCCTTGAATTTATGAGAAAATAGGCCATAAATTCCAGAAAATGTCTTTAAAATCATTTAGGCCAATATTTCATAGTTAATCCCTTCATAAATATTCCAAAGCTTTCGTATGTTCTTCATTACATGTATGGATAAGGCATATGTTATAAAGTAGGGTTAAGTAGTGAATCCGCCTTGGAAGTACATGTCCCAAGCAATGTTGCCTTGGAAGTTTAAAGTAGTAGCAATGTCGCCCATCTTTTAACCACCATTTATGCTGATTGGTAATTTTGCATGAAATTGCTTACAGGCAGCCATATATAATCTGCATTGAATGGGCTTTCTTTGCAACCCCTAAGAGATAAACCCGAATAGCTTTGTTCCAATCATTATAATTGGTCCAGTTCAATTTGGCATTGGTAATCTTTGTAGGCATGAGAAGTATCTCGGATGTCTTGGTTTCAGCCATGGACTAATAATCACATACTCACAATATCCAGATAATAAATATTGGTGAACAAAGTAAAAATGCCCAAAACAATTATGTGAACAGTGCCAAATAGTGCGAAACAATGACACCAAACAGTATGATGGACAATACTCAAATAGTACCTAAATGGTGTGAAACAGTGGCGATAACAGTGACACAAAACAGTACGATAAACAATCCCCAAAAATAGTACGAAACAGTGCCAATGAACAGTGAGAAACAATACCAAATGAACAGTGCAAAATAGTACCAAATGAACAGTACAAAAATAGTACCAAGCGAATAATACCTAAAGAATACGAAACAATGCCAACGAATAGTACCCGAGCAGTATAAATGAACAATACCAACAGTGCGAAACAATACTCAAAGAGTACAAAAAAGTATCAACAGTCCCAAAAACCGTACGAATAGTGCTGGACATGTGATGAACAATGCCGAACACAAAAAATAAACCCTAAAATTCATAAGGCTCTAATACCATGTAAGTAAATAATTTGTATTTCTTGATCTATTCATGCACAATTGATCCGTATATATATACAACTAGGAAGAGCCACACTCTTAATGGCTCATTATGATAATCCCTGAATTATGGGGATCATGATTGATATAATATTGATAATGTGTATTTCCTATTTATTTCTTAACAATACAGAAGGTGCTTTGTTGATAAGACTAACATGTAGTAATTTTAATCTCATATTTTTGTATTAACTATATATGTCCTGCCCATATTGGGCCAGCACTACTCATGGCTTTATTGAGCAGAAGGGCCGACCATGGGGCCAGCTTTTCGGTGGTTAGGCAGAGCCTATTGCCTTAAGTTATTTTTGGTATTTGAATTACCCAAAATGTATTTCGTAGCGCTAAGGTATTTGAAATCATGAAATGATTACTTTTATTACAAGCTGCATATGGAATATAATACTTGTCATGTGAAATCTGTTTGCTTTATATGTTATATGGACTACGTTATTTTGGTTGATTTACATTTGATTATACTAGAATTTGAAATTAACCTATTACTCTGGGATTTATTCATTTAAATCTCAGATCCTTCCATAGATCCAGAACAAGGGTAATCTAGTAGACAATGAGGAAGAGACAAGGGCGTAAAAATCGCTTGACCTTGAGAAGAAGGTGGTGAAGAGAAAACATTTAGTTTCACTTTTGTACATATAGGTTTTTCTATTTCCTTATGACTTAGGTGATATTTTGAGATAATCAAATGTAGCTACTAGGATGCATATTTAATTAGATATATATGATCACGTAGAAGTAGACACGATGTGTGTGTGTGTGTGTGTGTGTGTGTTGCTTACTATTGCTACAGGGACAAGCATGTATATAACAAGCCCTAAAACATGGTGAATGATTTAGCAAAGCACTAGGTTAATTAGAGAAATGAGGAAATACTTTGATAAAACCTATTAAGGTTTCAAGTATGATGCATTTTTAATGATAAGTTTAAACCACTGATAAAATGTTTTCAAATGTTTTAAATACTTCATAAAAGCCTATTCAAACCATAATATTATTTTGAACTTTTTATAAAAAAGGGCTTTAATTTCTAGGATCAAACGAGGCCCAGTGGTTTAAATTCTTTATTAAATAATACATTAAACCGAGTTTAGGAAGACACCACTATGTTCTAGGCATAAAGCAGTGGGGTGTTGCAATTTGGTTCCACCCTAGATTCGTTTTTGGTAAGTGTTAGGTTCCATCTTAGAGCTTTGTCTAGATTAGCAGACTGTTCCTTGGATAGTGTATGGTTCCATACCAGAGCTCTGTCTATATTTCTTAACCATATGGTTCTGCCTATATCTTCCGGTCCCTAGAGAGTGTATGGTTTTATCCCAGAGTTCTACCCAAATCTTTTGATAGTTTGGCTCCACTTAGATCTTTAGACCATCTAGTTCCTCCCAAACTCGAAAACCATTTGGTTTCATCTAGATCATCTTGACGTCGTTTCTATTCCATCTAGATTGGTGCTTGCTCTAAGATGTTACTTTTAGTTTGCCTACTTAATGTTGTAGCTGCTTCTTCTAGTTGTCACTTCTAGTTTTTAGTTGGCAAACTTAAGAAGATTTTGAGTTTGAAGGGGGTGTTACAATATTATTATGTTTTATATTATTATTTGATATATTCTCATGTTGAGATATTGTATATCATTTGTTGATATTTGATATATCTTAGAAATATTATTAGTTGAGTTTATATTTGATTAAGATTTATTTAGATTAAAACATTATATCATATTATAGGATTAGTTTAGGTTATGCTTTGCCTATATATATAAAGGCTCTTGTTCTCTCATTTTAAGAATTCAATTATATTTTAAAGGCTTTTGTTTCCTCTCTACTCCAATCCTTCAAATTCTAACATTGGTTATGAATTAAAATCGACTTTGGTTGTAAACCTATGTTCTCGTTTTGTTATAGTATGTATAGCTAATTAGGTAAGATTTTGTAAGTTTATACAAGTATGAATGTGTGCATTTATTGTGAAAAGAATCCTTCAGAGAAATTGTCAAATATTAAAAAATTATGCTGGCTAGTATACTTCCTTTAATTGAAATTAAGTGAACTATATGACTTGTTAAAAGATATTACTATAAGGTTTCACAAATAGATAAAATATTCTTTTATAATATCATCATAAAAGTAACTAACTAAACATGGATTGACAATCGTTATCACATTCATACAACATTATAGTCATAATCTAGAACTCCAATAACATATTTTGCATACATATTTGGATATGAATTGAAACATGTCAGGCATAGACCATACAAACAACCTTATTTCTTTTGTAATTTTTTTTTAAACACAAACAACACAAACTACCAGAAAGAAAATTTCCCTTGATTTATCCTCATTACTCTTCAATATGACAATGGAGGGATGCTTTGCTCATGCCTAAAGAAATTACTTGGATCAACCTTAGACTTCACCAACACCAACTTTATAAAATTATTCTTAAAATACTTGAATCCCCAAGTGTTTGACCTCAAGATTCTTGTCTTGTTGAATTGGTTTATCCCCAAATCAAGGTCTCTGTAATTCACATATGCTTCTCTTGGAAAGCTTGAAACATAAGGAGCCATGAAGTCATATAATCTCCTAACCCAATTCATATGCTTGTCCATGCTCTTTTCTCCATCAACCCACGTAACTACATATTGGGACAAGAAGAGAGTTCCATTTCTGTGAGGAAATGGAGTTGTGGATTCTGAGATTCTACTCATCATTCCTCCATATGGAACCCAAGTTATAAAGGCCGATTCTTCCTGCATAAGCCTTTTCCATATGAAATTCAAAGCATTTTCAGGAATCACGTGCCTCACAAAATCTGACTTGGCCTTAAAGTATCCCTTAGGAATGGCAGGTTTCCCTTGGAGAAGAATTTCGGGGGATGTGGTATTTGGAAAACTAGCTAAATAAATCATAGATTTGATCCAACTTGTTTCCAAACAATCCTTTTTGGTCAGGCCTAACTCTGAAAAATTTTTCTTAATCAATTGGAGAAGCTTACCGGCTCTACCAAAGAAAAGACCAGTATAAGTATTTAATATAGTTCTTTTTCCTTGAGTACTATTTGCCACCCGCGATTGAACTTCAATAGATAGATTCTCATCAATGTTTGGTACTACTTGTTGCCATTTATAGAGAATACTATTTGCATTTTGTTCTAAGGTTTTAGTAACGGTAAAAACTGTCACTATTGGTGGAACCTGAACAAGCTTGATTTGCCACCACAAAATAATCCCAAAGCTCCCACCTCCTCCACCTCTAATTGCCCAAAACAAGTCCTCTCCCATGCCTGCTCTATCTAGAATCATGCCATTAGCATCCACTATTCGTGCATCAATGACATTATCAGCACCAAGTCCATACTTTCTATGCATAGCGCCATATGCACCTCCTGTAATGTGACCACCAATGCCTAAGCTTGTACAAATGCCTGCAGGGAAGCCATGGACTGGACTTTTTTCATAAATTCTGTAGTAAACCTCTCCATTGGTAGCACCGGCTTGAACCCAAGCTGTCTTCTGTGCTATATCAACTTTGATGGCACGAAGTTTGGCGAGATCTAAGATCCAAAATGGCTTCTCAATGAGAGAAACAAAAGAAACCCCTTCATAATCATGACCTCCACTGCGTACCCTCATGTGGATTTTTAGCTTGTTTGCACAAACAACAGCAACTTGAACTTGAGAGTCCTCTAATGGAGTAAATATGAATTCTGGTTTTGGCTTTGAAGGCAGCAGGTGCCTTAGATTATAAGCTGTCGATTCAAGGACTGAAGTGAAAGAAGCATTGTTAGGTGTGAAAACTGTGGTGGAAAATGGGATTGGTTTTTGAGAATTCGCCTCAAGACATTGAGTGAAGAGTTCTGGAATTGGAATTGAGGAAGTTGATGAAACCGAAAGTAACAAAAACACATAAATCAGCAATAATGGCGACATTTCCGACCCCATGATTTTAGTATCACACTCGGGCTTTTGCTGTGCATAAAAGTGCGTTTTATGTCCGCTTATATACACAAATTTTGAATCAGATAATGGTGGATGAGTTATTACCTAATTATAGACTGTATATTTTTTTCTCGTTGAGTTGGTCTACGATACCGGTATCAGTCATTGTGAAGAAAATTGTTTTTCACGCTTTTGTTCCTTGGCCTTTCTGGCCTATAATTTTCATAGTCAACATAGGCAGTGGCGCCTCCCCTAATTTTTTCTTGTATATATAAACAAATTCAAACGATAATATTAAATATGAAGCTAGTCAACATAGCCTTTCTGGCCTTATAATGTGATTGTTATAAACCCTCTCTCCAATATTAAAAACATCATTCAAACGATAATAGTGTGTGTGTGTGTGTGTAAAAACTAGAAAATTTAAAAAAAAGTAATTATAATTAATAAATTCTCCTTGTTATGTCAAAATCTTAATTTATTGAGGTTTTTTAAATATCACTTTAGTCAATTTATGTATTTGAATTTGTAAAAAATTACTAAAATAAAATTACATAACTAAAAAACTAAAATGTAATACAAATTTTAAATATATATACAATGGAATTATTTTTATAATATATATTATAAATTTTAAAAATATCTATATTATAATTATTTTTTGATTGTATAAAAAAGTATTTTTTTTTTTAGTCCATGTTAATAAAGATTCAATAGAGTCTTACATTGGCTATCAGAGATGATTTAATACAGCCCTCCTCCTTTACTAGAGCTCAATGGTGTTTTGAATCCATATATCCGACCTCACCTTGTGGGATAAGACTTTGTTATTATTGTTATTGTGTAATTTTTTTGTTTGTTAAATATAAATCTTTAAATAACTCTTATGTTAAATAGGGGTATTTGAGTCAAAACAAAAATTTCAAAACCAAATTTAATGGTTAACTAATGAGTGGGTGGGTAGAAAGAGAATTTGTAATATATAAAGGAGATTCATGTAACACGTATTTGTATTTTAATTTTAAGAGAGGTTTATATATGTTTTCAAAATAGAGGGAAATTTATATAATTTAGTTAAAATAGATAGGTGGTTATAATATTTTAGGGAAAAAGACATATAAATACCATTTGAACTTCCAAGACACCAAACGATTGGTTTAAACTTGTAAATTACAAAAAAGGTCGCCTGATAGAAATTTGGCTTATCAAAGTTTGAGTTTAAATACTTATATAGACAAATTTGGAAGCCGATAATTGTGGTGATATATAGACACGTACCTAATTTTGCGGAGGAGTTATTAAGACATTATAGACTAAAACTCTATCCTCATTGATCTATAGTCTTCAAAGCTGGTATTGCTCAGCCAAGAAAATTGTTTTCTATACTTTTTTCCCTTGGCTTTTCCAAATTCTCTTTTCAACAGTAACGTACAGCAAAATAAAAAAAAATGCATGTTACGCATGGGACAAAGTCCGTTGCCCAACAGGGCGTGGTTCAAGTGGCCCACCGACGGCAAATCAGTTTAGTGTGCTTGTTCATAAAGTCCGCTGACCGAAGATATAATGTATATATTTAATTTGTATAGTCAATTAATTTGACTTATTTTATTTTTCAGTTTGATTTTACCAAAATCATTTTTTTTTTTTAATGAGGGAAAGTGTGGCGGCTTAAAGCCATTGACGAAATCAATTGTTTGACATAAAAGCCATTCATACAGTTGTGGCTAGAGCTCTCAATTAGGGCTGAAGGGCCGGCCCTCCAGGGCTCGGAATAAGAAAAACACCTGTTTTTCAGAGTCCGGCCTGAAAGCACCAGGGCTAGGGCCGGCCCGTAGGGCTCGGAAATTACTATTCTAAATTTTAACTATTTTTCCTCCACTTTGTTTTAACAAAATATGATTAGTAAATTACAACACGAATCATCCAATAAATAAGCACAATCAGTAATTCATAATAAACAACAAACTATGTTCACAAATAACTCACATAAAACATAAAAAGCATATCACTAAGCGATATTAGTACGGTGACTATTATTGTCGTCATCTTCATTACTATCATCGATTTTAACGACATTTGATTGTTCTTCATTTTGAGTAGTATCCTCTAGCTCATGAGTACGAATATCATAAAATTATTCTCCCTCATCATGAACACATCCATAATCTTTATTTGCAACAAACAATAAATCAAATCATAAAATTAGAGTATAGTTATTATGTATTTGTAGTTAAATGGATAAATAACTTTATAACAAATACAAAATATATATAAATAAATAAATTTAAAAAGGAAAAAAAGAAAAAGCTACAGTGAAAAGAGCCTGCAGGGCCGGCCCTCTAGGGTTAATTTCAAATATCTCGTTCATTTTTCAAGCCCGGCCCTTACAGGGCCAGGGCCTAAACGGGCCGGCCCGATGGGCTTGGCCCGTTTTGACGGCTCTAGTTGTGGCATGATGTGCAATATTTCGTGTAAAAATATTCCATTTAGGTTAAATAATACTAAAAATTATGCTTATACTGTTTATAGTAATCTTCTCATAGTTGTCACTCTTTATTTTAATGATGCAACTACAAGAATTTCTTTTTTTAAAAAAAAAATTATCAGAGTTAGTACATACAAATAATCAATTTCTTAAATAATTATTATTTTGATTTTTTTAACTGATCTCTTGGGTTCTAGAAACAAACTTAGATTAATTTATATGCTTCCACGATACACAAATAAAATTTATTGAATTATTAGATTTTGATTGAGTTTCACAATAATAATTAATTGAAATTATATATATCAACAATAAAGGTTAGTTGGTTTTATAAATTATGTCTCGTTCCAATCAGAATATAAGTCTCGGCCAACGAATTTGTCTATTTAATATAAAAAGTGGGCGGTATAGAAGAATTACTTTTTATATTGGTATATATAGTTATCCGTTGCTTTACATGAAAATAAAATAAAATAATCAGTCGCAAAAAAAAAAAATCCGACAACTTATGGAGTTCTTTGAATTTTTTTCACTGTTTATATTTGTATTCTCTTAAAATAATTTTGTCGATAATTTCTTAAAACAAGATTTGAAAACAAAAAAAAAAAAACTATTTCAATCATTATTTTGAAAAATATGAAATGGTAACCATAATGAATTTGGCTTCTCTCTGGTTTTTTTTTTTTTTAACACTCCAAAGCTATGTAGTTTTGGGATAAACGAAGCAATGATAAGTATTCTAGGGTGATGGATTTTTATTTTTTATTTTTTAATAAGTACTCCCTTTGCTTTGTTTATCAAAACTATGTAGTTTTGGAGTAAAGGAAAGAAGGGGACGGAAAAGAAAGGAAGAGAAAAGAAGAGAAGTCAAATCCAACTAAAATAATGAAGTGAAGATTGAAAGAATAATTTATTTTATTAACCTTATTGTTATTAATTTATTTTCTCTAATTTGGTAGAACCAAAGACAACAAAACATTAAAAAGAAAGTCTGATTTGGAAACACGTATCCAAATGGGCCTATTTGATTCTGATTTTAAAAAAATTAATATATTAAAAAAGTTATAAACCAATGATGTTGAGTTTAGAGGAAACAATTAGTCCCACACAACATAGTAAATCAAAGTTGAATCCTTGCCGAATGAGATCATCACATTTAGTACATGACATTATCTCAAACAAGATCGTCTTCAATAAAAGATATTTGAGCCTATAAATTCTTTTATTACCAACGATTATAAGTTCATCCAATCATATAAAAGCAATGAGCTCGGTTTGATAGACCGGGGGGGGGGGGGGACCATAGAGAGTTTAATGTTAATTTTTAAGTTAAATTTAAATTTTAAAATGTTAAGACTTATTTAAAGGTTAGAGAGTTTTAAATATTTCAATTAAATATTTCCTTAAAAAAAACCAACCAACAAGAGTTGGATACTTGGATCTTGTAATACCCTAAAATTTGACGTAGGGTAAATATCATAAATTTGTAGAATATACCTATTGAAAATAGGTGAATATGAGGTCTCAAAAACCTTGTATTGAATTCATCTTGTTATTGGGACAATTTCTCCTAAGATTGAATAATGCGCGAAAAGGTCCCTAAAACATTAGATAATTTGCAAATAGGTCCCTAAAATATTTATGGGTTATAAAATACCCTGAGAAAATTATGATAAAATCCTAAGAGGCAACTAAATATTTATTAAAAATTGGAAAGTCTGTTTTCTCTAATTTAGGTAATTTATTAAATTATTACCTTGGAAAAATTACAGGAGAAAAATCTAAAAGTATTGGGGGACCATATTGGACCCCATGATTTTTAATATTATGCATGGTGCATAAATTACCAATGTCATTGAAATAGTTGTGAGATAATAATTATTACTAATTAAGAAAATTGTCAACAATTAGTAAGTGATTAATTAGATAATTAATGACTAATTGTTTAGACATAAGATAAAGAGAAAAAGGTGGAAATTACTTAAATATATATATATATATATATATATATATATATATATATATATATATAAACGAAATTATGAAGAAAAATAAAGAAAAATTAAAATGGAAATTAAGAAAAAATATCTAAGATATTTAGTAATTAAATAATATTATAATTGTGATATTTTATACAGGATAAACAAGAACGGATAGAAATAAAATCCTACCTAGAAAACCGTGAACTAGGTTTCTTGAGTCAAAGTATATTAGGAACAAGTGAATTTTTATCTCGGAGTGGACTGTCTCCGAAGTCATTTCTGTAACCGACGGAGAGATTTGGAGATCCGAATAGGAAGATATTTTGTATAATTAAAGCAGATAGCCAAAAGGAGAACCGATAGAAAATAATTCCGTTGTGGGAATCTGGGGATAAGTGGGGAAAAACCAGAGTATAATGTTAATCAGTGGATTTTTGTCTCGGAGTTAGTACCAGACAATGTTATTTCTGTAGCCGGGCACGAATACCGAGGATTTTCAGCTGATAACAGAATGTCCTCAGCAGGATCAGAAACTGAGTTAAATTAGATAATTTGAAAGAGGAAGAAAAGACCTTCGGAGTGTTGTTCCCGAAATTTTAAGATTTTACGAAATTTCGCGATCAGGATACCGAACCAGGAATTTTACCTGATAAAGCAAGATGACATAAGGCTTGATGATGCAGCAGGGATGACATCATCCTTGAGAGGTGTAAGGCCAAGATCTTGCCACCTCCAAGAAGTGCGATCTAACGGCCAGAAACTGATGAGACAAAGTTCAATGAAATTACGAAAATGTCATTGCCTTTTTCTATAAATAGCCTTCACTTTCTCTTCATTCTTCACAAATCCTAGAGCTTTCTAGAGAGAGATTTTAGAGAGAAGGAGGAGTCTGTGGAAATAGCAAAGTGCCGGGTAAGTTCTTCGGTCCCTAGTCTTTAGTTTTAATGTTTCTTTCGGTAGTTGTTGTAGAAATGCTAGGTTGATCTTTAATCTTCCAGGTATGTTTAGAAATCATGTTCTTGGGGTAATTAAGGTATTAATTTTGAAAATCATTATGGAGTTGGAGATATGTTGAAATTCTGGAAGATTATGGTCAAAGTAGAGAAGTGCTGGCGAAATTCCGCCGATTAGGGGATCAGGGGCAAAATGGTAATTTGTACCTAAAATGCCTGTTATGATATCAAATATTGATAAATGTGATATTATCATTATAGGATATCAGTAATCTTGTCCCGCTGTCATTTCGCTGTCGTTCCACTGTTTTCCGTCAAAAGTACATTTTATCGTCAACGTACTAAACGCTCGTCAACGAAGGTACGTTCGCGTACTGTAACACTAACTCTGATGCTTATTGTATGCTTATATGTGATAGACAACTATACAAGTGAATTGTATAGATAACTTTAGATGTGATGTGTATTGTTAACATGGATAACTATACATGTGAATTGTATAGATAACTATACATGCGATGTGTATTGTTAGCATAGATCACCTTACATGTGATGTGTACGGTGGATATATTAATCTTGCATCTGCTATATACTTATGTGTTGATTAATGCTGTGATGTCATACATATATTGTTTACATAAGTATGAGGTTAACCGTTACCTGAGGTTCGATGCATGGACCTCAGCTCTTAATATAGCTTCAGGATCAGGAGGACTAAGCACCAAAGATAAGGGCAAGCAGCATGCTTAGAGTCCCAGCCGAAGAATTTCTTTTTGGACTTGTATTCCCATATCAGTAAATATTCGGGCCTTTGTACTGTTGTATAAGCAACTAGGTACCTCAACAGGATGTTTATCAGATTCTCTCTCTTTTAAATTGCTCTGATGCTCTACTCTAATGAAAGTACCTCATTCCGCTTTTGAAAATGAGATGTTACAATCATTTTTCTGTCAATATCCATTTTTAGATACAAAAACAGAGCAGAGAATAAAGAAAATTGAGTAACAAACAACCAATTCCTAGAACATGGAATAAAGAAAACTAAGTTACATCACATTATAACACCTTGCATATATGTAGAAGTTATCTATACATAGATAATACAAGATGTTCACAAGTTCATAAGTTAATATAATCAAGTATTTCCTCGAGTATTTCTAAACCATTATGTTATGTTAAAAAAAAAAACCTTTTATCCATATCTAGACATCTTATATATGTAGTAGAAGATGTCCTGCCAAAAGATCTCTTAGAATAATAATGTTTTCCATAGTGTAGGGTTCCTCATGACAAAAAATTTGTAGGCAAATTGAAGAACAAGTTAAAAGCAATCAATCAATTTAATGAGGTGACTTATTGCAAGCAACTTTGCAGGAAAATTTGTAGCCAACTCATTGTTAGTTAGAATCATCCAAAAATGTTATCATTTTCGGACCTAACAAAGAAAATCTACCACTAATTTTTCAAGGAATTTAGAAAAATCATAACTTAATATAGGAAACTCCAAATGAGGTGACTTTAGTTCCTATTTAAAGATCTATAAGCCTAATTTAAAGAAAAATAATTATTATAAAAATTTATGACTGTAACCTAACAGAATTCACATAAATGACTACCACCTAAATCTAGAAAACAAGATCTTCTCATTTTTTTCTATCTAGCTTGAAAACTTTATAACTTTCATTCTAGACCACCAATTAACGTGTTCTAGTACTCCTTTCAAATATTGAGAGGTGTAATATCTCATTATCGAATTTGATAGGCATAAAATATCATTTTTTTCCATCAAAACCTCACACGAATCTAAAACCCAAATCTAAAAAACAAGATCTCCCACTTTTTACTATCTAACTTGAAAAATATATAACTTATGTACTATACATTCGATTAATGTGTTATAGAACTAATTTTAAAGCTTAAGAGGTTTAATATCGCTTTTCCAAATTTCACAAACAGGATAAATTGTTTGCTCCATCAAAACCTCACATGAATCTAAAACCCAAATTTAAAAATGGGATATTTCTAGTTTTTCCTTTGTAATTTGAAAAATCCATAACTTTGGTTTTAGACCTCTGATTAATATGTTCTAAGACTCATTTTAAAGCGTAAGAGGTGTACTATATCTTAAGAAAATTTCACCAAAAAATTTTTTTGGCTTTAGAAATGAACATACATGTGCTCATCTATTTTTTGGTCAAGAAGATAAGTGAAGAAAGGTGACATGAAAGCTCAAATTCAAGCCTAAAACTCCATATATTCAACACCATTCAACCATACATTGCATGCACAGCTTTGGTGCTTCAATACAGAGCCAAATAACCTAAAAAAACAACCTAAAATTTGACATGCAATGGCACTACTATGTAAGAACATGGTGAAAGAACTTTTCATCAACAACTCTCAACTTCTAGCACCCATTTGACCTAAAAAACAACACTAATATGCCAAACTAAAGCTAGAAATGTGATTAGAAGACTCACCTAATGCTATAAACTAGTTTGCATGTGGAAGACAAGCTTCCTTCCTCTTCCTCTTCTCTAGCCAAGCTCTCTCGCTTTCTTAGTGTTCTTTGCCTTTCCATCGCTCTCTCTCTCTTGATGTTTCGGTCCCTCACTCTTTCTTTCTCTTCTTCTTGTGTTATCCGAATGTAATAGGAAATTGGAAGGTGTTTGGGTATGTGAATAGGTGTCAGGTTTGGAAGAGGAAAGTGAGTATATGTGTGCATGCGTGCACTATTTGAATATGGGAGTGAGAGAGAGGTGTGTGTGTGTGTATCCAACATTTAAGAAAGGAGTTGATGGGTGTTGTGGGGCCCACTCACAAAATAACCCATTTGAGACTCTTAATCCCTTTACAAGACTTTGGCTTACAATTTGGTCTTTCGCTCATTGAATTGCAAACATTAGTAGGTGTTGGAAGTTAATTCTTAATGTCATATAAGGATTTTCTTCCCCAATTAGCTTCTCAAGGCCATAAAATATTAACTCTAAAATTTTTGGGCCAAAAATTATCTTCTAACTATATTCCTTTAATTTTTGGGAAAATAGGCCATAAATTCAAGAAAATGGCTTTAAAATCATTTAGGCCAATTTTTCGTAATTAATCCCTTCATAAATATTTGAAATCTTTTGTATGTTCTCCGTTACTTGTGTAGATAAGGCTTATGTTATAAAGTAGGGTTAAGTAGCAAATCCGCCTTAAATTTAAACACCCATCAACAATGTTTCCTTGAAAATATTTTTAGTCTCAATATTGTTCTTGAAGCCTAAAAACGTAGCAATGTTCACTCATTTTCTTAACCATCGTTTATGTTAACTGTTAATTTTGGTTGAGATTACTTATAAGACAGCCACATATACTTTGATTTTGCCAACTTATAATTACACCTCATCCACTCTCCCTCTTCTCTCTTTTCAAAACAACACCGCCGTTTGGCTAGTAACTCTCAGTCAATCTCTAACTCACGCAGGAATCCACCACTCCGCCCACTATCCCATGGTGCCTCATCCTCCTTCATTGGGATTATTATATTTGTTGGTGCCGATTATAGATTTAAACTATTTCTCATTTAGAAGACCTCATCTTAGCCTTATTGGTTTGCTCATTTTTTAGTCAACTTTTTTTCTTTTCCGGTAAATTTGGTTGCTTTTCAGCTTTCTCAAGCAACACATTGACTCGTTGAGAAAGAGTGTTCCTTAAAGGTTTTGTAAGATAACAAATGAAAGAGATAACATCAGCATGCATTGTGTTTGTATACATCAAATTCTGCAGGCATAGTCACTTTCCTTGAAAACAGAAAGAGAGAGAGAGAGAGAGAGAGAGAGATAAACTAAAAGCAAGATTGAGTTTTTGCGGAAAAAAGTTGGCCTCCAAAAGTCAAAAAAATACAAGTAATCGAGGGATTCTAAATCCCTTCCTCCCTCTATTCTCCATTTTCACCCTATCTGTTTCTTTGAATCACCATGACTTTCGATAAGGTCTCAATGCAATCTAACCTTGATTGCTTCCTTCAATTTATCACCCTGGTGGTTCAATCCCAATTGCTACCTAAGGTAAGTTTTTATTTTTTTATTTCCTTTAAATACCTAAATGATAGTAAAATCTTAACATATAAACATTTATGTGTTTCTATTTGTTGTTATACAAGAGTCAGAGATTAGAAAGTTGAATTGTTTATGGAACCATGGGAAAGGAAAGAATATAATACTTGAGGCTGGGTGATCTTTGGAATCACAATGATGAATGGAGTGCATATGGTTCCGAAGTTCTTATCACCTTAAAATGGTGAGATTGTAAAACCCTAATTTTCATACTTCATGTAAAAATGGTATTTTGGTAAATAAATTAGCAAAATACAAAAGTGAATATGTGTCTCAAAGAAATATAATCTATTGATTATATTTTTATCCAAATTTCACTTTGGAATTAATTAACCAATGGTTAATTATGAGACATCATTTAGAGGCTATTAAATGTGAAATAAAAATCACATAAAAATAATAGCTATTTTAGAAACAAATGAGAAAGGGAATAAAGGGTACTTAACCAAATTAAGGCTAATTAACTACAAAAGCTTAACTAATGGATTTGAATTAATTAAGATTAAGGTCAAATCCTTATAACTACCAAATAGGGCTATAATTTAGCTTAAAGACAAGAGATATATGACAACAAAATTAAATAGATATTTAAGGGGATTAAATGCATAATGATTAAGGAAATTTATGCTAAAATTACACATGCCTAGTAATGGAAGAATGTTTAATCAAATGTGTTCTAACTTGTGCAATTATTTTCAACTTGATTAAGGGCAATAAAAGACATCTATTGGGGCCATCATTTTCGAAAATAATAAGGGCCAAGAGGGGCTATGATTTTCAAAAATAATTAGGACCAAGATGATGTGATAAAGCTTGATGGTTAATGCACAAATCCATCTTGATTAGTGGAAAATTAAAAGCATCAAATTGGGGCTAGTATCTTTCAAAAATTTAAAGGCCTAAAATGGTGATATTAAGCTTGTCTAATGAAGCACTAATTACCATGGTTAGTTAACAAATCAATTAACCAATTACAAATGCAATTAAGAGGCATATAAGCACTTGCTTAAGAGGATAATTAAGCTTAATCAAGGCTGCCCCAAAAGTCAACAATGGCAACTAGCAAACCATGAGATTTTGACACATGTATTAAGATCCAATGGTTGTCATTTAGCCTTGTAACTAAGCCTATATCCTCATGTAATTAAATAGACCAATCGGAGACTTGAACCATAGGATTTTGCCACATGAAAAATCAATCCAAGGGCTCTAAAAGAGTCTAGATTTTTGTCCAAGAAAGAAAGGGAGGAAATTAGATTTCAAAAAATGGTTTTTAATCAAATGGTTAAGAAGAAAAAAGATCAAAATAATTTCATGCAATAGGTTTCACATAAGTTTAGAATTTTGCCTATAAGTAGCCATGAGCTCCTCCTCATTTCTTCACACCAAAATCAAATTAAAGTGATTGAGTTAAAGAGAAGAGTGAAATTGTTGGAGCAAGTAAAAAAAACAAGAAGTAAGAACTTCAAGAGGTAAGTTCTTGAACTTAAGCTTTTAGATTTTTGGTAGAATTGTAGTTTGATCTAGAAAATTGTAGGTAAATTTCGTATCATCTTTTGAAGTTTCCATTGATTTTAAAACGCAAAATGGAGTGAAATATTTACTTGGCGGGTAACCCAACAGTAACTTATCGATTGTTATTATTATTTTGGTTGTTGTATAATAGTCGACTGTTAATACATTTTTCGTTGTCGGATATCGTTTTTCAACAACTGATTTCTTAATAATGGTCATGGTAGTCACATAAAAGGGGGAAAAATGCAATTGACACTACAAAAAAATTGACTTTCGGCAGCGACAAAAGTTTTGTCGCCGCTGAAAGTCAAAAAGTCACCATCGAAAGAGTTTTAGTGGCGACAAAATGTCGCCACCTATACTACTGTGGCTGATACTTTTGGTGGCGACAATCTAATGTCGCCACCGAAAGTAGACAATCGGTGGTGATTTATTGTCACCGCTGAAAGTTCATCAGAAGCCACCAACACGAATGTTGCGCTTGAAAGTAGTGTTTCAGTGGCGACGATTGTCACCACGGATGCCACTTTCGGTGGTGACAGTTTTGTCGCCACCGAAAGTGGCATTAGTGGCGACTATTTGTCGCCACTGAAAGTCTCTTCAGTGGCGACATTTGGTCGCCATGGATGCCGCTTTCGGTGGCGACAGTGTTGTCGCCGCCGAAAAGCCTTTCAATGGCGACTATTTGTCACCACTGAAAGTCTCTTTAGTGGCGACATTTCGTCGCCACGGATGTCCCTTTCAGTGACGACATTTTTTGTCGCCGCCGAAGAGTGTATTAGTGGTGACTATTTGTCGCCACTGAAAGGCTTTTTAGTGGTGACCTTTTGGTTGCCACGAATGCTACTTTCGGTGGCGACAATTTTGTCGCCACGAAAGAGTTTATTAGCGGCGACTATTTGTCGTTGCTGATACTGTCGCCGCCAATTTTTTTTTTTGGGAAATTTGTTGAAATATAAATTGTTAAAATTAAGAACTATACTGCTATTAAAACCTGTACCATATTGATGATGATCATAAGAAATTTGAAACCAACAATATATTCAGTAACAATGATACTAACATAAATGTTCGAAATTAACATCAAATATTTAAATTTTGTCTATCCATTGGAAGAAACATCAAACACAAAACTATGAAGACTGATCAGCTTGTGGGACACTAGGAGTAGATGAAGTAGGAGCTACTAAGATAGCTAGAATCCTCTCCTCCATTTGTTTCATCTTCTGATCAAATTGTGCACGTTCTTCTGCGTGCTCTGCTTCCACCCTAACACATTCCTCTTGAAATTTTTTATCAAATTCCTCGAGCAATTAGGTACGTACATTATCCATGGCCGAACTATCAATGGAGTGAGAGCGATCTCTCTTCCTCAATGGCTCTGCCCCATACCCTTTTCCTCTGACATACCTAAATCTTTCACCAAGAACAGCTGTCAATATTTCATCAGAGGTCATTCGAGCATCATCTTCTACCTCTTTTTGTTGTTGGCGAAGTTCTTGCAACTTATCCTACAATTAAAGCATGAAACAAATGAGAAAAAGAATTATTGAAGTTAGTATAACATAAAAACACAACGCATACGTATATTTGCTCAGATTGTGGATCTGCCTACTCTAACTGTCCATTTGCCTTCTTCCTAGTGTGTGTAATATGGTACAATTGGTTAGGGGGTGCAGGCTGTCCAGTAGTGGGGTCCCTCTACAAAGCATAATATACATATACGAGACATGGTACAATTTAGAATAAAAAAGGATTCAAAACATGGCTTAATATGAGATGAGAAATTGAATAATATAATTTCATTGGGAAAAAACATTTGCAACAGGTTAAACATTTTGCTAAACACATGAATAATCACAATATTCTTCAACGATTGCCCTTCATTTTTGTTAATTGTATCCTTCATATATGAAGAAATGATAACGTACTTTTTAGATTAATGTACATGATATAAAGCAACACTTTCAGATTTGATTGAGAGATTCATTAAAAGTAATAGCTTCAAATATAAGAAATTGAATATAAAAGACCACCTAACTGGTCCTACTACAGTAAGCTTAGATGAAAACATTCAACCACAAACATATTTTTAAACATTAACTACAAATATCCGTATAGAGTTATATAGGATGAGAAAACAAAATTAACATTTTACTCTCAGTAGCATGAATTCCTAAGTTTGATATACCCCGCCTAAATTTTCAACAGAGAGATGATATATTACATATCTATAAAATTAAAGCATTTGCTTCAAGAACTATAGTTCCTGACACAGGAAGATTACGATTTAATAGCTATCCAATAACTTACAATTATATTGCATTAGCAAAGAGAATAATTGATTGTTAATGATAAATATAGAATTAAGAAAATTGACTATGTAATACTCTCCTAAACCGATATGGTGGAAGTAACTACTAATTACACATTAGAGCATTCACCTCTAACCGAAGACACCAAAAATCAATAGAGACTGCACAAGAGAGATTGAACTTACTGTAGCAAAGCTAATCTCCTCAAATGATATACAACCAGAAGTATGCTTTGTTACTTGTTTTTCTCGGTTGCTCTTATTTCTTTTACTTTTTTCTACAAAAAAAATTAGTAAAAAAGAATTAATGACTAAAATAAATGTATGATCCATTTAAAATGATAGAAAGGTACCGTGAACTCATCAGTCTAGAAATATGCTAGTAACAACTCCCAATCTTCAGAACTAATATTTTGGGGAGAATTAGCCTGCCTCTCCTCATCAGAAGCATATTTGTTATACTGTTTATGCAAGTTGGTCTTCCAATTTCTAAATGCGTTTTTCAAGTTCATTGTTATAGTTTTTGTGAACTTTTCTTCTTTGGTTGCATTGTAAGGTTCAAATTTGTCCTAAAACACATATAAACAAAAAAAAAAAATTGTTATGAAAACATAAATAAACAAAGATATATATAAATATTGGGGAAGAGTGTACCTTTACTTTCAAAATCATCTCATCTATGTATTTTTCATATATATTCTTCCACTCAGCACCATGATGAAAAGAGATTGTGGTCCTAATGACATAACCACAATAATTAACAAGGTTTCTCGCTTCTGCACCCACTGCTCTTGTCAAGTACTCTGAAAGTTTCACAGGTATCTTTGATCCAGATTTAGTCCACAAGTCCACTTTATAGTATTTGTAGACTCCTCCACCTTTTTTGATAAGATGAGAAGAGCCTATAATTCATGTGACAGAATTAAAACAATTAAAATTCCAAATAAGCAAAAAATTCCTATGCAACATATAATTCCAAATAAGCAAGCACGAAGGACATATAATTTGTCAATCTCACAGACAGACAACAGAACAAGCAAGCATATATGCAACATATAATTCCAAATAAGAAGCAGAAGCAATTGTGAATGAGTTACTAAGTAATAGGACAAATATTAAGCACATATTTTTCGGTATCCTCCATCATGTTCTTCAACAAGCAAATGAGAAGCAAAGAATTTTTTGAGTTCAACATGTATATGATTCTGTCCACACACACACGCACAGAAAAAAAGAAGAAGAAGAATTTTTAAACAGGAGGGAGCATATGAAATTTGAACAAAGAACCAACAAGAAAGTAAAAGCATTTCTCCATGATCTATTGGCTAAGAGTAAACCCACAGTCGAAAAGGAAACTACAGAAGCGAAACATTATATTTTGATTCTCCTTTCTCATTTTCAACTTTTGCCTTATTTTTTCTTGGGAAATTCTCCTAGGATTTCAGAGAGAGAAAATTCAAACGTAGAGTGGGACACAAGGACGAGAGGGAGAGGGTACTGGTGAGTAGAGGTGCCTGGATCTGGCAGAGTGGTAGGGCAGACAACGTGAATAGGGAAGACGGAGGACATTGAGAGTGAGAAAGATTGGGAAGGAGGTCAAGAGTGAGTGAGATGAGGAAGGAGGCCGAATAGGGACTCTAAATTCCAGAAAATTTCCGCCAAAGTTTCCTGCCTCGTGCCCAAATTCTTTTCTCTAATTTGTTTATTGTATTAATATTCTAAATAAATAAATAACTTTCGGCGGCGACATTTTGAAAGTCCACAAAAAAATTTTCTCACTCGCACCCAAATTCTTTTCTCAAATTTTGTATTATATCAATATTATAAATAAATAAAAATACTATCAACGAAATTATTCTTTTCTCAAATTTTGTATTATATCAATATTATAAATAAATAAAAATACTATCAATGAAATTTTAAATATATATAATATAACTTTCGAGAAGTGTATAAGTACTCTAGTAGATCAGTTGGCTAGGATGTCTGATTTGCAATCACTCATCCCGTTTTTGAACCATATTGTATGAAACTTGTTTTTTTTATCTTCTTCATATAATTCTTCAGTGTCGCCACCAAAATCACATTTTATTGAGAGTGTTTGAATATATATGAATTTTTCAGTTATGATCTTACTTTTAGTGTGTGTTTTTAGTGATATGTTGGGGCTATTAAGCTTAATTAAATTATAATTTTTTATTCGGGAAAAATACAAAAAAGAGATTTGAAATTGAAAAATATTAAATTAGATATGTTGAAATGTGAAAAGAGTAAAATACAAATCAGATTTGAAATCAGATATGTTAAAATTGCAAAATATCAAATTAGATATCAAATTTTGATATAGAAAGAGTGATAAATGCAAATGATTCTTTAACTTTCATGATTAAATAAAGCCTGAGATTATTTATCTCATTTGCATTTCATAAAACTAGATCAATTTCCTCTCTACTGGTATTTCAATGAATATATGTGTTAGAAGTAGCCACCAAAAGCACTTGACAAAACTTTCTTCAATCAAAATCATGTTTATCTTTTCATCAAAATGTACAATCTCTTATTATTATTAATGAAAATCAACTTTAAGCAACAACATTAATGTGACAATGCACTGTTAGTAATACCACTCTCTTCCTCTCACTCTCAAATGCACAACAATATCTCTCAAACTCTCTTTATCTCATGATGATACAAAAAATTAATTTATTTTTTGATAATAAATAATATCAATAAACATATTTATTGTATCAATATTATAAAGAAAAAACCTTTCAATGGCAAGATTAGGTCGCCGCTGAAACATACTTTTGGCAGTAACGTATGAGAGTCACTGTTGAAAGTATTGACTTTCGACGGCGACAATTCCTGTCACCGACAAAAGTATGACGCTGTCGAAACTCAATACTTTCGAAACTCACACTTTAAGCCACTAGAAGTCACCACCAGAAAATTATGTTATTTTTCACTCTCTCTAATACAAAAAATCATTTTAATATACTATGAAATCATGAAGTTGACTACTAAAAAAATAAGTAAACTTACAAAAATTTAATTGTAGTATAATTATATTATCTTAAATTTTTAATTGTATTTTATACTCCCTCTCACACACTGTATATCTCACTCTCCCTCTCTTCCTATCTTACAAACTATCCTCACTCCATTGCTTGCACTCCCACGCACCCTCACACAACATTGTATTGTTAAATCTCCATCTCACATTTATGCTAGCAAAAATATAATTATAATATCTCTCTCAAACACTCCATACTATCAATTAACTTATTTGTTGAATAAATATTACAAGTTTTTCAAAAAATAAAAAAAAATAAAATTGGACTTTCGGTGGCGACAAAAAGTCACCACTGAAATTACCTTTGGTGGCGACACAAAAATGTCGCCGCTGAAAGTTATACTTTCAGCTGTGACTAAACACGTTGTAATACCCCAATTTTCATAATACATGTAACTATTAAATTTTGATAAATGACACCTATTACAATAGGTGAATTTGTGGTCTCAAAACTAGTAAAATAATTACCTTATCTTTTAAGGTGATTTCTCATGAAATTAGAGTAAATAAAGAGCTAAAATCCCTAAGTGAATTTATGGGTCATAAAATACCCTAAGAATGTTATGATAAATCCTAAGAGGCAACTAAATATTTATTAAAATAGAGAGTATGTTGTCTCTAAAGTTTTAATTAACTTATTATTATTTTTAGGAATTATGCCATTTTAACAACTTAAAGTCATCAGAGGATGGTAAAATCGATTAGAGGAAATTAGTAATAATTATTGGGCAATTGAAATTGCAATAATTGAGACACTTTATTAATTTTTGAAATTAGTTAATAATTACTTTGTAAATGTCATAATTAAGGAAATATCAATTGAATAAAGGATCAAATGATAGTTAGAAACTAAAATTAGCACACAAGAAGTTATTAATCATCAAAATTAAATTAGAAACCTTGTTAATTTTGGTAATTAAGCCTAGTAACCCCTAAAACACTATGATAAGGATAATAACTTGAATTAAATTAATAATCCCTAAGGTTATTATGTGAGGCGAAATTCTTGATAAATAAAGAGGCAAGGAATTAAACTTGTTAATCAACTTGGGTAAATTAAATATTAAGTAATGGCTAGGATTGAATTTCATTAAGTAGGATCAAAGGCCTACAATAATTCTAGCAATTTAAAATGTCTAAATCCATGATAATATTTAAGAGCCAATAGGAGCACAAGTGTTGTGTATGTGTGTGTGTGTAGTAGAGAAAGTCAATGAAAGAAGTGTGAAGAAGAAGACAACTTGGAGAGCAAGTTGTCTAGCTTAATGAGCAAGTAATTGCTTAATTAAATAAAATTAAATGAGAACCTATAGAAATTAAATCATAATTTGAAATCTTGAAACTAGATCTTCAAGATAAATACATATTTGGAATCAGGGAATTATGAGCTTCATCTTGGCTATTCCCAAAGTTATTTTCGGATACATCTAAGATTCATACCTAAGTGTTTTGGGAATTAAAAATCATCATAAATCTACTCATAAAATTAGGATTCCAAAAGTGAAATTGGATTTTGAATTAACACACCCAATTACACCTAACTAAATTAGGATTTGGGGATTTATAGGATAACTTGGGAAGGAAGAAGAGTGTCTTGGGGCCAAAGCAAAGCTCCTTCTTGAGGAAGGAAGAGGGGAGAACGAATTGGAGAAGGTGTAGGGCCAAGATTTGTGTTTCTTCTCCAAGCAAAACTCAATGGCCAAGATTAGATTGAATTACTTGGAGGCTACTCTTGTTTTTGGCTATAAATAGAGACCATTACCAACACAAATTCTCCACCAATCCACCAAGCCACAACCGAAATTTAGAGTGTGTGGGAGAGAGTGAAAGAGCTTCAAGAAGTAGGAAGCTAGTGTTCTTCAAGAGGTAAGAGAGTTTTTAGTTTCATAGTACAAGTTCTTAGTTTATGAAGTAGAAATACTAGAAATGTTGTTTTGATCTTCAATCTTCCAAATACAGTTTTATTTTCATGTTTTTATGGTTTCCATTGCATTTATTTCGAAAAATTGATGAAGAAGAAGTTATATCAAAATTTTTGGAAGATTAGGATCAAAATAGCGAAGCTCTGGCGAAATTTCATCAATTAGGGAATTCTGGAGGCAGTAATAAAAACGCTGGTATCTTATGATGAAGATGATGTTCTAAAATTCTAAGAAAATTCATGGTGAAATTAGACATCTAGGGCTTTCTAAATCTATAAAGAGTGTGTCATTTGAAGCTCTGTGCAAAAAGATAAAAATCCTAGAAGTTAGGCTACGTTTTCTGGGTAAATTTCTGGAACAGCGGTCTGAAATTGTGAAACTGGGATTTTTCCGTGAAATCTGGGTAAATCCCAGTATTTTTCCTCAAAATTAGACTTCTCAAGGATTCCGGGAAATTTTACGGATCCTCAAAATGATTTTTCTAGAATTAGTTATGATTTTTCAAAGTTACCGAAAAATCTGCCCAGAAAATGCTGCACCACGTTTTTGAAGAAATGTAAGGGAAAAATTGTAATAATAAAACCATCAAGGGTAGAATGGTAAATAAAGGTGAAAATATCTCTTAGAATGTTATTCTAAGTGATATGGTGATATGTTAGGATATCCGGGAAGTCCAAAGCCGGAAGCAAAGGTCGGATGTTTGACGACTATGCGGTAAAAGGTACGGACGCGTATTGTAACTTTAACTCTTATGCTTATGGTTTGGTTATATATGATTGTTGTTTTCACATGATAATACTCTGTTTTGAAATTTACTCATGAGAGTTGAATTGTATACGGGTTATAGTCTTGATAACACCGTTGAGTTTTCCTAGCGCTGAGGACACGATGGGCCGTCGTGGCACTGGTTATGTGCAGACTGGGATAACATACATATTGCAGTGGCTGTGTTATGTTATTGCCTTACATGTGGATATATGTTTTGAAACTATGATTATGTTGTATATCTGTGATAACTGTCATATACTGTTTACATAAGCATGAGGTTAACCGTTACCTGAGGTCCAATGGACATTGGACCTCAGTCTTAATGAATAGTACAGGAAAGAAACCGGGATAGAGAAGATGCCGGAGGGTAGATAAAGCCGTGAAGAGGCAGCAGTCAAAGACAAAGGTCGGTAGAAGTTATTAGGACTTAGCTTCTGGCTCGAATTTAACAAAGTTACTTTGAACAGTTTGGTGTCTAAGGCTGGGTTAATCTATGTGGGAAGCCAATCAGTCGCCGTATAAGTCGGTGAGGCCCCCATGATAGACCCCTACCTGGCCAATCTGTTTAATTAACTGATGTTAGGTTCCAAGTCCTGGGTCTAGTTTAAAACTTTGTTTATCAGAGGATTGTATTTAACCTCTGTAAATTGTATCACATGAATATTCCTTCGGGATATTTAATATATCAGCTTATGTCGGGCATCATCATATGTCTGGGCATTTTTATATCAGATACTCGTTGTCCGGATCTTAGCGCACGCTATCAATTTCCGTAGTACTTTAAGCTGTAGCATCTCAAACTCTGTTGTTTTTCTTAAAGCTAAGTGTCGACCGACACGATTTTCGAACCTGGAATTTGGGATGTTACATAGCATCTCAAACTCTGTTGATTTTCCTAAAACTAAGTGTCAACCGACACGATTTTCGAACCTGGAATTTGGGATGTTACATTTTTAGTCACCACCAAAAGTCCTTTTTTTTGTAGTGTGAAGGCATTCAATTCTTCAAACCCTATTAACTCATCATCTAAATTTCTTACATGTCATCAATTAAATAATATTACATGTTGAAGGCATTCAATTCAATTCTTTAGACCATGTTAACTCATCATCTAACAATCGTGATTAACAATCACAGAATGGTGGGAGATCATATCATAACTACGACCAAATGCGGATAACACAACAATCACAACAATGTTGTCGACTGTTATTATTAAAAAAAAGATATTCGTTTCTCTGTGCATATCCTTTTTTTATTTTTTTTAATACAGAGCCAGAATAGAAATTGAAGAATACTGAGTAAAAAACAACCAATTCCCATAACAGAGAATAAAGAAAACTAAGTGATATCACATTATACACCTTCCATTTCCATATATATACACCTTCCATATATATTAATTCTTTTAGTGTTTTTAAAATAAAATATTCATTTTTTTGTTTATATCCTTTTTTTCTGTTTTTTAAATACAAAACCAGAACAAAGACTAAAGAATACTATGTAACAAACAGCCAATACCCAGAACAAAGAATAAAGAAACTTATTAAGTGATACAAAACTGAGAATTAAGAAAATCCCAGAACAGAGAATAAATAAAAGTAAGTAACATTGCATTATATTCACTTTCTCTTTTATTTTCCCACGTTGGTCTTAATTTTTTTAAAAAAATTAACCCTTGTGAATGTGGCCCACTTGTATCTAGCCCACAATATCAACACCAACATCCTTCTGCCCATAATTTCTCGCTCCTCTAATGACTTTGACTGGCGAAACTATTTACGGGAACACCGTCACCTATACTGACACCTTCCCGTGCCTCCACCATCCGCCCCTACCTACATGGAATGTGTAACACACCTACCGACCTCACCCTTTTGGGTGGCGGGTAGTGTGATCCTTTACATAAATTCAATTCTAACTTATTTTTCCCCAGGTTAATTTACATCACACATTAAAGTACAAGCAGCAGTGCACACACTAGTTTGGACAATAATATACAGATAAAAATACAGAATGATAGACTTTTCCCTGAAGGGATCAAAATATACAGTCATCCAAATAATAGTGCTTGATAGGCCAAAATAAAATACTACAGTCATCCAATAATCACAATAAGTATCCAAAAGAAAAATCACCAACATTCATCATCTCACTAGCCCTACTTTGGAGTCTTACCTCTATCACCCTGCTCCGTTCTAGATAAGTTGCCAAGGACTTAAAAGGGGTTAGAATTCATAAGTGAATCCCAAAGTAACTGTCAATCTCATATAAAATGTATAAACAATGCATGTAAGAAAAACCAAGAGTAAATACACAAACCATATAGCATTCAATATCATGCACACAATAAGGCACACATCCAAATCTAGAACTAGCAGTCCTAATAGCACATAATACAAACCGTCTAGCATGGCACATGGTAAGGCCCTTATTGCACACAACATGCTTCGGTTCTAGGGTGCTCGGAAATAAATGATAACCAAATGTATGCAATATACATGGTAAAACATACATACACAAGTGGCATAGAGTGTATGAGGATTAAGGTTACTACCTGATAGTCGACTAGGAATATAAATGAATTTTCCCGGTGCACAATATCACAAATAACCATAAAATAACAAAATACAAATATAATTAATTCCTCCTCAGTAAATATTTCCTTTTGATAAATTAAAATAAGCTCAATCTATGTGTCCATATTTACTAAATTCCTTTTCTTATTAAGCGATTTAATATGAGCTTATATTCCCTTTATTGTCATTATTTTTAAGGATTTTCCAGCAAACAATGACTAATCTTCAAAAATTCACAATTAAATCTAGAAACCGCCTTTTGAGTTGATTCTAAAAGCCTAAATGACCCTTAATATGTCCATTTTCAACCAAAAATACTATCTTGGGCTAGCCTTATATGAAAATCCGTTTATAGCTCAAAATATCCCTGTTGTCCGAAATTAAGTCTAGAATCAGAGGGTCAAAAATTAATTTCTCTTAGCACATAATTTAGAAAAATAAGTGCTACCTATCAAATTAAAGCTTATTATGTCTACTTCAATCCTGTAAGATTTCATGGTAATTCAACATCATTTGCTACCCCGAAAATGCGTCATAAACTTGCTGCATGTACAGGGTTTTTAGGGCAGATTTCAAGACTCTGGTATAATTCAATCCCGAAGCTTCCAAAATTCTTACCAAACCTCTACCATGCACAATTTTATGGTTTAAACACAAAGGAACCATCAAAATGACTAAATTCCCATTCCTTATACTGAAACAAGGGCTGGCAGAAAACAGAACATAGGAAACCATTGATTTAATTCACCTATATTGCTTCCAACGTTACATACTACTCTTACATTTCTCCTATTCTATCATTTGATCCCCCTTGCACAGTAATTAAGTGTTGAAATCAATTATTCTACCCCTAAAGGTTTCAGCCACAACATACTTGAACCATAACAAACCTTACAAAATTCTATATTTGGAACCATAATCATGACATAAGCTTTTATCTTTGGCTTTATAACTAATTGATCACCTTTCCTTCTCTAAAACCATATTTTAAATATTATCAGACTCTCCAAACATTCCAAACACATAACACAATTGGAAGAGCTCTTGGAGAGCTTACCTTAGTCAAACATTAAATTTGCTTGTGGATTTCTTTAGCTCTTCCTTCCTCTTCTTCTTCTTGACCCCTTACGCTTTCAATTTCTCCTTTGGTGTCTTCTGGATGTCTAGCCGAAAATGAATGAATATGATGGAGAATTATTGAATATAGAGAGGTTTAAAGTTAGTAAAAAGGGGAAAATCTTATAGACTTGAAGCTTCACTTATTTACCATGACACCATTTAGTTCTAATCCAATCCTTTCTTGGCTTTATCTTTGACCGAATGTGTGGAATGGAAAGAGAATTAATGGACCTTAATCAAATGACTTCGGCTGAAGCAAATGGACGCAAGATTCAATATGACCTTATGACTTCTTCATAATCACAATCTGGCCATCATTTTTTAATTCCTATTATTTGTTGATTGAAAATTCATGGAAGCGGGTAGTTGTAGCATAAAATCAAATGAACATATATGCGTCTTGACTCGTTTAACAATTGGTGAAGTATTGTGGAATTCTTTCCAATATGATCCTATTTGATCATGCAGAACACTTTTATTTGCAACTTAATTCATTACTAATTTAATTGCAAATATTGGATAAATGTATAAAATAAATCCTTAATTCCATATAAGGATTTATCTTCCTCAATTAGCTTTTTATGTGCCACATAATATTGTCTCTAAAATTTCTAAGCCAAAATCATCCCTTTATCAATTACTCTTTAATCTTTTCCTCATAATCTCCAATAATATTCATGTGACCTTCTTCTCATCCTTTTTCAGTCAAATTTAATACCCATAAACAAATAATTTCACAACTACAACTTATTCTAATTATGTCACACAATAACCTATATTCATTAACATATAACTTCATAAAAAAATTCATATATGCAAATAACTTCACACTAATGCACGTGAAAAATGGGGATGTTACAGAATGCCTCGTGGCCTTTTGGGCCAAATTCACGGCTATTCGGGCTGATTTTGACGTTTCGTTGCTGCACATTGTCGTGGCTCGCCCCACTCTATCTCTCTTTCTCTTCCTCACACTCAACCATCCCTTGTGGGGATTTGGCCTCTGACTCTTCGTTGGTAGAAGACATCGCCATAAGTGCCGCCTCTATTTGTCCTAGTTCCCCCGGCGCCTAGTTTACTTTCGCTCTTTCTGCATTTTCTTTGTTTTTTTTTTTTAATGTTTCTATGTACCCTCCCCTTGCTGGCTAGCAGTCTAGCAGCAGGGGCTTTTGGTAGGATATAACTTATTTTCCTTTTCTTGCTTTGTGGTCTGTTTGCTTTCCTAATGTACATTCTATCTTTTCTCTTCATATTTATCTCTTGATAATAACAATCGTGGTAATTTATTTGAAAAAAATTAATAATTGAATTAGTCCATTTTACTTAACGTGATTATATCTTAATGAAAAACAAATATGAACAAAACTGAAAAAAATAAGAAAAATGAAAATGAGTAGAAGGAAACTGATGATATCAGGACAAAACGAAAATAAATAGCTAGTTCTTTATGCTTCTTAGTTCTTTCATTACTAGAGAATAATTTACTAATGGAAAATAAGAAAAATGAAGTAGGAGGGTGTCAAAGAAATAACTATTTGTAAAGATAAAAATAGAAATTGCACTTGTTAATTTCTTTAAAACAATTATAGTCAAAATGTCCTAGACAAAATAAATAAATGCAAGATAAAACTAAAACTAGGGATTTCAAATAAAGGGTAAAAAATAGTTAATAAATTTTATTCCTATATAAACTTTAATTAAAAATATATTCTTATAATCTGTTGGAATATTCTTAACAGAGTTAATTCACTTAATTATTTCGACTTAAGTGTATGTTTTCAAAATAGAGGGGTTCTCTGTGTAATTAAGGTGAAACAGGAGGGAGCAGAATATTTTACTCTAAAACTTATGGAGGAACACATCATGTAGCTTTTGAAATTGCTTAGAGTTATTTCATCCCTGATTTCAATTACCTATGGAGGAACGAGTATTTATTTTAGTGATAAAAATAGGAACAATGGAAACATAGAAAGGACTAAGTATAATGTTACATTTATAAAAACTGAAGTACTTAGAAACATAAAATAATTGCTTAAATAAAATGATGTCTGATAATATAAAAAAATTGATTTGAGACAAAAGTTAGACAACAAGCATGTCTTCAAAGTAAGGGAATTTAGTAACAACATCTATCTATTTGCACTCGTTCACTTTCTAAAGAAGCTAAATAATTTTAGGTAACAGATATTTGTTATCCACTTTTTGTTTAGATTCTCTTCTAATCACATTTATATACGACTGTTTTATTTAGAATGATCATTGTATCTTTCACTTTTTAAGGAAGCTATATAATTTCAGGTAACAGATATTTGTTATTCACTTTTTGTTTAGATTCTCTTCTAATCACCTTTATATACAACTGTTCTATTTAGAACGGTCACTGTATCTTTCAATTTTTAGGGAAGCTAAATAATTTCAGGTAATAGATATTTGTTATTCACTTTTTGTTTAGATTCTCTTATAATCACATTTATATATGACTGTTCTATTTAGAATGGTTGTTGTATCTATTCCATCACTTATGTCATATGTTAGTTCTCTATGGGTTTTGATGATAACAAACAATTGTAAAATCAAGAATGAAGTTTTGTCTCAAGAAAGTGAAAACTTGCTGTCTGAGACAAAACTCGAGTTTCAGTAGTAAAACTCGAGTATTGGACCTTACAGAGAGCATTGCAAGTTTTCCATCAGGGAAAACTCGAGTATCAGTTTGAAAACTCGAGTTTAGACAAAAGAAACCCTTCAACGTTCTAGCTTACAGATTTTCTAAGTTTTCCAAGTTTTTGAGAAAACTCGAGTTTTCAGTTTGGAAACTCGAGTATTGGAAGTCAAAAATGTTTTTATTTAAAAACTTAAATTTATGAAAAGAAAACTCCAGTTTCTTACTTAGCTCCAAATTCAAATGTTTTCTTTTTTCAAATGGAAACTCGAGTATGGCATTGAAAACTCGAGTTTTGAGTCAAGCACAGATGATCAATACTTCAATGCATTTATAAACTCCAATTTGGAAAACTCAAATTTCAGAAACTCTAGTTTTGAACTGGCTAATGTTCTCTGAGTGTCAAATTAAAAATGAAAACTCGAGTATGGTTTTGGAAACTCGAGTTTCGAGTCATACAGAGAGCATCAATGATTTTCAAAGATTTCAATACTTCAGTTTTAAATGAAGGCTCCAGTTTTGATGTTTTGGGCATATTTTCACTAAGTCCAAAACTCGAGTTTGGCTTGAAAACTCGAGTATTGGTCCTAAGCTAAACTGTGGCTCTAAAGCTCAAATCATGACTTTCCTCTCTGGAAGGAGAAAACTTGAGTATCAACTTGGAAACTCGAGTTTAGACTTAAGTGCATAGTGATAAATTCAAGTATTGATGCACAAACTCGAGTTTGTGTCACTGCTAGTGAGAATTCAAAGTTACAAAATCTATGATAAGTTTGTTGATTGATCTGAATGCTTTCTAATATTAATTATCAACTTCATTAGATAGGTTTAACATGTTTGCTAGTGTATTCCAGATTTACAACTTCCCCAACAGTCATATTGATGCTTGCAACGGTTATTAGTCACACTCTGAGTATAAATAGAGCAGCATTCAATTCTTCTCAACAACTATTGAGCTAGAAAATGAAAAGGCATTCAATTTGTTCATCTGCTCTTAAGCTTTTATGTACAGAGTATCTTTTGATACTATTGAGCTTCAGTGTTCATCTTTATCTACTCTTTAGGAGAGTTTATTATTTGTACATCATTTATTGTAAACAATCTCAAGTCAGGGGACTTGGAGATTGGGGTCATTGATTACAACTTGTAAGGGGGAGCAAGTTCTAATGAGAGAATTGCTCTTGAGTTACAGAGTGTGTAATCAAGTGATATAGTGAAATACTCAGGGTGCCTGAGAACTGGATGTAGGTCATAGAGTTGGACCGAACTAGTATAAACTTGTGTGTCTTATTCTTCTTCCCTGCACTCTGTTTTACCCTGTTCCATCGCCTCTAAAACAAAACTTGCGAAAGAATTTTAAAAAATCCCCAATTCACCCCCTCTTGGTGATTTAGCTCCGCTTTCATGTTTGTGGGCTTTGATTTCATAACACTACCGCTCGGGTTTTCAAAAATCCTTTTCTTATGAATGTACGACTGTTCTTGTGAAAATGGTCATTGTATATCTAATTTATGACGACATGTGTGAGTAAAATGGTCATAGTTAGATTAGTTACAACCAACAACATATATGAAGGCATTCTATTCTTTTACCTCTAACCGAAGTACCAAAATGCAGAACACTCATCATCACTCCCCATATGCTACTCAGAGGATATAGTTCTTTCTCTACCCTTCCTACTCGTATTAAACTTGATTGTTAAATGCTGAAACAGTAAGTATAATTTCCAAAATAAACATGATTATTGCCAAAAATATTATTTGAAACTAATAGTGTTAGGACTTAAGGATTAAAATGATGTTTTCAAAACATAAGTATCATATTGAAATCATGTATAAAGTTAGAGGATTCTAAGTTCTTTTGTCCCAAAAAATGTTGGCTAATGTGGATTTGAATTTCTTGGAAGATGTAAGACTCATTGATAAAAAGATATGAGGATTTTTTTCTACGTACATATATACTTCTATTAGAAGCAATCATTTTTTTCTACGTACATGTATGTAGGCCACTAATGTGGATTTGAATTTCTTGGAAGATGTAAGACTCATTGATAAAAAGATAAGAGGAAAAATGTATGTAGGCCATTAATTTTTTTCTATGTACATATGTACTTCTATTAGAAGCAATCATATTTAAAATACACACTAAATGTGAACATATCTACTGGCCAAAAAAATTCAAATCTTAGTTCATTTATTGCTCCATGATTTGCCTTTCTTCAATATTATTCAATATCTTTTCTTTTAGATCATATAATATCTCCTACAAAATAAAATAGGATGTGAGTAGATTTTCATATCGAAATTCCTTTTTATCCTGTAATAAATTAAAGGATATAAAAATATGTAAAAAAATAATTAAATAGTTTTTCTTTTAGTCTCCAAGATAAACTAAAGATAGGTAAAATCTAATCCCCGCACTACTAGGTAGTCGCGAGAGTGCCACCGGTCACTCTCCCTAAGTTAGAAAAGATCGTTCTTATGTGCTGAGTAGGAAACGAAAGGATGCGGCAGCCGGGGTGACAAAGGTGGCTCCATTTTTCTTTGACAAATAAGACAAGAGTCGTTTCTGTTTTTCCAGAATTTTATGTAAACCCCTTTAAGATAAATAGTCTTTTCTGTGCAATTCCAAATGTGAAGCAAGTCTTCGTATGTCATTGGTGAAATTGAATACTTGAAATTCAATCGATCCCGGTTTTTTTTTTGTGAAATAACGGATATAAATGATTTTTTTACCATAAAAAATTGAAAGCTTGTCCCCCCCCCCCTTAATTTTATAGAGCCTAGATATTTTTATTGATCAATAATAATAATGACACATTTTCAATTTAGTATATACAATAATCTTGATTTTCTTAAGAGTTCCTGATTTCATAGCACCTGTAATATGTTTTTCTTATCAAGCAAGAATTAAATAAAATTGTGATCTATCATATATTTAAAAATATTATTCAATCACAAGCTATCAATTAGAATATTAATAATTTAAGCAAAATAATCTCATAATCAATTCAGATTTATATTTCCTAAAATTGGATAACAATCCAAATAATATCTAATAATTTCAAATTAGCCTAAATAGTCTCCAAAATAAATGAATTAGGTGGGATATAATATTTAGATTTGGGATCTATCACCTATCTATATTTATTTGCTTCCTATGAATCTTGCTGCTGCTGCTTCTTCCAATAACCATGACTATTGATTATGAAAACAATTCTAACTACATAACATTTACTTGTCGATTGAGATATTCATTGAGATTGCTAAAAGAGTTTCATCTCATTCACTCGCGGACCTTTATCACCTAAAGCTAACATTTAAAGAGATAATGAACATCATAGATGACGACTATGTATATAAGCATGCTTGTCTTGATAAAATCCCTTTCTTTTCGGACCCTATAACCCCAAAAGAAGATTTATTTCAAGTCACTGCCTATCAAGTAGTAACTTGGAATCTTTTGTAAATGGAAGAAATCACTAAGAGAGGGTGAATTAGGGATTTTGAAAATTCTTTTCGAAAACTCCCAAGTTTTAGCCCGAAAATAGAGTATAATAGAGCAAGGGAAGAAAAGCTTGACACAGTAAGATTTATACTAGCTCGAGTCATTAAGTATCACACTCAAATTTGGTTCATTCTAGGAATGACTATCATGATTTGAAGTTTGAAATTTATTTTGAGTATATGAGCAAACTCAAGTCATTTAGTGACTAACTCGAGTTTCTCACTTTAGATGAGAAATCAAGTTTAAATCTGCAAAGCTCAAAATTGGAGTTTCCAATGCTTAACTAGAGTTTTCAAGTTCAAGAAATAGAGTACAACTCTTTGTTTGACATAAACTCGAGTTTCCAAAACTCAACTCAAGTTTCTATTGAAAGCAAAGAACTTTGAAATTTCTTTGCCTGATACAAACTCGAGTTTACATTATTAAACTCGAGTTTTCTAAGTTTATAGAAAACATTGATAACTCTTTGTAAATGACAAACCGGAGTTTACAGATGTAAGTTGTAGTTTATGTTGGACATGAAATCTTTGAAGACTCTCGGTTTCATTGAAACTCAAGTTTGTAAACTTAAACTTGAGTTTTCTTAAATCATAGAAAACTTTTTATAGCCTTTGGGTGAAAAAACCGAGGTTTAAGAATATCAAATTGTAGCTTGCTCAACTTCAAATTCTTGAAGTGTTTCTGTCTTCCACAAACTTGACTTTACTTATACAAACTCGAGTTTGTCTTAGTGTAGAAAAACTTTGATAGCTCTCTAATTATTATAAACTGCAGTTTGTAAATGTAAACCACATTTTTCTTTTAAGTTCATAAAATTGAGCTTGCTCTGTCAAAGTCCAAACTCAAGTTTTGGAACTCCAAACTCGAGTTTGTCTTTGACAGTAAGTTTTTTAACTTTCCAAAGACAAACTCCACTTTGTGTTTACAATTGTCAGTTATCATTGACACTTATAGAGGACTAACATCTTTATATACGCAAGGCATAAAAGCTTTCTTCTACAACTAAAAGCCTTATGAAGAAGGCTTATACATTATACGTATGGCTGCTCAGAATGGACATGATAGATTAATGTATGCCATCGCGATAATTGTTCTCATTCTCAAGTGATGCAACAACATTGCCATAATAGGTTTCTCAGGGGTGGAAGAATTTGAGAAGGCTTTGAGATTCTTGAGGATTTTAAGGAACCAGAAATATGTGCTTAAGTGTATGAACCATGTTAGAAGATTTGTTTCCAAACTGAGTTGGGAAATGTGGCTTTATAGACTTGTTGATAAAGCTCTAACAAAGCATCTTTGTGATCAAGTTACCTGTAAGAATACATGGAGACTCAAGATTGGAAGCTGGTGCTAGTTAAGCGGCGATGACGACGAGAATGACCCAAATGTAACATCCCAAATTCCAGGTTCGAAAATCGTGTCGGTCGACACTTAGTTTTAAGAAAAACAACAGAGTTTGAGATGCTACAGCTTAGAGTACTGCGGAAATTGATAGCGTGCGCTAAGATCCGGACAACGAGTATCTGATATAAAAATGCCCAGACATATGATGATGCCCGACATAAGCTGATATATTAAATATCCCGAAGGAATATTCATGTGATACAATTTACAGAGGTTAAATACAATCCTCTGATAAAGAAAGTTTTAAACTAAACCCATGACTTGGAACCTAACATCAGTTAATTAAACAGATTGGCCAGGTAGGGGTCTATCATGGGGACCTCACCGACTTATACGGCGACTGATTGGCTTCCCACATAGATTAACCCAGCCTTAGACACCAAACTGTTCAAAGTAACTTTGTTAAATTCGAGTCAGAAACTAAGTCCTAATAACTTCTACCGACCTTTGCCTTTGACCGCTGCCTCTTCACGGCTCTACCCACCGGCATCTTCTCTATCCCGGTTTCTTTCCTGTACTATTCATTAAGACTGAGGTCCAATGTCCATTGGACCTCAGGTAACGGTTAACCTCATGCTTATGTAAACAGTATATGACAGTTATCACAGATATACAACATCATCATAGTTTCAAAACATATATCCACATGTAAGGCAATAACATAACACAGCCACTGCAATATGTATGTTATCCCAGTCTGCACATAACCAGTGCCACGACGGCCCATCGTGTCCTCAGCGCTAGGAAAACTCAACGGTGTTATCAAGACTATAACCCGTATACAATTCAACTCTCATGAGTAAATTTCAAAACAGAGTATTATCATGTGAAAACAACAGTCATATATAACCAAACCATAAGCATAAGAGTTAAGGTTACAATACGCGTCCGTACCTTTTACCGCATAGTCGTCAAATGACCGACCTTTGAATCCGATCCTGGATTTCCCGGATATCCTAACATATCACCATATTTCTTAGAATAATATCCTAAGAGATATTTTCACCTCTATTTACCCTTCTACCCTTGGTAGCTTCATAATTACAATTTTGCCCTTACATTTCTTAAAAACGTGGTGCAGCATTTTCTGGGCAGATTTTTTGGTAACTTTGAAAAATCATAACTAATTCTAGAAACATCATTTTGAGGATCTGTAAAATGTTCCGGAATCCTTGAGAAGTCTACTTTTGAGGAAAAATTACTGGGATTTACCCAGATTTCATGGAATTTTCCCAGTTTCCAGTTTTCAAAACGCTGTCCAGATTTTCGTACAGAAATCATAGCCTAACTTCTGAGATTTTTATCCTTTTGCACAGAGCTTCAAATGATACACTCTTTATAGATTTGAAAAGCCCTAGACGTCTACTTTCACCATGAATTTTCTCAGAATTTTAGAACATCATCTTCATCATAAAATACTGACGTTTTTACCCTTGACTCCAGAAATCACTGTTTGAGGAGATTTCGCCAGAGCTTCGCTATTTTGATCCTAATCTTCCAAAAATTTTGATATAACTTCTTCTTCATCAAATTTTCGAAATAAAGACAATGGAAACCTCAAAAACATGAAATTAAAACTGTATATGGAAGATTGAAGATCAAAATAACTTTTCTAGCATTTCTACTTAATAAACTAAGAACTTAAACTTAAAAGCTAAGAACTCTTATACCTCTTGAAGACCTCTTGTCTCTCTTTCTCCAGCAGCTCCTCCCTCTCCTATTCTCTCTAAATTTCAGCCAAGGCAAGGGATTTTGGTGTGAGGGATGTGTTAGCCAAAGCCTTCTATTTATAGGCAAGAAGAGGTTAAACCTCTTGCAACTTTGGTTTGATCTTGGCTCTTGAGTTTTGCTTGGTGAGGAAGCATAAATCCTAGCCCTACACCTTCCCATTTTCGTCCTCCCCTCTTCCTTCCTCAAGAAGGAGCTTTGCTTTGGCCCCAAGACACTCTTCTTCCTTCCCAAGTTATCCTATAAATCCCCAAATCCTAATTTAGTTAGGTGTAATTGGGTGTGTTAATTCAAAATCCAATTTCACTTTTGGAATCCTAATTTTATGAGTAGATTTATGATGATTTTGAATCCCCAAAACACTTAGGTATGAATTTTAAAAGTAACCGAAAATGACTTCGGGAATAGTCAAATTGAAGCTCATAATTCCCTGATTCCAAATATGTGTTTATCTTGAAGATCTAGTTTCAAGATTTCAAGTTATGATTTAATTTCTATAGGTTCTCATCTAATTTTATTTGATTAATAAACCATTTCTTGCTCCCAAAGACAAACAACTTGATCACCAAGTCTTGAAGCTTCTTCTATACACTTTTGACTTATTAATTAATCTTTTCCTTCTCCTTTTCTTCCTAAAATTTCGTCCCTCTTCCCCTTAATTTCATTATCAATTATACCTTAATGTTTCCTCATACTTTAAGAAGGAAACTCTCTCATTGGTTCACTTAGATTTTAGGATTAAGGATTAATATAATCTCTTTCTTCTTTAATTAACAATTTTCGCCATTTCATGATAATTTAGGAATAATTAGTAAAATCCCAATTTTAATCTCTAATATCATGTTTTAGGGGTTATTAGGCTTAACTACCAAAATTGACAAGGTTTCTAATTCAATTTTGATAATTACAACTCCTTGTATGCTAATCAATATCATTTGGTCTTAATTTATGACCTTAAAAACTTAATCATTAACTAATTTCAAAAATTAATAAAGTACCTCAATTATTGCAATTTCAATTGCTCAATAATTGCTACTACTTTCCTCTAATTAACTCTATCATCCTTTGATGATTTTAAGTTGTTAAAATGGTGTAATTCCTATAAATAATAATAAATCAATTAAAACTTTAGAGACAACATACTCTCTATTTTAATAAATATTTAGTGGCCTCTTAGGATTTATCATAACATTCTTAGGGTATTTTATGACCCATAAATTCACTTAGGGATTTTAGCTCTTCATTTACTCTAATTTCATAAGAAATTACCTTCAGAAAATAAGATAATTATTTCACTTGTTCTGAGACCACATATTCACCTATTGTAATAGGTGTTATTTATTAAAAGTTAAGATTTACATGTATTATGAAAATTGGGGTATTACACAAAAATGTGTGAAAATTGCAGGTGGAACCATGAATTCGAGTACTTTTGCATAAAGACATTATATATAGATGTTCCTTATTTGCTTTACATTTGAGACGACATAAGACCTAATGGTTTTGATTTAATTTTCTTATATATATATATCAGCTAGTGTGTTGTAACATCCCGTTTTTCATAAACGTTTCTGGAGCTGAGAGTTGAAAATATTTTACATAAACAAAGAGTAACTAAATAACATTGTATGTAGTGTATCTAACTAAATGTTAACTAATATAGTCATCCAAGTCTAATAAGTATCAAAACGATGATGCCTCCGCAAGGTCCTCATACCGGCTTCTTACCCTTGTCCTCGATCACTTCCCGGGATCCTGAGGCTATGGCAGAGGCTGAGGTTCAATTTCCATTGAACCTCAGGTAACGGTTAACCTCATGCTTATGTAAACAGTATATGACAGTTATCACAGATATACAACATAATCACAGTTTCAAACAAATATCCACATGTAAGGCAATCACATAACACAGCCACTGCAATATGTATGTTACCCCAGTTTGCACATAACCAGTGCCACGACGGCCCATCGTGTCCTCAGCGCTAGGAAAACTCAACGGTGTTATCAAGACTATAACCCGTATACAATTCAACATTCATGAGCAAATTTTCAAAACAGAGTATCATCATGTGAAACAACTACCATATATAACCATACCATAAGCATAAGAGTTAAGGTTACAATACGCGTCCGTACCTGAGTTTAACGGGTTGTTGGGCACGTTTCGTTGACGGTACGCGAGCACAGTCTATCCTAAAAGGGTAATATTGTCTCAATTAATTCTCAAACAACATTTCAAGAGACATCTTGGCCACACTTGACATTTTTACCCTTGAAGGATTTATTTCTAATTATTTCCACTTAATTTTCGGAAAAAACGTTAATTCAGCATTTCTGGGCAGAATTTCGCCTAACTTCGAAAAATCATAACTAATTCCAAAAAAATCGAAATGAGGATTCGTAACTTAACTTAGATGTCTACTTTCAAGGAAAAATACTATAACTTACCCAGAACTCCTGGATAATTCCCAGTTTCCAGAATTCAAACCATTGCCCAGATTTTCGCCCAGAAAATGTAACTTAACTTCTAAGATTTTTATCTTTTTGCACAGAGCTTCAAATGACACACTCTTTATAGATTTAGAAAGCCCTATATGTCTACTTTCACCATAAATTGTCCCAGAATTTTAGAACATCATCTTCATCATAAGATACTAGCATTTTTACTACTGACTCCAGAAGTTCTTATTTGCTGAAATTTCGCCAGAGCTTCGCTATTTTGATCATAATCTTCCAAAAATTTTGCTATAACTTCTTTTTCATCAAATTTTTGAAATAAAGCTATTGGAAACCATAAAAACATGAAAATAAAACTGGAATTGGAAGTTTGATGATCAAAATAACATTCCTAGCATTTCTACTTCATAAACTAAGAACTTAAACTAGGAAGCTAAGAACTTCCTTACCTCTTGAAGACTTCTTGCCTCCCTTTCTCCAGCAGCTACTCACTCTCTCTTCCTCCCTATATTTCGGCCAAGGCAAGGGAAATTGGTGTGGAGGAATGTGTTTAGCCAAGGCTCTCTATTTATAGGCAAGGAGGGGTTAAACATCTTGCAACTCTTGCTTGATCTTGGCTCTTGGATCATTACTTGGATATTTAACTTCAAAATCTCAAGTTATGATTTAATTTCTATAGGTTTTCTCCTAATTTTTCTCTAATTAAGCAATTACTTGCTCCCTAAGAAAAGTAACTTGCTCACCAAGTTATCTTCTCCTACTCCTTTAATTGATTTATTCTTTTTCTTCCATTTTCCTTAAAAATTTCGTCCCCCCTCCCTTTATTTTTAATTATGAAGTTTTGTCTTAATTGTTCTCTCATACTCAAGAAGACAATTCCCTTATTGGTCCATTTAGACTTTAGGATTTAGGGTTAATATCATTGTATAACTTATTTATTCTTACTTAGAGAGATTTTGTCTCATGAAGTTAAATTAGGAATAAATGAGTTAAGTCCTAATTTAATCCCTAAAATATTGGTTTTTATATCAACAAGCTAAATTAATTTTTATACTCCTAAATTCTAAGAAAAATTTCCTATAAACAACAATAAATACAATACAACAATTTGAGACCTCATATTCACCTATTTAAAACAGGTATTGAGATAATTATTTTCCTTTTTATTATAATAATTTTTTTTTTCAGGTATTACATGTGTGTCGTTAAGCACTTGTTTTTTTGTTTTGCTTAGAATATGTGTTAAACACTTTTCAAACCTTAAATTTGTACTTTGAGTCTCTCACAGCAAAAGCTACATAAATGATATCATGTCACTGATCATAAAATGGAATCCTAAAAATATCATTCTTGGAAATCATGAATAACCACATAATGTTATAATATTGCTAAAAATATCTTTAAATAAATGTAATATGATAATGAATCTAATTAAAATAACAAGCAGTACCAAGAGTATCATTATTAATGATCATTCTATTCCCTTTTGTTCTAGTTCTATAATTAAACCTTCTAACTATGGTATGTATACTAAGAAATTTAACTTGATTAAAGTTGTTAAAGATATGAATTGTTTCCTCAGTTAACCTTCAATCCCTTTTTTCATTTAATTAACCCCCAAAATTCAAGTACATCAATTTCAAAAGCTATAAGTAGTATTGAAGAATATCATACATACATTCATATAGGAATTCTTTTATAGGGCGAAAATAATCAATGTGATGAGGCTGTTATCCATATGTTTATAGCATATGTTAATATATATCTTGGCAAAAATTTGGAGTCAGCTCGAAGTGTGGCATGGTGGAGGGAGGAGGTATGGGACTTACGATAGGAAAGAGGGAGAACAGAGTGGAAGGAGGGGCGGTATAAATAGTGGTGGCAAGGGCGGTATAAATGTCGAGGGAGCAACCTATAACAATGACGAAACAACACACCGACACTGGCAACAAGAGAAGTTTGGAGTGGGAATTTTAATTTTTCGTGTGACAAAGACATTATATAGTTAGCGTTTTGGAATTTTTATTAATACTGGTTAATTATAAAGTATCTGGTCCTAAAGGTATATATTTAATGAAATAAGACCGGAGGTTTATAAGAATATGGTCCTAACTTTTTTCCATTCATTTAATTTTAAGACCATATTTATATAAAATATATGGTCATAAAAGTTAAATACTTTTTAGACCGGTTACTTATAAAGTATCCAATCCTAAAGGTCCTCATTTTCTTTAAAATTAAACTACAAGATAGTAGCAGCAACTGGATGAAAATAAAGGATACTGGAGAATAAGCTTTCTTCATTACTGGAGAATATGAACAAAAAGAAGATACAAGCATAGTTCTTTATGCTTTTTACATTACTAGAGGATATGCACATACAAAAGAAAAATAAGAACAACAAATTGAAAATCAGCAACAACAATAATGTGACGAAAAATCCTAAAGCTTATTATTGGCTAATGTCTTCGCGATATTAGCGTGAGCAAGATTAATTTCCTGTTAGAGATCAGCAATTTCCAATTGTATACGCATCAGTATCAATTCATCATCAGAGGAAAGAGGGGAGGGGTCAGCAGTAGGCACGCTGGGGCTAGGAGGTTGGCGAATATCGTCAAAAGGTTGGAGAGGGGGAGCGAGAACCTCTTCATGGTCTGAAGGCTGGAGGGGACAAGCAATCTCTTCATCATCCGAAATAATAATAGGTTCAACAGCCGAAGACTCTTCGTCTGAATAGAACGCACTCTCGCTTGAGGTGCCCTATATATATATATATATATATATATATATATATATCTAAGGAAGGCACGACCATCAAAAGAACTCCTATGAGTGGTTGTCTTGTATCTAACCATTGTTTGATTAGTTGGGGACAGATAGGATTATCAGAGACACAGTAAGGAGTTAGGCCAGAGAGGTAGCTAATAAGGAGTTAGGGCCAAGAGATATGAAATTTTTGAGAATGAATGGGATTCAATTTGTATATATAATTAGTAAATACTTTTAAGAGCATATTATATAAATATCCAATCTTAAATGTACTTTTAAGGCCGGTTTCTTATAAAGTATCTGGTCCTTAAAGTACAATTAATTTTTTCAATTAAATTACTTTTAAGGCTGAATTTTTATAATTTATCCAATCCTAAAGTCTATTATTAATTTTTAATTTACAAAATTTTTGTTATCCTCTATCGATGTTATGATACACCTACCCTCCTTAGTTCCAAAACTAGTTTATTAACCATTATTTAGGAACATGAGTTGCTAAGAAGATCAAAAGAAAAGCCATTACTTTACTTTTTTTTTCATTAGTAGATAACATGAACAAGAGAACAACCTACGAGTAAAAAAAGAGAGAGAGATTGAGAACAACTAGAAAAATGAAACAGAAAATGTACAACATGAAAAACAAAATTGAAAATGTACAACAAGAAAAATGAAACTACAAATTCTTAACTTCCTCGACCCATGAATTAGCATGAGCTTCACAAGCTTCAAGTTGCTACAAGAGTTCAGCCATTTGCTATTTAAGAAAGGTGACACGAATCTTAATAGACTCAAGATGGGAGCATACAATAAGAGTCTCGCAGGGGCTAGGAGGTTGGGGAATATTGGCAGAAGGATGGAGGGGGGAGCGGGAACCTCTTCAATGTCTGAAAGTTGGAGAGAAGGAGCAGTCATATCTTCATCTTTAAAAATAACAATGAGTTCCATGACAGATGTAATACCCGGATAATTATATATCTGGAATATTACGTTGACAAATAAATACCTATTGAAAATAGGTGAATTTGTGGTCTCAAAACAAGTGAAATAATTACCTTATTTTTTAAAGGTAATTTCTCATGGAATTAGGAGAAAAAAAGAGCTGACAACCCCTAAGTAGATTTGTGGGTTATAAGATACCCTGAGAATATTATGATAAATCCTGAATTAAAAATTAGAGAGTATGTTGTCTCTAATTTAGATAATTTATGGGATTATTTTCCTTGAGAAATAATAAGACAAAAAATTAAATGTCATTTTAGGGGACATAAATTGCCCCATGGTTTTTAATATTTTGCATAATGCATAAATTACCAATGTCAGTAAAATTGTTGTGAGAAAATAATTAGTTTTAATTAAGAAAATTTTGAGAAATTATAAAGTATTAATTAGGAAATTTTTAGGAAATTTTATAAGGTCTAAATCCATGAAATTGATTTTGGACCAATAAGGGAATTCATTGGGAAATAAATATATGATAAATGTAATTTATATGGGTAGGAAAAAAAAGAAAATAATATATATATATATATATATATATATATATATATATATATATATAGTGGCCGAAATTTTTTAGGCCAAAAAGAAAAAAAAAATAAAATAAGAGATAAGATCTTGGAATATAATAATAATATAATTAGACATGTGATTTATAAACAATAGTATTTTAATAGTGAACAGGATAAATGAGAACGGATAGAAAATAATTCCGTTGTGAGAATCTGGGGATGAGTTAAGCAAAACCAGAGCATATTATTAGTCAGTGGATTTTTATCCAGAAGTTGGTACCGGCCGAAGTTATTTCTGTAATCGGACACGAATACCGAGGATTTTCGGCAGATAACGGAATGGCCTTAATGAGAGAATAAGGTTAGGAAAACCCAGTATTCTTGAAGAGAAAGCAAAGACCTTCAGGGTACTGCTTCCGGAATTTTAAGATTTTACCAAATTTCGCGGTTTAGACACTGAACAGGGAACTTTATCAGATAAAGGCACATAAAGCAAGAGATGATGCAAGCATGACATCACTTTGATGACTCAAGATGATGTCAGCAAAGAGAGGTGTAAGGCCAAGATCAAGCCACCTCAAGAAAGTGCGATCTGACGGTCAGAATTCAACCAGACAAAGTTCAAGGAAATTACGAAAATGCCATTGAGATTTTCTATAAATAGCCAACCCTCTCATTTGCAAACCTCACACCAAGTTCTCTTGCAATTTTTGAAAATTTGGAGAGAAAGGAAGAAGGAGGAGTCCGGAGAAAATCCTAGCGAAGCTCTGAGTAAGTCTTCGGTCTCTAGTCTTTAGTTCAGTAGTTCTAGTAGAAAAGCTAAAATAGTCTTTAATTTTTCAAGTTAGTTTAAATATCATGTTTTAGGAATAAATATGATATTTATTTTAGAAATATGTTAGAAGAAAGGTTATAGCAAAAATTTTGAGAGTTTAAAGTCAAAATAGCGAAGCGCTGGCGAAATTCCACCGGTTAGGGGATCAGGGGCAAAATGGTAATTTGTACCTAAAATGCCTGTTATGATATCAAATATTGATAAATGTGATATTATTATTATAGGATATCAGTAATCTTGTTCCGCGGTCATTTCGCTGTCATTCCGCTGTTTTCCATCAAAAGTACAGTTTATCGTCAACGTTCTAAACGCTCGTCAACGAAGGTACGTCCGCGTACTGGTAACTTTAACTCTGACGTTTATTATATGCGTATATGTGCTATATGTATGGTATGCTTGTATGAGGTAATTAATGTACGTCCGCGTACTGGTAACTTTAACTCTGATATTTACAGTATGTGTATATGTGCTATGTGTGTTGTGTGCATGTTGTGGTGTGCTGTTTGAGTACATGTTGTTATTAAAGGATAGCTGTACATCTGCATACACTAGGAGTGATATATCTGTTTTCACTGGGAGTGGTACTTTTCGCTGGGAGCGGTACATTTGCATTCACTGGGAGTGACATGTTTGGAAGTGAACTAATTGCTGTGATTTTATACCATATATGTAAATATGAGGTTAACCGTTACCTGGGGTCCGTATGCATGGGACCTCAGCTCTTTACATAGCATCTGGGTCAGGAGAACCGGTGTGGGAGGAAAAGGGAAAGCAGCATGCTTAAAGACTCGGTGTAAGAATACCCGTCGTTGATCCGGCAAAGGCCTTCCTTTTGTTTTGTACATTACTTTTGAAAGACTCGGTTCTTATACTGCTATTGTTTCCAGCCAGACTTACGGCCTTTTAAATATATATCAGTTACTCTTCCGCTCAAATACTTTACTCTGATGATTTGAAATGATTTTTAATGAAAATAAAATTTATTCCGCTATTAAAAATTGGGATGTTACAACAGAGACTCTTCATTCAGAATAGAAGGCTGGAGGGGGAGAGTGGGCATCTCTTAATCTGTTCTATGTAGGCCGCGATCACCAAACGTACCCTTACGAGCATTTGTCTCGTATCTAACCATGGTTTGAGAAAAGACGATGATTAGGGACAAAGAGGATTATCAGGATGAGGTGAGTAGTCAGGGTAGAGAGGTATGAAATATATTAAATGTGGAATGAGAAACAATTAGAATTTAAGTTGAAATTTGTAAATACCTTTAAGACCGTATTTAACCAATAGCTAGTCTAAAAAATACTTTTAAGACCAACCTTTTAAAATATTTGGTTCTAAAAGTCTATCCTTAATTTTTTTTAAAAGTAAGAATTTTTTTTCTTATATAAATAGATTCCTTATATTAGTAAGAATGGTTGTCTTACAATATCTCATCTTAAAAGTTCTGACGTTTCAAATTCTTCAGATAAGAGAGTCATATCGTTACACTATGTGTTCAATGAATACTTCAGAGTCTCTTCGTCTTACTATGTGTCTCCTTGTATTTTGAGGATACTCCAACAATAGAGCTCTATTTAAGCCCTTGTTACTTTTGTTTCTTCACATTCTTCTCAATATCCTCATTTTCTTATATTAGTTCTCTTATGAGTTTTAATGATGACCGACAATTGTAAACACAAAGTAAAGTTTGTCTTTGGTAAGTTGAAAAAGTTTTTGTCAAAGACAAACTCAAATTTGGAGTTCTAAAACTTGAGTTTGGACTTTGATAGAGTAGCTCAGTTTTGCAGTTTGCATTTACAAACTACGGTTTATGACAAACAGAGAGCACTCAAAGTTTTTCAAACTAAAGAAAACTCAAGTTTGTATTAACAAACTCAAGTTTGTGTAAGACAGAAACACTTCAATATTTTGAAGCTAAGCAAACTATAGTCTGATATTCTAAATGTCAGTTTTACACCCAACTAACGACTACATAAAGTTTTCTATGTTTTGAGAAAACTTGAGTTTAAGTTTACAAACTTGAGTTTTGAATCAAGCCGAGAGATTTTAAAGATTTCATGTTCAAAACAAACTGTGGCTTACATCTGTAAACTCCAGTTTGTCATATACAAAGAGATATCAAAGTTCTTCGTTTATAAAGGGAACTCGAGTTGAGTTTTGGAAACTCGAGTTTATGTCAAATAGAGAGTTATGCTATATTTCTTGAACTTGAAAACTTCAATTAAGCTTTGGAAACTTCAGTTTTGAACTTTGTGGATTTAAACTTAGTTTCTCATCAAAAGTTAGAAACTCGAATTAGTCACTAAATGACTCGAGTTTTCTCATATGTTTAAAATGTATTTTAAACTTCAAATCGTGACGGTCATTCCTAGAATGAACCAAACTCGAGCTTTCAACTTAATGACTCGAGTTTGTCTCTATTTCAAAATATGTTTCAAAATCACTAAACACGATGGTCATTTCTAGAATGAACAAAACTCCAGTTTGCTTTAGTAAACTCAACTTTTCATCCCACAGTTTAAAGCTTTGATTTCTAGAAATCTGCAATTTAATCCTATTTGATCTATATACTTCATGATTTTACTTTATATTATTCCCTGTTATACTTGATCAATTTGCTCATGAATTTCATACGAATTTAGGAAGGATCAAGGTGAAATCAAATCTGGGTTAAATGCAATTAATGAAGAACTAAGAACAAGCTTGAACTTTCTCCTCTATCCTAATGGTTCAACTCAAATCATTATAGAACGTCGAGATCACTCTTCAACGATCAAATGAAGTTAATGAAATGACAAGAATACTGGAAGACCATTTGAAACAACTAATCTATGATTCCAGCTAAGAATTGAAGAAAAAGAGAAAAATATGCAACTGTCATATTCCAGATATCAAGCTGAACATTGAAGATTCCGAGAGAAGAAACGACTAGTCTCCTTAGTTAAATTACAAACACCCAGGAAATCTCGAAGAACAAAAAACAACAACAACAACAACAACAACAACAACAACAACATCATACGATTACAATTGATTAGATTCTTACTTAATTCTTTGTTGTGCATTCTACTATTTGAACTTCAGTGTATGTTCATATATGCTCTTTAAGAGAGTTTGTTTTGAAAATAATTTGATTTAAGTGAACTCAAGGTTACGAAACCTGTGAGTTGGGTTATTTAATTGCAAAGCGTAAGGGGGAGCAAGTCCTAGGTGTTAGAATTGCCTGAGAGTTACATTGTTGTAATTAAATGTTATTGAGATAGTTGAAAATCCCAGAAGGTATAAGTGGACTGGACGTAGGTCAAGGCTAGGGTTGAACCAATATAAATCTTACTGTGTCAAGCTTTTCTTCCATTGCCTTTTATACTCTGTATTTTGGTCTAAAACTTAGGTGTTTTGAAAAGAATTTTTAAAATCTCCATTTCACCCCATTCTTAGTGATTTCTTCCATTTAGATTTTCTACAACTCCACCGCCTAGCCTCCACCATAATGGTTGCCCTACCACCATTATATACTTCTTCTTCTCCTCCTCCTCCTTCCCAATCTCAAAGGCCTCCTCCTCTACCGTCGAATCCACCTGCAAAGTAGATGCTAGAGCACTTGAAGGCCCACGTCGATCACATAGGCCGATGCTTAGGCAAATTGGTTGGGCTTATGTATAGCGTGAACTGCAAGCTCAACATGGTACTCCACACCAATGGCGTGGAGTACCATTCTTCTCAAGAGGACTCCTCTGACACCCCCTCTAGTGACTCCTCCTCCTCCGGCAACGATATGGATGATTGAATGTTTTTTTTTTCTTGTTTGTATTTATGTACTGGATGCTGCCGTTTATTGGGCAGCATAAAAAATATAGTGAAAAATATGTTTATAAGAGAAATGTTGTCCGAGACGTCTCTTTTTTTATCACAAGGATAATATTTTCATTGGTTTGGACAACCCTTGGATTTTACCCTTGAGTTTAACGAATCACCATTTTAATAATAACGAATCATATAATTAACATTGTTTTAATAATTACGAACCATATTAATCATGATGAGATCATCGTATAAAATTAGAATATAAAATTAATAAACCATTTTAAAATAAAAATCATATAATAACAACATTAAGAACAAACAAAACAAAGTCCTCGTGTGTCATTGTCAACTTTGAAATTAAAATTCGAAGAATACAACGTTTAAGAACAAACAAAACAAATAAACAAAACATCATTTACATTGTTTGAACAAACATATAAACAAATACAATGGTAATTCTTCTCAAGTTTGGATCCTGTGTGTCTTCATTTTTACCTCTCTTGATTTTAATAATTTTCAATCTCCTTTTTCTTTGTCTTTCATCTTCTTTTGGGGGGAAAAAAGAAAAAGGACAAAGAAAAAGGAGATCGATAATTATTAAAATTAGGAGAGGTAAAAATGATGACAACAAGGATCGTACCTTGAGAAGAACCTCGGTTGTCTTGAACCCTCCCTAAGGTAACTATGAAGACACACAATGGCAATTGATTGAAAAGCAGACCCACCCTACATGCGGTTGTCTTGAAACCTGTAATACCCGGATAATTACTATCTGGACTATTATGTTACCATAATAAAAATGTATATTTATGAAGATTTTGATCTCAACATGGTATATGATTAGTCTATGTTCAAAGAAAAACACTAAGAAAATTAAAGGAAATTTATTGACGGAAATGTGAAAAATGCACCTTAATGCCAAAAACATCTTGAGGAGAATTATGAAAATTCCAAAAGGCATGAAACAATTATTAAAAATTTAGGAAGCATATTATCCTCAATTTAGACAATTTAATAAATTACTTCCTATGAAAATAAAAAAGAAGGAAAATTTAAAAAGTATTTTAAGACTAAAATTGACTCTATGACTTTTGATAATTTGCATGGAGCTTAGATTATTAATATCAATAAAGTTTTTGTGAGAGAATGATGAGTTTTAATTAAGAAAATTATTAGGAATTATTAAAGGATTAATTAAGTAATTTTTGGGAATTTTATAAGCTTATAGAAATTTAGGAAACATGAAAAATAAAATAAATATGAATGAGTATTATTAAGGATCGAAATTTTTGGGCCAAAATTAAATAAATAATAAAGGTCAAGAAGTAATCTTGGAAAACCAAGATCAAAAGCTTAGGATTGTTCAAGAAATTATGAAAGCCTAAATCCATGAAATTGCTTATGGACCAATAGGGAAATTTTAGGGGAAATAAATATAGGATAAATGGGATATTATGGTAATTGGGAAAATATATATATATATATATATATATATATATATATATATATATATATATATCTGTGTGTGTGTGTGTGTGTGTGTGTGTGTCTTGGCCGAATTTAGGGGGGGATAAGGATGAAGTTTGATTTTTATCATATAATAATAATATAAATTTGAGCATGTGTTAAATAGATAATGTTATAATAATAAGGAGTAAACAGATAATGGAAATAAGAATCGATAGAAAATAATTCATAAACTAGAATCCAGGGATGAGTTAAGAAAAACCAGAGTATATTATTGATCAGTGGATTTTTATCCAGAAGTTGGCGCCAGTAGAAGTTCTTTCTGTAATCGGTCGCGAATACCGAGGATTTTTGGCAGATAGCGGAATGTCCTTAATGAGGGTATAAGGTGAGGAGAACCCAATAATCTCGAAGAGGATGACAAGACCTTCAAGGTATTGCTTCCAGAATTTTAAGTTTTTACGGAATTTCGCGATCAGGACACCGAACCAGGAACTTTATCTGATAAAGCAAGATGACATAAGGCTACATGATGTCATCAATTTTGTCTCTTTGTGGGGGGGGAGGTCGGCCAAGCAAGAGAGGGCCAAGATCAAACCACCTAGCAAAAGTGCGATCCTACGGTCAGAATTCAACCAGACAAAGTTCAAAGAAATTACGAAAATGCCATTGGGTTTTTCTATAAATAGCCACCCTCTCATTTGGAATTCTCACACCAAATCCTCTTGAGGATTTCAAAAATTTGGGAGAGAAGGAAGAAGGAGGAGTCCGGAGAAATTCGTAGCAAAGCTCTAAGTAAGTTCTTCAATCCTTAGTCTTTAGCTTAAGTGGTTCTTTTGGTAGTTATAATAGAATAGCTAGAGTAGTTTCTAATTTTTCAAGTTAGCTTATATATCATGTTTTAGGAATAAATATGATATTTATCTCAGAAACATATTAGGGGAAAATTATAGCAAAATTTTGAGAGGTTAGAGTTAAAATAGCGAAGCTCTGGCAAAATTCCACCAAGTAATCAAACTAGAGGCAAAATGGTAATTTGTACCTAAAATGCCTGTCATAATCTTGAATATCATATCGGTGATATTATCCCTATAGGATACCCGAAATCATGAACCGCTGTTTCCACTATCACCGTTGTCGTGCCACTGTCAAACGTGCCGTAATTTGACGAAAGTGCCAGAAACCGTCAACGGAGGTACGGACGCGTATTGTAACCTTAACACTTATGCTGCTCATATACATATATGCGATAGACATGCTTATATACCGAAGCTCTGTCTAGGGTTGTCGGTTTTACATACAGCTTGATACAGGTTATAGTCTTGATAACGCCGTTGGGTTTTTCTAGCGCTGAGGACACAATGGGCTGTCGTGGCACTGGTTATGTGCAGACATGTTGTGGGACTTTACATACTGCTTTGTGCTTATGTTCTGTCATTGTTGTGATCATACATCTGCTGTGTGCTTATGTAGTGATTTACTGCTGTTACGTGTGGTTAAATAGCTGTTATTCATATACTGTTTTATTTGAGCATAAGGTTAACCATTACCTGAGATCCAAATGGTAATTGGATCTCAGCTGTAGCTTCAGGTTCGGGCGAGCCAAGGGTTGATGATAGGGGCAGACAGCTGGAGTAGAATGACAGAAGGAGTTTTATGGCTTTAGTTTTATAAGCCTATCTGGTTTTAAAGGCCTCCATATTTGAAACGTAGACTTTTAGGACTAGACATTTAAAAAATAGCCACTCCTAAAAGTCTAGCAATTATATCTTACAAATTTATAAATAGCTCATTTGCAACATCCTATCCTAAAGGTATAAGCACAAATAAATAGCTTTATCGACTATGCAATAAATTCAGCAACAAAAAATGGAAACATCAATTTGTTGGAAATGAATAAAAAAATTTATTATTGGTCATTAAAAATATTGTATAATTGTTCATTTACAAAAGATGATTGTTGTTACAGCATATATTTACAAATGAATTAAGGACTTTACGAGTTCTTCATACAAATATTCACAAATTACTTGCTGTATGCGCTCGATATCACCATTAGGAAAGGGCTCAATACAAGCAAATGTCTGTTATTGTATTTTTGTTTTTTGGTTTGACGGGGTTGGAGAACTTCCCCAACCACAGGATGACACGAATGATTGTCCTATATTTGATTGGTTGGATCAAGTGTCATTTGGTGGTGGGAATCAATCATATGAGCAAAATGGTCACTAAAATATATGCTGAGTCCATTTTGAACGTTTGACTTACACCTGGCATGCCTTTTGGCTGATAGTCCCTATTTCATGTATTTGAATTCATTTGACCAAAATCTTTAATTGTTTTTTTCTTTTTATCATGCTTGGGCTGTGCGCTCCTGTTTTGAGTTTTGACTTTTGACGCTCAATCTTAAAGAAAACACATATGTGCTCTTATTGTTCTCTTGTGATGCATTTGTATGCCTTCTGTTTATGGTTTTTGCCTTCTGTTTCTGTTTCTCTTTCTGGTATATATCGTTGTTTTTGTTTCATGATGAATTGTTCTGTTTCTGTTCCAGTTGCTTGTTCTATTTCTGTCCTTAATTTTCAATACCTTGTTTAGTTCTGATAGCTGCTTTTAAACCAAGTTAATGCAAAGCTTTTATCTTTGTAGATGATATGGTGATTCCTAATTTTAGAGTTTGATAATGAGGTTGATAGAAGAGAAAGAGAAGTTGCCATGCATCATGATGTAGTTGAACATCATTTGGAGCATAATGACTTTGATTATAATGACTTGAATGGTTTGTTAGCTTAAAGTGTGACAATTATTTTGAATTGTATTGATGTTGTTTGCTTTTATTTGAATGATATTTGGTGACAATGTTGGATATTTTGATTGATATTGCATATATCAGTATATGTATGGAACTATGGATGATGGCAGGTGCCTTTATTTGAATGATATTTGATGACAATGTTTGATATTTTGACTGATATTGCATTGATCAGTATGTGTATGGATAATGACAAGTGCCTTACTTTGCTTAAATTTTTTTTTTTTATTTATACATACAGGTAAAAACTACGTTTTATATTACGATTTTACATTTTATGAATTTTCATTCTCCTTCCATTTTTACGTTAAAACTCTTTTTTAACAACCTTGGTTGAGTTTAATGAAGGGTTACTCTATATATAAGAGTGGTTTGCCGCCTTTTAGGAAACTTCTTATTAATATAACTTGTTTATCAATTACTTTCCTTATTATCTTTTTTCTTTTGTCAAAATGCTATTTATTTAGTTTCCTTTTATTTGTAGGATTGTAATTTATCAATTACTTTCCCTTTTTTTTTTACTCACATGCTAATTAGGTTCCGTTTATTTGTAGGATATTGGAAGTTTATTAATTACTTTTTTTTTTTTGGTCATGCCAACAACTTGTTTTTGTGACGTATATGATGGTTTTTGACTAATATAAGTAGGGGTGTTCATGATGCCCATGGCCCTGAGTGCCCGTCCGAGCCCGCAGAAAAATCGCCCTGCCCAGTCCAAAAAATAGTCGCCCAAGAAAAATTTGGCATAATTGGGTTGGACATTTTTGCGAGCAGGGCTGGGCATTAGACATGGTATATCGCTCTGCCCATTTGGCCCTGCCCAGTAGTATATATAGTATTATATATTTTTTTATTTTTTTTATACAATAGTATTATATATTTTTATTTTCACTTATGAGTATTTGACTATTTGTTAAAACATATGGTTATCTTTTTAATTTCAAGACTCAAGTTGTAGACTTATTTTAAAATATTTCAAAGTATATAATTATAGATTTCATTTGAAATTTACAATATTGTTTATTAAGTTTGATTGAAGTTTTTTTTCACATAGAAATGTAGTAGGGTATTGCTACTTGGGCAAGGAAGGCCCGCCCTGCCCAACCCATTATCGCCCTGCCCAAAATTGTTAGGGTTTCTATCGGACAGGGTTGGGCATTGGGCTCCAATTTCCTGCCCAATGATTTTTCGGGCAAGGGTCTTGCCCTGCCCATGAACACCCCTAAATATAAGGATTAAAGTAACGAAATTTTAAAAGAGGAAATAAAGTAATTTATTTTTTTAGGCCATCAGTGACACAATTAAATAAATTAAAAAATGATTAAGTACTGTTTGATGTGCCACTGGAGGAATGATTAACCAATGATAAACCTTAACCTTTTTTTTCTCTAATAATTTTTTGATATAGTCAGAGATAGCTCTTTTAGGAATATTTTTTTAATTTCAAGCTTTAATATTTAAATGTAGTGATAAATTGTTTCCCTTTAAATTGTGACAAAAATAATTTTCTTCTTAAATTTATTTTTATGGTCAAATTTTTTTATAATTTGATATAGTAATTTTTTGATAGAAACATAATTTTACTTTTAATTTGACAATAATGAAAATTAAGTAATGTTAAACTTTAATAATAAGTTATATCCGATTTACTAAAGGATGTAAAAAATCTCCCCAGTCAAATCAATTATGGAATTGGTGGTTGGTTCACTATTCAAAAATTTTACTATGGTCTAACCTACCATAATTAGACGGTCAATTTTTTTGAAAAATCACTCACTGTAAAATTTATTATCCAAAAAATTTAAGAACTCAAATTTTTGAGCAAGTACAACTCATCGTCACTTGTGTGCGCGATATTTATTTAATTATGTGTGAATAACTTTTATTTTGCATGTAGTTAAAGATAAGAAACGTACAAATGAAGAAGAGTTGCACCTGCTAAAAAAAGTTGTAGATGAGTTTTTTAGACAAAATGTGAAATTTCAGGTACCTTTTGATAATTAATTTTGAGATAGTGATTTTTTAAGCCATTTTTCATAATTTCATTTATTTGTTTTTAAGTATATAATATCTATTGTAAATAAATAATAACAATAAGTATCACTTGTTTGTTGCTTGATTTTTACATTAATTATTCCATTCATTCTATTCTCTCATTTGTCATGTAAGGAAGAAATGGATATTATTTTGTACTTTTGTTATTGCTCCCTCGGTTTCATATTACACAACAATTTTTAAAGTGTTTAGATTTTTCAAAATATAAGTTACTTTGAGAAAAAATAGTTTTTGTTAATAAACCTATTCTAAAATTGCCGACAAAGAAGGTGTAAGAATTAAATAAGTTTAGAATAGGATTATATTAATTGAAGGACATTTTTGAACATCTACATGAATTTTTAATTACAATTTTAAATTTTATTTAATGGACTTGGTTGATATGTGTAATTTTTGAACGTCTACTTTTAATATAAGATCTAGATTTTATTATAATTTTGCACTACAATTTATATCTTATATTTAGTATCAGAGGCAATATTATGAACTTTATATAAAGTAGAGATACAAATAGAGCACTATTTAGCCATTAAAATTTTTTATTTTATTTTTCATTCTTAGGGTTCAAGGTTCCACCCCTATACTTAAGTACAAAGTCGCAATTAAGTATCATAATATCTTTTTTTTTTTAAAAAAAACACCATAATATTATCTCTAATCTTTAATATAAGACACACTTTAATAAAAGAAATTAAACAATAAAGTAGGACTTAATAGTTTAGTCGAGAGAAAAAGTCTTCACAGAGAAGAGAGTATCATGTAATGGCAACTTGCGTCAACAGTTTGCAAATAATCAAACAATCAAGACTTCGTACAAGTTTAACTTTTCTCCTTCAATCTCTACCACATTCTATTAGAAAAAGGAATTTAAATTTTATTTTCCTCCACCAATCAGATAAGCCAAGATATCATTTTTAAACTATTATGTTAACTTAATAATCAAATTGGATATACCACAACTGTTATGAAACAAACCGTCGTTTATTCAATATCAATGATTGTTTAAAGACCTATAACCAAAATATAAATTTAAAATGTTTATTATTATAATGCTCACTTTTTTTATTTGCACAGGATAAGATGAGCATTCTACTTCATAATTATTATTTAGGGATAATTAGATAAGGGGACCTAGAGCATAAGATATTTATTGGGAAAATCTGTAAAAGATGTAATTATATATTGAGAAGGACCAATAACCAAAATAAAAATTTAAAAATACTATCCTTGAAAATTAATTTAATTACATCACCTAACGTCTCTCCTTCAATCTCTGCTACATTATATTTGAAAAAGGAATTTAAATTTTATTTTCCTCCACCAATCAAATAATCCAGGGTATCATTTTTATACTATAATTAAATTGGATATACCACGACTGTTATGTAACAAAAATTCGTTTATTAAAATTAATCTCTATTTACATCTTTACGAATACTTTTTATTAAAAAATTGTATTGGGCCTAGAATTTGAACTGCAAATTAACATATTGGGCCTTGAATTCTAAAACAATTGTATTGGGGGTTAAAATTTGGAGTTTGTTCTTACCAAAAAAAAAAAATTTGGAGTTTGACCATGCTTCTTAAAATTTTGAATTCTTAAGTAGTTGTTTTGGGCCTTGGAATATGCTCTGAGCATTAACATATTGGGCCAATTCTAAAACAGCCGTATTAGGGCTTTTGAATTTGGAGTTTGACAGTGGTTTTAATAATTTTGAAAAAAAAAAAAAAGCAATTTGGAAACTATTTTTTATTTGTAAATGGGTCAATATCTATGTTAATATTTGATAGATATATTGCTGATACTATAGGCAGATGTAATTTAAAAAGCGATGTGGAAACTCTTTTTTTCCATGAATAATGTTTTATACACTCCTTCCATTACTAAGAATCTATTAAGTGTCTATAAAGTTGTTAATGACAATAATGTTGATGTTGTGTTTAAAAAACATAGGTTTACTGTGAGAGAACAGGAAACAAAAAGCTGATAATTCTGAAAGGGGTGCTAACCAATGGCAACATGGATCTAGTTTTTGTGGATGAAAAAGAAGTTGATTATTGAGCACAATGAAAAAATTTTACTTCTAGTAGGACTTTATGCAATTGTAGTAGACTTGGAGCGACATGGCCTGGCCTAGTCTACTTGAGCCGTGGCATGTCACATTGTGGAAAGGTGCGAATACCATGGCGGTTCAAAGTATAACAATCAGTGAAACAGTGGTTGAAAGAAAAAAAATAATATTAGAGTTTATACTACTGTTTTGTTTAAATAGTCGTTGTATTGATAATGTTAAATGACCTGCCTAAGTAAACAGTCATTGATATTTTCTGAATACCACGACTATTCCTAACATAACAGTCATACACACAGTCATTGCAAGAAGAACAAAATAATATTAAAGTTTACCCTATAGTTTTGTTCAAACATCGTTATAGGGATAATGTTAAACAACCTGCCTCAGTAAATAGTTGTTGATATTTTATAAATACCATGACTGCTCCCTACATAACAGTCATACACAAAGTTGTTGAAAGAAGAAAAAAAAATATTAAGGTTTCTACTATTGAATTGTTGAAAATGGTTGTTGTAAGGATAATGTTAAATGACCATTTTCAGTAAACAGTCGTTGAATCTTGTGGAAAAATTTCAAAAATGCCACCACCTTTTTTTAAACGTCTATCTTAAAAAAAAACGAACGTTAATATGATGTCATGCATTAAATCTACTTTTTCTAATAGTATCCTATCTTGCCTTGCTCTCTATCTCAATCAGTTTTGAGTTGACTTTTGGTGTGAAAATGAAAAAGGATTTAAGCTCTATTCATATTATAGGAAAACTTCCAAGCTCATATGGTTCCTATTGGATGTGATCCTTTTGCTCTTCTTTCACCCTAACCATTAGATCAAAAATGCACTTTTTGAAATCAAATCCCCCTTTCCCTTGGCTGCCGACCACCCCTCTATTCCTTAGTCTTTGGATGTACTTTTTATATGGCAAAGATCATATGGTTCAAGTTTCTAATTGGTCCAATTAATTACCTAAGGATTAAGGCTTTATTTAATGATTAATTTGGCACCATTGGATTATAAAGCATGTGTCAAAATCTCATGGTTGGTTGATCCCATATGCTATTTTCCATATTTTACTTTTCAAAGCTAATTAATAAATTTTAATTAACATATTAATCAAGTGGTTATATGCCTTTTAATCACATTTGTCATTGGTTAATTTAATTACATGAAGAACTAGGCTTAATACTTTAGATAATATCCTAAAAACACTTGGCCCTCATTGCTCTAACATGGCAAGGCAAAAATCTCGAATTTTTGGATAGATTAAATAAGCTTTAATTAGCTCCCTAATCATGTTGAAAACATGTGAAATTAATCTTTAATTAATGTAAGCTTAAGTGCAATTAATATTTGCTAATTTTCCTTAATTTACTTAAGTGTCTTCATAACATTTTCTTGCCTCATTTGGTTATAAAATAACCATTATTTTATGTTATTTGTAACATCTCAACACCTCGCTCTTGATATTATCTGCTTTAAAGCCTACCACCCTTCACAGCTTTAAAATCCGTCAAAAGCGGGAGATATCCAAACCCTTATAAGGCGTCTTTCATTCCCTTCCCCAGTTGATATGAGACATAACACTCAACCAACATTTGGGCCTAGAGTCATTACTAGCACGTTGACCTGCATGACTCAAACTTGGCTCCGATACCCATTGTAACATCCCAGTACCTTGCTCTTGATATTGTCCGCTTTGAAGCCCATCGCCCCTCATGGTTTTAAAACTCGTCAAGAGGAGGAGGTATCTTGACCCTTATAGGGCATCTTTCGTTCCCTTCCCCAACTGATGTGGGATATAATACCCAACCTACCTTTGGGCCTAACATCCTCACTGACATATTAACCCACATCGACCTGAGCTTGGCTTTGAAACCAATTTAAAATCTCGGCAACTCACTCTCGATATTGTCTACTTTAAGGTTCTCGTCACTTCTCACAGTTTTAAAACGTGTCTTCATTCCCCTCCCTAGCTAATGTGGGATATAACACTCAACCCACCTCTAGGCCCACTGTCCTTGCAGGCTCACAACCCACATCAACCCAAGCCTGACTTTGATACCAATTATAACATCTCAACCCCTCACTCTTAATATTATCCACCTTGGGGCCAATCACCCCTCACGGCTTTAAAACACACCCAGAGGGGGAGGTATCCAGACCCTTATAAGGAATCTTCCGTTCCCCTCCCCAGCTAACGTGGGACATAATAGTGGTGAAGGGCCGAGATGTTACAATTGGTATCAAAGCTAGGTTCGGGTTAATGTGGGTTAGCGTGCTAGCAAGGACATTGGACCCAAAGGCTGGTTGAGTGTTATTATGTCCCACACCGGCTGGGGAGGGGAACAAAAGATGTCTTATAAAGGTCTAGATACCTCCCCCTATTGACACGTTTTAAAGTCATGAGGGGCGATGGCCCTAAAGCAAACAATAACAAGAGCAAGGCGCTGAGATATTACAATATTTATATCACATTTTATGGTTCCTAAATGTAGTCTCAAAACCAACCATTTGTGCTTTAATTTCATAGTGAAATTTGCCTAAAATTATAATCAATAGATTATAATCGTTTAAAATACATATTCATCTTTGTATCTTGCTAAATATTTACCCAAACAAAATGTTTATAAGAATTATGAAGTTTAGGGTATTATAGAGAATGTCTATTCCTCATCACCTGTAGTAGCACATATACTATTTGGTTGTTATACCTTCATGAGTATTGAGATTAGTTTAGACTTGAAGCATACTCATCCTTACAAATAGAACACTCAAACATTTCTCTTATATGCAATATTAGCGTATCCTCTACACACATGTTCTTTCCTTTGCAACGTATCTGGTTCTATCGTAGATTCATTACTAGAAAATGTCACGTGAACCATACCAGAGCTCTATCTAGATTTCTTAACTATATGGTTTTCCAAGATCTTCTGCTCCTAAGAGAGTGTGTTTCTATTCCAGAGTTCTACTCAGATCTTTTGATAGTTTGCCTCCGCCTTAATCTTTAGACCATCTGATTCCTCCAAGACCTGAAAGGCCATCTAGTTCTGCCAAAACCTAAGGACTGTTTGGTTCTGTCCAAATCAACTCAACGTCGTTTTTGTTCCATCTAGATTGACACTTGCTCTAAGATGTTACTTTTAGTCTGCCTACCTAATGTTGTAGCTGCTTCTTCCTATTGTTGCTTCTAGTTTTTAGTTGGTAAACTCAAGATGATTTTGAGCTTGAAGGGGATGTTAAAATATTATTATGTGTTATATTAATATTTGATATATCCTCTTGTTGAGATATTATATATCATTTGTTGATATTTGATATAACTTAGAAATATTATTATTAGAGTTTATATTTGATTAAGATTTATTTAGATTAGAATATTAGATTATATTATAGGATTAGTTTAGGTTATGCTTTGCCTATATATATATAAAGGCTATTCAAGAATTAAATATTAAGGATTCAATCATATTTTAAAGGCACTTATTTCCTCTCTATTCCAATCCTTCAAATTCTAACATTGGTTATGAATTAAATCGGCTTTGATTGTAAAACCTATGTTCTATTTTGTTATAGTATGTATAGCTGACTAGGTAAGATTTTTGCAAGTTTATACGAGTATGAATGTGTGCACTTATTGTGAAAGGGAGACTTCAGAGAAATTGTCGAATATTGAAAAATTATGCTAGCTAGTATACTTCATTTAATTGAGATTGAGTAAACTACATGACCTATTAAAATATATTACTTTAAGGTTTGACAAATAGATTAAAAAAAATCCTATATAATATCATCATAAAAGTAACTAACTAAACATGGATTGACCATTGTTATCACATTCATACAACATTATAGCCATAATCTAGAACTCCAATTACATATTTTTTATACTTATTTGGATATGAAACATATCAGGCACAGGCCATACAAACAACCTTATTTATTCTCATAATTTTTATAAACACAAACAACACAAATTACCAAAAAGCAAATTTCCCTTTATTTATCTTTGTTACTCTTCAATTGGCAATGGAGGGATGCTTTGCTCATGCCTAAAGAAATTATTTGGATCAACCTTAGACTTCACTAACACCAACCTTATAAAATTATCCTTAAAATACTTGAATCCCCAAGTGCTTGACCTCAAGATGCTTGTCTTGTTGAATTGGTTCATCCCTAAATCTAAGTCTCTATAATTCACATATGCTTCTCTTGGAAAGCTTGAAACATAAGGAGCCATGAAGTCATATAATCTCCTAACCCAATTCATATGCATTTCCATGCTCTTTTGTCCATCAACCCACCTAACTACATATTGGGACAAGAAGAGAGTTCCATTTCTATGAGGAAATGGAGTTGTGGATTCTGAGATTTTACTCATCATTCCTCCATATGGAACCCAAATCATAATGGTTGATTCATCCTGCATAAGCCTTTTCCATATGGAATTCAAAGCATTTTCAGGATCACATGCCTTACAAAATCTGACTTGGCCTTAAAGTATGCCTTGGGAATAGCAAGTTTACCTTGGAGAAGAATTTCTGGGGATGTGGTATTTGGAAAACTAGCAAAATAAAGGACAAATTTAATCCAACTTGTTTCCAAACAATCCTTTTTGGTTAGACCTAACTTTGGAAAATTTTTCTCGATCAATTGGAGAAGCCTGTTGGCTCTACCAAAGAAAAGACTGATATAAGTATTTAATATAGTCTTTTTGTAATATCCCAAAAATCCTATTTAGCATAACCACTATATGTTGATAGAAAATACCTATTAAAATAGGTAATATGTGGTCTCAAAACTAGTAGAATAATTACCTTATTTCCTAGGGTGATTTCTCATGAAATTAGGAGGAATAAAGAGCTAGAAATTTCTAAGTGAAGTTAAGGGTTATAAAACACTATGAATATTGTGAGCAATCCTAAGAGGCAACTAAATATTCCTTAAAATAGGAGAATATGTTGTCTCTAAATTTTTAACTGATTTATCATCATATTTAGGAAAATTTTCTTTGGATTCTAATAAATCCAAAATTCAATTTCCTAAATCTTATTAAGGATCATAAAATATAACCATTTAAAATCATCGGAGGATGGTAAAATCAATTAGAGGAAATTAGTAACGATTATTGGGCAATTGAAATTGCAATAATTGAGATACCTTATTAATTTTTGAAATTAGTTAATAATTAATTTATAAAGGTCATAATTAAGGATCAAATGATATTTAGAAGCTGAGATTAAATTAGAAACTTGTCAAATTTTGGTAATTAAGCTTAGTAACCCCTAGAAACACTATAACCAAGGATTTATCTAATTCTTCCTTTCACTAATAAAAGTGGCGAAAATTACCAATTTAAGGATGAAGAAATTGTATTAACCTTTAATCCTAAATCTTTGTGAAATTACTTGGACCAATAAAAGGTTTTTCTTCCTAAGGTGTGAGAGCAAATTAAATGTAAATTGATAATTAAAACTTAGGGGGAGGGGGACGAAATTACTAGGGAAACAAGAAGGGAAATTGTTGTAATAATAATACAAACACATAAGTCAATTGCTTGTGAGAAAAGATTAGTAGAAACTTGGGGAGCAAGTAAAGAAACTTGGGAAGCAAGTAATTGTTAATCAAATGCAAATCAAGGAAAATTCATAGAAATTAAATCATATCTTGAAATATTGGAACTAAGTATTACATATAAATACATATTTGGAATCAGTGAATTAAGAGCTTCAACTTGGCTATTCCCAAAGTTATTTTCGGTTACTTTTAAGATTCATACCTAAGTGTTTGGGAAATTAAAAATCACCATAAATCTAGTCATAAAATTAGGATTACAAAAGTGAAATTGGATTTTGAATTTAAATACCAACTTACACCTAACTAAATTAGCATTTGGGAGTAATTAGGGATTAAATAGGTTTTCTTGGGGACAAAGCAACAACTTAAGAGCTAAGGGGGGAGGGTGGACGTTTTTGGTGAGTTGTAGGGGCAAGATTTTCCCCTCTTCTCCAAGTAAATACCAAGGGCCAAGATCAATTCAAGTTGCTTGGAGGCTACTCATTTTTTTGGCTATAAATAGAGGCTTGAGGCAACACAAACTCCTCACCAAGTCCTCCAAGCACAACCGAAATTTTAGAGTGTGTGGGAGAGAGTGAAAGAGCTTCAAGAAGTAGGAAGCAAGGTTCTTCAAGAGGTAAGAGAGTTTTTAGTTCATAAGTTCAAGTTCTTAGTTATGAAGTAGAAATGCATGCTAGAAATGTTGTTTTGATCTTCAATCTTCCAAATATAGTTTTATTTTCATGTTTTTATGGGTTCCACTGTCTTTATTTCGAAAATTTGATGAAGAAAAAGTTATAGAAAAATCTTTGGAAGATTAGGATCAAAATAGCGAAGCTCTGGCGAAATTTCATCGATTAGCGATTCCTGGAGTCAGAGGTGAAAATGCCAGTATTTTATGAAGAAGATGATGTTCTAAAATTCTGAGAAAATTCATGGTGAAAGTAGACATCTAGGGCTTTCTAAATCTATAAAGAGTGTGTGATTTGAAGCTCTGTGCAAAAAGATAAAAATCTCAGAAGTTAGGTTATGTTTTCTGTGCGAAATTCTGGGCAGCAGTTTGAAATGATTAAACTGGGAATTTTCCATGAGTTATGGGTAAGTTCCAGTATTTGTCCTTGAAATTAGACATCTCAAGGATTCCGGGAAATTTTACGGATCCTCTTTTCGATTTTTCTGGAATTAGTTATGATTTTTCGAAGTTAGGCGAAATTCTGCCCAGAAATGCTGGATCAGCGTTTTTTCCGAAAATTAGGGAATAAATTGGAAAATAAATCCACCAGGGGTAAAATGGTCTTATATAGCCAAGACATCTCTTGGAATAATGTTTATGAATTAATAGAAACAATATTATCCTTATAAGATATCCCTGAATACGTTCTGACCAACTGTCGCACCATATTCCGCCAGAAATACCGTATAGCGTCAAACGAAGGTACGTCCGCGTACTGGTAACTTTAACTCTGATGTTTACTGTATGCTTATATGTGCTATGTGTTTGGTATGTGTATATGAGATAGCTGATAGCTCGGTGATATGTTCATGTACTGTTGTTATGATTATTCTTGCTGGGTATTGGGATACGCTTGCTGGGTGTGAAATGCTTGGTGTGAAACAAGTGCTAGGTGTGAAATGTATACTAAGTGTGACATATCTGCCAAGGGGCTTATATGTCAGGGATACATTTGTCTAAATGCTTATGAACTGTTTATGTTTGTGAATATCTGTGATCCATATATGGTATATATAAACATGAGGTTAACCGTTACCTGAGGTTCAATAGGCATTGAACCTCAGCTCTTAACATAGCGTCAGGGTCAGGTGAACCAAGGGCGGAGGACAAGGGGAAGCGCTAGCAGGACGCATAGAAGACCCGACTGAAGGTTTCCTTTGACATTCTGGCGGAAGACTTCCTTTTGTTGTTGTACATCCCTTTTGAACCACGCGGTTATTACACCGCTATTGTATTCAGCCGGACTTACGGCATTTTGAAATACAAGTATCAGTTACTCTTCCGCTCAAATGATCTGCTCTGATGATTTTAAATGATTTTTGTTGGAAAAAAATAATGTTTCACAAAAATATTCCATTTAGGTTAAATAATACTAAAAATTATGCTTATACTGTTACAGTAATCTTCTCATAGTTGTCACTCTTTATTTTAATGATGCTTTGATAGTTGACACTCTTCCCACATCTGTTTTCCACAAGATCATAAGAGAAGTAAATATATTCAGAAAAATCTAAATAAATTAAAAAATTAAATTCTACAAATAGTTAAAACAAAGTAATAGAAATTAGCTTTCCTATAGTGCTACAACCTTATCTTAAATAGGGAATTTAGAAACACATAATGGGGAAAAAAATCAAAGATAATATTGTTTTGTAATCCCAAACGTTATAAACTAAATTACAAGAAATTATAGAAAATTGAGAAGCGGAATTGACTTGGTCTCTATACTTCTTTCTCTCGACTTCCATGTCCAAGTGTCTCAGATAAAATTGACGTAGTGGAGGAGTTATCAAGACATTATAGACAAAGAATATAAACTCGTTGATTTAGTCTTGAAAGCTGGAATTACTCAGCCGAGGAAATTTTTCCCATGCTTTTTGTGCATGGTCTTTCAAATTCCATCTTTAGCCTTTTTAAATTCTCTTTTCAATGGTAAGGAACAGTCATACCAAAAAAGCATTTTTATGTTCAGGGATGGTTAAAATTGCCCCAAAAAAAAAAAAAATTGCCCACAAAAGTGCAAATCAGCTTACTTGTAATACCCCAATTTTCATAATGCATGTAAATCTTAAATTTTAATAAATAACACCTATTACAATAGGTGAATATGTGGTCTCAGAACAAGTGAAATAATTATCTTATTTTCTGAAGGTAATTTCTTATGAAATTAGAGTAAATGAAGAGCTAAAATCCCTAAGTGAATTTATGGGTCATAAAATACCCTAAGAATGTTATGATAAATCCTAAGAGGCCACTAAATATTTATTAAAATAGAGAGTATGTTGTCTCTAAAGTTTTAATTGATTTATTATTATTTATAGGAATTACACCATTTTAACAACTTGAAATCATCAAAGGATGATAGAGTTAATTAGAGGAAAGTAGTAGCAATTATTGAGCAATTGAAATTGCAATAATTGAGGTACTTTATTAATTTTTGAAATTAGTTAATGATTAAGTTTTTAAGGTCATAAATTAAGGGCCAAATGATATTTAAAAGATAAGATTAGCACACAAGAAGTTATTAATCATCAAAATTAAATTAGAAACCTTGTCAATTTTGGTAGTTAAGCCTAGTAACCCCTAAAACATGATATTAGAGATTAAAATTGGGATGTTACTAATTATTCCTAAATTATCATGAAATGGCGAAAATTGTTAATTAAAGAAGAAAGAGATTATATTAATCCTTAATCCTAAAATCTAAGTGAACCAATGAGAGAGTTTCCTTCTTAAAGTATGAGGAAACATTAAGGTATAATTGATAATGAAATTAAGGGGAAGGGGGACGAAATTTTAGGAGGAAAAGGAGAAGGAAAAGATTAATTAATAAGTCAAAGGTGTATAGAAGAAGCTTCAAGACTTGGTGATCAAGTTGTTTGTCTTTGGGAGCAAGAAATGGTTTATTAATCAAATAAAATTAGATGAGAACCTATAGAAATTAAATCATAACTTGAAATCTTGAAACTAGATCTTCAAGATAAACACATATTTGGAATCAGGGAATTATGAGCTTCAATTTGACTATTCCCGAAGTCATTTTCGGTTACTTTTAAAATTCATACCTAAGTGTTTTGGGGATTAAAAATCATCATAAATCTACTCATAAAATTAGGATTCCAAAAGTGAAATTGGATTTTGAATTAACACACCCAATTACACCTAACTAAATTAGGATTTGGGGATTTATAGGATAACTTGGGAAGGAAGAAGAGTGTCTTGGGGCCAAAGCAAAGCTCCTTCTTGAGGAAGGAGGAGGGGAGGACGAAAATGGGAAGGTGTAGGGCTAGGATTTATGCCTCTTCACCAAGCAAAACTCAAGGGGCAAGATCAAATTGAATTTCTTGGTGGCTACTCCTTGATTTGGCTATAAATAGAGACCCTCTCTTCACAATTTTCTCACCACTTCCTCAAGCTAGGAACCAAAATATAGAGAGTAAGGGAGAGTGTGGAAGAGCTTCAAGAAACAAGAAGCAAGGTTCTTCAAGAGGTAAGAGAGTTTTTAGTTTTAGTTTAAGTTCATAGTTTATGAGATAGAAATGCTAGAAATGTTGTTTTGATCATCAATCTTCCAAATTCAGTTTTATTTTTATGTTTTTATGGTTTCCATTGCATTTATTTCGAAAAATTGATGAAGAAGAAGTTATAGCAAAATTTTTGGAAGATTAGGATCAAAATAGCGAAGCTCTGGCGAAATCTCCTCAAACAGTGATTTCTGGAGTCAGGGGTAAAAACGTTAGTATTTTATGATGAAGATGATGTTCTAAAATTCTGAGAAAATTCATGGTGAAAGTAGACGTCTAGGGCTTTTCAAATCTATAAAGAGTGTATCATTTGAAGCTCTGTGCAAAAAGATAAAAATCTCAGAAGTTAGGCTATGATTTCTGTGCGAAAATCTGGACAGCGTTTTGAAAACTGGAAACTGGGAAAATTCCGTGAAATCTGGGTAAATCCAAGTATTTTTTCCTCAAAATTAGACTTCTCAAGGATTCCGGAACATTTTACGGATCCTCATTTTGATTTTTCTAGAATTAGTTATGATTTTTCAAAGTTACCGAAAAATCTGCCCAGGAAATGCTGCACTACGTTTTTAAGAAACGTAAGGGCAAAATTGTAATTATGAAGCTACCAAGGGTAGAAGGGTAAATAGAGGTGAAAATATCTCTTAGGATATTATTCTAAGAAATATGGTGATATGTTAGGATATCCGGGAAGTCCAGGATCGGATTCAAAGGTCGGTCATTTGACGACTATGCGGTAAAAAGTACGGACGCGTATTGTAACCTTAACTCTTATGCTTATGGTTTGGTTATATATGATTGTTGTTTTCACATGATAATACTCTGTTTTGAAATTTACTCATGAGAGTTGAATTGTATACGGGTTATAGTCTTGATAACACCGTTGAGTTTTCCTAGCGCTGAGGACACGATGGGCCGTCGTGGCACTGGTTATGTGCAGACTGGGGTAACATACATATTGCAGTGGCTGTGTTATGTTATTGCCTTACATGTGGATATATGTTTTGAAACTATGATTATGTTGTATATCTGTGATAACTGTCATATACTGTTTACATAAGCATGAGGTTAACCGTTACCTGAGGTCCAATGGACATTGGACCTCAGTCTTAATGAATAGTACAGGAAAGAAACCGGGATAGAGAAGATGCTGGTGGGTAGAGCCGTGAAGAGGCAGCAGTCAAAGGCAAAGGTCGGTAGAAGTTATTAGGACTTAGTTTCTGACTCGAATTTAACAAAGTTACTTTGAACAATTTGGTGTCTAAGGCTGGGTTAATCTATGTGGGAAGCCAATCAGTCGCCGTATAAGTCGGTGAGGCCCCCATGATAGACCCCTACCTGGCTAATCTGTTTAATTAACTGATGTTAGGTTACAGGTCATGGGTTTAGTTTAAAACTTCCTTTATCAAAGGATTGTATTTAACCTCTGTAAATTGTATCACATGAATATTCCTTCGGGATATTTAACATATCAGCTTATGTCGGGCATCATCATATGTCTGGGCATTTTTATATCAGATACTCGTTGTCCGGATCTTAGCGCACGCTATCAATTTCCGCAGTACTCTAAGCTGTAGCATCTCAAACTCTGTTGTTTTTCTTAAAACTAAGTGTCGACCGACACGATTTTCGAACCTGGAATTTGGGATGTTACATTACTTTTCTTGTTGATAAAGTCCATTGACTGATGATATTATGTATAATTAATTTTTAGTCATTTGATTATAATTACGTTATTTTTCTGTTTGGTTTTACCAGAATCTTTCTTTTAAAGAATGGGAGGTGTGGTATACAGTCATTGACCAAAACTATTGTATGACATAAAGCTATTCAAACAATTGTGTGTGAATATCTGTTGGAAATTATGCTCTAAGGGTTAATCATTATATAACTAAAACTAATTGAGATATTGTATCTCATATTTGATTTATAAAGATAAATCAATTATATATTTAATTAAATAGAGATATTGTATCTCTAATTTAATTTTCAAATTAAATATATCATATATCTGATTTAATTTAAATTGAGATATAGTATCTCATTTTTAATTAAATAGATATATATCTTTTCTCAAATTTAATTTATAAAGATAAATTAAACCTATAGGCTTTTAATTTTAGATTAAATAAATAGTTTAGATTAGATCTATTAGATAGATTTAATTAATGCTATTTAAATCTATAATTCGAATTCAAGATTAATTGAGATTAATCTTGAATATTTTAATACGGCCCAATTAGGATTTTAGAAACTCTATAAAAAGACATTGATCTAATCATATTAAAATAAGAGAATAGCTGCAAAATAAAAACCCTAGAGAAAAGAAAAGGCGTAAAATGTAAAAGTAAGAAGGCGCTAGCACGCTAACGTTCGTGTTGAAAAGCTGTTTGGTGTGGATACCGGTAGAGGAAGCTGATTCGAAGAGTCAACTTCTGCTGATCAAGAAGGTAGCCCACTAGTTCAAATAGAACAAGATGCACACGAGCTTTTCAAAGGTATGGTTTCTTCTATTAAACCTTGACTTAAACGCGGTTGAGCGATCCTCTCCAGGATTTGTAAAGTTTTTTTAATTCCGCTATGTGTATGGATTCCAACAGTGACATTAGAGCTAGGTCAACCGAGCGTTTAAATTGGGTTTTCTATATGCATGTATATATGATATATGTGTTTAATCTGAATCCTGTAGGCTTTAAAACATAAACTCGGATTAAGGTTTTACAAATTGCTAATCATATCTTGCGGCCGTTTTTGATATAATTCTGAAGTGTTAAGATTGATTATTCTAAAAACAGAGACGACACTCTAAATCGTTTAGATAGGACGTTCTAGAGTTCTGACAGTTACGTATAGATCTGTGACGTTCGTGCGTTCAGATCGCACATTCAGGTCGTGACGTTCTGAATTGATCAGATCAGAAACGACGGTCACACTAGGGTCAAACAGCGATCATGCTTGAAGGTCGGTCATGCTCGGACATCGATGATGATCAGACGTCGAAGATGCTCGGACGATGTCACCATGTTCGTTCGCGCATCGTCATGCGTCGATCTTATGGATCGGACTTCGTTCACGTTTTTGAAAATTTTATGAAATATTCTTTCTAAAATGATGTTCTATTTTCAAAAAAAAATTCTGGATGAGGCACTGCCCCTTGACCCCGATTGCCGTGACTAGCTCTTCGTAGCACAATTTAATCATAACTTTTTTTATCTTCATATTAGATGAATTAATATTTGTTATGATTTAACCTTCAAATGTTGTTTCGGTATGGGGAACAACATGGCTCTAGAATTTACAAGAGGTTGTTAATTTTTTAAATATGGCCTGTGAACCATGTCTTTCTCTAAATATTTTTTATGTACATTCTTTTCTTATCTCACTCCACTCGTATGTGAAACAAGGTTTCTCCTTATGTACATACTTTTATTATTTAGAGAAGTCCTCTCATTGGCTTGAGAGGGTTTTAGGATAGGTGAGCCATGTTGTGTCACGAATTTTAATTATGTTTTGATTTGATCACTGCATGATTAATTTAGATATTATATGAGATACAATAATGATTGCATTCATATAAGTAGAATTAATAGGATTAATTAGATCATATAAAATAATATCCTCTAAATAAAATCTTAAGTCACAATGTCGTCAATTAATGAATACTTGTCAAAATCTAGATCACTCATTTATATGTTCCACCAAAATGGATGCATCTGAGTTATCTTGGTGAGACAAGAGTGAGTAATGGTGATACTCAATATTCACTATTGTCTTGACTTAATTGAGATTATCAAAACGGTTTTGGATCTCAAAGCATTAGATGGGATTAAACGTGCCGGTCATATGATGATTGAATCCCATAAAGATCTAAGAGTTACATGTGATGTAATTGGCAAAGTAATTGCCTACCTAAATAACTTGATTTTAAGTGTCCTGCCAAAGCGAACTTAAATTTAAGCCAAATATGGATCTTAGCCCACTAATTATAATAAGGTTTTTAATTCAATGGGAGATTATTAATTAACTTTGCATGCCTTTTATTTGTAGAATCATGTCGACTAGTAATACAACAACACTACCACTAAGATCAATCCTTGAGAAGGACAAACTTAATGGGACAAACTTTCTTGACTAGTTTAGGTACTTGAGAATTGTTCTCAAGCAGGAAAGAAAGGCTTATATCCTCGATCAACTCATTCTTGAGGAGCCTGTGACCAATGCTCCAAGAGCTCAAAAAAGATGCTTACACCAAGCATTAGAATGACTCTGTGGATTTAGGATGCTTGATGCTTGCCATCATGGTTTCAGAACTCCAAAAAGATCTGGAACATATAGAGGCCCTTGAGATGATTGTACATCTCAAGGAAATGTTTCAGTAACAAGCAAGGCAAAGAGGGGTATGAGACCACTAAGGCCTTACATTCCTGCAAGATGGCTGAAGGTGCATCAGTTAGCCCTCGTGTTTTAAAGATTAAAGGCTACATTGATCACCTTGAAAGGCTTGGATTTCCCATAAGCCAAGAGTTAGCCACAGATATGATATTGAACTCACTCCCAGAAAGTTATGACCATTTTGTCATGAACTACAACATGAACAACATGGAGAAATCCATTTCTAAACTGTATGGGATGCTCAAAACAGCTGAGCAGAGCATTAAGAAGAAGCCCAGCTCTATTTTGATGGTTCAGAAAGGAAAGGGTATGAAAAAGAAAGGCAAGGGCAAAAGAAAGGGTAAATGCTCAACTAGTAAGACCAATGAGTCAAACAGGCTTGAATGTAAGCCTGTAGCCAAGAAGGCAAAGCCTTCGAAGGATGGGGTCTGCTTTCTTCTGCAATGAACCTGGTCATTGGAAGAGGAACTGTAAACTCTACCTTGAAGATTTGGAAAAGAACAAGAAGGATGGCGGAGCTATCGCTTCAGGTATTTATGTCATAGATATTCACTTTTCCACTTCCTCTACAGGGTATTAGATACTACATGTAGATCTCACATTTGTATAAATGTGCAGGGTCTCAAGGACAGTAGAAAATTGAAGAAGGGTGAAGTTGACCTACGAGTTGGAAACCGAGCAAGAGTTGCTACTTTAGCGGTATGCACTTATGAATTAGTTTTTCCTAGTGGGCCTTTGTTAATTTTGAACAATTGCTTTTATGTTCCTGCTTTGAGTAGTAACATTGTTTTGCTTTCTTATTTGGATAAGGAAGGTTATACTTCCATTACTAGGAACAGTAAATGTTCAATTTATCGTAATGACATTTTCTATGCTGATGGTGATTTGCATGCTGGTCATTATGTACTTAATTTAGAATATCCTAATAATGGACGAATCTATGACATAACTACTAAAAGGTTCAAGTCAAATGATTTAAATCTAACCTACATATGACATTGTCGTCTAGGTCATATAAATGAGAAACGCATTTCAAAACTCCATCAAGATGGATTTCTTAATTCATTTAATTTTGAATCATTTGATACATGTGAGTCTTGTTTATTGGGAAAGATGACAAAAACACATTTTACTAGGCATAGTGAGAGGGCCAACGATTTATTGGGCCTCATACATACTGATGTGTGTGGACCAATGAATATATCTTCCAGAGGAGGTCATTTGTACTTCATAACATTTATAGACGATTTTAGTAGATATGGGTATATCTATTTAATGAAACATAACTCTGAATCTTTTGAAGTGTTCAAAATATTCCAAAATGAAGTGCAAAATCAACTTGGCAAAACAATTAAAGTACTTCAATCTGATAGGGGTGGAGAATATTTGAGCCAAGAGTTCATTAACCATCTTAAGAGTTGTGGGATCATCTCACAACATACTCCTCCAGGAACATCTCAATGGAATGGTGTTTCCGAGTAGAGGAATCAAACTTTATTAGATATGGTTCGATCTATGATGAGTCAAACATATCTTCCACCGTCCTTTTGGGGCCATGCCTTAGAAACAACTGCGTTCACACTAAATCGAATTCCATCAACGGCAATTGAAAAGACACCATATGAGATATGGACTGGGAAGAAACCCAGTTTGTCATTTCTTAAGATTTGGGGATGTGAGGTTTATGTTAAACAACAAACCTCTGATAAATTATCATCCAGATCCTCAAAATGCCTTTTTGTGGGGTATCCTAAGGGATATTATGTTTATAATCCCATAGATCACAAAGTGTTTGTTATCCGCAATGGTATCTTTATGGAAAAGGAGTTTATCTCTAAAAGAACTAGTGGGAGTAAGGTGAACCTCAAAGAAGTTCGAGAGCCATAAGACAACGTAGAACCACAGATGGAAAATGGAGAAGACTCACAACAAGTTGTTGAGCCTACTTAAGTAACATAAGGCCCATGAAGGTCCGATAGAACACGTCAAAAGCCTCAAAGATATGTACTTTTGACTATTGGAAGTTGTGATATCTTGCTCATTGAGTAGAATGAGCCAACTACCTATCGAGAAGCCATAGTGGACCAAACTTCGAAAGATGGCTAGATGCCATGAAGTCTGAAATGCAATCCATGTATGACAATAAGGTCTTGACCTTAGTCGATCCACCTGAAGGTGTAAAAACTATTGGGTGCAAGTGGGTTTTCAAGGAGAAAACTGAAATGAATGGCAAAGTAAGTGTCTTCAAGGCACGACTGGTTGCCAAAGGATTCACTCAAACTCATGGTATGGACTATGATGAAACCTTTTCCCCAGTTGCAACGGCCAAATCAATCAGAATCCTTCTTTCCATAGCAGCATATTATGACTATGAAATATGGTAGATAGACGTCAAAACAGCCTTCCTTAATGGAAAGCTACTTGAGGATGGTATATGATACAACCTGAAGGCTTTGTGCGTCCAGAGGAATCTAGTAAAGTTTGCAAGCTTTATAAATCCATTTATGGATTGAAGAAAGAATCTTGGAGCTGGAATCATCGTTCTAATGAAGTAGTCAAATAGTTTGGATTCATTCAAAACATTGATGAACCTTGTGTTTACAAGAAGGTTAGTGGGAGCACAGTTGTATTTCTGGTGCTTTATGTAGATGACATCCTACTCATTGGGAATGACATCCCTACCTTGTAAAGTGTCAAGTCTTAGTTAGGAAAGTCCTTTTCAATGAAAGATTTAGGCGAAGCCACTTACATCCTAGGGATCAGGATCTATAGAGATAGATCCAAGGGGCTAATAGGCCTAAGTCAGAGACATACATAGACAAGATATTGCATAGATTTAATATGCAAGATTCAAAAAGGGGTTACAAACCCATATCTCATGGCATCCATCTCAGTAAAGATCAGTGTCCTAATACACCTGATCAAAGAGATCACATGAGTAAGATTCCATATGCTTCCATCATTGGATCTATCATGTATGCCATGTTATATACTCGACCAGATGTGTCATTTGCCTTGAGTATGACCAGCAGATATCAACAAGATCCCGTGAGGGTCACTGGACTGCTGTCAAGAATATCCTGAAGTACTTAAGAAGGACTAAGGACTTATTCTTGGTATATGGTGGCTTAGAGGATGAGCTCTGTGTGACTAGTTACACATGCGAGTTTCCAAACTAACCAAGATGATCTAAGGTCGCAGTTAGGATATATATTCCTGTTAAATGGTGGTGCAATAAGCTGGAAGAGCTTAAAGCAGAGCACTGTAGCTGATTCTGCAACAGAAGCTGAGTATATAACAACATCGGATGTAGCTAAGAAGCCGTTTGGACCAGAAAGTTCGTTACAGAACTAGGGGTGGTTCCTACCATCTCAAATCCAATAAACCTATTCTGTGACAACAATAGGGCTATTGCGCAGGCCAAGGAGCCTAGGTCACATCAAAGGACCATGCATATACTCAGGCGCTTTCATCTTATCAAAGAAATCAATGATAGAGGTGACATAAAGATATGCAAAGTACTAGGAGAAGACAATGTAGTTGATCCTCTTACTAAGCCGCTTGCACAAGCAAAACATGAGCGTCATGTTAGGACAATGAGAATTAGAGTAATTAATGATTACACTTAGTGTAAGTGCGATTCTATTAGATAGGCTAAGTCATTGTACTTTTGATGTTTATGTTATACAAAGTATTCTCTTTTAGTTATCATTTTATTTGCATGTTTATATTGATAACTGTATCCCTGGATATATCTTATAAATTATCCTAAATGTCCCTAATCGGTCATCTACATGGGAGCAAAGATAAGATAAGACCAGTATGACTTTGATGAAGTATGAAGATACAAATCAAAGTCATGGGCGCTTGTAAGAGTACAAGGCGTTGGACTGACCCACCATGAGAAAGTTGCATGGATTTAGTCATAAGCTGATCTCATGTATAACTACGTCACAACGCCCTATGACCTAAGATCATATGGATTCCTACATGACGAGTCACTTATCTTTGACCTAGTCAAAAGTCACCTTTGACCGGGTGATGATAAAGGCTTGGATCGGGATCAATGGTTTTCATGCAGAGGAATGTGAGTAGTCAAGATGGAATTTGTCCCTCGCATTTGTAGAGATATAATACTAGGCCCCTCAATGAGTGAGTCTGAGAAACGTATGGCCATACTACGGTGGAAAGGAGTTTCCATTTCTATTATTAGACTACTCAAGAATCGAGAAAGTAATGGTCAAGAAAAGGAAGTTGACATTATCCATGCCTCATCCTTGACCAAATTATCGCGTGACAAAAGGGACATGACTTGGTTATACGATAGGTTGTATTGTGTCATTGATCCCCATATGAATTGGGCAGTCGCAATGTCTTGCTAGAGGCCGCTTGCGACTTGTGGGCTGGTACAGTATTGGCCCATTACCAATCTCATGTGAGCCTGCAGGGTCACATACAAGTATAGCTCAGCATGAGCAATAGTGTCCACCTTCATTGAATCTTAGATATGTTTAAGAATCAATGAATACAAAGTTTTATCTAGGGAAGATATATGTGTGTGTATATATATGTATATGTATATGTGTGTGTCTATATATATATATATATATATATATATATATATATAATGATTGCACTTAGTGCAAGTGGGAGTCTGTTGGAAATTATGCCCTAGGGGCTAATCATTATATAACTAAAACTAATTGAGATATTGTATCTCATATTTGATTTATAAAGATAAATCAATTATATATTTAATTAAATAGAGATATTGTATCTTTGATTTAATTTTCAAATTAAATATATCATATATCTGATTTAATTTAAATTGAGATATAGTATCTCAGTTTTAATTAAATAGATATATATCTTTTCTCAGATTTAATTTATAAAGATAAATTAAATCTATAGGCTTTTAATTTTAGATTAAATAAATAGATTAGATTAGATCTATTAGATAGATTTAATTAATGCTATTTAAATCTAAAATTAGAATTCAAAATTAATTGAGATTAATCTTGAATATTTTAATACAGCCCAATTAGGGTTTTCGAAACTCTATAAAAAACATTGATCTAGTCGTATTAAAATAAGAGAATAGCTGCAAAAGAAAACCCTATAGAAAATAAAAGGCATAAGACGCAAAAGTAAGAAGGCACTAGCAGGCTAACGTTCGTGTTGAAAAGCTGTTCGATGTGGATACCAGTAGAGGAAGCTGATTCGAAGAGTCGACTTCTGCTGATCGAGAAGGTAGCCCACCAGTTCAAATAGAACGAGATGTACATGAGCTTTTGAAGGGTACGGTTTCTTATAATGAACCTTGATTTAAACGTGGTTAAGTGATTCTCTTCGGGATTCGTAAAGTTTTTTTTTTAATTCCGCTGTGAGTACGAATCCCAACAATATCATGTGTGGAAAATATTCATTTTAAGTTAAATAATAGGAGTAATTAGGCCTATATTAAAGCCATTTTCTGTGGTGTTGTACTGTTTCCAATAATCTTATCAAAGTTGTCACTTGTTTTTTATATGATAAAATTCACAGTTGTCACCCTCTTCACATGTGTGTTTTCTAAAATATCATATAATACTACATCAATCCTTATTTAACTACTAGTATTTACTTTCTATATCAGATTTAGTGTATGCTAAAATTAAGTTTCTTAAATGCTTATTAGTTTGATTGTTTCAGCTGCTTACTTAGGTTCTAGAAACAAGGCTTAGATTATTTTCTTTGTGTTTCAGGCTTGGGGATGTTATATATATATTAAAAACAAATAAGCCTACAAAATATTTTATTTGGATAAAAGACTATTTTCAGGCTAGAATTCCAGGAAAGTAAATTAAAGTATAGTATTATTATTAAAAATGTATAAAGTCCTAGAAAAAATAAGAAAAAAAATTATAGATAGTTATTTTGGGAAATAAAGGAGAGTATAGAGAAGTTTGTGTAACACTTATCCTACATACCTCTTTTATTACGTACATGGAAGAGTTCATTACTAGTTCATTTTGGAGCTAATTAAAATATGCATATTCTTAATGTGCAAATAATTTGCAATTCAAAAGCAGATATCTAGTGGAAAAAGAAAATCTTTTTCTATCTTGATCTACTTGTTCGTGATCACCTTCTCCATCTTTGAGCTCCTTGCCCGTGCTGTAAATTTGGCTATTTGAAAAGGGCTAGGATCCAAGCAAATCCAAGTAGTAATAGTTAATCACTCATGTAAAATTGATACACTAAATATTGTAGTCAACCTTATACATACAACACATTCAACACTCAGAGACAAACATGATATGCAACATCGACTACAATCATATGACCCATCGGTTCATTCCCACAATGTTTGGTATTCAACTAGGCCTATGCCCTTCTCATTTGAATGCTTAATAGATTTTGCGACCCAATGATCCATTGGTCTTCTGGGCCCTACTACCTATTTCACATTCACAACACAAATAACACAATGGTTTACACATGCATATAAAGCCAAATATAGTATGAAAGAGAAAATTTACTACCTTGAAGCCTTTCCAACTCTTGATCTTGTTCCTAGTCTCCTGGGAGTCACAGGCATATATCAAATCCTATAAATTAATATTCATAGGCGGACGAGTTAATACTTATCCAAGTTCTTCAATATCTTAAGATACTAGAGATTGGCTATCTTTAATGTTAATGTACTAAATTTGTAGCTAATGGGTGTACACTAATTTCAAGTTTTAATCTTAACCCTTAAAAATTAACTTGATTACCAATTGCCCTTACTTTCTTATTTTCACATATCAAGCTTATGTTGCTAGAATTTTCACATAAATTTAAAAATTCATATCTTTATGTAAATATTCAATTGTAGTGATTCCAAACACTGTGACCTTTATTAAGTCTATTTTAGGGAAAAATGCTTCCCATTGGCACTTGTACTCACACAAATCCAAAAATCCCTTTAAATCCTTACTACCACAAAATCATCCTAGTTTTAATTTCCTAACTTAAAAATTTCTTGTATCTTACTACTTACCTAAATGACACATATTATATATCATATTAAATCTTGGGATGTCTAATAATGTTATGGAAAGTTTCATGCCCATTGGAAAATATTCAATAATTTGAATCCTCGTCACAAGCAAACTGTCTTTGGAAAACAAAATATGGTAGTACTACTACTTTATCTTTAATCTTTGGGTTTTCAATTCAACCCTTCTAAAATCATTTTCACAACCTATTCCCATATAATTTCATGCGTATAATCCATTATAGCCACAAAAACACCAAAATCATAGTCTTTCTCCAAATTTTGGTTCAAGCCAAAGATCAGGGGTTCATTAGAACTCAACAAAATCTCAGAATATTCGGATCAAATTAGAGCTTATACATACCTCTACTTGATTCCATAACCAGTTCTTGATTTTAGTAGCACCTCCACCTTGTAGATGGCACCCAACACCTCTGATCAAGAGTCTAAAACTATAGAAATGTTGCTCTTACTAAGAGGAACAACGCTAGAGAAGACATCAGAAGCTAGAAAAGCGAAATTGGAGGTGAAATCGACTTTAGAGCTCAAGAACTCTTACTACTCATCTACCTTATCTCCTTTCTCATTTTCCATCCTCTCTCTCTCTCTCTCTCTAGTGCTAGCCCAAATAAGGCCCTTGGAGAGGTTTAAATCGTCGTTAATTCTTATGTGATTAGCTCATATGTTGACATGTGTCCAAATAATCCAATCACAAGATCCCAAGTGTCTCCATAACACCTTTTCCTTTTCTATCTCTTCTCAGGTGCCACTTTATTTTAGGGAAAGAAAGGCCTAATGAATTCCCCTGACTCCCAAGTTTAGAGTTTGGAAAAGTCAAGTGCTCGACTGAACCGAAGACCAGTGGACTCCTTGGACTCAAGTGCTAGGTGGCATGTTCTGGAGATGCCAACACAAAAGTGATTTTGTACTTTGTCATGATGAGACGACACTAGTCATATTCTTATGAAACAAACACAAAAGTTGTGTCATCATTAGGCATTATGACCTACTTTATTACAACTACTTTACCAGTGCTTACTTGGGGTCCCACTCAGGATTGTGGCACACATATTAAGGCCTACCAAAAAGATGCTAGGTTAGAGTGTATGAGGGCCCCCACATGGCACCACATATCGATGTCTCTTTTAGAAATGTAGGGCATACAAGCTACCCTGAAAATGCCATGTGCACATCTATACCTTCACATTTTGGTCGACCAATAGTCACATACCTTATGACATAGCTGGGTGGCATCTTTCTACCAACCTAATGGCACCATATGTGTGTCAATTTAATCCTATTGCTTACACATAGTAGGCCCCTATCTCGGTATAGACGAATCACATAGTCCCTAAGAGTGTTTCTATCTCTTAATATTCTTAGGTCTCTTCCTAAACTGAGCTTAATTGTTTGCCTAATACAAGCTTGTCCTCAAGTCTTATGTCCCAAAATTCAGGATATTTCAATTCTCCCCTATTCAATATATTTGTCCTCATAATTTTCTACTACTCCAATTCTTAATAATACTTCGAAAGGACCACTCCAATGAGGGTTTAATTTCTTTATTTCTTCATCCTCTTGACACCTCAAATTCTTGAGATTTTCTCGGTTAATTCTATTATTATAGACCTTACTCATCTATCATGTGTATGAGCTTCTTCAATCTAATCCCTTATACTACTTTTCTCTTTACTAGCACTGTAGCTAGCAAGTACTATTTGACTTAATTAGTTTAGACTTCTAGACAATTCTATCAGATTTTGTTCCTGTATCATCATGATCAATAATTGTATTGCTTTTCAATTCAAAGTATTAGCGATGACAATCACATCACTTCGTTTCCATTCTTTGATGTTGTCTTATATTCAACTTTTATGATTTTTCAAATATTTGAAATTTCTATAGTCATAGTACATTTTCATAATCACATTATATAAGAATAATGCTTTCACATTTTCAAAGAAAATATAATCTTTGCCAACTCAAATTCATAAGTGGGGTAATTCATCTCGTGACGTTTCAACTATTGAGAAGCACACACCACCTTTTTGTTATGCTTTACCAAGACATATCCCAATCATTTCTTTCTTTTTCATTCTATTGCAAATCATACTGATCACTACAATACAAATCACACAAGTTGTATTTTCTACCGACCATACGGGTTGCATCCATTGCAAACTAAACACGGGTTTCATTTTTGGATCGGGAATATTCAATACTGGTATGAGTTTCAACCTCTCTTACATCATTTTGAAATCCTCTTGTAGATATCTCCTTCTTAATAAATACTTTCTTTCAAATGAGCTTTTATCAATTGCAAAGTGATTCAAGAAAAATTCTAAAAACATATAGCAAGATCCAGCAAACTGAGTATTTCTACAATAGTTTTATGGCCTCTTCAGTTATGTACTGCTTCCACTATTCTGGGTTCCACAAGGACCCCTTTTATAAGACAACATAGTTTAGAAGTAACTACTACAAACTAGTTTTAAATTTTGTTGAAAAATTCTATTAAAAGTTTTAGTTCATTAAATTCACAATTACCACAGGTGGCTAGTTTAAAGTTCAACTTTTGAATATACCTAGGAACCAAACAACAGTTATAAGAGTTCATCAATTCTAAATATATTCCAGGCTCCAACCCTTACTACTCAAGCCATTCATGCATATGTGTAATATTCACGAAGCATGCAAAACAAACCTACTTGATCAAACATCCATATTGATTCATAAGACCTACCTAGTCAATTTTAACATTCATAAGACCATAACCCATTCTATTCCAGTCTTTCAGCCATTCTAAGACATTGCCTATAATTCTCAGGCTTTACGACCTCTTCGAGACACTACCCAGTATTATTGGTCTCACGACCATGGGCTTCATATGAAATGCTTTTACCAGCTTATGGACACATTAGTACTATAGAACTTAGGGCTTTTCATTAAATGCATATCAAGTGTGACGATTTAAGGACACACTGGCACAATAAGTTGTACTACCTACTGTATATTCATAACACGAATATACTCAATGGTAACATATACATACAGAACCATTGTGTAAGATATGAGTGCAAGAGTTGCTTTTCATTATATTGTTGAGCATGTTCTTTCTTAATTCCCTTCTTCTGTCTTTCCTTCAACACATAACATTGAAGCACCCCATGGCAATATATTGAGTGATATAAACCTTTTTCCTATGAAGCCATCTGATGTGTGACTCATTACAATGCACCAACCTTAAGAACCTTGGTAGCTCTACTTTACAAGTCGATCTCATAACAAATTCACACTATGAGGACTTCACAATGGCTTCACTCAATGCTTTACTTAGACCACTCTGACCGGTTAGCCCCTCTAGTCAAAACCCTCCGTAGGTAGCCCTTTCCCATTAAAACTTATATAAGTGGCCCTCTTCATTCAAAACCCTTCATAAGTAGCCCTCTTTAGTTAGCCATCTTTGAATAGAAGTACCCTTATAATGGGAAACCCAATTCTTGTAAGGCCCCTCTTCTTTAGCAATTTCATAATATGCTTTCTTTAATTCCGCCATCTTATCTAGGGTCATTCTATATAGACTTTTGATATCAATTCAGCTCCAGGTATAACCACAAATTCAACTTTCCCCATTGGGGTACTCAACCCAGGCCTTTTAGTAAATCTATTAGCCACTAGCATATGTACGGTTATCTATCTAGGTCATGAGACCATAACTCGTGGCTACCTTGGTTCTATCTACCACTAGGTTCCATCAAGGAACAAACTCTCAATTGTTCTTTATTTGGGAATATTCTAAGATTAAGATCTTTCCCTATACTAGATTAACAACTAGCAAACTCTAGAACCCTTATATACAATTTCACCGTGTTATTCAAGTCTATTCAAACATTCAACTATTTTTTGTTTCTTAGGTCACAATTGAACTCCGAGAACCTCAACATTAGTTGAACCGAGAAATCATGTTTCCTTAATAACACCAATTGTACATACTACGATCATGATTCACAATTCTTAGTCTAATCCTCGAACCATTTAGATAATATTCTCACAACATCAGTATTGTTCACGAGTTTCTAATTCTACCCCAATCCTCAATATTACAAAGGCATATTCTAAGCATTACTCGTTCACTTGAAAGTCAACCACTAATCATACCAAATAAGCATGCTAGGATCATTATGATTCAAAGCTTTTATTCTATTCTCTAAACATGAAGACAATATCCTCAAATATTCCCAAAGCATTGTTGATAGCGCAACATTAATCACAAGGTTCACAAGGTTTATACTTTCATGTATTGAAACCATACTGCAATCTTAGTCATATTTTGACCTAAACACATTTTAGATTAGATCAAATTCAAGCCTTTCCTCAACCTTTACTGTATTTATTCTAACATTCTAATAGCATCCCTAAGGATTACAATATTTCTTATCTCAAGGCACTCAGGTCTTAAATCAAGAAGTTTCAAATTTCTATGCACTTCCTAAGGGGTCACCCATCCCAAGATTTCTCTCGTCAAAGAAAGCTTAACCTCAAAGTTCCAATTGGATCTAGGGTATTAGTGTCGATGCAAAGCCATATATCATTGGATATCAATAACTCATATATGTATTGATCCTAGTACTACATATATGCCTTCCCAAAAATGTTAAATATTACCCCCTTAGGGAAACATAAACAATACTGGCTTTTTGGTACAACTCTCCTATGTATTCCCATATCATAGGGTAGGGATCTAAATCATATAATAACTCAGTATCAGGAGCCTAGAGTTAGCAACATAATCCAAATTCTGTGCTACCTTATCTATCTTTAAAGCCTCAACTCACCAGAGCCTAAACCCTTTTCTTCAGAGTATATATATCACTACTGCTCCAATTCTTTCCTCTGCATAGGCCTCTATCCTTTCCTTGTATAGGCTGGTTAACAAATAGTGGTGGTTTAACTCTTTGGTTTCCTTTAATATCTGTAACCCCTGGTTATAGTAGCAGTAATAATGGATCACTATTCTATCCACATGAGTAAAGAATATAGCCTATAGCAAGAACCATTTATATGTCTGGACTTCTAGCTCTAAGCATATAATTCTATTGCCATAATCTCTGCTCTGATACCAATGTTGTAACACTTATCAGACATATCCCTTTTATTACAAACATGGAAACGTTCATTACTAGTTCACTTAAGGGCTCATTCAAATACGCTTATTCCTACAAATATTCTAAACATACAAATAATTTACAATTCAAAAGTAGATGTCTAGCATAAGTAAAATCTTTTTTTGTCTTGTCTACTTGTCTGCAATAACCTTATTTGTCTTTGAGCTTCTTGCCCATGCTATAAATTTGTCTATTTGAAAAAGTGGGGGTTTCAAACAAATTTCAATGTAACAATTAATCATTCACATAAAATGCATATATTAAATATGGTAGTAAACCATATATATACAACAAACTCATTATTCAAAGATAAACATGATATGCGCATCGACTGCAATCATAAGACTCACTAGTCTATTTCTAATGTGTTAGGTATTCAACTGGGCCTTTGCCCTTCTCATATGAATGCTTAATAGATTGCACGGCCCAAGGACCCACTGGTTCACTAGGCCTTACTACCTATCTCGTGTTTACAACACAGATAACACAATAGTTCACACATGCATATAAAATCATACATAGTATGTAATAGAAAAGTTGCTACCTTGAAGCCTTTCCAACTTTTGATCTTGTTCTCAGCCTCTTAGGTGTTATGGGCAAACATCAATTCCTATAAGTTAATATTCAAAGACGGACGAGTTATTACTTATCAAAGTTCTTCAATATCTTAAGATGTTAGGGTTTGCTATCTTTAATGTTAATGTGCTAAGCCCAATGTGTAGCTAATAGGCTTTCACTAGCATATTGTCTGCATAAAACAACGCAACACTACTACTTTATCTTTAATCTTTTGTTTTTCAATCAAACCCTTCTAAAATCATCTTTATAACCTATTCCTACACAATTATGTGTGTAGAATCCATTTCTAACCACAAAAATAATAAAATCATATTCTTTCTCCAAGTTATGGTTCTGACTTAAAATTCGGGGTTCATTAGAACTCAACAAATCTCATAATATTTGACTTAAATCAGAGCTTAGACGTACCTCTACTTGATTCCATAACTAGTTCTTGATTTTACAGTGCCTCTACCTTGTAGATGGCACCCAACACCTCTAATCAAGAATTCAAAGCCTTAGAAATGTTGTTCACATTGAGAGGAAAAATGTTAAAGAACATCTCAGAAGCTAGAAAAGCTAAGTTGGAGGTGAAATTGACTCTGAAGTTCAAGAGCTCTTACTATTCATCTACCTTATGTCCTTTTTCATTTTCCTGCAATTTTCTCTCTATTTCTCTATCTGTCTCTCTGGTGCTGACCAAAATAAAGGCCTTGGAGAGGTTTAAATTCTTATGTGATTAGCTCATATAATGACATGTGTGCAAGTAATCCAATCACAAGATGCCAAGTGTTCATATAGCAACTTCTTTCCCTTTTCTCTAAGTTATTAGGTGCTAATTTTGTTAGAGAAAGGGAGGCCTGATGAATTCCCTTAACTCCTAGCTTCGGTGTTCGGAAAAGTCAAGTACCCAATTGAACCAAAGACCAGTTGATTCCCCAGACTCAAGCACTAGCGGTGTGTTTTGGAGATGCTAACATAAAAGTGATCTTGTACTTTATCATCATAAGAGGACACTTTTCATATTTCTATGGAACTTACACAAAAGTTGTGTCGTCATTGGCCATCATGACCTACTTTACTAACGATTGCAACATGCACACTGAGGCCCACTAAAAGACACCAAGTTTGAGTGTGTGCAGGACCCTACATGGCACCAAATATAGGTGCCTTTTTGAAAAACACATGGTACACATATATGCCCTGGAAATGCCATGTGCAAATCTACCATCACATTTTGCTCAACTAATCGTCATATATGTCATGACAGAGCTGGGTGGCATCTTTCTACCAACCTAATGGCACCATATATATGTCATGTACCCTTTTGCCTAGGCACTTTAATCTTATTTCCTACACATATTTGGCCCTTGCTTGGTAGCGCCAAATCACATAGTCCCTAAGAGTCTTTCTATCTCTCGATATTGTTATGACTCTTCCTGAACTACGCTTAGTCATTTCCCTGATACAGGCTTATCCTTAAGGTTCTATGCCTGAAAGTTAGGATATTACAGTTTGCTTACAAAATAGTGTTATAGATAATATAACAACTATTTCCTGAAATTAAGGTCCTAATTTCATTCTACCTTGCAAAGGCTATCACTGTCAAGAGCCACCAACAATATTAATAACCTAAAATAAAAAGATTTGTAGCTAAACTATCCCTTTTTATGGGTAGAACATTCTAGCCTATTTCTAGAACCTTTGTCCTGATACAAAAAATATAACACCTTATTGTGAAGACACTTATTAGAGAGGTCTTACTAACTATGAACCGATAATGACTCATTCAGTTCTGTAAAAAACTGAACTTCTAAAAAATTTCTTAAAACTCAAGGCACTTTTATTGATAAAAAAGGACTTTTCTAAACATCTTAAAATCCACGTCTAATTTTGATCAAGTCTAACTCCAGGGTTCAATCTCCTTGCTTAGACTTTAGTAAATATAACATGTGAAGTTGGCATGTAAATATCTAAGGGCATAATTCAAGTCTTGCCCAAGCTTTTAAATAAATTAGCTACTACTCAAGCACGCTTTATCATCTACTATCAAATATGTAAAAATATACCTCTATAATCACCACACATGACACTTACCTTTAGGCTACCATAGCCATATCTCTCTTCCTTATGGGGGCATTGACATACCAAAATATCTATATACATACATATATACATATCTCCAATATTAAAAGATAATAGGGTAGTCAAAATTAGAGGAATAATAATAACTTAGTACTCTTTTAGCCTCAACCTTCTTTAGAATTCACCAAGAATGCCTTTGCCCAAGTGCATGCTCTTTCTCCATGTCATGGAAGAAAGGAGTGAAATTTGGAAAAATCTCAATACTAACAAAATTCTTCACGTTCATCATGCAAGATCACAACTAAGCATTCAAAACAAGCAATAGAGAATAACACTTTACAACCTTGTTTTATCAATGATGCCCATACATAATTAAATAAGTTTTCCACATCAACATTTTTTGTTAACAACATTAACAATGTTATAAATATAGGATAACAAGTATACTTTATAAAGTTAAGGGATCAAAAGTATATATCACTACTAAAAAAGAGGGCAGTTATGATGCTTTTTTCCAAGCGCCACAACATGTATTTTTTAATTTTTTAAAAACACTTCATGTGGCGCTTGCTCAAGCGCCGTAAGAAATGTATATATATATTTTTATTAAATTTTTGCTTCCTATGAAACTTTTTAAGGAAGCAACACATGAAGTATTTTCTTAAAAATAAATGTTTTATATTTATACTTTAGTACCCTATAATTATAGTCCACAAAAACTATGATTAGAAATTTCTATATGCACAACAAAATGAGAAAAAGGCAAACCACAATCAAATAGCTCCAAAATGATATAAAGAAATAACTAATTAACAAAATCACCACTAAGTATATTTACAACAATTGTGAATGAAATACAACTAGTTCTAGTTAAATAAAGAACACAACAATAGGAAAGAAACAACCTAGCTACTTAAATAGTAGCTAGCTAGAGTATTGCCTAGGCACATATTCACACCATTCTTCAATGACTTCATTCACTTGATGGTCAACCAAACTGACACAATGTTTATCTTCATACTACATATACAATCATGCACACAATGAGTTAAGATCACAAAAAATTAATTATTAGACACTACCCAATTAAATTTAAGACACCATATGGATAGAAACTAAAATGACTTACTTTTGGAGGAATAACAGGCTAATCATAAGTAATTACATCCTTCATGAATTTCATGATGTAATACTTGTAATCTTTGTTATTTGTTTGTAAATGGCATTAAAACAATATAATGAAATAGATGAAATAGTTCACTCAATTTTTTAATAAAAATTTTTTAATAACGAAATTTGAGTAAATTCATATATAAATACTCATATCTTCTTCCACACATAGCTATTCATAGAGTCAACAGCTTTAGAATAGTTTAATGAGGCAAAGTCTTGATAGGTAGTCAATTCCCTAACAAAACAAATAGAAAATGATTACTTTTGGTTATTCAATCACACATACATATATTTACACATACACATGTATAATTATCTATTGAATAACCGCATCATATTAGCATGCTTTTTTGGAAGACTTCCAAATAGAGGTTCATATAGTGAATGCGAGAGCCTAAATGTGACACTCTGCTCTAATCCCATAGCAGAGTGACACATTACTTAAACCAAATAAACCCTTTAGCTCCAAATAGGTATGAAGCTTTACATTAAGCTTTGATACCAAATCAGTGTTAGGCCCTTCCTTTACACAAGTCAAATGTGTTATTTAATAATGATTTTTAACCACAAAGCCATGTTTGGTCATGGGGAGTAAAAACTTTCCATAGAGAGCTCAAAAAGTTTACCCAAACATATGATTTGATCTTGCGAAATGAATGGGCTTTTTTGTAAAATTTAAAAACAACATTTAAAAACCATTTCTCATTAGTTCAAACTCTTTATTCAAAATCTCATCATTCCTTAAACCAAGTTTGATAGAATCCCAGTGCTTCACTGATTAAATTTAATATAGTGCTATGCCTTATGCTTAATGCATTGTTTACCTACAAATAAGGTTCATACTAAACGGTTTTGTATGACCCCAATTATGACAGATGATGTTCACAACATGAAATGCTATATTTACAACTTAACATGCTACGTTAACAACTAATATGGTGTTCTGTGTAGACATTTGTAGACTTCTGTTTCTTCACATCCCTAACATGGAAGAATGATGTAAGGACAACTGAGATTGGCACATTCACAGTTGAAAATTTTAATTTAACATGTAAAACCTTCATAACATGGAAATCCGTATTTACAACGGTGAATGACATATTAACAACAGACAAAAGCTATATTAACAACACATACATACAATTCTGACAACAACATGATTGTACATTGACAAGGGAATATCATATGAAAATATTAAGTTGCATGAGTTAGTGGCTATTCGCACCTACTCATTTCACTTAATATAATATGAAGGCAAAATATCATATAGATGGTTCCATGTCGATGTGTATGTTGTAATTACAACAACTTGACCACCCAACAAAATACAAAAAGGTGATACAAGAAGTGACAAAAACTATGTGTATCTAGACACAAATGGTAACAATGAATAGTCAAATGGCTTGTACTTCTTCTTTTCAGATAGGATTCGGATTTTTGCATGTCTTCACACTATGTCCAGCCTCATGGCATCTCCCACAATGATAAACTCTCTTGTTTTGGAATTGAGATTAAATTCATTTTTTTTTTGCTGCCCTGGTTGCCTTGTGGTGATGGGAGGGTCCAAGAATGTCTGTGTTAGCATGTGGGTGACCACCAGAGCATTAGCACGTGGACAGTCATGTGTTGCAACTGGGCTCATGCAGTTGGCATATATTTTCTGTCGCCCAGAAACTTTGAAGCACTCATCAACAAATGTGTACATATCACCATTAAATTGCTTTATTGTTGCACATGCATGTGCACAAGGGAGACCACTCATTTCCCATGCTAAACACATGCATGTTCTTTCACGAAGATCAAAATTAACATAAATTACACCATCATCGCATGTAGTTTGTAGCAAGAACTTATGGTCTCCATAGTATTGCACACGCATATTTTCAGCAAACTGCACGCGAGGCAACAATTTTTTTTAGTATTGGGTCCAACACCATTATTCCAATTCAACAATCCCATCTTGCTTGCAAGGATTTTCCGTGCCAATTTCTCTCTATGCTCTTGTATTAAAAGAGTGATTGTGTGCTTCCTCTCTTTCAACATCCATGCAATGAAGGACTCGACAATATTAGTGGTGATGTTATCCTAACTCTTGAAGGGGAACTTGCTAAGAGCCCATCGGTTTACATCCCCATTTGTCTCCAACCATTGTGCCAATTGTACATTGAACATTTTTAATTTTCCCATCGCATTAGTGAAGTCATCATGGAGCCTTGCATAGGCAATTGCATCAAGGACTTAAGTGCAGTCTCCTTGCTATTGGCAGATGTTTGTCTGACCCCTCTACTAATTTTCAGGAACTCTACACTATAATTTTCCTTCAAATGTCGGTAGCAAAAAGCATGTCTGTTGCTGCCAAATACGTCCTTTACCACACCAATGATGGCATTATTTCGATCTGAGATGAGTGTTATCTGCATTGATCCTATTATTTCTCTAATAGTCCATAGAAACCAAGCCTATTTATCATATGTCTCACCACTAACAATGACATATGCAAAGGGAAACATTTCATTGTCGGTGTCATGTGCACAAGCTGACAACATTGTTCCCCTGTAAGGGCCACTAAGATAACATCCATCTATATACAATATGTGTTGGCAACCATCTATGAAGCCTTTAATGGAGCAACCGTAAGCAATAAATAGCCTCTCAAATCTATTGTCAGGTGAGGCTTCCCACTTTGCAACTGTGTTCAGATCACTTTCCCTGTAAGACTCTTGAACTCGGCCATGTATTTCCCTCAATGCTCTTTGTTTGGCCCTATATGATTGCATTTAGGTCGTCCGGACCCCATATTCTCTATACAAGTCTGACCCAATTTCTATCGTTGTCTTGTCGATATTTCCCCTTATACCGTCCATTACAATTGAGGATGTCAGGCTGGATCGAGGTGGATGGGAAACATTTAGGGTGTCCTGCTCTTGGTGGATGTGTGCACTTTAGAATGTTCTAATTGTTAAAAACTCTGTATCTTGATGTCCTCTTGAGGAATATGCACCCATGTACCATCGACAACCGTCAACCTTGCACTTCACAATAACCTTTTGTTTATTGTTCTTCACAAAATGGTATGAAAAGTTGTGTGCAATGTTGTATTTATATAACGTTTGACGAAGGGTCGAAGCATTGGGAAAAATCTGTCCTTCTCCAATAATCAAATCCCTCCATTTCGTATGATTCAACTCCGGTCGTCGTGTTGGAACAATTTCAGTACGTACAACATGTCAAAGATGGCAACTCTTGACTTTCACTTAACAACTGAAGGGGAGCCATAAACAATCCACTTACAAATCCAAATAATTCCTCATCCCTGCAATACACGACAAGTTAGAGTATTAGTTATGATGATGTATGATCCCTCATTCAACCCTTATACAACAACATATTAGGTTTGTTATGCCAAATAAACTTACACTTCGTCTTGATGTTTCATTTCAGCATTCATTTGTGCTTGTATGTTCTCATTATTCCCTTTCTCTTCAATGTACGCATGAGCATATTCTTCATTGAACCTTATTAAATGATTCACCCCTTCATCGTCTAAAAGATCAACAAATGTATATGTATCAAAGCTAACTTTAAATTTCACAGAAATGTCATTACTTTCGTTTCCTATTAGAGATGATATCATTCTTCGCAACTCGTTATACGTTGTGCCTTCCTTTACGAACTTTGTTCTTACCCTACCTCCAACATATTCACATTTATCACCCCTACCTTCTAACAACTTCCCCCTGCATGAAAGTAACAGAATAGAGTTTTCCCTAAAGTGCATGCCATATTTCAAGACAATCTGCAACAACACGATTGCATTAACAACTGCAAAAGCCACATTAACAACAAACAATGCATGTATTAACAACAACATTTTTAGCTTGTATCAGAGTTTTTTACAAAATAAACCATCACTACCTCAACCATTTTTATTAAAAAACAAAGCAATCCCATGTTTGTTTCCCACAAAACAAATCACAATGTTATAAACCCAACAAAAAAACGAAGACACCCCAACAATACTTGATCAAGATCATATCTTTACCAATATCTTAGAATTACTTATCTAGTTACCAGCATATAGTCTACTCATGAGCTCAAGCTAAAACCTTTCACCAACCCTTGACTCTTTTAATGCAACCAACATGCAGGAAGAAAATACCGACCCACCGTAGAGCAGACGACCCATGACAGTTTCAGAATCTCAACTTTGCCGGCCACATGAAAATGTGACTTACTTGACTTCAACTTTAACGTCGTACATTTGTCCACCACCGTGCTTACTGTTGTCTCTACGTTTTTTCCTTTCTCACGCAAGAAAACATATGCCCGCACCATTCCATTGCTTCATTCTTGCCTTTTTTGTTCAGTGTGGGCATAATAGTCATTTCACACTTTGATTTAATTACAAAAAAGTCTCTGGGATGTTTTTGGGACCTTTCTGTAATTAGAATCTGGGGCGGGACCTCTTTGTAAATATTTCTAGTCCTTGGGACCTTAGTGTAATTCTCCCAATTTTTTTTGGGTAGGACTAGATCGTGTTAGATCATATGGATCGCTGGGTTTTTAGACATTCCTTAGAATAGCAACCAATTCATTCATAGTTTTTAAATATCATTTTCTCTCCTTACAAAATAAAAAAATAGCATAAAAGAGTTATGGTTTGAATTGACACAATCAATAGGAATGCATATATAATCTAGCACTCCGTCTAATTTCAAATCGAGAAGCTAAGTTAGATAACTAATTTGTAACAAAAACAAAAAAATTTTACGCTCTATGTTTCAAATGGGATAATATACTTGATCAAATCGAAAAGATTATGAAAATGAACTAAATTAGTTATTTATAACTAATTTTGGTAAAATGATAGTTTGTAAATTTTCTTTATTCTAAATTTCATACCTATTAAATAAATTTTGTAAAGATTAAAACAGAAGTTAAATATGGACCATCTATTGATTTGGTGGTTCTGGTGAGGGGCACCCAAGCCGGTTGCTATATATCATAAACCGGAAAATAGTACTGCCTATAAAGTAAAGAAGGTGCATGCTTTGTTGTAATTTATTGGGAGAATGACATATAGGTCATAACCAAATGAAATAATACATTGATAAGTTTTATAAGTTGTTAATAACAACTGATTTACTTGTTAATCCTCTGTTCACTTATCAATGAGAACTTTTCTAATACTAATTCCCTTGATTGTGGGCTAAAAGTCATTCTCCTTTATTTATTGTCATTGTGTAATCTAGCTTTAGTAATATATATATATTCAAATGATTTTTTAATATCATAATCTACAGTTGAATCGTACTTGTTTGACCAAGCCACAGATTATAGCTAATTGCTGTACGTATTGATATTCTGATGACGAGCGTTCGAAAGTCTGCTTCGGAAAACAATCCAAATAAATCAGTAAACCCCCTCGTGAACGTGGGCTGTCGCATAATAACTAGTTTAAAACTTGATTATTTTATAAATTTTCTAGATATTTTATATTACTACTATTTATTTTCTTATCACTAATAATAATTCCTCCACCACATTTATCTATTTAGAAAATTTCATGGCCTACAAAATGTTGATAGAGTGAAGCAAAAAATGTTCGACATTGTGCGCTTTCAATTCAATCTTGATCTTTATATTTATTAATACTTTCATTAAAATTATACTTATAATTATAAGTTATTTTCAATATGTTTCAAATAGATTAAAAAAAAAACCTTAAATCTCATTGACTTTCTTATAAAATTTAATAATTTTTTAAATTTACGCCTATTTAACATTCAGTGATATTACAACTTTGTAATATTTTTATAGGGTTAACGTACAATTTTAATAATAAATTTTTCACCCTAGCATTCGGAAAAATTTATTTGAATGGTGTAACATCAGATAAAATATTTTTACAATGGTACAGTTATATCAATTACATTAAATTGGCCCATCGGGAAGAACAAGTGGGTCCTTATTAAAAAAAACAAAAGGATATGGGCATTTGGGCCAACTTAATGAAATTGTTAAAACAGTCTCGTTTTTTAAAATAATTTATTTATTTTTACACCCATCAAAACTAAATATAGAGGGATTTGTGGAAATGCCTATGGAAACACTTCATTAAGAAAATTACATCTTAATCCTATTTTAGATTTCTGTTTAGTTACTTCTTGATAATTGTAATTACCAATAGAAAAAGAATATTACTCCAATTTTTAATATAAGACATATTTATTTAATTTAAATAGATTAAATAAAATAGTTTGAGTTAGTTAATATAATATGTATTTTCTAAGAAAAATTAGAATGAAAGACCCAGGGGAAAAGATATTTATTCATAAATACATAAAAATTGTAATTATTTAGAAGGACCAAATACAAAATATAAAAATATTAATTCCTAAAATACCCCTAACAAAATCTTTTACTTCCCTCTTACAATATCCTCTCCCACATTTTATTCTTAAAACTAATACAAAAGTCTAACTTTAACTAAATTAAGAAAAAAAATTCTCAATTTTCTATTTTTACTACTTGCATAGATATATATGGATATGAAAAAAATTACACATTCTTTGGTTTTGCCAAAATTATAATTTTTTTAAAAAATCATAAATTTAAAAATAAAATGATATATTTTGAATAAAACTCAAGGTTTTTTTAATAATTTACTATATATGTTCAACCAATAAATCTTATATGATCTATTTTTATTTTAGAAGAAAATTGATGTGTTAAGAAAATTCATTTAATGTTAGAAAAATTCAAAAAAATCTAAATAATATATTGATTACATAAATATGGAACTTGGTGGAAAAAAGTTTAAAATATGAGTTTGATTGTTGTTATGTAATTAATTAATTAATTACATGAAGATGAAACTTGGTGAAAAATAAGAAGAAAAAAGATACTCTCATGTGACATGTGAAAGATGGGTGGTTTTAGTTTTGATTTTATTTATTTATTTTTTAAATTATGAATACAAGAGATCATGAAGGAAGTTTAGTTAGGGGCAATTCAGTAATTTTGAATTTATATTATGATGTTTGGTCCTTCTAAGTAATTATAATTTTTATGGCCCTTATAATAAATATGATTTTCTATAGGTCTTTCATTTTAATTTTTATTATTTTCTAAAACATTCTAGTTATCTTTTTTAAGTCTCTAATTCTCTCTCCTCCTTGGCTATTGTTAAAAAAAAAATATTAATAGAAGCAATTTGAGAAAAAAATTGACAAATATGAAAAATATATCTTATGTTTAGGACAAACATCAATTTCTCAAGTTTTCTTATGTTAAAGGCTGGATGGACCAAGTGATTCCTCTGTTTCTGCTTCTAACACACGCTCTTTAAAGTATTTGATGGGCAAGACTGCCGATTGGATGGACCAAGTTTTCTTATTGTGTCTAATAGTATTGCTTCCTTGGGTTGTCATCCCGGTCCTTTTCAGGCTCGTTTCATGGTAAAGGCTGGACGAGTGCTGAGTGCTTCCTGATATATCCTAACTTATTATGGAAAAATGATTATTTTAGCAATTCTTGCTTGCTGCATTTGAAAGCTTGTAATTCGGCATTCAACTTTAATTTTCAAACAGTTTGACTTAAAGAAATATTTTATATTAGTAGTTCTTTTGTATTAGATTACATATGATCAGAATTTGCGGAAGTTTTCGCTGTTGCTTATATCTGTGTGTGTAACGAGGTATAGAATAACCATCACATACAACGATATATAATTTCAATTCAAAAATTGAGAACTAACTAATAAATATGTTCGTAAAACCAAACGGTAAGCATTGTCCAAATTAGAAATTCCTTTATAGTTTTCGCATCGATGCCTGTTTTTTTCTTTTTTCTTTGCCCCCTTTAAACTGTGTGACATTTCCCCACACTACAGGGAGACGACACCTACATATTAAAAGTGATGTAGAAATATGGGCAATAGAGTCAATTTCTCAAATCTTTTGTTGTTGAAGGGGCTAGTAAAGAGAGTAGATAAAACAATATGAAATCTGATGAAAAAGAATAAAGAAAAATGAAGAGATCTCTCTATAAATGTATTCAATATGATCTCTTGTTAATAATATACGTGGATTTAGTTATTGATAAATCACAACAATGATGTGTGATCTGATTAGTTAATCATCACCATACTTTATTGGCATTTTTTGTAAGGCTTCACCTTTATACTAAGTTAGATGAGTTACTTTATAATTATTTCAAACCACTAAGCCAAGTTTGGTTCTGAGGAGTAGATACTTTAGTAAATAGTTGGAAAACTTAACCAAAACACGATCCTATAAAATGAACAGGCTTTCTTGCAACATTTCAAACGTTCTAAAACACTTAATTAGTTGTTCAAACTCTTCATTAAAAACCATCATTCCTTATACTAAATTTGATAGAATCAAAGTGTCTTTCTGATATCACATTTAATCTATCCCTCTGATTTATGCTTAATCATTCATCAAGTTATGGGTTCGATGCATACATGTGCCCATCACTGCATCAACAATTAAGCAAAATGATAATACCTATATCACTATTATGTGTACTGATACTACTATTAAGTATACTGATACCACTATTATACATACTAATATCACTATAAGTGTAATGATACCACTACTATGTACATCTTCATTCATATATGTATATATATACAAAACATTAGCCACATAAGGCTAATCAAAAGCCTAAGTATAAAGGGAAAGATTATACAGAAGGCTAACAAAATAAAACTCTCTGAGCTTCTCCACCTTCTCAGCACTACAACAAAAAGTAGATTTAACGATGCTGATTAATGTACATTTTATAAAAACAAAAGTAAAAAAGGAGATGGTGATATTTTTGAAATTCTATCTTAACATTCAATGACTATTCCAATGAAAACAGTTGTTAAAAAACACTTTCAACGGTTGTTTTTGTAAACAGTCATTGATATTTAATCCCAGAAATTTAAAATAATTAATGTTTTTTAGTTACAACAAATGATTCACAAATACCATTCATTGAAAGTCCCAATTCAACGATTGGTTTTATAATCTTAGTCATTGAAACTCAATAGGATACGACGATATTGTAAATAAAAATCACTTGTTGAACATTTCAACAAGATGTTGTCTTGGCGCAGTTGGTGTGAGTCTTTGCCAAGTTTTCCAAAGGTCAAGGGTTTGAGCCTCTCTCTCTCTCTCTCTCTCTCTCTCTCTCTTTCTTCCTTCCAGTTGCAACGACTGCTTTGGAAACAATAGTCGTTGAAACTTAAAAGTGTACGACTAGTTTTTCCAAACCAGTTGTTTGTAACATCCTAATTTTCAAAAGCGGAATAAATTTTTTTTTTTTATCAGAGTAGAGCATTGATCGATGGTACTTTTATCGTTAAAGTGATCAATTAAACTAGGTCCTAATTAATTATGCAGTTTAGGGTCAACCTAGGTCATTCTCCGAAGGAGCAAGCTGTGGGTTTTCTTTAGGACTAATTTTCAAATGATAAAAGATGCAGTAGAATGTAAATGGACCTAAACTAGAATGCAAAATACTACTACTTATATGCAATTAACTAACTAAATGTAATAATGCAATTGACTCTTAAACCTATATGAGAATGAGACTAATCTATATGAGTTGAATGCAATTTTTGGGAGGTTTTCTTATGAGAAAATAATTAAAATCCTACTAAAAAGATTGATTAAAAGCAAATAAAATAATAAGATTTAATTCAGTGATGATGATGAAGGGGACAACTTAGGAATTGCATGGAGTCAACTTTCTTAGCCTAAATCAATTAATTAGACCAAAAGGAGATTAATAAATTTAATTACCCAATCGAACATGGGAAACTCTCTAGCTCAATAACACCTATTCCACTAGAAAACTCATAATGGAATAAGCGGTGGCTAATTAAACTCGTTAAAAACCAAACACAAAATAATCTTGGAAATCTTGTTTACAATTATCTAATTGAACAACCAGATAATTTATCAACCCAATTAAACAATTATGATGATAAATCAAATTAACAATTAAATTAATAACGAAAACTCAGTCACTAATTTAATTGACAATCCAAAGGTTGCAAACAAGAGTCCAACAATAAGCATGAAACTTCAAATTATCAGTCTAATCCAAAAGAAATAAGTTTACAATCTGAAACTAGATTGTTCTCAATTAATACAACTCGAAATCTTTTAAAACTAAATAATCTCAAGTTTAAATTAAAAAGATAAAAAGAACAATACTCCCTTGTGATCTTCATGTGTAAGCCCGAGGCTTTAGCCTCCTCCATGCTCCTCCCAAATTACCTCCCAAATAATTTAAGCTTGCATAGAATTATTCTCCCCACCAAGCTCCAAAAGCGTCACTGCCATGTACATGATTTGTGTAATAGTAATTGATGAAAAGGCGTGGGTCCCGCGGAGACTTAATTGAGAATTGGAGGTGTGCTATGTGCGTGATAGGAACAATGACGAATTGATTAATTCAATTCATGCACTGTGTCTCTGTCTCTCTTTTCTCCATCTTCGGCTTTCTTCAATTCTCACGGCTTTGCCTCTTTCCGCGTGTCTGCTTGTGGCGTGATATTCAGCGTGATAATCTGTAGCTTGGGGCTAGGTTAATTAAAAGGGGAAGGAGGTGAGAGTCTTTTTTAGGGTATTAACTTGAGCCCAATAAAATTCAAGTAGTCCCATAAAATTTCACCATTGGATTTCCTTTTAGTTATCCTGAAAAATCCTGCACCATAGGATCTTATAAAATCACTATCTATCATATATCAAGAGATATTATTTAATCAGAATATTAATAATTTAATAATTTAAGCTCAATATCTTATAATTAATTCATATTTATATTATTTCCTAAAATAGGCTAACAATCTAAATATTATCTAATAATTCCAAATTAGCCTAAAATAATCCCCAAAATAAATGAATAAGGTGGGATAAAAATATGAAAATTGGGATTTATCAAGCATCGAAACAAGTAAAAGAGTGAGTAACTGATATATCATTAATTGTGGCATTTCTGTCTGTTTATAATGTGCATTACATTCATCAGAGTGATGTTATAACTGTATACGTCTAAAAACAGGATCTTCAGTTGGGTCCTTACGCTTTCTGCTTACTCTGCTTACTCCTATCCTCAGTCCTGGTTTTCTCGGACCTGAAGCTATGATAAGAGCTGAGGTCCAATACCCATCCAACCTCAGGTAACGATTAACCTCATGCTTATGTAAACAGTATATGACAGGTATCACATAATAAGTACACATTCACAATTTCAAATTTATAACATGTAAGGCAACAACATAACACAGTCATTGCAATATGTATGTTACCCCAGTCTGCACTATTCACCAGTGCCACGATGGCCTATCGTGTCCTCAGCGCTAGGAAAACTCAACGGTGTTATCAAGACCATAACCCGTATTCAATTCAACACTTAGAGTACAATTTTTCAAAACAAAGTTTCAGTATGTGAAAACAACTATCATATATAAGCACACCATAAGCATAAGAGTTAAGGTTACAATACGCGTCCGTACATTCGTTGACGGGTTTTTGGGTATGTTTGTCATCGGAACACGTTCACAGTTTATCCTATAAGGGTAATATCGTTTCTATTAATTCACAAACATTATGTCAAGAGATATATTGGCCACAAATGACAATTTTACCCTTGGAGGATTTATTTTCAATTATTTCCACAAAATTTCAGAAAAAACGCTGGTTCAGCATTTCTGGGCAGAATTTTGTCTAACTTTGAAAAATCATAACTAATTCCAGAAAAATCGAAATGAGGATCCGTTAAATTTCTTAGAATCCTTGAGATCTCTACTTTCAAGGAAAAATACTGGAACTCACCCAGAATTCAAGAATAATTCCCAGTTTCAACATTTCAAACCTCTGCCCAGAATTTTCCCCAGAAAACGTAACTTATCTTCTGAAATTTTTATCTCTTTGCACAGAACTTCAAATGACACCCTCTATACATATTTGGAAAGCCCTATATGTATGATTTCATCATAAATTTACTCAGAATTTTAGAACATCATTTCCTTCATAAAATATCAACGTTTTTGCTACTGGCTTCTGAAATCACTAACCAATGAAATTTCACCAGAGCTTCGCTATTTTGATCAAAATCTTCCAAAAATTCTTGCCATACTTCTTCTTCATCATTTTTTCGAAATAAAGGCAATGGAAACCATAAAAACATGAAAATAAAGCTATGATTGGAAGATTCAAGATCAAAACAACATTTCCTAACATTTATACTTTATAAGCTAAGAACTTGAACTAAAACTAAAAAGCCTCCTTACCTCTTGTAGAACCTTGCTTCTTGCTTCTTGAAGCTCCTTCACTCTCTTCCTCACTCTCTAAATTTCGGCCTATGCCTTGGTGAATTGGTGAGGAAATTTGTGAAGTGTGAAGTCTCTATTTATAGCTAAGGAATGGTTAACTATCTAGCAACTTCTACTTGATCTTAGCCCTTGATTTTAACTTGATAAAGAGGTTTTAATCTTACCCTTACACCTCAAAGAAACCGCCCTTCCCCTCCCTTGGCTCTTAAGTTTTTGCTTCATCTCTTATTTACACCAAATGCTAATTTAGTTAGGTGTAAGTTGGTGTTTTCATTCAAGATCTAATTTCACTTTTGAAATCATAATTTTATGACTAGATTTATGGTTATTTTAAACTTTCTAAAACACTTAGGTATGAATCCTAAAAGTATACGAAAATGACTTTGGGAATAGCCAAGTTCAAGCCCATAATTTACTGGTTTCAAATATCTACTTATATTTTATACTTAGTTTCAATATTTCAAGATATGATTTAATCTCTATGAATTCTCTTTTACTTGTATCTGATTATTTACTAACTTGCTTCTTAAGTTTTCAATTTGGATTTCAAACCATTATTCACTTTGGTTTAATCTTGACTTTCTTACTACACTCACATATATACACAACTCTTAGACATACACCCACTCACAACACACACACACACACATCACACGCACACTACACACACACTCCACCTTCTCCCCCCTTTTCTCTCTCCTTTATCATCTTCCAACACATTTAATTCAAGCCCCAAAAGTCTTCTTATCTTCTTTCATACTCTATTGGCCATTTACTATCTAACAATTTTCTCTTCTTGTTGCTCAAGAAAACCGTCCTCCCCCTTCTTCTTTAATTATCAATTTATGTTTCAATTGTTCTCACAACTCAGAAGAAAAATCTCTCTCATTGGTCCAATTTAGGATTTAGGATTAAGGGTAAATATGATCTCTTCATTCTTTAGTAATTTTCGCCACTTTTATTAGTTAAAGGGAGAATTAATTAATCCTTGGTTACTATTGCTAATATAGTGTTTTAGGGGTTACTAGACTTAATTACCAAAAATTGACAAGTTTCTAATTTAATTTTGATGATTTACAACTCCTTGTATGCTAATCTTAGCTTCTATATATCATTTGGTCCTTAATTTAATTGATATTTCCTTAATTATGACCTTTATAGATTAATTATTTAACAAATTTCAAAAATTACTAAAGTATCCCAATTATTGCAACTCCAATTGCCCAATATTTGTTGCTAATTTTCTTTAATTGATTTTATTATTCTCTAATGATTTTAATTGCTGAAATGGTATAATCATGGTTATATTAAATTATGATAATCTTAGGATATTTTATGACCCTTAATAAGATTTAGAAAAATTAGTCTTTAGGCTTTCTAATTCTAGGGAAAATTGCCTAGGAATAAAAATAAATACAACACCAAAATTTTGAGACCACATACTCACCTATTTAAAATAGGTATTATTTATCAAAATATGGTGGCTATGCTAAATAGGATTTTTAGGGTATTACATTGTTTAAATCTAGATTTTTCCAGACTTGCACCTTCCAATTTGTTCTTCAATCCTTTCACACCTTACCTCTTATTAATATTCATGCCATTTTATTTCCTTCACGGTGGACTTTACTCATACATTGATACTTATAGGAGTTTGTATAGACTTGGAGATGAGTGCTTAAGTTTCTCGCCAATTATTTCAAATTCATCCAGAAATCACGCTGCCATGTGGTTATTTATTTTGCATTGATTAAAACTCCATTCTTACATTATTGTCCATTCTCCAGTAAGAAGTTGGATTTATAGGCTCCTTTTTTGAAATTAAAAAAAATGATTATTCAAGTCTCTTATGCAATTTAATGAAATAGGGGTACTATGTTACAGATATTTGTTTTATACTTCTAGAAATATAGTAAAAATTATTTTTCAAGCTGGTGTTTAGAGATAATGAGATGTGTTTTTACTTCCCCACTTGTCCATACTTAGAAAATCATATTAGTTTTAGATTATGTATGACTATGAGTTAAGAGGAAAGATCATAGTGATAACAAAAATAAAATAAAATTGGACATTTCAACAAGTTGGTGTCTTGGCGTGGCTAGCATGAGCCTTTGCCAAGTATATTCCTGAGGTCCAGGGTTCAAGCATCCCTGACCTCATATCATTTTTTTCTTTTTGGTTACAAGGACTAAGATGGATGAATATTTAATAAAATCTAGTTGTAAAATATTTCAACAAGCTAGTGTCTTGGCATAGTTGGCGTGTGAGCCTTTGCCAAGTAATCCTGAGGTCAATGGTTTGAACCTTGTTAGACCCATGTCTTTTTTCATTGTCATTTTGAATGACTAGTTTTTCAAAATCAATAATTGAATGTTGAGTTTCAATGACTGGTTTTTAAAATCCATTCATTGTATTCCATAACCTTTCAAATCCCCGTGCCTTCCATTTTAGTTTTTAACTCATGCCATTTCTGTCTTTAAATATGTCTGTCATAGCAACACTCGAGTCATGGTTAAAAGACTTTAGTTAAGTGTTTTAAAACTTCAGTCAAATTAGCTTTCAATATTGACTAACTTGAGTGAATCTTAATAGACTTGAGTTAATGCTTTGTGAAATTTTTGAATCAAAGATGTCAACTCAAGCTACCAAAGCTAGACTTGAGTTAACTTGATTTTTTTTTACTAAATTTATCGTTTCAAAACTTAACTCTCACGCTTAAATGTCTTTTTCAAAAGTCAAAGGTTTCTAAATTTGAGTCAATGCTTATAAACTAGAGTCACTCATTTAAGTGTTGATTTGTTCAACGTATTTCTTAACTCTATATTTTTACAAACAAATCTTGGAGAATCAAGTTATATTTTTGTGAACTCAAGTCATCCGTTAGAGTTAGCCCTTTAAACTCGAGTGTCATTTACTAGAACTCGTTTTTCAAATGCATTTTGAAGACAGTATTTGTGAAACATATCTCTTAACTCAATTGTAAAAGACTTGACTTGAATGAATAACTCAAGTCAATATTTGTTAACCTCGAGTCACCCTTTGTTTAAATGATTTTCTCAGTTAAAAAATCATATTCAAGTAATTTCGCTTGAGTTTGAATGAACCAACCAGATTGATGCTTTCTGAAATGATCCTCTCATTTCAACTTCTATTTCAAACAAGCTTTGCTTTTAAAGGAAAATCATCTTCACTCAAAAATTTAAAGAACTGACTTGAGTCATTAACTCGAGTCAATTAACTCGAGTTGTCTTTTTTGCATTAGTGAATCATCATAAGTGTAAAGTTAAAATCATTGATTGTGATTTCGTTACTTCATATCATCACTCATCATTGTTCCCAATTATATTTAACTAGTGTATTAAAGAGTTTTACATGATTATGCGGGTTATCAACTTAGAAATTTCAAAAAGCATTGATAATTTCAGAAGCATTAAATGTAGTTGCAGAAATTGAAAGACCAACACGACAACTATACTTTAAGCAACCCAGAAGGAATTTTGATGACTTCCTAATTTTAATAGATTTGAGGTATATTTTGATATATTTAGGAAGTCATTAATACTAAATTAAGGATATTTTCTTAAGATTTTAAGAGAAATTAAATTGAACACATCATTTGTGGAATTTCAATTTAAAATAAAAGTTTTTAAGTTTAGAAAATAAATAAATAAATAAAAGAAATAAAAATCTAGTTTTATTATTATTAGGACTATTACTATTATTTGTTAGTTCTTTTTTTATTTTATTTTATTGTGAAAATCAGAAGTACTAGGAGGGAATCATCATTTCGGTGGCTTTGCTTTAATTGATGACAAATGGGAATTGGGCTAAATGGTTTGGGCCCACCGATTACAATGGAGATGGAATTGGGCCCAACAATTCATTCAATTAATTAATGAATGAAGACCTAAAGGAATCAGCAGCTGGACAAAAAAGAAAAAAACAAAGACGTGAGGGCTGATTGGAAGATGCAACTGGACTGGGCCCACATTGAATTGAATCAAAATGATTTAATGACCTATAAGAAAGAGAGACACGGAGGCGGAAATTAATTGAGCAACAAAGAGACACATTTGATGGGAAGGAGATCTTCTCATTATCTCATTTCTCCTTTTCTTTCATTGGCTAAATCTAAGCCGTTGATTAAGAAAGTAAGAAAAAAGTAAAAATAGTATTGTATTGATTGGATGGATGTGTTTTAAAAATTATGAGGAATAATGAAAAAAGGATGTGGAGAGAAACCCAACCCCATTTGAAGAGAGGAGACACGCAAAACGGGATTGAAGAAGGCTGAGGACACGTTGGCTAGAGAAAGCAGAAAAAGATGTTGACAGCAAGAAAGAAACACAGAGACGGAAGAACAAATTGAGAAAGGGAGACACTGACGGCAATTAATTGGAAGAGGAACAGAGACGCAGCTGGCCGAGAACTTTTAGAGTTTTTCTTTTTTGCTGGTTTTATTTGTTCTTGATCTTAGTTTGTCTAGTTTCAACTTCTTTTCATTCTCATGTCTCTGAACCTGAACCTGGATTTAATTTGCTTTGATCAAGATTTAATGAGTAGCTAAACCTTTTATTCTATGATTCTTTTGACCCTTTGTATGGATTAATACTTGAATATTCCTCTCTTTTGGTGTATGTGTGTGTATTGATTTCAACCTAGGCTTAATGCTTCTAAGTGATTGGCCTCCAATTAGATGATTTATTCACTTGGGTTTGACTTGAGAAAGTTAATCTAGGTGTAAAACTTGATTGAAATCATGCCTGTCTTAAAATTTACTTGATAAATGGATGGTTTGTTGGTAAAATGGATATATATTTACTATTCTTGTATTGTCACATTAAGGTTGTTGCTTAAATATTGATTCTCATTCATTGTAGCAAGAGATTATGCATTTTAATGAGAAGAGAAATTTGATATTGACTTGAGAGAACTTGTTAAGTACTTTTGAACCTGTAATACCCGGATAATTACTATCTAGACTATTATGTTACCATAATAAAAATGTCCATTTATGATGATTATGGTCTCAAAATAAAGTATAATTAATCTATTTTTAAAGGAAAGTACTAAGAAAAAAATTATGGAAAATTCAAGAAGGCATGGAATAATTATTAAAAATTTAGGAAATATATTATTCTTAATTTAGAAAATTTAATAAAATATTTCCTATGAAAATAAAAAGAAGGAAAATTAAAAAGTATTTTAGAATCAAAATTGATTCTATGACTTTTAATATTTTGCATAGGGCTTAAATCATTAATGTTAATGAAATTGTTGTGAGAAAATAATTAATTCTAATTAAGAAAATTATTAGGAATTATTAAAGGATTAATTAAGTAATTTTCAGGAATTTTATAAGATTAGAGGAATTTAGGAAACATAAAAAATAAAATAAATATAAATAATAATTATTAAGGACCGAAATTTTTGGAAATTTTTGGCTAATTAAATAAATAATAATGGTTAAGATATAGTCTTAAAAAGTAAAGATCAATGGTTTAGGATTTTTCAAGAATTTATGAAAGCTTAAATCCAAGTAATTAGTTATGGACCAATAGGAAAATGTTGGGAAAATGAATATAAGAGAATTGAGTATTATGATAAATGAAAATATAATAAATATAATAAATAGTGGCCGAAATTTTTTAGGCCAAAAAGAAAAAAAAATATAATAAATAATAATAAGGATGAAAGGATAAGGATGAAGGGAGATTTTTTTAGCAAATAATAATAAAATTTAAGACATGTGGCAATTAATTAAATAATAATAAAAGTGGACAGGATAAACGAGAACAGATGGAAATAAAATCCTACATAGAAAACCGTGAACTAGGTTTCTAAAGTCAGGGTATATTGTAAACGAGGGAATTTTTATCTCGATATGGCCGGTCTCTAAAGTCATTTCTGTAACCGACGGAGTGATTTGGAGATCCGAATAGGAAGATATTTTGTATAATTAAAGCAGATAACCAAAAGGAGAACTGATAGAAAATAATTCCGTTGTGGGAATCTGGGGATAAGTGGGGAAAAACCAGAGTATAATGTTAATCAGTGAATTTTTGTCTCGAAGTTGGTACCGGACAACGTTATTTCTGTAGCCGGGCACGAATACCGAGGATTTTCAGCTGATAACGGAATGTGCGGGATCAGAAACTGAGTTAAATTAGATAATTTGAAAGATGAAGAAAAGATCTTCAGAGTGTTGTTCCCAAAATTTTAAGTTTCTACGGAATCTCGTGATCGGGGCACTGAACCGGGAATTCATCAGATAAAGCAAGAGGATAAGGCTTGATGATGCAGCTAGGATGAGGTTAGCTATTTTGGCTTCTTTTGGAGGGGGAGGTCGGCCAAAGAGAAGGAAAGGCCAAGATCATGCCACCTCAGAAAAGTGCGATCCGACGGTTCAGATTTCGTCTGACAAGGCATGAATAGTAACCAAATTTTCCCTATAAATACCCCTTGCTCCTTTCATAACTTCCACACCAAATCCACTTGAGATTTTCGAAATTTGAGAGAGAAGGAAGAAGGAGGAGTCCAGAGAAAAATCCTAGCGAAGCTCTGAGTAAGTTTTCGGTCCCTAGTCTTTAGTTAGGTAGTTCTTTCAGTAGTTATAGTAGAAATGCTAGAGTAGTCTTTAATTTTTCAAGTTAGTTTAAATATCATGTTTTAGGAATAAATGTGATATTTATCTTAGAAATATGTTAGAGGAAAGATTATAGCAAAAATTTTGAAAGCGTAAAGTCAAAACAGCGAAGCCCTGGCAAAATTCCGCCAAAAAGTCAAACTAGGGGCAAAATGGTAATTTGTACCTAAAATGCCTATTATGGTCTTAGATATTCATACTGGTGATATTATCCTTATAAGATACCCAGAATCACGAATCGCTGTTTCCGCTGTCACCGCTGTCAAATCACCGTCGTACCACCGTCAAACGTACCACAACGCTACCGAAGTGCCCGAAATCGTCAACGGAGGTACGGACGCGTATTGTAACCTTAACACTTATGCTGCTCATATTCATATATATGGTAGACATGTTTATATACTGAAACTCTGTCGTGGGTTGTCAGTCATACATACAGTTTGTTACGGGTTATAGTCTTGATAACGCCTTTAGGTTTTCCTAGCGCTGAGGACACGATGCGAGATCGTGGCACTGGTTTATGTGCAGACATAGTGTGGGGCTTTACATATTGTTGTGTGCTTATGCTCTGTCCATTGTTGATCATGCATCTGCTGTGTGCTTATGTATTGATGTGCTGTTATGTTGTTATGACTATTTGTTGCCTATATATGACTTATTTGAGCATAAGGTTAACCGTTACCTGAGATCCAATTGGGAATTGGATCTCAGTCATAGCTTCAGGTTCAGGAGGATCCAGGGTGGAGGAGAGCGGCAAGTAGCCGATGTAGGCGGATTGGAAGAGCTTATATGTTTTAGTTTTTGAACTATTTAAATATTGTCTTTTTGGAATCAACAGATGACTGTATAAGGATGATTACACTATGGTTATGTACTTCTAAATATTCAGTTACTCATTTAATCAAAATGCTCGACTCTAATAACGGTTCATTTTAAAAGAAAAAAAAATTTCGGCATTTTCAATTGGGATGTTACAGAACCTTAGACTAACACATATATGTATTGAAACACCAATAGAGAGGAAATTAATTCAATATTATGAAATGCAAAAAGAGGAAGAAGAATCCTAGGTTTTATCTAATCCTTGAAATGCAAAAATCATTTGCTTTTATCAATTTTTAGTTTTAGAAATAGTCTTTAGAAATTCTCATTTCTCATCCAAATCTTTGTTCTAGCTCAACTAGATTGAATTCACTAAGCCCATTGTTTGACCAATTTGTTATACTAATCCTCGTGGGAACGATACTATACTTATTACTTTATTACTTGTATGACTCGTACACTTGCGAAGCGGACAAATTCCTAATCTCCTTTCATATTAATCGATGCAATATAACCGTAAAAAAAGAGTGTCAAACAGTAGAATGATGGCGATTATTCTATAGAATCAGACTTGTGAGTAATGAATGAGCTTCAACATCTAACGGCTATATTTATTACTCACAATGGATTCATTGAAACTTCTCAATGGTCATTGATAAGTGTATATTTTATAATTAAATAAGTATAGATTTTGAGATCTATTGAATTGAATTTATTAACATTTTATACTTATTTAATTATATTTTATATATTTCTTTATCCCTTAATTAATTATAGGATATAAGGAAAGTTTAATATAGAATCTATCAATATCCTATTTTTATCTTATAAGAGATATCATGAGATCTAAGGGCAACATATCATTGGTCAAAAAGTCAAACAAAAACCAAAAAGTTGAACCCATAATTATGTGGAGATTCGGCCAAAGAAATGAATCAGATTTGATATCTCATGTCTTTAATCAATATAGGTGTGTGGACCCCGCGCAAAAACAATAACCCTAAACTAACATCTATTTAAAGGTGAAGGCCGAAAACTGGACGGAGGAGAATGAATTGAAAGCGAGATTTGGAGAGCACACGAAGACGCACAAAAACGCTGGTGGCAATCAAAAGAGGCAAAGACGCAGCAAAAGAGAGGACGCTGACGGAAGACTGGGGAGACGCATTTGAAGAAGAATCAGTTAGCACAGAAACACGCGACGACAATTAAAAGACGCAGAAAGGCAAGGAGGCGACATACAAGAAAGGATTCAGCCGGGCATCTACGATTTGGAGGGAGAGATCTTCTTTTTCTTTATGAATCCTGAGTCTTTATTCTTATTTGCTGTGATCTGGATTGAAGCCATGTGTGACTAATTTATTTTTCAACCTAGAGGACCTATGAACTTGTTTAGATTTTAGAGATTATTCCCATTAATTAGTTTTGCTTAATTTTAATTCAGTTTATTTAATCTTGCTTTTATTATTACTTGCTTAGTGATTGGCCACCATTGAGTATGTTTTGGGGATTTATGATTGAACTTGACGAAGGGAATCCTAAATTGACCTTGAGATTAAATAGTGTGGAATTAGATTTTAATTTAATTTGCGTCTAGGATAGGCATATACCTAGAAGCTCCGCATAATCAAATTAGAGTGAGCCCGAGTGAATTGCATCTTAATTAGTTGTGTGAGGCATTGCATAATTAATTGAGATAGGTATATAAATGGACCAGAAGACATTTATAAACATTAATACTCTAGATTAGCTGATTAAATTAAGTTAAAATTAATTTCATGGGAATAAAATCTAATAAACAAACAAGGGATTAGTGACTCTAGGTTGTCCTTTTGATATTGGAATTTGTTCTCCGTGAAAAGTTTTGTCGATATTGATTTTTTATCCTATTTGCATTTCTTTCTACTTATTGCAAACAATTCTATTCAACTTAAACGAAAAAGGAAAATTTGACATCTAATCTCTAGCTAAATTGAGTCTTTGTGGGATGACCTTGATTTACCACTTGCTATTTTCACGACCTGTACATTTGCAGTGTTTAGTTAAATTTTGGTAGCATCAGTCATTAATTGCTGCAACCAAATATAAGAAAAAGCATTCAATTTAAATCACCTACCAAAAATCAAGAACATTTACTCTGAAGAAAATTTATTACTGTTTCATTCAATAATGTATAATATCTTCGAGTATTCATATCTTAAGTGATTCTTTATGCACTTTATAAGAGAGATCATTTGATCATTATTTTCTGTCAGAAATCTCAAGATAAATAGACCTTAAGTGTGGGTGTATTGATTACAACTTGTAAAGGGGGGTGAATCCTAGAGAGTGGATTACTCGAGTTACGGAGTCTGTAATCAATTGAAAGTGATAAACAAATACCTAGAATGTCTAGGTACTAGATGTAGGTCAAGAGTTTGGACCGAACCAGTATATAATCCTTTTGTGTCAATACTCTCTTATCCTCACTCTATCATTTCATTAATTTTATCTTAATCGCCAAAGTTTTCAAAATTACCCAACTTACCCCCTCTTATGGTGATATTCTACCTTCAATGCCTTTGTATTGTGATAACACCAGAGCTATAGTTCAAAGCAAGGAACCCAAGTCTCATAAGAGCCTAAACATATGCTTTGTAAGTATCACCTTATCCGAGAGATTGTTGAAACACTAGATATAAAGATGGACTATGTTCCTACCGATAATAATTTGGCCAATTCTCTGACAATGGGTCTTTCAAAGAGAAAGCATGATAGTCATTATGAGTGTTTAAGTTTGACACATTGACTTGGTTGGCTCTAGGAAAAGTGGGAGATTGTTAGTATGTAGGTGTTCTAAAGACAATCTATTTCATAAGAAGTACACCTTGTATTTTATGATTTATATATTTCAGCACACTTTATCTTTATCATATTTATGTCTCACCAATATTTTTATGATTAATATGCATTTAAAGATAAAAGCTCAAGGAATAAAACAAGTGTTTACTCAAAGATCTCTGATAGAGATCAACATCATGAGAAGTCAAGGGCATTACATGTCTATTACCTAAAAATTGTTCCTAGTCTTAAATTACCAAGAAAAGGCACTGATGATCTTAACAAGACTAGTACGACTTCATCTACTTGTATAGAGATATAAGTTAGGGACCTGATAGAATGGATGTATGGTTATGCCTTAGCTGAGTTTGTGGGTGGATATGTTAGAGAATATATAGCACTGAACTAATCCACCGAGAGACCCCACAAGGATTCATTATAGAGAGTATCATTGGATTTGTAATGTATCTCATCATTTTTTAGTATGGGTCGTCCTAGACTTGAGGATGTCATCAAACATTATGTATAGGGTTATACTTTGACTGTACAACTTTATCCACCTAAAAATAGGGATAACAATGTACTCTTAGGTATAACTTGAATTCATGAATATAGATAAATATGTACAAAGGACTTACAATCCCCTACAAGGGATTATTTGTTCAAGAGAACCATAGGGCTTGAATGACTTCTAATTGAATTGAGAATCTATGCATAGTAAGTGATCATGAAGAGTCATGGTCCATCTTAAAGTCAATGGAAGAAGATTCCTAGTTCTGTGAAAAGCTATATTTATTCAACCAAGAGACGTGATACTCTATCCTTGCTCTTGACTAAATGTAATAATGATGTGAGGGATAATGAAAACACAATATCCATATTAGAAAGGTAGATCAATTGGTCAACTCGATTACTTATGGGAGTGTAGAGTATTGCTAGTGTCTTATATGATTATTAGATAAATTAGTCCCCTTAAAGGAGTTTAATTGGTCCAAGTTCATCTATGTTAGTAACTAATTGGACTTAATGGGTCACACATTAAGGTTGTTCTTGATTTTTTGATTTAGCAACTTTGGGCCAACAATTATTATTAGGCTTCGCCAAGAATATAGGTGTAATTTGAGAATGGAGCAAATCACCAAAAGGGGGGAGGATTAGGGATTTTAAAATTCTTTTTCGAATTGCTCTGTTTTCTTGCACTAAACAAAACTACTAAGAGTATTGAGAAGAAAAGCAAGACACACAGAATTTATACTGGTTCAGCCCAATCTCTAACCTACGTCCAGTCCCAAGTCTCTCTGGGATTTTCACTAATCCAATCGATTACACACTCTATAACTCGAGAGTAATTCTCTCACTAGAATATACTCCCCCTTACAAGTTGTAATCAATATCTCAATCTCTAAGTCCCCAGACTTGAGATTCTTTACAATGGATGATTTACAATCCAATAAAACTCTCTCTAAGAGTTAATAGATAAATACTGAAGCACAAAGTATCAAAAAGATACTTTACAAGTGAAAACTGAAAGAGTAGTTGGAAAACTTGAATGCAATTCATTTTCAATAGTCTTCATTGTTTAGAAGAATTGAATGCAACTCTATTTATACAAAGATATCATGTTAAATGACCATTGCAACCCTCAATGTAACCGTTGGTGCATTAATCTAGCTATTGGGGGCACTTTTCTTTCTTCTCTCTCTACTCTTCAGTTAATTCTTTTTGTTCAGAGGATAAATGTTGACTTTCCTTGAGTTTTGTCTGTTGGAAAGTCAGAAGCCAGTTTAGGTAAAAGGCATTAATCCATTTTGCATCGTGTAGATGTTGTTTATTCAGGATATAGTAAGTTATCTGTACTTTGCATTAAATGCTCTGACATGCTTTCTCACTAGTGTTGAACCTGCACTTTAATTCTCTTTGAATCATCTCCATATAAACTCAAAATTCACTAGCAAACAGGTTAAACATATCTAGACATGGTGATGAGTGATAATAAGCAATATATAGATCAATCACACAATCTTTCGTAGATTCAGATAATTCAAATTTTGAATTTTGCGATATAGACTCAAGTTAGTTCATCAAGACTCGAGTTTGTAGTTCACATTTAAAAGCGTAAACTCAAGTTTTCTTCATAAAGAGAAGAAAGTCGCGGTTTGATCTTTAAAACAGTTTTTGAGTAAGACCTAAACTTGAGTCATTAAGTGGCTAACTCGAGTTTTGTACTCTTAAACTGAAAAATACATTTTAAGTTCAGAAGCTCAAAACTAGAGTTTTCATACAAAACTAAAGTTTTCAAATGGTGTAAAGATAGTGATGTTCTCTGTAAGGCATAAACTCAAGTTTGTAAGGTTTGACTCGAGGTTCCAAAAAAACTTAGAAAACTGCAAAGCTCACTGGATTGATTAAACCAGAGTTTTCATTTCAAAACTTAAGTTTTTAAAACCTTAGAAATATGTGTTGTTTGAGAAGTCCCAAACTCGAGTTTGTGAAAACTAAACTTGAGTTTTCTCAAATAGAAAACTTTCTAAAATATTCAAGAAAATCTAAACTGGAGTTCTCTAAAACATAACTCAAGTTTTCACAAGCTTAAAATAATATATCTTTCTGTATGTGATGAAACTCGAGTTTCCAAAACTCAAACTCGAGTTTTCACACTACTTGAAAAAACTCAAATTTCCTTGATTTATCAAACTGGAGTTTGTAATAACTAAACTTTGGTTTGCTTTATCTTTGAAAATCTTAGAAACTCTCTTTGTGTTACCAAAACTCAAGTTTTCAAATCTTGACTCGAGTTTGTCTTTATTTACAAAACTGGATCTGCTCTCTGTTAAATCCAAACTCGAGTTTTCTAACCAAAATTTGAGTTTTTCTTTGATAATAAGTATTTCAAATTTTCAAAGACAAACTTTAACATAGGTTTACAATTGTCATTTATCATCAAAACATATAGAGAACCAACATTCTCCCCCTTTTTGATTATGACAACACTTGTAAACCAAAATTTTCCAATAGTTTGACAAATTTGAGATTTGGAAAGGTTTTGCACAGAGGTTTTGTAAAAGTCAAATTTGAATTGCTTAAGGAATGACTAAAATTTTTAGATTAAGTAATTTTGCATTTAAGCACATCAGGCAATCACAATTTCACCAAGTATCTGATACAATATGACAAAAACCAGTGAAGCAGTTGATAATTAAAAAAAAACATATTCATATCAGTCAATCAGTTGGTACATCTGAAAATTCACATTTTGCCAAAATAGAAGTACACAAGCAAAAAAATCTAATGCAACTAACATTGACAACTGATATTGACAAAGCCTAAATAAAATCCTAATTAAAATGCAGAAGCTACACAAAGTAAGAACTACACAAATAATTCAGCAAAAGCATCCTTCAAACTCTAAGGCTCTGGTTTATCTGCTCGATTCTCTCCCCCTTTGTCATCAATAAAAGAGGATCGAGCTGAGAGAGTAGAAAGTGATCAAAAGGAAGGGCCAAGAGGAGGCTGGTTGGATCCAAAGGAGGAAAGGAGTTGCAATATCTTATCCATCTTTGCACCTTGTTGCTTCAGGTGACTTTTCAGCACAATATGTTCTTCCATCATATCAGTTTGATTTTTCTGAAGACCAATAACCATATGACCAACCTCTGATTTAACCTTCGAGTCATTTCAAAAATTGCCTTCTCTACAATTTGATGGATCCTTGTATTCAAATATGAAGGGATAGAAGGATCAGGAGGTGGAACAGGGTGAACTGCTTTTGGTTGAGCTTCAAATTTCCTTGGTTGGCTAGTTCCTTTGTCAATAGATATTTTCATGAAATGCAATTGTTGCTTCCCAAAACTTATAGGCCATGTGAGAGTGTCAAAGGTGCCAATATGCTGAATTTTATGATAAAACAAGATGACTGACACCAAGGAAGCAAAGGGAATATATGACACAGATCTGCAAGAAAAGCAGAACTTGGTCATTTCCTGAAACAACCATTGACCAAGATTAATAGGAACTTTGTGAATGAAGGCTGCAAAGAGTGGATAGTCTTTTTGAGAAAAATGAGTATGATCGCCTCCTTTCTGAATAAGATTTCTAGAGAAAATGTACCATAATGCTCGATAGAGTGGTGACATTTGCATGGGAGTAAAATTTAGTTTTGTCAATTGAGCTTCAGGGATTGGCCTATTAGGTCTCAGGATTTGAAAAATTTCCCTGTTACTATAATTGATTATAGGAGCAGGAGGTGGATTCTTAATTTGTAAAATGGAATTCAGGATAGAGATAGAGATAGTGACTTTGTCACCTCTTATAAAGGTGGAGAGTCTTTCTTCCACAACATTACCTTCAGAGTCCTTTAAATTTTCTTTAAACATGTTAAAGTAGAATATTTTAACAATGGTAGGGGTATAGGGAGCTTTTATTGAGAAAAAGGACATGTATGAGCCTAACCAAGAAGATAAATCTATGTTGCACTCTTCCTTGATTTTATCCAAATCTACAAATACTAAGGAACATAAGTCTCTCTTAAGAAAGGTGTCACAAAATTTGGAAGCTGAATTAATGGAAATACTGACATTTTTTGTCACAAAGCCTTCAAGAGCTTTGGAATGGATATAAATGTCCAATCTTGCTTGAGTCAAGCTCACAGGCTCAAGTCAATCTTTTCTGTTTGAAACACATTTACCTCGAGTCAAGACATCCTGGCTCAAGTTTAGTCGCAAACTCGAGTCACTCATTGTAGGCTCGAGTCACAGAGCACAATTTTGGAGCCAATGGTCAAAACTAGTTTAACCCAAATATTTAGAATACATTGCTTCTAGCTTGAGTCAAGTTTTCCTGGCTCGAGTTTTGGTACAAACTTGAGTCACCTTTTGTAGGCTCGAGTCACGATATGCAATTTCAAAAATAACAGTCAAAATCCATTATATATGAAGCTTAGAGTATATTTCATTTGGCTCGAGTCATGATGGACTGGCACGAGTTTTAGCATAAACTCGAGTCACTCTTTCTTGGCTCGAGTCAACATGATTCATTCACAAAATAATGCACTTTGTTGGCTAAGTTCCAGTAACCATAACATCTTCGTTAAGTATCTTGGAAAATCACATATATCCCTAGAATACTCTTTAAGTATTTTTTCCAATGCAAGAAGAATCAGCTCCAAACTCATTGTATGTTGAGTACTATGATCAGATTAGTACAAGTTGTTCTTGAACCAACGTTTTTTCACCATCCTGAACAGACTCTCAACTTCCAAAAATCATATCTCTCTCATTTGATCTGTGTTTTATGTGATCTTTATGTTTTTGGAAAGTTATATGAGTTTAGTTTCATATGCCACCAATTTCAGCCCATTTCGATTTGTAGTTTGTGAGATATCCTCAAATTAGCGAACCTTGGTTTGTTGTATGACGATAATAGATGGGGCAACTTTCGAAATTCATAGCTCTCTCATATAATCTTCTTTGGACTTGAAGTTTTGTCAAGATGATGCATTAGATGTCTAGTTTCATTCAAAATTGGTTTCACCTTAATTCGATCTCTGGTTTAGGAGATATCATCAATTTAAATTTAGGAATTAGTCAATGTGGCATGCAAACTTTTTGCTCTAATGACATCTATATACGACATCATCAAAACTAATCATATCTAACATTTACTATTAGCATTTCATTAAGCTTATTACTCTTTATGAAGAGAGTTGTATATGCTTTTCCTCTAATAAATCATTGGTCAAGCAGGAATTTGTTTAATCGCTTATTCTAAGCTCTAGGAGCTTGCTTAAGGCCATAAAGGGCTTTCTTGAGACGATAAACATGATCTGGATGAAGATCATCTTGGAAACTAGGAGGTTGTTCGACATAAACCTCTTATTGGATAAAACCATTCAGAAATGCATTTTTTACATCCATTTGATAAAGCTTGAATCCTTTGATGCAAGCAAAGGCTAGAAGAACTCTTATGGCTTCCAATCTTGCCATTAGAGCATAAGTTTCTTCATAATCAATTCTTCTTGATATAGCCTTTTGCAACCAATCTTTCCTTGTTACAGACAATGATTGCTGACTCATCTCGTTTAATCTTGAATACCCATTTAGTGCCAATGACCAAATGATCTTTAGGCCTAGGTACCAAATCCCAAACTTGATTTCTATCAAATTGATGTAGCTCCTCTTGCATTGCTATCACCCAATCATTGTCTAAAAGGGCTTCTTCAATCTTAGAGGGCTCAATCTTCGATATAAAGGCAGAAAAAGTGACTTCATTTAAAGTACTATTTCTGGTCCTTACACCTTGATTTACATTACCTATTACTTGGTCCAAAAGGTGATTCCTTATGAACCTCCAAGTTCTAGGTTGAGATTAATCAGTGTTTTCACAATTATTTTGAGAATCAACTTCAAAAAAATTTCAAGATTTTCAATAAAGGCAGGAGTAGTTTTCCAAAAGAACTGATTTTTGAAAATATTTTCTTCATTATCATCTAAGGATTTATCAATTTTAGATTCATAAAATACAACATGCATAGACTCTTCAACAATACGAGTACGACTATTGAAAACTCTAAAAGCTTTACTCCTATTTGAGTATCCTAAGAATATACCTTCGTCTGCCTTGGGATCGAACTTACCTAAATTATCCTTACCATTATTGTGGATGCAACATTTGCATCCGAAAAATGCAAATGTGCCAGGTTTGGTTTTCTATCTTTGTACAGTTTATAGGGAGTTTTGTTCAACTTCTTTCGGAGGTATGCTCGATTTGAGTCATAGCATGCTGCACTCATTGCGTTAGCCTAGAATACTTGTGAAATGTTGTACTCATTTAGCATAGCTCTTGCCATTTCAGTGAGGACTCAATTTTTTCTCTCTACTACTCCATTTTGTTGAGGAGTCCTTGGAGTTGAGAAGTTGTAATTTATTCCCATATTATCACAAAACTCTACAAATACATGATTTTCGAATTCTCCTTCATGATTAGTTCGAATTCCTTCAATAGAGATACCTTTCTCATTTTGGACCTTTTTGGAAAACACAACAAATTGATCAAATGTTTCATCTTTAAATGATAGAAATATTGTCTATGAAATCTAGAATAATCATGAACTATGACCAACGTATAAAGATTGCCTCTAATGCTCTTTACTCTAGCTAGCCCAACTAGATCCATATGGAGTAGTTGGAATAATCATCAACTATGACCAACGTATAAAGATTGCCTCCAAGGCTCTTTACTCTAGCTGGCCCACTAGATCCATATGGAGTAGTTGGAGTGGTCTACTAGTTGAGATTTCACTTTTTGGTTTAAATGAAGATTTGGTTTGCTTACCTTTTTGACATGCATCGCAAATCATTTCATTTTTAAATTTAAGTTTGGGTACGCAAGTCACCAAATTTTTTTTGACTAATCTTTCCATTTGGATCATATTGACATGTGCCAATCGCTTATACCATAACCAACTTTCATCCATGTTACTTATGAAACATTTTTCAGAAGCAGAGTCATTCCTACAAAAGTAAATGTTAGTTCTCAACCAAGTTTTGATGATAATTAAACACTTGTAAGTCAATGGTTTAAATAAGAATTCTTTGATACTGAAAAACTCAAGTTCTTATATCAGCAAAATGAAGAACTCGAGTTCTTGGGTAATGAACTCGAGTTCGCGACCTTTGGCGGTGAAAAAGTTTCAAAAGCTTAAGAACTAGAGTTCTTTAGTACCAAACTCGAGTTTAAGAACTTGAGTTCTTGGTAAAGAACTCGAGTTCTTATTATGAGGAATTTGGTCAAACATTGAGAACTTGAGTTCTTGGAAAAGAACTCAAGTTCATGAACTTGAGTTCTTAGTAAAGAACTCAAGTTCTTTTTATGCAGAATTCGGTCAAAGATTAAGAACATGAGTTCTTAGAAAAGAACTCAAGTTCATGAACTTGAGTTCATGATTAAGAACTCAAGTTCTTTGAGAACCAATTTGCGCCTGAATTGAAAACTCGAGTTCTTGGAAATCAACTCGAGTTCTTGGCTTGCAGACCTGAGACGTTCAGAAAGAAAAACAAAAGAACTTGAGTTCTTGTTTTTGAACTCGAAATCTACATTGAAAACTTGAGTTCTTGTCGCTAAGTGTGATCTCTGATTCTATGAAAGAATTGATCTTTGGCTTATGGCTTCCAGAATCACTTAGTATGATATATAAAATGCTTCTATCACATTTTCTAGTGGTTTTAGGGAATTTCAACGCTCTATTATTCAAAAAGACCATACAACAAATGCTCACGTCACAACATTTAATGGCAAAGCAAAAAACAAAGCAACAATTGGAATGAAGTCGTGCAGCTGAGAGACACATTCTTTCAAGGATTACTTAATCAAGATATTCTTCTACAAAAGCATACTCAACGGACAACGCATTTAATGAAAGAACTGATTTCATTTAATGAAGCCTCAACGGTCCATTTGGTTGAACAAGGAACAGAGTTGTGTCTAACGGAAAATTGAATAAGTCACAATGGTAACATTCAAGTTCCTCCCAACGTCATTAATGACGAATAGTATAAATGCTCAAGCATTCAATTCAGCCAACCACTGAAACTCTGCGCATTTACTCTGATTTATTACTCTTATCAGTTTCATTCAATATCTTAGGATATTTCCTGTACTTCAGTGTGTCATTTATTATCTACTCGTGAAGAGTTATTAAACACTTATTTCATTCAGTTGTTAAATCTTAAGGTTGAGGAACCTTAAGTGTGGGTGTATGATTACAAGTAGTAAGGGGGAGTGAGTCTGTGAGAGTGAGGATCATCCCTAAGTTGTATTTGTAATCCTTGAAGAGTTAGTGGAAATCCCAAGGTGTTCTTGGGGACTGGATGTAGGTCAGGATTAGACTGAACCAGGATAAATTGCTTCGTGTCCATTATTTTTAAGTTTCTGTCATTTAGTCATAATTCGTTATAATCTCGATTAAGCGAATAAAATTTTTTTTAATCACCTATTCACCCCCTTTTAGGTGATATTCCATCTTCAGTTAAGTGTATAACAGTTGCCTTCTCTAAGAGCTCTGAATAAAGCTTTTGATTCTATGTTTTCTAAAGGGATAATATCATTACTAACAATCAAGCATTCCTCAGAATCAAAGATAACTAAATTACCTTTGTCAGCTCTTTGGCTTACACTGAGAAGATTGTGACAAAGTCCTTTTACTAGGTAGACATCTTTGATTTGTGGTCCCTCAGTGTTTCAAATTTCACCAATACCATCAATCTTTCCAGATTGATTTCCACCAAAGGTCACCTTGCCACCATCTTTTGGCTTGATTGAAGCAAACTTGAATTGGTATTTTGTTATATGTCTAGAGCATCCACTTTCAATGTACCACTTGTTGGATTTTGATGCTCTTAGACAAACCTGCAAGTTATTGCAAATCAGGTCTTAGGTACCAATCTTTTCTTGAGTCCTTTTGGGTTAGCATGTGTCTTAGGAATCTTATAAGATTCCTTCGGCACCTATTGATAATTTCCTATAGGTTTACTTCTTCTTTCCTTTTTATGAAAACAGGAAGAAGTAGTATGACCTTTTCTATTGCAATAACTACAATGAGCAAAAGGATTTGAAGAATGAACAATTTTTCTAAAAATAATTCTTGTAAGACTTTTCTCCAAATTTCTTTTTCCCTTTCTTTTTATAAAAATTAGGTTTGTATCCAATACCTGATCTATCATTAACAAACCTTTGTTGTTTCAATATAACATTGAGCATTTCACTACCTCTAGTGAATTTCTCAAGTGCCTTTATGATATGTAAATTCTTTTCTTCTAAATCAATGTAATCTTCACAATCACTATTTTCTAAAGAAAGATTTTTTACTTGCATTTCAAGAGTCACTTTTTTCTTTTTCAAAGATATATATTTTTCTGTAAGTTTTTCAAATTTAGATTGCACACAAATATATTCAGCAAGTAATTCATCATAAGCTGGATTTAAATTGTATACCTCATCATTTTTGTCATATTGCTCTTCTTCTTCAACAACCAGCAGATATTTGATTTTTCTTCCTCATCAGCTTCATCTTCATCAGATGAACTATCTCCCCATATAGCTTATACATAGGCTTTCTTCTTGTATTTATTGAACTTCTTTTCTTTCTCCTTGTTTTTTAGCTGGGGACATTTTGACTTGATGTGACGAGGCTTTTCACACTCCTAGCAGATGATTGGCTTCTTTACCTCATAGCTGGAGCTACCCTTGTGAAATTTCTTGTATCCTTGGTCTTTCTTATAAAACTTCTTAAATCTCCGGACCATCATGCCTAGCTCTTCATCTTCGTCTTCCTCTTCATAATCATTGATTCTTTAGCTTCTTTGACAACTTTAAGAGCAATCCCTTTGATTTTGCTACTAATATCATCAAGTCCTTTTCTGAATTTGATTTTTCCTTCATATTCAAATAGGCTGCCAAAACAATGCCGTTACATAACTAATTGACTCCCCTTGAGCTTCCTTGATAGTTGTGACTTTAGTTTCCCATTCCTTGCTGAGCATATTGAGAATTTTCCTCACTTGAAAAGGTTGTTCATATGTTTTCCCCAAGGCAGCAAGCTGGTTGATCAGATGAGTGAACCTTAACTAGAATTCGATAATGGATTCCCCAGACTTCATACGAAGAAGATCATATTCAGTCATGAGAGTATTGACTCTATTCTCCTTGACTCCAATTGTTCCTTCATGAGCTATCTCCAACGCATCCCACATGGCTTTGGCAGAGGGCAATGTGCATATCCGAAAGTACTCTTGTTGACTTAGAGCACTTTGCAGCATGAGAATAGCTTTACTGTTGAGTATGACATTTCTTCTATCATTATCATCATAATCTTCTTCAGGCTTTGGATTTCTGAGACCATTTTCAAGCACAGTTGGACAATGATCTCCAATCTCGAATACTCTCCATAAGCCATATTTAGAGGCCATGACAAAAACTTCAAATTTAGCTTTCTAGATGGAATAGTGCTCTCGACTAAAGCCAAGTGATCTGTTGAACGAAGCTTCATCAGGTATAAAACCTTCGATAGGGATCTTTCTCGAGATGTTAAGTTCTCCAGAAAGGACCTTCCTCTGATACCAAATGAGAATGGAGCAAATCACCAAGAGGGGGTGAATTGAGGATTTTAAAATTCTTCTTTAAATTGCTCTGTTTTCTAGCACTAAACAGAACTGTTAATTGTATCAAGAAGAAAAGTAAGACACACAGAATTTATACTGGTTCAGCCCAATCTCTAACCTACGTCCAGTCCCAAGTCTCTCTGGGATTTTCACTAATCCAATCGATTACACACTCTATAACTCGAGAGTAATTCTCTCACTAGAATCTACTCCCCCTTACAAGTTCTAACCAATATCTCAATCTCTAAATCCCCAGACTTGAGATTCTTTACAATTGATTTACAATCCAATAAAACTCTCTCTAAGAGTTAATAAATAAATACTGAAGCACAGAGTATCAAAAGATACTTTACAAGTGAAAACTGAAAGAGTAGTTGGAAAACTTGAATGCAATTCATTTTCAGTAGTCTTGGTTGTTAGAAGAATTGAATGCAACTCTACTTATACAAAGAGATCGTGTTAAATGATCGTTGCAACCCTCAACGTAATCGTTGGTGCATTAATCCAGCTGTTGGAGACACTTTTCTTTCTTCTCTCTCTACTCTTTAGTTAATTCTTTTTGTTCAGAGGATAAATGTTGGCTTTCCTTGAGTTTTATCCATTGGAAAGTCAGAAGCCAGTTTAGGTAACCAACATTAATCCATTTTGCATCGTGTAGAGGTTTTTTATTCAGGATATAGCAAGTTATCTGTACTTTGCATTAAATGCTCTGACATTCTTTCTCACTAGTGTTGAACCTGCACTTTAATTCTCTTTGAATCATCTTTTATATCAACTGAAATTCACTAGCAAATAGGGGAAACATATCTAGACAAGGTGATGAGTGATAATAAGCAATATATAGATCAATCACACAATCTTTCGCAGATTCAGATAATTCAAATTTTGAATTTTGTGATATAGATTGAGCTAGTTCATCAAGACTCAAGTTTGTAGTTCACATTTAAAAGCGTAAACTCAAGTTTAATTAATTTGACTTGAGTTTTCTTCATACAGAGAAGAAAGTCGTGATTTGACCTTTAAAACAGTTTTTGAGCAAGACCTAAACTCGAGATATTAAGTGACTAACTCGAGTTAAACTAAAAAATACATTTTAAGTTCAAAAGCTCAAAACTAGAGTTTTCATACAAAACTAAAGTTTTCAAATGGTGTAAAGATAGTGATGTTCTTTGTAAGGCATAAACTCAAGTTTGTAAGGTTTAACTCGAGTTTCCAAAAAAACTTAGAAAACTGCAAAGCTCACTAGATTGATCAAGCTGGAGTTTTCATTTCAAAACTTATGTTTTCAAAACCTTAGAAATATGTGTTGTTCTTGATAAGTCCCAAACTCGAGTTTCTGAAAACTAAACTCGAGTTTTCTCAAATAGAAAACTTTCTAAAATATTCAAGCAAATCTAAACTGGAGTTATCAAAAACATAACTCAAGTTTTCACAAGCTTAGAATAATATATCTTTCTGTATGTGATGAAACTCGAGTTTTCACACTACTTGGAAAAACTCGGATTTTCTTGATTTGTCAAACAAGAGTTTGTTAAAACTAAACTCTGGTTTGCTTTGTTTTTTAAAAACTTATAAACTCTCTCTATCTTACCAAAACTTGAGTTTTCAAATCTTGACTCAAGTTTGTTTTTATTTACAAAACTAGAGTTGCTCTCTATTAAGTCCAAACTCGAGTTTTCTAACCAAAACTCAAGTTTGTCTTTGACAGTAAGTATTTCAACTTTTCAAAGACAAACTTTAACTTAGGTTTATAATTGTCAGGTATCATCAAAACACATACAGAACTAAGGAGTAAGACTCCAACCCCAATTATATATGACACAACATTTGGTTATTTAGTAAAAAATTAGTTTATCTACTAATATGCCTAAATAGTTTAGAAGGCCCAATGGGTTCTTAGGCCAATTCGAATTTTGAATGAAAGTTTGAAATTTAAATTCGAATTTTAAATTCAAGAGGTTAGGTGATTAAAGATAATTTTGAATTATCCAAAGTTATATCCAATAAAGATTGTATAAAGATCCAATAAGAATTGGATAAAGATTGGATAAAGACTAGATAAAGATATGGATAGGATCCATTATCTTGAATTTTTAATTCAAGATATGTATAGGATCCATTATCTTGGATTTTTGAATCAAGCTTGGATTGAGCCTTTCTTGTAAGCACTTGAATTAGTGTTAAGCTCTTATTAAGTGGTTGGTTTTTATGTGCCATTTTTTGGATGTTTTCCAGGAAGGAAAAAGGCGTCAAATCAAGAAAGGTAAGTTCCTAATCATGTTCATCCCACCTCCATTCTTGCGTCTCACTTAACCTCGAGACATCATCATCGTATTGAGAAAAGAAACCCAAAGACTTGAAGCTTCCACCTTGCCAAAGACTAGAAAGCATCCAAGTAGAAGGAGGATTCAAAGACAAGGAGTTCTTGTTGCAATCAGGAGGCAATCATATGGATCAATTTTAGAGGACTTCATACACTATGATGTCTTCAAAAGATCAAAGGTAATTGTAAACCCCTATATATGTTTTAACGAGTAGATCCTAGGCATTACTTATGAGGACTGTAAGAGTTATGAGTTCTATAATGATTAAAAAAATATTAAGGGAAAATCCTATCTGTGTTAGATGAGGGCTTCAATAGTATCATCTTTAACATTTAATATTCTATTTCATCAACAAGCTCCTCAAAGAACCTATTTATGACTTATGAGAACTCACAAAGAGTTACAGGTTATAACTAGTGAGAACCTGTAAAGAGTTATGAGTTGAGGAAAAGATGCTCTGCATAAAGAGTTACATATATTACTCATGAGTACCGTAAGATTAAAATTTTTGTTAATGTTGGATATAATTAGCTTTGATGATGTCTTATATAGATGTCATTCTTAAAAGCAACAAGATTGAGTAATATAGTTATTTCCTACATTTACTAACTGTTGTATTTAATGTAGATTAATCCAAGTTGAATTGTAAAGGATAATCAACATAGGAGATGGAAGATAGAAGAAGTTGATAATCAAGAAGAAGAGGAAATATTGATCAAGATGGAAGATGGAAAAAGGAAAAACTTGCTGAAGATATCATTATTCATGTTCCAACATTGATTATAGAAGTGTCCATGATAAAATGGAAGTTGGAGTAGATCAATTTAGAGTTAAAGTCATCAAGAATCAAAGTTCTAGAAGAGAAAACTCGAGTTTGATGGTCAATACTCAAGTTTACAAGCCTATTAGAAGTAATTTGTCTCTAGAATACAAAAAAACTCGAGTATGGAGGTCAATACTCGAGTATGTAACTTCATGAATTGAGTATGGGGTGTTTTCAACTTATCTGGTGTCTCTGAACCCGAAAATACTCGAGTATCCAATTCAATACTCGAGTATCCAGCATGGTCAACAACTCTGTTCACCTCTGTTTTACGTTCAGCTTTGGGCCAGGTTTGGTAATTCGATGTTATCTTCTAAACCAGAGATCAGATTGAGGTCAAACCGAATTTGGATGAAACTAGACATCCAATGCCTCATTGTGACAAAGTTTCAACTCCAGAGAAGTTCAGATGAGAGAGCTTTGAGTTTCGAAAGTTGTATCAGGAATCCACGCCATACATCAGACCAAGCTTCAATGTTTTGAGTATAACTCACAATCTACAAATCAGAATGAGCTAAAATTGGTGGCATATGAAAGAAGAATCATAAGGCTTTCCATAAAAACTTTATCCAACTAAAACGAAGATGAGACCAGAGAGCTATGGCCTTCGGAAGTTGATTGACTGTTCAAGACGTTGCAAAAACGCTGGTAAAGAACAAATCTTCTTTCATCGGATCATAACGGACAAATCACAATGAGTTTGGAGCTAAATCTTTTGGATTGGAAAGAAGACTCAAAGATCTATATAGGGATAATTGGTTTTCCAAATATAAAGCTATATCAAGTCAGAAAGTAACCAAGGGCCAGAACAACTTGAATACTCGAGTATAGCTCAGACAAAGAGCAATGAACGTTAGAGGATCTTCAATACTCGAGTTTTGATCAGACAGAGAGGAATCTGAAGTAGCCCGAAAACCTCAATACCGTAATTTTCAAGTCAATACTCGAGTATACAGCTTCACTTCAAAAAAATGACCATTGTGAAAATCTTGTTTTTGATCAAGATCATCCAGATACTTACCCAAATGATTTGTAATACTTCTTAACATCATTTATATCATTTGTGGACATGTTTCAGATTATCAAAGGGCATCAAACTAAAGATTAAGGATAAAGCAAAAGATGATGTCACAGCCGATTCAAAAAGCATTTCTAATGGCTATATTTCCAACATCCATATTCTCAACATCTCTATTCACAACAGCTATATTCTCAAACGTTCAGATAATCTTCATCTATAAATAGAGCCTCATTCAAAACGCACAAACGAGAAGACAAGAGATTATGCTGTCAAAATGCCAAAAATTCTAAAGCTTCTTCTCACGCTGTTTTTCATACTTTCATAATTTATCATAGAAAGAGTAAAATGATTTGTAATGTACTTCAATGATTATCTACTCACTTCTTTGAGAGAAGAATAATTGTAAATCATATTTTTCTAAGAGATACTTAAGGTTGGGTGACCTTGAGTGGGAAAATTGATTGTATCCTTAGGCGTTGTAAAGGAGAGTCTCAGTGAGAGATTGTGAAGGCTGCACAAGTGCCTGGCTAAACTTGTGAGGTTGTAAAGGCTTTCCTCTTGTGCCTGGTTAAACAAGGAGATAGTGGAAATCTCAAGTGGAGCTTGAGGACTGGACGTATGTCAAGGATTGGACCAAACTAGTATAAATCTATGTTTGCAATTCTCTTCCTTAATCTCTTTTATTTCCAACATATATGTTTGAATGATTGTTTATAGCTTTATAACTCTTTATTATCATTCAAACTGATTTTATCAAATTGCGAAAAGATTGTAAAAGGGAGCAAGTTTTTATCTTCACCCAATTCACCCCCCTCTCTTGGGTTCAGCTAGGTCTTTCATTGGGTATCAGAGCTAGGCTCTTGTTTAAATGACTTAACCGTCTCAAGAGTCACAATAGCTGATTTTGGGTGTTGCTCGTTTTCAAAAGTTTTTCATTATACCGTTCCACCATTTTTAAAAGATGTTGATTTCTGGTTTTGGAAAGCTAGAATGACAAGTTTTGTAAAAATGTTTGATTTTGATATGTGGAAAGTTTTTACAAATGCTTTTGATTTCAAACCAAGAAAGGATTGGACAGAAAAAGAAAAGAAAATGTTTTCACTGAACATTAGAGCAATGAAAATTTTACACAGTGCTTTAACTGAAAAAGATTTCGAGAAAATCAAGTTTTGCTCTAATGCTAAAAATATTTGGGATACTCTTGATTCTATGTATGCTTCTAACAATTGTGTTGTAGCTGACAGTGTTGATAGTTCTTCAAACTACACATCTTCGACTGATGAACAATTGGAGATTGAAGAGGGACAAATCATTGAATACTCATAGTATCCAATCAACACAAAAGAACAGGAGAACCCAAGAAGAGCTTATCATGGAAAATTATGAATCATCATCATCAGAAGCACAAGATGCACATACGGTAAAAAGTTCCAATTCTTGTGTATTTAAGAAAAATAATTTTGAAAGTGTTCATAAAACTGTTTTTCAATCAATCATTGATTTTAATTTGTAAAACATAAATATTTTCGGAAATGATGTTGGAAAATTATGTAGGAAGAGTGAATGTTCAAATAAACATTATTTAAAGTCTTACTCTCATCACCAGCACAATATTTGCAAAATTGTTCACAATAAGCATCATCCTATTATTTGCAACTATTGTGGAAAGTCTAGACATATTTCTCATACATGCTATATTAGGAGAAATTCTAATGTGAGAAATAAATATATTTGGGTTCCTAAAGGACAATCAAGGTCCAATACTAATTGTTAAGGACCCAAGTATAAGTGGGTACCGAAATGTCCATCTAGTGCCTTGTGTATGCAGATTGATTCCAAGAAGAATGAACATAAGGGTACTGAGAAAATGAAGAAGAATTCAAGAGTCTCTCATGTGCTTAAAAGAAGATTCACGTCAAACAAGAGAACTGTCGAAGCACCTATTGCTCGAACTACAAGGTTTAAACATCAAAGGAAGCAATTGATACAAGCAAGAGGAGTATCATCTACCTCAAGAATAAATTACAACAAAGTACCGTTCAACTATCTTGAGGAGAACAAGAAACGGAGTTATCTACATCTCAACCAAACAAGCTTCTATGAGGAGAAGAGGAATTACGGTGATATCTAATTTGTACCTCATACTATGATTATATAAAATTAATTATTGATTTGTCTTTGGCTAAGTTAAAAGGTTTTTGAAAATAATTCAATCTCAATAAGCAATTTTACTATCAAAGCAAAACTCTAGCTTTCATTTAAAACTCCAGTTTTGAAAACTTCAATTTTCCCACTTGGCTCAAAAATTCCAATGTTTTCATTTTTCAAATGAAAACTCGAGTATGACATTAAGATACTCGAGTATCGGGGCAAGCAAAGATGATCAAAAATTTATTACATTTATAAACTCCAATTTCAGAAACTCCGGTTTTGATGTTTTGGACACATTTTCATTTAGAGTCCAAAACTCGAGTATGGATTGTATACTCGAGTATTGAACTCCTCACTCCTTATTCTCTAACTAGTTAGACCTCATGTCTGACAAGTTGATCATTTATAAGTTTCAAGCTTATCTCCAGAAAAAGAATTCAATTTGTGAAAATGTTATGTCAATTGCATAAATTCTTATTGGCTAAGCTTATGAATGTTTAGTAATGCAATCTTAATGCATTAACTATTAATGAAATAACTTACTAGGATAATATTCTGGAACTCTAGTCATTTGGACTAATGAGTATATGCTCCATCATCCATGAATCCTAGTAGTCATTTTATTAATGAATCATATCTACTTTGTCTTCATCTATCTTCTAAGTAACTTTAGCCATATATTCAAATCTTTTCCTTTAATGTTCATATATTTCAAGACTCTATTAAAAAAGGCAAGATTATCTCTTGGCAATAGCAAAGTCATTGTACTTATATTTCATTTTCTTCATGACTTTTGCTTCTGGGAAAACTCTTCAACATATTAATGTTTGACATGGTCTTTAAACTTGAAGCATTTTGACAAATTCTTTAACATGTTGACTTCCACCATGCTTAGAGTGAACATCAATTTTTAAACATGTTTTTGAAAAATAAGTTTTCGTGTCTTAAAATTACAATTTCATTATGCCTTATCATGGTTTGAAATACCATTCAAGTTTTGAAAAAATTTGCATATTTCATCATCATTCTTGAAAAATATGATCTTATTCATAAATTGTGAGTTGATAAATGCTTATACTTATGGATAAGATTTTCTATGCTTATTGGTCAAACTTACATGCATTTTATCAATGACATCCTTTCTACATGAAGTGTTTTTACTAAGTGTCATTGAAAAATAACATTCTTGGTGTCACTTATTCGTTATCTTTTAAGATTCATTGGATTGAATTTATTTAATTGGGTAAAATTACATTTTGGTCTTTTATTGGCTTACTATGCTCTTTGCTCAAATTTCATATGATTTAATTGTATAAGAGCATAAGAGTTTGTTATGACTAATCTTGTGTGGACCCAAGAAAAGGTTGGGCACCAAAGACCATGTACTTTTGCAGGAATTGACCAAATTGTTCTAGTGTCAAATACAAAAGAACATGGGTAGACCTTAGTGGCAGTTGCAATTTGCAAATTTTGTACTCATAACACAAACAACAAGGAAACTCAAGTAAGAAAAAAAATGAAGAACTCAAGTTTGGAGCTAGAGTTTGTCTAGAGAAACTTGAGTTTGTGCTAGTTCTCAAGAATATTCAAGTGTTCTCAGAACACACTTGAAATGAGGTTAATATATACTTGAAAAGCTCAATTTTTCTAGTTGGTAACTTGAGTCATTAAATGAAAACTTAAGTTTTGCTTGTTATCATGTATCAGTTTAGTCATTTTTCTGTTCTTGCTGGTCTCTTTAGGCTAAATTGATTTTATTCATTCACATTTTACATCATGAAGTTTCGCCTGAGAACAATTTTTTTAAAAAAACAAATATAATAATCCTTATGTTTTCAACTCTTTTATCATCATAAAAAGCATAAGTGATTTCTTTATGCCAATTTCAAGTCCACCAATGTGAACTTGAAAATTCTTAATTCTAAAATACAAATTAATGCCACAGCGGAGGTATCGCTACGGAATTACATTTGGTATCACATTATTATTTGATATCATTAGAGAGAATCTTATATTTTTTGGTCATGCAATCATTAAGGGGGAGCTTCACATTCACATGTGGTTGATATCTTAAAAGCTCATTTCCTTTATTTGAAGAAAACTCTTTTAAGCATACTCATCTGCATTCACTATGTTTTATTATTTTTGATGATGAGTTAATATTTTTGACATCCACACTAACAAATTTTTGATATCATCAACATTCAATTTATGAAATTTGGTTGCACTAACAAAGTACTTTTGCAAAGAAAGCTTTCAACTTGTAGCAGGAGATTTTGATATTCCTTAATGTACCACGAAGAAAAACTATCAAATTGAGGAATAATGCCTTCACATTCCATCATTAAAGTTAAAATATGCTCTACATAAGAGTTCAATGAAGAGAAGGCAAAGGATTGAAGTTAAGTGCTGATCATATTTGTTCTTCTCATATACAACTCAAGAAGCATGTGCTTTAGTTTCATTCCCCACCTCAAAGGCTATTCAGAGCACTTTACAAATCTCTCACAATAAGAAAGCAAGCAAATGGACTTCATCGATCATTCATCAATTCGAAACCAATATGAGCATTTCTAAACTCTACCTTTTTATATTTAGTAGAAATCTTGCATATGTTTGGTACCTATATGCTTTCATTGTGAAATTTTTGTACATGTTTTGTTTTCATAAGGGGGATAGAAAATACTTTCACATTGGGGAGAGAAAATCATTTTCTTGATTCATTTTAAAGTTGTGAAAATTCGGGAAATTCACCAAAATACACCAAAAAAAAAATTTTCAAAATAGATCAGTAGGGAAACATTTTGCCAAACTAACCTAGTTGGTGGCGCCACGTCAGCTGGCACCACTGCCAAAGTGGTGCTGCCACGTGTGGTGTCACACATGGCAGCGCCACTTGTTGGCACGCCACATAAGTGGCGCCACGCCACATGGCGCCACTTTCACAATTTTTTTATAATTATATATTATTATATTTAATATATATTAAATATAATATATATTATTTTATATAATATATATTATATTTTACATAATATATATTATTTTATTTATTATTTTTAATTATTATAATTATATATTTCAAAAATTTTATGAAATATTCCTTTTAAAATGATGTCCTATTTTCGAAAAAAATTTTCTGGATGGGGCGTTGCCCCGTACCCCACAAGGGGTGCTGCCCCTTGACCTCGCCCGCTAACTGGTTAGCGGGACCGCCGTGTTAGCTGTTTGTAGCGCGATTAAATCATAATGATATATTATCGCGAGATTAAATAGTAGCTGTTCGTAGCGTGATTTATGTTATTACTTTTTTAATCTTCATATTATATGAATTAAATCTTCATATATATTTAATATTGCCCATGTTTCCCCTTTACCAGAATATACCATGCAATGTCTTCCTCTACCAATTCCTTTTATGGTATGCATCTGATGAGAGAACATAGAATGGTCCTCAATTTTTTTGGGTGTCACCTAGTCTGAACTTATCACAACCAACAGGCAATTCTGCATTTTGCCAATCAATCTCACTTTTATCATTTTGCTCATCCCCATCATTGCTGCCTGCATCATCATCTTCCTCGACAATCCTGTTGTTTTTAAAACCATGGTGGCACCACTAACAATTATTCTTGGCCGTTCGAACCTCGCAATACCCATTAAAAGTTGCGTCTCTTCTTACTATTTCTCATTGTCTCCTCTTTGTAACATCCCAATTTAAAATACCGGACAATTTTTTTTAAAACAAACCGTGATCAGAGTCGAGTATTTCGATTAAACGAGTAACTGAATATTTAGAAGTACATAACCATAGTGTAATCATCTTTATACCGTCATCTGTTGATTCCAAAAAACAGTATCTAAATAGTTCAAAAACTAAAACATAAAAATTCTTCCAGTCCATCTACATCGGCTACTTGCCGCTCTCCTCCACCCTGGACCCTTCTGAACCTGAAGCTACAGCTGAGATCCAATTCCCAATTAGATCTCAGGTAACGGTTAATCTTATGCTCAAATAAGTCATATATTGGCAACAAATAGTCATAACAACATAACAGCACATCAATACATAAGCACACAGCAGATGCATGATCAACAATGGACAAAACATAAACATACAACAATATGTAAAGCCCCACACTATGTCTGCACATAAACCAGTGCCACGATCTCCTATCGTGTCCTCAGCGCTAGGAAAACCCAACGGCGTTATCAAGACTATAACCCGTAACAAGCTGTATGTATTACTGACAACCCACGACAGAGTTTCAGTATATAAACATGTCTACCATATATATGAATATGAGCAGCATAAGTGTTAAGGTTACAATACGCGTTCGTACCTCCGTTGACGATTTCGGGTACTTCGGTAGCGTTGTGGTACGTTTGACGGTGGTACGACGGTGATTTGACAGCGGTGACAACGGAAACAATGGAAACATCGGTTCGTGATTTTGGGTATCCTATAAGGATAATATCACCAGTATGAGTATCTAAGACCATAACAGGCATTTTAGGTACAAATTACCATTTTGCCCCTAGTTTGACTTTTTGAGGCAATTTTGCCAGGGCTTCGCTGTTTTGACTTTACACTTTCAAAATTTTTTCTATAACCTTTCCTTTATCATATTTCTAAGATAAATATTATATTTATTCCTAAAACATGATACCTAAACTATCTTGAAAAAATAAAGACTATTCTAGTAATCCTACTATAACTACTGAAAGAATTACCGAACTAAAGACCAAGGACCGAAGAACTTACTCAGAGCTTCGCTATGATTTTTCTCCGGACTCCTCCTTCTTCCTTTCCCTCCCAAATTTTGAAATCCTCAAGAGGATTGGTGTGAGGATTGCATATGGAATGGGTGGCTATTTATAGAAAACCCGGATGGCATTTTCGTAATTTCGTTGAACTTTATCTGGTTGAATTTCGACCGTTAGATCGCACTTTTGCTAGGTGGTTTCATCTTGGCCTTACACCTATTATGCCGAAATTCCCCCCTCCCCAAGAGACAAAAAATGACATCATCTAGCCTTATGTCATCTTGCTTTATCAGATAAAATTCCTGGTTCGATGTTCCGATCGCGTAATCTTTATAAAATCTTAAAATTCTGGGAACAACACTCTGAAGATCTTTTCTTCCTCTTCAAGAATACTGGGTTCTTCTACCCTTATACTCTCAGCAAGGACATTCCGTTACTAGCTGAAAATTCTCGGTATTCGGTATCGGTTACAGAAATAACTCCTGCCGGCACCAACTTCTGGATCAAAATTCACTGATCAATAATGTATTCTGGTTTTTCTTAACTCATCCCCAGATTCTTGCAACGGAATTATTTTCTATCCGTTCTTATTTATCATGTTCACCTTTCTTTATTATTTTAATATTATCCATTTACCACATGTTTAATCTTATATTATTATAATATTACAAATATCAATCCATCCTTATCTCTCCAAATTTTCGGCCCATCCACCTATATATATATAATTAATTTTTTTCCTTAACCACATATATTACATTTATCCTATATTCATTTTCCACAAAAATTTCCTATTGGTCCATAAGCAATTTCATGGATTTAGGCTTATAAAATTCCCAAAAATTACTTAATTAATCCTTTAATAATTCCTAATAATTTTCTTAATTAAAACTCATCATTTTCTCACAACCATTTTATTGACATTAATAATCTAAGCTCCATGCAAATTATTAAAAGTCATAGAATCAATTTCAATTCCAGAATACTTTTTAATTTTCCTTCTTTTTATTTTCATAGGAAATATTTTATTAAATTTTCTAAATTAAGAATAATATATTTCCTAAATTTTTAATAATTATTCCATGCCTTCTAGAAATTTTCCATAATTTTTCTTAGTACTTTCCTTTGAAAATAGACTAATTACACAATATTTTGAGACCTCATATCCACCTATTTTCAATAGGTATTATTTATCTAAATATATATTTAAGTGTATTATAAAAATTAGGGTATTACACTCTTTTTCCAGTCCCTTCGCCTAACACTCCTGTTCAACAAGATCACCGATCGGTCTAGAGAACTCACTGTCCGTCCAATATTTGCTTCCGATGCAGTTAAGCTGGTCATTGGAGCCACTATTGCCCTCTCAACAATCGTACTCCTTTACTTTTCATTGCTGCCTGCAACATCATTGTCCTTGACAATCCTGTTGTTTTTATGTTTTTTTGCTTCTCTCTCTGATGACCAGTTACGAGGCATAATATAATAATATATTATATTAATAATATATATTATATTTTATATAATATATATTATTAATATAATATATATTAGATTATATAATTTAATATGTAATTTATTAATATAATATATCATGGTCCTATGATTTAATCGCGCTACGAACAACTAGCATGATGGTCCCGCTAGTCGGTTAGCGGGTGGGGTCAAGGGGCAGCGCCCCATCCAGAAAATTTTTTCGAAAATAAGACATCATTTTAAAAGGAATATTTCATAAAATTTTTGAAATATATAATTATAATAATTAAAAATAAAATAATTAAAATAATATATATTATGTAAAATATAATATATATTATATTTAATATATATTAAATATAATAATATATAATTATAAAAAATTTTAAAAAAATTGTGAAAGTGGCGCCACTTATGTGGTGTGCCACGCTGGCATGCCACAAGTGGCGCCACGCCACGTGGCGCTAGCTGACATGGTGCCACCAACTAGGTTAGTTTGGCAAAATGTTTCTCTACTGGTCTTTTTTGACAATTTTTTTTTGGGTGTATTTTGGCGAATTTCCCTGAAAATTCTACACACGTTTCGATTTCTTAATATTAGGATTGAAAATATCTGTCTCTCTTGAAAATATTTGGGAGTGAAAATTGTTTTCTTGATTCATTCTAATCTGATTTCATATCTATTTCTCAAAGTATTTCTTTACCTCAACTTTTTGGTAATGACAAATAGGGGGGAGAGAATGGCAAGAAAAATATGTTGCATTTAATGATGTCTATTTTCACATTCATACATATTTTTTCTTAAAGTATTTGTCATCATCAAAAAGGGGGAGAATGTTGGATATAATTAGTTTTGATGATGTCTTATATAAATGTCATTCTTAAAAGCAAAAAGATTGAGTAATATACTTATCTCCTACATTTACTAACTGTTGTATTTAATGTAGATTAATCCAAGTTGAATTGTAAAGGATAATCAAGATAGGAGATGGAGGATAGAAGAAGTTGATAATCAAGAAGAAGAGGAAATATTGATCAAGATGGAAGATGGAAAAAGGAAAAACTTGCTGAAGATATCATTATTCATATTCCAAGATTGATTATAGAAGTGTCCATGATCAAATGGAAGTTGGAGTAGATCAATTTAGAGTTAAAGTCAGCAAGAATCAAGTTCTGGATGAGAAAACTCAAGTTTCATGGTCAATACTTGAGTTCACAAGCCTACTAGAAGTAATTTGTCTTTGGAATACAAGAAAACTCGAGTATGGAGGTCAATACTCGAGTATGGAAGTTAATACTCAAGTATGTAACTTAATGACTCGAGTATGGGGTGTTTTCAGCTTCTCTTGCGTCTCTGAACCCGACAATACTCAAGCATCCAAATCAATACTTGAGTATCCAGCATGGTTAGTAACTATGCTCACCTCTGTCTCACGTTCAGCTTTGGGTCAGATCTAGTAATTCGATGTTATCTCCTAAACCAAAGATCGGATTGAGGTGAAACCAAATTTGGATGAAACTAGACATCCAATAAGTCATCTTGACAAAGTTTCAAGTCCAAAGAAGTACAATTGAGAGAGCTTTGAATTTTGAAAGTTGTATCAGGAATTCATGCCACACATCAGACCAAGCTTCAATGTTTTGAGTATAACTTACAATCTACAAATCGGAATGAGCTGAAATTGGTGGCATATGAAAGAAGACTCATATGGCTTTCCATAAAAACTTTATCCAACTAAAAGGAAGATCAGACCAGAGAGCTATGGCCTTTGAAAGTTGACTGACTATTCAAGACGTTGCAAAAACGCTGGTAAAGAACAAATCTTCTTTCATCGGATCACAACGGACAAATCACAATGAGTTTGGAGCTGAATCTTTTTGCATTGGAAAGAAGACTGAAAGATCTATATGGGGATAATTGGTTTGCCAAATATGAAGTTATATCAAGTCAGAAAGCAACCAAGGGCCATAACAACTTGAATACTCGAGTATAGCTCAGACAGAGAGCAATGAACGTTAGAGGATCTTCAATACTCGAGTATGTAAGTAAATACTTGAGTTTTGATTAGACAGAGAGGAATCTGAAGTAGCCTAACAACCTCAATACCGCAATTTCTAAATCAATACTCGAGTATACAGCTTCACTTCAGAAAAATGACCATTGCGAAAATCTTGTTTCTGATTAAGATCATTCAAATACTTACCCAAATGATTTGTAATACTTCTTAACATCATTTTTATCATTTGTGGACATGTTTCAGATTATCAAAGGGCATCAAACTAAAGATCAAGGATAAAGCAAAAGATGATATCACAGATGATTCAAAAAGCATTTCTAACAGCTATATTTCCAACATCCATATTCTCAACGTGTCTATTTACAACGGCTATATTCTCAAATGTTCAGATAATCTTCATCTATAAATAGAGCCTCATTCAAAATGCACAGACGAGAGGGCAAGAGATTATGCTGTCAAAATGCCAAAAATTATGAAGCTTCTTCTCACTCTGTTTTTCATACTTTCATAATTTATCATAGAAAGAGTAAAATGATTTGTAATGTACTTCAGTGATTATCTACTCACTTCTTTGAGAGAAGAATAATTGTAAATCATATTTTTCTAAGAGATACTTAAGGTTGGGTGACCTTGAGTGGGAAAATTGATTGTATCCCTACGGATTGTAAAGGAGAGTCTTAGTGAGAGATTGTGAAGGTTGCACAAGTGCCTGGCTACACTTGTGAGGTTGTAAAGGCTTTCCTCTTGTGCCTGGTTAAACAAGTAGATAGTGGAAATCTTAAGTGGAGTTTGAGGACTGGACGTAGGTCATGGATTGGACCGAACCAGTATAAATCTATGTTTGCAATTCTCTTCCTTAATCTCTTTTATTTACAGCTTATATGTTTGAATGGTTGTTTATAGCTTTACAACTCTTTATTATCATTCAAACTGATTTTATCAAATTGCAAAAAGATTGTAAAATGGAGCAAATTTTTATCTTCACCCAATTCACCCCCCTCTTGGGTTCAGCCAGGTCTTTCAGTTATTCAACCTTATAAGCAAGCTACTTAAATGTCAAACAACACCCCAATTATTAACAACATTACACTTCATTTTTCAGTCAAGAAGATAAGAGGAAAAATAGGACATGCAACCTCAAAATTATGGCTTAACTTGTAGATATTTGACACCTTTAAAACCATATTGCCTGCTTTGTTTTGGTATCAATTAAAGAGCTAAAGAGCCTCAAAACTAACATGGAATATCACAACTCTACCCTTCATAGTGACAAATTCTTCCTCCCAACAACACTCAACTTTCATAACCATTTAACATAAAGAACGTCACTAAACTACCAAAATGAAGATGGATTAAGAGGTTCAACTTAGTCTAGAGTTCAGTTTTCATGTGGGAGACAAGCTTCCTTCCTCTTCCTCCTATTCATCTCTCTCTCTCTCTCTCTCTCTCTCTCTCTCTCTGTGTGTTTTCTAATTTTTGGCCGAAATGGAAGGAGTGGAAGGGTGTGTGTGTGCATGCGTGTGACTTTCAAGTGAGATAGGAATGAGTCTTGTGGGAGTGGTAAAAAAGACCACTTTGCCCCTCTACAAGTCTTTTGTTTACAACTTGGTCCTTTATTTGATTAAATGCAAACACTAAATAAGTTTTAGAAATTAATCCTTAATACCATATAAGCATTTTCTTTCTCAATTAGCTTATTTAGGCCATAAAATATCAATTCTAAAATTTCAAGGCTAAAAGTAACATATTTTTTCTTGAAAATTTGACCAATTTTTTAGAATTAAATCTCTTCATGATAATTCTAAATCCCTAAAATAATTTTTCCCTAAATTTTCAAGGTCCAAAAATATTTTTTTAATAATTATCATAAGTTTTTCCTCATTATAAAGACTTTTGACTCAACAGACTTAATTGCCTACTTATCTTAGTCTTATTCCAAACTTCTATACCAAAAATTTAAGATGTTACATTTTTTGGCGGCCATAATTTCGGCCATTTTCAATGGCGGCAGCAATTAAGTTTTAGTATGGGTTAAAACTACCATTAAAAGGTTGAATTATACTTTTAGCCTTATATAACATTTTAACATTGTTAATATTACTAATGAAAAATGCCAACTCAATAAATTTAAATGTGGACTATATAGATGGCAGAGCATGTTTAAACTTTAAATATCATTAATAATAATTTAAAAACCAATTTCACATGATAAAAGACTCATTTATGTTATTTCTACCCATGTTTAATGTATGCTTTTTGAATTTTATAGTAAAATATAATATATATATATATATTTTCATTTTCTCTCATAATCTAATTATCTACTCTTTTCCAATTTAAATAATTTTAAATGATTAAGTATGGTTATATTTAGATAATTTTTTTGTTAAAATATTAAAAATTATTAAACATAAATTATATTGAAACTACTCGAAAACTTAAAATCTAATTAAAATAAAAATAAAATTTAAGTATGTAGCGTCCGTTAGACCATCATCACTTAAGTTGCTGGGCCAATATTTTCCAACAATGAAATTAATGACCTTAGGATTATAGGACTAAGGGTGTACTTTATAAATTTAAGGAATTAAAATCAATCTTTTGCAAAATTAAAAGGCTAAAAGGGTATTTTAGCATATTTACATATCAGTGGATAAACCTTTCTTAATTATTGATATATAGACAAAACAATTGAAACACAGAGGGTCAAAAGAGACGGTGTCCCATTTGTCAAGAACACAACTTTTGCTCAATGGAAAAATAGTAGCATTTGTCTCATATATATATATATATATATATATATATATATAGTGGCAGATCTAGAAAATAATTGAGGGGGCACCATTGGCGGGGGGATTTGGGGGTTTGAGGGCAGTGGCCCTGAATTTTTTTTTTAAAGTAAAGTTTTAAATACATTAAAAAAATAAAAGAATAAAGGGGGAAATGTGGCTAAGTGCTATTAAAAATAGTAAGGCTGAACACTAAATAAGTTCTAGTACATATATTATAATAACAAAAGTATATTACAATAATTACAATGTCATCATTCTATGCTATCAAATACATTGTTTTCAATATAAAGCACTAAGCAATCAAGGGGGCACTTCCCTGTCTTGCTAGGTCATAAATGAGCAAACCTTTTTTTCAGGAAAGTTTTAAATGCATTTTAAAACAAAAAATATCAAGAAAATCAAGCAAATGCTGATGATGTAATAAGAGAGACAATTATTTTACAAACCTGTTATTTTGAAAAGCAAAGCTACGTGCTATTAGAACTAGGAATAAGGATTGGCCTGGCCCTCCAGGGCTGGCCCGTGAAGGGCCAGGGCCTAACAAGGCCGGTCCTCCAGGGCCCGGAGTATGAAAAACATTTGTTTTTCAAAGCTCAGTCCGAGAGCACCAAGGCCAGGGCCGGCCCGCAGGGCCTAGAAATTATTATTTCAAATTTTAACTATTTTTCCTTCACTTTTTTTTAAAAAATATAATTAGCAAATTACAACATAGATTATTCAATAAATAAACACAACCACTAATTCATAATCAAAAGCAAACTATGTTCATAAATAACTCACATATAACATAAAAAACATATCACTAAGTGATATTAGTGTGATAACTATTATTGTCGTCATCTTCGTCACTATCATTGATTTTAACGACATTTGTTTGTTCTTCTCCCACATCATGAACACATTCATAATTTTTATTTGCAACAAATCATAAAATTAGAGTATAGTTACTCTCTATTTATAGTAAAATGGATAAATAACTTTATAACAAATACAAAATATATATAAATTAATAAATTTAAAAAGGAAAAAAAGAAAAAGCTACAGTGAAAAGGGCCTGTAGGGCTGGCTCAAGGCCTTCCAAAGCTGACCTATTTAAGCCCGTGGCCCGTCAGGGGCGGCCCTCCAGGGCTAATTTCAAATAACTCGTCCATTTTCAAGCCTGACCCTTAAAGGGCCAAGGCTTAAACAAGCCGGCCCGATGAGTTTGGCCTGTTTTCCCAACTCTACGTGCTATCACAATAAAAATAATTACAATATCATCCTTTTAGGCCTTATTTTTCGGAATTCCATCATGATTGCCTTATTATCAATGCTATCAAATACATCTTTTTCAATATAAGGCACTAAACAAGATCCGATTAGGAAGTGCAGTCAATTTTGATGTATTAAGGATGTGCACTTAATTTAAGGGTGAACACTTAATTTAAATATGTATTAATTATCAAATTTAAATTTCCTTCTTTTTTTTTTTTAACAATTGTCAAATTTTAATCCAATGCCTCGGTCCGCCACTACACACACAAAATTATTTTTCATTATACGCAATATTAGCACTATAAATTCATACATTTGGTTCCCTTGAAATCCATATTTTTCATTATACGCAATAATAGCACTATAAATTCATACATTTGGTTCCCTTGAAATCCATATTTTCATTATACGCAATAATAGCACTATAAATTCATGCGCAAGAGAAATATGAAGTCTTCATTTCTACTTTTCCCCCTTTTCATTGCCGTGAGCACTGCCCAAATACTGTTAGCGGCGGCTGGTCCTTCGCCAGAGCAAGTGGTTGACACCGCTGGCAAGAAGGTCCGTGCTGGTGTGGATTACTACATCCGGCCGGTGCCAGAAACACCGTGCGACGGTCGTGGGCTGTGTGTGAACGGGGAAGGCTTAATTCTTATAGCAAGATCGGTGAACGTGATGTGCCCTCTTAATGTTGCGGTTGTGGTGGGATTCCGTGGCCTGCCATTACATTTTACGCCAGTTGACCCTAAGAAAGGTGAGTTGTGCTGTTTCAATAATACAAATGTTTGAATTTGGATTAAGTAACGTTGCCCGAATTATTTTATAAGAATTATATGTAAGTACATTACGGCAATAGATTGTCCAATTAATTTTTTTCTAAATAATTTCTATTGGTATTGTACATATTAAGGGTCTTTTTGCTACGACGGAAATGGAGCGGAGGAGATGATAATTTTTATTTTTATTTTTTGTTAAGCATAAGTATCCTCCTATTGGGAACAATCCAATTTCAGATTGGATGTTAAATGTGAAAATGAGAAATTTTAGCGAGCTTAATTTAAAAGAAATAAAATGTCTAAGACAAAAAGTAATAAAAATAAATTAAAATCTGTTGACCTCACTTCTCTTTTTTATTTTTTTTTAAAAACAAACTTATAGAATTTTTTCCTATCCCTTCCCATCCATTTCTCTCACTAAAGAGACTCAAGGGTGCTTCCATCACTAGGCAATTACAATGCAATTTTTTTTTCCAAAACCAATATATATTCGTTTTAAAAAATAATTAATTTAAATAATTTTATTAATTACTAAAAAATAATTATCTAGTTCCTATATTTAATAATGGAGCGTATTATAGCTTCAGAAGGGGTCTATTTTATGGGGAACAGTTTTAATATAATTGAAATCTACCATTTGAGTTTCAGCTATATGGTAGGGGTTAAAAGGGTATTGCAAAATAACCTTTTGCATCATGATTATGACTTATTTTGACTCTTAATTATAACCTAAAATTCAACTCATCACCTTTTTATAAGATTACCGGGGATCACAAAAATGAAAGCAAGTTAAGGTATAAACTCTGCCCTCTTTAAATTTATTCCTTTTTATAGGTGAGCCATCCCAACTTATCTCTCACATCCTATGTGGTGAACACGTGTAGTGAATATTTTGAGAACATGATATAAAATTCTAAGTTTCTGTAAACTCCTTGGTCAGGTAAGAACGAAATTAAATTTCAAAAAAAGAAAAAAGAAAAAAAGTATTCATATCAAAGAGTAGACGTCTCATAAAACATGACAGCTATTTAATTTGAATAGTTCAAAGAATAATCATTTGACCATAACGAAATGATTTTATTATATTTAATTGGAAATTATATATAATACATTGTTTGAGCCCATCATGTATGTTGGTATTTATAAGAGACACTAATAACATATCTAAAATTTTTTAGGATATATTTTTTTTAAAAAAATCTCTTTTAATTATTTATTTGTCTCACTGTATTAAGCATCTCACTCGCTTACAGATCTCCTTAAATATACTATTTTTTTTAAATTAAATATATATATATATATATATATATATATATATATATATATATATATAAAGTTAGTCCTTTCAATCCCTAATCAATGAGAGATGATTAAGGGCCCGTTTGTCTTTTTTAATGCAAAAAAAAAAAAAAAAACTTTTTTAATTATTTTATGTGTTTAGATGATATTTTTAAAAAAGCAAGTGTCACCAAAAACAAAACAAAACAAAAAAAAAAAAACAAAATGCAGCTTTTTTTTAATAGCTCCAATTTGGAGCTTTAAAAAAACACTTAAAAAAAGAAGAACTTTTTCTTAAAAGCCCATCCAAACGGGCCCTAAGTCATTAAATTTTTTTTGAACGTAAAAATATTTTCAAATTTACCGATGTTTAAAAGTTAAAACAACGAATCATATCTTCCTAGAGTTAAGAAGCCAAAGATAAAAATTGCATCAAATTTTAAATAGGGTCAATCTTAAAAAAAATTGTAATTCATATCCCCATAGTGACTTTTAATAGGGACTACTCTTTATAGAAGTGCCTGATAATAGGGACAGTACGTAAAGAGTACACATTTTAACATATTTATTATATTTAATCAATTTTAATTAACTTTTCCATTAACACCCTTATTTCCTGTATGGAAGGTGTTGTTCGTGTGTTAACGGATCAAAACATAAAATTCAATCAGACAACGGCATGTAGAGAGGGAACAGTGTGGAAGCTGGACGACTTCGACAGGACAATGGTTCATAACAACAGGTGGTGTTGTGGGAAACCCAGGAAGAGAAACCGTAGGGAATTGGTTCAAGATTGAGAAATACGAGGATGCTTATAAGTTGGCGTACTGTCCAAGTGTGTGCAAGTTTTGCAAAGTCCTTTGTAAGGATGTTGGAGTGTTTGTTGATCAGAATCAGAGTCGTCGTTTGGCTCTCTCTGATAAACCCATGCAAGCTCAATTCCAGCCTGCTTCTGCCTGATCAATAGTTCGATTACGTTAAGTTTGCTGATCTCTCTTTAATGTATACTGCTCTTGTTTATTATTTGTGTTTAATTTCATAATGTTGGGTTTCATAGTTTGTCAACTCTTATCGGACTTTGTTTTCTGATGCGTGGGGTATTATTAATAAATAAATGAAATGTGGGTATAATCCCCTAATTTTCTCGTTTTGTGGAAAAGAGAGGGAAATAATTATATACGCCCTCTAGTTCCTTAATATAAAGTTTATTTATCTAATTTGATTAGATTAAAAAAATTGGATAAATTAGTTAATATTACATGTATTTTCTAAAAAACTTTGATTATCTTCCTTAATTCGTTCATTCCATCTTCTCCTTAGTCATTGTTGAGAGAGTATTAATATGGGTAAATTATAAAAAGATTGACAACTACAAAATTATAAAATATATTTAGTATTAAGATAAACTCTCTAAATATATCATATGTTAAAGACTAAAGTGAGGATTTAACTCATTCTCTTGCATGACTTGATAAAGAGGGCTGAAGGAGAAGTTGATAAGATGTACATCTGTGAATGGAGCTTTTCTCTGTTTTCCCTCGGAAGAATTCCATCCTCTACATCAATGTGTCATTTATCATGCGTGAATCTTAAAAAGTGATTTTTTTTAAAAAAAAAAAGAGACAATTTTATTAATAAGTAGAAAAGACAATATACATAAAAATGGCTTAAGTAACTAACATATGACATGTAAGCAGCTATGAAGGCCAGCAACAAAAATTAATAAAGAAAGCAAGTACAAGCAAAAAATTGTAAAACTAAATAGTGTAACATCCAAATTTAATTTATGATTTAATTACAATAAAAAAATTATTTATGTTAAATAGAATTTATCATGAAATTATTTAAATAAAAATTATTTATCTGAAATATAATAAATCAGAATAAATGAAATTATAGAATAATAAATAACAAAGAAAAATGATGAAATAGAATCAAATGGTAAAAATTATAAATATTAAAAGCAATATATATAAAATAAGAAAAGGATAAAAGGGCATGTGGCCCCTTTCATCCTATCACGTGAGGCGGGGCCCACCATCAATTGAACAATGTTTGTGAACCCGGACCGGACAAGCCGGTTTAGGCCGGGAACCGGCCAACCGGCCGGAAAACCAGTCTGGTTTAAGGATAAACCGGTTTGAACCGGTGAACCCGGTCTGAATCGGAAAAACCGGTGTAAACCGGCTGGGTTAAAGACGCTTCGTTAGTCTATTTTCAATGTTGCAGACCATCGACAGAGGGAAAGAGATGTGCTGAAGAATGAAGATGGCCCGGGAACCAATGCATAAAAATAAAATAAAAAATATCCCTGCAATTTGACAACACAAAACTACAAAAGTACAAAGCTCTCACTCCCTCCAAGTCGCTTTCACTCTGTCAAATGTCATTAAAGTAGTAAACTAATAAATAAAAAAATGTCACATTTCACTCCACTGCTTGCTGTGTGATCTCTTTTCTTCAAAATAACAATATAAAATTACACATTCTCCTATGTACTACACATTCTCCTATCTATTCTACATACTCTCATATTTATATAAAATATATTTTAATATTAAAATATAAATATTTATACTAATTTATCTATTTTAAATGAATTCTATTTTCTAATTAATACCAGTCTGACCGGTCTGACTCCGGTCTGACCCAATAACCCTTGACCAAGTACTCCCCCAGTTCAGTGATTGGTCCGGTTTTCAGACCCTTGATTTTAAATATCAATAAGATACTTAAGATCACTTCTAATCATAAGATTTCCTTGATGAAAACTATTCTAACTAATTTTCTCTTCCTTTTATAGTAATTTTGTGTTGCTTAGAGAATATTTTAGGATTAGGGTTCTGGGCAAGTTTTGAATTTTCTCAATATATGCCTATAGGAATATAGATGATGCATTAATAGTTAGTTTTAAATTTTGGGGTCATTTATCAAATTTGAAGGACTAAACTGTCACTTTCAGTTTTCATTATAATCATATATTATTAGTAAAATTTGTATATTTTGAATTTATGAAATTATAAGTTATGATTTTGCTTATGTGGAGTTTCGAAGAGTTATTAATGGGTAGTAAATTGATTTTGGTGTGTATTTGACCTCTTGGATTAGGAGCAGTGTTATAATAATTGGCTTTGGAGAGAGATAACCACTTTTTCTATTGTTGTGCATACTTGTATGATGTTTATAGTGATTTTTAATTATATAGAACTATAAAACTACATTGATAATGTAGTTGTCTTGTGAGATTTATTTTCATGAAGAAATGATTAGTGATATTATATTATATGAATTTATGTAAAACTATGATATTGGAAATATTCTATTGATAATTTGTGAATTATATGAGAGGGGATGGTGGATGTGGATTTGGCAGGAGATTATTCAAAGAGGAAATAAAGGGCTGAAATCTTGTATAAAAATAGGAAATAAAGTGGTAGGCTTCTAGGTGTATACTTGTTAGTTCTTTGGCCCAGTTGTGTTTTCATCAGGCCTTGACACCCTACTAGTACATTAGAGGGGGGACCCATGGTCTGGTCTTGTGCTATGTGTAGTTTTGGCCAGTCCATATCACTTGATCGATAAGCTTATTGAATTGAGCTACCATTCATATGGGTGAGTACTAGCCCAAGGTTTCAATCAGAGGAAATAAGGGAGGATTGAGAATAAATTCTTGTATATTAATTCTTATGTACTTATGTGCTAAAATATGAAAAACGAGATATTTATATTTGTGAATTGATATATACATATATGTCACTATGTGACATTATTAATAATGCTATGATTTTATAATATCCAACTTGACACCTCACAAGCAATTACTCATGTGCCCAATGAGATAGATTGATGGATACTATTTTTTAGGTGATAGTTCTTATGCGAGTCTATCAGGGGAGGCTTCGGAAGCTTAAGTTACTTATGCTAACAATTGTGTTTCTATCCTTTTAGTATATGATGGATTATTGTATACTGTCACATTAAGGCTCATTTTGTGTACTCTAGTTTATTCTAAATATTTTGATGAATGATGATTGGTTTGATCAAACTCTTGATTAGTTATTATTATTTTATTGAAAATGGAGGATGTTACAAAATTGGTATCAGAGTATATGATTCTGCGAATAGTCTTGCATGCATTACATATAGTGGAAATATATAATATTCATACATACCTTCCATGTTTAGTTGTTTGCGTTGTGTTCTGTCTCACTACTCACTTATTGTGGTAGGTTGCATACTTAGGTGGGGAGAAGATGGTACCGACTCATTGTACTGGTTTTGGGAGTAGTAAGCCTCCACAATAGAGATTACATGCTCAGAGGAATCATCATTGTGGAAGTCATTCTTCCTACTAGGGTTCTACTATATCTACACCGAGCATGAGTAGAGCATGTTAAAGTTGTGGAATAGTGCATAAAGGAAAGTGTTAGGAGTGCTTTTGGTACCACAAATTAGGGCACATTTCTCTTTTTGCACTGATACTTAGTAGGCCCTACAGAGTGTTTGCCTACAGTTCCTGGCTAAGTGTTTGCTTTCAATCAAAAGGAGGCAAGAGCATCTCCAAATGAGATCTAAGGTGTTGTTTCTCTTTAAGGGCATGATGTATATGTGTTGTTTGATTTTAGTGCTTCACATTCTTTTATTTTTGATAACTATGCTTAAAGATTTGAACTACATGTTTGCAAATTGCCTTATGATTTAAAAGTATCGACTCCTGTTGGATAAGGTTATTGCATACATGTCTGATAACTGGTCGTACTTGTTTAAACCTTACTCTTAAGTATGGTTATTGTCTGCTAATAATGCTCATCTTGACTACAAGGAAAAGAAAGTGAATTTTCCTTAATGCTTTTGCATCCATTGAGGCATCTTGTCTCTTGATGTTTTCTACAACTCAAGTGGAGAAATGCGTTCAGTGAGGTTGTAAAGCCTATGTGATCTTCTTTTCTATTGATGTTAACAAGGAAGTTGGATTTAATCAAATTGAAGTAATGAAGGAGTTTTTGAAGGTGTTTCTAAAGGAGCTATCGAAGTTGCCTTCAGATCGAGAGGTGAAGTTCTCAATTGAGTTGATACCAAGTACAAAACCAATTTCTAAGGCCTCTTATTGGATGTCGCCATCAAAGTTGTCAAAGTTGAAGAAACAACTAGAAGAGTTTCTTAAGAAAGGTTTCATTTGACCAAGTGTCTCTCCTTTGGTTTCGCTAATGTTATTTGTCAAGAAGGATGGAACTATGTAGTTGTGTATCAACTACAAGAAGTTGGATAAGGCTACCATGAAGAATAAATATTCGTTGCCTAGGATTGATGATTTACTATATTAGCTTATGGGAGCTACAGTGTTCTCTAAGATCAACTTGAGATTGACTTACCATCAGCTCAAACTTAAGGCTGAGGACATCTTGAAGATTGCTTTCCAAATACATTATAGGCATTATGAGTTTTTGGTTATGCCCTTTGGGTTAACAAATTCTCCAATTGTCTTCATGGATAATATAAACTACATTTTCATGTCGTATTTGGATTGATTTATTGTTGTCTTCATTGATGACACTCCCATTCATTCTAAGAATCAGGAAGAACACTAATAGCATCTTTACATTACATTGCGTATATTGACTTATCACTAGTTGTATGCAAAGTTGAGTGAGTATAAGTTTTTGCTCAAGGAAATGGCTTTCCTTGGCCACTGGTGTTTGCTAAAGGGTAGCTGTTAATCCTAATAAAGTGGATGCCATGTTGAAGTGAGAACCACCTAAGTCTTTAACAGAGGTTCATAGTTTTGTAAGGTTGGCTGGCTATTACTATCATTTTATAAAGAGATTATCTCATATTGCCACGCCACTTCACCAAATTAACTAAAGAGGAGCAACCATTTGTTTCGAAAAATAAGTGTGATGCATATTTTCAGGAGCTGAAGACCCAATTAACCATTGTACTTGTTCTTATCATACCTTACCCATACAGAATGTACATGGTGTATACAAATGCCTCATTAAAGGGTTTAGTATGCGTGCTCGTGCTAGATGGTAAAGTTGTTGCTTTTGTATCTCAATAGTTGAGGCCTTATGAAGAGAATTACTCAACACATGATCTAGAACTTAAAGCTACTGTTTTTCCTTAAGGATCTAGAGGCATTATCTGTATGGACATCAATTCAAGATCTTTTAGTGACCATAAGAGCTTGAAGTATCTTGTGGACTAGGAGTTGAACAACCAATAGAGAAGATGGGTGGAGTTCTTCGAAGAATATGACTTCTAGTTAAAGTATCTCTACGAAAGGCAAATGTAGTTGCAGATCCCTTGATCCCAAGTCAGTGCACATGTAATACCCGGAAAACTATTATCTGGAATATTATGTCACAATAATGAAACTGCCCATTTATGAAGATTTTGGTCTCAACATGTTATGTGATTAATATATGTTCAAAGGAAAACATTAAGAAAATTAAAGGAAATTTAATATCGGAAATGTGGAAAAATGTGTCTTAAGGCCATAAAACATCCTGAGAAGAATTAGGAAAAATTCTAAAAGGCATGGAATAATTATTAAAAATTTAGAAAGCATATTATTCTTAAATTAGACAATTTAATAAATTATTTCCAATGAAAATAAAAAGAAGGAAAATTAAAAAGTATTCTGAGACTAAAATTGACTTTATGTTTTTTGATAAATTGCAGGGAGCTTGAATTATTAATGTCAATAAAATTGTTGTGAGAAAATGATTGGTTTTAATTAAGAAAATTATTAGAAAGTATTAAGGGATTAATTAAGTAATTTTTGGGAATTTTATAAGATTATAAAAATTTAGGAAACATGAAAAATAAAATAAATATAAATAATAATTATTAAGGACCGAAATTTTTGGCCAAATTAAATAAATAATAAGGGTTAAGATGTAACCTTGAAAAAACCAAGATCAAAGGCTTAGGATTTTTCAAGAAATTCTAGAAGCCTAAATCCATGTAATTACTTATGGACCAATAGGAAATTTTGGGAAAATTAAATACAAGATAAATAGGATATTATAGTAAATGGAAAAATAATAATAAATATATATATATATATGTGTGAGCTGGCCGAAAATTTAGGGAGGGATAAGGATAATTTGGATATTTGTATATAATAATAATATAAGATAAGGCATGTGGTAATTATGTAATATTATATTAATAAAAGGTGAACAGGATAAATGACCACGGATAGAAATAAAATCCTATCTAGAAAACCTTGAACAAATTTATTAGAGTCAGAGTATATTATTGATCAGTGAATTTTTATTCAGAAATTGGCGCCGACTGGCGATATTTCTGTACCTGGTACCGATTACCGAGGATTTTTAGCAGGTAACGGAATGTCCTTAATGAGAATATAAGGTTAGGAAAACCCAATATTCTCAAAGAGGAAGAAAAGACCTTCAGTGTGTTGTTCCCGGAATTTTAAGATTTTACAAAAAATTTCGCGATCAGGACATCGAACCAGGAATTTCATCTGATAAAGCAAGATGACACAAGCATGACGATGTCATCAATTTTGTCTCCTTGTGGGGGGTAGGTCGGCCAAATAGGAGTAGGGCCAAGATCAAGCCACTTCAAAAAAATGTGATCCGACGGTCAGAATTCAACCAGACAAAGTTCAATGAAATTACGAAAATGCCATTGGATTTTTCTATAAATAGCCTTTCATTTCTCTTCATTCTTCACCAATTCACTCACAATCCTAGAGAGAAGTTAGAGAGAGAAGCTCTGGAAGAGGAGTAAGAAGTCCATAGCAAAGCTTTGAGTAAGTTTCTCAGTCCTTAGTTTTTAGTTTCAGTAGTTCTTTCGGTAGTTATAGTAGAATTGCTAGGGTAGTCTCAAATTTTTCAAGTTAGCTTAGATATCATGTTTTAGGAGTAAATATGATATTTATTTCAGAAATATGTTAGAGGAAAAGTTATAGCAAAATTTTGAGAGTTTAAAGTCAAAATAGCGAAGCTCTAGCAAAATTCCACCAAGTAATCAAACTAGGGGCAAAATGGTAATTTGTACCTAAAATGCCTGTTATGGTCTTAAATATTTATATCGGTGATATTATCCTTCTAGGATATCCGAAATCACGAACCGCTGTTTCCGCTGTCACCGTTGTCAAACCGCCATCGTCTCGCTGTCAAACGTACCATAATTCGACAAACGTGCCAAGAATCATCAACGAAGGTACGGACACGTATTGTAACCTTAACACTTATGTTGATCATATACGTATATGTGATAGACATGTTTATATACTGAGGCTCTGTCTAGGGTTGTCAGTTATACATACAGCTTTATATGAGTTATAGTCTTGATAACGCCGTTGGGTTTTTCTAGCGCTGAGGACACGATGGGCCGTCGTGGCACTGGTTATGTGCAGACATGTTGTGGGACTTTACATATTTCTTTTTGCTTATGTTTTGTCAATGTTGTGATCATGCATCTGCTGTGTGCTTATGTAGTGATTTACTGCTGTTATGAGTTGTGAATAATTGTTGTCATATACTGTTTATTTGAGCATAAGGTTAACCGTTACCTGAGATCTAAATGGTAATTGGATCTCAGCTGTAGCTTCAGGTTCGGGCGAACCAAGGGGTTGAAGATAGGGGCGATCGACTGGCGTAGGATGGCAGAAGGAATTTTATGGTTGTAGTTTATATGCCTAGTTAGGTGTTGTTTCCTTTTGGATAGTAGATAATTGTATAAGTACACTTACACTGTGGTTATGTAATATAAAGGTTCAGTTATTCGTTTTGTGAAATTGCTCTACTTTGATCAACGTTTTTTTAAAAAAAAAACATTTTCGCTGTTTTTAAGGTGGGATGTTACAGCACAAGTTTCACATATGTGTTACTAAGCATAACCTCTTATATGGCTTGTCAAAAGTTTATCTTAAACAAAATTCATAGGTGATTATGAGTACAATACTAAGGAATTTTGAATTTTATGGTGAGTTAAGAATGGCCCAGATGGAAGATGATTGATTGCAAAAGATTACAAAAGACTTGGAAAACGGTGAAGTATCTAATTATGATATTGGGGATATATAAAGGTATATTGAGGTACAAGAAGAGGATTTGTGTTCTGGACAATGGGGAAATCAAGAAGAAAATTCTTGAAGAGGCATATCGGAGTAGGTATACTATTTGTCCGGGAATAACTAAGATGTATCAAGATATGAAGCAAGGGTATTGGTGGCCTAAGATTAAGCATGATGTGACAAACTTCGTAATGAAGTGTCTAACTTGTTAAAAGGTGAAGATTGATGATCATAAGCCTCTAGGGCTACTTCAACCTTTAGAGGTTCCCTAGTAGAAGTAGGACATCATTTCCATGCATTTCAATGTAGGCTTGCTGGAGACTACAACACACCATAACGCTATATGGGTCATTGAAGATAGATTGATGAGGTCAACTCATTTCCTTCTGATCCATATAAGATATAGCTTAAAGAGGCTAACTTAGTTTTATGTGGATTGAATTGTCAAATTGCATGGTGTACCCACAAGGATCGTGTCAAATTGTGATTCAAGGTTCACATAAAATTTTTGGAAGGTGTTACAAGAGACTGTGGGGACTAGGTTAAAATACAATACGGTTTACCATTTGCAGACTGATGGTCAGATAGAGAGGATGATACAAATCCTTGAGGATATGCTAAGTCTAATATCCTTGTGTTTGCTCTATTAAAAATGCCTTGTATGAAGTGTTAATCATTGAAGAGGCAGCTAGTTGATTTATTAGATGTGTAAATATAAGTTCAAATTTAGCTATAAATACACTTGACTTAATTCAGAGTAAGTCATATTCAGTTACCAGAGTTTTGACTCTAATGTTCTCCTTGATGTCATAAGTTCCTTTGCGGACAATCTCAAGTGCTTCCCACATTTCTTTAGCCGTTGAGAGATTGCCTATTCAAAAATACTCATTTTGATGCAGCACACTTTGAATCATCAAAATGGCTTTGCTATTCAAAGTTACTAGTCTCTTGTCAATGTCATCATATTCGACGAGAGGCTCTCATGTTGCGTTCTCTTATAGTTTTCCTAGGCACGTAATCTCCTTCTTCAATCACTTGTCATAGCCCATATTCTGTATCCATTACAAAGACTCTAAATTGTGCTTTCCGAAAAAAAAAATCTCTCTGTTGAAGCCAGAAGGTCTAGAGATAGATGCACCATCAAGTAGAGCTCCTTTCATGGATCCTTTTCAGGACGTTAATCCTGATATGAGAAGACTTTGCTCTGATACCAAATGTTAGTGTCAATATTTCATCCAATAGGATGTTGATTCAAGTGAAATTAAAAGATTAAAACGAAGATGATAAAGAATTAAAGAGAAGAACAAGATTTAGAAGAATATCATCGAACTGTGCACAATAGGTTATACTAGTTTGACCTTAACTTTCTGACCTACGTCCAGTCCCCATAACATTTTTGAGATTTTCACAATTTTTCCAATATTACACAAGTTTTTGCTCCCACAATATAAAGAAATCCTCATAAGGACTTACTCCCCCTTATAAGTTGTAATCCAACAACCATCCTCAAAGTCCCACTACCTTGAGATTTTACAAAGTTGAAATTGCTTGTAAATAATTGTCATACAAAGTTAATATATAATCACTAATGAATGAAATGAATATCAAAAGATATTACAAAGAAAGTCTATGAGCAATAATTAGCAAAAGGTTGATCGTATGCTTGGTTAGTTGCTCCATATTGAATGCTTCTCTACTTATAGATGAAAGCCATTATTGGCCATTGTGAGCATTCAAACTTTCCATTAGTGACAAATTGGAGCGTTGGAAGAATTCAAGGTTCAGTCACTTTTGCTTCAATGCAATAAATCTTCATACAACATTCTTTTGGTTTGCTCTGAGATTGCTTAAGGTTTGGTTTCTTTTGTCTTTGTTGGAATAAAAGCTTTATGGTTCAATTGCTTTTGTCTTTGCCACAATAAATGCTTCATACAAAATCCATTTGATATGCTATGTGATTGCTTTTGTATGCTTTATTTATGCTATGCATTTAATATCTGATACAAAGATTTGCCTTTGTGCTTTTGGAGTTCATCCATGAATTTAAGCATCTGAAACTTATACACAAAAAAGATTAGTAGCATTGAGAAGTGTTATAAGTAATAATCAAGTATAAACAGATGTTAATCACAATATTTGAATTCTTGGAGACATTGTGAATTGAAACAAGGACATTCACTCAAGTGTGATTCTAGAATTACTCAAGTGTGTATCCATCACTCAAGTGATTTTGTAATCCAACTCAAGTTTTGATGAACTTTGTCTTTGGTAGTGAAGTGTTGGCAGAATAAGTCACTCGAGTGATTGAAAACTAGACTTGAGTGTCGTTCAAAAATAACTTCAACCATACTAGTGACTCAAATGCATTCTGCAAGTTGCCTTGTGTCACTCGAGTAACTCTCAGGATACTCAAGTGGACTCCATATAAGAAGCCTTGCACTCTTGGTCCATCAATGAGTGACTTGTGCTAAACTCAAAAGTTGCTTGTCAATACTCAAGTAGATTCACAAGTACTTGAGTGAGACTAGTTATAACTTGCATAACTATCATGAGTAACTTGCTATTAACTCACAAGTTGCTCACTATCATTCGAGTAACAACATGCTCCTTGAGTGAACATCTCAACACTTTCAAAAAATGGGTGAGTGAGTTACAAAATCCTAGTAAGTGATCACAATCACTTAAGTGGTCACTCGAGTGCTCTGAGCTTATCACTCGAGTGATCTGCTATAACTTCCAAAAATCTTGCGAGTGACTTGTTGATTTCCAAAAGTGAATCCTCTCCTCATCCCTTTTTCTCATTATCTCTCATAAGCCCATCTGGGCTATTGATTGGGAAGATGAGGGAAAATTTAAAGTAGTATTGTGACCTTTCATATTGATTGGACTGACATGATTTAAAAATTATGATGAAGAAAGAAACTCAACCCTTGACTTCCGACAAGTGATATAGGATCACTTGAGTGCTAACTTAGCCACTCAAGTGATCTTGCATCACTCTTTATTCTTTCAGCAAGTGATGACTTGCAAAATCACTGGAAGTTAGGATCATCACTTAAGTGCATCAACTATCACTCAAGTGATGATCTTAGATCACTTAAAGTGAGTTTTCTTGCTTATTCACGTTTTAGTTCAAAGATAGTTCTATCACTCAAATGTGTTCAAACACAAAACTCAAGTGACTTGAATCATTAAGTCCTCATTATTTTATAAGGTTTGTTATTATCCAAGCATAATCTGAAAACTAACAGTTGTAAGTGAGATTTACGAATATAATTTACACACACACACTCTCTATCGGTTTTAAGAAAACAATTGTTGTAAGTAAAACTTACAACAACTATTTAAGAACAATAATCTATTTCAAAACTTTCTAACAACACTTACATACACAACCCCTGAAAAAAGGTCTTATGGTGTTTTTCATTAAAAATGATTTATGTCATAGTGATAATTAATTAACCATCAAAGAAATCTATGCTCCACTTCTACCTCATATTACTTGCCACTTTTTCTATTCAAAGGACAAGTGCGCACAATCAAATAAGCCTAATTTTCACTAGTGTATCTGAAAGAAATGAATCTATAATAGCAAAGATTATACCTAATCAGTATGTTTTAGTTATATCATTATCAATATTATTATTGGATAGAAAGTATAAATTTATAACTCCTAGTATATTTATATTGGGACCTAATGCGAAAAGAAGAGGAATAAGATAAGGCAATACGATTCCATAAAAAGTGGGCTTATTGAGGACAAAGATAAGAAAATACAACTTGAGGTTTTAAATTGTTTCCTATACAAGAGTATAGATATTAACTAAACTTGAATAACAATCGATAACTCATTTTATGAGTAAATCACTTATTTGAGATTTTACAATTTAAATAGTTTTTTTTTCCTATGTAATTACCAGTGACTCGTTTATCAAAATTTATAGAATTTATTAATTTAATCTAAATCAAAGAAACTTGCCGGCAAAAAAGTTCACAATCAAACAGATAAAAAGAGCTACACCCACGTGATCCTCGAAGCTAACGATATAGCATAATTAATTTAAGCAAGTGATGGAGCAAAACAAATAAATTATTCAAGATGACAGTGTAGTCACATATTGAAACTATGTGCAAATTCTCTATAAATTTGAGCTCTACACTAACAAGTTCAACACAATGCTGAACACTTTGATTCAAATCAAGAGCAATATGAAGCCAGCCTTGGCAACAATATCTCTCTTTTTTTTCCTCTTCATCTTCTCCACAAAATCATCCGCGGTAAGGGCAGCCATGCCGGAAGCGGTGGTTGATATCTCAGGCGAAAAGGTAAAAGCAGGTGTGAGCTATTATGTCTTGTCAGCCTACAGAGGAAGAGGTGGCGGTCTTACTTTCAACACCTTTGAAAACGACACCTGCCCCCATGTCGTTGTGCAAGAAATATTTGGGTTCTCCAAAGGCAAGCCAGTACAGTTCTTTCCTTTAAACCCTAAGAATCATGTCGTTTACACCTTCAGAAATCTCAACATCAAGTTCAGCGAACCAATTACAAGTACTTGTACCGAGTCCGGGGTTTGGAGACTAAACAAGTTTATAAGTGAAGCATTGAATGTTGCCACTAATGGAGTTGAAGGGACCCAAGAGACTTACAACAGGTTTATGATTGAGAAAGCTGAAGTGGAGGGTGCTTATAAACTCAAGTTCTGCCCTTGGTCACAATCTGAAGAATGTCACAATGATCTTGGGATGTTTTCTGCAGGTGATGGTAAAAACTATGTGGGTCTTACAAATCCTGGTCAGTTTCAGCCACTTAGAGTTGTGTTCGAGAAGGTTAATGTTGATAATGCCTTTAATGATGCTGATGAAGCTGTAATGAGCATTTAGATGAGAAGTTTCTCATCCAACTTGTTAGCTAAGTTTGCGTTATGATTTATGAAGTTTGAAAATAATGATAATAAGAGGTATAATGTTGTTGTAACAAGGATGTGTTGCTCGCTAATATATGACATAGATCGATTCTGTTTTCATCCGATCAATTAATAACGATGGTATGCAATTGGATCAGTACTCACTGTCGGATGTTTCTCTCTTTACTTCTCTTGTTTTTTCCCCGCCAACTGATGTGGGAATTATAAAATAAAACCCAAAAAAGTATGGGATTTGACTTCTATCCGCTGTAGTTAATATCCGCTGCCATCCTCAGCAAATAATAATAATAATAATAATAATAATAAAAAATAAAAAAATAGTGGCATTTTGGCGCTTTGCTGATGTCTTTTTTCTTTTTCTTTTTTAGAAAAATATTTTAGGGTACGTACCGACTAAAACTAAAATGATATTTTAGGATGCTGAATAATACTAAAAAATACATCATGATCTTAAAAAATTATTTTATGATACATCGTGATCTTAAAAAATTCTTTTAGGGTCTTAAAAAAGTATTTCAGGATACTGAATGATACTAAAAAAAATTAATTTAGAATACTAACAAGTACTAAAAAAAATATCTCATAATCTCTTGAAAAAATATTTTAGGGTACTAGTATTATAAATATACTACAAGATATTTTTTCAAGATCATGAACTAGTTTTTCAAGAGATCATGAAGTAGTTTTTAATACTAGTCAATATTTTAAAGTATCTTTTTAGTACCAATCAGTACCTTGAAATATTTTTGAGGATGAAAGGGACGTGAAACACATCGGCATAGGGAAAGCGGGGGTCAGGTCACGTTGAAAATTGAAACAAAGCCTCCAAGGAACCTCGAAAGTTGTGAATTCCGTTTTTTCAAAAAACGCCCCACTTTTACTATTTTATGCTTTTTCGCGGCATTTTTTACGTTTTTACCCCATATACGTTTTTTCTCAAAAGAAAGCGTTTTGCTAAAATTAAGACGTAAAATTGGTGTTTTTGTGTTTTAAAACGTGTTTTTGTCTACCATGCACACTACACTCTCGTCCAAATGCATGGCCAACACACACTTTTCACCTAGTGTCACCCACACTGATAAATCTCAATTTTCATATATTTTATCCCACCTTATTCATTTATTTTGGGGATTATTTTAGGCTAATTTAGAATTATTAGATAATATTTATATTGTTAGCCTATTTTAGGAAATAATGTAAATCTGAATTAATCATGAGATTATTAGGCTTAAATTAATATTTTGATTTTATCTTGTGATTTAATATTATTTCTTAAAATATGATATCAGGATTTTATTTAATTTCTGCCTATAAAAAATATATTGGAATATCCTATAGTGCAGAATTTTTCAGGGAAGCTAAAGAGAAATCCAATTGTAATATTTTATTGGACTTCTTAAATCCTATTGGGTTCAAGTTGGTACCCAAAAAGCTCTCCCCCTTCCCTTTTAATTAACTTGATTGCTAGGTTTTCATGAGGGCCACGGGACGCCGCAAGAAAAAAAGAAGACGCTGAAAGCTGAATACTGAAGACGGAATGAGACGCAGAGGAGGCGGAAGGAATTGATCATTCTTCATCTCCTTTTATGCATTAAATCCCACAGACCCCACATCCAGTTCTTTCCACTCACGTTCACCACCTCAATTCCTTTGATTCATTGTTTTCCAAGCTAGGCTATAGGAATTGAATTATTATTCAATTCTCCATCAAGTCATCACACGCACGGGACCCAAGGCAATTCCAATTCATTCACGCACAACACCACCAATCCTGGATAACCATTTAATCTCCATCTACACTATTTCCAATTGTGGTGTCACCATGAATGTGGATTTTAACCGGAAGCTTGGAGGAGGAATGATTCTCATGGAAGCTTAAACTATTTGGGAGGCAACTTGGGAAGAGTATGAAGGAGGCTAAAGTCTAGGGCTTACACATGGAGACGATAAGGGAGTGTTGTTCTTTTTATCTTTTAAATTCAAATTAGAGATTATTTAGTTTTAAAGGATTTCAAGTTGTATTAATTGAGATTGGATTGTAAACTTATGTCTTTTGGATTAGAATGATAATTTGGAATTTTGTGCTTATTGTTAGACTCTTATTTGCAACCTTTGGATTGTCAATTAGATTAATAATTGAGTTTTCGTTATTAATTTAATTGTTAATTTGGTTTATCATCTTAATTGTTTAATTGGGTTGATAAATTATCTGGTTGTTCAATTAGATAATTGTAGATAAGATTTCCAAGATTATTTTGTGTTTGGTTTTTAACGGGTTTAATTAGCCACCGCTTATTCCATTATGAGTTTTCTAGTGGAATAAGTGTTATTAAGCTAGAGGGTTTCCCATGTTCAATTGGTTAATTAAATTCATTAATCTCCTTTTGGTCTAATTAATTGATTTAGGCTAAGAAAGTCGACTCCATGCAATTCCTAAGTTGTCCCCTTCGTCATCATAACTGAACTAAATCATTTTATTTTGTTTTTCTTTTAATCAATCTTTTTATTAGATTTTAATTATTCTCTCATGATAAAACCCCCTAAAAATTGCATTCAATTTCATATAGCTTAGTTTCATTCTCATATGGGTTTTAGAGTCAATTGCATTAGTACATTTCGTTAGTTAATTGCATATAGGTAGTAGTGTTTGCATTCTAGTTTAGGTCTATTCACATTCCATTGCATCTTTTCATCACCTAAATTTAACCTAAAGAAAACCCACAGCTTGCTCCTTGGGAGAATGACTTAGGTTGACCCTAAACTACATAATTAATTAGGACCTAGTTTAATTGATCGTTTTAACGTTAAAAGTAGCTCGATCACACACTCACTAACTCAGTGTCCGCCAAACTTCACCCACTCCACTCAATCACACGCACACTCCAACTCTCTCACTCTCATTCGGCCAGCGCGTAAAGAGGACACACAGCTTCCAATTTTCCATGCTGATTGGCCAACAAAGACAGAAAAAAAAAAAAAAAAAAAAAGAAGGTAAGAGACCGATAGAAAGCAATAGAGTGCTCGGTGAAGGCAAGAAGAGTGTCTGAAACCTACATGCAAACTCGTTTTGGGGTTTAGGTGAATCTCTTAATCCCTCTCCCATCCTCATTTGAGCTGATTAATATTGTTCTTGAAGTCCAAAGCTTGCTGAAAGTTGAGAGTTTTCCATGTGAAATTTCGGTCACCATATAAGGTAGAGTGTCATTCTGGAAAATCAATGAGGCCGTCAGGTTTGTGTGAGGTTTTAACCCAGTAAATGATTTCTTCTGAAATTTGTTCAGGAGATAATACACCTCTTAAGCTTTAAAACAATTCTTAAAACACATTAATCAGAGGTTTAGGACTAAAGTTATGAATTTTTTCTTGTCAAACTGGGCGAATCCTATTTTCAAGATTTTGATGGTAACAATTTCCGTGAAATTCTGGAAGGTTACAGTTATAATTTTGTCTAGTGACTATTTTTCCTCTAAATCCAGCTTACAAAGCTTTAAATAGGAATTGAAATCACCTCATTTGAAGTTTTCTATACTAAATTATGATTTTTTCAAGTTCCTTGAAAAATTAGAGGCGTGTTTTTTGTTAAATCCGAAAATGACAATATTTTTGGATAATTGAAACTAGACATAAGTTGGGAGTTTTTGGTAAGTTTATAGGCATTTAAAAATGTCTTATGAGTTGGGAGTTTTTGGTAGGTTAATAGGTATTTAAAAATGTCTTAGCAAGTACTCCCTCTAATCCTTATTATAAGGCACCAACTACCAAATGTATTCAGTCCTTTTTATAAAGGCACTTGCTTGTTTCCAAGGAGCATTGATTATTTTTTTCTATGTATGCCCATAATTAATAAAGGTAGTAGGTGAGAGTAATAATAATATAATATGAGAGTTTAGTATAAATAGTAGGAGTAATATTGGAAATTACTTAATTATAGGATAACTTTATTAACTTTAACTATTTTTATTGGTCTGTGTGATTTGTTAGTTGGTGCCTTAGAATAAAGAAAGGGAATATATATAAATAATTATTAACGAAATCCTGCCCACTTGATCTAATAATTTTTTTTTGATACACAAAAGTTTTGGAAGTGTTCGACACCAGTCTCCTACCAAGGCCAGGGCACGGCCCCAGGCTCTATGAGCACTTATTGGGGACTTACGAGATCACCTACCAAAGGAGTCCCAACAACGGCAGAGGGGATCGAACCCACGACCCAAGGGCCTAGTCCTGAATCCCTTACCATCTGTGCTAACTCTCATTGACTTGATCTAATAATTATTAACATGCAATGATGCAATATTTAAATAATATCTACTGCCTGTCTGCCTTTTTATCTGGAACTCTGGATCTAGATCATTGAGACAATAAAAAACTATTCATATTGGAAACCTTTAAACGTAATATATGGCCAAATGAAACAGAATAAATATCTAGTTGCAGTTTTAAAAATCCAGATCGCAATATCGTGTTTCCCGTATTCATTTGTTTTCGTCATCCAAACGGACCGACAGATCAGACACCACTTATCATTTAGTGAAAAATAATAAAATAAAGCATTATATTATTTATACGCTGCCCCATGAATTTATTTGCTTAATAATATCTCTTTTATCTTCATGAAAAAAACAATATGCTATTTTGGTAGTTACCAAAGCATAAGATTCCCATTTTATTTATTAGAATAAACAAGTACTTAGAACACAACTCAAGACTTCTTGTGCTGCTTAAAAAAATACAGATAGACTTCCCAACAATAATGTTCTTATGAATAACAAGTATGACTCTACAGCCTTGTGGATTTTATTTTATTTTTTTCTTTCCAATCGGCCTTGTGGATGTGGATTAAGTCTTTTTTCTTTCCCCCCTCTCATAGGACATTAGATATTTGTCGTGCATAAAATTAATTTTTCCCATTGCTATTTCATTTCAAGTTGTAGTGAACAATGTCAATACTATCAAATATCTTAAAAAATCAGCTTATAGTAGTAAAGTGTGTGTATCAATTTCTATATTACTATTTCATAGAAAGCTAAAATTAATAAACCTTCCTTCAACTTAAAATCATGTATTAGTAACTTCCTTAACCATTAAAAATCAATAATAAACTTCTTAATCTTACAAACCTATGCAAATAATAACCCCCAACTTTATACCCATTTAAAACTTTATTATTGTAAGTATATATATATATAACCTCCTCAAACTTTGAGTTAAGATGCAGATATTTAATCTTAAACTTTAATCCATTTACAGTTAAATGATAAACAAAAATAATAGTGTGAGAGCTTGTTCATATAAATATAAAAGTTTAAGAATATTTATTGTAAGATTTTAAAATTTGTAACAACTACTAGTTTATACAAATAATTTTTTAATCTACATCAAACAAACAAAATGTACCACGCTCAGTGATCCAGCTAACAGTAGAGCACGATTAATTTAAGCAAATGATAGAAACAAAACAAATACATTACTCATTAAGAAGTCAAGTCACATATAGTGACACCATGTACAAATTCTCTATAAATTTGAGCTCCATATATACTAACCACGTCAGCCCAACACTAAAATGCTTCCATTCAGATCAAGAGAAATATGAAGCCTGTCTTTGTAACAATCAGATCCGGTTGTTGATATCTCCGGAAAAAAGGCTAAAAGCCGGCGAGAGCTATTACATCTTTGTTGGCCTTCAGACGAAAAGGTGGCGGTCTTTCTTTCAACACATTTGGAAACGACACCTGCCCCCATGTCGTTGTGCAATAAAGGTTTGAACTCTCCAAACGCAAGCTAGTATAGTTCTTTCCTTTAAACCCTAGGAATCATAACGTTCACATCTCCAGAAATCTCAACATCAAGTTCAGCGAACTGATTTCAACTTGTGTCGGATCTGGAGTTTGGAAAATAACCAAGTTTATGAGTTCAATGTTGGAACTAATGGAGTTCACTACAAAAAAAATTGTTTTTTACGACATAAATATTTCATCACAAAAACCCAATTTTCTGTCACAAAATAGTTTTGAGACGGAATTCATCCGTCGCAAAAAAAGCGTCGTAATTACGACGGAAAATCATAATTTTGTAGCAAATTTTGAAATTTGCGATGTAATTCATTTTCCGTTGCAAAAATTCAACATTTGTGATTGAAATGGATTCCGTTGCAAATTCTGGTATTTGAGATGGAATTCAATTTCGTCACAAATCCTAAGATTGGCGATGGAATTGAGTTTCGTCACAACTTTTGAATTTTGCCTTTTGAATTTTGCGATGGAATTCAATTCCGTCGCAAAACTGAGGATTTGCGACAAAATCCTTTTCAGTCGCAAGGTTTGCATTTCTGCCACGAAAAATAATTCCGTCACAAAATTCATTTTAATTAAAAAAATAAATCAAAAAATTAAGTTTAAAATTTTAAAAAATCATAAAAAATATTTATAAATATAAAAATTAAAATTATTAAAAATATATATATAATTGCATTAAAAATGATTAAAAAATAAATAAATTTCAATAAAAAATTGTATATGATAAAAATATAAAATAACAATCATAAAGAGTTTTACATTGAAAAAGTAAAGTATATGTAATAAAGTTGCAAACAATATATACTAAAAAAATAATCTAAAAAGTGGCAGCATAATCATCATCGTCGTCACCAGGACGGTCATAACCACCAGGAGCCAGCTAGGTACCCTTACCCTAAGTTAATGACTGAAGTATAAGTTGCATCTGTCTCATCATGTCTTATGTCTGTTGCAGGTCTTGTGCTTGCTGTCGCATCCTCTCTTCTTGTGCCTGCATACGAGCATCTTGCATGCTAATGTGAGATTCTTATGCCTGCATACGAGATGCTTGCTCCTGCACCAACGCCTTCATCCTCTTAAACTCATCTAAAAAAAGAAACATTACAAAGTGAGTTATTTTTGTCTACTTCATTTAAAATGATGAGGGAATGAAAACGTAACAATGTAGAACAAATGTATTACGTTTACCTGCATCAGCACCTTCACTGCCTGGAGAGGAGAGCTTCGTAGGCTTCAATCGATTCGTAGAGGCACCCATCTCGAAGAGTCTGCCTATCTTGTCAAATCTTCCTACAACCTAAATGAATATACTCTCATTATTAGACTGAGAGGATGCAGGGTCAGTCTCACTCTGGGAGTCTCTGTCCTGCGTCAGCTTTTAATAGGTTTCCTACAAGCAAAAAATTACATCACACATAACACATGTGAAATGAAATAAATATGTTTGTGCTTCAAACAAATAACAAAAGTAATAAATGTCTCACCGCAAATTGTTGCGACTTGACGTTGATCCAGTAGCACCCAATACCATCGAAAGACTCCCGGGAATGGGTCTGCTCAAAGGTAGCCCACTCAACTGATTCTGCAGGAACTTCCCTAAATACTACCTGCAAACACAAATTATGACCGCTAGTTAATTACTTCAAAGTACAAAATATTAAATACTAAAATAGAAAATGATTGTACTCACAATTTTTCATCAATGCTCACTGTATGGAATGGAGCCACCAGTATATGACAGTCCATCCATATGGCACTATTTGGTTTATTTTTCTCACTTTTCTCTCGAAATTTGGGATCGGTGGCCCATCTTTGAAGTAATTGCTGTAAAGTCTCAAGTTGAATCCAATTAGTCTTGCCTAGACCGTATCTCAATTTATAAAACCTATCAGACCACCACTTGCTTCCATTATGATTGTAATCTTTTTTCAAATTTTCTCGATGCTCAGGAAACCACCTAAAGTTACGCTGAAAATCAAATACGAACAATTAGTGCTCCAAAGTATAAAAGTACTTAATCAGTTTGCATTCGCATAACAAATTAATAACCATAATTTACAAAACTTACCAAGAACTCCTCGAACCAAGCTTTCCGATAATCCTCAGGAATCTCTTTCCAATGGGCCCAAGGATGATTGAAATTACGGAATATTTAGGCCGACACGAAATCTGTGACCTAATTATAAGGCTCAAATCTGGATACAAAGGAAATGACATAAATATTAGCATACAAACAAAAAGTAAAAAAGCTCGTAACATTATCAGTAACTTTTCATGACTTACTCTAGCTCGCCATGTGGACAAATCCACAACAGCCCTATCTCAGGATCAACATTTCCCCACGACGGTGTGGTTGAGGAACTAACTTCCCCGACCTAGCTTCGAGGAGATTCGGTGTATTAAAGGAAGAAATGTGACGTATTGCAAAATTTTAGTACATAGTTGCTTAAATAAAACTAAGGATGTAAATCAATCAGAAATCGTAAAGTATACATGCTCTACCCCCTTGCTATGGATAAGGGGAATTGAAAGGCACACCTTTACCTCCCATAACAGAGTCGATAGTGGTCGATGAAGATGACATATGAAATTGTGGCAACTCTAGAGAAGAGCTAAGCCCTCTGCCTAGAGACGGGTCAGATGTCGTTGACCTACCACCTCTAATAGGATGGGATCGGGCTCTACCACCACTACGACCATCGCCTAAATGCCATCCTAAACAGTCCATCTATGAACACTGGCAAACATTATGTCAAAATATATAAAAGATATACTTAATATGTCACTATCAAAGTAACAGATGATCTAGTAGAACATATGGTTATAAACAAAGAACTATCACAAGTCAACCGAAAGATTCTGTCTCCTCGACCTCTCCTTGCACGCCTTCATCTAGAGTCTCATAGTCATCAAATTCAAACTCACTATCAGAGTAATTCTCTTCCTCATCATCATCTGATTCCTCATCAACAATATATACAGGAATCAATTCTAACTCCGTATTGGAATCAAAAAGATTACTTGGTACATCGTCTTCAACAACAATTATGGGTTGTACGTGTTCCACATCAGCTTGGAATGGTTCAGTCATATAGTCATTTGATTCTGACTCTCTCGAGTTGGGTATAATATTGCGTGCTTTAGTTCTGATAACTCCCTTCCACCCTTGGCAGGATGTGGGGTACGGTGTATAATAAACTTGTTTCGCCTATTGAGCAAGTATAAATGGGTCATAACCAACCGTATATCTCCTTGACCATTGGACCTCAACATTTCCATATTTGTCAACCTTTGTCCCACGAGGAGAGTTATCAAACCACTCATATTTAAATAGAGTCACGGACTTGTCTCACTAATAATCCAGCTGAATTATGTCAATTAACTTCCCATAGTAGTCACCCTCAACTCCATCAACTAGGCCACCTCGACAATATATGTCGTAATTGCAACTTAGTGTATTTTTATTCGCTTATACTATATCAAAATGATACCCATTGATTACATGTTTCTGACACCAGGCAACAACTATTGCAGCTCCACAAGATGAACTCCATGCAACATCATGGGGAGCTGATTGATTTTGCACGAAGTAGTATTCGAACCATTAAGGAAACTCAGCAATCTTGAATTGTTCAAGTTCAGAATCCGAAATCAATGGATTTTTGGATCGGACCCAATTGGAGAAAAAACTGTAACAAACAAATGTAACTAATACTTTAATACTAACTATAACAATAAAAATATAAGAAGTCTTATGTTAAGTACGGGGCGGCCTCTTTATAGTTTCTTAGAATGTACCACTCCGCCACTCGCTTGTCTCTTCCTTCAAGAGCTGACCTCCTGCATTTTCCCACGACTCGACCTAGAAAAATTGAATATAGATATCTGATCGCTCATATTATCGCTATAATCGTTGCAAGCTACCCCTCTCCATCTTGATATAATTTCATAGGGATAATAGAATTACCGCCATGTACGTACCTTTGATTTTTGATCTTGTACTTGAGAGTGTGTAAAAACATATAAAGGAAAATCATGGGGTATTTTTAACTTTAACACCATATGGGTCAAATAATAACAACGTGAAAGAGAGAGAGAGAGATATATATATATATATATATATATATATATATATATATATATATATATAGGATTAAGGTACAATTTTACTAACAAACTATTGACTTAGGAGCAATTTTACCAATAAACTCTCTAGTGGACCAAAACCACTAACAAACCTTTAAAAACGTAAAATCTGCACAACGCCGTTACATTGAGGCTAACGTCTGTTTTCTGCCTTCATGCAAAAATTACAGAACAGGACCCAGATGTTTATGAAACTATATTTAAGCCCCAAAAATTTAAAAATTTTTATTTTAGTCCCTGCATGTACTTTATATGGAGGGACTAAAGTGAAAATTATAAAAATTTTATGGGCTGGAAGATAATTTTCTAAAATTTTGGGTTCTTTTCTATATTTTTTGTGGGGCCATCCCTATCCCCAAAATCTGCCCTTGGTTATAGGTCTTTTCTTGAACCTTAGCTTGACCTGGCTTGTGGCCTATTAAGGAGACCTATAATTTTCAAAATTTTGTAAACAGCCTAACAAACCACAAGCCTCACCTCAAAATAAGCCTACTTCAAATAGGGCGAGAACATAATTACTTTAAATAGGCAAAAAAACAAGCCTACTTTAAACAGGCTGTTAGATGTAGGCCTATTTTTAGCCTGTTTAAAGTAGGTCTGTTTTCACCTTATTTGAAGTAGGCTTGTTTTCAGGTAAGGCTTGTGGTTTATTAGACTGCTTAAAATTTTTTTTGAAATTATAGGCCTTCTTAATAGCCCATAGGCCAGGCTAAAGCCGAAAAAAAAGGCCTGTAACTAGCAGCGGATTTTGAGGGATAGGGATGGCCCTGCAAAAATTACAAAAAAGAACCCAAAGTTTTAGAAAATTCTCCTTCTGCCCCAAAATTTTTTTATAATTTTCCCTTTAGTCCCTCCATATAAAGTACGTGGAGGGACTAAAATAAAAATTTTGGAAATTTTTGGGACTTAAATATAGTTTCATAAACATGTGGGTCCTATTCTGTAATTTTTGCATAAAGGCAAAAAACGAACGTTAGCCTCAATGTAACGGCGTTGTGCAGATTTTACATTTTAAAAAGTTTGTTGGTAGTTTTGGTCCACTAGAGAGTTTATTGGTAAAATTGCTCTTGAGCCAATAGTTTGTTAGTAAAATTGCACCTTAACCCTATATATATATTACCTCTCAAATGGATACATCTACCTATATTGTTGCGGACCTCCGACCCTTGCCTCATAAGCTAAGTGAATAGGTAAGTGCTTCATTGAGTCGAATAAGGTAGGAGGAAACACCATCTCTAATTTGCATAACGTCATTGACATGCTCTCCTCTAGCTGCCGTAACTTGTCAATGTTAAGCTCAAAAGCACAAATTTCTCTAAAGAACATGGAAAACTCTGTTAGAATACTCCATATATGCTTTGGTAGTGCTTTGAAGGCCCATGGCAACAATCTCTAGAAAAAAACGTGACAATCATGACTCTTTATATTAGATAACTTCACCTCAAGCATGTTGACACATGTTGACATGTTTGATGCATAACCATCTAGGAGTTTCAGATCTTTAACCCATTGCAACAATTCCAAATTTTTCTCTTTGTTGAATGTGTATGACGCTCGAGGTTTAGAAGTCCATCCCGTGGCATCCACCACAAAATGCAAATAAGACCTTCTACAAATCGCACGATGTCCTATCTTGCGTAGACTATGTCCTTCATCTTGCCTTTGGTGTCCATCACGGTGTACAAAATATTGCAGAATACATTCCTCTCAATATGCATGACATCAAGGTTGTGCCTCAACAATTGATCTTTCCAATATGTAAGTTTCCAAAAGATGCTCCATTTGTTCCAATGATGATCAACACCATATCCCTCAGGTTCGTTGAATGCAACCCCCTCTTCAACACTTGCAATGTGACTGACCCTGTCCTATATTTGTTAACCACTTAATTGATGAGGTTGATTTGCTCATTCAACCACATTTCGCATGAAGTCTTTTCTATTTCTTCTAAGCGAATGATCAGGGGGCAGGAATCACCAGTGCCTGTCAAACCAACATACCATGCGACTATGTTGCAAGTTAAAACCCATGTTCTGCTGAAGACAAACTGGACATGCAAGCTTCCCCAATGTTTGTCAGCCACTCAACATCCCATATGCAGAGAAATCATTTATCGTCCACATTAAGGCAGCTCGCATGATGAAATTTTGGCTTAACGATATATCGTACGTAAGAACCCCTTCACTCCACAATATATTCAACTCATTTATCAAAGGCCTGAGGTACACAACTATATTCTTTTTTGGGTTGGAAGGCCCAGGGATTAACACGTTGAGGAACAAAAACTCTCTTCTCATGCACATTAAAGGTGGGAGGTTTTACAAAGTCACAATCATTGGCTAACAAGAATACTTCCTGCCTATCTGGTTGAAAGGAGCAAACTCATCCGAACATAAAGCAAAATGGACATTACGGGGATCCAATGCAAATAAGGGATTCACCTTGTCAAATTTAAGCCAAGCTTCTTCAACATCGGATGGATGCGTCACAAATTTTTCATCCCTGCGATGCTCCTGATGCCATCTCATGTGACCAGATGTTTGTTCTAATAAATACAATCTCTGAAGCCTAGGCACCAGGGGAAAGTACCACATCTTGCTAAATGCTTGACTAGCCATTTTCCTTTCATTAATCACAGGTTTGTATCTTTCATGTTCACAAAATTTGCAATTAGTCATCTAAGCATCATCTTTGTAATACAACATATATCCTCTGGGGCAACAATAGATTTTTTCATAACTAAGCCTAAGCTCTTTGACCTTTGTTTCTTCTTGGTAGAAATCCTTCTGCAAATTATTGCCTTTCGGAGCAACCTTACTCATGATCTGCATCATTTCGTTGTAATTCCTCTCACTCATATGGTGATCAGTCTTAAGCTTAGTGTTGCTAGGGTAGCCAATAGCGATGAGTGTTTACTACTTTCAATGTGTTCGCAACCTTCCCATAAGGGTCGTTGTGCATCTTGAAGCATTTTATAGTACCTATCGGCTTCTGAATTAGGATTTTCTCTCATTTAACATGGTTGATTATGCATATCGGTCTTCTCTTGCATGTATGATGGTTCAGCATAAGTAAAGGCATCTATCACCAACTGTTCGTATTGATTAAGGTTGCCTCGATGACTACTGCTCCTGTAATATCCACTTGGTGTCTATCAAACTTGACCATGATATTCCTAACATTCATAATCTTCGATGAATCCCTTTCTACACAAATGGATTTAGACCGTTCTCTGATCTTGAAATTTTAAACACTTGCATTTGGCACAGGGACAACTTATGTATTTATTTGAATTAGTTGAGTGCGCCAAAGCAAATTGAGTAAACTCTTTCAGAATGTCCAGGAATGCTCGAGTTAGTTCTCTTTTCTCAGACGATTGTACATCAAACTCCTATCATGATAGTCGTCCATACTTCGACAACCTAACCCTACACAAATATATAGAATGGGGAGATATCCTAATCCACAAAGCAACATGACTCAAATATATAAGTGGCCAACACAACTGGCCACTCATGCCAACCAATTGCCACTTAAGTAAAACATTTAGTGATAAATATTTTAATATAGAATTAATGGTATTTAAAATCAATTCAAGCTAATTATACAAAGTTTAACTAAATTAATGTCAATTGATTTAAATTGAATGAAGTTTAATATAAAAAAATAAAAATTACTTTGAAGTTTTATATAATAACAATTAGTATTAAAAAATTCACACCAAGTAAAAAGTGTGAAATAAAATTTTTGGTGTAAAAACTAACAATATGACTCTTGTGACACCCATTTAGATCAAGTTTAACTATATTTATTATAATAAATATTTAGATCAAGTTTAATAGTAGCTAGATTTTAGTATTTTTAGTGTGAAATGTTTTTTCAATCTAAGACAAGTAAATAGAAAAAGACGGAAGCAAAAAGAGTTCAATCATAGACAGTTACAGATTGCAATTAACATATTTATCATATACAGTATATTTTGCATTCAATCCACGTTAACATATTTAATAAATAAACAAATAAATTAATTATATCAAAAAAAATATTGCTTGTTACAAAAATAATATAACGCATTTTTTGTAATTGTGGATCTTGTGTAGCATACAAATTTTCCTTCCATGTTCCCACAATAAATATCAACATATCTAAGATCATCAGCACAAAACAACAACAACAACAAAAATATGCTAATTCACCCAAAAAATTACAAGAAATCATTTATTCATCACATAATTCAGAATAATATAAAATAAGGAACTTGAAAGGATGAGGCAAAAGGAAGGGAACTGACACAACGGCAGTGGCAACCGGAAGGTACAGGTGGTGACGACCAGAATGCGACTGAATGAGAGGGACAATGAACTAAAGTGAGGGGGAGTTTTGGGGGTAGTCGCTGGTTATCTAGTGGGGGGCACTGGGGGCGTTATCCAACGCGGGGGGCACGTGGGGGTGTTTTGGAGGGGGAAGCCCCGGGGGAGGGGGGACCATTTGGGAGGGGGAACTGGGAACGTTTTAGGCACAAGTGGGGGCCATTTGGGGGGAACTAGGGGTGAGTTCCGGCTAGGAAGGCACGGGTGGGAGGGGGAGCATTGAGCGGGAGAGGGGGAGCTCGGGTTGGGTGGGCGAGGTGCACGGGGGAAGGGGGAATTGACTGGGAGAGAGCAAGTTGGTGGACAAAAGTCCGCCAACTTGTGACGAAAGGCGCTTCCGTCACTAGCCCCATGTGAGGCTAGCGATGGAAACTTGTTTGGTTGCTAGCCCCCCGAGGGGCTAGCGACAGAATTACAATATCCGCTACTAGCCCCCGTGGAGGCTAGCAACGGAGGATGTTTCCGTCGCTAGCCCCCCGGGGACTAGCGACGGAATACCAATTTCGTCACTAAATCTGCGATGGAATCCCAATTTTGTCGCTAAATGCAGCGACGAATTTGGGATCCGTTGTAAATCAAGCTTCATATGCTTGTTTTTAGACATTTTGGATTTTTCCTTTGATGGCAATTTAATTCTGTCACAAAATTCTGAAATTTTGCTACAAAATTTAGTTTCTGTCACAAAAATCTACAATTTTATGACGGAATTTAATTTTCATAGCAAAAATCCTGAAATTTGTGGGGGAAAATGTTCCGTTGCAAATTCTGTATTTTCTAGTAGTGTTTGTAAGGAACCAAGATATTTTCAACTGCTTTATGATTAAGAAAGCAAAATTGGAGGGTGTTTATAAACTCAAGTTCTAGCCTAACCCTTCGTCTGTTAAATGTTAAGATCTTAATATATTTTCTTATGGTGATGATGGGAAAGGTTATGTGGGTCTTGCGAATCCTGGTAAGTTTCAGACACTCAGAGTTGTGTTCCAAAAGGCTAATGTTACAAATGTCATTAATGATGTTGATGTTGTAATGAGCAGCTAGATGAGAGGTTTAATGCAACTTGTTAGCTAAGTTTTCTACTATGAAGTTTGAGAATATGAGTGTAATAACAAATATGATGTTCACAAATCCATCTATTTTCATCCAACAAAAACCATGTAAAAATATGTTGTTTATGTAACGGTGATAATATCACATATTCTTTTTTACTTTTCAATTTTTTCTTTATTTCTCTCTCTTTTTTTCTGGCCAACAAACAACATAGATATGTAGACCTAAAGGTATACTTCATCTCATTCATGTTGATTGATGTTTAGATTCTAAAATTTAGTGAGGAGTCATTATGGAAGAAAATAAGAGAAATTAAAAAAAATACAAAAATATGTCTGATTTATGTTGATTGGTTTAAATTAGGAAATTACTTGGGGGAAATATTAAAAAATGAAAAATACAAAAAATATCTTTGTTTTTTGTAGGTTTAAATTACAAAATTTCTTGTATGAAAAATGTAAAAATAAAAAACTCTCTCACTAATGGTGATTCAACTACGTTAGCAAATTTTATCAATAGAAAAAAAAAATTGAAAAATATAAAGGGGCATTTATGAGGAAAACATTACCTTACGATTATAAATAGGGGAGCAAGGGTTGAAGCAAAACACACACCAAAAATTGGGAGCTAGACCAAAGAAAACGAGGAGAGAAAAGAGGCAATGAATGGTTAAAGCTAGGTGTCTAAAAAGAGTGAAATATATTTGTTACGAAATAAAATAAGAAGCCCACTAAAAGATAAGGCCTAACACCAACAGATCATATTTGGATCCACATCAAATTCTAACTACCCTCAAATTAAGGATCTTATCATTAAAGATATCACATATCTTTAGTGATAAGATAACAGAAAGCCTGTCAATCCAGGGCCCAGGTAAACCTATAAATAGGGTCTAAACCCTAAAAAGGTACACACACTCTCTCAAACTTTACAATTCCTGCCAACAATATGCACACACCCCACCCCTTAGGCGAAAGCCATCTGTATGCACAGTGGTCCTTGGTATCACTTGGTATCTGTTCTATAGAAATCTAGGAGAACCCTCATATCCAATGTCAAATTACTAGTCCATCTGGGTTAGACATCTCTGTGTTCTATAACAGAACATTAGCGCTGACCGTGGGAACCATAAAATTCAATCCTCGTGACCAACGATAACTGATACCAGAAGCAAAAGCCAAATGCTCATGCAAGAGCAAAATCAAGAACGGCATGATCATAACAACCAACAACAGGGAGCTATCCAGATAGTGACGTCGTGCCAGTTGATAAAGCTCAGAACACTGATCTCCCTCCACCTGAGGTTGACCCTACAGACCTAGCACTTCAACAAGCTAACCAATCGAATTCATCTCAGCAATTCCAAATTGACAACCCAGACGTCCGCCTTATTACACAACTCTGTGGGATCGCTGCTAAGACGAATCGAGACAATGGAAAAATGCAGCTACATCTAGAGTCAAAAGAACGACCGAATGGCTGAAATGCTGGAAGAACTCCTGAAGCAATCAAAGACCCCTCAAAGGGAAGGTCGAGATGACCAGCCTGATGAGAATGGTAACACTAATCAACAGCTTATTGATCCTCCCCATGTTGAGGAACCCAGACAAGGCAAGGAAGCTTCGACCAACAACCTTGACCGGAATGACCATCAAGATCGGGCTCAGAACGAGGAAACCCGAAAGTACCAGAGAAGCAAGTAGTCCTCTGAGGATCGGGAAGCCGAAATGAATGTCTCTGGAAAGCATAAAATGTGGTATGGAGAAAGACGGAAGAACAACAACCCTTTTTCAGATGAGATTGTAGAAGCAGTTTATCCAAAGAATTTTGATGCGTCCGATATGCCCAAATATGATGGAAGTCAAGACCCCCAGGCTCATCTTAATACCTTCGACACTGAAATGCTCGTTCGAGGGTACAAAGGACCAATTATATCCCGGATATTTACCTCAACCTTGCGAGGAGCTGCGCAGGTCTGGTTTCAAACCCTACCTCCCAAATCAATCTCGGATTTCGATGAGCTGGGAGACAAATTCCTACTCAACTTTGCGATAAGTAAAAAGCAGCCAAAGTTCATGTACACGTTGGGAAAAATCAAACAACATCCCAGCGAAATACTCCAGAAGTACCTTGATAATTTCAAAACGGTCGCTCTGCAAGTACAAGGATTGGCAGAAAGCGTTCACGTACACTATACCAAGGAACCCAGATCATAAATCTCAAGGCAAAAAATACAAAGGGAAGTATGAGAAATATACCCTTTTGAATGTCTCACGAGCTCAATTATGGCGAGAAGTAGCAGTAACCGAGATGAAAAGGGTGGGTCGCCCTCGTCCACTATACAACAGAGGTGGCTTATATCGATCTCAATACTGCGAATTCCATGATGGGCCTGGGCCCACCACTTGAAGAGTGTTGGGACCTAATAGATGTAGTAAAAAAGTTTGTCCGAGAAGGTAAGTTGCGACATTATGTCATTAGAACTCAAGGACAAACAAACAATAAACGCAAGCAGATAAACCGAAGTAAGAGCCCAGTCCATCAAAGAAAGAAGCAAGACAATAACCAGAGGAAGCCCGAGGACAATGAAGAATTCCCAGAAGCTGAATTTGACTGTAACATCATTAGTGGAGGCTATGGCAGGGGAGGTGACACAGTAAGCCAACGTAAGAAGTACCTCTGAGAAGTCCTATCAATTAGGGGTCGACCGACTTTTAAGGATGATCCTCTTAAACTAGAACCTCCCCAATTATTTTTCACCCAAGAAGACTTGAGGGGTGTAATTTCGGGACATCAAGATGGTTTGGTAATAATAGGGCTTTTAGGAAAATGCCCGGTCAAAAAGATTTTTATGGATGCCGATAATGCGGTAGATATTATCTTATGGGATGCGTTCAAAAGAATGAACCTTGATCCAGAAAATTTGAAGCCATGCAGGGCAACCCTCATAGGGTTCAACGGGGAAGACACATGTCCTAAGGGATATATTGAGCTCAAATTAACACTAGGATCCAGGGAAGCTTTTAAGACTGGACGAATCAAGTTCATTGTTGCCGACTTCCCATCATCTTACAACATTATTCTGGGTAGGCCAACTTCCATAATTGGGATATGTTGATATCAACCAAACATCAAAAATTGAAGATGGTAAGCAGTAAAAATGAAGTGGTCACCATCAAGGGAGATCAGAAGGAATCTCAACAATGTTATTTCTCAACTGTCAAAAATGGTGAGTTGGGATCATCCTCCCCACCATGAATGCACAATGTAGACGATTCAGATAAGGGCCCCATACGGCCAAGCGAAAAGCCGGTAAATGTGGTTGAACTGAACGTACAAGATGAGTCCAAGATTATTAAAGCCGAACCGGACGGCGAACTCATTGATTCCATCCTAAGAGCTAAGCCAGGACAAACAACCAAGATTGGCAATACACTAACCAAGGACGAACAAGCCGAATTGGAGAAACTCTTATTGAAAAGTAAAGATATCTTCACTTGGAAATCATCTGAGATACCAAGTGTGGACCCCAACTTCTGTTGCCATAAGCAAGCGATTGACCTGAAATCCATACCTGTTGCACAGAAGAAGAGAAAACTCGGCCTAGATAGACAAGCAGGCCTGGCCGAACACATAAAAGAATTACTGAACGCAAGATTCATCCGAGAAATCCAATATACGACTTGGCTATCTAATGTGGTAATGGTTAAAAAGCCAAGTGGCAAATGGATAGTATGCACAGATTATACCAACCTCAACAAAGTCTACCCGAAAGATGCATTTTTGATGCCCAACATGGACCAACTGGTAGATAGTTCTTCTGGATTTCAGCTATTGTCCTTTATGGATGCTTGTTCAAGATACAATCAGATAACTATGCACCTCAATGATCAAGAGAAAACAACTTTCATCATGGACAAGGCTAATTATTGTTACAATGTAATGCCATTCGGACTAAAGAATGTTGGAGCTACGTACCAAAGAATGATAAACTGAGTATTCGAAGATCAACTCGGCAAAAACGTCAAAGTATACATCGACGACATGATCATGAAATCAACAGTCCCAGGACCTCCAACAGACATTTGACAAACTCTAAACTCATCGTATTTGTTTAAATCCGGCTAAATGCGCATTCAAGGTCCCAATGGGAAAGTTCTTAGGTTTCCTTCCAACCAACAAAGGAATCGAAGCAAACCCGAACAAATGTCAGACTATTCTAAATATGGCAACTCCTCGAAACAAAAACGAAGTATAACAGTTGACAGGGAGGTTAGCGGCCTTGACTAGGTTCTTGCCAAAATCGGCGAAGAACGCTCTTCCCTTTTTCAAACTATTAAAGAAGGAGGCACATGACGGATGGAACTCAGAATGTGTAGCAGTATTTAACAAAGTTAAGAAGCGTCTGTCAACCCCACCGATCTTGTCAAAGCCAAAACCCAGTGAAGACCTAATTCTCCATTTATCTGTCGACAAAGAGGCGATAAGCGCTACACTGGTAAGAGAGGCGGTAACCGAGCAAAAACCATTATATTTTGTCAGCCAGGCTTTGCAAGGTTCAAAGTTGAATTACCAAAAACTTGAGAAAATGGCCTTTGCCCTTCTTACCATGGCTAGAAGACTCTGCCCTTATTTTCAAGGATATAGCATAATCGTCAGGACTGGCCAACCAATACTTCAAGTTCTTTATAAGCCGGATTTGGCTAGGCGAATGATCAGTTGGGCCATAGAGTTATCAGAGTTTGATATCCTATATGAAGCTCGGCACACTATAAAATCATAGGCTTTAGCCGATTTCATCATGGAGTTGACCCCGGCAATAGCAACAGCAACGAGGAATCATGGAGTCTGGAAGGTGTTCGTCGATGAATCCTCAAATGCAAAAGGGAGTAGGACAGGAGTCATAATTGAAAGCCCGGAAGGAGTCTACATTGAACACTCCTTACAGTTACATTTCAAAACCTCTAATAACTATGCCGAATATAAAGCAGTCTTGGTCGGACTAGTGCAAGCAAAAGAAAATGAAGCTAAAAGAATCCACCTGTCAACTGATTCCCAGCTAGTCACGGCACAAATTAACAGGTCCTATACTACCAAAAGACCTTTACTGGTAAAGTATATGGGCAAAGTGAAAGAAGCTATGGCCAAGTTCGATGAAGTTGTTGTTACCCATACCCCGAGAGGAGAAAACACGAGGGCAGGTATTCTATCCAAATTAGCAAGCATGAAAAGCTCAGGAAATCACTGAACAATAATCCAACAAAATGTGAAAAAATTTATGTGGGAAATAAATTTTTTTTTTTGGCTTTCTAGTGTCCTGATTAGATATCAAGACGCCTTAATTATCATTTGTGGTGTCCTGGGGAAGCTTCAAGACACCGAAAAAGCAATTAATGCGTCCTTTAATGTATAAAGGACACATTAATTTAATTTGTGGCATCTTATATGAACATTCAGGACGCCACAAATAATTAAATTACTTCAACTCGCGCGTATCTCCCTCAGCTCTCACACACTCACAACTCCTAGCGGCACTACTCAATCAACCTCTCTCCCCTGCTCTCCCATCTCCTCAAATCTGCGAGAGACGGAGGCAGATCTGCCATCTCCTTAGATCTGCGGCTCATCCGTTGATGTGTTGGTAAAAACCTAATCAAGCAATGAAAGAAGGAGGAAGGAAGTTGGGTGTTGCGTCACCGTGTGCGGCTTGCAAGTTGCTTCAAAGAAGATGTGCTAACGACTATGTCTTTGCACCTTATTTCCCTACGGATGATCCTCACAAGTTCGCTAATGTCCACAAAGTCTTCAGAGCCAGTAATGTCAACAAGATGCTTTAGGTTTCTTCATCTCCTTCCTATTTCTCTCTTCTCGTGCTTCATCTCTTTCGATTGATACAATTATTGGTAGTGGTAATTGATTTCTACACATTGGACCTCAGTTTCTACAATGAAGTATTATGCTATTTGTTACCCTAAAATTAATATTACTTGTGGTATCAAATCATTGATAGTTTTAAACTTGCTTGTGGAAATTTCGAAGGATCCATTACTCACTTTTTTTCCTGCTCACTTCTTCAAGTTATTTTTCTTAACCACAAACAGTTCATTTGATTTAGTTCACTACATACTTAATTTTTTAATCAACTATTGAAGGTATGAAATTAGTTGTGCATAGAAAAGGTTATTTGATGATAGGCTAATTAAGGATTAAATTCTGCTTCATAACTCTCTTGCTCTATAAAGAATTTGGCAAAAGCGTGGTGGAGAAAAAAGCTACCATGGACACTCGGTTAGCTGAAATTGTTTGGGGTTTTTTCTAAAAAAAAAAAAAGAAAAAGAAAAAGAATCACGGCGTTCTAAAACAATATTCATACGAGGCGTCCTGAAACATGATTTAAGGCACCTCATATGAGGCGTCCTGAAATTAGTTCAGGTCGCCTTAAATGAGGCATCCTAAAATTAATTCAGACGCCAAACGTTCCAAAAACAACTACCCTCCCACATACGTCTCTCTTAAAAAGGATGTTAATTGGGTCTTATTTAGGTCGTTTTTTTCATTTTTTTTGTAGTAGTAGTGTAAAAAATAGCTTGCATCTAGGCTTAGGCCCAAGCTCAATCTTTCTGCTCCCATTATAGGTTCAAGCCTGTTTAGCCAAAGGCTGGCCTGACCTAATCTATTTCTATGCCTACCCACAACAACACCAATTCCCTTCCCCGTTTTACTTATTTATTTATTTATTTCTCCTTCAGGTGTGTCTTCTTTTCCTCTTAAACTACCATTGATTCTTTTTAAAACAAGTTCGCAAAGCAATCACGTTTCAATATTAAAAAGATTTCAGAAAAAAATAAGAATAAAATTCATTGTTAAAAATTCTAATATTAAAGTATTTTAATTTTTTATTTATTTGTATTATATATAACATCATTGTTATTTTAAAAATACTTTCAAAAAATAAAATTATGGTAGGTCCTTACTCCATTTACTCAGTTGCTAAGAAAAAAGGCATACAGGTACGTTTGTTTCTCGCAACGTATGCTGTATAAACTGAACAGTTTTTCTTTTTTACTGTATTCATTTGTAAACAATATAATCTCAGATTTAAGTTTATAACTGAACAAACTTAATTTGATTGCATATATATTGCTTAATTATTTATATTTTTTGAAGTTCTGAGATGAGTGAAATAAGAACTATATGGGGAAGACATTAATTTATACTTTGACCAAATAGAAAATGATTGAATCAGCGTTGTGAATCGATGTAAAAGTTGCAGTAGGGATACGAATACAGTTGTGGATGTATTAGCTAGAGAAGCGCTGAGTTCATACTCAATGATCACGAAAAAAGTTCACGACTAGTCAGAAACGTAGTCTTTCTCTATTTCTTTTACTCCATCAAGAAAAAGTTCACGACTATGGCAGGAAAACAAATAAGTCACCCAGCTGAGGTAACTATGGCAGAGAGAGAGAATGGAGTTGAGGTTGTTGTGAGGAAGAGAGCGCCAAAGAGAAAGATAATAGAAGGGGAAATATCCAGAGATCAACATACAATAACAAATCTCAATCACTAATTGTGACGCCCTCACTTCACTTGCGGCTCCTTTATTTATCAGAGTTATTATAGCGCACAGACATTGAAATAGTTTGGATGAGTTAACTATAAAATAAATTTTTTTTAAAATAACTTAGTTGAAAACATAAGGATAAATTTTTCATGATTCGAATCTATCCCATAAAGGGACGTTAATATAGTAATCCAAAATTAGACAAATGATAAACAATTAAATAGAGTACATCTACTCATATTTTTCCAAAAAGTTCCTTTAATTCTGTTGTAACCTTTACAGCTACATCTTTCCTCTTGATCATGATCCACTATAGGTCTCTTTCATGCGATATGAAATTCAAATGAATGAACCCTAGGGTAACAAATAATCTTATATGCAAGTATAAAATATAAATGACAACATATATATCACATGTTAAGCATAGAATAATTCACAGTAAATAAGTCGCACCATAACCACAGTTATAGGCCAAAAACTGCAACCTTTTAGGACACGTTGCCCCAATCCGTAGCTATGATACATATATACAAATTATCTAGCAAACATGCACTACAAAAAAATTGACTTTCGGCGGCGACTCTGAAAGTATGAAAGTCACCACTAAAAGGTTTTCAGCGGCGACAATATGTCGCCGCTGATACTGCTATCGGCGATACTTTTGGCGGCGACATTATTAAGTCACCGCTAAAAGTAGACTATCAGCGACAACATTTGTCGCCGCTAAAAGTGCATCCAAAATCAACCACAGCCACGATCGCAGCTGAAAGACTTTTTGGATTGTCGCCACTGAAAATAGGTATTAGTGGCGACATTTTGTCGCCATTGAAAATAGGTATCAGCGGCAACTTTTTGCTGCCACTGAAAATACTGAAATATGTATTAGCGGCAACTTTTTGTATCGCCGCTGAAACATGTATCAGTAGCGACAAAAGTCGCCACTGAAAGTCACTTTTTAAAAAAAAAAATTAAATGTCATACAATACTACTCAACTTAAGACTTAGCAAGAGGAAGTTCAATTTCCATGTTGTCAGCCTTGTTCATGACAGAATGTAAAGCAAAATATATGTATAAGGCAGACACTCAAAAGTACTACGTAAAACATCAATATTAATAGCATGCTCAATAATAGCACCATTATAAAACTAACATTCCAAATATTAACGACAAATTAGAGTACTCTATGCTCTACAATTTCAAATGCCAATCATCTTGAAATTGGTTAAAAATATGGGGGAAAATGAACAAACCTTCTTAGCGGACCATAAGGGGGCATGACTTCATAAAGCTTGCGCATAAGCATTTCTTCTTCCACCTATATAAGAAAACCTCGAGCAGTCAAGGATGCAAGTTTATGATCATGAATTTTTGTAGTTTGTTTAAAACAGACCATTACAATTTTTGTAGTGTGTTTAAAACAGACCATTACAAACACAATTCCAATACACTAAATTTATCTCTAACAAGGTTCCATGCAAAGTACCATTCACTTACAACAATATAATACTTAATACTTTCTATTTTTTTTTTTTTGAATTGGCATTATTTAGGTGCTGGACAAAAGGATGTAACTGCTGAACCCAACAAAGGTTAAAAGGAACAACAATCAAACAAAGAATAAACCATGACAATCAACAATATGAACCTACCCAGTAACAGAGTTACTTAATTCCTAATGTAAGAAAGTTATGAATCAGTTATGTTTATTTCATTTTCCACAGATTTCACAAGTCAAATCAGAATACATGGAGATCGTGCTTCAACAAAATAGAGTCCTCCTCCTTTGATGGTAATAAAGCAATGAGTATGACAGGTAGATATTGAAAATATTGTAAAATTAGAAGCCCTAATCAACAAGAGAAATAAAAGAAAGATGAAGAAACCTGAAGTTTATGCAGCTAGTTAGACATTAACTTATAGGAGTCCTGAAGGAACTCGTTCTGTTTATCCAAATCTATGTTGCACCGACACCGACACGAGACACGAAATACGACACGACTCGACACTCCGACATGTTAATCTTAAAAAAATCTAAATTTTGACACGTTAGGACACGTTTTGATATTAAATACATAATTTTAGTATATATAGTATGATTCACATTTAGTACAAAACATCCATGTTTTTTGGATAGTGTAGATAGGTAAAATTTCATGTGATTCAGTTAAAAAAAAAAAAAAAAAGGAACTCCATTATTTCTAAATCGTTTCATATGATTTGATGAAGAATGAGAGTAAATAGTGAGATATTTTCTATAAATATAAATGGGGAAAGTAAAATTGCTTGGGAAGTGTAAATGCTGGAATGTCTATAATACTACTCATAAGTTCAAATATTTTCATCTCCATCTTGTAAAATCATGGCCTCTAGCTCTGGCTCATCAAGTGAAAGACTAGCAACTTCAAGATCTCCAATATCATCAAGTGAATCATATGTATCTCCAATAATGTCCCACATTTGATGTTCTCCTTGTGCATAACTTGGATTCTTTCTTGAAAAGAGTCGAAGGTTGCTATGCACATAAACCAAGTCTCCAACACGTTTTGGAGTGATCCTATTCTTCTTCATGGAATGCACAAAAGAATAAGTACTCCAATTGCATTCAGTGCATGATGAAGAGGAGGGTTGTTGCACAAGTCTCAATGCTATCTTTTGAAGCAAAGGTGTAGAAGTACCATAAAGTAACCACCAAGCTTTCGGGTCCATAGTGGATTTAGAATTGATGGCATCTATATCACCAAAAGTCCCACCATTGCTAATAAAATCTGCATACTCCCTTGTAATCTTGCTTCGGTCATTCGATGCAGGAAAGAATCTCCTTAAACATTTTTGCCGCTCTTGAGTAATCTCTACATCCATGTGTGGAGGAACTCGACTAGAATCTTCTTGGAGCCATTGATGACTATAGTATCTAAAAGAGAAACAAAAATAAAATTATCAAATTATATTAAGAGAAATAATAATTTTAAAATCAATCATTTTTAAGAACTTACTTAGGATTCAAAGCATGCGCCAAACAATGTAGTGGAGTTGAATTTTTTGTCCACCGATCCACAAGAATCTGATGCACCACATCATAAAAAGAAGACATCTCTTCCATCATCTTCCCCTCTTTATAATATATAGCTTTCTTCACTTTTTCAATCATCTCATCCCACATATCATATATCAAGTGAAGACTATGTCTATCAGTATCACACACTCTAATCATATCATAAATAGGAGCAGTGAAAGCAAGTATGTAATCAACTAAATCCCAAAAATCATCATCTAATATTTTTTCCTTCACAAATCTGGCTCTCCCAAGATTATCATCTTTATAAATATGTCATTTTTCACTTATCACCATATTTTGGAGGCCACTCTTTATTAACTTGAACCTCTTCAGCATCACAATCATTGAAGCAAATCGAGTATCAGTAATAGAAAGCAATTTCAAAGTCACAAACTCATTATAGATTGACAATCTCATAGAATGATTCATAATAAAATGCTTTATTATAGCAATATCTCCCACAATATCAGAAATCCAACTGCATTCCTCATATGCTATTTAATTGTTCTCCACATTCTTTGCAGAACAAATATTTTTCAGGGCCAAATTTAACGTGTGAACAACACATGGTGTCTAGGTAATAGATGGAAATTCCTGCTCAATCAGTTGACCTGCTCCCTTACAATTTGCAGCATTATCTGTGATTACTTGAACCACATTCGCCTTTCCTACTTCTTGAATAACTTCTTTTAGCAACTTAAAAATGAAATTTTTATCTTTAATCTCCCCCGAGCAATCAACTGATTTTAAAAACATTTCTCTACTATCAGATACTGCCATGAAATTAATGAATGGCCTCCTTTGTGAATCACTCCACCCATCACTTATAATACTCACCCCCTTATGAGTCTAATCCTCTCGAATAGGTTCATACAACCTATCAACATTTTCTTTCTCCTATTGCAACAGAGTGGTTCGTAATGTGTTATAGCCTGGTGGCAAATAACCAGCAATATTATGATTTGCTGCAAAAGTATATGAAGCTTGAAAGTATGGGTTCCTTGCCAAATTCAATGGCAATCCTGCTGAATAAAACACTCTAGCAATAAGATGATTTAATTCTTCTCGCTCCCCAACATTGAATGCCTTCTCAAGAGGACTCTTAGTTCTTCTTTTTTTTGAGTCAGCGGACAAGCTAGAAGAGGAGGCGGTAAAGGTACGTTTCTGGGTTTATTAGCTTGCATTCTTTGAGTAGCTTCTTCTTCTAATTTCCCCATCTCTAACAAGTCTCTATTTTGCACTAATAAACATTTTGCAATTCCTTTGCCAGCTAATTTCAACAAATGAGCCCTTACTCTCGTATACGAACTTTTATATTCTTTTTTACAGAAATTGCATGTCCAAGACAAATTCCCTCCAGCTTCCACTCCAGCATCTAATTTGGTAACATATTTCCATAATGGTTTAGTCAATAATTCATCGATAGTGGCACTAGCAGAAGCACTGGGAGTAGCAGGACTATTTGAATGTTCCATACTATAAATAAGTCAAACAAAAAAAGAATTAATAAAAAAAATATGAAACGCACTAACAGTCTAACACACACTTCGAGAAAAAAGAAAGACATACTAAAAGACTACAATCACTAAAATAACCTAGGCGTAAGTTGGCCACACACAAGTAGGAAACAATAAAGCTAAACAAAAAAAACAAAATAATAGTCAAAGATGTACAGTGAGACACGCAACCCCTGAATCACACATAAATGAATAATTGCATAAACATAGATTAAATAAAAAAGAGGATGGGAACTCTTTCTAAGTCGGGAAGCTCAGAGAAGGATAACCACAGAGTTGAATTTTCGTACGTACCTATCAGGCATCAGCTATCAAATACAAACAAAGCTGGAAGCTCAAGTTCATATCTGGACTCGGCGGAGGGAACAATGGTGTCCAGTGAAGGCCGGAGGGAGAATATCAGGTTTAGAAGGAGAGAATGGCGATGAAGGGCGGAGCGCAAAGCTCAGGTTTGTCTCAGAAAATAACCTAGGTGTCGATGTAGTCAAATCTGATTGACTGATTCTCAATATTAGTGTGATCTAATTGACTGATTCTCAATATTAGTGTGATCTAATTTGATTAATTGATTCTCAACGTCCCTTCTCTTTCGATTTCTGCGTTGTGCCGTTCTTTACGGCCTTTTCTCCTTTGTTTTTTTTAATTTTTTTATTCTGAGTTTGCCTTTGACCGTGTCTGACACGGTCAAAGACGCGTGTCGGACCAGTCAACGCGTCAGAAGACGTTGACCACGTCCGACATGCGTGTCGGACGGTGTCACCGTCCGACACCTGTCCGACTCACAAATCGCCCAAAAAATGGCGTGTCGGTGCTTCAGAGATCCAAATGCCTGTTAATGACATGATCAAAAGTTCAAAACCATTCAATTTTTTAAAAAAAAAGGGGGGGGGGGGGGGGGTTGGGGCTGTATATTTTAATGTTAAGACTTAAGAACATAAGTTCAAGTAAATTTGAAATATAAATTGATAAAGTAAATTATGACAAGTTCAACCTCCTCAGGATCTATGATTTATATTTGCTAATCAATAGATTAAAAATCAGTTGGCAGAGAAACTGAGTGGACACCCTTGTATAAGTTTTAGTCAACAATTTGAATGAAATGCATTACAATCAATATATTGTCCGGAGATAAATTTCAATGAAGCTGGGAAATTAGTCACAGTAACATAGAGTAAAATATATTAATATCAACAGTAAATTAAAATATAGCAATAAACATGTGAAACATTTCCAAGTATTTTTAAGGGAAAACAGATAAAATAGCCATTCCAATAAACTGGCATGCCAACATGGGGATGGAATTTAAAATAGTGAAAGAGATACAGCATGATCAAGGAATCAGAAATTAAAGTGTTGAGTTGACTAAGCAAAACAGACAAGACAAGTTGAAAACACAAGACGATGATGGAAGATAGATATGATGAAGCAGGGCAAAGGATTGTTCAGAGAAGCTCATTCATTGGCCATTGAAGCCTCCACGGGAAGTTGATTCTTGACCCACTCCAGATACCCTCCTCCCATGTTCCTCACATTCTTGTACCCCTGCCATTTCATTCTCATTCAAGCTTATGCTTCAATCTAAAATTCTCAAGTATGAAGTGAATCCACTTACATCACCCAGAAGATCCCTAGCCGCAGAAACTGATCTCACCCTGCTCTAGCATCCCTGGATTCCACGCACCTCATCACTACACAAATTCAAAAAGCATTATAACTTATCAAGAGCCCACGCACAAAACAAAATTTTACCATGAGCAAGTGATCTTCCTTGTTGCAAGCGGACGATACTTTGTTCAGAAAATCTGCATTCTTCACCCTCCCTGTTGCCCCCCACAATGAATACAACATTGACCAAATTAAACTAAACTGGCGAGAGAGAGAAACAGAGATAAGAAAATTCCATTACCAATTGACTATCACTAGGATTTATGTTATTGTTTTACGTTGTCTGTTATTTCATGACATGGTGCAGGTTTATCAGCCAAGGAAATGAATTTTCATACTACATGATGATATGCTCAAGTTTTATTCTTAACCAGTAAGGATATGAATTGTTGTTTTCCTTGTTCATCTCTATGTTATGACTATTTATTTATAGAACAATCCAAATGTCAAGCACAGATTTACATCAGCAAGATCCCAACACGACAAACATTGATTTTCAAATAAAATTCCCTATTATAAACAGAATCCAAAATGATACAATAACCGAGCATATGGCAATTTGATCTTTAAGTATTGTCCTTCTAAAAATGATACAGTAAGCGAATTTGATTTCATTTCTTTAACAAAAATATTCAAATAAAGGATGACAATATCGAATCTGAGTGGAATGTGGAATGGGATGAGTTCGAAAGTCAACAATTTTGGAAGTCCAATTAGGCCATGTATGACTAAATCCAGGGGGCCACAAAAAAAATATGCCAATAACACAACTTTACCGTCTCTGCATGAGAATCAACCACTCATAATGCGAAGTCTTTGAAATTTAAAACGGAATAGATTTAAAACAACAGACTATTCCACGGTGACAGACCCAAGGCAACAAGCAAGGGGAAAAAATTGTAATGTTGGTTTCAGATAAGCCAATTGATATTGAAATCACGGTTACGGACTTACCTCTTGCGTAATGGATTTGTCATCCTCCATGTTTAATTACTTGAAATATCTGGTTGATCTGTAATACATAGATAAAAAGGAAAAGGAATTTAGGAAATTTAATCTGGAATGAATGACAGTTCGCACAGAACAAATGAACAAAATGAAGCTAAACAATCATCGGACGAGGATTTTGCGGGGGCGGTGGAAGATAGGAATAGGGTTTCATATCAACTGGGACGAAGACGAGGGAAGTGCATTATATCGCTTTCTCAGAATCCCAAAACACTCGAGACAAACGATCTAGCGTTGAGAGACACTGAAAAAAAAGGGATTCAAATTTTATACTGAATTTGTGAGTTGCAAGGACGTATGTATCGAACCAGACTGTTGAAGCGAAAGGTCTTGGTTTCAAGCCAATATGCTTCGTCAGAGAGCGAAGAAGCAGGGGGAGGCGCCGGAAACAGAGTACGCAAGCAGAAGAACGACGTGAAAAGGAAAGATCGAGTGTGAGAAAGATCGGGAAGCAGGCCATGTGGGAGGACTCTGAATTCCAGAAAAATTCCGCCAAAGTTTATTTCTGCCTCGCGCCCAGATTTTTTGTTGTTTCAATATTATATATATATATATATATATATATATATATACATACATATATATATATATATATATGTATGTATGTATATATAAAGAAGACTTTCGATGGCCACATTAAGTCGCCGCTGAAACTTACTTTTGGTGGCGACATATGAGAGTCACCGCTGAAACTTACTTTTGGTGGCGACATATGAGAGTCACCGCTGAAACTTACTTTTGGCGGCGACATTTGTGACTTTCAGCGAGGACTTTTCAATGTCACCGTTGAAAGCTATATAATATTATTTTTTAAAAACAAAATATTTTCGATGGCGACATAAAGTCGCCACTACAACTTACTTTTGGCGGTGACATATAAGAGTCGCCGCCGAAATTGAGACTTTCAGTAGCGACTTTATCGCCGCTGAAAGTCTCACTTTCAACGGTGACTCTCATATGTCGCCGCTAAAAGTTATACAATATTATTTTTTTAAAAAAAAAAGATTTTTCAGTAGCGACATAAAGTCGCCATTTAAACTTACTTTTGGTGGTGACATATGAGTGTCGCCGCCGAAAGTGTGACTTTCAACGGCGACAATTTTTGTCGCCGCTGAAAGCTATACAATATTATTTCAAAAAAAAAACTTTCGGTGGCGACATAAAGTCGCCACTAAAACTTACTTTTGGTGGCAACATATGAGAGTCACCGCCAAAAGTGTGACTTTCAGTGGCAACATTAAAAGTCACCACTGAAAGTCTTACTTTCAACGGCAACAATTTTTGTCATCGTTGAAAGTCACACTTTTCGCCACCAAAAGTCGCCACTGAAAGTTCTTTTTTTTTTTTGTAATGATAGTTATTCATTCATAAATACATGCATACAAGCTAATAAAATAACAATTACCCACCTCAAGCTTGATTCATTAATTCCATCCGAATGTGTTGGGATCAATAGAGGTGTCAATGTATGTCTATAAATGTTTATCATTGTCGTTAGTCACTTATAGCGTCGCAAAGTACCTAACTACGTGGATTATTTTTAAGAGATTAAAAGTGGTTATTAATCCCTTAATCATAATACGCTTTTTTATTTTTTTATTAATTAATAATCCCATTTTCTCTTATTAATTAATAATTCCTTTATTATTGACTCCATTTTCCTTATAATAATAATATCTATTTATTATTACTTATTTATTCTATCATTTTTATTATTATTTTACTAATTATTATTATTTCTTTATAATTAATTTAAACTCTCAGAGGCTATCCTAACACTTTAAGTTAGAAGTTTATAAATATCAATCATCATATAATTAAATTATGCCTTAATGCATTATATATACTATTTCTCATGGTTTGTATAATGTTTCATCATATATGATTATAAATATAAAAAACCTTGAGTTTAATAAATACTAACATCAAGAAAAATATGCCTTAAGTATATGTATATATTTATGGATACTTAACAACAACTTTGGGTTTACTAATCATTACTATTCACCATGTAAATGTGTCTTGTTTTGGTTCCACATTTTAGATACAAAATAAAGGTGTACATATTCAAAATTCACAAAAACCCACGTAATATATACGTGTTTGTGTGTAGATAGAACAGTAACTATATGTATAAGCAAGCTTTGGTTTTTAAACTTTCTTTCCTCTCTTTTATATGTGTGTGTGTCTATATATATATATATATATATATATATATATATATATATAATAACAGCCACATCATATTAGAAAGCCTTCATGGCATGCATGCAGTATATATTTATGACAGTAGCCTTCTTTTATTTCCTTATGCGTCGATATATACATATATAGAGACATGCACACATGACAGCAAGTTCCATTTATATTATTATATGTGCACACACCTGCATCAATTGTGTGTGTGCAGTCCTCCTCTCTCTTGTACATATATGCTAAGCTAATATATATAGACTCACGCTCACACACATTCGCATGACATGGGCATCAGTTAACATACACACGTGTTCAAGCATGGCAGCAAGGTCTCTTAGGTTCATATATATACAAGAAACATCAGCGTTTTTCTTCTCTAACAGCAGCGTTATATACATGGGCTTCGAGATATATATATGTGTGTTAACTGATGCCCATGTCAGTTGTTAATTAGACTGATTTAGTTGTTAACGAGGACTGATATAGTTGTTAACCACTACTGATACAAACAAGAATTCAAAGACATAGACTGATGCAACACCCCATGTTTTAGTATTCATTTAACAGAGAGTTCCTATGTTAACCAAGCTATACTCTTAACATCTTCAAGTTCAGAGATTTATGTGGGAAGCTAACGAAAACTGTTGTAGAAAATCATTCAAATTGGAATTTTCACATGGGAGAGAATCTGTGTAATCAATATGCATAATCTAAACTTCTACCCAAGAAGGAAAAATAATAAAAAACTCATAAGACTGCCGAAAATGATAATGAACTATGCAGAAATCCCGGCCCAACTTTCGTTGTGTCCTTAAGACAATTTTACTCCCTCAATACAGATGCCGAAGGTTTCTGAGCAATTGCCTCCCAGGATAGAGCGGATTATTCGTCTCCAGAAAGATGGCTCTGTCTATCTGAAGCCCAAGCGAATCCAACAAGTCTGCTTTCATAACGCACAGAATGCATATGCAGTATATAGAAGAAGTATATTGATCGATGATACTTTTGTCGTTAAAGTGATCAATTAAACTAGGTCCTAACTAATTATGCAGTTCAGGGTCAACCTAGGTCATTCTCCCAAGGAGCAAGCTGTGGGTTTTCTTTAGGTTAAAATTTAGGTGATGAAAAGATGCAATGAAATATAAACGGACCTAAACTAAGATGTAAAACACTCTACCTATATGCAATTGACTCTAAAACCTATATGAAAATAAAACTAATCTATATGAAATTGAACGCAATTTTTGGGGGTTTTTCTTATGAGAGAAGAATTAAAATCCTAATAAAGATGTCGATTAAATGCAAATAAAATAATAAAGGTCTAGTTCAGTTATGATGACGAAGGGGACAACTTAGGAATTGCAAGGAGTAAACTTTCTTAGCCCAAATTAATTAATTAGACCCAAGGGAGATTAATAAATTTAATTACCCAATTAAACATGGGAAACCCTCTAGTTCAATAACACATATTTCACTAGAAAACTCATAATGAAATAAGCGGTGGCTAATTAAACCCGTTAAAAACCAATCATAAAATAATCTTGAAAATCTTGTTTACAATTATCTAATTGAACAGCCAGATAATTTATCAACTCAATTAAACAATTAAGATAATAAACCAAATTAACAATTAAATTAACAATGAAAACTCAATTACTAATTTAATTGACAATCCAAAGGTTGCAAACAAGAGTCCAACAATAAGCATAAAACTTCGAATTACCAGTCTAATCCAAAAGAAATAAGTTTACAATCTAAAACTAGATTGTTCTCAATTAACACAACTCAGAATCATTTAAAACTAAATTATTTCAAGTCTTGAATTAAAAAGATAAAAAGAACAAAACTCCCTTGTGGTCTTCAAGTGTAAGCCCTAGGCTCTAGCCTCCTCCGTGCTCCTCCCAAGTTGCCTCCTAAATAACTTAGGCTGCCATGGAATTTCCCTCCTCTTCAGACTCGAGACAGCAACGAACCACGGCCATTGGGAAAGATAGCTTAATGATTATTGATTAATACGTGGACGTGTGTCTGTGCGAATGGAAAAAGAGAGTGGAGTAGATTAATAGAATTGGAGGTGGGTCCCGTGAGAGCCTGAAAATTCAAAGGCGTGAGAATAAGTGAATGAATAAATGGTCATAGGAGGTGGGGCCGTGGGTGTGAATGGAATGGGGATGAAGAATTGATCAATTCTTCATGTAGCCTCTGCGTCTTCGATCTCTTTCACCGTGATGATCTCTTGCTTCGTGTCTTGGCGGCTGTAGCTCTTTCTTCAGCGTGTAGCGGCTAGGTTTCTTAAAGGGAGGAAGATAGGGCTTTTTAGGGTATTAACTTGAGCCCAATAAAATCTGATAAGCCCAATAAGTTCTACCATTGGGTTTCTTTTTAGCTTCCCTGAAAAATTCTGCACTTATAGGATATTATAAAATCACAATCTATCATATATCAAGAGATATTATTTAATCAGAATATTAATAATTTAAGCCCAATATCTTATAATTAATTTATATTTATATTATTTCCTAAAATAGGCTAACAATCTAAATATTATCTAATAATTCCAAATTAGCCTAAAATAATCCCCAAAATAAATGAAATAAGGTGGGATAAAATATATAAAATTGGGATTTATCAACTCCCCCACACTTATCTTTTGCACTCCTGGGCAAAACAAATCAAGACCAAGGGAGGATAAAATGAAAGCAAAACTAAAACTAAACTAAACTAAACTAAACTAAACCAAAACTTCAAAAAATGAATGTTCCAATCACAAGTAATAAGAAAACAAAAGCATTTCAACACTTATCATATCCAAGTGATATTCTCATAAATCAAGGAAACAAACATCATGGCAATTTACTTGACAAAGGGGAACCTAAGCTAAAAATCCCTCACTAAGGATAATGTGTTTGTCACTCTTCTCTCTCAAAAGTGTATAGGTTTGTGTTTACACTCAAATCCATCCCTACCTAGTACTCTTTCCATAGGCTTGACAAGAATCTAAGTTCTCCACCACTAATAAAGCAAGTGCATGCATAAATCCAAAGGACTTTTATTAGGTTGTAGTGGGGCTAATGTTAAGAAAGAAAGGGCAAGTGTTTGGAAAAACAAAGTTAAATATCTTAAAAGATGAAGAGAATGATAAATAGAGAATGTGGGATGCAAGAAACCAAACTAAATCTAAATCGAGTCATCATTCTTTTGCTCTTTTTTCTTCCTTTCTTTTTTTCTTTCATATTTTTTTCTTTTTCAATTTCTTTTTTTTTCTTTTTTTTTTTAAGAAACCAAACTAAATCTAAATCGAGTCATCATTCTTTTGCTCTTTTTTCTTCCTTTCTTTTTTTCTTTCATATTTTTTTCTTTTTCAATTTCTTTTTTTTTTCTTTTTTTTTTTGTTTTCTTTTATTTTCTTTTTTTTTTTTGTTTTTTTTTTGTTTTTTCTTTTCGAGATAACCTACCATATTTTTCACAATGACCCAGTTCCTACTTTTATGCATGTTCTTCCATCCACAATAGATATAATGCAATTCTCTTCAACTCTCAAGACATTCAAAAGGGTGGATTTTTTTTTATTGACTATGGGTGTAGACAAACTAGAAGGAATATAGGCTCAAGGGGCTAAACGAATGACATATGTATGAAAAGGGTAGGCTTTTTGGCTTATCTGGCTAGAATGAAAATGAATGCCTTTATCATTTTTATAAATGCACATGCAGAAAATATGGCCTCAAATAAGATTCAAGTCAAGTTCTAGATCAAGTGAAGAGATAAGGGTACACACAGAGAAAGTATACTAGGCTCAAAATCTCACTAGGTGTATATGATCATTAGCCTAAATTCACCAAAGTCAAATTCATTGCCACTTAGTTCACTAACTCAAAACATGATCAATCACTTTTCAAATAAAAATGCATCATACTAAAGTTACTTAAAACTTGAAATTTTCACATTCAACACAGTTGATCCCTCCCCCACACTTAAACATTGCATTGTCCTCAATGCAAAACGGTCATAGTATATCACAAAGACAAGTAATACGTGGCGCTACTCAACTCAGTAATATGACAATGAGTAATATGACAAAGCAAAATAAAAGAGTGAAGGAAGGAATACAACCGGGGTCTACGTGGTGTCACGTAGTGTAGCAGCCTCCACTGTCTGAGTGGAGAATCCATCAAAGAACGGCTTCAAGCGGTGTCCATTGACAGTGAAACATTTCCCATTTGTTTCTCTTTTGATCTTCACAGCTCCATAGGGGAAAACTTCAGTGACAATGAAAGGTCCCTCCCATCTCGAGCGGAGCTTTCCAGGCATGAGTTTCAATCGGGAAACATATAGTAGAACTTTTTGGCCCACTTGAAATTCTCTCTTCATAATGAGTTTGTCATGGATTGCTTTAGTTCTTTCCTTATAAATTCTAGCATTCTCATAAGCTTCTCTTCTTAACTCTTCAAGCTCTTGCAATTGCAACTTCCTTTCAATACCAGCACTAGTAAGATCGAGGTTGCACCTTTTAATTGCCCAGTATGCCTTATGCTCTACCTCCACTGGCAAATGACATGCTTTGCCATAGACAATCCTATATGGAGACATGCCAATTGGACTTTTATATGCTGTCCGATACGCCCAAAGTGCATCATCGAGCCTTTTACTCCAATCCTTTCGGTTAGGTTGCACTGTCTTCTCTAAAATGAGCTTGATTTCTCTATTGGAGAGTTCTGCCTGACCATTTGTTTGAGGGTGGTATGGGGTGGCCACCTTATGCATCACCCCATATTTACTTAATAGGCTCTGAAAACTCCGATTGCAAAAATGAGTTCCTTGATCGCTAATGATGGCTCTAGGAATGCCAAACCTGCAAAGAATGTGAGATCGAACAAAGGAAACCACTACAGAAGAGTCGTTAGTACGAGTGGGGATTGCTTCAACCCACTTTGACACATAATCTATAGCCAACAAGATGTATATGTAACCAAATGAAGTGGGAAAAGGTCCCATGAAATCAATACCCCAGACATCAAAGACTTCACAGAATAATAAGGGTTGTTGGGGCATCTCATGCTTCCTAGAAATATTACCCACAAACTGACACCTGGAACACTTCTTACAAAATTCATGGGCATCACGAAATAGACTTGGCCAAAACAATCCACTTTCTAAAACTTTCCTAGCAGTACGTTTGGCACTAAAATGTCCCCCACATGCAAGAGTATGACAAAAAGTTAAGACAGACTCAAATTCAACATCAGGAATGCATCGCCTAATAATTTGATCACTACAAATATGCCACAAGTAAGGATCATCCCATATGTAGAATCTAACATCTCTCTTAAACTTATTCAATTGATGTTTATTCATGTCAATTGGCAGAACAGATGCAACTAAATAATTAGCAATGTCAGCATACCAAGGGACAGAAACAATAACCTCACAGAGCCTTTGATCAGGAAAGTCATCTAAGGGTAAAGATGTTACCGCAGGTGTTTCAATCCTACTCAGATGATCAGCTACCATATTCTCTGCACCACTCTTGTCACGAATCTCCACATCAAACTCTTGTATCAGAAGTAGCCACCTAATGAGGCGGGGTTTGGAGTCTGGTTTCTTAAACAAGTACTTGATAGCTGAGTGATCTGTAAAGACAATCACCTTTGTGTGAAGGATATAGGATCGAAATTTCTCTAGCCCAAAGACGATTGCAAATAGCTCTTTCTCTGTGGTAGTGTAGTTAGCTTGAGCAGCATCTAAAGTTCTAGATGCATAGGCTATGATATGTTGTTTCTTCTCTACTCTTTGGGCAAGAACGGCACCTAATGCATAGTCAGAAGCATCACACAAGAGCTCAAATGGAAGGCTCCAATTAGGTGGCTGAATGATGGGGGGTGTAGTGAGTTTCTTCTTTAACTCATCCCATGCGTACCTGCAAGCATCATCAAAAACAAAACCCACATCTTTCTGCAATAAACGAGACAATGGCAATGTTGTCTTACTAAAATCATGGATAAATCTTCTATAAAATCCAGCATGCCCAAGAAAAGAACGTACATCTTTCACACATGAAGGATATGGAAGAGAGGAAATAATATCAACTTTCGCTTTATCAACCTCAATACCATCATGTGAAACAACATGCCCCAAAACAATTCCTTTCTTAACCATAAAATGACATTTTTCAAAATTCAACACAAGATTATATTGAATGCATCTTTCCAAAACCTTGTCTAAACTAGTCAAGCATGCATCAAAAGAATCACCATAAATAGTGAAATCATCCATGAAAACTTCCATGCAATGCTCAAGAAAATCAGAGAATATGGAAACCATGCAACGCTGAAAAGTGCCTGGTGCATTACATAAACCGAATGGCATGCGTCTATATGCAAAGGTTCCAAATGGACATGTGAATGTAGTCTTATCTTGGTCCTCAGGTGCAATAGAAATTTGGAAATATCCAGAAAAACCATCCAAAAAGCAATAATGTGATTTATTGGCCAGTCTTTCTAACATTTGATCTATGAAGGGGAGGGGGTAGTGATCCTTTCTAGTTACCGAGTTCAGTTTTCTATAATCAATACATACTCTCCAACTGTTTTGAACTCTAGTTGGAACTAGCTCACCTTCATCATTGCGAACAACAGTAATACCAGTTTTCTTAGGTACTACCTGAACTGGACTTACCCAACGACTATCAGAAATAGGGTAGATTATACCTGCAGACAGAAGTTTAGAAACCTCTTTCTTTACCACATCAAGGATTAATGGATTGAGTCGTCTTTGTGGCTGTCGTACAGATTTGGCACCATCTTCTAGTAGGATTCGGTGCATGCACACATTTGGGTTGATTCCAGGGATATCAGCAAGAGTCCACCCAATAGCTTTTATCCGTTGCCTGAGTACTTCTAGGAGGCGGGTCTCCTCATCAGCAGCTATGTCGCTAGCTATAATCACAGGAAGTGTCTCGTCCTTCCCTAAATAGGCATACTTCAATGACTCAGGAAGCGCCTTCAACTCTAAGGATGGGGCTTGATCAATTGAAGGTATGAGCGGCTTCAATTCAGCATCTGTCAAACTAGAAACCTGCACAATAGACTCACAGACAGAAGAACAAACTTTCCCATCTTGGGAAGCATCAGTAGAAACTGTAAGAGCAGAAGAATCACCAATGCTACAATTAGGCACAGAAGCATTATGTTTAGAGTATCTCATATTCTTAATAGCATCAGTGAAAATATCAATATCAGCAGCATCAAGGTCAACACATGTGTCACAATTACCAATTTTAGCACATGAACAAGAGATGCTATCATCTAAACCAGCAATATCACATGATCTACTAAGCATGCTCTCTTCAAGATCTTTAACAGAATCATCCATAATAGCATCAACAACATTAACATCTATTTCTGCACAATCATCAGGGGGATGTCTCATGGATTCAAGTACATTGAATCTAATAGTTTCACCAGCAAATTCTAGAGTAAGGCTACCAGCATGGACATCTATCATAGCTTTAGCAGTTTTAAGGAAAGGCCTACCTAAAATTAGAGATGAGTGTCCTTTCTGTTTAAACCGACCATCATCCATATCAAGAACATAAAAGTCTGCAGGGAATATGAAATCTTTTACCTTAACTAAGATGTCCTCTAGGACGCCTTCTGGGACTGTGCAACGTCTGTCAGCAAGGGATGCAACAAGATTTGTGGGCTTAAGCTCTACACCATTGAGTTGATCAAAGACTGATTTTGGCATAACATTGATAGCTGCTCCCAAATCTGCTAAGGCATCTGAGAATTCAATGTCACCAATAGTGCAAGGTATGAGAAAGCTACTAGGATCCTTGCACTTCACTGGCATTGGCATTTGATAAAGAGAAGAGACAACTGCCCCTAAGTCAACCTTGCCTTCGTGCTTAAACTTTCTCTTTGTAGTACACAATTCCTTCAAGAATTTTGCATATTTAGGTACTTGTGTGACTAAGTCAACTAGTGGAACATTGATCACCACCTTCTTGAATATATCATAGATTTCATTAGACACCTCAATTTCCTTCTTTCTCCTTTCAGCTTTAGCAACCACAGTAGGAAAAGGGAGGGCTTGTGTTACCACTTGCTTTACTTTATCATCCTCCTCTTGTTTTTCCGTGGGCACCACTTGTGTTTCTGATAAGGTGGGTTGATCCTGTGATGTGGAAGTAGAAGGAGAGTCATCAGCAACTTCCTTGTCTTTGATGGTAACAGGATCTGCAGAGGGGATTATCTTTCCACGTCGGAGAGATATAGCATTAACTCCACCTATATTGGGATTCTGCTGAGTTCCAGCATTTGGATTGGTCACCACCTGAGATGGAAGCCTTCCTGAACCTTGACTTTGCTCATTACTCTGTATATTAGATAATTGACCAATATGAGTTTGAAGGCTTTGAATTTGTTGTTGTTGCTGTTGCTGTTGTTGCTGCTGTTGTATTAGGATCTTCATCATAGCATCCATCTTGCTTTCTAACCTTGAACCTTCATCTTGGACTGGCATTGATTGTCTAACTTGTTGAAACATCTTGCTACTAGAATTTCCACCTTGATTAAACTGTGCTTGTTGAGGTTGGCCATTTCCATATCGAAGATTTGGATGGTCACGCCATCCAGGATTATATGTATTGGAGTAAGGATCATATTTTTGGCCACCTTGAGTCATAGGTTTAGAAGGATATATTGCATTGCAAGATTCAGCTCCATCATTCAGGTAAGGGCAAGAGTCAGTAGCATGAGTAGCTAGAGAGCAAATAGAACATAGTGGCCCTATTAGAGCAGAAGAGTTGGGCTGTGAAGTAAAAGTAGTAGATGGTCCCATAGGATTGACTATATTAGAAGAATTTTGCATATTGAACATAGTCATTTTTTCCACAGCAGATGCAAGCCTATCAATTTTGCTCTCCAGGCGAGACTCAGAGAATAATCCTACCTCATTAACTTTTACTTGTTGTCTAGAGCCAAATTGTTGGCTATTCTCAGCTTTCCTTTCAGTCAATTCCCAAGCATCTTCAATAGTCAAGTGAAGAAGAGAACCACCAGCAGCTGAGTCTAACAAATCTCTTTCTAGAGGTAAGAGCCCTTCATGGAAGTATTGGATCAATAGTGTGTCCGGGATTTGATGATGTGGACAGCTGGAACACAATGTTTTAAAACGCTCCAAATATTCATATAAGGATTCCCCAACCATTTGTCGACATCCACTTATGTCTTTCCTGATAGATGAAGTGCGAGAGGCTGGGAAATACCTTTCTAAGAATAGTTTCTTCAGTTGATTCCATGAAGTGATGAATCCAGGAGGTAATCGAAGCAACCAGCTTTTAGCAGATCCTTCCAAAGAGAATGGGAAGGCACGCATCTTAATTTGATCTTCAGTCACATCGACTGGTTTCATAGCAGTGCAGACCATGTGAAACATCTTCAAATGGTTGTATGCTTCCTCCCCTGAAACACCATTAAATTTTGGAAGTAAGTGTATCAATCCAGGTTTCAATTCGAAATTCACATTCATATCAGGATAATTTATGCACCAATTTTGAAAATGCAAATCAGGAGAAACCAATTCTTTAATGGTCATAGCAGGATCAACATTATGAGCATTTGCATTTGCATTTATATTCTCATTAGCATTAACAACAATATTATTACCGTCCATATTAACCTCAGGATCAGAGGATTCAAAAATAGGATTAACAAAGGAACTATTGCCTATAAGAGTACTAGCTCTAGTTCTTCTTTGTTGATGAAATGTCCTCTCAATCTCAGGATCTAAGGCTAACAATCTTTCCGAAGAGGACCGAGTCATGCAATAAATAACTACCTACGAAGTCACCTGAAAACTCAAACCTAAAGTCTAACCGTTGCTCCCCGGCAACGGCGCCAAAATTGATCGATAATACTTTTGTCGTTAAAGTGATCAATTAAACTAGGTCCTAACTAATTATGCAGTTCAGGGTCAACCTAGGTCATTCTCCCAAGGAGCAAGCTGTGGGTTTTCTTTAGGTTAAAATTTAGGTGATGAAAAGATGCAATGAAATATAAACGGACCTAAACTAAGATGTAAAACACTCTACCTATATGCAATTGACTCTAAAACCTATATGAAAATAAAACTAATCTATATGAAATTGAACGCAATTTTTGGGGGTTTTTCTTATGAGAGAAGAATTAAAATCCTAATAAAGATGTCGATTAAATGCAAATAAAATAATAAAGGTCTAGTTCAGTTATGATGACGAAGGGGACAACTTAGGAATTGCAAGGAGTAAACTTTCTTAGCCCAAATTAATTAATTAGACCCAAGGGAGATTAATAAATTTAATTACCCAATTAAACATGGGAAACCCTCTAGTTCAATAACACATATTTCACTAGAAAACTCATAATGAAATAAGCGGTGGCTAATTAAACCCGTTAAAAACCAATCATAAAATAATCTTGAAAATCTTGTTTACAATTATCTAATTGAACAGCCAGATAATTTATCAACTCAATTAAACAATTAAGATAATAAACCAAATTAACAATTAAATTAACAATGAAAACTCAATTACTAATTTAATTGACAATCCAAAGGTTGCAAACAAGAGTCCAACAATAAGCATAAAACTTCGAATTACCAGTCTAATCCAAAAGAAATAAGTTTACAATCTAAAACTAGATTGTTCTCAATTAACACAACTCAGAATCATTTAAAACTAAATTATTTCAAGTCTTGAATTAAAAAGATAAAAAGAACAAAACTCCCTTGTGGTCTTCAAGTGTAAGCCCTAGGCTCTAGCCTCCTCCGTGCTCCTCCCAAGTTGCCTCCTAAATAACTTAGGCTGCCATGGAATTTCCCTCCTCTTCAGACTCGAGACAGCAACGAACCACGGCCATTGGGAAAGATAGCTTAATGATTATTGATTAATACGTGGACGTGTGTCTGTGCGAATGGAAAAAGAGAGTGGAGTAGATTAATAGAATTGGAGGTGGGTCCCGTGAGAGCCTGAAAATTCAAAGGCGTGAGAATAAGTGAATGAATAAATGGTCATAGGAGGTGGGGCCGTGGGTGTGAATGGAATGGGGATGAAGAATTGATCAATTCTTCATGTAGCCTCTGCGTCTTCGATCTCTTTCACCGTGATGATCTCTTGCTTCGTGTCTTGGCGGCTGTAGCTCTTTCTTCAGCGTGTAGCGGCTAGGTTTCTTAAAGGGAGGAAGATAGGGCTTTTTAGGGTATTAACTTGAGCCCAATAAAATCTGATAAGCCCAATAAGTTCTACCATTGGGTTTCTTTTTAGCTTCCCTGAAAAATTCTGCACTTATAGGATATTATAAAATCACAATCTATCATATATCAAGAGATATTATTTAATCAGAATATTAATAATTTAAGCCCAATATCTTATAATTAATTTATATTTATATTATTTCCTAAAATAGGCTAACAATCTAAATATTATCTAATAATTCCAAATTAGCCTAAAATAATCCCCAAAATAAATGAAATAAGGTGGGATAAAATATATAAAATTGGGATTTATCATATATGCAGAAAAAACGTTATATTATTCTGTGACTAGGGCGCTCTATTTATAAACTTTGAAAAAACACAATCAGATAGACTTGTCTCTTGTTGGTGAGACGACACGACCGTGGCGAACTAACGCGACTGGTGGCGGCGAACTAGTATGCCTTCTTATTCATAACCCATGGGATTTAGACATAAATTCCAACAATCCCCCACATGAATAAGAAGTTAGTCCATCATGACCAAATGCAAATGATCATGTATGCAAAGTGCGATTCCTCTACGAGAAGCAACAGCATCGAGAAAGGTAGGGGTTGCCTTTGAACCTTCTCTAGTAAAAACCTATCGGATATACTGGTCAATCAGTGGATGTGCTGCCTTGAACTGTCGACCTTTTAGTGTATACCAAGACAATAGGAGTCACACAGTTGTTCCTCTAGCATCATTGGTTCTCATGCTATGTCCATTTTGGCCCTGGACACCGCCTGGTTCTACGAGTGTTCTAGAGAATCGGCCGTTTTAAATTCTTATAGAAGCGGCCCACACTTCACACTCACATAGGTGATTCCTTGTGATGTAAGTCAACATACATCATCTGAACACATCAGATTAAGAAACCATTAAAAGCTTAAAAGCTTACCCTTATATATATGCATTGTCTTGTCTAGGAATGAGTATGAATTTAAAACTCCACAGTGTTAACAGTCGATCATCACTTAGTTGTCTCTTTGAACCTAGTTCGTGGGATCTCCACTCTTCTAGGTAGAGTTACCGCGACAATCAACAATGAATCGGCCTTAAACCTATTCCTTTGGACAAATTTCTAACTAACTCTCTAAGAATCACTTTAGTCAATGGATCCGCTATATTCTCTTTTAATTTCACATAATCAATTGAGATGATTCCATTCGAGAGTAGTTGTCTAACGGTATCATGTCTATGACGTATATGTCAAGACTTGCCGTTGTACATGACATTCTTGGCCCTATCAATAGCTGCTAAACTATCACAATGTATACACACTGCTAGTACCAACTTCGGCCAACTAGGAATGTCTTCAAGAAAATTAAAAAGCCACTCGGCTTCCTCACCAGCTTTATCTAAAGCAATAAATTCTACTTCCATGGTTGATCTTGCAATGCAAATCTGTTTGGATAACTTCCAAGACACAGCACCACCACCAAGGATGAATACATATCCCCTTGTGGATCTTGTGTCATTAGAGCTGGTGATCCAATTTGCATCACAATACCCTTCTAGCATTGCAGGGTACTTCTCATAATGCAAAAAAAAGTTTTGAGTTTGCTTTAAGTAACCCAAAACTCTTATCATAGCTCTCTAACGAAGCTCGTTTAGATTACTTGCAAAGCAACTCAACATGCTTACTACGTAGGCAATATCAGGTTTAGTGTAGTTCATAATATACATAAGACCGCCTAGCACTCGAGCATACTCCTTTTATTTTTCAGCTTCGCTAGTATTTCTCAACAGTCGAAGACTAGAATCTATAGGTTTCGACACATGAGCTATATTTAAACTCTTGAATTCTCAAGAATTTTAGCAATATAGTGTGCTTGTGATAATACTAACCCATTTAATGCTACTAATGCAATTAACATTCAAATGAATGTAATTCTTGTAACAGGTGAATAGGTATCAAAGTAGTCTAGGCCTTCACGCTGTCTGTAGCCTTTTTACTACTAGCCTAGCTTTGTACTTATCGATAGTGTCATCTTCTTTTTGAAGACCCACTTAGTTCCTAGAGGTTTATTGCCAAGAGGAAGGTCAACCAATTCTAGGTGTGGTTTGACATAATGGAGTCAACTTCACTATTGATAGCCTCTTCATAGAAAGGTGCTTCAGGAGAACCCATAGCCTCTCCAAGTGTTTGAGGCTCATTTTCCAACAGATTAATTAGAAAATCAGGCTCAAAGGATGTTGAAGTCCTTCGCCTAGTACTCCATCTATGTTCCTGCTCTCTAAGATTATCATTATTCATTGTATCCTGAGATATCATTGTGTTGTTATTATCATTATTTTTATTGTACGAAAATACGTTTTCAAAGAACGTAACATTCCTTGACTCAATAACCGTATTCACTTGGATATCTGATACATCGGACTTATAAACCAGAAAATGATATGCACTACTACTATTAAGTGCATAGCCAATAAACACACAGTCTACTGTTTTAGGTCCGATTCTCAACCTTTTAAGTTTAGGAATTGCAACATTGGTCAATCACCCCCACACTTTCAAATATTTCAAGGAAGGTTTCTTTCCTTTATATATTTCGCATGGTATGCTTTTGAAGATGGAATATCACCTAGAGGGGGGTGAATAGGTGATTTAAAAATCTAACTGCTTAATCAAAATTTTTGCAAATTAATGAACTAACTGAGCAAGAGTTTAAAGGAGAAGGAACACGAGAGAATTTATCCTAATTCGGTCTATCCTGACCTACATCCAGTCCCCAAAAACACCTTGGGATTTTTCACTATCATCAGAATACAATTACATAACTCGGAATGATCCTCAGACTCACTCCCCCTTACTACTTGTAATTGTACACCCTCACTTAAGGTTCCACAACCTTAAGATTTTACAGACGAATGAAAATTGAATGTTTAAGTAACTCCTCACGAGTTGAATAATAAATGATCACTAAAATACAAGTTGAGAGTAATGAAACTAATAAGATAATAACTCAGAGTAAATGCGCAGAGTTTCGGTAGGTGGCTGAATTGAATGCTTCTTCAATTTATAGTTGTGTTGCAAAATAGCCGTTGTGTTGATTGTGTTGATACAGTCGTTGTCTTCTTGATACAACCGTTGTTATTGTTGTTGGCAGGCGAGGCGAAGGTAGAGGTCACTTGACCGTTGGCATTTTGGCACTTGTCTACTAGCAGTTTGAAATTCCTAAAGCATAGCACCAACATTCTTTTCTTATTGTCCTCAAGAGAAAGAGAATGTTTTTGTATTTGACCGTTAAAGTTCTGCAATTCTGCAAGAGAATGTTGTCACTCTGTTTTTGCTTTTCATCAGATATAATAAATGCTGATGACATCATCATCTGCCTTTTTGATAGAGCATAAGAATTCCTGATATGATAAGATAAACTCCAAGAAATGTGGTTAGCAACAACTATAAAAATGTAATAATAGAAAGAGAGATGAACCAGATACATATTGATTAACAGAAGTGAGCACGCAAACGTCACGGGAAATCAGTACATAACTTGCAAACCTCGAGGTTCACAACTCAACCTCGAGTTTTTGCCTAACCTCGAGGTTGCATTTTCAACCTCGAGTTTATGTGAGATCCGATAGAAAATTCAGATAGCCATATAATATGAATCAAACCTCGAGGTTACATTTTCAATCTCGAGTTTTGTCAAAACCTCGAGGTTACTTTTCTAACCTTGAGGTTCTGTCTAAGCAGTGAAGAATCATGGTCAGCGAAGAAACAGATGCAACCTCGAGTTTATGAAACCAACCTCGAGTTTCATCATAACCTCGAGTTTGGTTTCTGAACCTCGAGTTTTTACAGGGAACTTTCTGAAGAGATCTAAGAGCTAAAACCTCGAGGTTTATTTCTTAACCTCGAGTTTCACAGCAACCTCGAGGTTGATAAGTCCAACCTCGAGTTTTCGTTTGACAGCAATGTTTTTGGTTCTCTTTGATAGCAAGGTTCTGGTTCTTGATTTTCATGACAAAACATCTTCTTTTATAATGTTGTCTCATCATCAAAACATGGAAGCTAACAGCTTTGTATCATTTTGTGGGGTACTTTTTAATAATAAAATTAGCCATTAAAATGGCTTCCCCCACAAATTCTATGAACCCTAGACGTAATCAACATCATTTTCAATGTTTAATTTTTCACTGATATGTAACATTCAACCATAATGATGCTATAAAGATTTCACAAAATTTGGTAGTGATGCATGCCCCCACAAGAAATATTTATCATCTTTGGTTGTTTAAATAAAACTACCAACATTTATGTTCAATAATTATAAAAACAAATAATCAACCTTTGAATTGATCCATAACAAACTTCAATTCACCCATAAAACAAACATAACTTCATAGCATCAAGGTAATGGGTAATCACCGTAATATTTGGAATTAAAATAATTCATAAATAGTTAATTAACCACTTTGGTAACTAACAAATCAACCATATATACCCTTACCACAATATTTGGAATTAAGATAATTCATAAAGAATTAATCATTTTTGGTGATTAATAAATCCACCATATTAATTCCAAAACTTAAATATTTAGCATTCATACAATTGCTATTATTAATATTTAAAAAGCATAAAATCATAGCCACAAAATCATCCATAATTATAAAATTAAGATTATAATCGCATTTCTACCAATACATGAAATAAGCTTTGTTCATCATACCAATTGGCTAGGTAAGTGCAAAACTAGTGGGAGTCTCTCCGTGCTATTGCAACGGTGACTAATTAAATAACCACTAAATCAAGGCTTAGCCTTTAAATTACTTTCCTAGACACCAACCGCATTAATTAATTTTATCGGATTCTACCACAAATAATTCACATTAAATTAAATATTTCATGATATCATGCAAGCTTATACCAAGACAATAATAATATTATGAAAAATTAAAGCACATTTATCTCTACACTAGATAAATGATTAAATTTTCATATCCATGTCATATGCTTGTCACAAAAAAGAGTTAATAATTCACAAAATTTGCTTTCAATAGCAAATACCAAATTAATTAAATTTTCATTTAATTAATCATAGCACATGACAATTTCATAAATTTTATTTATTGATCATGGTAACAAATCCTTCGTGATAAATTAAATAGTGGCTAAGATATTCATAAATATTATCAAATTTATTAAAACAAGATATTATTTCAATTTCAAACTATTATCACATTAAATGCAACAAATCCCCACTTTTATTTAGCCATATTAATTTAAAAGTATTCACAAGATTCTAGGAGAGATTTTAGGAGATTATTAAACAAATTAATATCTTCATTGATAACAAAGCTTTAAACGGGAATAAATTCCCTCTTCCATCATAAGATTTAGGACTTTAAATAAAACTCATCATTTAACTGTTAAATACATTTAATTTCAGCCACTAGAAATCAAATAATAAAATAAAAAGCATGAACCAAATAATGATCTCATATCATATCAAAATTTCATCTCCATACAATAACTAATGTAATTCAAAATATTAATAAAACCAATAATATCTCCCAATGAAACCAAGTCATAAGATATATATTATCTTCACTTTATTAATTTAATCATCCTTCAAATAAGGAGAGATAGTAGGAGATTTCTTAACTACTCTATTAATCAAAATTAATATATTTATTAATGGTCTTAAATAGATATATGGATAAAGCAGATTCAAATAATATATCCCAACTGAAAAGGAGTCAACCAAAATATGAACCCCCACACAAAATATTGATTTTATTTAAATTTTCCCGCTTTTAATCAAATTAGGCGCCGACGACTCAGCGGTTAAGGCGCCTATTCCAGAAGGCTGGTGATGTCGGTTCAGACAATAATATTGGCAATAAGACTTTTAAATAAGAGTTAATATCTAGTTGAGACAATAAGACTGAGATCCTAAAAGAAAAGGGGTTAAGGTGCATAATTTATGCACTTCGATCAGAGGAGCGCACAATAATAAATGACTTTTTGAGGTGCAAAAGTAATTACATGGTTATAAATTAGGTGTAAAAATACTGTTTAACCATTAAGTTTGACTTTTTTACTGACTGGACGATGACTTGGCTTTTAAATGTTAAAAAATATACATATGGTTTGGCCAAAAGAGCACTCAACATCATGTACTTTTTTCAAAAAATTTTTATTTTTATTTCTTATTAACTTATTAATTTTAATTAAATAAGAAATTCATTATTATTTTATTAATAATAATATAAACTTAAAATATAAACTAAATCTTAATAATAATATTAACATAATTTGAATTTTTTTAATTGAATTCAAAAAAAGAAAAAAAATAAAATTATCTTAAAGAAAAATACAATTAATTTGTAATGCTTACTCTAAAAATTTCTATTTACACGATAGTGATATTCTTTGTTTCTATTTTCATTTTTGAATTCCTATCTAACGAACCAGGACATAATCCGGGACGTGAAAAATAAAAAAATGATATTTATTATTCTTTTGTTTTCTGCATTTTCCTTCCTTCTTCTTGATTTCAAAATATTCTTATTATCCATTTTTCATCTTTCAATTTTAAATTTTATAAATTATAAATTAGAAATATATTTCTAAATTTATTAAGTTCAATATAGAAATATATATTAAAGAGATAAATTAGAAATATAAATAAATTATAAATCAATATTTATATTATATTTTCAATATTTCAAAAATTAAAAATAAATAAATAATTATATTATATTTATATTAATTATATTATATTATTATAATAATAAATATTATTAATAAAAAAAAGTCAAACTAACATCAAACATTATTTTTGCACCAAAAAAATCACATGTTGGGTGCTCTTTTAGCCGAACCACATGTGTATTTTTACACCTTTGAAAGCCACGTCATCATCCAATCAACAAAAAAAAATCAAACTTAACAGTCAAAGGGTATTTTTACATTTAATTTGTAACCACGTAATTACTTATGCACGTCAAAAAAACACTTGCCATTGAGCACTCCTTTGACCAAGGTACATGAGTATTATTGCACCTTAACCCTAAAAAAACCTAAATATTGTAGGTAAAATTTAAATAATTTTATATATTAATTCTCAATTTTTCAATGAAAGTTTAGATATAAAATGCAGCCAATAAAAAAATATTGAGGTTGAGTTTTCTTTTCAAAAAATTAAAAGTATAGATACTAATAATTTAAAGTTACATGTTGTAATACCCTAAAAATCCTATTTAACATAACCACTATATTTTGATAGAAAATACTTATTAAAAATAGGTGAATATGTGGTCTCAAATTTTGGTAGCTTATTGTAGGGAATTTTCTTCTAGAATTAAATAAACCAAAAACCTGAATTTTCAAATTTCATTTGGAGATCATAAAATATCCTAAGATTGTCAGATAATCTTAATTATACCATTTGAACAATTAAAATCATCAGAGGATGATGAAATCAATTAGAGGAAATTGGTAACAATTATTGGATAATTTGAATTGCAATAATTGAGATACTTTAGTAATTTTTGAAATTAGTTCATAATTAATTTATAAAGGTCATAATTAAGGAAAAATCAATTAAATTAAGGACCAAATGATATTTAGAAGCTAAGATTAGCATACAAGGAGTTTTTAATCATCAAAATTAAATTAGAAACTTATCAAATTTTGGTGTTGTATTTATTTACATTTGTAAGCAATTTTTCCATAGAATTTAAGAGCCTAAGAATTTAATTAGCTTGTTATCATATAAAACACTATTCTAGGGATTAAATTAGGATTTAACTCATTATTCCTAATTCAATTCTATGGAACAAGAAATTCTTATTGAAATGGAAGAATTAAATTATATTAACCATAAATCCTAAATCTAAATAGACCAATGGGAGATTTTCTTTTGGAACTTGTAAAGGGTAATTAAAACATAATGGAATAATTAAAATTAAGGGAGGGGGACGGTTTCTACAAGAAATAAGGAAAAAAAATAAGTCAAAAAGTGTGTAGAAGAAGGTTAAAACAACTTGGAGAGCAAGTTGTTAAACTTGAAAAGCAAGTTACTACTTAATTAGATAGAATTAGATGAGAATCTATAGGAATTAAATCATATCTTGAAATATTGGAACTAAGTATTTAAGATAAGCACATATTTGAGATCAGTGAATTATGAGCTTCAACTTGGCTATTCCCAAAGTTATTTTCGTATACTTTTAGGATTCATACCTAAGTGTTTCGGGAATTAAAAATCATCATAAATCTAATCATAAAATTAGGATTTCAAAAGTGAAATTGGATTTTAAATTAAAACACCAACTTACACCTAACTAAATTAGAATTTAAGATAACTTAATGAAGAAGGAGGATGTCTTGGGGACAAAGCAAAGAAGCTTGAAGGAGAAGGAGGAGGAGGACGGTTAGGGGGGAGGTGGAGGGTGGAGATCATTTCCTCTTCACCAAGGAAAATCCCATGGTTGAAAGCAAGGGGGAAGAATTACCAACATGCCATTCTCTTTGGCTAAAAATAGAGGACCTTAGGCTTCACTTTCTCCTCACCAATTCACTAGCATCACCGAAAATATAGAGTGGGAGGGGGAGAGTGAGGAGCTTCAAGAAATAGGAGGCAAGTGTTCTTCAAGAGGTAAGAGAGTTTTTAGCTTTTAAGTTTAAGTTGTTAGTTTATGAAGTTGAAATACTAGAAATGTTGTTTTGATCATCAAACTTCCAATTCCAGTTTTAATCTCATGTTTTTAAGCTTTCCACTGTCTTTATTTCGAAAAATTGATGAAGAAGAAGTTATAGCAAAATTTTTGGAACATTATGATCAAAATAGCAAAGCTCTGGCAAAATCTCATCAATTAGTGATTTCTGGAGTCAGTAGCAAAAATGCTGGTATTTTATGATGAAGAGGATGTTCGAAAATTCTTGGAAAATTCATGATGAAAGTAGACATATAGGGCTTTCTAAATCTATAAAGAGTGTGTCATTTGAAGCTCTGTGCAAAAAGATAAAAATCTCAGAAGTTAGGCTATGTTTTCTGTGCGAAATTCTGGGCAGCAGTTTGAAATTTTGAAACTGGGAATTATCCATAGGTTCTGGGTAAATTCCAGTATTTTTCCTTGAAATTAGACATCTCAAGGATTCCGGGAAATTTTACGGATCCTCATTTCGATTTTTGTGGAATTAGTTATGATTTTTCAAAGTTAGGCGAAATTCTGCCCAGAAATTCTGCACGAGCGATTTTTCCGAAAATTATGTAGAAATAACTGAAAGTAAATCCTTCAAAGGTAAAAATGTCAAGTGTGGCCAAGGTGTCTCTTGAAATATTGTTTGAGAATTAATTGAGACGATATTACCCTTTTAGGATAGACTGTGCACGTGTTCCGATGACGAACGTACCCAAAAACCCGTCAAACGAAGGTACGGACGAGTATTGTAACATTAACTCTTATGCTTATGGTTTGCTTTTATGATAGTTGTGTTCACATGTTGAAACTCTGTTTTGAAAGTTGCTCATGATATATTGAATTGAATACGGGTTATAGTCTTGATAACACCGTTGAGTTTTCCTAGCGCTGAGGACATGATAGGCCATCATGGCACTGGTTATGTGCAGACTGGGGTAACATACATATTGCAATAGCTGTGTTATGTTACTTGTTGTTATGATTTTGAATGTTATAATTATGAATTTACTATTGTGATACCTGTCATATACTGTTTACATAAGCATGAGGTTAACCGTTACCTGAGGTTCAATAGGTATTGAACCTCAGCCCCTGGGAGTCAAGATCAACGACAAGGGTAAGAAGCAGGCGTGAGGACCCTGTGGAGGCATTATCTTTTTGGATATTTTTATTTAGGAGTAGTTGGCATATGGAGGACTGTATTATTATATGTTCAGTTAGATACATTACTTACCATGTTATTCAGTTACTCTTTGTTTTTAAATGTATTTTCAACTCTCAGCTCTGTACGGAAACGTTTATGAAAATGGGATGTTACACATGTAGAATTGAAACCATCATCTATTACAAGGTCATTGGATGAGAGATTTTTTTTTTTTTTTTAATGGATCTACTTAGTTCAATTGGAATCAAACCAGATTCAATATAAATGTATAATTTTAAAAAGTAAGAAACTTCGTTAAACATAATAAAAAAATAATTATATAAAAATATCAATCATACAATACTGGTTTTAAAAAATTATTTTTATGTCATGTTAATAAAAATCTTCATTTATCTAATATTTAAATGTTACATCTAATTAAGTCAGTAATCACGATCGGACTAAAAATACATTTTGTAATACCCTAAAATTTGTATTTCTCCTAAATATCATATTTTGGTAAGAAATACCTATTAAAATAAGAAAGTATGTTGTCTCTAAATTTTAATTGATTAATTATCATTTTAAAGGAAATTTTTCGTTAGAATCTAATAAATCCAAATCCAATTTTCTAATCTTCAATCAGCAACTATAAAATACCCTACAATTAATATTTTAACCTCTAGTTTTAATATAACTAAAGATAAGTCATAAAGAAGTATGAAAATAATATGTGAAATAAAAATCACATTAAATAACAACAATTTCCTATCAAAAAGAGCAAGATAAGCAAGGGAAACACTTAATTAAATTAAGACAATTAGTAAATAATATAAGGCACCTAAGCTTGCATTAATTAGAAATGAATTGCAACACAATTAGGGATAAATAAAATCATCAAGAAAAAGGGGCTGAAATTTTGAGATTATCATGGGAATAAAGGTTGATATTAAATTACAAATAATGCTCTAATCACCTTGAATTAATTAGCAAACTTAATAAACCTAAGATATTTGTAATAAGAAGGGAACTAAACACATGATTAGGCTAATTAATTGTGCCCCAAAAGTCAACAATTTGGGCAAGCCAATGGGAGCCAAGTGTTTTAAGATTAATTAAGCTTAAGTCTTTAATTAGTCAAAGTAACCAATGATGGTTATATTCAAGAGGGTTTAAGCATGTGATTAAGGAATTAATTAAACCTTGCTAATCAACTTTGAAAAGTCAAGGTGGGTAGCTAAGACCATTGGCCAAGATTAAGCTTCATAAAGGTATATCTAATGGCCTTAATAAATCATCTAATTAACCTAAATCCATGAGATAATGAATGAACCAATGAGAGACTCTTCTTATTGATATTGTGAGACAATTAAAACACAACCAAGAGAGAGGGGGGCACGGCTGGAGTGTCTTGAAGAGGAAGAAGGAGTTTATAATATTTTAATATGGATATTTTATAGATTTAGGTTTGAAAAATTTACCAAAATGCCATAGCATTTTCCTATAAATAGAGGGGCTTGGCTCTTCATTCTTCACACCAAACTCAAACCAAAATTGGAGAGTTTAAGAGGAGAGCCAAGCAAGAAGGAGGAAGGAGTGCAAGGGTCTTCAAGAGGTAAGCTCTAGTTCTTAAGTTTATAGTCTTTAGTTTTTATAAGTTCTTAGTATAAATGTTAGTTTCATCTAGAAAATAGGAAGTAAAATTCCTACTCTTGTTTTTAGGCGTCATTGCATTGGAAAATACCTGAAAAGGTAAAAGCATAGTAGGAAATAATGTTTGGAAGTTCTTGGATTAAGTTTGTGAAAGTTGCAGAATTTTCGGTTCTTAAATCTTTGACAGGCAGAGAAAAAGATGCTATGATTTTATGTCACAAATGAAGTTATAAAATCATGAAATTTTCCAAAAAGAAAGTAGACATATAGGGCTTTCCAAATATATAAAATATGTAACTTTTTGATCTCTAGTCAAGGAGATATGAATTTTTGAAGTTAAGCCATTTTTGCTGGAATAAAATCTGGGCAACGTTGAGAAAAGTTAAAACTGGGAATGATATGCTTGGACCAAGTTAAATCTGTTATTTTTCATTAAAAATAGACTTGTTAAGGAAAATTTTGGCTTTGGTTTCACATCATTTTGATTTTTGTACAATTAGTTATAATTTTTCAAAGTTGCTGAAAAAATCTGCCCAGAAAATCCAGCATTTCGTTTTTAAAGAAATGTAAGGGTAAAATTGAAATAATAAATTCCCGGGGGTAAAAAGGTAAATAGTGGCAAAAATATCTCTTAAGATATTATTAATGGAATAATATAGCAATATTACTATTATAGGACATCCGTAAAATCAGAAGGCGTACCGAACAAACGGACATATCACTATCCAAACGGACTAAGGTACGAACGCGTGCTATAACCTTAACTCTTATGCTTGTAGTATGCTTGTATGTGTGAGATAATTTCATAGAGTCATGATCAAGATTTGGTATTGAGTCATGCACCGTGATTAAGACTCTGTCTTAAATCACTGATTTTACATTCAGCTATATACGGGTTATAGTCTTGATAACACCGTTGAGTTTTCCTAGCGTTGAGGACATGATGGGCCATCGTGGCACTACTTAGTGCAAACAGGGATAGACTTTACATGTGTTGTGTGCTATGTAATGTTGTGATATGAGAGCTTTACATTTGTTGTGTGTTATGTATTGTTGTATGTTGTAATGTTATGAATATCTGTCATACATGTATTGTTTACTTGAGCATAAGGTTAACTATTACCTGAGGTCCGATGGGCATTAGACCTCAGCTTTTACCATAGCATCAGGGTCTGAAATACCGAGGGCTGATGACAGGGGTAAGCAGCACGCTTGAAGACGCGGCTGGAGATTTTTATTTTAGGATCCATATTATTATTATTCAAGTAAATGTACCGTTAATATGACTTACTAGAAACACCATAATTGTAATGTGTATTAGTTACTTAATTATATGCTTTACTCTGATGTATATATATTATTCCACCTTTAAAAAATAGGGTGTTACACATTTAATCACTGTCCAAAAACTATTTAATTGAGCAAGGGAGCTTTATGAGTCATAATACTTATATCACTGTTTTTTTTTTAAATCTGACATGAGTCATATCCCATTAGCACAATTAGTCGGCGAGGTTTTATGTATCTTTTTTTTTTTAATTAGAAAAATAATAAATAAAGCATCAAACCTAAAATTCCATCCGAGTGATCCAAGTGTTGGTTTTATATAACCTACGATACCTTCACCTAACCCCCCCCCCCCCCTTTTTTTGCTAATAGAATGAATTTTCTTAATGAATTGATATATTTAATTTGAGTTAAATTAAAATATTAATCGCTTCCTACTTTTACACTCTCCTTGTCATTTTCACCTCATGTACCTCCAAAATAAGGAAAGCAATATTAAATTCTTAGTGTTACTAATTGCCTTGAAAAGCTATACAACACACAATTTTTTTTAAGACCACAAGTGGAGTTGGTAAGAGAATTTCCATATTTTATTTATAATTTAATTAGTACCAAGGAACGAATAGGCTGGCGCCTGGCATGCTCATGCCAGTAACTCTAAAAGTTATTAATAAGTTGATGCAGATTTATTGAATCTTAAGAGGCTTCATTTAACCTTAACCTTATTGAACTCTAGAGATCAGATAATTGAGACAATAAGACCTCAATATTGGCAAAATTTAAATGTGAATATATCAAACATAATAAGTAGGTGTAGTTTTACCCTCAATTGATTAAATGTCCCTCCCATCACTTTAATCTATTCATTCTCTCTCATCACTTTTTGGACTTATTCTCTACCACTCACCTTTTCTATAGATAAGGGTGTTTTTGGAAAAAAAAAAAGTTGTTTCTTTTTACATATTCTTGGCTTTAACCAACCTTTTTAATTTACGTATTTTGGTTATTTGTATCTTATAAAAGGAATAAAAGGAGTAACAAGTTTAAATCTACGGCCTTGTGGATGATTTTTCTTTTTTGCCAATCCTAGATTGTGGATGTATGGATTAAGTCTTTTGTTTGTTTGGTTTTTTATCTCAGGACGTGAAAATATTTGTCGTACATAAAATTATTTTTTCCATTGCTTTTTCATTTCATTTCATACCGATGAATAACTTCAATACCATCGAATATCTTAAAAAAAATCAGCCTATAATAACAAAGATTGCTAATCAATGGGTTATATATGTATTTCAATCTCTTGAATATTATTATTGGGTTAAAGTTGAGTTTTGGCATGTAAGTTTTCACATAGAAGTTTTGAGTATCAAGAACGTTGTTTGGATTAATTTTCTCCTCGAAATTGTTACAAAAGGCTATGATTAAAATCCGTAAAAATGTTAATTGTCAAATGTTAATTTTTTTTTTCTTTCCTAAACAAACTGTTAGACTTATCTGAACCATAGCTCATATGCACAACATCCAACATACGGGAAAAAAATTAACCTTAATCTTAGTTTTTTAATAGTCAACGTTAGTTTTCTAATAATTAAGATAATATTTGCCCTCTTTTTTAACACTTCGATCAAAAATTTATAATATATATATATTATGTATACCAATAGCTCTTTTACAAAAATTTCTGATGAAACATTGAACCTTAACCTTTAGGTTTTTAATGGTTAATTAGGATGATTTTACCCTCTTCTTAACACTTCTAAGAAATAATTTCCAAAAAAAAAAAAAAAAATACTCCTGGACACCCACAACCCCTATACAAATACTTTTGGGCAAAATTGGACATTAACAATATTGTAATTATTTAATAGAATTTATACAATGTATAACAACTCCCAAAGTATACAAATAATTTGCAGTGTGATTATTTTATCAAATTGTATGCAATACATTAGTTTAATCTAAATCAAACAAAGAAAATGTATGTGGTACACCCACGTGATCCTCAAAACTAACAATATAAAACAATTACTTTAAGCTAATAATAGAGGCAAAACAAATAAATTATTCACGATTACGTACACTGATATCACGGGATAGAAAATTGGATTAGAAAACTGATATGGTTGTTTGTTATTGATTTTGGTTTTGATAAATAATGTGTTAGGTTGTACTATTAGGTGTTTTGAGAGTTTATTTTAGCTTCGGCATGTGTAATACTTGCTTTTTGTTATTAATAAAATATTTTTCGGGCAAAAAAAAAAAAGAAAGAAAACCTTTAAGCCTTAACCTTATTTAAAAAGGGCCAAATACCCTCCATCCACTTGATCTACATCAATAACACACAATATCAAAATAATATCCACTTGCAGTTTTATAAACCTTTATCTGGAATTTTATGTTTATGGTTTAAGGCAAGCTTTTACTTCCAGGAAGCTTTTATGCGGTTGTGCCGGCCTTTTATCTGGAACTCTAGATCAGATAATTGAGACAAATAAGACTTTTAATATTGGCAAAATTTAAACGTGAATATATCCTAATGAAACATAATAAAAATCATATCTCTAGTTGCGGTTTAATAAAAACCCTTGCCACAACATCATGTTTAGCGTTTGACCCGGAAAAAAACAAACAAACAAACAAACAAAAACATCGTGTTTAGCGACACGAACTGGGTCTGCCGCCACTTGTCATTTAGTGAAAAGTAATAAACTAAAGCAGCATACGAGACCCGTAAATTTATATGCTTAATTAATAATATCTCTTTCATCTTAATTAAAAAAAAAAAAAAAGAAGGGAAAATTAACATGGAGGTCTTGTAGGTTCCCTCAATGTTGAATCATATCCCTGAGTTTGGTTTTCTTTTTATGGGATCCTTAAACTTTCAACCGTTAGATCGGTTAGTCTTGAAGCATACAATTGATAAATAAGCATGAACAGTTTTATACTTTGGGGTGGAGAGTGGAGAGATTGCTTAGCCTTGGGCTATGGTGGAAGCCAATAATGAGATAGAAGAAGATAGTTTCAGACACTTTTAACTTAAATTTTTAACTCTATTAATGCTTATTCAACAGTTTTATACTTTAGGGATTCACGGATCTAGCAACAAAAAGTTTTAGGACCAAAGGAAAAGAAAAAAAGAAGAAGAAGAAGAAGAAGCTTAGACCTAATTCAAAACTGAGGAAAACTATCCAAATTAATTTTTTTTTAAAATGCCTATTTACCAAAGCACAAAGATTCCCCTTTTATTTTTAAGAATAAACAAGAACTTAGAACACAACTCAAGACTTACTGTGCTTATAAAGATATAGATAGACTCCCCAACAATAATGTTCTTACATTAATATAATACTCCCATAGTTGCTTCTTATAAGACAGAATTTGTCAAATGAGTATTTTCTATCTATAAGATTGTTTTTGGATATGTCTAAACATTTAATATATTTTCCCATTTTTATCCTCAATTAATTATATGTCTCTCACATTACTTTTTTCTACTCATTCTCTCCCATCATTTTTCCTACTCACCTTTTCTATAGATAAGGGTGTTTTTGGAAAAAAAAAAATTGTTTTTTTTCATATTTATTGTCTTTAACCAACTTTTTAATCTACATAATTCGTTTGTTTGAATCTTATAAGAAGAAATAGAAAGAGTAACAAGTTTAAATCTATGGCATCGCGGATGAGTTTTCTTTTTTTCCAATCCTAGATTGTGGATATTGATTAAGTCTTTGGGAAAATTACACTGAGGTCACAAGGATCAGAATTAATTACAAAAAAAAAGTCTCAAACTAGAATCTCATTACAAAAAATTCTTTGAGATTTTTTTATAATTAATTGCTCAAGAAGACAAAATCTTTTAATAACTAGAAATGTTATATGTTAACAACAAAAATTCTCAGTTGCGTTAATATGACATTTTAAGTTGTTAATATGGCTTTTCAAGTTGTGATAATTTTTGTTGTTAACATAACATTTTCAGTTGTTAATATAACATTTCCAGTTGTTAACGGCTTTTGTCATCTTGGTAATTAATTACAAAAAATTAAAGGTCCCAAAAGACTTTTTTGTAATGGGATTCTGGTTTAGAACCTTTTTGTAATTAATTCTGGTCCTTAGAATCTCAGTGTAATTTTCCCTAAGTCTTTTGTTCCTTTGGTTTTTTATCATAGGACATAAAAATATTTGTCGTACATAAAATTATTTTTTCCATTGCTGTTTCATTTCATTTTAAAAAGATCCGCCTATGATAACAAAAATTGCTAATCAATAGGTTATATATGTATTTCAATGTCATGAATATTATTAGGCCTATTTGGGTTGGCAGTAGCTTAAGAGCTATCTGACTTTAGGGAAAAAAAAAGCTCGGTAGAAAAAAAGTCAGGTTATAAATAATAATTTGTGTTTAGATTGATGGTTTTAGAAGTGGTGGGGCCCATGTAAAAAAGCTGAGAACTTTTTGGAAAAAGCTTTCTAGTGAAGCTTTTTACTTGATGGACTTTTTGAGCTTTTTGAACTTTTAGTTTAGTGAATTTAAGCTCAACTCAAATGGATCTAAAATCAGCTAGTTACGTTAACTAACTTTTTTTTAGTTACCGCAAAAAGAGCTCTTAACCCTGCACTCCAAACAGACCCATTATCGGGTTAAGGTTGAGTTTTGCTATGTAAATTTTTGCGTAGTAGTTGTGAGTTTTCTCCTCAAAAGAATTACAAAAAGCTAGAGCCGCAATATCAACGCCTATCCGTAAAAAGGTTAACGGTCAATTTTAATTTTTTTTCTAAGATCAATGTTTAATTTGTTGTTCAACTATTAGACTGAATTGAACCATAGCTCATCTGGAGAAAAAATTGAATAACTTTTAGTTTTTTAATAGTCAACGTTAGTTTTTTGACTGTTATGACAATTTTGCCCCTATTTTTTAACACTTTCAAGGTCAAAATTGATCCCAAAAAATTTATGAATACCTATAACTCCTATGCAAAAACTTTCAAAGAAAAATTGAACCTTAGCCTTTAGTTTTTTTTAATGGTTATGGAGATTTTTCCCTCTTCTTAACACTTCCAAAAAATAACTGATCCAAAAAAACTCCCGGATACCCACAACTCCTATACAAAAACTTTTAGGCAAAATTGGACATTAACAATATTGTTATTATTCAATAGAAATTATACAATGTAAAACAACCCCCAAAGTATACAAATAATTTGCAGTGTGGTTCTTTTATCAAATTATGCAATACATTAGTTTAATCTAAATCAAACAAAGAAAATGTACGAGGTACACCCACGTGATCCTCAAAGCTAACAATATAAAACAATTAATTTAAGCTAATCATAGAGGCAAAACAAATAAATTATTCATAATTACACTGAAATCACTTATGGAAGCCAAGGGCAAATTCTCTATAAATTTGAGTTCCATACCAATCAGTTCAACACAGCACAAATCACTTTGATACAAATTCAGAGAAAAATGAAGCCTGCCTTAGCAACAATAGCTCTCTTCTTTTTCCTCTTCACCACAGAACCATCATCGGTGAGGGCAGACTTGCTGGAACCAGTACCGGTGGTTGATATCTCCGGCAAGAAGCTTAAATCCGGCGAGAGCTATTACGTCTTGTCTGCCTTCAGAGGAAGGGGCGGCGGTCTTTCTTTCGACACCTTTGGAAATGAAACGTGCCCTCATGTCGTTGTGCAAGAAAGGCATGATGTCAATAGAGGCAAGCCAGTAAAGTTCTTGCCTTTAAACTCTAAGAATAAAGACATTTACACCTCCAGCAATCTCAACATCGAGTTCAGTGACCAGATTACAATTTGTGTTGAGTCTGGGGTTTGGAAAATAACTAAGTTTACGAGTGAAGCATTGAATGTGGCTACCAACGGTGTTGCAGGGAGCGGCCAATCTAATGTCAACTGGTTTAAGATTGAGAAAGCAGAATTCGATGGTGCTTATAAAATCAAGTTCTGCCCTAACCCTAAGTTTATTGTATGCCAAGAGCTAGGGGTATTTTCTCATGGTAGTGATGGGAAAAGGTATGTAGGTCTTGCAAATCCTGGTAAGTTTCAGAAACTCAGAGTTGTGTTCAAGAAGGCTAATGTTAAAAATGCCATTGATGATGCTGTTGAAGCTGTAATGAGCATCTAGATGAGAAGTTGTATCGAACTTCTGAGTTAAGTTTCTGTTATGAAGTTCGAGAATATCAGTGTAATATCGATAAATAAGAGCTATCATGTTTTAACTAGGATGTGTTGATGAAATAAATGGTTATGTATTTCGTTATAATCCATTGGTGCTTTTTGTTTCTTCTTTCACCACAAGTGATCATTTTGAGCCTGTTATAAGTCCCATGTGGACAGCACACAAGTGAAATTGAAATGTGGTTTCTGTTATATACTCCTATGAAGTTTGGGGATATCGGTGCAGTATGTAAAACAAGAACCGATATTTTTAACTAATTCACATGAATCGAAGAATCAAAGTTATTAACTCATTCAATCTTTCATAAAATTCAAATGTTTTTCCAATATTACCCCTTAAATATAGGCATATATATGAAGACTAAATATTTAATACTCTTCAAAACTACCAGATGTGGTCTTATAAGAACCAAAAAAAAAAAAAAAACCCTTCAAAAAGACACCCTAGAACAGGAAGAGTATCATATAACAAGCTATGTATATGTTGATGAAATGATATGGTTTAGTATTTCGTTGGACCAACCAACGATGAGCACTCATTTTAGGGAACTACTTTGGATGCTCATCAAAGTGATGAGCATCCAACTTTCTCAAATCTTAACTGTTCAGATTTAACTTTTTGTTCTTTATTTTTTAAAAAAATTATTTTAATGAGAATATAATCTAAAATAAAGATAATCTTATAACTATCATTTTTTTTAAAAAAATGATTTTTATTTTAAAATTATCACTTTAAAATAATTAAATCCAAACCATTCAAATCATATCTAGCTAGATGGTCCAAATTTGATGAGGTTTATCTATATGATATTGTGAGTCTATAAGTTAAATTCCTTTTAAAATTAAAGGTTTATCCATTTATCATCTTGCAATATTTTTTCAATACACTCAATGTATTGAACATGTTAAAGTATTTTTCTAGAAACACCCAATATTATAAAGTAAGTTTTTGTACAATTTTACCCTTAAAATGTTTTCAAAGTTGTGCAATAAGCACTGTAAAGTAATTTGTGCTGGGTATAACTTAAACCCTAGGGTAATTAGTTGTCATTCTCCTTAAAAAAACAATTGGAGAATCAAATATTTAAAAATTCTCAACCAAAAAATAACACATGCAAACCCACCAAATTCATTAAAGAGAAATCGACAAAAGTTATAACTGCAACACACCAAATCAAAAATTAAAAACATTTAAAAAATAAATGTTACCAAACCTTATCCAATGAACAACCTACCACTTGCAGTTATATAAAAATTTGATCCAGATGCTGATCTACTATATTAGCAAGCTTTGAACGTATGTGATTCATCCTAATCACATATCATGACTCATATCCATTTCTTTTAATCCTACGTACCAAACGTGTCCCAATGCGTCTGTTTCTAAATATCGTTTTGTGTGCCAAAACATATAATTCATATTGTCTTATTCATATTTATAAAACAATTGATGTCCGTTTTTGGTATTATTCCAGGAAGATTTCTTCGCTTTTTTGATTTCAAAAATGATCACAATATATATATACTCTATTTTACATTTTGATGGAAAGTTCAATTGAGTCTTCGAATTCAAGCAAGTTTGAAATTGATCATACCATATTTTAATATATTATTTCATAATCAATTTAGGGATTTTATTATATTTTTTTAGGTCATTATTGCATGACTTAACACTAATTTAGATTTAGGATGTTCTCATTGAATTAAGTTTTGTAACATCCCAATTTTCAAAAGCGAAACAACTTTGTTTTTTAAATCATTAGAGTAGAGCATCGGAGTAAGTAAAAGAGTGAGTAACTGATATATCATAAACTGTAGCATATCTGTTCGTATACAATGTACAGTACATTTATCAGAGTAAAGTGGTAACGGTATACGTTTAAATTTATAAGATCTTCAGTCAGGTCCTTACTCTTTCTGCTTATTCTGCTTACTCCTATCTTCAGTCCATGGTTCTCCAAACCTGAAGCTATGGTAAGAGCTGAGGTTCAATACTCATTGAACCTCAGGTAACGGTTAACCTCATGCTTATGTAAACGGTATATGACAGATATCTCATAATAAGAATATAATCACAATTTCTGTAATACCCGAATAACTATTATCTGGAATATTATGTTACCATAATAAAAATGCCTAATTATGAAGACTTTGGCCTTAACATATTATGTGATTAGTATATGTTCAAAGGAAAACATTAAGAAAATTAAAGGAAATTTAATATCGGAAATGTGAAAAATGTGTCTTAAGACCATAAAACATCCTGAGAAGAATTAGGAAAAATTCTAAAAGGCATGAAATAATTATTAAAAATTTAGAAAGCATATTATTCTTAATTTAGACAATTTAATAATTATTTTATGCCTTTTAGAATTTTTCCTAATTCTTCTCAGGATGTTTTATGGTCTTAAGACACATTTTTCACATTTCCGATATTAAATTTCCTTTAATTTTCTTAATGTTTTCCTTTGAACATATACTAATCACATAACATGTTAAGGCCAAAGTCTTCATAATTAGGCATTTTTATTATTGTAACATAATATTCCAGATAATAGTTATCCGGGTATTACAATTTCAACTTTCAAAATCATAACCATAAGTAAGGCAATAACATAACACAGCCACTGCAATATGTATGTTACCCCAGTCTGCACTATTCACCAGTGCCACGATGGCCTATCGTGTCCTCAGCGTTAGGAAAACTCAACGGTATTATCAAGACTATAACTTGTATTCAACTCAATATTTCAAAGCAAATTTTCAAAGCAGGGTTTCAACATGTGAGCACAACTATCATATAAGCAAACCATAAGCATAAGAGTTAAGGTTACAGTACGCGTCCGTACCTGAGTTTGACAGGTTTTTGAGTACATTCGTCGTCGGTACGCGTGCACAGTCTATCCTAAAAGGGTAATATTGTCTCAATTAATTCTCAAACAATATTTCAAGAGACACCTTGACCATACTTGACATTTTTACCCTTGAAGGATTTATTTTCAATTATTTCCACATAATTTTCGGAAAAATCGCTGGTGCAGAATTTCACCTAACTTCACAAAATCATAACTAATTCCACAAAAATCGAAACGAGGATCCGTAAGATTTGCTGGAATCCTTGAGATGTCTACTTTCAAGGAAAAATACTGGAATTTACCCAGAACCCATGGATAATTCCCAGTTTCAAAATTTCAAAATGCTGCCCAGAATTTCGCACAGAAAACATAGCCTAACTTCTGAGATTTTTATCTTTTTGCACAGAGCTTCAAATGACACACTCTTTATAGATTTAGAAAGCCCTATATGTCTAATTTCATCATGAATTTTTCCAGAATTTTCGAACATCATCTTCATCATAAAATACCAGCATTTTTGCTACTGACTCCAGAAATCACTAATTGATGAGATTTTGCTAGAGCTTCGCTATTTTGATCATAATCTTCCAAAAATTTTGCTATAACTTCTTCTTCATCAATTTTTCGAAATAAAGACAGTGGAAAGCTTAAAAACATGAGATTAAAACTGGAATTGGAAGTTTGATGATCAAAACAACATTTCTAGCATTTCAACTTCATAAACTAACAACTTAAACTTAAAAGCTAAAAACTCTCTTACCTCTTAAAGAACACTTGCCTCCTATTTCTTAAAGCTCCTCACTCTCCCCCTCCCACTCTATATTTTTGGTGATGCTAGTGAATTGGTGAGGAGAAAGTAAAGCCTAAGGTCCTCTATTTATAGCCAAAGAGAATGGCATGTTGGTAATTCTTCCCCCTTGCTTTCAACCATGGGATTTTTCTTGGTGAAGAGAAAATGATCTCCACACTCCACCTCCCCCCTAGCCGTCCTCCTCCTCCTTCTCCTTCAAGCTTCTTTGCTTTGTCCCCAAGACATCCTCCTTCTTCATTAAGTTATCTTAATTAATCTTAAATTCTAATTTAGTTAGGTGTAAGTTGGTGTTTTAATTTAAAAACCAATTTCACTTTTGAAATCCTAATTTTATGATTAGATTTATGGTGATTTTTAATTCCCGAAACACTTAGGTATGAATCCTAAAAGTATACGAAAATAACTTTGGGAATAGCCAAGTTAAACCTCATAATTCACTTATCTCAAATATGTGCTTATCTTAAATACTTAGTTCCAATATTTCAAAATATGATTTAATTCCTATAGATTCTCATCTAATTCTATCTAATTAAGTAGTAACTTGCTCTTCAAGTTTAACAACTTGCTCTCCAAGTTGTTTTAATCTTCTTCTACACACTTTTTGACTTATATTTTTTTTCCTTATTTCTTGTAGAATCCGTCCCCCTCCCTTAATTTTAATTATTCCATTATGTTTTAATTACCCTTTACAAGTTCCAAAAGAAAATCTCCCATTGGTCCATTTAGATTTAGGATTTATGGTTAATATAATTTAATTCTTTCATTTCAATAAGAATTTCTTGTTCCATAGAATTGAATTAGGAATAATGAGTTAAATCCTAATTTAATCACTAGAATAGTGTTTTATATGATAACAAGCTAATTAAATTTTTAGGCTCTTAAATTCTATGGAAAAATTGCCTACAAATGTAAATAAATACAACACCAAAATTTGATAAGTTTCTAATTTAATTTTGATGATTAAAAAATCCTTGTATGTTAATCTTAGCTTCTAAATATCATTTGGTCCTTAATTTAATTGATTTTTCCTTAATTATGACCTTTATAAATTAATTATGAACTAATTTCAAAAATTACTAAAGTATCTCAATTATTGCAATTCTAATTGTCCAATAATTGTTACCAATTTCCTCTAATTGATTTCATCATCCTCTGATGATTTTAATTGTTCAAATGGTATAATTAAGATTATCTGACAATCTTAGGATATTTTATGATCTCCAAATGAAATTTGAAAATTCAGGTTTTTGGTTTATTTAATTCTAGAAGAAAATTCCCTACAATAAGCTACCAAAATTTGAGACCACATATTTACCTATTTTTAATAGGTATTTTCTATCAAAATATAGTGGTTATGCTAAATAGGATTTTTAGGGTATTACAAGTTTAATCAGGGATAAACTAGTCATAAATTGTTAACTTATTCCCGCAATTGTTTCTTTGGAATTTTAAAGCTACCTTGTGCTTGATTTTTCATGGTATGAACGTGCAACCAAATTTTGGCAAATTTACAAAATGACAATTAAGGACCCAATTTTGGAAACTCCGGTTGAGGACCAATTTAAAACTACAGCGTGGAGATTGACTGTGGCTTGAGTTTCTGCACCACTATTGGGGAGTTACTTAATTGGGGTTTAGATTTTTCATGTTGCATGAGAAAACTAAGATTCCTACAGAGACATGAAATGGTGGGGGACACACACACACACAATATGTGTGTGTGTGTGTGTGTGTCGGTCCCACCATTTCGTGTGTGTGTGACATGAGAAAACACTTCTTCTACAACATGAGAAGTGTTTTTCCCTACTTAATTAAATTATATTCAATTTCTTTTGTAAGTTGTATACTTTGATTACCTAGTTCTAGGATTATCTTTATGTACTATGAGGCTTGATTATTGTTTGGATAGTCTCGTGAATTAAACTTATATTATGGTTTGGAATATGTTACTTGAATGCTTTGATATATATATATATATATATATATATATATATATATATATATATATATATATCCTATTTGATTTAAATAGATTGTGTTTTCCATATGTTATTGTAAGATAATTTGGTTGATTTGACTGTTGTGTAAAAATAATATCAATGTTGAGTTATGACATTCATATCAAGAGAAAACAAGTTCCACTAATACATTTCACATCACACATAAATGGCATTGAATAGTGTTCCTAAGCAATGGTTATGACTATATATGTCATTAGAGCAATTATTGAAGGGCCAAAGCCTAAAAGGACCAGCCTTTTTAGGCATAGAGTAAGAAAAACATTTGATCTTGAAAGCTTGGCTGGGTTAGGGCCAGCCCTACAGGATTGGAAGCTATTTTTCTAAATTTTAATTTTATTTTTTTTTCAAGGAAATATAATTAGTAAATTACAACAATTAAAGTTCAAATTTATTAAATAAATGTTGTCAAGATTAAATAAATTAGAGTCTTGTGAAATAAATTAAGTGAAACATTTTTATTTTTATTTTGGGGCCATTAACCAACCAAACCATATTAACTACTCCATCCGATCCTAAATATAAGAGAAAATTCACTTTGTTAAAGAGATTAAGGAAGATAATTAAATTATTTTAGAGTATTTTTTTTCTCCAACCTAATTAGTTTGACTAATAAACTTATATTTAATCTAAAGATACACAATATATAATATGATTAATTAATTAATTTAGCTTCCTTAATCTTTTCAAAAAAAAAAAAGCCAACTCTATTTTATATTTAGGATCTAAGGGAGTAATAACTAGTAATAATAAACACAAATCATACTAAAAATGACAACATATATATAATAATCTAGTTTTCAACATATTTCCATGAGAGGTTACTTTAAGCACCTAACCCTTCCATGACATAAATAAATAAAAACAAATTATGCAACAACAACTTAAAATAAAAATTCAGCAACAATATATATATATATATATATATATATATATATATATATATAAACGAGTCTAGCAAGTTGGCCCTTAGCCCCATAGTGCCAGCGCTTTTAAGCCCTCGGCCCTATAGGGCTAGCCCTTTTAAGCCCAATTTCATTTGGAGGCTCTATTTTATAAGCTCGGCCTTTGAAGGGACAGGGTTCAAACGAGCGAGCCCGATTTCTCGACCCTGAAGACACTTATACAAGTGCAATTAAGACAAGAGTGGTGAGTCATAGGCTTCTTTCCATAAACCATAAATTTGGCCAGGACAAAGAGCAAGAGAGTGAGCATAAGATCAAATGCCAAAAGTCAAGAGGTGTGATGTTGAAGCCTATCAATCAATCATGTACAAAATTTTGGCCACATGTTTAAGTAGGGAGAGAGTATGAACCCAATGCCTTTGAAATTTATTTAAGAGCATTTAAGAAGCCATATATGCACTCCAATTTGGCCAAATAGGCAAGATAAGAAAATCAATTGAATTTATGACATGTAATGGTCAAAGTTCAAGATATTACTTCTTCTTGCATATATGGGTACCACATGTAACATTTATTTAATATTTATAAAATACATGTGCATGTTTAATTTAGTCAATATATGAGATCATCAAGTATTCCAAGGGCCATGGATTTTCGGCCAAGTGGCCAAAGGAAGGAAAAGAAAGATGAGGAAGGAAAGTCAAAAGAATTAAAGATTGGTTGGATTGTACCTAGATGGTAAGTTAGTAAATAAGTAAAACTTAATGTTCAAATGTTATCCTTCCCCTTCCAACCAACTTGAACCCCTTAATATTCATTAAAACTCTTCTACGTATATCCAAAAAGTCAGCCAACATATTGAGAACCAAAGAAAGAAGAGAAACCAAAAGTTTAGAGAAGAGGAAGAGAGAAATCAAAGATCAAGAGGTAAGTTTGTATATTATGAGCTAGATCACTTATACTTCTCTTCTAGTGACAACCTCTAGTCTCTAAGAAGCTCTCTTCTATGGTGTTTTAAGGGGGAGGCCAAAAACCCTAGTAAGCCAAGAAGAGGGGAAAATTTCAAGAAACAAAAAGAAAAGTCAAGGTAAGTGACATTTAGCTTTGTTGTTGTGTTTTGGACTTCTTGTTGGTTTCTGGTGGCCTCTCCATGTCTTCTTGTGATTTTGAAAGCCTTAAACCCTAAGGAGAAGTGCTTTCCAATTGAGCAAAAATACATTAAAACATTTTTAAAGTTTAAAGTATAAGCTAAAAGGTAATCTAGGGCTAAAATCATGGCATTTTTTATGTGAACTTGGAAAACTACTTGTGTTTTTTCATGTCTCACTTTTGGCCAAAACAAGACACATAGAAGCAATGGGATTTTGCCTATTTTGGTTCTTCCAATATGTTTAAAATGAAAAATTGTATAGGATAAATGTTTTAGTGATTGTGGAAGCTTTAAGATTGAATTATGAAAAACCCTAAAATGTCAATGCTAGTGTCCTATGAGGCAATCACCTTGTGATATGTTTGTAGATAAGTAAATGACGTCCAATGGCTATGAAATTTTGTAGGGTTAAAGTAGATATATCAAGCTTTGGTTTTATAGGTCATTTCCTACTTTGGATTTATGTATGTATATATATGAATTTTTTGAAATGACCCTTGAATCTGAAAAGTATTATAGGCAATGGTACTGTATGATTGAACTGGAAATGTACACATGTGTACAACTGCTGGAAGTATTTTTCTTTAAACATAGGCTCCACAATGATTACATAGGCTTTGGAATCACCTTAATTGGACACTTGTGCAAGGAGTTATGAATTTTCAAATTTAGTGGAAATTTCTAGCAAATTAGGTCAAGGGGCGAAAATGAAAAATGTAAGGGCAAAATGGTAATCAAGGTAACTTCCAAGGGTCAAGATAAACACTTGAAGTTAATGTAGAACCATTAGCTTTACATTGAGCCAAGTGCAATAGCATTAAAGATTGCAAAGAGTTTGGATAAATAATAATCGTCGTCCATAAATGTATATTGATAGGATTCAACATTGCCTGGGACAATCAAATGATTGGAAGCCAAAGCTAAAATTGGTAAAGCGTCCAAGTAGTAACTCTAATTCCCACATACTATGTATGATTGTATATGTATGTTTGAACTATAAATGTGAAAGTCTTGTCCCATGTAGAGCCAGCACCATCCATGGCTCGATTGACCGGAAGGGCCGACCATAAAATACCTTCCTGATGGCTACGTGTAGAGCCTATTAGACTAGTAGTCCTTGGGCGGCAAACCTAGTGGTTTCAGTAACTTAGGTGGTTCCCAATTGAATACCTAGCGCTATAGTTGTGTTGTGTAATATTGATTATAGTTGTTGTTGCCAGTGATTTATGTTATTATGATATCTAAATGTTGTACATGTTTTTTGTGGACTATTTTCTATTTATGATTAACTATCATGCATATGCATGCATTTTATATGAGATCAATTGTTACTCTAGGATTCTTCGGGATCTTATTATTTGTAAAGTGAATAGTGTACTAGACGCGACTCCTAAGGCAAGGCAACAACTATCGGTAGTAAAAGGTTCCGGTATGGATCAAGACCCATTGTGGGTTGTCTACAAATTGTATAGTAGACATTTTGTAATTTGTAAACATTATGTATAGATTCAGTGGGAATTTTTGTAATGTAATCAAGAGCCTTATATCAGTATATTGTATTATTTATGTTTTACCTATTGAATTGCGTATAAATACTTTGATGAATGTTGATATACTAATGAGGTATGACAAAATATCATTTATCAATTAAATCTAAATACGTAGTAAAACATTCAGTTTAACATATTCAATTTAAATCATAATTCTCAAACATTAGTTTTCTATAGGACCTCAAAAGAACATAATAATAGGCATGGACACATACTCCATAAGGAAAAATAACCAAGCGAGGTATAGAGGTCACAAAAAACAAGTGTGGACACAGTTCATGAGGGAAAGTAACCAAGTGCGGCTCGAAGTCACGAAACAAATGCAGCACAAGGCTACAAAACAAGCACAGGTACAAGACCCATGAATAACAAGTGTGAGAAGAAATCTCATGAATATTAAGAAAACTTAAGGTTAACTATGGTGTACCAAGGACTAACAATCCTACTATTAGTAACTAGCGTTCTGTATTGAGTCCTCTCAAAAACATTTTCAAGTATGCTTGGGGCCAATTTGTCAAAGCAATGAAAATTCTTCTTTCAAGATAATAGCAGCTTGTATCTAACACTTCATAATAGAATTCCCAACATAAAGGTCCACAAAAATCATCTCAAATACTTTACTTTATATTACATTTTGTTGACAAAATCCTTTTCAAACATCAAGAACTCGCATGTGAACATTTCAAGTTGGAAGACTATTTCAACATGAAAACTTTTAAAAGATATCTCCAAATTTGCCTTACCATTTTTTGTGCATAATCATAAACTATGAAGCAATTAGAGAAAAATAAATAATAATGAATAAAATCATCAACCTTTACTTTTACTCATGTAATATCAATAGGAAAATGAAACAAATCCGATAAACATCCTTTCATAAAATTATACTTATAAATATGGTAGTTAACAAATAAACAATATGGCAAGTAGTAAAGTATCATCTATAAAAATTATAATAGGACGTTATTCATCTCAAGCTCCCCAAAATTAACTTGCTCTTTCCACAACTTCCCAATAATCACCCTTAATAGGCACTTGAATACTTATGAAGTCTGTTAAGCTCAGACACGTGTCCTTATCACCAAGAAGAATTAGCTATACACAGCCACAGTTATTGCACAAATTATTTCAATCGCACAAACAAACATGGAACTATTGAGAAGCTTCTGCCATGGAAAGTGTAACCAGAAGCTTGTTGGAAAAAAGAAAAAAAAAAAAGTACCAAGGCAAGAAGCTTGTTGGAAAAAAAAAAGAAGTCTGATCTTGAATATACAAGGTTCAATTCTAGTCTGACTGGTGCTTGGTCTTTAAGAGAAGATGGGTTGGAGGTAGACGGTGGAGGCTGTAGTCGAAGGTGACGATAGTGTTAAGTAAAGGGTGGAGCTAGTGGTAGAGAGAATTTCGACGGTGGTAGTCAGAGGAAGAGAAGCCAATAGTAGAGAAAACAATAAGGTCGTCAAAAAATTAAAGGAGCGTGAGGATGGAGAAACTGTATGTGGAGAAAAGGAGGAAAGATGAACTAATTGAAGGAAGGAGGTGGTGGTATTTCTAGCAATGAGAGTGACAAATCCTAATGGTGGTCTCTCCTTCTAGCTCCCAATCATAGCTCGATGAAAGTAGAGGAATGCCCGATGATGATGTTGGTGAAGAGACGATGGTGAAGTCTGGTTCCTTTCTCACTATTCTAACCCAAAGCTCCCTTCTCTAGCTTCTATAATATCTTGAAATTTGGGGTTAGATACTTGAGGATAAACCCATATTAGGCACATGATTAAGCCCAATTCAGGAAGAGTCCCAAGAATGTCGAAAGATGGAAAGACTCTCAGAGACTATGTAATTCAACCATACTGGGCAGAGAAACTAGTGTGTGTAGGCCATAGGACTAAAATATTAGTGTAGAAGGGTACATATCACATATACGGTGCTATTGGGTTGGTAGAAAGATACCACCCAGCTATGTCAGGAGGAAAGGGTTGCTTGGCCGAGCAAAATGCGCCGGTATAGTTGTGCACATGGGCACATAGGTGTGCCCTATGTTTTTTGTAATAGACACCGGTATGTGGCGTCAAGTGGAGGCCCACACACATACTTTAAACGAGTGTCATTTGGCAGGTCTTAGTTTGCATGCCGCAATCCCAAGTGAAATCCGAGCAAAATCTCAAGTAAGTATTGATAAAGTAGCTTTTATAAAGTAAGTCATTATGACTAATGATGACACAACTTTTGAGTTGTCGCAATAAGAATATGATATGTGTCCTCTCATCATAACACACTTTTGTGTTGGCATAGTAGAAATATGGCATGTGTCTCCTTATCATAGCAAAGTACAAAGCTATTTTTGTGTTGGTAGCACCAGAACGCACCACCTAGCGTTCGAACCCGAGAAATCACCAGTCTCCAATTTGAACACGTACTTGACTTTTCTGAACACTAGACCTAAGAGTTAGGGGAGGCGCCACCTCACCTCCTTCTTTTCTTAAGATTGTGCTACCTCACCTCTCTCCTTCTAGCTTCTCTCTCAAACTGGTCAAACAAGGAAACGTGGTATGTTTTGGACCACACACATGTGATATATGGGTTATGAATATATTTCATTTCTCATTCCTATACCAAGTCAACCTGAAATGAGAAAGAGAGGTGAAAGGCCGAGAGAGAAGAGGAAGAGAGAGCAAGAGGAAAGAGAAACAATTTGGAGCTAATTTCACATCCAATTCGGTGTATCTAGCTCTCAAGACCTTCTCTAATTTTTTTCCTCTCAACAAGAGCAACATTTCTACTATTTTGGATTCATGATCTGAGGCATTTGGTATTGTCTACATAGTGGAGGTGCTGCCAGATTTTTGAACCGATCGCGGAATTGTGATAAGGATGAGATTGCCAAGAATGACCGAAGGATTAAGAGCCAATTTGAGAATCGGTAGAGCTTCTAGTCCTTGTTACTTCCTGTGATTAATATAGCGTATTGGACATGGCTCCCAAGGCAAGGTAGCATATTCAACAAATGGAGATACAGGCTTGTTTTGGATTGGTTGTAGATTATTTTTCGAGTGTAATTACGTTTAGAGTCTATAAGCATGGTGTATTGATCCAATGGGCATTTTTTTAATGTAATCAAGAATTTTATATCAATAAATAATGCTATTTTTGTTTTGCCCACCAAACTACGTTTAAATGCTCTAATGAATGTCAATATACCAAGTGGTATTACAGTTTCAAAATCACAGTCGTAGCAAAACAAGGGAAGAAAAATGCAGCCAAAACCTAGGCTACATTCATGTGCATAGATGCAACTAGAAGGAAGAGGAAACACAAAGAACTGCTCCCTCATGCCTACAAGGCAACGTTGATGGTGGTTGTAAGAGGGATACGGAGGCCAGTTGAAGGGAGAAAACAAGCATGGTGATGCTGAAATTTATGTTTTTTTTTTTGGGGGGGGGGAGGACTAAAGAAGCCTCCAAAAAAATATAATAGTGGATGTGCACATAAGGGATGTGCACCTAATGTGAACCCTATATTTACGAAAGGAAATAGAAAATGAGGGAGTGAGGTTTTAGTTTTGGGGAAAAAGAACAAAAACCCTACCTAAGATAAATGGAGTGACAAAAATGTAATGTCATACTAGTAATTTCAAGAATTTAGGACAAAATAATTGTCCCTTTTTGTTTCATTGAGGATTCGAACCTAGGGCTTCAAAGTAGACAACAAGCATTATTTATATTTTTTTTATTTTTTATTTTTTCAATTAAATTCCTAGGTTATTACAAAGATCTTGCCATATTTTCTTGTGGTGGTGATGGGAAAAGGTATTTTGGTCTTGCAAATCCTGGTCAATTTCAAGAGCTCAAAGTTGTGTTCCAGAAGGCTAATATTGAAAATGTCAATGATAAAGCTGTAATGAGCCTATATGAGAAGTTGCATCCAAACTTCTTACCTAATTTAGTTTCTGTTGCGAAAGTTTGAGAATAAGAGTGTGATGCTGATAGTAAGAGCTATCCTGTAACCAACGGCGCTACTTCAATGTATAAGTTCATTGTCGACTGTTTCTTTCTTTTTTTTTTTCTCCCTTTCTTTTATTATTTTGATAATTTAATCAACCAAAATAACCTTTTTAAATTTTTTTTTAAACAAACTCACCCTTAATCTCTCCACTATATTGGTGTAGAGGGAGGAGAAAGCCATACTCAAATTCAAGACCTCAAACTAAATTAGTTATATTAAATATAGTTAAATCCCCAAAGAATAAATATTGGAACTTTAGGGGGTGTCTTTATATATATAAATCTTAGAAGAGGGGTTGGGTTCACCCACTGTCTAAGGCAACGTATTATAGCTTTGCTCCCCATGACATATAGAACTGAGAGTACACAGACCTCCACTTTAGCTTGCGTTTTCACAAGTTCACATCGCCTAGCACGCCTCCCCCAAAGCCTTAATTAACTCCAGGATCGAACCCTCTCCTTTTAGTGAGTGTCCAACCCTTTTACTAGTTGAGTCCAAGGACGAGAGGTAATTTATGGGGTTCTTGAATGATAATCAAAAGGTATTACCATCTTGTTTGACTTGCCATGAATTTTTTTTTTTTATATAGACACAGGTATCTTCTTATTAAAGACAATTACATTCGAAATATTATTGAACACTAAATATAAACACAAGAATTCAAATGTTGGTTTGTTATATGGTAATGGATTAATCTATCTATTACACCCACCTCCGTGGTTACAATGAAAATTACTAATAAATCAGTCAGAAAGAAGGAAAATGTAGCCCACAAAACTGATCATATAAACAAAAGATAACGATGGACCCATTCGAGGGACCAATTTTGGGCTATAGACCATTTTAAGATGCAGCATATTAATTGGGCTTCAATTCAAGCCCAAGAAATGATAAACTTTCATTGAATTATGCAAAAATCACTGCGAATTATATATATATATATATATATATATATATATATATATATAACCATTCAAAAGTCCCACGATAAATTAACAGTGTGCAATATTATGTTACATTCATTTCTCATAACTTCATAGTGATTTTCCCTTACTGATTGGGAATTGGAAAAACAAAATACCGAAAAGGAGAAGACTGTTGGAAATAAAACACGCTGACACCAAAAAAAAAAGAATGGAAAGTGAAATATTAAATTAAACATTAAGCTCCCGTTTTTTTTTTTTTTTTTTGTATATTTAGTTATTCACAACCAAGTTTTTGCATCTTCCCATATGATGTTAAGTTGCCAATACTTGCTTTGAAATTCAAATAATTTTCTTATTTTCTTCCATAAGCTTGGTGGCCAAAACCCTCAAAAATATTTGTCAAAAGAATTCTAATTAGTTTTATCTAGAATACACTTCTTTCTCAAATTCTACACGATCTGAATATGATAATAATTTTCTTAGAGATGGTACATCGACTCATCCGTTTATTATGGTTTTTGCCAAGGAAAAACACGTGAAAAACAAACGGGAAATCGATTTCACAATTTATAAATAAAACAAATAAATTTAGAAAAAAATGATAAATATAAATATTTTAAAATAACTTATTTAAGTTCCTTAATTTTTCTAAATTAATCGATTGGAGTATTTTGTACTAAAAAAACTCAATAGTACGACTAAATTTTTATCACTTTGAGCGACACTTTAACAGTTACACAGTCATTAACTCTTAAATAACCTTAACTGTCAACAACCTCAAGACCGCAACTCATATCCTCACAGAGCTTTATATGTGTCAGTTCCTCTCTTGGCCTTAACGCTCGAAAGAAGGCATTAGGTATAGCAATGGGATGAAGTAATTATCTGTTTTCATCATTAACCAGTGTACTTGCGGAGTAACCTTGGTATTCGTCACAGAAGAACATTCTGTATAAGGTCCACATTCATCGTGGAGAGTTTCATATTTTCTAAGCCTAGAAATGAGATAAGAAGGCTTTCCTAATAGCCCTTTGCCATATATGCCTGACATATATACCTGCTGACACAAGATCTTCCATCAATTCTAGCGCCAAGAAGACCACCCATGAGTTCATCTTTTGAGTTGACTCAACAGAATAAGACAAATCTTGGCTCAGACCTAAGTCACAAAAGAGTATAATCCATTAGTTCATTAGAGTTTCCAGAAAAATGGCAGCTAGGTGAATTTTACCAGAAAACTTGAAAACACGAATCTATGTATGTTCCATTTCTTTAACAACTGATCTAAGTTAAATAGATATTCATGCAGGCATTTATTACTTATCTATAATATTTGTCACAAATTTTATTTCTCAATTGACTGAAACAACTCAACAATTAGATACTACCTTTGATTCTAAATATAAAACATAGTTTGTAATGTAATTTACATTACAAACTATGTCCTATATTTTTAGGACCGGAGGAGTATTTCTTTTCCATTCTATGAATAACTTTTGTCTAGTTCTCCCTTGTTTCTTATTCTTTGGTTTCTATTCCTTGAATTGGTCTAAATGGTGAAATAGCTCAATCCCAGAATATGGTTCACCAGTAGACAACTATAGTTGCTAATTCTATCATTTTATTTTTCACCTGTACCAGCATATCTTATAAGGAAGCAACAAGACCCATAAGCTTATACAAAACTAGAATGCAGCAGACAAAAAAATATCGACACTTGAGATCGGGGCATGAATCAAAGAGTTAGAGCTGAACAGTTCAAATTGATCAAAACAGTCAACCACTTTGAGGTCTGATTCATAGGAGAAGTTGTGATGCAACTTCCACAATAAACTAAAACACGAGTGCCCAAATACCTTCACTTTTTTCTGGTTGAAAAAAAGATGTACGTGCCTCAGAAAAACCATCTGAACGGGCCTCTCGGAGAACCACTGACACTGAAAACAGTACAAAGAAGAGAATCAAACAAAGCAGGAAGCTTCGGGCAAAAAAAAAAAAAAACAAAGCAGGAAGCACCCCCATCGTTTGCTTCAAATTAAGCCCACATTTTTTGTCATGATCCCTTGAAAAGTTGTTGCGGATGACCAAAATTGAGAGCTTTTCTGACTCATCATACGGATTCCTATTGACCCTCTTCATTGTACCCACAAATCATGGGTGAACCCACCCAGCTCCGCTCAAACCAAATGACCGAGGTCAAGCGAACCAAAGGATAGTATATCTTCTAGAGTGATGGGAATGATGGGCATGGTCAAGACTGTAAAATAGCAGTGCTCATAGTTAGATCATAGAGCGTGTTGGTAGCTGAACATCAAAATATGGATCATCATTGAGAAAAATAAGGAATACAATGAAAGTTGGCAGATACTGCTTATGAGCTTATTCTTACAGAGTGACATCATTTCAGGATGCAGTACTTCTACTGTCTTATCAGTTATCGTATCAAAATGATTGGTAAATAATTAAGTAGTCATATGACTCAAGATAGTGTGAGAAAACCGCTCAATAGGAGTTGCAAAAGTAAGAAGGAACTTATTGGGCATACTTTCAATATTACTCTCACTTTTTTTGCTTTACCCAAACTAGGCAGACAATATTGATTAATGAGCAGGCGTACTAGATAGACATCTCTATCTTGTCTTCCATTCTGTAAGTGTCATTCTTGCTTCTGTATGGTCTCAATTACAAGAAATCAGTTTCAATTAAGGCTGCATCTACGAGGCCTTAAAAGAGATTTTTTAAAAAAACAATAGATTGTTTGAAGAAAGCCTCTTTGAATGATAACATGCTTTAATGAAGTTGATGCCATTTACTGCATGTCATGCTATAATGATGGGTAATGTGCTCCTAGTCGATAGAGTGAAGGTAACCATATTGTGCCTCTGGGTCATGCAATTTACAACTCACATTAGGACAAGTCGAGGTTACGGGCAGGTTTAGAAGAAAATATTATCCTCAAGAATCCATTATTCCACGCTACCTTTGAATTCAGGACCTCGGAGATAAATAGTGCTAACAACATATCCCCATAACTAATTAATTTTCCTGTCAATTGTCAAGAGCAAACACATGTAAGAGAGCAATCAAGCACAAAAGGTCTATTAACTATGGATGACAAGCCCCAATAGCCATATGCTCTATCAGTCAAGCCTTACTTGCCAAGCACCCATGATAGCTCCTGTGGCTGCTATTGAAAAACATAAAAATATATCAGCTTAAGATTGGTGCAGGAGAGTTTAAGTACTTGAGCAACATTTTGTTGATGACAAAGAATCCGCACAAACAGTCTATCAATATATATTAAAAAATAAATAAATAAATAAAAAATGATACACATAGAATTGGATAGTAGAAAAATATTGATAATGCATTGAGAGCAACTTAATCAAATACTAATTATTTTATAAAAAAATTCATGTTTATTACCACTTGCGAAACACTTCAGAAGAGCTACAGAATTTTCTAGGACATTTGAACCCCTCTTCAAGGGTTTGAAGGCCTTGGCTTGTAACCATAAGCTTTTATTGTTCTGGTCAAATACTCAAGAACATCATATATCTCTGTTTTCAAAGCATGACTATCGTCCCCTGTCACAAATTCATTCAACTTTGTTTCCACCTCTATCAAGCTGCAACCAGGAGATCTTGACTTTTTTATCTGATTTCTGACAGCCATTTTCTTATGCCACATGCCTTTATCAGCATAAATATTAGACATAGCAACAGAGTCACCCACATAATCAGGATCCAACTCAAGTAGCTTCTCCCTAACTTCTGTACCTAGCTCTATGTTGCTATGGAGGCTGCATGCCCCCAACAAGGTTCGCCACATTACTGCATTTGGCCTCATTGGCATCGCCATAATGAAGTCATAGGCATCTCTCAAACATCCAGCTCGGCAAAAAAGATCCACCATGCAACCAAAGTGAGGTTCTCTGGGTTGTATACCATAACATTCAGTCATGCTTTTAAAATGACGCCACGCTTCATCGACCAACCCTGCATGGCTGCAAGCCATTAAAAGTCCAATGAATGTTACATCATTCCCGACTACGAGACAACTGCTAGAATTCTGTGTTTCATTGTTTCTCCTTGAGCTCATTTCTGAGAAAAGCTCAAGAGCTTCTTCTGCCTGCCCATGCAGCGCATGCCCCACAATCATGGATGTCCAAGTTGTAACATCTTTGTTTATAGTGCTATCGAACAATCTCCTCGCAGCCGAGATGTCCCCGCATTTAGCATACATATTAATGAGAGCATTATTCAGGGTCAAATCTCTGTTTCGACCTTGTTTCCTTCGAAGAAAAGTGTGGATCCATTCGCCCATTTCAAGTGCTCCAATATCAGCACAGGCAGAAAGAGCAACAGTAACTGTGACTTGATCAGGCTCCACATTGTTCATCTGCATCTGTCTGAACAGCTCTAAGGCTTTTCTGGGTCTCTGGTTTTCAACATAAGCCGAAATCAAAGACGTCCAACATATACTATTTTTACTGGGAATTTCTTCAAACACCTTGTGTGCGTCATGGAGCTTCCCACATTCAGAGTACATTCTCAGAAGGCAAGTCTGAAGTTGAACTATTGTTTCAAATCCAAACTTTATGATGAGACCATGAATTAGATTTCCAAAGATGGTGGAATGCTTCTTGTGGGAACAAGCTTTGAGGACAAACAAGAAAGAGAAGCTATCAATGGAAGATGCCCTTTCTGTAAGTAAGTACCTAAACAGTTGGAGAACCTTGGCTGGACGATTGCAATCTAGGTATTTCTTAAGGCTTTGGTTTGGCCTTGGAGTTTTGAGGTGAATGTGGAAGTGACACTTACGAAGAAACACTAAATTGCTCAAATTCACTTGAACTAACAATGGCAACTTTTTTGAGATCATAATATACCGCAAGAAGCCCCCGAGCACCAAGCGATATCCTGTAAACGGTAAAGTTTGCAAAACAGCATTTGGGTTAACTACATCAGTAACCGTAATGTTGTTTATATCCGCACAGTTTTCTGTTTTCCGCGTGTTAAAATAGTCATTCACTCGTACTAAAAGTAACCTTAATTTGTGTGTAGTAGTAGTATGGACAAAAGGGGCAGAGTACACGGAAGTTTGGTTACCTTAACGCGGCACAAAAAAAAAATGATTACTTTTACATTTGTTGCTCTAAGCCAAAGTCTATTTTAGCACTTTACCCCTGGATTTTAGAATTAGTCTAAGTGCATCTCTAGGAAACAACAATGGCTTCAGAAGCCCTTTTCATAAAAAGTGACAACACTTCTATGGCATATTTATATGGTAAATTGTAAACATTACTTCATCGGATTTTTTTAATTAGCAACTTTCTTTCTTTTGGTGTTAATCCTTTTTATAAGCAATTTTTTCATTGTGTCTCAAAATTTAAACCTTTTCCTTTTCTACCCATATTAAATGCATATTTTTATATTAATTATCCATCACTCACCACTAATTCTCTTTCATTTACTCACTTTGTCACACATTCTCAATCATATTTGTTACTCATTCTCTCTCCTATGCTTTTTTTTATAAATAAGGGTATATTTGGAAGAAACATGACATTTTTTACACGTATTGTTTTTAACTAATCTTAACCACAAGTTCATTTTGCACAATAAGAATAAAAGTTGCTTATAAAAAGAACCAGAGAGAGTATTCTCCAAAAGTTAATCCAAACATGCACTAAATGATATAAAGCATGTTAAATGCATGTTTGTTTTAGCTTTTTAGAAGTGTTTTTATTATTTATGATGTAAGTATATGATCAGAGTTGTGTCTCCTTTGAAAAAGTACTTAAGAAGGTGCTTTTTTAGATTTCCATTACATGGGAAGCACACAAAAAATATTCTTTTTAAATATTTTTTCATAAACCTAGACAAAACTCTACTTATATACTTATTTCAAATATTGCAAAAACACTTTTAAAAAGCTAAAACTTATATATCCGTGCCGTGACAAAAATGAACGACAGTTTTATGACCGCAAGTGATGTATAATTTTGATTTCTTTAATAAATAAAAACAGTTTCTTTTTTTGGAAAAAAAAAAGTCACAGTATAGGAATTGGGAGGAGGAGGAGGAGGAGGAGAAAGTCGGTTAGGCTAAATCGGTGTAGTGATGGAGCTGAAGAAATCTCTACCACTTGCAAAGAAGAAAACAAACCGTGAAGGCAAAGATCTGGCTAGGCAAGGTAAATAGTATATTTTTTGGGGGGTTAAGTATCATTTTAATCGCAAAAATTTTCGCTGGAGCACTGGATATTTGGAAATTGTTTTAGGAATAATTTTGCCCTTCTGTTAATTTTGACCGTTTAAGTTTAACTGATACACACATATGAAATCCAATGCTTGCCACCTCATCAATCAAAATAGGGTTAAGTATTATTTTTGTTGTAGAAGTTTTTGTTGAGGAGCAGTAGGTGTCCGGAAGTTTTTTTTTTTTAAGTTTACAAAACATAACAATTTTGTCCTGTCGTCATGTCACCTCATTATCCATATCAATTAACTCAATATGATAAGGTGTTTCAATTGGGAACCATGTGTGGGTAAACAATTTGTCCCAAACCATTTCTTTAAGAAACCACCTACTATCATCATGGTTCACAATAGGGGAGTGTGGCCTAGATCAATCTATACAAAAGTAAATACTATCACTATTGTTTTGTCTTACTTAACCAATTTTTGGGACAATTCATATCTCGTTTTGCATTTCATTTACTTAAATCATAAGTGATACTTCCCCTAAGTTTTGCGACATACCTATCATTCTATTTGACCAATTCGGCTTCACAAATTCCAGTCCCCTTAGGCTCAGCATCTCAAGGATCTTACTCTCCAACTATAAGCTTAACCTTTCTAATGTTGGCTTCTTCCTTTGCACCTCGATTCCTAGCTCATGCCCTTCAACAACTCACAGAAGACAAAATTTCCTACATTCTTCAGTCCAATCTTGTTAGGTTTGTTTATACCTTTAATTCCCTTAATACCGATGATTCCTTCAACAAGACGAGATTGATCTCTTTCAGTATTCATTTCTTTATGCTCATCATGGTAGTCCTTGAGGATTTAAATCTATTGAATTCTCTCAATAAGAATTTGATATCTTTTCGTATTCATTTCTTTTTGCCTCTCAATGAAGTAGATGATGAGGTAATATGACATGTGTGTTGTTTGACTAACTTAACAATCAAATTTAACATTGGGGGATGACAGGAAAAATTGTTTAGTTTTGTAAGTTTTTAGATCAAAATTGCTCCTAAAAAAACTTTCAGATACTCACTACTCCTTAGCAAAAACTTCTAGGACAAAAATGATATTTAACCCTATTTTGATTGATAAAGTGACAAATATTGGGTGTCACATCTGAATACAAGCTAAACTTAACAGTCAAAATTAATATATGGGTAAAATTGCTATGTTTAGTAAACTTTCAAGACAAAATTTCTCTTAAAAAAAATTTCAAATACCTATATATTGCTCCTCAGCAAAAATGATAATTAACCATTTTTTTCAGCTAAGGGACATTTTCAAACCCACGTTTGGGCCCTCAAAATGTCATCCAAAACTGCTTAATACATTCTCCTTCAAAGCAAGAAATCCTAATGCGATGCATGCAACAATAATTCAGGTTTAATTTTATTAAATGTTGACTAATAAATAGTTAATAATTCATAAAGATGCAGATTCATAACAAAACATATCAACCATTGTGAAGGTTATGCGCAAATTTACTCATGAACTTTTCACTAATATGCACCTGCACTATAATCTTCACTTAGATGAAAAAATATGCATTAAGTTAAAGGGATAGTATATATTCTTACTACCATTTTTTCTTACTACCAATCTTATTACCAATTTTTTACCGTTAGATCAGAATCTTATTTATTTTTATCATTTCTCTCTCTTATTGAGATTATGATCTAACGGTAAAAAAGTGGTAAGATTGGTAGTAAGAAAAAATGGTAGTAAGAATATCATACCCCTTAAGTTTTTATAAGAGTTTAAAATTAGAGGTTAATGTTTTTGTCTTTGAGGAAAAAACATTTTTTCTGTCTCATTCAATATAAATGAGTGGGCCCATTATTAAAAGAAGAGAGAAAAAAAAAATAAATGGGCCTCACTCACTTATATATGAGTACGGCAAAAAAAAAAAAAATTTCTACCTCAAAAACAAAAACATTAAACCTTTAAAATTATTATGACCAGTAAGTTAAGTTACGCAACATTAATTGTTTAACAAACAGTCCTCACATGGGTTGTATAGAGTTTTTGCTCTCAAGGGCCTTGCATGCCACCGTAAATCTTCTGCAAGAAGCAACCCTCTCCTTTTGTTTTTGGCTTCTTCGTCACTGCTCACCAATGAATATAATACAGTTTTGAATGTGTTAATTTAGGGTTAAGGTGTAAAAATACATATGAGCTTTGTCCCCAGGAGCAAAAATACACATATGCTTTTTTGAGGAGCAAAAATACACGCATGGTTACCATTTTTGTGCAAAAGTCACATCTTACCGTTAAGTCATTGTTCACCATGATGAGAGAGAAAGAGATGAGATAAACAGTAACTTAACGGCGGTGAACAGTAACTTAACGACGATGAACAGTGACTTAATGGTGGGATGTGACTTTTGCACCAAAATAATAACCACATGTGTATTTTTGCCCCTAAAAAAGCATATGTGTATTTTTGCTCCTGGGACAATGACCCTAATTTGTGGTTCTTTGGCTCCAAGTAAAAACCACCGAGGACAAATAAGCGAAAGCTAGGGGATGGGTGGCTTCAGTACAAGGTAGGTGCATTGGGAGAAGTAGAGGTAGAACTCCCAAGAGCAGTGGCAAGCTTTCTTGCAGAGACAGAAGGAGGTTGATGATGATAGATCAAGAGTTTTAAGTAAGTCAAAAGTTTTAGGGTTAAAAGTTGAATAATTAAAAGATTAATTCTTATATACAAAAAGAGATGAATTTTTCCTAAATGGTTTAAGTTTTAACCACTGTTAACATTTGAACATGTTAAATTTCAATGTTAACGTGCTAATATTGCTTTAAATAGTTGTTTACTTTTTTGTCAAAATGTTACTCCTTTGGTCTCATATAGTTGAACTACAAACTGTATTTTATATTTAAGATTCAAGGAAATAACTTGTTAAACTCTGTATTTAACGTGTCAATAATGACCACAGTGAAAAATCAACTTTGCGATTTGTTTTGTTTAATGCGTCGATGCTTCCAACCATAGGTGTCAGCTAGAATTCATGAAAACTTGATTTTTGACTTGACAATGATTTTAACACACCAATCAATTATTTTAAGTGTCAATTGTTCTTTAGAAGCTTGGATTGTTGATTATATATAAAAATCGTAATGCAAAAGCTATTTTGTACTAATTTTTTTTTTTTTTTTTTTTTGCCTTCTATATATTTTTGCACTAAATCAAGAGCTCTAGGTTTGGTTGTGGACCAACTAAATCATAAAGCAAATAAAAACTGAATTTGAATCTCATTTTGTTAAAAAATATTTTGAGAAGAGGTATCTCAATGACAAACTATCTGGATTACTTGGTCGTCTGCATATCTAATAATAAGATTAAACAAAAAATTAAAACTGGGTGACCCAAAAAGTTATAAAAATTAGGGAAAATTACATTTGGGTCCTAAGGACCAGAATTAATTACAAAAAAGCCTCACACTAGAATCCCAAGGGACTTTTTTGTAATTGATTACCAAGATGACAAAATATATTGACGATTGAAAATGTTATATTAACAACAAAAATTCTCAATCCGTATTTACAACTGAAAATGCTATATTAACTACTCTACATTAACAACTTAAAATATCATATTAACAATTGAGAATTTTTGTTATTAATATAGTATTTCCAATTGTAAATACGGATTTTCAAGTTAGGGAATTAATTACAAAAAGTGACTTTTTTATAATAGAATTTTGGTACAAGACTTTTTTGTAATTAATTCTGGTCCTTGGGACCAGAACGTAATTTTCCCTAAAAATTATGTTGTCCAAACCCAATAATAAGCTTATTGTCAAAACCTTATTTCAACTACGTGATATACTTAACTTGTTAACTATTTATAGTTAAGGCATTGATGAGCCCTATTAGAGAAAATTGACTTCACCTTCAAAATAATTTTAACGCATCAAGTCTTGTATGCATCAAATCATTTTTAGAGACTTGATTTGCTTCGGTCTAAATTGTAACACTTTAATCTTCCTACTTACTTTTATGGTTCTATATAAAAAGTATTTTTAGCATATTTCACATAAATTAAGAAAAACCTTAAACTTCATTAACTATTCCACAAAATGTAACAACTTTGTAGCTTTACCCTTATTTATACATTATACCTTATAAAAATAAAGTCAATACAAAAATAAATGAAAAATAAACTTGTACATTTATATAAAAAATTTCTTTCTTTATCTCATAGATAGAACTAAAATTTTCTTCTTTCTCTACTTTATACATGGGATCAAAGGCAGAGGCGGAGCTATGTTGATGAATTCCCCCCCCCCCCCACCCTAAATTTTCAAATTAAAAAAAAAAAATAGGGAGAGAAAAATATTTTGGAGAGTGATTGTCCGTAAAATATATATATACATATATATATGCCCCTATTTGTGGTTGCGGTTGGATTGAGAAAATAATGGAACTAGATGTATGTATATATTTATTGGTTAGAGTAGTAAGTTCCACTATTATTTGATCTATGAAGAGGATTAAAGTTTAAATTTCTTTTATTTTTTATTATTATTATAAATTAGAAATTATGTCAATTATTATTATTGTCATTTGCTATATTTTAGGATGGAAAGATATTATACAAAGTTAAATGATAATAGTATTAAATGTTCTCGATCCGAATGTTTTTTAAAAAGGAAAAATTGGGGGCAGCCCCGACCCTGAATCCCCCCAGTAATACACCCGTGATAAAAATTCTGATTCCTCCCTTGATCAAAGAAGTATGAGCAACATATTAACAACTTTTGTGAAAAATTGAGATTTACCATCTGTGAAGTACTTTTCGTGCCTTCCGAGCAAAAAAAAGTACTTTACGTGCGTTTGACCAAAAAAAAAGTACTTTACGTGCCAATAAAGTGATTTGAAAAAGACAACTTTGTGTTTCAGTATTTTACCACGTTAAAGTTTTAAACGCATCTAATCCCAGAGTGTCATATCACAGTGATACAAAATTGGGAAAATCCTCCGACAGTCCAATTAAGCAACAAAATTTTAAGAAAGACCCTAACAACTTTCACATGCCAAAAAGGTCTTTTCTGGCATTATTTCAGAAAAACATAGTTGTTAACGGGTACTGATTTTGTTGTTAACAGAATTGTTGTTAACGAATACTGATTTTGTTGATAATGGGATACTGATATTGTTGTTAATGCTTTCGAAATAATATCAAAAAAGGCCCTAGAGCCTTCTCTGACATGTGAAAGTTGTTGGAACATTTTTTGAAATTTTTTTGCTTAATTGGGCCCTGGGGAGGGTTTTTTTCTCAAAGTGCCCCTTTTTAGGAAACTATTTACCAAAATGCCCCAACTTTCAAACTATTTCCCATTATGCCCCTCCCTGGAAACATATTCCCTGTCTACCCTCATTTAATCGACTAAATGGGGGTTTAAATTTTTTTTGAGAACTGTCGACATTTAATCGACTAAATCCAGGATTTAGTCGACTAAATGTCGTGGGGGTGAAAGTTTTTTCAATAACCCCGACATTTAGTCGACTAAATCTCAGGATTTAGTCGACTAAATGTCGATAGTGGGTTTTTTTTCAATAATAATGGATAATAATGACTATTTAGGAATAAATTAATTCAAATCATATTATTTAGGAATAAATTAGATCATATCATTATCTTCTTGATTTCATGATTATCATTATTTTTACTTCTATTATTATCCATTATCATTATCATTATTATATGATAATAATATAACATATACATATATTCCCTACATGTTAGTTGGTTAGATCCTATTATTTAGGGATACCTTAGATCAAATCCTATAATCTCTAATATATTTTATTCATCTCATTATTGCTTTCCTAATATTGTTATTATTATTATTATTATTCTTTCATAATTAATCTACTATCCACTGTTTTTATCCATGATTGTAAAAATATGTATTCATCAATAACTTTGCAAAAACGCACGCATGGCTCTTTGGCTTTTTTTTCAGTTTACACGCACTCACACCCCGTTTGTTAATTATGAAAGAATATTAATAATAATAATAACAATATTAGGAAAGCAATAATGAGATGAATAAAATATATTAGATATTATAGGATTTGATCTAAGGTATCCCTAAATAATAGGATCTAACCAACTAACATGTAGGGAATATATGTATATGTTATATTATTATCATATAATAATGATAATGATAATGGATAATAATAGAAGTAAAAATAATGATAATCATGAAATCAAGAAGATAATGATATGATCTAATTTATTCCTAAATAATAGGATTTGAATTAATTTATTCCTAAATAGTCATTATTATCCATTATTATTGAAAAAAAACCCACTATCGACATTTAGTCGACTAAATCCTGAGATTTAGTCGACTAAATGTCAGGGTTATTGAAAAAACTTTCACCCCCACGACATTTAGTCAACTAAATCCTGGATTTAGTCGACTAAATGTCGACAGTTATCAAAAAAAAATTTAAACCCCCATTTAGTCGACTAAATTGGGGTGGACAAGGAATACTTCTCTAGGAAGGGGCATAATGAGAAATAGTTTGAAAGTGGGAGCATTTTGGTAAATAATTTTCTAAAAAGTGACACTTTAGGAAAAAAAAAACCCATGGGAGGATTTTCCCTACAAAATTTGCTTGTGTACGTTGTTATGATTATTGTATCATTACAAAATTTGCTTGTGTATATCGTTGTGATTATTGTATCATGATTGTGTCAAAAGAAAAATCCCACATTGCTTAAATGTATTCTCGACTTGGTAATCTTATCATTTCATTATCCTACTATTTATTCTTTACCAAACCATGCACTGTTGATTCATCTAACTTGTTTCGGGGGAAAAAAAACATCTAACTTGTTTGGCTATTTTATCTGTGCGTCCTGACAATCTTATCCATGTGACTTAACAATCTTATCCATATGATGTGACAATCTTAACCATGTCAGTTGACAATCTTATCATTTCATTAATTGTTTTATTATTCTAACATAGACTCATGGCTTGTAAGAGAGGCTTAAGGATGAAGTTCAAAGCACACCATAAACTTGTTGAACTTTTGAACGATCCTCTCACATGCTTATTACTAAGTTTTTTACTCCCTCTGGTCTTAATTATAGGATAATATTTAGGAGTTGGTTTTGATCCTAATTATAGGATAAAATTTAAAGTTTTGTCAATTTTTTTTCCTAAAATACCCTTATTTTATTCTCTCAAGCATATTTGGTTTTTGATAAGTATATGTATTTAGGTGCATAGAATTTTCCAATCAATAAAATTCTTAAATTGTTGGATTTTAATTTGTTTATTGATGAGTTGACGTTAATTTACCAATATATGTGTGTGTACACATATTTATATATGTATACACACATATAGACATATACACGCATTATATAAATATGTGTGTGTACATATTCACACACTTATATGTACATACATATATACCATTCTTATCCTATTTATAAGTCTACTTTTACAGAGAGTGAGAGTGGACTTATAAATAAAACTAGAGTGGTATGTATGTGTGTATTTATGTGTGTGGATGTGTATACATATGTGTGTTGGGGGATGTGGGAGTTTATATTTGTGTGTGTTTGTTGGGAGTATATGTGTGTTTTTTTGGGGGTGTAAATATGTGTGTGAGCGCGCACGCACGCGCGCACACACATATATATTGTGTACATATACACACACATATATGCATATATAGCAAGATCATCATTTCAATTAGAAAGTATGGAAAGGAAGATTCTACATCAGAGAAGTATGTTAATATCATTGAAAATTTATATAATGGCATTTTAGGAAAATAAGTAAAATTAACTAATTTAACTCCTCTCCTTAATCTCCCCAAAATCGGTTAAATATGTTTTATAATTAGGACCGGAGGGAGTATTTCTTTTTACTATTCATCACCTATTTGGTTGTAGGAGGAGTTCATTTATTATGGGGAACATAATGCAACCTTTTTATTTATTTAAAACTTGCGTGGCATAATAACTTTTAAAGACATTTATGTCATTGGGCGTGACTTGAATTATATTTTCATAGTGCTTTTGTAGGGAGGGTGTTTTCTTTTTTTTCTTTTTTTTTTTTGCCAGAGTAGGAAGGGTGTTTTCCAACATATATGAGGAAGCACAATTCAACAGTCGAAGGAAAAAGGACCATGCATACAAATTATAATATTTGATACCATTAATATAAGATTCAGTTGACTAATTTATAAAAATTAATGAAACTCAATAATTTACTTTAAAGTATTTATAGTTACCATATTTTACTAAACTAATTTGTTTAACTTATAAATTGATATATAACATAATGATACGCATAGTCATTTTAGAAAAAAACATATAACATTTTTTGTAATTAATTAATTAATTTTATTTAATATTAGTAAATTAATCAATTAAATATTATATTAAAGACGTCGTAATATCAATACTTTTATTTGGATAATGACCAATGTTATTATATCTTGCTCGCCGAAGGAAAAATGCCATCAACATGGAGGCCACATAACCCAAAGTTAAAGTGGGCTATATTAATGGAGTTGAAACTACCAAAGCCTTGTAAGATAAGACTCAACTTTTCTTAACATCAATCAACCCACCTCTTCATCCGGTCCATAAAAATAATCCTCTTCTTATTTTGGGCACCAAAAAAAAACTGCCCTCTTCTTATGACGACAAGTGTAGTTAGACAGTTTCTACGGATCTAAATTATATTTTAGCATGATAAATTATACTGTACTTCAGGACACAAATGATTAGGTTGAACTAAAACAGATGCCAGGGTTCCACAGTAACACAACCATAACATTATTTTGTTTTTAATCTTTTTGAAAAGCTTCTAAACTCTAACCTAGTGTCTTAAATATGGGAAATTCCAATGAGATCACAAGGAAATGACTTAATCAGTGGTGGATTTTAAGGTAAATATTTGGGGGCCAAATGTATACTTATTAACTATTTAAAAAGAAAAAAATATTTGAGGGGGCCAAATGTATAATAAAAGTATTTTAACTATAAGATAATATACTTTTTACACTATTAAATTTTCAAAAAAAAAAAAATTCTCAACAGATTTTTTTTAATGTTTTTTTTTTTTTTTTGAGGGGGCCTTGTATTAAGGAAGATCCGCCATTGGACTTAATAACCCATGGGTCTCAGTGAAAACAGAAGAATAAGCAATGACAAATTTAAGAATAAAAAATAAAATGGCATTACCTTATTTATTATTGGGATTTCTTGGTAATTAAATTTTTTATTTGAGATCTCATAATAATTCCCCTGAAAAATTTTAAAAAAATTTAAAATTCTTACATTTGTTATGAACTGAAATTAGAAAATAGCTAAATGACATAAATTTCTTTGAGATATGTACAATTAATCTCCTTAACCCTTAAAAAATATTTTTGGAAAAAGAAAAACTCCCTAAGCTTTTAAGTTTATATAGTAACTACAAACTATGAATTTTAAGTGATTAACAAATAATATTGTAAGAGATAAATACTCCTTTAGTCCTATTTATAATTGGACGAGAGAGAAAATTTTGGTCTTATTTAAAACGCACATCATTAAATTGTTTACATGAATGTATAATTTTACCCTTTATTTATTATCGTGTTGACTTTGTTTTCAATCAGGTATAAAAACCATATTCAATTAAATAGAAATGGATAAATAAATAGTGGATTTCATAATTTTTATGGTTACTTCTTAAATGGTAAGGCTTATAATAAGCAATTCAGATCATTTTGATAATAATAAGTTTAATTTATTTTATTGAGAAGGTCTATAGTTTGAGTCCTTATAACCCTAATATTCCTACTAATACTAGAAATGTTTATATTTACTTATTTACTTTTATTTTTCTATTTACTTATTTATTATTCATTTACTTTTATTATTCATTTACTTATTTAGTTTTACTAATATTACTAAATGCAAAATAACTAAATATTAGTAGTGTAAATTCTTTCTTATACATCTAATAATAATAGATAATATCTTCACTTAAATAGAATTTATTAAATATTAAATAGAACATATTAAATATATTAAAATTATTCTATCCTATTTAGTCTGTGTGTTAGTATATTGGTATAGATGTAATATACTATGTATATGGTAAAAAAAAAAATAGAACATATTAAAAATGGAATAGATGGAACTCTTTTCACTTTAGAAATAAGTAGAAAAAAATTCATTAAGAATCTCATTAAGACCAACATATTTTACCGGTGAACTAGTAAATGTTAGCTCTCTATGTGTTTTGATGATAACTAACAATTGTAAACTAAAAGTCTTTTATTGTTGCTAAAGTTCAAACATGCTTAAAGATTGTTAAAATTGATTTCGATCTTATCGTGTTAGTTAAACTCGAGTTTAGTTTTGATAGACTCAAGTTTACACTTTAACAGAAAGCAAATAAGTGCTTTGAACTTAGGCAAACTCGAGCCTAACTTAATAGACTCAAGCCTGCTCGTGACAGAGAGTAAGTCTCATGATTTTCAACTAAGGCAGACTCGAGCCTATTATGATAAACTCGAGCCTACGTCTTACAGAGTGCAAATTAAGCTATTGGCTCTCAGTTAGACTCGAGCCTACCTGAATAAACTCGAGCATGAGCCTTATAGAGAGTATGTCGCATTTCTTCATGATTTTAAACTTGAGCGTGTATTTCTTAACTCAAGCCTAATTCTTACAGAGAGCTCCTCAAACAAAATTTCATGTGAGTAGACTCGAGCCTATAGAGTCAGACTCGAGCTTGACCCTTCCAAAGAGCAATCAAATATTTACTCAAAAATAGGCTCAAGCATAACGTTATTAACTCAAGCTTATTTCAGATTGAAAGAAATCTCAAAAGCGTTTGGTTGAAGAAAACTCAAGCCTAACATTTATAGACTCGAGTTTATCTCAGGCAGAGAGCTATCAAAGTTTCATGGCCCGATTAGACTCGAGCCTAAGTTGCCAGACTCAAGCCTATGCCTTTGTACTTAAGCTTCATTTCATTCCAAACAGCTATAGACTCGAGCATGTCACTAATAGACTCGATTCTGTACACTATTTCAAAATGTTTTCAAAAACATATCACGATGAACTCTGATTTCCAAAGGGCAAACTCAAGCCTACCTATTTTATGCTTGAGTGTTCATGAACAAGCTCGAGCGTACTAAAGTTAGACTCGAGCCTGACAGATCTCTGTTTTACATTTCACGTCTTTCATCTTTTTGATTCACTCTTATGATTTGTTTTGCACATAAATGAAATTACGAATCATCATATATATGTTTGATAAGTTTGTTCATAAGTTACAGACTACATTAACATGGTTCAAGCTTCAGATTACAACAAATCATATCTGGGTTAAGAGCATTTAATGCAGGACCAAAAACCAGGCTGAAACTTCTCCTCTATCCCATTGGTTCAGCACAAACCGTTATGGATCAACTAAATCACTCTCCAACGGTCAAATAAAGGTTATGGAATGACAGAATATCTGGAAGACCATCTGCATCAACGAATTCCAGGATTCCAGCTGATAATTGAAAGAATGAAGGAAAATATGCAACAGTCATTTTCCAGATTTACAGTTGAACTTTAGAGAAGAAAATGCAACGGCTAGTTCCACTAGTTAACCTATAAATACCCATGAAGATGAAGAGCAATATACACAGCTGAATTACAACTGATTGTATTTCTGATTTCTTGCTCTGTTGTGCGAAAATATTTTCTGAACTTTAGTGTTTAAGCTTATTTACTCTTTAAGAGAGTGTGATTTCAAAAATCATTTTTGATTACTTGTTTTGTAAGAACTCAAGGTTGTGGAACCTGTGAGTTGGGTTATTTAATTACAAAATGTAAGGGGGAGCAAGTCCTAAGTGAATAGGATTACATGTGGTTTACATTGTTGTTATTAAAGTCTGTTGAACTACTGGAAATACTTAGAAGATATCTAGGGACTGGACGTAGGTCAAGTTTAAGACCGAACCAGTATAAATCCTTTGTGTCCAGCTTTTCTTCTCTTATTCTTTCATTATCTGTTTTTCAAGTTTTGAAAAAGAATTAAGACATTTTTCAAAAGAATTTTTGAAATCCCCAATTCACCCCCTCTCTTGGTGATTTCTTTCATTTTCATTCTGGTAAATACTTCTGCTATGAAAAAAAATATTGTGATAAGAAATGCTTAATTTGTCATGCTCCTGTTATGATTAAGTGATCCTCTTTGGATAATTCAATTTGTCTAACTTAAGGATAGATATAATATCCTGAAGTTCTTTGTATATGAGGAATAAGCATTGGCTAACTTTGTGCTAACAGCTGTGGTAAGACAAAGGATACAAGTTTTATCCGGAATGATTAGGCGAAAAGGATATTATGTATATTAAATAAGAATATTGTTGAATTTTTTTTTAAAAAAATATGGACGAATTAATAAATTTTAACATTTTTTTATCAGTGTGAAATATACTGAAAATGACTTATAAATATAATTAAACAAATACATGATAGTGTTTTATATAGTAGCTAAAAGTTGCTTTTTTCAAGGGAAGATGGACAATAAACTTTTCCTATGAGCTAACATGGGTAAAATTTTAGAGATGCTTATTAGGGGTATTTTGGGATGGGTTACTGCCTTCTTCTCTTGCTATTCCCTTTCCCTCTTGTTCCTTTCATCTATTTATCTAAATCTTTATATTGAAATTTGAATGGTTCATATTTAATATTTTATCAAAATATTCATTTTAAATATTTTTTATTGCAGTTTTAGATAATCATAACTAAAATTTAGCTGTTTTTGAATTTATTTATTATTTTTATTAAACATTAAATATGTACCTCTCAAATTTCAATCTAAAGGTTGAGATAAATAATGAAGGGGAAGATGATGGGAGTAGAACAATAAAAACAAAAGACCATAACCGTGGGACAATAGAGACAATGATCATAGTCATTCCTCCCTAATTAAATAGGGCATATTCTTAAGTGTTTGTCTTTATTTGCTACATTTTTTTGGGGTCCTTTTGCCCCTTTTATTTTGTTTATCTCTTCTCTTTTTAAATGAAATATGATATGGATCCATCTGATCTAGGAACTCAAAAACACAATCAAAAGATACACCCATAACATATTATTTGACTTAATTTGCTCTCTCAAGGGTTGTTTGGTATGAGGGGAGAAGAGGGGAAGAAAAGTAGGTGGAGCACAAATTTTTTTGAGTTAACCTCTTAAAAAAATTATAGAAATAAGGTTAAAAGTTTTTAATTAATTTTCCTTACTTTTTTTTTTTTTATCTTTTCCTTCTCTATATTAAAATTTTGTAACCTCACTTCTTCAAAACAAATTTAAATCTAACTCATAAAATTTTCCCCCTTCCTCCCTCCCCTCCAAATCTCTCATACCAAAAATACCCTTAATGACATTTTTAATATTCACATAGACTCAGAATTTGGGAGTTTATGCTTAAGGGTTTAAAACCCTTTTACCACTACAACTAGCTATTATTGGTCAAACAACAAGTAGTCTAGAGATATAACTAATAAGATGTCAATTATATTTTTAATGTCCTTATATAAGGATTTTGTTAGAGCCTATGTTTTGATGAAAATAAAGCTTAAGTAAGACTTAGAATAGTTTTGCAGGAGAAAACAAAGTTTAAGAAAGCATTTTTTTTAAACTAACGTAGGTCATATACTACAAATATTAGTTGATCACTCGAGTGATATGTTTTGAAAAATAACTCAATACTGCAATGATCACTAGAAGGAAAAAAATGGATCACTTAAATAACCACTCGAGTGGTGCTAATGAACAAAACTAAGATCACTTGAGTGATGTTAGAAAATTTGCCTTCACTTTCACACCATTATGGTGACTCTTTCAGTGATCTGTTTTCCAAAAAGAAGATCAATTGAATGACCACTTGAGTAACGTTTAAATTGTCATAATCATCACATGACCACAGTGCTCAATTGTGTGGTGACCAGTCTTGTAAAAATTTTCAAAGAGAATATCACTCAAGTGATGTGTTCAAATTTCATCACCACAATGAACTTGGTAGTGTTCAAAATACTTGAAAATTTCTAAATGTAAGATCACTTGAGCGATGTCACATCCCAAAAATCGAATGTGACAAGCACAAAATATGAGAAAATTCACATCCCTACAGCCTTAAATATATATATAATTTTCATACTTTATATACACATATTTGCAATACATAATATAATGAATATGAACATATTTCATATTACAAAAATTATAGACTTTCTATAGAAATTTTTGTAGAATCTCCCTTGATATGGAGACTTCAAAAAAATTCTATAATAACCTGGTATAGTCAAGAAGAGCTTCGCTCCATATTAACAAATACAATACACCTAAATCAGGCGTGGATCCTAACTATAGTATACATAGGGCACCTAGGATACAAAAATAAATACATGAGTTTAAAATTTTACATTAACTAGGAATCTTTCAATGTGATGCTTCAACTTCAAGATAATGGTATGATCCTTCATTGCTTAGTAGGAGAAACATGATAATTTGCACTATATGAGGCTAAACATAATTTTTCAATGAATAAAGTCGCATTTATATAATTTAATAAAACACTAACGAAAAATAATTTAAATAAATTTAACTTTGAAATATGAAAAAGGGATAACAAGTTTCAACTTCTAATGCATACAATTATAATCATAAATAAAACTATATGAAATATCATTATATGAAGAAGAAGAAAAACCAAATATGTAGTAAAATAGTTCGTTTAACAAAATTAGTTTAAAAACATTAGATCTCATATCTCATCTTTCATATGACTTAAACATAACAGATAACAAGCATGGACACATAATCCACAGGGTAAATAACCAAGTGTAGCATAAAGCCACGAGAATAAGCGTGGACACATAGTCCACAAGGGTAAGTAATTAAGTGTAGCTCAAAGTTATGAAAGAAGCGCATGTACAAAACCCACAAATAACAAAGGTGAGAGCAAATCTCATGAATATCAAACGTGAGTACTGTGCTCATGAATGTCAAGTGAGTTCGAGTTAACCATGGTGCGCCAAGGGCTAATGGAATCGATGTAAGCAACCAACGTTCTATATTTAGTCCTCTAAAAAATATAAATGTTCAAGCATGATTGAGGCCAATTTATCAAAGCAATGAAAAGATCTCCTTTTAATACCATGATAAATCATATCCAATACACCATAATATAATAGCCCATAATAAAAATTCACAAACAATATTTCAAAACATTACTTCAAATTCAATATTGCAACAAAAACCTTCCCAAATAATAAAACTCATGCACAAACATTCCAAAATACATGACTATCTTAATTCCTCTCATTGTCTTTGTAAGTTGATTAATTCCTTCTTTCTCACTCATTTACTTTAGATAATGACAAATTTCAAATCTCTTACAATTTTAGGTCATTGATCTTGCAACACCAGTTTTTGAGCATCTTTTCGGCAAGAACCATCCACAAAGATGAGGTTGTGGACTTAAGGATCCACAATCATCTCTCTTAAAGAATATCTTGCCAAAATGCTTTTGCATTTTGAATGGACTAAGGTTCGGTTTGGAGGTGTTAAAATATGGGCCTAAAGGATGCTGGGCTGGATGAGCATGGCTGAAACATATGAGGTGATATATTCCCTTGGTTGTTTGTGTGTTGGGTCGTGTGGCAGCAAGGAAAGGGGGAAAAAAACTGATTGCATGGGTTGATTTAAATTAGTTGTGTTGCATGAGAGAGAATAATATATGGACTTTTGTTTTCTTATCAAAATTATCTATAAGGCTTTTGTTCATTTAATTACAAATTTTAAATTCCCAAAATTTTCTCTTGCACTTATTTTATTTTATTTTATTTATTTCCAAATAAATGCCCAATTTTTCAATAATTATTTTAGGCCAAATTTTAAATATTTAATTTCCAACTAATATTAACATTTTCAAATCCCAATATTTGGGATGTTACACCTAAAGAAGAAAAACACCAGTTTTTTGAAGTCCGGCCAGAGAGCACTAGGGCCAAGGTCGGCCCTTCAGGGCCTTGAAATTACTATTCCAAATTTTAACTATTTTTCATCCGTTTTTTTAAGAAATATAATTAGTAAAATACAACAACTAAAGTTCTAATTTATCAAATAAATATTATCAACATTAATATCTAAGCAACACAAATTATCCAACAAATGAATGCATTATATTCATAAGTTTGTAATCAAAAGTAAACTACTGTCCACAGTCCACTACTGTCTACAAATAATACACATAAAATATAAGAAGCATACCACTAATAGGAGATGACTACACATCTTCTTCATCGCTATCATCAATGTCAAAGATATTTGATTGTGCTTCACTAACCGCAGTAGACTTTACTTCATGAGTAAAAATATCATGTATTCAAGCGTCCAAGCCCAACTTCAACTTCAATTAAGAAAAAAATTATGTAGGGCCTAATGGGCTGGCCCTAGGCCCTGTAAGGCCAGCCCTCCAGGGCCAATTCCATTTATCTCTTTAAATTTTTAGGCCCGACCCTTGAAGGGCTAGAGCTTAAACAGGCCACTCCGACGGGCTCGGCTCGATTTCTCCACTCTAACCCCATTTATTAACATTTGAAAGTATCGAAATACCCTCCTCCCATTTAAAACAAAAAATAAAAAAAACTACTGTCTCCCTCAACCAACCAGGTCCATCCTCTTCCCTTCTAAAGTCATCATCAACCAAAATCAAGTACAAAAAAATGTGAAAAGATGAAGCCCAAGCACATAGAATCTTCTAGTTGTTTCCATGTAACTCAAAACTTAGATTTAATGTTGCCAAGCACACAAAATCGTCTAACTGCAATCATGTGTAGAGAATGAACTTCTTCAATATAACTAATTGGTTAGACTCAAAGCATCTTCTAAGATAATAAATAGAAACTAAATTCTTTCTACCAGAAGGTGGAACATTTAAAGGCAACCCTTCCATTACAAACTTGAACTGCAAAGGTGTTTTAACAAAAAAATAATAGTATACAAGACACAGGAAGAGTCTGACTACTTCAATAGCAGTAAGCAAGTTGATCACAAAAACACATATGACTTGGTTGTAAACAAATTACTCCAACTCTATCGCCTCCTCTCTCCGATTCTTCACTACCCTAACTTTTATTTCAGAAAATCCCCAAATTAACACACACGTGCGCGAGTACACACACACTGTAGCCACTTGAGTAATTTGTTTGAAATACAACTAATTCGGTTAGTGCCATTTGTATATACCACGATGCAGTCCTGTGTGGAGGATAAAACTCTTCAGTATAATTAATTGGTCAGACTCTGAGCATCTTCTAAGATAATAGAGAGAAACTAAATTCTTTCTAACAGAATGCAGAACATTTAAAGGTAACCCTTCAATTGCAACCTTGAATGGAAAGTGACACTCATACAAAAAAATTTTGATTCCTTATCGTTGTCTCTGTTTCTAAACAAGGTATCCAAGAAGTGTTAAACCACCAAAAACAAAAATCATCAATAAGATCAGGTAAGGGAGTTTGATGCAAGGTCATGGCTCACCATCTCACATCTAGCCGCCGCTGCTATCGTGTTCTGCCATTGAAGCAATTATGATCTCCACCCTCACTATTACCTTTGAATCCTAGTTGCAACCCTCAAACCTCCTCCTCTAAATCTAAGCTTCAAATCTCCTCGGAGCCATGGTTTAATGTGCCACCATTGCCTTCTACATCTAAGAAGGAAATGGTGGAGAAGGGAAGGAGGAAGAGAGTGACTAATGAAGACAGGAGCAGTGAGGGAAATTACAAAATTTAATATTTTTTAATATGGTGGGCCCTATCACAAAACTAAAAACTTTAAATACTTTTAATAATGATGATATTTTTACCTGATTTTAAAAATTTATAGGTATTTTTACAGGGAAATTGACCAAAATAATTTTTTTTTTAAAAAATACTTAAATAAGGTATCGTTCAAACTATTTTTCGGAATAAGGCAGTTGGTGGCGTCACCTAACATGACGCCACAAGTGACGTCATATACATTTATATATTATATAATTTAATATATATAATATATTATATAATATATTAATATATTATTAATAATATATATTATATTATATATACACACTCACACATCTGACGGGTATATACATTCAGACAAGAGAATTGAATGGAAAATGAAGAATGAGAGAGAAGAGAAAGAGAGAGATACCAGTGAGTGTATTGGATCACATTCATCATATTTTATTTTTTATCCATCATACTTTTTTATTGTTTTCTTCAAGATCTCACCCCCCATTACCAACCCATAGACATGTGAGCTCAAGGGAGAAGCATTGACTGAAGACTGCTCAGTGGAGAGGTAGTTATATGGATTAAGGGAAAACGGTGTTTTAATGGTCGCTATTTTTAATAAATTTACTTGAGTACTTTCTTTCTTTCTCTTCTCTCTCATTCTTCATTTTCCGTTCAATTCTCTCGTCCGAATGTGTATGCTCGTCAGATGTGTGAGTGTATGTATATAATATAATATATGTTATTAATATATTATTATATTATATATATTAAATTATATAATATATAAATGTGTGTGACGCCCTAATGGCGTCACATACATTGACGCCACTAGTGGTGCCACAACTTGTGGCATCACATGTTGTGGTGCCTTTGACAGTGTGGCGTTACCCGCCATTTATGGTGTCGTGTCAGGTGACGCCACCAATTGCTTTGTTCAGAAAAATAGTTTGAACAGTACCCTATTTAATTACTTTTTTTTAATTTTTTATTTTGGTCAATTTCCCTATTTTTACATCTATAGACCATTGACTACATTTTAAGTAAAAGTATCCATTTCTGTTGCCCCCAATTATTAATGCCTGCAACTCGAAGCTTCCGGACGATGAAAACGTTATTACACCATAAATTTCTCATCCTCCCCACCTGCATCTGCTATACATATATTAATCAATCCTCGTCTCTGAGATTGGGAGTCCACAGAGAGTGACGAACATGGTGGGGGAGCTTGAGAAACAACGGCGGCACTTATTGTCCATGTTGATGAAAGAGAAGCGTAATGAGAAAGTAGGGAAGAAAAGAAGAAAAAGTGAAGGAGTAAGGAACTGGGAGAGAAAAACACAGAAAAATAATGATGTAATTTAAATGAATGCCAACTTACACTACTACAAGCTATTTATAGGAATAGGAAAAAGAAAATAAATAAAATTTAGAAAATATGTGAACCTAAGACACCGCAATTTTATAAATTTATAATTTCCTACGCCTAGGTTAAGTCTTCCATAATTTCATTTCTCCTAATATTCTCTTCTTTCTCCACTTCTATCTTCTTATTGTTGCTCTGGACATTATTCTGCTTTAGAAAGTTCAACATGAGCTTTTATTCGTGTATGCAAACCAACTTCTTGAGAAGGAACACTCTAGATGTCATTCATTACTAAGAACTTGTTTAGGAAACCCCAAAATTTAGGTTTCAAAAGTTATTTTTCCGCAAGCTGAGATAAAATTGCTCTCACAACTTACCTTGTTAATCCTAAAAGCTATTTTCCAAGAGCTAAATCTAAACAAATATTTAGATATAAGGTACGTGGTCAAAATCTCACAACGTTTAAGACATGTATGATGCCATGTTTTCGTATCTTCCTTGAATTACTTAGATCAAGGATTTCTCTAAAATTCCTTGATGATTTATATCCTGTTTTTGGTATATTTAAGCAGGTTGGTGTCATTTTATACCCTATTTGTTTTTCTTCCCTTCTTTACCATCGTCACCTAAATTTTAGTAACTGATTAGGATATACTCTTGTAGTTCTTAATATAGAACCTAATTAGGGAGTTAATCTTGTATTAAATGTAAGACTTGTTTATCATATTTATCAATCTTTTCTAAAATTACTCCTATTAATGCTCCCTTAACAATAATTAAATAAAAGAGAGATTGAGGGAATTAAGAGAGATGATTAGAGTGTTCTAGAAAAAAAAATATATTATATTAACTGACTTAAATAACTTATTTGATCTAATCAAATTAGGTAAATATGTTTTATAATAAGAACCAAAGAGGTAGCAATTTTGAAATTTGACCAAAAGAAATTACTTTAACTATCCTGACACTTGGCTAGAATGTTACAAATATATGTTGGGAGGGATATGTTGTAAAATCATGGAATAGATTCTCAACTAGATTCATACAAAAATTTGAGTATTGAGTATTAATCGTGGGTTTTTTTTCTTCTTTTTCCTCCTTGTGTTGCCCTTCCCCCCATGCTAATTAATTTAAGAGATTACTAATGGTTGCAAGAAGAGACAATAGAAGATCTTCCAATAAAGCCAATAAAGGAAGTTTTCTTGAAGAGCTCTGGTGGTTATATATTTACAGTTGATTATGATGCTTTACTTATGCTAGAGTCAATCAAGGACATGGTTGAATTTGAAGCCAATTCTACAGCCAATGGCACCATTCTTCTTAAAGTGAGTAGCAGGATCAAGGTCATCAATTACTGCCATAAGCTTGTTGAGTCTTCCGATTCGAAGGACAAAACCTCGGGCCCCGATCTCATGGAATGGGACGCCACACGAGTACAAAAAAGCTTTTTAAGACCGGACAAAAGAGGCATCGTAAGACTGGACTTGCAACCGGTCTTGTTTCAGGCGGTATTAAAAGTATACTTTTAAGACCGGACTTGAACCGGTCTTGAATATACTCTTTTAAGATCATATAAACGACCAGTCTTAAAAATTTAGATCGAACTTTTGAAATATCCGGTCTTAAAAAGGTTTCAAAATAATAAAAAAAAAATCCAAATGAAACAATCGATCCCAAATCACCAGATCTGGCAACATTTTGAATGTCCCTCCATCTTTAGTGATAGAAAACCAAGAGAAGATTGGAAGCAACACCAACAAGAAAAACAAAAAAGATGAATACAAAGTCTAGAAATAAGAAAACATGACAAGAAATAGAAATCATTCATCATGGAAATCGAATTTAAATCAATATAAAATCAAAGGTGAAATTGAAGTCTAGATCTACAAAAAAAATCACAAGCTTAAAACAACCAAATCTAAGCAGGATCCTCTTGTCGATGATGGCAAAGCTTTAAGCAACCAAAAGGGAAGTCCAGATCTGAGTAAGAGCGGTCAAGGTAGGAGCAAATAGACTTAAGCAAAAAGAGATTTGGGTTTGATTTTAAGCCAGATCTGTGTGAAGGCGGCGTGGGAGGTGCCATAGATCGAAGAGGAAGGAGCAGTCGTCGTCTAGAATCCTCGAAGTAGTACGCTTGCGCCGTTGCCGAGGATTGGAGTTGATGCCATCGCAAAACGCTTGAAGCATCCCACTGCCAACGTTGCCAATGATTTGATTGTGTGGCTCTTAGGACGACTTACGAAGATTGCGAGTAGGTTAGAGGAAGAGGATGTCATTCTTGCTGAGGATTTGACCCGTGAGGCTCTTGGGACACTCGTTGAATCTATAACTTAGTAAATGTTATATCACCAAGATGACAAGCACACTCATGGACTTAACGAGTTTAGCGAATTTAGTTTTTTTTTTTAACACTTTTAAGATCGGTTGTTTGTAAAAACCAGTCTTAAAAGTATATTTTTAAGACCAGTTATTTGTAAAAACCAGTCTTAAAAGTGTTCTATATTTTTAAGGTTGGTTGTTTGTAAAAACCGGTCTTAAAAGTGTTCTATATTTTTAAAACCGGTTGTTTATAAAAACCAGTCTTAAAAGTAGTTCAGATTTAATTAGTTATAATTGGCATATACAATTATATTATACAATTATCTTAATTAAGTTGTTAGAGAGATTTTAGGAATTAAGTTACCAAGATTATGATTTTTTGAATTTTGTAATTATATTCCTGATTGTAATCCCTAGATTATATCATGCAATTATCTTAATTAAATTGTTAGAGAGATTTTAGGAATTAAGTTAGCAGATTATAGTTTTTTGAATTTCGTAATTATAATCCTTATTGTAATCCCTAGATTATAAGAACTGCCTAGGTCATAAGATTATTTACTTATTAACATCTGTATATAATTCCAATTAAGCGAAGAAATAAAACATCACATTCTCGGACTCATCTTCTTCTCAAAATATTTACAAAATTGCCACCGGTCATACTTTTAAGACCGGATCTTTTATAATCTGGTCTTAAAAGTATTCTATATATTTACGAAATTGCCACCGGTCATACTTTTAAGACCGGATCTTTTATAATCCGATTTTAAAAGTGTTCTATATATTTATGAAATTGCCACCAGTCATATTTTTAAGACTGGATCCTTTATAATCCGGTCCAAAAAGTTCTTTATATTTACGAAACTGCCACCGGTCATACTTTTAAGACCTGATTCTCTATAATCCGATCTAAATAAGGCGGTATTAAAGCTCTTTTTTGTATTAGTGACAAATTTGTGGAGGTTCATAATGCTATGCTGGTTGATCCCATTCTGGCTTCAAGCTATTTGAACATCAAGAGCCTGCTAGATCAGGCATGCCTGAAACTTGGAGACATGATGCTAAACATTCCTTTAGGAAATTCGCAAGATGTTAAACATTAAGGATGAATTTCATCCCAAAGAAGAAAAAGAGGAATTTCTTAAGGAGATTTGGAGATCAAATTGGAGGGTTAGCTGTTGAAGTTTCTGAGATTTTCTTAGTGTCATTCCTTGTATCCTGTATCATTTTGTTGCTCTCTGTTGGCTCATTTGGTGTTTTAAAGTGATCATCTTTCCTTGAAGCCATTCAATTTTGCTGTATTTTTAGCAGTGTTTGATGTAAAAGAATAAAAAAGATATGGTGTAAAAAGAATTTAGTAAATCAACCATTATCGTAGTAGATACTTCCCATGATTCTTAATTTTTCTTTTTTGATACAACAAGAGAATTTGAACATGTATTTCTATGTATGTCTCATCTCATTTTGCCTTTTACCATTTGAGTTAACATTGGATGGCTGAGTATAATAGTATTAAGGGTAAAGGAATAAAAATACACATGCGTTTTACTTTTGGGAGTGCTCAACACCATATGTTTTTTTTGAAATAAAAATACACGTGGTTATTATTTTGGAGTAAAAGTTACATCACATCGTTATGTTACTGTTCACTTAATCTCTTTTTTTCTCATCACGATGAACAGTAACATAACGGTGAGATGCGACTTTTGCTCCAAAATGATAACCATATGTCTATTTTTGCTTCCAAAAAAAGCATATGGCGCTAGGCGCTTCCGGAGGTAAAGCACATGTATATTTTTACTCTTTTACCCTAGTATTAATCAAGGCTCTATAATACTATTTTTACTATTCGTTTACTGTACTTGGACCAAATTGCCTTGTTCTTTTTTTTTTTTTTGGGGTAAAAAAGATATACAATTTTCTCAAGCACTGAAAAATAATGAAGTAAATTCAAGACGAATCTTTGTTTGGATGTGCAAATCCTATAAAAGCAAAGGTTTTTTTTTTTTTTTTTGTGTCTGATTTTTTTCCCCCGAACTCTCCTAATGTCATTTCAGCATAATTTAGAATATATCACTAAACATTTGGTTCAACGAAGTAGAAACTGTACTTATAGTTTTAGATCAAGTGTCTCAAATTTGAGTCTAAAAAAATGCAGCTGTTGTATATTTTGTGGAAAAGCTTTGTGTTTTCCCAGTAACATATTACACACACGCATGAATATTTCATTTACATGGCTCAAATCCTTTGCCCAAAAAAATAAAATAAAAATAAATCTCAAATCCAATATTTTGCTTAGAAGTGACAACTACGAGTGTTTTTCATGATCTTCCACTCAATTTTTTTTACGCAGAGATCTTCCACTCAATTCAATAATATATATTTGAGGGGAAATAGAAACACTATAGAAAAGGTATTTTTTTCCATGTCTGTTTATTTGTATTTTTTTTACTGATAATATCAATTATAATGAGTTAAGTTATTTATTTAATCAAATAAAACAAATGAGCGTATACAACCAAGCATGCCTTTTCAAAATAATGACGATCGAATCGGAGAGTATCGTTTGAAATAAAATTCTAAAATTTACTCCCTCCCTATTTATATGCTTTTATAAGCATTGCAAACTTTAAAACAGGAATTAATATTTTTTCTGTGCCTTGTTGAGTACTTATGGCGAACAAAACGGTATTTTTTAATATTGAATTAGAATGTAGTACATTTGATTGAAAATATTTTTGAAAAGATGGGATTATTTTAGCAAATAAAAAATATGGGATCATCAATTAATCAATTAACTGTTTTGATACGTATAAGAATGAATTAAAAGGCGAGTCAAAAATAATAAAATAGGAATGTAGAAATAGTAATAAAATAGGAAACTGTACGAGATTTAATTGCCGATTTAGAAGTGACAATAGTATTTAAAAGTTAAAACAAGATATGATTTTATTTTTGGGAAAATCTTAGTTAGCTCTGAGGAAAAGAAAAAAAATAAAAAAAGCCTGATTGTAAATTCTTTCATTAAAAAAAAAAAATCTGTCGATGTTTTATTGAAATAGATGAATTTGTCAATAAACACTTTATAACTTGTTAATAGAATCATATATACTTGTCAACTGAAACTATTTTAATTAATATAGATGAATCTGTTAATAACCATACAATGACTTATCGATATAATAATGCACACTTGTCAGTAGGGTTTGTCTATGATTCACTTCTCTTCCCATCCTCTTCCCATCCACTTCTTCATTTCAGTCATTGGATTGAAATCTTAACGGTTCAGATCTAATTATATATAAAAATATTAATAAGTTATTAAATTATTAAAAAAATATTTAAAAATATTATTTTATTAATTATTAGATCTGAACCGTTGAAATTTCAATCTAACAGTTGAGATAAAAAGTGGATGGGAAGGAAAGTGGACCATAGCCAAGCCCAAGTAAGTAAGAGCATGATACACACTTGTCAATGACAGGAACTTTGATTGACTTGTTAACATAGTGACATACATTGATGAATAAGAACTGATTTAGTTAATATAGATGAACTTATCAATGATTATTCTATAACTTGTCAATATAATCACATACACTTATTAAGATATATGAGTTTGCTAATGCAACTCTTTTTTTTTTTTTTTTTGAACAATTAAATGCAACTCTTTAACCTATAAGTAAAGAAAGTTAATATTTATAATTCATATCACTTAGATACCTAGGGATTTTTTTAATTTTATTATTATTATTTTTTTACAATGAGACTATTTTTATTATTATTTTTTTCCTTGGACAGATATTTTCCATTTAAATTTTCCCAACTGTAGATGAGTTATACATTCTGGTTTCAGCCTCCAAGATCGGGACTCTCCCATTCTTCAGGTTCTGAACAAAAAATTTGGGTCCAATACGTTTTCGTTTCCGCTCCCACCTCAATTTCCAACTTCCAAAGCAGTCCATAATTTTAGATTATATTTCTATTCGATTTTACATATAGCCCCAACCCCAAGTCTCTTTCAATTCTTCGTGCTCAAGAATTTCCCCTTTCTCATCACTGTCTTCTTCGTCCTTTTTTCATTGCCCTTTTTCGGTGATCTCGTTTATCGGCTATCTTGTGCTTAATCTTCTCGTTTTGTACTTGATGGCGGTGTGATGCTAGACGTTAAGTCACTCGTCTGTGCTTTATGGATGGACAGGAAAATTTGGGCGCAAATTTGAAGTTGTATATTTTGGGGTTTAGTGACATTTTATTTTCGTGTTTTTGATTTGGGTGTGAATGTTTTGAAGTGGTCATCTGTTTGATTGAAGTTTGGAATTCTTGTTGGCATTTGAAGATTTTAGGTCTAGTTTGCAGATTTTGATACCTGGCCTGAAAACGTAGTTTGCCAAAATGTCGATGAGTGAGCGCAAGACTATCGACCTAGAACAAGGATGGGACTTTATGCAAAAAGGCATCACGAAACTGAAGAACATTCTAGAAGGGCTGAACGAGCAGCAATTCAGTTCTGAGGACTACATGATGCTATATACGTATCCTTCTCGTAGTTGTTACCATTCCTTACATGATTGAATATTTACTAGAGGTGCTTTTATATTTTTTTATCAGGAGCTACATTTTCCTTAAATCGTATCACAGGACTATCTATAATATGTGTACTCAAAAGCCTCCCCACGATTATTCCCAACAACTCTATAACAAGTACAGGGAGTCTTTTGAAGAGTATATACTATCAACGGTGAGTGATGCCATCATATGTGTATTGGTGAGAAGTACGTTTAGTACTGGGATATATGATATCAATGTTGGGATTTATCATTCTTAGATGATTACTGAGTAATGTGGCTGGCAATTTCCTGATTTTTTGCACAATTCATTTCTGGAATATGTTATGTTAGTTGTTAATTATTTTGATTGATATATTTCATACAAATTTCAGTTCTAAATCTCATGATTTCATCTTATAAGCTTTCTTACTTTTTTTGGTTTAGGTTCTACCTGCTTTGAGAGAGAAACATGACGAATTTATGTTGAGAGAACTTGTAATGAGGTGGGCAAATCACAAAATTATGGTTAGGTGGTTGTCTCGCTTCTTTCACTATCTAGATCGGTATTTCATTGCTCGGAGGTCACTTCCGCCCCTAAATGTTGTTGGATTGACTTGCTTCCGTGAGCTGGTATTGCTACTATTTAACCTGACATTGACATTGTGTTCTGGCTATTCTCTATCTACTTTTGTAATGATTACATGTCATAAAGTCGTACTAGCCTTGTAGTGCTACCGCTAACTAAATTTCTATTGCATTGTCTTTGTTTCACTTTTATATTGCTTAATTTCAAGATAATCTTATTTGCTGTATTATTACCAGGTCTACTAGGAAATAAATGAGAAAGTGAGGGATGCAGTAATTTCTCTTGTATGTTTTTTTGCTTTAATGTAACCATGGTTTTCAAAATTGCAAAATTAGATTGTTATTAATCCAGTTCTTTGAAACATAAAGATTGATCAAGAACGGGAGGGAGAGCAGATTAATCGGGCTCTCTTAAAGAATGTATTAGATATATTTGTTGAAATTGGTATGGGGCAAATGGATTGCTATGAGAATGATTTTGAATACCGATGCTTTCAGGAACTGTTCTACAGAACTTGAGGAACATGCAAGAACATCCCCCATCCTTAAATGTTTCTGTTGGCTCTGAGATTCTTGGTGCTGATACTGTTAACTCGAGTGAAAATGATGTTAATATCGCAAAAAGTAATACAGAAGTTGCAGCCCCTGATATTGACTGGGACATTTCTGTGGAGAGTTCACAAATTGATTGGAACAGTAGAAGAAACGGATGATGGGGGTAATGGTTTGGGTCCTTATGAGATCCTTAATGCCAGTGATATTGTACAAACTTCACCAACTGATGCAGCAGGCTCCGATTTGGCAACATCAAATAAAGAACATGGCTTGGATCTGGATATATCTTGGGATATTAGTGTTGACACTCCTCAAGTTGATGTGATTGATGATGTTAGTGCCTCAAACGTGCCATTGGATGATCAGACTCTAATTATGGACAGCTCAACTAATTTGGCTAAGAACAAGGAAGATAGGAGCCAGCTTCTAGACACGGAGTACAGAAATAAGATTCTTGATGATCTATATGAGGTATACGTTATATTTGCGCACTTGATTAATGTTGTTGCTGTTGCAATTACCACCACCACCACCACTTTGTTATTTTAAGTTTCAAATTCTGTGTACATGATAGATCTAACACAATTCTTGCTGGTTTTGCTTGTTTCCCCTTTCCCATTTTTTTGCTAGCAAACAGTCATCCAGCACATGATGGGCTTGTTAGTTTCATGTTGTTGTTTTTATACCCAGATTAAATCTTAATTTCTTAATGGTATCATGTAACATCAGTTGAAAGCATTTTTAACCCAACGGTTGGTTGAGTTGAGGAATGAGGAAACTTTGTCCCTGCAACATCTGGTCGAAGCAGTTGCTCCATTTGTCCTGCAACAGTATGCTCCTGATGCCATAGAGACAATGCGATCTGATGTTCACCTAGCAATTTCATTACTGACAAATAGGAAGACGAGGGATCTGATCTTAATTCTCAACTCCAAAAGTTTGTGTTTCACATTTTAAACCTAATTTGTCATGCTCATTTTTATTTATTCTTTCTTTACATTCAACTACTTTTTCTAGATAATGGCTTCTTATGATTTGTAAAGACTAGCTTTTTTTTTTTTTTGCCATATCTTTTCACTTCTTTCTTTGATTTGTTTGTGAATTTTCGCATTTGAAAGGCTAACTCATGGAACTGAATACTGATTGTATCATATTTTTAGCACTGAATAGAGCTGAAATATGATCCCTTGAAAGAGAAGCTAATTTATAAAGTTTAAGTTTACTCATTGAATTTGTTTTTCCAACTCAGGTGGTGATTTAAACATAAAATGTTCTAATTATTGAAGTGATTATTATTGGAAAAAGGGCACAGGAATTGGTTTTATGTCAAAGCGTAATTGAATAGGACATGTCTAGAAATTTTTTATCTTTCTTAAACAGAACATAATTAAGAATAAATCGGTATAATCTTCCACTTGTGGTCGACTTGCTGAGTCTGCAGATGATGTTCTATTGTTTTGTACTTTTAGATTCTGGTTTTATCCAGTTCACTGATTTTTTTTATAAGATGAGCCACTAGTGAATTCAAAATTCTAAGTGTCAGATCAAGTGCTTAACTTGCTTTTGATGTTTGTGTTAATTGTATGTGGTGTGCTGGAATTCAGATTCTTAGACAGACTTAGTCAACTCATTGGTGGAGAAGAAGCATCATGAAATAAAGTTTAAAGAGGGGTTGGAGGGCCTGGCGACCAAACGGATGGAGTTGCAGAATTCTTTGTCCTCTTTGTGGCCAAAACAAGTGAGTGCCATTGTCACGTGGTTGATTTTTCTTTGATGTCAATATATTTTAAGGAAGTCACATATTTTAGAAACGAAATTGATAGATTGATTTAAGCCCTCCGCCTGTATTATCTAGCACTGGATACAATACCTTTTGTAATATTACGAAGCCATCTTTCTATGGAAAGTTTGATGCTTCAAGGTTTTAGTTATTACAGGATTTTTTTTTTTTTCAAAAAAGTGTATTGATTTTCCCTAAATACCTGCATTTTAATTATTTACTTTGGAAACTACCTTTAGATTGCACACATTAATATGTGCAATCAGTAGGGGCAATTTAGAAAAAATAATGAATAAATGAGACAAAGGAGATTGAGGTCTTTCATTTAAGACCAAAATAAACTCTTCAACTAGCTCCTATATTTAGGATGGGAGGGAGGAATTTTTCTCAACTCCTTATCCATTGAAAAATAGAATTCGAAAGAAGTGGAGGGATCTGCAACCAAGCATTGACAGCCACACCCCAAAATAAATAAATAAAAAAGATTTAATTTCTGTGTGGAATGCAGGATGGAGCTCTGGCAAAGACCAGGGAGCTGAAGAAACTGTGTGAGGATACACTTTCATCCATTTTTTACGGAAGACCTGTAAATATAATTGGAGAGATTAACGCTCTGCTGTCTGCTGGCCTTGGAGCATGAAGATAGCTTTTCTGCGATCATCATGAAATTTGCTGAACGATGAGACGTTTTGTTGGGTAAAACATTTCATTCCTGCTTCTACTTAAACATCAAATTCAGGGCAATTCAAAATCCCTTTTTGGTCTGCTTTTAGTTTTTAATCCTACTGATACTCATCACCAGGATGGACAATGATGTACCGTTTAATTTAAATCTCATAATTAGCTTCTGATTTAGACCGTAGGGAAAGCAGTCATTTGCTTTGATTGGCAATTATTACGTGATTGTGTGTCTGTGTGCGTGACATAGTCTTATGATGGATCTTAAATCCACAAAGGTATACAGATTATTCAAGAACAAAGAATCTAAGTTAAGTTCTTGACCAAGATACATAAACATTCATATATTCATTCATAAGCCTTTGTCATTGTCTTACATAAAATATATAACCCAAACATAATAACTGATAATAACTTCCTAAACATAACTTCTTATAACTGATAATAACTCCTTAAACATAACTTCTTATGGATAAGACCAACATACAACTTCCTAATGATAACATAACTTCTTAAGAAATAACTGCTAGCTTTATCTAAACTGTATCAGCATGTCTCTGCCTCTTTCGTGAGTAAACCAGCAGAGGTGGTACACGTGTGCTGCCATCATCTTATCATTATTCTTATAGAAATTATTATTCTCTAACCTGGGTGTTCCACAGGCTGAATAAAATGAAACAGAAAAAAAAAATTATAGAATTTATTATTCCTATTTTATAAAAGTAAAAAATAAATATGAACTTATAATTATGGTAACTAGATTTAACTCCGCAATTGATAATTTTGTGGAAGTTGGTAATTAAACGGAGGTAATAGTATCAGTCGCTTCTATTATAGCAATTAAAGAGACATCATCCAATTGATTAAAAGCATATTGCATGTCCTTTCTTCTAAATATTGAAAGGAAAAACAAAGCAGAAATACTTGTGGCATATAACTTTTATGAAGATAGGCTTAGGTGCAGTGGCATTTTGCACAGTTGGAACACGCAGATGTAGATCGTCCAGAAACTTGGTTCTAATTATGAGGATGATCATGCGTAAGCTATACAATGACTTTGTACATACAGAATCAGCTACATCAACAATGTGTATATCAGAAGAATTTACACTTTAGCAATGAAGGTTTGTTGGGCAAACGTGGATCAGGCGGATACGTAGGTAAAAGTGGGGGAACCAGGAAAGCAGGTGATGGTTGAATGGAAAGACCTGTCAAGTGGATCCAAGTCAGTAATTTTTCCACTGGTGGCGGTGGGTTTGTCCATGGTAAGCTTTTGTGAACAGATTTTAAGAGAGTCAACAACCGCCGACATTATTGGTCGAAATTCCTTCACGGGCTGTATGCAGAGCGAGATGATATCAGCATAACGAGAGAGGGCTTTGGCTGAAACACTTCCTTTAATTCCTGGATCCACCATCTGTTCCAAGCTCTCATTGTCATGAAGCCTCGATGATGCCCATCTTCCCAGGTATTTTTCCGCCCATGGCCTCGAACTGTGTTCAGATACAGACATCATTTGTCATTTAGAAGAAAAATATTGCCCACAATCAAATAAAAGGAAGGAACCTCTGCAGAAGAACATACTCTTCGTAAGGTGTCCTTCCCGTTAATAATTCCAGAAGTAACACCCCAAAGGCATAAACGTCATTCTTTGGGTTGCTAATTCCTGGTTGGCCGTGGTCCGGTGCAATGTAGCCTGCGTCTTCAGCTGCAAGTCCAGAACCCTATTCCCAACGGTCAACATACAAATGTTAGTCAGCGGTGTGGCCTCTCTTTTTGGTCTATTTCGGAAATATAGTCAGCTTCTCAACTCGAGGTTTGGAGCAGGGACTTACTTTGACTATGTAGCTCATTAGCGGTCTCAAAATAGATAGGCCACAGTCACAGACACGAGGCATCATGTTTTCGTCGAGAAGGATATTGGCAGCGGTCAATTTGCCGTGTGCTACAGGAGGGGAGAACGTCGAGTGCAAATAACTGAGAGAGAACATTTGCGCGTGAGTGTATATGTATATAGCCAGGATTTAACACGCTAATAATACATAAATGGCCGGAAAATCACAAAACCAAGATATGATCGGCAAAGTTGGAGAACTCACTCCAGAGCCTGAGCAACACCAAGGGCAATACGGAGACGGAGGGGCCAAGATAAAGGCGTGAATGCGTCACTGTGAAGAGCATCGTGCAGAGTTAAGTTTCTAACATAATCGTAAACAAGAAGACGCTGACCGTGCTCCATACAATAGCCATTAAGCGCAACGATGTTGGGGTGCCTCAGACGGGAAGCGATGGAAACGGCATCCAAAAACGTTTCCTCTTCGGGTAAAGACAGGCCCCTCATGTTGATATGCTTCACAGCCAAAGTCTACGAAAGGGAGAAGCATCAAGATAAAGACTGAGAGCAGCACTATCAAATTTTATTGTTTGAAAGTAGATTAAGATCGTACTCGGCCATTTGGAAACACAGCTCTGTAAGCAGAACCCATAGATCCCTCTCCCAGAAAATTGTCTTCACTGAAGCTGTCTGTAGCCACCTGAAGCTCTCCCACGGAGTAAACTTTTACCCTTCCGGAGAATCTGCGTGTTGTGGGAAAACTTCTTCTTGGCATGTTCTCTGCTCTGTATTGGCGCAGGGAAGGTAATCGCCTTGGAGGCAACAGGGATGCAGAATTAAATGGCGGGATAGGATAGTTTTCTATCACCAAAAAGAAAGAAAGGGTTAGCATAGAAAAAAGATGATGAAAGATGGACGGACATTTCCTGAGGCACTCTGACACTAAACAGTACAGGCCTAGCAAGGTTGGTCCTTGAAATGCTAAAAATCTTTACGGAAGAAGTTTCTCTCATAGGCTCTTTTCTCATATTCTCTCACCAGCTTATTTGAACCATTGATTGAGAAAATGAGAGAAAGGCTAAAATAGTATTATATTGATTGGATGGACATGATTTAGAAATTATGAGGAATGATGAAAAAAAGATAATGAGAGAAACCTAACACTCATTTTTACTGTTAAAAGGTTTGGAGGATTCAGTCGTACATACATTTCTTGAAACATTACCTATGTTTAAAATATATGCATCTGATTACAATGAGCCATGGCTGCTTTGGAAGCTTTTGAGCTCCTTTTTATTCAATCGTTTCGTACGGATTGCAATGAAGAGCACCACACCTGTAACTAATAGCGTTCCCCCACCAACCATAAAAGCTACTTCTCCGGCACTCACAAGTTTCTTCTTGTGCGCACTTACTTTGTGAGAGGAATGGTTCTCGATAGTATTTGCTTGAGTCATGGGCGGGCGACTAATGTTGTATAAAACTGGTGTTTTGTCCAAAGGAAAATCCCATGGAGGAGAATTGCCTTCTGCATGGAATTTATTACCTCCGATCCTGTTTGGTATTAAAAGAGGATAGTTATTCAGCACAATGAGTAGCTATTCAAGATAATATGTAATAACTGAAATGCAAAAGCAAAAGGCAAAGAAAGGAGGAAAATTTCCATGCTCAACTCAGAAGTTGTCACTAACCATAGATTTGGTATGAATTGAAAATGCCACGGAAGAATGCAGCTAAATAGATTACCTTGAATATTCCTGACGACAGAAACAAGTAGCCAAATAATACGATATATAGTAAACAAAAACTTCGAAAATTGTTACAGATTAGATAACTTACAAATTTGTAATGGGGAGGTCAGCCAGATATGCGACTGATCCAGTGAAGTTATTATTTTGCAAGAACCTGCATGTAAGCGAGGTGCTAACACATTAAACCATTACAACAACAATAATATAAAGTTGCGCTCACTATGATCAAGTCTTACGACAAAGTGAAGTATAGAAGGTTTGGGGAAATGAGAAAGGGAATTTACAATCTATTAAGGTTTTTCAAGCAACCAAATGAACTGGGCAGATCTCCTGTGAAATCGTTGTATGAAAGGTCCCTACAGAAAGGAATTTGTCCTTAGTGAGATGTCACAATCAAATGTGAACGGACGAGTAAAAACAATTATTTACATTTCTTTTATATTTCCCAGACTTAATCAAGGAAAAATTTACTACAAATGGTTTTGGTAAGTTTTTCCCTTAGACTTTTTTACACGTCATTGACGTCAACATATTTTTTACCATTACAAGCAGCTGCCTTTTCCCTGTCTCCTCTTGTCTCGACCATCTCATGCATTTTGTAAAAAACAAATGAGTGAAATGACAGTGAGCTGCGTTATTTTATTTAGATTTATTTTATTGATTTTTTTTCCACCCAAATATGTTGGTTTATGTATTCCTTTTTTCCTCATGTTTCAAAAGAAGTGCGATATCAAAAGAACTAGATGAAGACGACATACATCTTTATGAGATTATCCAGGCCTGTAAAAACATTGCCAATGGGTCCAGATAGCAAATTGTAGCTCAGATTCCTGCAAGAGAAGACGTGCGATTGTTATAACGGTTTGTCAAATATTAGAAACAAGCACTCTGGGATGGTCAATACATGAGGGAGAAAATAAAAGTTTAGCTAAAAGAAATCCAAGCAACTCACAAATGTCGCAGTCTTGTCAGCATAGGTAATGAGTGAGGAATATTTTGACTCAAATAGTTGCAAGCCATATTTCTGCAACTAAGAATCATTCAAACAACATGCTGGTGAAGGTAGAATTACGATAGTAACTAAGCAATAGGCTAAAACAGAAAGGCTGGACTTGGCTTACATATGTGTGGCATTCGGGGGTAAGCTGGATGGTATTTCCCCACCTATGTTATTGGAGCCAACATCACTGGGAAACCAAAATAAAGTAAGAGCATTTCAGATCTTCACTATACCATCCTTATAAAGACATATATACCGTGTCATAACTTACAGCATCTTCAATTTTTGTAGATTATGGAGCTGGCTTCCAAGATGTCCTGTGAGATTCAATCTTGGAATTTTTCTGCATGAAACGAAGAGACAAAGTAGGGATCATGTTTTTAGTCCACTTTATGACATATAAGAGCATCTTTTACGTGGAATTGTCGCATTACAGGTGTATGACTGACGACCCAGAACATGCTACTCCAATCCAAGATTCCCCACAGGGATCTTCAAGATTCCAGTTCTTCAACTCTGGTGGCCGGTTCAACGTCTCGTATAGATCTCGCAGAGCTGCGACTGTTTATCCAAAAGAACAAGAAATACAGTTTAATGAAGATGAAGAAAGCCATCAAAAGTGTGAGTACGCAACACTTATCTAACTTACCATCAGCCGGATTAGTAATTGCAGAACCCCGGGAAGTCAAAATTCCGAAAAGACAATAAAAATGAGATGCATATAGAAATTGCAAACCATTGTCTTGATAATCAGAGTCTTTGTGAAGTATACTCGTTTCTTTCTTGGAAAGAATGCTATTTGCAATCCGGAATTAGGGGAGAAAAGAGACGAAGAGAACAGAAAGAGGAAATTGTTTAATTTCATGTATTTCTTACTTTAATAACACTACGGTAAAGTCTAACCATCATCAAATTTGTAATTTCCTCTCGAACCAATATACGCAAAACAATAGAAAGCAGAGTCCAAACTTGGAATTTGTTTACCTCTGTGTTCTCAGTCTCCAAACAAAAATTTTCTGAAGCCGAAGTGCAGTTAACAAAGAATCAGGGAATCAGTCTCAAGATCGCAACGAAAAATGAAAATCAACCAGGTTTGGGCGTTTTAATTGTTTATTTGGTCTCTTGTAAGATGGGGTCCCCCCAATTGAATTCGTTATGTTCTAGCTCGAAACAATCTACTGGGGGCTCCTCACGAAAAAATATATAATGGGCTTTTATTTAACATTTTAAGGTTAATGGGCCCAATTAAAAAGGATCCGAGGTTGATTGGGATGAGCCCAAGGAAGTTTTAAGGATGTTTTCTCTCCAGTCTACTGGGCTCCGTGACGTTCACTGCTGGAGACATGAGGGAAGGTGACGAGGAGAGCAGAAACGGAACTCGAGGGGAAGAACAAGATGACAACTACATGGGGGATCTCTCTCAGTTTCTTCCTTCAGAAGCATTGGGTCCTTCTGAATCATTGTCCAGAAAGGTATTGATTTCTTTTCGGCCTATGTCAGTTGTACTTTTTTTCCCATGGTTTTTGGAGAAAATATTATGACTCAGAGCAAGTGAAATATGAATTGGGTAATGCATCTTTTTCGACAGAAAGAATAGAATGAAACCTGGGAATGCATAAGGTGGCTAAGTTTCGCTTCCTGGACTGAGAAGTTGTATCATCCGTGTTATAAATTTCATATAACCTCTTTTTTCTCTGTTCCTCAAAAATGTTGGAAGAACAAATCTTCGAAGAATTTAGACGGCTTGATGCCGAGCTACATCCCACTATCTAAAAGTTATGGATTGCCAGAGTGATTAAGCTGCCAGAATTATGTTTCTAAAAGCATATAAATGATAATAATTTTAATTTCTCATGCCTTGGTGTTGAGGGTTTTAACCCTTTGGCAACACTAAAAATTTAAGTGATAAATATATATATCTTACTGAAATTGCACATATTTAGCGCAAAATGGCGTCTGGCAATGTAGCATAGCACCCACAAGCTATACTTAATAGTTAATACTCACTTTGCGTAGATTGGTCTATGATTGAAGAATCCAGCAATCGTGATTTCTTGAGAAAAGAAAGCTCCAAACCTATGTACCATAGACAACTTAGAAAATGAACTGTGCCAATTCTGGCATTTGTCAATCACTCACATGGAATTACATATTTCTTGGTCTTGCGATGTCAGTGTCTATGCTTCTTAGATGATAGTTTGCTAACCCAGGCTATGCGTAGTTCTATATAAAGAAAATAATGGCAATGACAAAACTGAAAGCAGACTTATCTTCCCGTTTGGCGATTAGTAAAATGTAAAAATAATATCATGTCTGAGCTTAGCATCATGTCATAGTTTGACTAGGTCGAGAGAACTGCCAGCATCATACAAAAAAATAAAAGATAATCCCTTTCTGTGATGCAGAATTCTAACAAGAAAACCACAGCCGACGACTCTTCCAAAAAGCAATTGAAAAATCTCAGCTGGCAAGAACGAAGAAAACTTGAAAGACAAAAAAGGCAACAAGAAGAAGATGAGCAGACATCAGCAAAAGTGGAAGCTCCGATCCCACAATAAAACATTGGATTTAAGCTGCTCAAACAAATGGGTTATACACCAGGCTCTGCCCTTGGAAAGGATGGTTCAGGCAGGTCTGAACCTGTAGGAATTGACATTCGACGGTCACGGGCTGGTATAGGACTAGATGATCCCCACAAGGAGAAGAGGAAAAGGGAGGAGATGAAGATGGATAGGAAAAAGAGAAAAGAAGAGGCACTGATGGAAGAATTTGGGTTTAGGCAAAAGTCACAGTGGCAGGGTAGGAGAATTATAAGCAATTTCAAGAAGACAAAGCCTTCTCTTGACCAGTTAGAGAACAGGGAAGTTGCACTGCAGAAGAATGATGATGAGGAGGAGGGTGGTGATGATGAAGAGGATGAGGAAGAAGTAACAGAAGAGGTGTGTAACTTCATCCCATATTTTCCAAGTGATACTTCTTTACGCTATTTTTTTATTAATGATGTATTATTATATGAGAACAAGTGTCATTCCTTGAACTTGATGATCAAGCAACACTGAAACATGGATAATATTATGACTGAGATGCACATTTTGTGCACAGCAATATGTTATCTATAATCTGTTCAAGCAACACTAAAACTTGACGATCAAGCAACTTTGAAGGTCGTCTCACTAATATATATCAAGGTATGAAATTGATTGGGGTTTAAAGCTAACTCAAATTATACATAAGGATTGAGAACTTCTGCTTTTTCCTGTCAAATGTAACACATGTTGACCTTTTGCATTGCCCAACTTAATTTATTGTTTTAATTTAATTAAATTAGTTAAATATGTATTACATTTTAGAACATACGAGCATATTACAAATCGCTTAATCATTTAATATGATATATTTTTATTTGAATACATATTCAGAAATTTTGCCTTTATCAACCTCATAGTGATTATATATTAAAAATTATTTTTATTTATATTTTAAATAATCTTTTCAAGTATTGAAACAAATATATTTTTTCAGCAAAAGGCCCATCTATGATCTATCTATGGAGGGGAAGGTTGGTCTTTCGCTGGGAACTTGTAAGAGAAAGCGCGGGAACCGCAGATATTCGATTGCGGCTTAGTGAAACTGACAGTGGATTATTGCCAACAACGACGATGAACAGCGGCGAACCCTTATCGGAGGTGGAAAGGGGAACCCTAGTTACCATAGATCTGAAGCGAGAATGTGTTGAGGATCTTACAGACCATCTTCATCACCTTCCCTGCAGCATCAAATCCACTGGTCCTGCTTCCGTTTCGCACTATTTCAAACCCAAGCGTACTGGTATTTTCCCCTCTTGCTCCCACCATTGTCTTCGATTCTGAGTTTTTCTTCTTGCTGATTGGCTTTTCCATGTCTTTGGGGTAGGGATTGAGGTCGAGGGTTTACTGCTACAGGAAGCGTACTTCAGAGGCAGTAAGTTGGATGGAACAACGATCCTTCTCCCCAATGATATGAGAGATGATTGTGGATCCTTAAGTCTCAAGTGGATGAAGATACAAGGGATGCGTAAAAGGGAGGTTTGCTACATCGGAAAGACGAGCTCCGTCGCCATCATTTATGCTCTTCGAAGATCCATCACCCCCTTCTCCCATTCTAGGGTTCATGATCGAAAGAGAATTGGTGTGGTGAAAGCTTAAGAAACGTGTCTCGAAAAGGAGCAGGAAAAATAGAGACTTATCACACTATTAGCTTAAAAAATACCCGTCTTCCTTTCCTCCATGGTAGTCGTCAATAGTGAGCATCTTTATGTCTTCTACCAGGCTTTGATCAATATGAAGGAGATTAGCAAAGTCATGGCCATGGCAAATCCATACTCTTTCAAGATCAGATTGCTTCTCTTCCTCCATCGTTGACAAGGTCAACCAGTTTGACAGCAATTTCCATGACAATCAAATTAAAGGCAGTTCGTCCTCACATGCGCTATCTTTGCTTCAAGGATGTCCTTTGTTCAATGATGTCGATGGGTGAAGTTAGTGTTTGTGTTGGAGAACGATGTCGATGCCATCTCTACTTCAAGTAGAGTCTATGCTTCGTGGTGTCCATGTCTGTGTTTGCTTCATAATGTGACTATTTTTTTAGATCTCCATCTCCATCGCCTCTATTCCTTCATCAATCTTAGATATGGAAAACCACTTCATCAATGTCCTTTTTCCCTTTTTAATCTTGCATATTGATTTATATTTAATGATTCAAATTTTGATTAGAACTTTTTATTTAAAATTTTTTTATGGTTCAAGTTTTAAAAGCATGTGAGCTCTTACAATTGTCTTTTGCCATTTTTTGTTGCTGAGTTATTTTTCTCCTTGGATCAAAATATTTTCTCTTTTCTTTTTGTATTGATTCAAGCCTCTCAGGTTATTAAGGCTAAAGGAGACTTTTTAAAAGCTTGTAGATGAAGAAGAAGGAGAAAGTGTGTAGAAGAAGAAGGAGAATAATAGAGATAACCATTGATGAAGCTCGAGATTGAGAGAGAGACACTTTTATTAAGACCGGATATTTGACCTAACCGTTCTGGTTAAAATCTTACTTTTACGACTGATTGTTTTACACATTTGGTCTTAAAAGTTTTACCTTCTAGACCTTATATCTTAAAAAATTGGTCTAACAAGTTATTTTTAAGACCGGTTGAGAAACGGGTCTTAAAAGAAATAGATTTTTTATATTACCTGGATCGGGATAGAATCCAGAACTAGTCTAAAATGCAATTTTCACCCGGTCTTAAAACCATTTTCTGTAATACTGTATGTTTCTAGAATCATGTTACAGTGAAACTTCCATAATTAACCTTTAGGTAACATTCAAATCACAGCCCACATAAAACCAGAATCCGAATTGTCCTCCACCATCCGACTACTATAGAAACACAAGTTTAGACATGACTCTTTCCTTTCAATTTCTACCTAAAGCTTGAGCACTTTACATTCATCAAAGAATTTCCTTTTTTACGAACACCCATAACAATTACCAACAATGATAGATGCTTATGCATCCATAAGCCTCCTAAGTTAAATTGTTATGCAAATCAAAAACAGCATCTAAATTACTTTCCACGATCAAAATATTATGGAAACACGTATTGAAATAGACGGTTTCCCTCCTCTAACAAACATTTAATCCAACACCTTATGTGCATTCTACACATCAACTTACAAAACAACACTATAACTTCTTGTTATTACCTAAACAACTTTAAACATCCACTTTAATCTCAAAGCCTTTTGATTCCAATTTCTTAACAAAGTTAGGCACAAAGTAAAACACCATTCAAATCCCTTCTATTCTTCTTATAACATAAGCCTTAGCTATCTAGTAATTTTAACATTTCGATTAATTTTTTTATTTTACACATTTTATCAAACACCTTGAGTGCAATCAACACCAAACAATATTATCAAACTTCTTACCCCACAAATCTCTTGCCAAACAATTTTCTAGCATCACTAGATATACCCTTACTATGTTTTCCAAATTCAAATCTTTATGAGTAATCAATTTAAACCCATGAAAATCAAATCTGAAACTTTTCTTTATAACATAACAACCAAACTACAACTGAAAACTTACCTAAGAAACTAAAATTGCTCCAACTGAAGAATAATAAAAGAAAAACAAAACTTCAGCCCCTCAAGCAGCCTAAATGCTTCGGCTAAAACAAGAACGAGAAAGATTAAGATATCTCTACACCTAGCAACAATCATCATTGAGTTAGAAGATAAAGGGAAAGAATAATGACCTAGAATCTTGTGCAAAGGAGGGAGAGGACGACAGACATATGGATGGCCACACACAACAACAACAGCTACACAAACGACAGATAAACAATATAAAGTATATATGAACTTGAAAGCTTTCAAGGTTGAGTCTGGCACTAAAATTTGGCATGCATTTACAGGATATATAAAAGTTTTTTTTTTCAATCAAGGATGGTAATTTTTGGAGCTCTAGAGAATATTTTGTGAATTTTTGGATTTAGTAGAAAAGGTTGTCTTAACCTAATCTGCAATCTCTGTATCAGATCTGATATTCCCCCTCCCCCAAGACCAAATGGAATGCAATGACTTTAACTTTTTGACAATAGATAGGTCATAAGTATAGCTTTCTAGTAAGTTCTAATTTGTTCCATTTGGAGGTTCCAAGTTCATTTTTCAAAATTTGGAACAAATTATGCGCTTATGATAAGATACAAAAATTAAGTGAAGAGAGATTGAGTTTCATTGTTCTGTTACTAGCTAGTTATATGTGGGCATGAATTAAGAGAACACATTTTCATATAGAAGAATTTGGTATCAAAGCTTAGATTTCCCATAGTTACGTGGAATATAAGTAGGCATGGAAGATAAGAAAACTCACATCCTATAAACCTATAATATATAAAATCCTTAATCTTTTTCCATTTCAAATAACAAGAACTCACATACGAACATTTCGAAATACAAGGTCATCTCAACATGAGAATTTTTTTTTAAAAAAAAAAAGAAAGAAAAAGAAATCATCAATCTTAACTAATTTTAGTATCAATCTTAATAAATGAAACCATCAATCTAAACATTATTTAATGAAATCATACTTATAAATATAGTAATTAATATAAAAATCTGGCAAGTAGTAAAAATGTCATTTATCAAAATTATAATGGAACATTGTTCACTCACTTGCTCCGCTCCCAGACATATAACTTATAAATAGGGCATTATTGTTATTTCTAAGGAGAAACTTGAAAAAGAGATTCATGAATTAGAGCAAGTTAAAAGGAGTAATATTACAATAAACTGGTTATTGAGCTACCTTAAACAACTAAGGGTATGATTCTATTTAAGTGAAAATTGTTAGATTGGCCAAGTTGATGTATTTCCTTTCTGTCCACATACCTTACAATTTGGTTAAGTATGTTCATATGTGTATTGATGAGATTGTGAAGTAGTATAGTATTTTAACGTTTGCTATTCCGATGAAGGCCTATATGATTACAAGTAATGCATGATTGTCTACTATAAGAATTAAAATTTATTGCCCTATGGTTATCGTTCAAACTTAATTTTATTTAAGTTATTTTTCATTAGCATTTTATGATTGTACCTTTGGCGTGAAGTTGAAGCATCACATTGAAAGGTTCCTAGTTAATGTAAAATTTTACACTCATGTATTTATTTTTGTATCCTAAGTGCTCCACGTATACTATAATTAGGATCTTGCCTTATTTAGGCATTGTTTATTTGTTATTATGGATCGGAGCTCCTCTGGACTGGACAAGGTTATTATAGAACTTTTTTTAGGTCTCAATCTCAAGGGAGATTCTACAGAAATTTCTATAGAAAGTCTATAATTTTTGTAATATGAAATATGTTCATAGCTATTCATTATATTATGTGTTGCAAATATGTGTATATAAAGTATGAAAATTATATATATTTAAGGCTTTAAAGTTGTGGCTTTTCTCATATTATTTGCCTGTTACATCTCGATTTTGGGGTGTAACAAATGACCACTCAAATGATGTGTTAAAAGTGCATCACTACCAGAGCACTTCAGTGATGACATATGAGATATGCTTCTTCATAAACTAAAGAAAACAACACCACTCGAGTGATCATGTCATCACTACTTGATCACAACAATTATGTTCCTGGTGATCTATTTTCAAAGAAATAAAATCACTCAAGTGATCATATTTTATGCATCACTACCATGTCACTGCAGTGACTCATCCAATGCTCTATATTGTTTTCAAAAAACTAAGTGAAGATCACTTGAGTGATGCTTTTCAAAAAATAAAGCTTAGTCACAAACTTTTTTAGAATAATTGGATTTCACCTATAAGTTGTTCCTCTCGATTCTAATTACTCTAACACTTCATTATATTAGTGATTAAGTCTCTCTCAGGTGTTCAAGTGAAGATTAACACACAAAATGAAAAAAGAACTTTATGTGTCAAAATCATTAAATGCATGAAGCTTTTAAATGACAAACATTCTCTATGCTCTAATGGCTAATTCTTTAGACATAGAATATTCAGAGATTCCAACAGTTAGAATCAAGGCCAAGTACTCTAACAAATACTTTCAAGAAGCAACGGTCATTAAATCACTCTACTTATAAATACAAAGAGCATTGAAATTATTAGATATGATTAATTTTGATGATGTCAAATAGAGATGACAAATAGTAAGAGCAAAAAGTTTGCATAGTATGTTTATCTCATACATTGACTAATTCCTATAGGGTAAAGGTGCAATTTTACACATAACCTTTGCCACATGGAATGTCCAACACCATGACGTTTTTTTTGGACTAAAACTACACACAACGTTACGTTTTAAGAGCAAAAATATCACGGGCCGTTAGTTGACCAGACGTTGACCGTTAACTTGGATGGAATGAACAATAACGCTGTTGAAATTACCATTTTGCCCTTAATTTTAAGCTGAAATTACCATTTTTCCCTTAGTTTTAAATATTTTTTTTAAAAAAACACTAAAATAAACCCTCCCCTGCCGATGGGCCCCATCGCCGGTCGCTGACGAAGATCGGCGGCCACCTCCAGTGACCTCTTCCGGCAGCCTCCCCTTAATTTTAAATAATTTTTTTTTAAAAAAAAACTAAAATAACCCCTCCCTCGTCGGTGGACCCCACCACGAACCACACCACCGTTTGCGGCTGCCCTCCCCACTACTGGCCACCTCTAGCGACCTTCCCTTCGTTTTAAATAATTAAAAAAAAAACTAAAATATGCTGTCGTCGCCGGCTGGTGGTCGCCGCCAGCGATAGGGAGGGTGGCCGCCAGCGGTGGTAAGGCCCACCGGTGAGGGAGGGGTTATTTTAGTTTTTTTTTAAAAAATTATTTAAAACTAAGAGGAGGCCGCTAGAGGAAGTCGTCGAAGGTGGTTGTTAGTCGCCGGCGGTGGGGAGGGCGGTGACTGGTAGTGATGGGGCCCACTGGCAAGGGAGGATTTGTTTTAGTGTTTTTTCAAAAAAAAATTATTTAAAACCAAGGGCAAAATGGTAATTTCAACGGTGTTACTGTTCATTCCATCCAATTTAACGGTCAACGTCTAGTCAACTAATGGCCGTGGTATTTTTGCTTCCAAAACATAACGTCATGTGTAGTTTTGGTCCAAAAAAAAGGTTGTGGTGCTGAACGCTCCTTAGGGCAAAGGTTATGTGTAAAATTGCACCTTTACCCATTCCTATATTTAATGTAGAATCAAAGAAAATATGAAGTTCCAATATGGAGAATGATTAAGAAGAATATCAGTAAAGAAGATACTGAATTGGATTGATTAAGAGGAAGAATAAGAAAGAAATTGGTTGGGGCTCAAATTTCATCAATGAGAGTTTGGTACCATGAATTTTAGAAATGATAGTTTGGTACTACAAATTTCAAAAATGTCAATTTAGTCCACACTAGAAGTACACATTTGAAGTTCTGGAAGTATGCATTAGAAGTACACACTCGAAGTATATACTTAAAATGCAGGAAAAGCACACTTGAGTGTGGAAGATTGGCACTCGAAGTATTGAAGGAAATGATGAAGCACAACCACAAAATAAAACAACACTTGAGTGTGCTATGCGAATGTTGCATGTTGCACTTTAGTGTGACACTGAACACTTGAGTGTGAACACTATTCCATCTACTCTATTTGCCTCTATTTCACATTCAACATGTACAAGGTTTATTAATTCGATCATATCTCTCAAACCACAAATCCGATTGAAGTGAAACCTATATCATATGAAACTAGACTCACAATGCGACACATAAACACCAATATTAAGCTTAAACAAGTTCAAATGAAAGAGATGTCTATTTCAACATTTGACACGTGAATTCATGCCTTATATCAAACACAAGTTCACTAATTTGGATGTATCTCACGAAATAAAAATCCAATTGAACTAAAACTTGTGGCCTACGAAACTAGACTCAAATACTATTTAAAAAATATCAAGATCATGCTAAAACAAAAACAATTGGAAGGGATATGATTTTTTTAAGTTCACAGTTGTGCAAAGAAGTTGCAAATCGCTGCTAAAATCAACTGTTAGCAATTTGATTGAAACACACAGCATACAATGAATTTTGAAATGATTTTTTTTTTTTTTTGCATTTGAAAGAATACGTAAAGAGATTTATAGGGATAGGTGATTTTCAAAATTTGGAGCTATATTGAAGAAGTTATGCCTACTAGAAATTGACCTCTATGAAAAGACACTTAAGTGATAATGGATACACTCGAGTGTAAACTCTAACACTCGAGTGTAGAGGTAAACACTTGTAAGTTCAATTCATGACACTCGCTGATGGATCAAGAGTACCACCTCTTTGTGAGACCTACTTGAAGTGTCACTTTCTAACACTCGAGTGTGACTCTTTGACACTTGAGTGTCTGATAGAAATTGACATCTTTTAAATTGAATTCTATCTTCAATGGTATCTACCAGACACAAAATTCATCAGTACTCAAGTATGACAAATTGAACACTCGAGTGTGATTGGATCAACACTCGAGTGTTTGTTCTTCTTGCATTAAACCTTCGTCTCTGAGGATTCAAATTTACTGTTTAACTTATAGTTACATTTGATCACTACTCATTATACTTCTCAATGCTACTAAACATATTTGTTAATGAGTTTCAGATGTTTAATTCAAAGGATTGCGTCCAAAATCTCAAAAGCAATATCATGTGTCAGATTTTTAAATACATTGAAAGAAAGAGCACACTAAAGCATTTTTAGAGTAGGTCAAATGAATATCATCTGAAGCACTTATTGCAGTGAAGATGATAGCGACCTAACCTTAAGCAATCCCAGAGCATACCAAAGGGATGTCATGTGGAGATACATTGTAGCAAAGCAAAAATGACTGAACCTGAAATTCTGCCAATAACTCTAATCTATTTCTAACAAACTAATTGGAATGCCACAACAATCATTTAATGAAGCTAATGGAAGATAAAATAGAGGGAAAGCATAGACGCCCTAACGGCTACCTCCAATGATCATATTTCAATATACACAACGCGAAGAATGTGTTCAATGGTCATATGATCTGCATTGACTTTAAATAGGAATCATTCTAGACATAGCTAATTAATGAAGCCAATGACTATAGTTTACAACATCACAGTCGAAATGCGGATACTCTTACTCCAACGTTTGTCTCATACGCTTTATGTTTTCTCAATGTTCATATGGTTTACCATAGAGAGTGAAATGATTTGTAATGTACTTTAATGTTCGTCTTATTCCCTTATGAGAGAATAGATTGATCGAAATCCTTTATCATAAACGTTGTATCCTTATAGTGTGTAGTGAGAGTATCTCGATGGGAGATTTGTAAGTAGCTTCACAAGTGTCTGGCTAAACTTGTGGGATTATAGTGGTTCTTAAGTATCCAATTAAAGCTTGAGGAGGGTAGTGGATTGAAATTTCAGGAGGAGCCTCAAGACTGGACGTGTTAAATAAATCATAGTTTGCATATTCTTTTCCTTAAGGTCTTATATTTTTAGCATATATTATTTGGATAATTGACTGTTGATTTATAATTCATTAATTTCATAAATATTGCTAGTCGAAAAGACTTTCAAAGTTTATAAGTTCTTACCTTGCACCCAATTCACCCCTTCTTGGATGACAGCTAGTTCTAACATAAATGAGGCAACAACTCTCTACACAAAAGTTACTATTTTATTCATTGCTAAGTCTTGAACTATTAACTATGATTCTAAACTTTAGTAATTATTTATATACTCGTGAGTGAGTCATTTATTGAATCATTTATTATGGTAAAAAACTCAAGATAGTGGGATCTTGAGTGGCATTAATTGCAAAGTTTAAGGAGAAGTGATTGTTCTTTGAATCTTTGAAGAAAACTTGCTTGTATTAAGGCGCCAAGAGCCCTATGAATCTTGGAAGTTAGTGCAAATCTCAAAAAGGCTTCTGAAGACAAGTTGTAGGTCAAGTGGTTTGAATCAAACTAGTATAAATCTCATATGTATACCTTTGGTGATATCTCTCTAATCTTACTTCATCATTTAAGTGTGATTTAGAGTTTACATTTTTTATTATCATCCAATTCACTCTGCCCCTCTTGGTTGAAAGGCTTGAACTAACATACTTGCATATCTAAAATAAATATATTTGAATTGAAAGTAAGATAAAGGGATAAAATATACTATTATATTTGAAAGATTATTTGGATAATTCAAATATCTTAAAGATGCTTTAAATCTTCCAAATAATTCACTAAATTCTAAAAGAATCATCTAAATAACAAAATTAGTTAGAAAATAAAAGTAAAATCACTTAATTGAGAATCCTCTTAAATATAATCTTTTATTAGTTTCTTTTCTACGTTGAATGCTATTTTAAGTCAATATTTATAAATGGATAAAATTAAAACAATTTTAATCAAGTTTTTTCATCCATCCATACAAATTAATCTTAATAAGACTTTATAAAAAGATGTCCTTTTGAAAGTACTGCATTGATTCGCGATTTTGAGTAAAAATATTCATTCATTGAATGTCTTCTATATCTCACCCTTCTTTTTAGTTTAAATGGTAAATAATATTCCAGAAAATTTTGCCTAGAAGTATTAGGTGTCTGAAAGTTTTAATTTCATTCCGAAAATTTAAAAAAATGAGACAATTTTACTCATATATATGATGTGAAATTTCCAAAAGGTTGACAGGCTTCTCAAGACTAACATGGTAAATAAAATAAACAAAATTAATATTAATTAGTGTGAGTTCATTTTGTTCAGTTCACTCAATATCCAAATTATGTCCCTCTCTCTGTTTTTTTTGTGGGGTGGATCTGATTCTCTCATGCCCCTGTCTGTTTTTTGGCAGTTCATCCCACATGCCCTCTTCTTATTGGCTCACATGCCGCCACCAACCTCACTTTTCCTTCCTATACCCAGTAAAAATCCCATTATTAAATCAGTCAACACAATAACTTAAGATTTAATAATCTAATAATAATTAATTAAATCTACCAATATATATATATATATATATATATATATATATATATATATATATATAACCTTTAAAAAAATGTAACTCCATGGTCCTACAAATAGGAGTTTATTAGGAGGTTTCTCTTGATCCTAAATATAAGACTTCAATATTTTTTAAAAATATTTATTATTTTTTCTTGGATTAACTTATATAATTTCAACAGATATATAACCTGATGTTATATTAAGATATTTTAGAAAGATAAGATTACTAAGTTTGAATTTCGGAAAGCGTACTTGTTGGAAGAATTAAAAATCATTTTCCCTCTAAACCTTGAGAATGAAACATTTGATCAAATAAAAAAAAAGATTACATTTTGTTATAATTAAGTAATTCATGCTGCTTATTTAATGTACCCTAATTAGTTAAGGAGTTCTCATATGAAGGATGGAAGAAGTATTTAGATCTTAAAAGCAATCCACAAGTATAAATCACACCTAATCCCAAACAAAAAAAAAAACAAACAAACTTATTAAACCACAATTTTTTTTAAAAAAAAAACTCATTTTATAAATTAAAAAAAATATTAATATTTTTCCTTAATTTACCCTTCATTAATATTGAAGGGAATGTATAAGTGAATAATATTTGAGTAAAATATAATTAATATAACAAAGAGTATACAAAATTGATTCTTTTCACATTTGGATCCAAATGTGAAAAGACTATTTTACCTTTCATCCGTTCCTTCTGATGGTTTGTTTATGAATGAGGGTAAAGTAGTATTTTCACATTAAGAATACATGTTTGTAATTATTTTCTTTTTTAAGGATGTGTGCGTCACTCCTCTTTTTTTAAATTGTTGGGAAAGAATTAAAGTGATTGGGATTCTTACCCACCCATAGAGTCACATTAGACAAAAACACGTACGAGTGACTATTGAAACGCACTTTTTCCAAACACGTTATTGGAAGCATCCAAGCAATGGATATGGGGCCTCACTATTTCCTCCATTATTATTTGTTACTGTCCTTCACAGAAAGGGATAAGACGAGGGAAAAAGAGAAAAGAAAAAGTTGTGCCATGTGTGAATACAAAGAAAAATGACGAGTGACTTGAAAAATTCGTGGAAAAAGAAGAAAGAAGTGTGTCTTTTACAGTAGTACTTTTGCAAAATGGGATTTTTATTCTAAAGGAAAGGACTTTGATGAAGAACATGGTCTGCTCTGTACTGATGAGATCTTTAAAGACTGCAAAGTTCAAAGTAAACACACACACAAACCAAAAAGCTGTCCACATTTCATCAGCAACTTGAGATCATCCTTTCGCTTCAAAATGATATTCTTCTTTTATTTTCCATCACACAAAATGGTTTCAACTTTCAACCTATATTATTGCCCCCCCTTATAATATCAAAGGACCTGTTTGGAGAGAGCATTAATGAGTTTTAAGTCACAAAAAATTAGAAAAAAGTAGCAGTAGGAAAAAAAAAATTAAGTGGAATGTTTGAATAAAGCTTTAAATTCACTGGGTTTTCTTTTTTTTTTTTTTAAAAAAAAAGTTCTTAAAAGTCAGTTAAAGAAAAAGTTTTATATGGTAGCTTTTAGGAAAAAACTCTTAACTTTTTGACGTCGGCTCTGTCACTTTTACTACCATCAATCCAAACATAAATCATATTTATAACCTGACATTTTTTTTATCGGGCTTCTACAAAAGTCAGATAAAAAATAAGTCACCGCTCCCACCACTAACCCAAACAAGCTCAAAGTGAGATAAAATTGTATATGTACGGACAAAGTATGAAAATCTTAAAATGATTTCTTAAAATGCCTTGGTTTCTATAAAGCCTTTAGGAATAATTTTGGAGTTGAGTTTTTGTGAAATTGCCAAATTACCTATAATGAAATTAGGAGGCACTCTCTTGATATTTAGCAAGAAATTTCAATGAAGCTTATTGTGATTGCTTTAATTATTGTTGTGATTTGATAAGTTAAAGAATTTGTTGTGCATGTGCACCTGATATCACAACTCAACCTCTTGTCTCAAGAACCGCATCAGCTCAGACTCATTCATCAACTTCGTGTACTGCAGAGAGATTTTTATTGGGGCACTTTTGCAAAGAATCATTTTCAAGGGGAATTCATTGCACGAAAGCATTGATAAGCTCTCTCTCTCCCCCTCTCACGTACTTGGAGATTATTTGATTTGCGTTTTGTGCGGCAACTTATCTCATTGTCCATTTATCATCAATTATTTTAAATTATGTTCGTCCAATCAATTTAAAACGTTACAATACTATTTTAACTTTTCTCACATCTTTTCAATCTATGGATCAGATGGACTCATAAGGGATTATAAGACAAATAGATAAGGATTTTTTTCCATATTCTCTAGGTAAACAGTGTTTTAGGGGCGCTTTATAATAGTTTCCTTCATCAATGGGTCACTTGTTTTTTTCCCTCCCTTAATACATGTTTTATATAAATTATTTTAAAAGAAAATTTTCAAAAAATTACCTTCAAAATTTTAAAAATTGTAAATCAGTTATTTCATATAAAAATGAGTTGTGAATTATTATTCAAACCCATATAAAAAATATCTAAACTATTGCAGGAAACAAAATCGATTTTAAAATCTTGGAGATATTTTTTAAAATTTTTTCATATAAATATTGATTGCGATTGAACATGATAATAGAACTTCTCATACTCCATATTATTATTTTTTTTTGGGGGGGAGTTTGAGAGCATCCCCAGGCGGTGCACTGAGTGGGCGTAGTGGCTCTGGCACGAGAAACAATGATGTATCGTGACGTAGGTTTCCCCGCTTTGATGCCTTTTCTACATTACACCCTCCTCCCCAACTTTTATGCTTTTCCCTCTTGTCTTATTTATCAATTTCACCCTTTTTTTTCCTTTAATAATATTCTTTCCAACTTTCCTTATTCAATCAATTCTATTAAATATATTAATTAGCCTCTAGTTTAATGTCCAAATTACTAGTATTACATTATCAATGTTTCTTTTATGCCCCATATCAATTAAGAAGAAAAAAAAAATAAATATAAAGCTAAAAGGACACACACACACACACACATGGCATTTTTTTCACTCAGTACAATCCTTTTTTCTTTGGTGAAATCTAAATATCATACTAGCATTAATTGCTATAAATATAATAAACTTAATCAAATGTCTCAAGAAGGATAATATTTGACAAGGGGGGAAAAATATCCAAATTGATATCTTTTTTCTATTTCTAACTTCGTTTTATAAACATAGAAAGAAACACGGGTTAAAATGCTTTTGTCTCTAACTATCTATCTATCTGATGGCTCAAAAGAAATCTATATTATCTAAACTATACTACACTATATTCCAAAACCTAATAAATAAATTAAATAAAAAAAAAAAACTCCTAAGAGAAATTAACATGCACGCTACCATTAATTCCAGAATGACAAACTGGGCAATTGTGACATGAGGACCCACAAATTGTACACAAACTCAGATGCCTGCATGGCAGCAACAACACTATTGATTCCCTCACACCACACTTGCTGCACAACCCCTCATAACTCCTTCCTCCTCCGCTACTGCGGCTCGCCGCCGTGTCCGCGGCCCACTTTCCCTCACCGCTGCTTCCGCAACTCGACTCGGCATCATCCGCCTCGGCCACCGCCGCAGTGTGGTGGTGGTGGTTGTCCTCGTTATTAACGTGAGCAGCCAGGATCTGTTCCAAGTTGCAGCGGAGTGAATTGGCGGTTGTTTCGTTTGTTTCCGCTAGTTCCTTCCAAATTTGATTCTCTTGGATTAGGGATCTGACTCTTTCTAGAAGTGCCCAATTCAGCTTCCCTATTTTCTGAATCTCTTCGTCTTTTTCCCTCAGTTTCTTCATCATTACTTCTTGGATTGCTGAATGCAATCCCATCAATTGTTGTATTCTCTGCTCCTCTAACTCCATCCTCACTTTGTCTGTCTGTTTTGAAAAACCACAAAACCACACATTAATTTCCGGAAATCAATGGATTGAAATCGTCGTTTCAGTCAAAAAAAAAAAAAAAAAAAACAGAGCATCGAGATTAATTAATTACATGTTGGGAAATGAGAAGGCAGATTTCGGATTGCTGGTTCTGGATCTGAAGACGAAGGTCCTGATCGAGAAACGGCGACCATGAATTAGCGGCGGAGGGCAATTTGGTGTTGCGAGGATCGATGAACTCGGTTGTGGTGAACTCATCTCTGGATCGCTTCCGTGACGAAGAGAAATTGTAGGTGAGGCCACTATCATCATTGTTCATGGAGGTTTTAGCAGAATTCGGATCACAGAGATTGGATTGGTAAATCGGAAACAGAGATTGATCCACCATTGCAGAAGAAGCATGAGCAGGAAGAGGAAGAGGCAGATCAATATAGTCCATCTGACCACTACTTTGAATCCCGGCGGTTACTAGATTCGCTCTGGAATCAAATAACAAACATCAATCAGTACCGATTAATATGTACGGAAAGATTAAACCCAGAGACAATCGACTCATAGATATATGAATGTGTTCATGTATAGAACCTGTCGTTGAGAAATTGAGAAGGGAAGAGATTGATATGGCGAGCTTCAACCGCCATGAAAGAAGGTTGTTGAGGTCGTCAAAGCTTTTTCAGAGAGTGAGCTTCTTTGCGTGCGTTCTGGAGACAGAGAGAGAAGAGAGGAAGATGGAGAGCATGCAAGAGAAGGGGGAGAGAGAGAGGGCTGCGTGTGAAATGTGAATGAATGAGTAGAGGAGGGAGGGGTTTAATATTTTGTTGGGGGCGTTTAAGAGGAGAGAGAAAAATAGTCAAAGGCAGGTTTTGTGGTCCTAGAGAGAGAAAATGTAACAAACAGTTACTGCTACTCTATAAAACATGCAATTATTAGCAAACCATTAACCCAAGAAAAAATATTAAAAATTAAATCCTATCAAAATCTTGAGTTCACAGTTTTTGTCGGATCCCTTTTCTAACATTTCCATATTATTATTTTTTCTAGGTAATTTCTTATTTTTATAATACTGGTACACTGATACTTAGAAAAATTGGATGTTCTCGTATCACATACCTAATTCTTATCACGTTAATGCATAATGTGATGTCATATTTTACATATAGCGTAAATTTTATTGTAGAAATCCGGTTTTGTATAAGTGGGGATATAATGGGAAAATTTCTTAAAAATACAAATTGAGAAAATGTTCACTTGGTGAATAAAAATATACAAGCCTCAATTCTATTGGTTAACAGTTTCACAATATGATTTAGAACTTTAAATCTCAAAAATCAACACATTATTATGATAATTTTGAGGCATAAAACTATGGGTCATAATAACATTACTCTTTTATTTAACAACAGTATCATTTACATTAACGATTTCATTTTTATGATTTACAACTTCATATAATCATCATATATTATTCAATGACATTCTACAAAATTACATTCACCAATCACCTGAAACCACAATTTACATTCACAAAAGATGGGGAAACATCGTCTCTTCACAGACTGCCGACGAAACCCCTCTTCTTTGTTGTTTCCTTCCTCTTCTTTGTCATTCCATTCCTTTTCTTTTGCTCAACTACCTTCAAAGTCTAACACCATCGAAACCCCTCAAGAGCTATTGTTTTCTTTCTTTTCTTTGCTCAACCACCTTTGAAACTACAAGTCGCCGTTCATCCTCTTCTTTTTCTTAGTTTTTTCTCTCAAGATTTTCACTCCTCCACCAAGACCCGATCGTGTATAGATATGTATTCTCTATCTTTTTTTTTATTGTTCTCAGGGAAATTTGGTCATTAGGTCAAAATTAGAAATCTCATATTCCCTCTCCAATTCTTATATAAGATTTGATAAATTGACAGTATCAATTTGTCTTTTCCTAATCTTATTTAAGTTTTTTTTTGAGATTTTTCGGATATAACAACATCAAATATTTGACATGATTCTTATGTGTATTTTATCTATGCACATTGTACATACATCATCCATACTAATCATTGATGAATATTAATCATAATGTGACATGCTTGTAATCATATTTATGTATTAGGGATATAGTCTCGTTTTATTGTAGAAATCCGGTTTTGTATAAGTGTGTATATAGTTGCATCAAATATTTGACACGATTCTTATGTGTATTTTATTTATGCATATTGTATATACATTATCCATACTAATCGATCATTCACAAATATTAATCACAATGTGACGCTTCTAATCATATTCATATATATTGTGGATATAGTCTTATCAAATGTCTGACTTGATTCTTATGTGTATCATTTTTAGGCCAATACATCATCCATATTAGTTATTCATGAATATTCAATACAATCTAATGCTTCTAATTGATCAGAAAAATACAATTGATGCTTCTCACTAATAGAATATCCTAGTAGAGCACTTAATTTTATTAATTTGTTAGTATTTTTGCCGTAATCTATTTGTTAATTATTTATATCTGTATTCTCAATATTTAAAGTATACTTTCCCACTTGATGATATATAATCTATTTTTCCCTTGAGTTTCTGTTTGGTACGAGGAAATTGGGGGTGGAAAAGTTTCTATGCATCCAATTTTGCAAAATTGAAAAAATAGAGCTAAAAAATTTTAATATTGAGAATATTTAAGATAAAAAAGTTTTTTAAAAAATTAATTAAAAATATTTAACCCCAGTTTTCTCTTTTTCTTAAATCAAACTTAAAAATATTTTCCTTCGCTGCCCATTATATTTCCTCTACCCTCTCATGTACTTCCACTAGTACTTAGTATTATAAAGTATTAATTAACAATTCTTACAGATTAATAAAAATAGTTAAATTTATTAAATTTGTCCTAAACTTTAAGTAATTTTCAATATTACCTATATTAATTATACTAAACTCTAATATCATATTAATTATTACTTTAATCTATTATCTTTATTAATTATGGACATATATAATAAAAATCTAATATTCTTTAAAAAAAAAAAATAAAGTAGTAAGTAAACTTATTAATTAGTGTTATAAATAAGAATCAAGGGGATTACCAAATAAGCTCCTCTTGGTGATTTACAATACTTGGGCTTCACGTAATTGCAATTAATTCAAGGGTATTAAAGTAAATGACGGTTCATGTTCCTTCCCTTTCATTTGGTGGCGTTCTCGGTTCATTGTCCAGCAGCATCAGGCTCCTTTCGTGCTTCATCGAACCACGCGCAGCCTCGCTCTGCCACGTAAGAAAATAGACGTGGATCACCCTGTGAGCACCACGTGTCAACAGCTCCTCCGAAAATAATATAATTTTCAAATAAGTTCAAATTAAATAAGTTAAGAAAATTATCATGATTATTTTATTAACAATGACAGAGCGAGAGCGAGAAGAGTGAAAGAGGGAAAGAGACATGAACGTGACCTGGCCGGAGGTGGATTGAGTGGGGCCCACCGAGGAGGGGAAAAGACAGAGGGGGAGCCAAGTGGCCAACGATGTCTCACGTGCAATGTGCGTGAGCGTGGGACGGAGTTAATTTCTGTCTGTCGACACAAAAGCTGACCCATGAAACACGTCCGAGGGTGGGACCCACGGTTCTGGGAGTTTGTGATGAGTCGGTTCAGAGGTGGGGCCCGATTTTGTTGGGACGATGGGGGAGGTATCAGGTGCGCGAAACGTAATGATTTTGGATATGGACAGCTCACAGCTCAGTTTATTGGAGTACTAAATTTATCCCATCAAATCAAAATAATGTCGAATGCTCCATGAATTACAAAATTTTATACCCAATCTTTTTCTTATTATCTCTTATAATTTCTAAATCACATCCGTCCAATAAATATAACACTATTTTTACTTTTTTCTTCTTTTCTCAATCAACGGCCCAGATTTAGCCAAAAAAAGAAAAGAAAAAATGAGATAAAAAAAAAATCTCCTTTCTTTTATACTCCATGCAACAACTTGATAATATAAGATACTTTTAACTAATTAAATTTGTGTTAAATTATGGGAAATTCCAAATATACCTATATAAATGAGGTATTTAAATACAGATAAAAATATAAGATAAAATTGATAAATAAACTTGGGTTAAGTAGCAAAAATATACATGTGTTTTACTCCTGGGAGCACTCAGCATCACGTGCTTTTTTCTGGACTAAAAATACACATGTGGTTACATTTTAAGAGCAAAAATACAACGGCTGTTAGTTGACCGTTAACCATATAAAATTACTATTTTGTCCTTAATTTAAAATAATTAAAAAAACAACAAAAATACCCACCCCAACCCCCCCTTCGATGGGCCCCACTATTGCCCCCTAGTGGCCACCCACCGCCGGCGTCCGGCCGCCGGCGACCACCTCAGGCGTTCAGCTGCCGGTGACTTTTTTTTTTAATTTTTAAAACTAATTTTAAAAAAGAAATAATAAGGGGAGGCCGGCCTCCCCACTGCCGCCCACCCTATCGCCGCCCACCCCAAGCCAGAGACCTATCGCCACCGCCTCATCACCGGTGACCACCTTTGGTGACTTTTTTATTTATTTATTTTAAAAAAAAAAACTAAGGGAAGGCCTGTAGTTTTTTTTTTTAAAAAAAAAAAGTCGTCAAAGGTGGTCGTCGGCGGTTAGGCAGCGACGGTAGGTCGCCGACGTGGGGTGGGCGACGGTGGGGAGGCCGGCCTCCCCTTAGTTTTTTTTTTTTTAAAAAAGAAGTTTCCGGACGTGGGCAGCCGCTGAGGGGGCAGCGGTGGGGCCCACCGGAGAGGGAGGGTGGGGTGGGTATTTTTGTTGTTTTTTAAAATTATTTTAAACTAAGGGCAAAATGGTAATTTTACATGTTTAACAGTCAACTAACGATAAGTTATCGGTCAACTAACGGTAGTGGTATTTTTGCTCCTAAAACGTAACCAAATGTGTATTTTTGATCTAGAAAAAAGCACGTGGTGCTGAGCGCTCTCGGGAGTAAAGCACATGTGTATTTTTGCTACTTAACCCAATAAACTTTTGTTATATTTTGAGCGGCTTGTTATGTTTCCATGCATGCAATTAGGAAAAAAAGTGTAAACTACGGAGTAACACATACAAAAAGTGTTTAATATATATATATATATATATATATATATATATTACTTTTGCGAGTGATAAAACTACATACATTTAATTTATTTCTCTATAAAATCCAATTTATGAGAATTATGTACACTCAAAATTATAGAAGATATAGATTTAGGTGAGATGGAAAATCCTTGCCCCGAATGCATGTCTTACGTGGCGTCATCTCAGATGTTGGATTATATTAATGGACCAAAAAACACAGAGGGCAACTGGAGATAGAGCATCTTCATCATTTGCTCCTAATGCACACCGTTTTAGATCTAAAATATTTTTTGAAAAATATTTCGTGATATCATAAATAAGATGCAAGCATTTACAGGTATGTGAATATTTTGGTCGTAGCATGGTATTTTTCCTTGGTACTTTGAACAAACAATGCCTGTGAGGCTCTGACTAATAATGATTCTTCCTATTAATTAATAAGTTCCACAACCACGAAAAAGAAGAAACATGTGGTCTTCAAAATCAATTCTAGAAGGTCGGTGTGAGTTGAAATCAAATTATTATTATTATTATATAAAAAATATGTGTCTTATTGGACTTGAAATTCAGACAAAGAAGGAAAACGATGTGAGGTTTATCTTTGATGCGAAATATATAGAGTATATTAGTAACACCCAATAGATTTTTTTAACAAGTAAAAACTAATGTTTTGGTCTTGATATATATATATATATATATATATATATATATATATATATATATATATTTTGGATTAATCCACTAGCATCCGGTGGCGTACTATGGGCTATGGGCTCGAGTACAAGATCAATGGTTAAATTGAAACAAACCACAGTCAATTGATTTAAACGCTTTATGATTAGTTTTGATAATTTTAATTTGATTAATTGTAACTCATTAATTAAACCTCAACTTAGTGTAATTTTGCTTATATAGTTTTGACCCAATTGAACCTTAGTTATTGAACTTTAACTAATTCAACGCAACACAATACCAATAGTTTTAATGTTTTTTTGTCTGAAATAGTTTTAATCATTTAAAACTTTAATTCATAAGTAAGCTTTATGAAATATGTAATTTTATTTTCTAAAATATATGAGATAATATTTTAAATAATGATACTACATTAATTAATCGGTTATATTAAATCAAAGTTTAGGGACTATACCATCAAAATTATAAAGATAAATGATTAATTTTCCTGTACGCTATATATCATCTTGTTTGAAAAGACTATGCCCTACATAAGTCTACACAAGTCTGGGACTTATCTGGGAGCACATTGAGGATTTGACAATTAATTAAAAAGCCTTTATTATTAAAAATAATACAATTTTGAAAGGTCTAACATATTTTTGTTTTCTTGTGCCTGCCGGGGAAGGAAAGAGATAAGAAATTGATCGATCAGTTTTGAAATTCAACACATGCATTACCATGATTTTCAAACCCCTAATTTCTACGAACTTAACACGACCATGCAAATCAATCAATTCGTATATATGTCAATTTAATAAAAGTAACACACGCACGCACACGCACATATGCCAATTTAATCGCCTGAAAATCAGGAGTTTGAACGAGAAAATCAAAGTTCTAGACTATATCAAAGTTGTGGTTTTTTATTCAACAATTGTACGCAAGTCATACCCCCCAGTCCAATTATATATATCTGTGTGTGTGTTTTTGTGGTCTAAAATATAAGTTACTCTTTACATTAAATTAGTTTATGAGTTAGTAGTCTGGATTATGAGTGTGTGTGTGTGTGTCTATATAAGTTGGCCGAATACAAGAATCTTCATCCACCAAAATATTGGCAGTGTATTAATGAAGTGTTGGAAGAGATAAAGCCATGGACTTTTGAATTCCGACATTAATGAAGCAGTCTCCAATTTCAATGCTGATAGTCCTCTGGTTCTATAATATAAGGGGGAGGGAGAAGTTTTTTTTTTTTTTTTATTCTATTTATAAGGTAGTAACTTATTAAAATTTTTTGAAGTGAATGTATAATTTCATCCTTCATTTATTAATATTATTGACTTTATTTTCATTTAGTATTATGTATACTAGATAGGGGTAGAATTGAAAATTTGTTGAATTTTATGGCATATTTAATGAGATTTAAGGTTTTCTTTGGTCTATATGAAAAATGTTGAAAATGCTTTGTGTGTGAGAGAGAGAGAGAGAGAGAGTATAGAGGACGATCTTGAACTTACTTTATTAGAAGCTCGATATAAGAACTCGAAGAAAGAAATGTAATACTCTTGTTATAAATATAAGAGTCGATTTAAAAGTGAGTTTTAATTATTCCTAAATATGAAACATTTTTACACTTTATCTATTATATCTATCATTTTTCCTTAAATTGATTTGCCTTACTTATAAAGTGTGTGTGTGTGTATAAAAGCTATTGGTACATATAATTAGTATTTCAAATAGATCATGTAACACATTTTATAATTAAATAATTTTTTTAATTTCTTAAAATTAGTCAATTAGATTTTATATCAAGGACAAGTGATTGAGTAGTATATATTTACAAATTCCCCTTTAGTTTTTCCATATGCTGAAGTCACCTGTTAATCTATTCCTTATCAATTCATTCTTAGAAAAATAAAATGAAAATGGTTGATAAAATTAATAAATTAAGAATATTATATATAAATATAAATATAAATATATATATATATATATAGAGAGAGAGAGAGAGAGAATATTATACTCTCTCTCTCTCTCACACACACACACAACTCTAATCTTATTTATAAGTCTCATTTAACTAAATCTCATATACCAAAGAGAGAGATAGTTAACTCAATAATTATGGGGTATATTTTCGATTTTGCACTTATTTATTAATGAGTTTTTTTAAAACTCTTTTTCCTCTCTCTATCATTAATATGAGCAAGATTGTCACAATATCATTTATTAACATGAAATTAGACTTATAAATAAGACCAAATTTTTTGGTCAAAAATAGACATATAAACTCACATACCAATGAAAGATAGTTAACTCAATAATTATGGAGTGCAATTCTGATTTTACCCTCATTTGTTAATAAGTATTTTTCAACTTTTTCTTCTCTCTCTATCATTGATATGAGCAAAATTATCACAATCTCATTTATTAACCTAAAACTGACTTATAAATAGGACCAAATTTTATGGTCAAAACTAGACTTATAAATAGGACCAAAGTGGTGTGTATGTGTGTGTGTGAGTGCATGTGTAGGACCAAACACTAGTACAAAAAATGATTTTAAAACCAGACGAAAAAACACATCCTGAGACTAGATCGGCAGCCGGTCTCAATACACGCGGTCTTAAAAGGATGCGAAACTTGTCTTAAACAATTGTTTTTAGATCAGACTTTTAAAAGATAAGGTCTTAAAAGTCATACTATATAGATCTGATATATTTTTTGTTAGGTCTTAAAACCCTACTTTTATGATTGGAGGAATAAATACACCAATCTAAAGAGATCGACTTTTAAGACTGGACGTATTAATAAATAAGCTGGTCTAATACGTTTGACTTTTAAGACTGGATATTTAACACACCCCTCCAGTCTTGAATGTCCAGATTTCTAGACCGGCTGTGTCAAACATCTGTTCTTAAAATCAAACTTGATAGATTGTTGACGTATACATCCGGTCTTAAAATTCAGACTTTTTAGAGCTCCTGTGTAATACGTTTGGTCTAAATTTTCTCGTATTTTTTCATTGATTTATTTCTTCCTGATCATACACATCCACCACCCAATCCAGCATCTAAAAGACAATATTTTAAGCTATATGTTATAAATAATCCATTATGAATTACAAATTGAATTGATTGGAAATAAATACAAATATTATTCACCATAAGTTATGTTCTCTTAATGAATATACTATGATAGTACATCACCTAAATGAATACAATAAGATTAGTAACAAATATAATAAGTTACAAAGACAATACCTAAATGAACACACATGCCCAATTCACCATGTCTTCATCAGATTCTCACCCAACAATATAACATTCCCCTTTTATATAACATGCCCTTTTCAAATCCTGCCACAAAAATAAAAACAAAATCAAAAGTTTCACAGTCAATGACATTGTTTAAGAACATAGGAAGGAATATAGTTAAACTTTAGAGTTTTCAAACAATTCTAAATATGAATATTACCTGATGAATTGTCTCTTTTATAAAGGGATATCCTCCCATATCTCTTCATGATGATCATTTCTTATGCCGGGTTCATTATCCGCTTCATTTTTTTTGTTCATTTCTAAGAAACCCCTTGAAAAATGAGTACTCTCAGGAAGACCATAATTTGAATCAATTTCCTCATTAAGATCAATGAACCTTTTTCCTTGGAAAGCTACAAACCATATTTTATTTTCCTGATCGATGATATAGAACAATTGTTTTACTTGGTTTGTCATAATAAAATGTTCATCTCCAAAACTACTACTATTGATACCGACCAATGTAAATCCTAGCCAATCGATCTAAACATCATTATTGATATTAACCCACTTACATTTGAAAATAGGAGGTTTAACTTTAACATAGCCCACCTCTCAAATCTTTTCAATAACGTCATAATAAGGCATGACTGTCAATTTAGACTTGTTGTCTTTCGAACTAGAAAAGTGCATAGATTAAGATTAAGCCTCTAACATAAGACCACTGGTCTAGACGGTGCACCTAGCATCTAGAAACTTCGTGTAAAAGGTATAACCATTGATCATATACAAATTTCAAGTTATGACATCAATCTTAAGACCATGTGTTAACCATTTTATTGTATCAGAAACACATTCCTCTCCCTTGACCTTTAGTTTGAACCAATTTGCAAAAGTTGTGTTATACTGCCTAATTAACCTATGTTCCCTAACTTCGTGTAAAGATGGTTACAAGCCTCACTTTGAGATGTATAGGGTTCGCTCCAGTTTACACCAATAACTAGAGTTCTTCGAACAGGACTAGAATCTCTTTCTCCGTTCATCTCCGAGATAGCAAGAGACGTTAAGAGAGATGCTGTGAGAAGGGAATGCTTGAGCGAATAAGAGAGTAACAGATGCTGGTGATGGTAGGGGAAGAAGAGAGGTAATGCCACAAGAAGAGAGGTTTCACAACAGGAAAAGAGGTTTGGAGACATCAACTACAGGTTTTGGCACAGAGAAGAGAAAGTATACATCTTTTTGGCGCTGTAATTTTAAGACTAGATATATTTAGAAGCCAATCTTAAAGTTAAACTTTAAGATTGGTCCTTATTAAATGCAGTCTTAATGAATTCTCTTATCTTTTGTATTGGCTAATAGTTACATCCGGTCTTAAAAGTAAAACTTTTAAAACTGGCTTCTAAATAGTAGTTGGTCTTAAAATTACAAGACTTCATATTTAAATTTTTCCTTATATTTTGGATCGGATACAATTTAAGTCTAGTCATATGAAATTTATCAAAAAAGTAATTGATATTTCAATATTTTTTTAATATATCTAAAACTAGAAACTAGTTGTTTTGGAAATTGGTCTAAATAAGATATTTTAGACCATGAATAAAGGATCTATTCCGAGAAGTTTTTGATATTTATAAAATTTTCACCAATCATACTTTTGTGATCGGAGCATCAATACTCCGGTCTAAACGAGACGGTTTGAAAGCCTTTTTTTATACTAGTTAAAGGAGTATCTTGAATTTAGTTTATTACAAGCTTGATATAAGAACTTTAAGAAAGATATGTAATACTACATCCTGTCCTAATATAAATGCTAATTTAAAAGTGAATTTTAATTAGTCCTAAATATAAAATATTTTTTCACTTTATTTATTATATTTATCATTTTTTAAAATTGATTTGCCTTACTTTATATAATCTATTGGTATATATAATTAGTATTTTGAAGAGATTATTTGATACACATTATAATTAAAAAATTTATTTAGTTTTTTTAATTTCTTAAAATTAGTCAACTAAATTTTACGCTGAAATCACATGCTAATCTATTCCTTGTCAATTCAATCCTAGAAAAATATAACGAAAATGGTTGATAAAAAGAATAAATTAAGAAGATTATATATATATATATATATATATATATATATATATATATATATATATATAGAGAGAGAGAGAGAGAGAGAGAACATTATATTTTGAACATCAGTTTGAAACCAGTCATTTTTCAGTAATAAAATTTTAATTTAGTTGAATTTGGATGTGAGATATTTGAAAATAATAAAAGAGAATGACATCCATTTAATTAGTAGTCGTTGTTGACAGGTACGAAACAAGGAATAGCTCTCCTTTCCATCACATGAAATGGATTTATCATTTAATTCACAACTAACAACAACCCTACATGCCTACATATATCGTGCATATATATAATTACTTTGTTTTGGTATCTCAAATTCATATATCCAGCAAAATATAAATACTCCCTCCGTGCTTATATATAATTTTTTTTTTTCATGACTTGTCTCTAAATATAAAATTTTCTTGGACTTGTCTCAATAATAGATATGCTTGTTTTCATTCCGTCCAATATTAATTATTATACTTCATGGATTCTATTTTATCATTTTCTCATTATTTATACTCTCTCATACCCATTCATAAATATGTCTATTTTGTTAAATTTTTTTTTTTTTTATAATTATTATATTTAACTATTTTTAATAGTTTTTTTTAAACTATTACGTTTTTGAAATTCTTTTATATATATATAAGAAGGGAGGCAGTATTAATTACTACTTGTAGAGACTTGAGAGTGGTCCAATATGTTGACCGGCAAATATATGATATTGAATAGAGTGGAACATTCACCTCTCAGGAATCGGCTAAGGTCCACTGCCCCTAGCGATCTTTTCTATCCACTTCCACTAAAACTGTGCCGTTTTATCCAAAAAAAAAAATAGTGAACCTCATGTTTTTTTTAATATTTTATAATACTGGCCGATATTAAAAATATACTTCAAAATATTGACTGGTACTGAAATTTTTTTTTATAATATTGAAAAATTATTTTAAGATACTAATTTGTACTAAAAATATACTTGAGGATACTGACTAGTACTGAAAATATACTTTAGGATATTTTTTCAAAATCATAGAATAATGTTTCAAGATCATGAGGTATTTTTTCACTACCACTGAGTATCCTGACATATCCTTTTAGTACCAGTCAATACCTGAAATATTTTTTTCAATGCCAATCAGTATCCTCAAATATATTTTTAATACTAATCAGTATCCTGAATTATTTTTTCAAAATCCTAAAATAATTTTTTAATATCATGAAAAAAAATTTCAGTACCGGTCAGTGTTCTGAAATATATTTTTAGCACTCGTTAGTATCATGAAAAAAAAAAATTTAGTATTGGTCAGTATTCTAAAGTATATTTTTAGCACCCGCCAGTATCATGAAATATTAAAAAATAATGAGGTTCACTATTTTTTTAGGGAAAAACGACAGTGTTTTAGTCGAAGTGGAGGACGTTAGTGGCGGTGGAGCTTAGCCAATTCCCACCTCACAATGACGACTTATATGATATTCCGACTGTAAAAAAGTGAAATAAATTAATAGTAATAGGTGTGTGGGTCGTATGTAAATAAATATAATATTCATAACATTCAATCCCAAAAAAGAAATCAATAAATCTAAGTCGTATGGTTTATTTGATTTTTTGGTCCAAAAAATATTTATTTATCCCAATATTGATAGACTTTAAATATAAGCGTTAGTAAAGGGATGGATCAGTGGCTTCAGTTGCAAGCTAACAAATATTCCTGGCAATAGCAAAGTTGATCGGGATTTTACATGGCCTTAGCTTATGTTGGACCAAAGGCTTTAGGAATATTCTTTTATCTTCGGATTATATATAAACTATTAATTTAATCATAAGGGTTGTGATAATTTAGAACCCTTTAGAGACATTATTAAGGATACTAGGTTGTTGTTTCAAAGGGATTGAGTCGGTCTTGATCAACGGCCACCTGGAATGCTGATGGACGTCCAAAATGTAAAACGACAATCTATTTGTTACCAAAGTTATAATTATATTATAAATTCTCTTTATTTATTCCACAATTATTTTTTGTCGGGGTGTTTTAATCAAGGGGCACGTGGTTTGCCATATTAATACAGGAAATTAAAATTCAAAAGTGGTAATTTTGAAGAAATCAATGTCATTCGCATCTTCTTAATTTGTATAAATTAATTATATACCTGTTATATTTAGGAATTAGGATTATAATGAAGTTTGTGTTTTATTTAAATAAAGAAAATAAATAAGTTAACAATACTACTACTATTTATATGGGTATAATTTCTTTTACATGTCAATTAAAATTGTATATTTCGTTATTACTACATTAAAGCAACATTAATATAGAAAGTATGATTAATTTTTGATTTTTTTTAGTAATATAATGGGATGGTAATACGATTAAATGTAATTTTAAATAAAATATTACCATGCATATCATTTTTAATCATAAACGAGGCACCGTCTAAAATTTTTATTATTTCTTCTTCAAGAATATTTTCTTGGCCACAATATCCTCACTTTATGTTTTTATTGTTCAAGAAATTTGAAAATGACAATTCATGCAATTTAAGAAAATTAAAATACAAAAATTCATGTGGACTAAAATTATTGTTGGCTTGAAAGTGGAAACAAGGACCTATATAAGAACACAATCCACGCGTTTAACAGATGAAGTAATTAACTTGACCTTTATCAAAAGCTAATGACAAATAATCCAATATAAACCTAACTTGTATGTGGGGACAAATTAGGTTTGACTTCTTTGCTTGAAAAAAAATAAAATAAATACGAACTTCACTACAAAATGCCAAAAGTAATAAAATTGAATTAAATGCTTTTGTTTTGGATTGCTGTCCATTTCATTATCAAAGTGGAAAGCTCACAACCACCTTTTCCAATTGGCCATAAATTATTTGTCCAACAATTCAATTGGAAAACTTGGAGGGGGAAAAATTCTCACATGATCGTGATTGGTTCTTTGTGATTGTGTCCTTAAATCCCTGTCTCATTCGTACAATTTTCTCCGTGTAATATTAAATCATATTTCTAAATATATATCCTCTTAAAGAGTTCAAAATTACTGATCTCATACTCTTGGGTATTTAAAACATTATTGTCGCGTGAAATAGAGAATGAAAACAAGAATTAATTTTCTACACAATACCTAGATTTTATTAGTATTTTCTTAATATGTGAGTTTTGAAAAATTAGGACCTTATAAATATAAGGGACCGAGGAAGTGACTATTAATCTAAGTGGTTGATATGTATTTATATACATAAAGCACTTGTACATTACAAGATTTTAAAAAATTTAGAAAATATCGGTATTTAAATTCTAGTCATTCTGATGAATAAAATTTTTAAAATAAACTTCATTGATTTTCCCTATATATTTACACTCATATTATAGCTTTTAAAAAAGTTGGATTAAAGTTGAATAGATCAGTAAAGTAGTTGGCATTTTCATGTTATGTTATTGGTAACTTCCATGGATGTTCCTAGAAATGACGAAGGAAAGAGAAAGCACGATGGGCACTAATTAATCAACAAGTAATTGATGATGTCTCTCTTGTGCCTTCCTATCTTCAATCTTTTTTGGATATCAAACCAACTTGGAATATCAATCATATTCATGTGGCGTCTTTCAAAAAAGTTGTCAAACTTCAGAAACCGCGTTTGGAAAATCACACACACAACTTTGATCATGACTCAGATCATCGGATCAAGGACGTTTTGTACTCTCTCTCTCTCTCTATATATCTCTTTTTCTCTCTCTAGAAGAAGATAACAAGATCAGGTCGTTCGTAGGGCATGGCATTTTCTGTCAAAACCCTAATAATATCTTTTTGACTTGTGAACATGTGAATATGCGAATGATCTTGTGAGATAGCAAATGGCAATCCATGGAGTGGAAGAGGACCACTTTTATTTGTTGGTGCAAGTTTGTCCAACGATATTCTTAGTGGGATGGTTGAATATATATTAACTAATCATATGTGTTTTTTTTAATATAGTGTTATTGAATAATTTACATCGATTCAAGCCTGATCAACTTCCATACAGAAGAAAAGTTGTTTGATTAACCTTAATATTATGAATGTAAGGGAAAAACTGAAGGAAAGAAAACTAGGAGCAAGAAGATGGAAAAAAAGAGAGGAATCGTTCTCTTCCATACTATTTCCAGTTAAGTGAATAGTTACAGGAGACCTCTATTTATAGAAGGATGCAAATAGTAAATTACTATGCGTATATACCATATCATCCTGTATTTGGGGATTATGGGTCAATGGACATCCACATAATAAGTATATTTATAACACTTCCCCTTGGATGTCCATTTATGAATGTGCCTCATTAAAAACTTTAACTAGGAAAAACCCAGTGGGATAAAAACCTAGCCAAAGAAAAGAGTACATCATCCATTGATATACTATCCAGTGCTGCCTCATTAAAAACCTTTCTAGGAAAACCCAATGGGATAAAACCTAGATAAGGGAAAAAGAGTGCAGCGTGTATCGTCTCCCCCTCTTGATTACATCAGTTTTGCTCCCCCTGATGATTACATAATTTTTAATGTCTTCTGAGCATAATTCTCTTTCTGTCATCAAGTATTATGTTGTTCACTTATAGAACAATTATAGAAACGCTCAATTTGATAAATCATTGAATACCTGCAAAATCTAACTCTTTCAAGTAAAATCACAATAATCATTTCATAAATATACATGTGCATATAAAATTTTAATAAATATTCATGAAAATGCACACTCTAATTGCTTCTGGCAATATATGAACTTATCATTATTCTCGAAAATTTGATGCTTCTAGCATCTTGAGTTCTTCAAAGACTTATGCTTCTGGCATATTTAGTCCTTCAGAGACTTATGCTTCTGGCATATTTAGTCCTTCAGGAACATATGTTTCTGGCGCCTTACGTCCTTCAAGGACATGTGCTTCTGGCACACACTAATATATTGTGGCTCATGATCCTCATTATCATTTATTACAACATATGCTATCATTTAAACATAAATATCATCAACGTTGATATCATTTTCGGTCCCATCGGATTTCATTCATTGAGATCTCTTTATATTCACATATATTAGGTTTCTGGGTCTCTTCTAGGACCATAATATTCAATTCTAGAAATAACATCTCTTCTGGAGATAACATCTCTTCAGGAGATGGCTCTTCTGGAGCTTTTCTTAATTATCCTCGACTTGATCATCTATATTCTTATAGCTCCTTTTCTCATTCGAGGATTTTTATCTTTAAAACCGATGGACTTGTAACGCTTCAGGCGTGCTTTATAACAATTTATATAGGAGCATTTGCAGTTGGGACATGTGACTTTGTCACTTTCTTAAGGTCAGTAAATGCTTCTGGCATTCTATTAACTAAACACTGCAACTGAATTATCATTTTGAACTCTTAGTGCACATTTCTTTGTACGAGGATCAATATGAGTCAACAATAATTCATTCCACTTTATCTATTTTACCCAATCTGCTTATTTTTCTCCCCCCACATCTAATCATGCAGTGTATATCCATCTGTGTGCATTATAAATAATCATTGCACATTCAAAACTTTTAAGATGGAATTTATCTAGCTTCTAACCAAAAGCCAATTATACAGGGAGAATTTTGCTGGCTTAAATAATCGCTGCAAATCTACACATATAAACAATGTTCTCATAAACATTGATTTACTCATATATGATTTATGGATCATTAAATCTAGAAATTGCGCGCATAATATCTTGCAAACTTCTGGTTGCAAACATCACTGCAAACTTTGCAGATTTATAATATCACATGTATTCTCATATCATTCAAATTGATATATTTCCAGAGATCCATTTCCAATCATAATAAATAATATTCTCATAATCATTTTTATTTGAGAATAAGCAGCTCATAATATATGACTCGGATGATCAAGCAAGTCATGCCAACTTTCCATCAAATCTAATATCAAATTTCGGGGGAACTAACACAAATATTCCTATCATCTCCGGTACCATCGACTTCCTAGCCGTACGTCTCATTCTCCCTTGATACATGGTGTACCGATTCCCATCTCCGTCCATCTCTCTACATTACACCAAGGTTATATCAGTACTCTTTTCAAAAATATATTTTTTTTCAAAAGGCGTAGAATCTAACTTCGTTATTTAAACCAATTGGCCAGGTAGGGGTCTGTTATGGGGCCTCACCGACTTATACGGTGACTGATTGGCGTCCACACAGATTAACCTAGCCTTAGACACCAAAAGGTTTGTCATAACTTAGCCAGATCCATGCCAGGAAAGCGGCTCTGATACCAAAAATGTAACATCCCAATTTAAAATACCGATTTTTTTTTAACACAAACCGTGATCAGAGTCGAGCATTTCGATTAAACGAGTAACTGAATATTTAGAAGTACATAACCATAGTGTAATCATCCTTATACAGTCATCTGTTGATTCCAAAAAGACAATATCTAAATAGTTCAAAAATTAAAACATATAAGCTCTTCCAATCCGCCTACATCGGCTACTCGCCGCTCTCCTCCACCCTGGATCCTCCTGAACCTGAAGCTACAGCTGATATCCAATTCCCAATTGGATCTCAGGTAACGGTTAACCTTATGCTCAAATAAATCATATATAGGCAACAAATATTCATAACAACATAACAGCACATCAATACATAAGCACACAGCAGATGCGTGATCAACAATGGACAAAACATAAGCACACAGCAATATGTAAAGCCCCACACTATGTCTGCACATAAACCAGTGCCCCGATCTCCCATCGTGTCCTCAGCGCTAGAAAAACCCAACGGCGTTATCAAGACTATAACCCGTAATAAGCTGTATGTATGACTGACAACCCTAGACAGAGTCTCAGTATAGCAATATGTCTACCACATATATGTCTATAAGTAGCATAAGTGTTAAGGTTACAATACGCGTTCGTACCTCTGTTGACGATTTTGAGTACTTTCGTCAAATTACGGCACGTTCGACAGCGGCACGACAGCGGTGACAGCGGAAACAGCGGTTTGTGATTTCGGATATCCTAGAAGGATAATGTCATTGATATGAATATTTAAGATCATAATAGGCAATTTAGGTACAAATTACCATTTTGCCCCTAGTTTGACTAATTGGTGGAATTTTGCCAGAGCTTCGCTATTCTGATTCTAAATTCTCAAAATTTTTGCTATAACTTTTCTCTAACATATTCCTAAGATAAATATCATATTTATTCCTAAAATATAATATCTAAGCTAACTCGAAAAATTAAGACTTCTCTAGCGTTTCTACTATAACTACTGAAGAAACTACTTAACTAAAACTAGGGACCGAAAACTTACTCAGAGCTTCGCTAGGATTTCTCTCCAGACTCTTCCTTCTTCTCCCTCTCTCAAATTTCGGCCTTCTTGAAGGGAAATGGTGTGAGGATTATGAAATGGAGCAAGGGGTATTTATAGGGAAAATCTGGTTACTATTCATGCTTTGTCAAACGAATTCTAAACCGTCGGATCGCACTTTTCTGAGGTGGCTTCATCTTGGCCCTCCACCTATTTAGGCCGACTTCTCCCCCCCCTAAAAGACCAAATTGCTGACCTCATCCTAACTGCATCATCAAACCTTATCCTCTTGCTTTATCTGATAAGTTCTTGGTTCGGTGTTCTGATCGCGAAATTCCGTAAAAACTTAAAATTCCGGAAGCAATACCTTGAAGGTCTTGTCATCCTCTTTGAGGTTACTGAGTTTTCCTCACCTTATACCCTTATTAAGGACATTCCGTTATCTGCCGAAAATCCTCGGTATTTGCGACCGGTTACAGAAATAACTTCGGCCGGCACCAACTTCTGGATAAAAATCCACTGACCAATAATATGTTCTGGTTTTGCTGAACTCATCCCCAGATTTTCGCAACGGAATTATTTTCTATTGGTTCTCATTTATCCTGTTCACTTTTAATTATTAATATATTATTACTTATTTAACTCATGCTTAAAACTATATTACTATTATATTCAAATATCTTCTTCATCCTTGTCTCCCCTAAAATTTCGGCCCACACCATATATACATATACATACATACATACATACATACATATATATATATATATATATATATATATTTCCTTAACCACATATATTATATTTATCCTATATTCGTTTTCCACAAAATTTTCCTATTGGTCCATAAGCAATTTCATGGATTTAGGCTTATAAAATTCCCAAATATTACTTAATTAATCCTTTAATAATTCCTAATAATTTTATTAATTAGAATTAATTATTTTCTCATAACAATTTCATTAACATTAATGATTTAAGCCCTATGCAAAATATTAAAAGTCATAGAATCAATTTTGATTCTAGAATACTTTTTAATTTTCCTTCTTTTTATTTTCACAGGAAATATTTTATTAAATTGTCTAAATTAAGAATAATATATTTCCTAAATTTTTAATAATTATTCCATGCCTTCTTGAATTTTCCATAATTTTTTTCTTAGTACTTTCCTTTGAAAATAGACTAATTATACTCTATTTTGAGACCATAATTATCATAAATGGACATTTTTATTATGGTAACATAATAGTCCAGATAATCATTATCCGGGTATTACATTTCTCCCCCCCTAAGCAAAATTTCGCCCTCGAAATTTACTCTATCGCGACTAAATTCTGGGCTGTAAACTCCGGGTACTTCTCCTCCATGTCTCTCACTGTTTCCCATGTCGCCTCACGGGAAGACATTCCTTTCCAAACCACCTTCACCATCAGAATGCTCCTGTTCTTGAGACGTTTCTCACGATGTTCGAGAATTTGTACCGGCTCGACTACGAATGTATTGTCATGTCGTGCTTCAATGTCCTCGAACTCGATGACGTGTTCAGGGTCCGGTTGGTATTTCCTCAACTGCGAAACATGGAAGACGTCATGGAGATTGCTTAAATTCGGGGGTAGGGCTATTTGGTAGGCGACTGGTCCTCGCTTTGCCAGAATCTCAAATGGTCCGACGTAACGTGGACTTAGTTTCCGCCTTTTAAGTGTTCTCCCGATACCGGTCACAGGGGATAGTTTCAGAAATACATGATCCCCTACTTCAAATTCTAAGAGCCTTCTTCTCTTATCGGCATAGCTCTTCTGTCTACTTTGGGCTGCTACGAGTCTCTTCTTGATCAAAGCAATTTGTTCAGAAGTCTGTTCCACTATATCAGGTCCGAGTAGCTGCCTCTCAGACAATTCTGTCCAGCATATAGGTGACTGACACTTCCGCCCGTACAAGGCTTCAAACGGTGCCATTTTTATGCTTGAATGATAACTATTGTTGTACGCGAATTTTGCCAATGGACACAAGACTCTGATCTAATATATCCTTGGGATGTTGAGAAAGAGTTGCAGATCTGGAAAAATATTCCGTTGAGAGGAAATTTCTGGGATTTCCAGTATGTTGCAGGGATAAAACTAGAGAGATCTATTGTTTAGGCAAGATGATGGATGTAGTTTTTTTTTCAGATCAACAGATCTAGGCTTTTGCAACTCAGATCTGCAACCCAGAAATGCTCATCGACGTTTTCAAGAGGTTATCACCGCCATCGATGAACGAGCAGATTTTCCATGTCATTATCTTATGCCGATGCTCTGAAGCAAGGCAATACTCGACGGAGACAACGACAGCACCAGGATCATCAGCCATGCTTGAAGCAGAAATTGTCAAATATGGTGGGGGCTGAACTGAGAAAGATGAAGATCCTGTCTTTGAAGCTTCATGGCAGAAAAACCAAGAACTAAGAAGTGAAAGAACGGTTGATAGAGATAAATGATGGACAATGGAAGAGAAAATGATCATCGACGACACACAAGCTCAATTGATTAGAGCATCGTGCTAATAACGTATTATGAATGTAAGGGAAAAACTGAAGGAAAGAAAACTAGGAACAAGAAGATGGAAAAAAAAGAGAAGAATCGTTCTCTTCTATACTATTTTCAATTAAGTGAATAGTTACAGGAGACCTCTATTTATAGAAGGATGCAAATAGTAAATTACTATGCGTATATACCATATCATCCTGTATTTGGGGATTATGGGTCAATGGACATCCATATAATAAGTATATTCATAACACTTAATTAATAATTACACTATACTCATATGATACTATATTTATAAGGCAGTGGGAGTATTCTCTCTGGACATTTTTATAAGAGCTCAAAATTTAAATTGTTTTTATTCTTTTGGTAAGAACTTGATAATAGTTGTTTGAATATTTAATGAGTTTTTCTCATTTTTTCCCTCACTAACTATATTAATTGCATTAATTAAAATGTTAATGATATCTATGTTTAATCTATTTCTCTTTCTTACTTGCGAGTTATAAATAAGGACATATTTTTAAAAATATATATTTATTTTAGACACACTAACAGTTTTTAAATAATTTTAATCACTTTTTAAAACTAAATAATTCAGTTATCATGCTCTTATAAATAAGACCGATGAGAGTATTTTGTATCCTTAATATATATAAGCCACCTCATTAAATACAATGTTATCTTAAAGACAAGTAATTTCATTTCTTAAAATGGATAAGTTACAAAGTTATTAAAATTTAAAGTGGATTATTGAGATTAAATATAATGTTTTTTTTTGTTATGGTAAAACATTTTGGAAGTGCTTTTATAAATAGACTATGGAGTTTTTGTATGTAAAGAAAAGTGTGGAGAGGAGAAAATTAGAGGAGAAAGTGGGGGACATATATTTATTTTTTTTGTCCTATTTTAAATGGGAATATCATTTCTACCTTTAAGGCAGAAAAAGTTTTCTGCCTTAAGCCAAAACTATGTCGTTTTGACTCTTTTTTAAATGAAGAGATGAAGAGATGAAAGGAAAAAAAAAAAGAAAGAAAAAAAAACAAAAAAAGAGCAAACAAAAAAAAAACAAAAAAAAGAACCAAAACGGTGTAGTTTTGACTTAAGGCAGAAATGATATTCCCATTTTAAATATATGAAAATAAAATTTAAAAGAAATGAAATTAGAGGAGTACCAGAGGCATGAGACCTGTATATTTTCTTCTCATAATTTTCTCTTAAAGCAGTGAGATTTTGGAAAGAACACACACACATAGTTATGCTTTCCAATGTTGCTCCAAATCAGAGGAAAAAGGACTTGAGCAAATATATTTTTCATTTCAGTATTACCATGACTGTGAAATTAGTTAACTTTTATTTTTTTCGTATTTATCCCAACAAAACATTAGTATTTTTCGATTTTCCAAACTGGTATATATTTATAGCCTTTTATTTATTTAAATGCTATCAACTTTCTTTTACTCCACGTCAACCGACTAAATTAGTAATTGAATAATAGTTTAATGGGATTCATCAGAAAGTAGTCATGCATTTTTAATTTAGTATAAAATCCAAAAGCAAGATGATAAATTAGAGGGTCCCAGAAACCATAAAGATATTTAATTAGGATTATTTGTGTTTGTTGTGTTTGAATATAAAGCGCACATCAGATTAGTTTAATAGTTAAACTTGATTATGATGATAGATAATTACCTGATTTGACCCCATTAGTGCGTCTTTATCCATTGATTCTGCCTTATCAAAAAATATGGCCATTAATTACTTTTTAAAACCCCATTACGCTTAGTGCAAATCTGCTTAATATTCATTGCTTTTTTCACATGTTGCATTTGTTCATGTTAACTTTCCTTTCACCATCTTAATTATTTATTTATTTATGTAATCTATCTACTACTGCCGACTAATAAAGTATCTCCTCCTTCCTATTTGTTTTGCTCAGATCCTCCCTCCTATTTACTGGTCCTCGTAGACACATATACTAATGACACAGCAAAATCTAGGGTTAATATATTTTAAGTTTCTCAAATTTATCCTTATTTTAATTTTGATCTTTCAAGTTTCAAACCATGGATTTTGGTCCTTTAAGGGAAAAATTGTCTAGATTTTTATTTTATTATAAAGACCAATGTTTTGAAAATAATGAAACTTGAGAGACTAAAACTAAAATAAAAGTATACTTAAGGAACTAATGATTATATTAATTCCAAAATCTATATATTATGTAAGAATTATTTTTTATTTTCTAGTTTTGTCCTTTATTTAATGCAACCCTATTTTAAAACCTACATTATTACTTATAGGTTAAGATTTGAGCATTATCATATAATGAATTTAATTTGTTTTGGCATATTTCCTTCCTCGTGTGATGTTTAGTTTTGTCCCAACCGTGTGAGGAAATTAAAGAAAGAGGGCATATATCCATGTGCTGCAATTAACACACACACACACACACAATTTCTAAGGCCCCTCCAAATTTTTTTTTTTTATAAAAAAAAACACCAAACAATTATACAAAAGTTACACTTAGACCCTTAAAAAAAATTAAAATTGGACTTATGTTACTATAAGAATTTATAAGATATTATTACTCATTCTCTTTAAAACCACTGTTTCAAATAATTAGATAGTATCTGGCCAAAAAAGAGATACTTAGATAAACATTTTCTTAAAATTTGGGGATTATTTTAATGAAAAAATATATAATTTGTTGAAAGGCTGAGCATATGTAGCAGCCTGGCTTTCTTCCCCCCTCACCTTTTTAGTTGACCAATTGCTGCTCTTTGTAATTCTTTTTGAGTAATGACATTTGTTTTTTACTAAAAAAAAAATATGAGTATAAGTGGAGAAGCATCCCATGAATTTATTGGTGGAGGACCAGTCTAAATTCCAAAATTCAGAAAATAACAAATTGCATATCATTATCATTCAACACCATTCACATTCTCTTTCCTCTACTTAAGCCAGTCCAATTTCTTCAACTGGGTATATATATGGCTAGTTGATTTATTTATTTTGATTTTCAATTTATCATATATAGTAATTGTTAATCTTCACCTTATTTTCATGGTTGATCCTTGTGAAAATCAATCAATCAAATGAATATGTGCAGATGATGGCTCAGTATGAGTGGAAGAGCGCAGAGATTGACGAGGATATATATGAGAATCACATATTTACCTCATACAATACAAAATCACTCAAAATAAATGAATTCAAAGATTTCACCACCGGCGGCACGACGGTGCTCCCCGTGGCCGAAAAATTCATGGAGCAACGCCCAGATGTGAAAAAGAGTAAATCTGTGCATTTGGGTTTAATCTTCATCCTCATACAATTGAGCTATAACCTAATTTGGGCCTCAGGCAGAAGACTCCTCTGACCCTGAATGGATTTTCCTATGCTGCCGAAAGGAAAGACAAACACACTGCAAAAATGTATTCTTCTTGTCTTGTTTTTGTTTTTTTGTTTTTTTGATGTTGATGTAGGGTAAAAGCAAATTTCCAACCAACTATAAACAAATATAAAAAAAGATAATTAAAAAAGAAGCCAGAACTAATAAATAAAAGGATAATATACGTATAAAATACTTAAAAAAGCATTTAACATATTTATTTGACCTTTTTATCTTTTAAATAAAAATTCATAATATACTTCAAATTAGATTTAAAATTTCAAGTGTTATTTTTTAAATGACATAATATATAATTAAAATATAAAAATCATGACATAGTAAAAACCGTTAGCTTTAACGGAAATTTTAACCTTGTCAATCAAAATATGAAACATTAGGGCCCTTAATTTGAACTTTTAAAAATTAACGAGGTGATATGCTTTTAACCCAAAGTTCATAAGGATTTTATGTAATTTAATCTAAATAAAAATATGCACAAAGCCACAAAGCATTAAAAAAAAAAAAAAGGACTAGAGAATCAACTATGCAAAGTGAAAAAACCAACAAACTAATTCATCGATTCAAAGATAGGGAGCGCAACTCCATGAAGAGAAACTTGCTATGATACCAGATGCCCATGCTCATATGGCTTAGAATGCTTAATTGGTACCAATGCCCTTATAGATGTTTCTATGTAAGTGAGAGAGCACGGGTTTAATCGTGCTTGTAATCAGGTTACTAACAGCCCCTCTTTTTCAAAGGAAAAAAAAGAATGCTTAACCAGTAGTAGGATATGTATCCATTGGATCTTTGCTCTCTAACTGTCTTAGTGTGGCTCCAACGTGGAATAATGCAGATCACCCAAGTTGCTTTCTATCCCATGCACGAAATTCAACAATGTGATCATGTCTTCACTTTTTCCTAAAATGCGATCCAGACGAGTAGATGTAGCTTCACCAGAAGATGTGCATAACATGTATTCACACCCACCATTTTGGTGGGCCCTGCATGATATGGCTAGACCCTAATCTCAGACACAACTATGAAGTTCAACGTGGGAAATCGATTCCAGCATTTGAATTTTCAATAAATTATGCATTGGTTAGACCCTGTTCATTTGAGGGAGGAAAATGTATGCAAAACATGTATATATAACAGTCTAGAAAAATGAAGTCATCAAAAATCAGGTTCAATAATTCAAAAACGCGCACTGGTTTGTGGCTACAGCAATATGAATGAAAAATGGTCAACTTGGTAAAACAAAAAGGGTCCCAAAGAAAATACATTATTACTAACAGGTCTTTTAAAATCATCAAATATCCAACAAGTGCCAAAGGACCAGTACGTGGGTAATATATTACAATTATGAAAAGACGCCCTTGCCACTTGAAATCATCACATTAAGGACGTCTTTTCTCAGTTGGAATATTTTATCCACAGGTCCATTGAGACTTGTTGGATATCTAATGATTTCAAAGAACCTACTAAATAATACTCCCTCTGGTCCTTATTATAAGGCATCAATTATTTTTTCTCACAAACTAAGGAATGGAAGTTAACTCATTAATGAGGTCTAAAATTAATAAATGTTTCCAACTCCACCCCTATTTTAATGATTAGGATTTAAATGAGTTAGTTAAAAATGAGGGCATAATGGGAAAATAGTAATAAATGAGTTAGTTAAAGTAAGTCGGTGTCTTATAATACGGACCAAAAAATATTGGTGGTTAGTGCCTTATAATAAGGATCAGAGGGAGTAATTCTCTTGCTTGAGACCTTAGCGTAATATCCCAAACATAAATGCATTCATCCCAATTATAATATGCACGTTTAATCAAACCACATAATTTGTTGGGAAAAAACCCTCAGAATTTGCCCCCTGCTGCATTAATGTTCCAAAATCAGGGAACACAACTGAAAGAAAAATGCAAAATTGACAACCTCGAGGAATGCCAATGCCATATGATAATATGAACATGCTAGCCATTCAAGTCCTAGTTCTAAATGCTTTTCGACCATAACCACTATCAGACACATCATAACATGACAAAACAGTGCAATGAAGCAGGCCCCGAGAAAATCCAAAATAGGGAACATAAAAAAAAGTTACAAGTTCCGAAAAAACAAGGCATAAAGTTAAATTCACACGAAAACTTTATGTCACCCAAAAGATTTTAATCAGGCAAAACAGGGCAGTTTCAAAATCATGCTAAGACAAAATACAAGTATACAACAGTGCAAAAACTCAACTCAACTGAGAAAAAGTTCCACAAAGCCTCCAATCACGCAACGCAGTATATCCAGAGCAACAAATACAATACAAACTAAGGTAAAAGAAATGGCCGGAATCACAGCTAATCGATGGAAACTAACCAGAAGCAGCTGGAATCCCATTCCAAGAAACAAAGAAATTGCCGGAATCACAAACGGAGTGGGAAGAAGGGGAAGTGAAATTTGGAATTTTATACTTGTTTGGAATCCCATAAGATAACTTTTGGACAAACTGAGATAAAAACTTATCTCATATATTTATCTTAAATATCGCAAAGTACTTTTAAAAAACTAAAATAAACAGACACTTAACCTAAGCCATGATACGGATTGTGATCCAGAAATCGTGATTTTCTTGGGGTAAAATTATTTTGGATAAATTAGTAATTTTATACACGAGGGAATTATCTTCCTAATTCTTAATATAAAGACATGTTTATATAATTTAATTAGATTAAAGAAGTTAGACAATATGACATGTATATTCTAAAACACCTTAACCATTATTCTTAATTCCCTCATTCTCTCTTCACCTTGATTATTGTTGAGGGAGCATCAATAACAATAAATTAAGAAAATATTATCAAAATAAATAAAGGAATATCATTTCTGCCTTAAGCCAAAACGACGTCATTTTGGCTCTTTTTTAAATGAAGAGATAAAAGGAAAAGAAGGGAAAGAGAAAAAAAAAAAAAAAAAAGAGGGAGCCAAAACAGCGTCGTTTTGGCTTAAGGCAGAAATGATATTCCCAATGAATAATTTGTCTTAAGGTTAAAATGCAAAAATACACATACAATTTTCATTCATTTGCGTCCAACACCAAATATTGTTTTAAGGGCAACAGTGACTATGTGATTTCATTTCAACTTAGATGCAAAAATACTGTTTGAGGGTTAGTTTGATATTTTTTTATCGATTGGATGATGACGTGGCTTTCAAAGTAACATGTGAAAAAAACATATTAATTGGACAAGGGGATGTAAGTTTGAGTTGACAAGACTTAACACACGCACGCATGGACGCACGCAAGCATGCACGCACACACACGTACATCTACACACACATATTTACACATACATATATAGGATTAGGAATAAATTAAGAAATACTAGGGTTCACTTGACATTGTGTTATTTATTTCATTCTCTTTTTCATAGATAGATTTAAAACTTATGGGTAGATTTGCACCTTAACCAAAATGACATGTGCATTGTCAGTTCAGCATATTTGGTCAATTAATAGTCAAAGCTAACTAAGGTAACAACCTGGGAAAAATTGCTTCCTTTAGGAAACTTTCAGAGCAAAATTGACCTTTAACCATATTTCTTAATTATTCCCAATCCCCTTTTTTTCCCAACATAATTTATTCCCAATCCCAAACAAACAACACGCGCGCATGTGAGTGTACATATGTATGTGTGTGTATTCTTGTCAACTCACACTTGTATCCCCTTTCCTAGTCGACATGTTTTTTTTCCTACATTGTTACTTTGAAAACCACTTCATCGTCTAGTTAGAAAGAAAAAACAAACTTATGGTCAGACAATATTTTTGCACCTAATTTGAAACCACATAGTCACTTTTGCTTCTAAAAAAAACATTTGGAGTTGGGCGCACTTGAGAGAAAATCATGTGTTTTTTGCACTCAAGTGAGTGTATTGTAATTTTTGAAACCATGGTTTCAGAAGCTCTTTTCCTCAAGCCGACAACAAACTCCTCTCACATGATTACTTAGTAAATCTTAAAAGTTATTCTCCAAAAGCTAATTCAAACACACTTATATTTTAGATCAAGATCAACTCACTAAATATATTATATATGAAGGACAGGGGGTATTTTGATCTTTTATAGTTGGAGCAAATCTTTAATTTGATCTGATGACTTTCTTTGTGAGACAATTTTTTATTAGTTGATATGGAAAAAAAGAAAATTACTATTGGGTTCCTAGCTAGGAAAGGATTTAATTACCTAGAAGTCTTAATAATAAATGTTGTCTTGAAAGGCTTCTTTTATCAATATTCAATATTAAAATGAATAAAGTTTTAAGTTAAATATTTGTCATGCAGGGAGAGGGGGAGGGTTAAGGATTTTGTGTCCAAATTAATAGAGGCTTTTGGATACAGGTGGACGTTTTTTTCATCTTTGAAGTCTAGTTAGCTAATATTGCTGGAAGCAGTTTTGTGTCTAAGGGGTTGGACAAGGCATTTGCCAACCAAGAGGAAAAGGGTTACAAGGGAATGTCAAGTCAATGCAGCGGTTCTCTTTCAGTTATCTTACTCGAAGGGCCTACAACCTATGTTTTAAAGGAGCGGGTCAGCTTATGTTTTGATAACTACTTTAAAATTAAACTAAGGATTATAATATAAGGTGACATATTGTCTCTTGAGAAGTCTTTTATTAATTACCTAGGAACTAAGTACAATGATTGACATTAAACAATAAAAATAGGGTAAATTTTGATCTTTTAACTACCAACTATTTTTTGCAATTAAATTTTGATTTTTTTTTTGAAATATGAAATGGAATGATGATGGACTAATGAAATGAAAAAGCCAAGATTAATAATGGAATGTGAAGATGGAATATCACCTAGAGAAGGGGGTGAATAGGTGATTTTAAAATTCTTTTCGAAAATGTTCAAAGACACAAAAATGAAACAGAATAGAAAGGATAAATAGTGACACAAGATATTATCCTGGTTCGGTCTAAAACTTCGACCTACGTCTAGTCCCCAGAACACCTAGGATTTCCACTATCTCTCAGTTAATCACAATTACACTATACTCAGATGATTCTCTCACTGAGATCACTCTCCCTTACAAGCTATAATTGTTTGCCCAACACTTGAGGTCCCAACCTCAAGACTTTACAGTAATCAAATAAAAGTTCTAGACTCCTCACGAGTAGATAGAGTGTTAATCACTGAAGTGTAGACAAATATCCGAGGATATTAGTGAAGTTACAAAGAAACAATGAAATACAATGAATGAATGCTAATTGAATGCACAGTGTTTCCGGTAGTTGGCGATATTCAATGCTTGGTGCTTTTATACCTTCGCCTTTAATGTCGTTAGAAATGTAGCCGTTGCTATGTTTGAATTTCCGTTACTCTAGGCATTAATAAAGTGACTGTTGTTGCTTCGCCGTTTTTCATTAAATGTCTGGTGGCTGTTGAATTTGTATAGGTTTGTCTTGAAAGGAGATATTCTTCTCTCACAGAGCTTAATTTCGATTGCTAGTCTGAGTTTGCTTTCTTCTGGCATGTACAGATGGCATTTATGACTTTGAAGATTTTTGGTTGAAACTGTTGAATTAGCCATTGGGTGAAATATTTCTGTAGGAGAATGTTTTCTTGGTCCCGTTCTTCAAATCATCATTGACATTCTTCAGACCGTTGAGAGGGCAGGAAAAAAAAGGTACTTTATAATCGTCAGAAAGTTTTCTTGCTGAAATAGTGAATGTCTGAATGTCTACTTTTCATTAAATGCACTAACATCATCATCTTGCTTTATTGCATATTAGTGATAATCTTCGTGAGACTCATTAACAAACTCATTAAATGTGGTTAGAAATAATAACAAGAAAGGATATAAACTGATTATATCATATTTAAAATCTGCCATGGTGTAAACGAAGATTTTTTCAAAAACTGACATATTTGGCTTAAGTCAAGTTGGTTTGTCAGAATCACGCTAGGCTCGAGTGAAGTGTCTCTAACTTGAGTTTTGGCACAAACTCGAGCCACTTGTTGTAGGCTCGAGGTAAAAAGGGCAATTCAAAGATAACGGTCAAATTCTTTGCTAGAGCCAATTAAGCAAGATGATCAAACAGTGAAGTGTCGTTGGCTCGAGTCAACTGATCCTGGCTCGAGTTTGGGCTTGAACTCGAGCCACATTTTGTTGGCCAGAGTCAATATTTCTCCTATGATAGATCTAGCCAATACCTTGGCCCGAGTCGGTTAACTTGGCTCGAGCTAATTTGACAAAAAACACAACAGATATAATTTTCACACAATAACGCACTTTGTTGACTAAGTTCTTTTCATAAAGGTTAGTTATCATCAAAACAAACATTTGGAGCTAACAGAATGAGCTATCCTTCATAGCAATGAATGGTGCAAGCAATTCTCACTTCAAATAATTATGGGAGATTAATCATGCTAGTTTTAAAACACTCTTAGAGCCACCCTTTAGATTATAGATTACTTAGATTAATTAATACAAAACCACCTTTCATATTAATCTCTCCAAATTAAGTTGATTAAGCTTGTAACAAATAATGAAGTTAAAATTTGTATTTAGCTTTTAATCCAATAATTGAGCCACCTCGCATTACCACTTGATTCTCTAATTAATCTTAATTTAATAATGACCACCCATATGAAAAATCACGATTAATGATTTTAAAGCACAATGCTAAACGCAATTAATAAATTCATATTCAATATAAACCAATATAAAAACATGATACCATTGATTAACTAATTAGGCTATCTTGAAATTAGCACAAAATCACCCAAGTCAATGACGAATCAATACAAACAAATGATAATTAACCTAATTAAATAAGTTTCAAGCTACATCAAGTCCTCTAAATATATTAAATAAGAGGAATGGAAAAGTAAAAACTCCCTATTGAAGACATAAGTTCATGCCATCGCCAATTGCAACAAAGAATTGAGAGAATTAGCTACTACTACTCATTGAAACAACATTAAGTGCCTGTTTGGAAATAAGGCAAAACCTAGGTTTTGTGCAAGCCAAGACAAAACTCTTCTCACATACTTACCTCGTAAATCCCAAAACCTAGGTTTTGGAAGGTTTCTAAACACTATCATATAGAGGCATTTGATTCTGACAGCTAGCAATAGAAACACCACCGGGGAAACAAAGTTGATGATAAAGGAAGAAGAATCAATGTGGGAACTATAAAAAAAAGAGACAGAGAAAGCCACATGCATGGTCTGATAATGAAGGAAGAAGATTTCCAGTGTTGTGGTGGTGGAAAGCAAGGTGGAAGCATGAAGGTCATACTCTGGAGGCTCTAAAATTCTCGTAGTTCTCTTGCTATTTTTTCTGCAGCTCCACCAACAACAATAGTGGTCACCGGTAATGAGATATAACGGTGAGGTGTAAGAGACCAATGATGATGGAGGTGTGGCATTTTGAGAACGAAGGTGGAGATGATGGTGCTGTGAATCGATCTCCAGTTTCACTGTACTTTGCCACTGTTATAGGTTATCTTTACTTCATTCTTCCATGGTGAGGGTAAAAGGCGATAGTGGGGAGGTGGATAAAGGCCACTGGCGAATATGGTGGTGGATGAAGGCCGCTAGTGACCATAAGGAAGAGGAAGGTGGAGGTGATGAGAGAGAGGAAGGTCCTGGTCATAGCACCACTGTTCTGTTTCTAATTTCTCAAATTAAGGTGTGTTTGGTTTTAGAGGAGGGGATATGAGGAGAATGAGGGTATTTTACCTTGTTTGGTTTGTTAGGCCCCATTTAAATCAAAGAAAATGTAAGAATAGAAAGGAATGAAAATGAAAAGAATAGAATGGAACGGAAAATATGTTAGCTGGATGTGTTTGGTTCACATAGGAAAAGAAAATTGGTTGATAGGAAAAATTTTGTTTGGTTGAAAGAAAATGAGATGGGAAAATAAGAGAAAATACCATTTTGCCCCTATTATTCTTCTTTTTCACTCATTTCTCCTACCTCAAATCTCGCCTAGTCACAGATTGCATCCCATCTCGATCCCCAAAACAGAGATGGGCGATGCTCATCCCCACCCCCAAAATGGAGGTCCACGACACTTATCCCCACCCAAAAATGGACACCAGTGATGCTCGCATGAGAAGATTAGCAATTTTTTAAGACATTCATCAATCAGGAGGAAACATCACAACGTTTGTATATACCTTTGAACATTAGCAAGCATGATTTAGATTGAAAAAACAAAAACTTTGGACATCAGCACTAAAGGAAATGACATTTATAACTTGGGACTTGCACATCATTCTCCCAAGAATCTATCTCTGATTTGACTTCATGCTAGTAGTCAACCTGGTCCAACCCATCTCTTGTACATCCTTGTGCATAACAAAAATTTGGAGTCAAACATGTACAATTAGAAGAACTACTAGTATATTACGAATCTGGTTGCAATACCAAGATCAACAAAAATTATAGGATGGCGATCTCACATTGAGGCATTTGTAGAACTATACTCACCAAACCCCATTTTAAACTCATTGGGAAATCTTCCTGAGCTCTAAATAAATTTCCAATATTGAAAAATTATAACCCCTTATTGTAAAGGTCATCATTTTGTGATGATACTACACTATACCAAACTAGGTAAATCACACACTAATGTACAAACAAATATGCCAAACTGCTCCATACAATCATGGAGGCAGATACAATTAAATGCCCTATCCATTTCAGCCATTATTAGGCATGTCCTTCAATTTCATGACCTGAAGCAGTAAATGAGAGCTCATGGGCACTCTTGGTGTAGGCAAACCACAAAGCCAGATAAATTGTATTGCCATCTATTTTAAAATTTTCATACTTCTATTGTAGGCTCTTGTGATCCATGACCACAAGACTTGGACTGGCAATCTTCGTAGCCACCTATGTTACTACAAGCCTAGTTAAAAGTAGCCCTGCAATAAAAGCTGCTATCATTAACATTGTGAAAACAAAACTCCAGCTATCTTTAGAGATGTAGCTTGTTATTAACGAGCTAATTGTCGCCCCTACAAAACCAGTTCCATCAATAATGGTTGTCACAGTTGCCAAAGCCCGTGAATTTCCACTTAGAGAACTGTGTGTTCGTAGGTCAGTTGAAATGGTTGTTGTTATGAGAGCTTAAGACCCATTCACAAACATGCTAGTAGTGAACATCAGTTCTTTATTGAGAGCTAAAGATACGTGCCCATAAAACTGATAGAAGAAGAGAGCGAGGATTGCAAGGTACATGACATAGAATTCATACATAAAACAATCTTAACATGATCTTCAAAATAGAATATCTTTAATGTGTGCACACTCCTTTGCAGGAAAGAAGCATGTATAAAGCTAATGTCATTACTAATACAATTTAATTGAGGGATGTCCTCTAAAAATCCTATTCATAATTTCTGGGTGACAAAGCCATCATGCATTAACATCTTTCAAATTTTCCCAAATATCCAACTAGAAATTAAAAACCAACAAGTCAAAGATATTTGAGGAGCCTCAAGGTGCATCCAAACTTTGTATTCAAGACATTTTCAAATTTCTAACTTTTGAATCACCATTCAACTCTAGAATGTATTGTATTTGAATACAAATTAGCACTAGTTACTAGGCTATATAAATGAGAAGTTAATAGTAGTTCAACTTAACTTCGTTGTGGAGAGATGATCAAGGAAGAAAAGGTATGTAAGATTACTTTTGAAGGAACATAAGATCCATGACCCATTTGTATGAGAAGGTGGGTATAGCCTTCAACATTTCATATTCTGATTCCTTCTCATGCAGAATCCATGAAAGTCACCTTTCTATTGACAATTTTCTCCCCTCCCTCGTGGCGTGAATTGAAAGCTGGTGTTGCTTCTGAATTAAGAACTCTTGATAAAAAATTGAAAGAGAAAGCTTTTTCCTTCTTAATCCAAGAAAATGAAAGGTGCTACTTCTGGATTTAAGATGTTTCAAAGCTGGAAAAGGGAACAATAAGCTTTGGATTGTAGATTGAGGAAGCGAGACAAAAAAGGATGCGTGGTGGGTAATACAAAATTATGCGCATTTGGGACTTAATCTTATGGCCTTTTAAATGATTTTTAGCAAATAAAAATAGCCTAATAAAGAATAAATCTCAATTAAATGAGACAAATCACAACTCCACCAATGGCTTCGACTACCACAAGAGATCTTACTCCTCTTGTAGCTCAATATAATGCACCCATGCCAAGCCCAACTGCCACACTATTTTAGACATTATCAGAATCTCTGATGGCCTGAATCCCGCTCTCAATACCAGTATACATCAACCTGATTACACCAAGTTGGTTGCCCCATGACCGATTAGCATGGCTAGATGTGTTAGGAACCCGGTTAATCCAAGGCTTTGTAGTGTCTCCAGATTCAAAGGATTTAATGCCATCAATGAGTCCTAATTAAGCGCCAACAATGGCACCAGCAAGGTACCTGTAGCCAGTGTAGAAGGTGATGTTCTCCCCTAGGATCGGCGCTTGCGGTGGGCCTCTTCGATTAAAAGGTACTCAAGGGATGTCAAAAGCTAGTAAAGATTTCACAATGAGAAAAGAAAAATCAGTAAGGAATCATACCTCAAGCTATTAGAAACTTTCACAGGGTTGTTTTTGCTTTGCTTGCTTTGCAAATTCTGCGCCTTTGGTTTTCCTCTAATTGCTTTTCTTTATATGCATGATCAAGTACGCAACAACCAAAATATACATAATCTTTCTCACTTGCACAACTCCCCTCTGTTAGTCCTCATGTTTTGATGATGAGACAACATTATAAAAGAAAAATGCTAAAGTTCTGCTGTCAAAAATAATGAAAAACGAAAACCAAAGTTCTGTTGTCAAAAAACCTCGAGGTTGACAACATTACCTCGAGGTTAAGCCAAACCTCCAGTTCATATTATAAACTCGAGGTTACAAGCCTTCATTCCTTCACATAACCTCTTTGTTCAACCTCGAGGCTCAACTATTAACCTCGAGGTTAGTCCCAAACTCGAGGCTTGTAATCTGACTCGAGGTTTATACCACGTATTTTCCTATCGGTGGTTTCTAATTGAATACACATAACCTCGAGGTAGGAAACGAAACCTCAAGGTTCAGTAAAAACTCGAGGTGCTCTAGAAGACTCAAGGTTTCATTCTTCTATCGCTAAGATGTCTTCATGTAAATAACCTCGAGGCTGAAAACATACTCGAGTTTGGTATGAAACTCGAGGTTGGATAGCTAACTCGAGGTTGAGAGTCTTTGAAATGATATATGATTTTGCGAAGTTCTTGCGATAGGTCTTCACTTATTTCATCTACACCTGATCTTATCTGGATACTGTGATTACTTTGTGTTACTAACTATGATTCAAGTTTGTCTTGCCATGGAAGGTTCAGGAATTCATATGCTCTGATAAAAAGTAAATGATGATGTCATTAGCATTTATTGTTACAGCAGATATAAGACGAAAAGTAATATTTAAAGATAAAGAAGTGACAATATTCCTTCTGTCCAACTCAAATGGTCAAATATTGAAGAATGAAGCAGAAACATTCTCAAGGAAATAAGAATGTTGGTCAAACCGTTATCTCTCCAAATTTAAACCGCTAGCATTAAATGCCAACGGTCATTTTACCTGCCAGGATTACACAAGACAACGGCTAGTTTATAATGGCATTAATTGGCAAAGTTATAAATTGAAGAAGCATTCAATTGAACCACCTACCGAAACTCTGCGCATTTACTCTGATTTATTGTTCTTATCAGTTTCATTCAATATCTTTGGAATTTCCTGTACTTCAGTGTTCCATTTTTTATCTACTCGTGAGGAGTTACTTAAACACTTATTTCATTCAGTTGTAAAGTCTTAAGGTTGTGGAACCTTAAGTGTGGGTGTTCAATTACAAGTAGTAAGGGGGAGTGAGTCCAAGAGAGTGTAAGGATCATCCCGAGGCTGTACTTGTAATTCTTGAAGAGTTAGTGGAAATCCCAAGGAGTTCTTGGGAACTGGATGTAGGTCAAGTTTAAACCGAACCAGTATTAATTGCTTCGTGTCCATTTTTCTTTTGAATATTCACTTAAGTAGTGCTTAGCCTTAATCCGTGGAACTTTTTATTGAGCAAATAAAAATTTTTAAAATCACCTATTCACCCCCCTCTAAGTGATATTTCATCTTCACCCTCTTTTGAAAACCAAAATCAGGTACACTCAAGTACACTCGTCTCTCTCATATATCTCAATCTCAATTTTCGTTTAATAACACATCACACTTTGAGTGTGACACTACCACACCCGAGTGCATTCTTGAGTATGCCATTTTCCCACTCTCAAGTTTGTTGTTGTTCTTTCATGTCCCACCATCAATTTTCATTCAACAACAACATCACACTCGGGTGTGAAAATGCCATACTCGAGTGTGCTGTTGTTCTCACATGTCCCCGCCTCAAGTTGCCATAACAAAATAGAGTACTTGAGTGTGAAAATGCCACACTCGAGTGAACACTTGAGTGTGGAATTTTTCACACTTGAGTGTGTATGGCTTGACCACCATTTTAAACACTTTCATGAGTGATTTCACTCGAGTATACATGCATTAACTCAAGTGTCGCATGTATGAAGAGATCTTCTGCTTAACTTTGTTTGAAGTGACTTGAACAGGGATTGTGGATGAAGAAAAAAATATGTAGTTTTACATGTTATAAACTAAAACAATGTACTTTAACTACTTTGGGCGGTTACGTACATGTATTGTTTTGTCTATCTATGGTTGTCAATTGCAATTACACAGATTGCCTTTACAAAAATATAAATAGGTGGATGCACAGTCGTCATTGAAATTCCACTCGTCATTCTTCTCAGCTCTGTCTTTCCAGGGTCACATGCTTGCCCTTTTATACAATTAGCCATGTCATCATGGGCAAATGGGACTTTTGGCAATTTTCAAACCCACTGGAAAATTGGTTCCCACTATTTTTGGTGCAAAGAAATTTTCGTTTAAATGTGGGAGAATGGTGCCTATAGGAAATATTTTTCTGCAGAATATTCAATCCAAACAGCCGCTGTCAATAGAAAATTTGAATTTTCCTTTTTTATGCCCAAATTTCAGTGATCCAAAGGGGGTCTTAGAGATTTAGAGGGAAAAGGAGGGGAAAAGATCATTTCTTTGGTTTATGAGAGGAGGAAGAGGGTGATTTAAGATTTTGACTCCCTTCCCCCTCCAAAATTTTAAATCAAATGAGGGGAGAGGATCATTTTCCCTTCCCTCCCATCCCTCCCCTCAAACCCATTTGAAATCAAGAGCATAAGCAATTCTCATAAGTATTTGGAAAAGTTTCCAAAACAAATGAGTGGCAAAAATTCAAAAGTGTGATTTGCACCAAGAATTTTCTGAATTTTTTTAATTTAAAAATGACGAATTTTTGCAATTAAGCACAATAGAGGCTGGCATTTGGACCTTAAGCAACCCAAGTCATTATTCATGTTACCATTTACAGTAATACATTCTCTCTTTAATGGTCAAAGTTCAATAATTTAACAAAGTTGTCTATGTTGCACTCTTTTTAAAATTTTATAGTCATTTTTACACACACAAAAAACTTTATAGTGGTGGGTGCACTTTTAGAAAAAGTTCATAGCTATTTTTTCCCCTTAACCATACATTTAATCTTAAAGCAAAATAGAAACAAAATTGAGAATTGGTTAGTGAATCAGGTCAGAGTTATATTGTAAATAATTAATTTAATTTAATTTAAATCAAATGCGCCGAATGTTTATCTTTAACTTAAATAACTAATATTTAAATAAAAAAGCATTAAATAAAGTGAAAATCTCATTTAAATATCATATGAAATTCAAATCCAAAAGATTTGTTAACATTTGAAAATGACATAAAGATGACATGGATTAAATTGACATTTTAAAATGTTGATGACTTTACCATTATGCTCTTAGTTTTTTTTTAAAAAAAAAATGTGACAGGGTTCAAAACCCTATGATAGTTATTAAAACTATTACGATTTTTGTCAAAACCATTATTCAATTGATCACTATCCAAAACTCTTGATAAATCATTTTACACATATTATCCGTACTTACCAATTTTGTCAAAACCATTACTATTTTAGTGAATCTCATTAGTCAATCCTTTTACACCTATTTTCCGAATTTACTGATTTTGTTAAAACCATTATAGATTTTGTCAAAATCATTACTATTTTAGTCAATCTCATTACTCAATTACCTAAAATTCTTTGTCAATCATTTTACACATATTATTAGTACTTATGGATTTTGTTAAAACCATTATGGATTGTCAAAACCATTACTCTTTTAGTAAACTAGAAAATTTATAAGCTTGTCGAAAAACTTATGAGCTCACCAGAAATTGTAAAACTTCATTGCAAACTAGTTTCTTAGTGTTGTGATGGTGAAAGTGAAGAGAAAGAACGAAGTCGAATGGAGGAAAAGAAGATGACGATGAAGAAAAGAAGAAACTTTACCTAGTTCAGATTGACGCAAGTGAGATTAAGGAGGAGCTCCGATAGAGAGAGTAAGGCTTCAATCAACGTATTAGTGAGAGGAGGGAGGAGCTTCAGCGACCTAGGTGAAATGAAGGAGGGTTCAACGTCATATCGGGTTGGGGGGTGAGGAAGAGATGAAGATAGGGAGAGGAGAGAGAAAGAGAGCACAAGAAGAGGAAGAGATGAAGAGAGGGAGAGGAAAGGGAAAGATGAGTGTGATTTTTTATTTTGTAAGAGACATTTTAGTAAAAACACTTAAATTCCAAAATCTCAAATTACTTCTAACATCTTTGTGTCCTATTGATTTCTTAACAGATATTTTAAGGTTTTAAAATTTTAGGTGATATTTAAATGAGATTTTCGTAGAAATAAATGAATTTCAATCACTGAAAATGCAATGCGGTTTTGATGAGGGAGTGGGGAAAGAGACGAAATAAGAATAAAAATATAAACAAAATATAGATTTTCCAAAGAAAATAAAATTAGAAAGAAATAAATATTGAAGTATTTTTACTTAAATTTATTGTATTAAAAAATATGAAGAGTTGACTGGATTTTTTAAGTTTTTTTTATCTTCCAGTGTCCCGTTTTCTAACATTGGGAACCTCAATTTTAATTAATCAAACAGACCTTCTTTACATTTTTCATTTTCCAGGGATTAAAGACCGTCTTCCGCCGAAAAGAATATCTTCTTCCCAGTTCCCAGTACAACGAAGTCGGAAAAACAAGCTATGGTTCTGAGCTGCTAATGTTGGCTAGAAGACAACTTTAGCAGTGGAGACGGACAGGTACAGGCTCGCTTGTGATGAGAAATGATAAGTGAGGCATTCAATACTTTTTCCTCTTTTCGTCTCTGATTTTTCGTTTTCTTCTTATTTCTGCAATTTTCTTCTCAGTGCATAATTTCATCTTCTTCATTTTCATCGTCTTTCTCTTGAACTTTCCTCTGTTTTTTTTAATGCCTTTTACATCCCCTTCTCTTGTCCAAATACGTCATAGTCACTCAAACTTCAAATAAGACGGTTTGGCTCTTTCTCTTCTTGCTTCTCCATTGAGTGAATACATTCACGCTGTGACAGATTTTGATTGTAACTTCTTAGTGATTTCCTTGAATAATAGTACTGTCTTGAGTTTCAGCCTTATTATTTGTTCTCGGTTCTTGTTGCTTTGCGGGGAAATCATATGAAATTGGTCTTGCTATTGTTTCAGATATATGTGTGTGAATTGTGTTAGTTCTTAGACGCTGGAATGTTGCTCCATGATGTATTGTTTTCATTTGTACAGTGTACTGTTCTGTATCTTAGAAATTTTAGTCACCTCAAAAATATAAGTTCTGTTATTAATTGTGGAATAACTCTTGTGCTAGAAGTGCTATCATCTTTTAAATTTTAATTATTCTATCCAATGTTTCACCAGAACAAATGAATGAATTTAACTAGCCTGAACTTGTTGAATTGTTATGTTCCTGTCAGCCTAAATAAAATTAGGAGTTTGAATTATCTCCATTTTCCATCATTCGGGTGATGTTTTGGCGGCCTATCTTTTTCTTTGTTCATTTTTTGTTGATGGAGGGGCCTCTATTCGTGACCGATGCACTGAATATAGGAAGCATATGAATATGAGCATGGGTGAATTTTGTCTACCATGTGAAATCAGATTTACTTCATTCCACTTGCTGCTCCCATTGCTGTTTTTCTCTTCCCAGGATGAAAATTAATTTACAAAAAAGGAGGAGGAATGTAGTAGGGAATAGAAAGATCTAAATTAAACCATAAGTATGTTTCAGTACAGGATTTGTGCTGTAGGATGACGGAGCATTGTGCATGTGAAGTATGTTGGTTGAATGATTTAGCTTGAAGTATGGTTTAGTTTTGGTTTTGTGTGTGGGACTGATTTAGGTATGTTAGGGTCATAGACTGGAATAATTAAGCTTCTCAAACCTGTGCAAGGGTGGCTAGAATCCAACAAACTCAATCTTGGTTGAATTAGCGACCTGCTTGGTCAATAAGAAGTTGGTGGGTCAAATTTTGACCTGGGACATGAATCTCCTCAATTTCAGAATTTCTCAACCTATTGAAATTTGTTTGATAAAGCTTGGTTGGGTTTGAAAATGGTTAAAATGCCCTATAAGTGATTAAAGCGCCAAGATTTAGATGCAAAACTAAACAGTTTTGAGAATGGATGCATTTTAGGTAGCAGATAGTGGCATTTCGGGGTGAAATTATGCAGCCCATTATATCTCATATAAAGATTCTAGCATCCCAAATTTGTTGCGAATCTGCTTAGAATAAGGTCTCTGAACTATCTCCAAAAGTTTAGTCCAAAAGCTTAACTGAAGTATTTTTCTGTCATTTTCCAGTTGCTTCTGTCCAAAATTTTGGTCTAAAACCTTAACTGAGCTATCTCTGAGTAAGGTTTCTGAACTATCTCTGTTGAATTTAGACTAGAGCTAACCCTAGAGTCTAATCTAATCTATTTAATCAAAATAAATCAAAATGATTAAGATATAATATCCTAAGGATATAATATATCTTTATCTAATCCTAAGATATAATAAATATCAAATTTATTAAGATAAAGATTAAATCTAAATAATTCATAATATTATAATATTCTAACAATCTCCAAAATGTTAGTCCAAAATTTTGGCCCTGAAATTTTTATGGCATAAAGTGGATGGATAGAGATCTAAAATAAGCCAAAGTCGGTTGAATTTTAAGTTACAGAGCTTAAGGTATGAGTTTCCAAAATTAACCCAAAATGTCAGAACTTTTTTCAGTAGAAACTGGTTAAGAACTAACTTTGATGAATTTTCTGCATTATTGTAGAGGCAATCTAGTTATGAAATTTTTGTATGTTGATGATAGTTGAAGTAATATATTATCTAATATATCCAGTAAAAGTTTGGTGAATTTTAAAATCCATCTGACTAGGTAAATACTGACCATATGTGTAGGTGTGTTAAAATGTGTTTTTTTGGTTGTCATGTGATTTTTTTGTCATTTAAGGATGTTCAGGGGGAATACTTGCTTATTTGTATCTGAAGGTGATACTAGTGATGGTAAGTATTTTTGGCATGATTACATTATGGAGAGGTGATATTTGGAACAGATTTTGTAGAATTACTTTCATAATTTGAGCTTATGGTTATTTCAAGATTATGGGTGTCTGGACAATCCACATTTGACAGTCAAAACTGCCCAAAGTGTTGATGTCAATTTGGTTGAGTATCAAAAAATGACCTTGTCCAAAAATCACAATTTTTGGCTATTGGGATTTCTAAGTCGGAGAAGTTTTGGTTTCTAGTGCGCAGTTGTCATTGCTTAATTTCCACAGGAGTTTAGGAATTCGTTCTAATTAGAATTTTGGGTTTTACTTGTGTCCTTTATAGAATCATGGGGAGTTCCAGTTTGGTTGTTTTACATGTAGGTGGTTCTCTCATTAATCGATACTACCTCCAGTCCTTAATATAAGATCTAGTTTGTAGTGTGCATTACATTATGAACTAGATCTTATATTAAGGGTTGGTGGTAGTAGTTATTTATGATACTAATTAGCCTTGGTATACTTTGGATCAGGAGAAAACCATTATAGTCTTTAATTTTGGGCAAACTTGATGCATTAGTCATAATATTACTGTTTGGACTCGGACATCCCACATGATCTATTTTGCATATAAGAGATCCATTTAACTAGTTGCATGATTTAATTGCTCCGCTTGGGTTCAGTAAGTTAAATTAACAGTGAAGGAAAAATATCTTGTTTATTATTATCCCTAATTATAATCATACACACGCACTATATTCAAATGTATAGGCACTGACTAATTGAATCTTATGCTTACAATTTGGATTTCTTTGAAGCGTGCACAGTTGAAGCTGCAGATGGAGTCTTTGTCATCAATGCTGCTGCATTCCACAAAGCTCTCTTCGGCAGCCATAGCTACAGTTCCCTCTATATCATTTTCTTCTGTAAGCCCTCAAAGACAGAGGAAGCCCACCTCAAAACGCTCTTCTAAACTCTCAAAGTCCATCTCTCCTCTTAAACCCACAACAACTGTGACTAAAACTTTAGAATCTTCTCTTCCTCTCAAAAAGGTGGTTCAATGTTCATTGTATTTGGAAATTTATTGGACTTAATTCACATTCCTTGACTGCTGCTACATGCCCTAGAAATTTTGCAATTTATGGGACCTTTTATTATTTTTATTTTCCCTTGTGAATGAATCAGGTATTGCTTCCTATTGGTTTTGGAACTGAAGAAATGGAAGCTGTTATTTTAGTTGATGTTCTGCGCCGAGCTGGTGCGGAGGTCACTGTGGCATCAGTGGAGCCACAGCTTGAAGTTGAAGCTGCTGGGGGCATCAAATTGGTAGCTGACACTGACATTTCAACATGCTCAGATGAAATTTTTGATCTTGTGGCTTTACCGGTATGTTAGAGAACTATTATTGTTGGTTGTTCTGTTTTGCACCTTAGATATCAACAAAATCTGTTATCCATATCCTTAGTCTTGGAAACTGTAAGCACTAAGTTCAAGCCCTTGTAGCAAGGTCAATTGTATATTAGAGTTTCCTCATATCTTATGCAGCATGCCATGAAGTTATAATGGATTGAATTGACTCTTTGATTTTAGTGTCATAGTCAAACATAATTTTAGATCTCCTGTCTTACAGGGAGGAATGCCTGGTTCAGCAAGATTAAGGGATTGTGAGGTCTTGCAAAAAATTACCTGCAAGCAAGCAGAGGAAAAGAGGCTCTATGGTGCTATATGTGCTGCTCCAGCGGTCACTCTTTTGCCATGGGGTCTACTAAGAAAAAAGAAGGTAGTTTAATTGGATGAACATCTGTTACAAATATTATGATACTTGCTGGTCAACACTGGCTAATTTTGATGTAGTTTTTCATGCAAGACGACTTGTCATCCTGCATTCATGGACAAGCTTCCAACATTTTGGGCTGTTAAATCAAATATTCAAGTTTCTGGAGAGCTTACTACCAGCCGTGGCCCTGGAACTACTTTTCAGTTTGCTCTATCCTTGGTAGAACAACTATTTGGGGAGTCAGCTGCCAAAGAAGTTGGAGAGTTGTTGGTATAGTGTCATATTCTTGAGCAAAGTCTAACTTTTTCTTGAATGTCATGCTCATCTGTTATCTTTAGTTAGTGGATCTTCCTTTAGTTAGGGAAATTGGACTTCAATTCCTAACAAAAAAGCAAAACCCAGGCCTAAAATGGATTTCGTTAGAAGCTTTCTTAGAATGCAATTTGTTTTCATTGGTCTAGGCAAAGAAATATCAGTATGCCCACAGATAGATTGATGCAATTCTGAACAGGGAATAAAAAAAAAACACGATCCAATAGAAGTAAATTTAGCAATTGATTATAAAGGATGGTATGCAAAGACTAGTTTCTTTTTTCTTTCATCACGATAAAAGCAAGGACTCGTCTCTTCTGTATGCCAAATTTTTATGTGATCACTTGATGTAGAATTCAGGAATAGAAAAGAAAATATCAACAGAGAGGAAAATAGAGTAGAAAGAGAGTAAAGGCGGAGATGAACTTGAGTAAAACTGAAATCCAAAAATTGGATAGCGGATTAATACTCTGTTCTTGTAACAGTTGTTGGGGAGTGTCAATGATGATGGTACAACCAAGAAGGAATTCAACACAGTTGAGTGGGCCCTTGGCCACCATACGCCCAGTGTAAGCCATACGACAATATCTGATTCATGAGTCTTCTGTAGCCCTATCTTGCAATATGAATCTTAGTTTAAATGATATACAGGTTCTCTTACCAGTGGCTCATGGTTCTGAAGAGATTGAAGTCGTGGTTATTGCAGATATTCTAAAGCGAGCAAAAGCCAATGTCAGAGTCGCATCTGTAGAAAATGAGCGAGAAATTTTGGCTTCTAGAGGAACCAAAATAATTGCCGATATGCTAATCAATGATGCTCTAGAGACACCACATGATTTGATCATTCTTCCGGTGAGATAGATTTCTGCATATAGCATAAATTTTCAAAGTTCTTTACTCCAAAGATTTAAGAAGATAAATACTCACATTGGTCCTAAATATAAAACCTCAATCCACTTTGATTACTAAATTTATAATTTTCCTCAACGTATTCCTATTGATTATTTTCCGTTAAAGGTAGTTCTAATGCACATGATTAAAGAAATTATTTTAAGGAAATCAACACATCTTTGTTACAAATAACTAACTTAACTAATTTCCTTTATGTCCGCAAATTATTTATCTAGCTTATATTAAGGACTTGACGTAGCATCTTGCACCTAGTGTTTGTTGACGCTGAATTTGTCATGAAGGGGGGAACCAATGGCGTTCAGAGGTTAATCAAATCTAAAGTTCTCAAAAAACTTCTCAAAGAACAAAATGCATCCGGAAGAATTTCTGGGGCAGTCTCCTCTTCGCTTTTGATTCTTCATAAACAAGGTTTACTTAAGGTATTGGAAACTCAGTTATTTCAACTCTGATTCCTAATCCATTTCTCAGCCAAAACATAATATAGATAATGTTGATTTTCCAGGAAAAGAGCTTTACAGCTCATCCCTCCATTGTGGACAAGCTCAATGATGAAACAACAAATGGTGCTAAGGTAGTTATTGATGGCAAGCTGATAACTAGTGAGGGACTTTCCTCTGTGACTGATTTTGCATTGGCTATTGTTAGTAAGCTTTATGGTCATGGAAGGGCCAGAAGTGTTGCAGAAGGCCTTGTTTTTGAGTATCCTAGGAGTTAAAACTTAGAGAGATTCTTTGGTGTAATGCATACATTGATTGATTGACTTGATCCGTGATAGAAGTAGAGGAAGAAAGTTGGGTGGGTATTATATAGGCTGCCCTACAATCTAGTCCTATAGAACCCTATATGTAAACAAATTAGAAAACCAAACAACATGAAGCAAATACATGAGTTTTGTTGTTTCCTTTCCCCACTCTGTTTCTTAAGTACAAACTGAATCTCATTTATAAACTGTTCAGCTTTGGATTCACTTGATTGGGAAAAAATGTTAGTAAATGAAATGGGTTTTATAGCAAAATATCTGCTCTCTCCCCAGCAATAATATATATTAATTGTTGGAATTTGAATATGTTATTTTTTTTTGGAATAATTCACATGAAATATTCTATTTCGGCTCCCAAATGTTCCTTACCTATTAATTAAAATTTTGAACTTTCACTCAAAGTAATTCAATCCTTTTATTATATTGATTCAGAACAATTCGAATCCTATAATTTCTTTATCTTAAGCCAATACACTGCAGGTTACAAGTTATAAAAGTCAAAATTTTGAGACTAAATCGATTACTAAAGAAAAGTTTAGAAAGTAAAAGTTATATTTTCTTCAAAAATAAACCAGAACTAACCTTGGAAAAATAATTTCAAAAGATATATAAGTCACAAGCTGTTGTTGCTGTTTCTTTAATGATGGTTCTTTTTAATAGTAAAATACTCTAACGCCATTCTACTTTACATTAATTATACAAAGCTCTCTTCAATTTTAAAAACATACATTTTAGTTGAATCTATTAACATAGTTAAAGAATATTTACAAAGGTTCTTCAAGTATATTTTTTAATTAAAAATCATATTAGAAGAAATCTTGTTTACTAATTTACCCCTCATTATGTAAAATCCACAATTTATCTTGTAATATTAATATTTATTAATGATCTATTAAATATTTGTATATTAAATTTAAAAATTAATTTAATTTTTTATGTTAAAATATATTAACAAGAATTTGAGTAGTTTTTTTAACAAACATATGTTATGTTTGATGAAATATATTTAAAATTTTTGAATTGTAATATAATAATATAATATCTCAAAATTGTATTATTTTATAATTTAATTGAAAATACATATTTAGATAACATGTCTTTAAAAGATTCCTTCATAAGTAAGCTCTAATAAGTGAACCAGATTAAACATTTAAATTTATTTAAAAATGAAAATTTATAATTATAAAATTAATTAATTTTGTAATATGGTAATCAATCTAACCATATGAAAAGAACTTTGGAAACATACATTAAAATTATTTTTGAATTTACAAAACTATTTTGATTTTAAAAGAGCTGCATGCGGGTTTTCAAAATAGAAAGGAGAGGTCTGTAATTTAAAATAAATAAAGGTAAGTAAGTATGTTGATATATTTTACTCTCTTTTTAATTATTCTTACTATTTTATGACAATGAATATTACCTTCCCCAATGTCATTGTTTAATAAGAATTGATTTATTTTATATTAATTAGTGTCAGAGTCAAGTTCATTTTACATCAATTGGTATCAGAGTCAATATGAATTGGTATCAAAGTTAGATCCACTCTCCGTCAGTTGGTATCAAAAAGTTGAGTTAAAACATCCTAAATGCATTTTTTCAAGCTGGGTTCTTAAATCTTTTTCTTTGGAAAAGATAAAGATTTATAAAGATTGCTTCATTTATGAGGAAGGGACGGTTGAGTTTAAAAGTTAGATTGGGAAAGAAATCAGAATTTTAAACTTGATTAGACAACTCTAAATGATTAGTACTACTGTCTTAGTGACCAAAAATTCAAGAATCCATTATTTTATACTAAAGGTAGTGGTGCCGGTGCATTGTGTTTGGCCAAAAAGGAATCACTTGATAATCTCTTCTATTAGAATCCTTAGACAATGAATATTACCTTTCCTAGTGTCATTGTTTAATAAGAGTTTATTTATTTTATATTAATTAGTGTCAGAGTCGATATGAATTGGTATCAAAGTTCGATCCACCCTCCATCAATTGGTATCTAGAAGTTGAGTTAAAACATCCTAAATGCATTTTTTTCATGTATGCGGCATTCCTTATTTCTATTCAACAACATACGAATAGTTACATGATTTTGGCTAAGTGGTTGTTGAATCTTTGCCTTGGAATAAATAGAATAAAATGGATTGATATTAGTGCGATCTGACTCATTATTAGCGATCAATCTTAAACCGGAGAGATCATTCCTTTTTCTGATATGTTCTTAAATCTTTTTCTTTGGAAAAGATAAAGATTTATAAAGATTTGCCTCATTTATGGGGAAGGGACGGTTGAGTTAAAAAGTTAAATTGGGAAAGAAATTAAAATTTTGAACTTGATTAGACAACTTTAAATGATTAGTACTACTGTCTTAGTGGCCAAATGTAACATCCCAAATTTTTTATTTTTGGGAATTAAGAATAAATGAAAGTGATAATTTTGAGCCTAAATATTATAGGATAAATATTTTATGGCCTAGGAAAAATAATTTGGGAAAGGAGAAATCCCTATACTAATTAAGGATTTATTTCCATGATTACTCAATAATTGCAATTAAGTGTAATTGCAAATAAAATAATGTTTAAAAAAAAGTGAACAAGGTTTTAATCATATTCAAAGTCATTAGACTGTTATGATTGATGAATTATGGTTTGGATAGAAATGTTTGATAGATGATATCTTAAACACTCTCATAAATTATTAATTGGGATGAATTGTCTAAACATGTTACCTTTCAATTAAAATTCATAATACAACATGTAAGGAAGATAAAAGCTAAATGGAGGATAGTAGAAAAAGAGTCAACCTTTCAACTACAAGAGGATAAAAAAAAAATGTTTGAAAATATTTTTAAAATGTCTTCATGTACAACAGAAGATAAAATTACTATATGAGGAACTACAAGAATTAGAAAAAAAATGGTTTGAGGAACATTTAACAAAACATTTAAAAGATGATGGAATATATATAGTAATTATATGGGTGACGAAATGTTTAGTCCAGATCCAGTATATATTGATTCAGATTAAAAGGTGGAAAAATATTAAATGCAATAGAGCTTGAATATAAGAACAAGCCCAAACTAATCCTATGCATACACGTTTGGGAGTTGTATTTTTCAGGGAAAGGAAATGAAAGGTTTTGTTAATCATTTTCCTTGTCTGTGAGTTTCAAAAATAAGAAGAAATGAAATTAAGAATTTTTACAAATCCCCAAAACCTTTTCTCTTTTTAAAATTAAAGTTCCCCATTATAGGAGTTTTTTTTAAAATGGATAATCAATAAATTACTTTGTTATCCTCCTCCTCCTGAGCAACTCTCACCGCCCTGCTATCTCACGTTCTCAAACGCTCAATTCTCACATTCTCAAAAACCCTTTCGCCTCCATCCAGAGGAAGCTGTACAAAGCGGTGAACTTCATGGCGGCCAAAGAACTTCTTCGACATAATCGGCGGTTAGTACAATACTCTTTGACCCCATAGATCTATAATTTCTCGCGTTGGGTTATTATTTTTTCTTCGTCTACAATCTGAACTATACTCTTCGCGTTGGGTTATTGAGATTGAGGTGGGTCAGCCAGGTCCGATGAACTATACTCTTCGTCTACAATCTGAATGCTTCTAGTCCGACAATTTACCTGAATATAAATTGTCTATTTAATTGGAGTTATTTTAATTAGGTTGTTGTGTTTGATCATTGTTAGATACTACTCTTCGCGTTGGGTTAGTACAATACTCTCTGACCCCATAGATCTATAGCTCTGTTCTCCTCTGATCTCAATCTCAACCCATGATTGAGACTGCCAAGTCCAATCCTCTTATTTAAACTATATATGTAGTATTTCCTATAATCAATGTCATCACCTCTCCATGTTCTAATAAGGTGGTTGGTCCATCCAGGTTTGGACCTTGCTTACATATATATATAGTCATCATTGATTCTGGTAACTCTGAAGCCTGTGCACTTGTATTCCCCTCCTTTTTGTCTTTCATGTAATTTCTATGTCTCGGATTTACAATTGATGGAATTCTTTATTGATGTCTAAGACCAGTTAGATGATTTAACCCTATTTATAAGCAAATGGGATCGTGGTTAAGTTAGATTTTGTTGTTTTATCATACATAAATATGTAGAACTAAACTCTATTTTGATACCATATTATTAGTGGGCTGTCAATGTTACTAATTTCACTCCACATTATTGATAATACATATATATCTTGACTAGTTATAGAACATAAATACCATGCTACTGAGAAACCTCACATCTTAATCTTTCTGTGGGTTTGGTAATCAAGGCAAACACATCCATTGTCATATGAAAGAGAATCATCAAATGAACTTCATTGATTTTAAGTTGAGTTTTGCTAGCTCAGGAAAGACAGAAGGGTGTTTAATTATCAATACTTGCAAAATATGGGCAGCACCTGTATTATAAACTAATCAACCTACTTTTCTGGATCCAAAAATAATGACACGAAAAGGAAACAAGAAATAAAGTGGCAAAATGAGCTTCATTAAAGACACAGCTCCTGGTTCTTATATTTTTCTTCTCTGTCCAGCCCTTCCTAGGATCCAGCAATTGCTGAATAAGTTTATTTCAAGGCAGTTTCATTTGACTGTGTTAAGGAGTTGCAGGGAGGAAGAATGGAAATTGTATTGCTGTGCCTTTCTTTGTAGTAAAAGCTAAGATCAATTATATATGATTTTGGATATGTTTAGGTTTTCTGAGAATGAAAAGCAGGGTAAAACTTTGAGAAATTCTATACATTCTGAAACCACTAGAAAGAATTTATGGTATTAGCATCCTGCTAAATTTGAAATTCAAGTTGCATCCACAAACTCATTTTGAAATAATTCTGATCTTTCTAGCTTCTATTATGTGGTTTGAATTTTATTAAGTAACTTCTGGGACACCAGTGAATATTTCTTTACCCTGGAGATTTAACTACTTCTGTTGTACTGCAGGTTTGTAGGGGAACTGTTGTCATGCTTGTGTCCCCAATAGATGGTACTGATGAGATTGCAAACCCCTTTGTGCAGCCAGAAGGGGCCTAGGTGTGAGATGTATATGTATCTTTTATCTTTCTGGTTTATGCTAATTTAATAGCTCATGGGTTCAAATCTTAAAAAAAGCTTTTCCACTTGTGGGGTAAGGTTGGGTGTGTCTAACTCTTTTAAGACCCTACCTAGTGGGAGGCTTGTGTACTGGGTTGCCCATTTTATGCTGATTTAACCTTTTGCCCCTTTAATTTGAACCATTTCGTGGTCTGATCAGCATTTAGTTGCCTATGTGTAATTGGATGTGTTTAGTTGATGATGAATTGAAGGATAGATGGGTGGACATTGCATGATCTTGTTCTAATTAATTGCCTTGACTATTGGGCACAGGATATTTGCAAGATGTGTTGAAACACGGGAGATTTTTAGTTTTTAGTTTTTACTCCTAAATAAATATTATGACCTGTGTAATGTCCTTTTTTCTTGGAGGGAACATTATCCTTCATTATTTCATAGAAAGGCCAAAAAAAAAGGTTGAAATGAAAAAAGATGAAAATTATCTTGTGTCTTGGTGAAATATAAAATTATGTAATTAAAAAGATAGTTTCTGCTGGATAATAATTTATATTCCTTTTTCAGTATGTTTTGGCATCTCGAAAAAAACTAGCTTGAATATTGGATGAGGCAAGACGCCAAGACACAAGATAGCTCCAGAATAGCATTATATGTTTCAATCTTTCAAACTCTAGTTGCTTTGGTGATCAAGTGTCATCAATATTGGAAAGCCAAGTTATGACAGTCCCCTTGTACAATGAAAAGTAGAACATTCGCTATGAAGATATTCGCTTTTGAATTAAATTTATGTTTTAAGCACATGATTGAACCAATGTTGTTGATGTAATGGATTTAACTTGCTGAAATTTGGAATGTGGCAAAATGTTTAGAACTTAAGTTTGAATGATGTACTAGAATTTTTTTGCTTAAAACTAGTCAAATGGAATTGTAACTATTTTTTTTTTTTTAAAAAAAAGATTTATGGATGTGTTATTTTTAGCACAAAGATTTTAGAATAACATCACTTAATCTCAATAGATTTTAAAATAACAAATCACATTCAATTTCAATTAGTTATGGAATTATGTATAATTTTATATTTTAGGTTGTAGTTTTATATACTTAAATCATTACGTACTAAATAATTATTAGAGAGAGAAATTTTTTTTTAAATGAAAATATTTTTTGAATATAAAAATTACATAAATAATATTTTTTAGAAAATATATATTTAAATTTATTTGTAAAGTATAATAATTATATTAATTTTTAAAGTAAAGGACAAAATAATAAAAATAACTCATTAATCCTCCATCTTCCTCCCTTACTACTTTTTTAGGTCCTAAACGAGGGGGGGGAAATATCATTCATTTTCCTTCCTTCTCCTCCCCTCTAAACTCCTTCCATTTCCTTCCTTTCTTTTCCCTCCAAATTCTCAAACAAGCCTAACTGAACCTAGGCCCATATAACTTCAATTGCCTTCAGCCAGTGTGTAAAGCCAGGGAAATCATCTTCCTCTCGAGACGCGCACACACATATCAGCCCAACACGCCACCCTCTACACTTTCAGCTCATTAAGATCAAAGCAGAAACAGATAGCAATAATCGCCCTGGCCGACACGCAAACACAGAAAAGCCATACTTCTCTGCGTCTTGAGCCCACCGCTAATATCCTCTGGTCCTTACCTCTTGATTAAAAACTCCTACCTCATTATATAGATGATGCTGCTCTTCGTTTTTCCATTCCTTGAACAAGCTGAGAGTGAGTGGCAGAGAGCGAGGCGCAGAGAAGAAGAGGAAACTGAAACTCAACGCATCCTCGTTCATACTCCTCTATTTCCATTCGCTATTCCTCTTCGGTTCTAGAACAGAAAAGAGAGAGTGAGAGCTGCAGAAAGTGAGAAAGAGTGAGAGAGAGTTAGATCGAGAAGGAAGGAGAAAGAAGAAGAAGCATATCCAAACGTTGTGAAACCAAGGTAAATCTCCAACCTGAACCGAAAAGCTTCTCCATTAGTGTGTATGTGTGTGTATTTCTACAAAGGGAAAACAAGAAAACACTAAATCCATATATGCTTTCAAGCCATGGAAATCATGTGTAGATGGTGTAATAAAGCTTTTCAGATTGATCTCACTGCTTGCATGTCGATAATGGTTTAAGAGAGTTAATTTAGTTGGAGTCCACCTTTTGTACAGATGTCTCCATTTGTGAAAAATCTCACAGAAAGGTTTAAATGATGAAATAGATAGATTACTTAAGAGTTATATACACATACATCATGCTTGTAGTTGTTGTGCGGTGTTTAGGCTTGGGCATCTGTTTCCTCTGTTTTTAGTTGATGAAACAGATGATTTTCAGCATTGCTACAGTATTTTCGTAAAGGAACAGTGCCTGGTTACTGTAGCAAAGTGTTACTGTTCACATGCTGATTTTCTCAACTGGGCAACCATTTTTAAGTAAGTCAAAAATATGCTAAACGACCTTCTTTGACCCTGAAATTTTGTAGACATTTAGTAGACATGCTAAATTTTAAAATGAGCTTTGATTCACCTCAATTCAAGGTCTATAGCTTAAGTTATGATTTTTAGACAATGTTTATATTTTTTTAATTTTAGAATTTTTATCAGTCATGAATCAACTTAGTGACTTTAAATTGTGAAAAATAGACTTATCACGGAATAATTATAAATTAGAATCACTCCATTCAAAGTCATATTGATCAAGTTATGAATTTCCCAAATACCCGTAGAAATCAAAGGTCAATTTCTGATAAGTCTTATGATAGTCACCTAAATTTCTAATTGTGCTTAACCTTCCGAGTAAAGGTTTCTTGGATAAATTAAAAAGTTAAATGGCCAAGGATATATTTATTGCAATAAAATATAGAATTCATAATAAAGATTAGCCAATTGAGGGGAATAAAAAGGGTAAGCTTTATATGTCGGAAAGCATAATCTTAATACTTCTATTAAGATTAAATTAAGTAATGACCTATCTCCAAATATTATAGGATTTAGACATTTGCGTTGAGCTCTTGGATTAGGAGCAGTGTTATAATAGTTAGCTTTGGCGAGAGGTAACCACTTTTCACTTGCTATGTATATTGATATGTTGTTTGTAAATATTTTGCGAATATTTTATGAATATTTGAGTAGAAATTTCCTTATGGAACTTTATAATTTGAATTATGAAATATATTGGAAATTGAGATATTGTGATAAGGTGATGATAGTTAGAAAAGGGTTGAATCGGGAAGAGATGGAGAGGTTGTTATTCCACCACGTGGTGAAACCTCCATTAGTGCACGATGGTTAACTTTTTATTGTCCCGCCGGTTCAATGAGGGACTAGCCCAACAGTTCAAGAGGGCTTACGATCTTTATTGTCCCAACGGTTCAATGAGGGACTAGCCCAACAGTTCAAGAGGGCTTACGACTTTTTATTGTCCCACCGGTTCAATGAGGGATTAGCCTACCAGTTCAAGAGGGCTTACGACACCCCACCAGTTCAATGAGGGGGAAAAACCCATGGTCTGGGACAGGTGCTCTGAGGATTTTGGCCAGTCCTCATCACTTGACCAGTGAGCTTTTGAGTAACCAGTAACACGAGTGTGACTTAGCTCATGGGTCTAGTCGGAGGAAATAAAGCGGTTCGGCTGGAGTGGGGGGAGATATCTTGGGAATTGTATTAATAAGAAATTATAATACCTAATTTATGATATGAAATTTTATGATGTGGATACTGGTGAATTGTGTTTTTAATATTTCGATATATAAATTGTTCCACTTGGCACCTCACTAGCACATGTTAATATTCATAATAAGTTGGACTGATGGTTACTAATTTTCCAAGTGACCAGTCTGGTCCAGGTCCTTCAGGGAAGCCGATAGAAGCATAGTGTACTGTAATCAAGTAGGGCTTCTGTTTGTTTTTGTGTATTAATTGTTAAATGTATATTGCCACACATTAGGACTCATGATGCATGCTCTAGCATGTTTTGAAAAATTTAAATTCCGCGTAAATTCCAATATTAGGTTAACTCTGATTATTATATGATAACTTTGGTCATTATATGTGTTTAATTTGTTAATTAAAAGGTGGTTGTTTCACCAAAAAATCAAGAATCCATTATTTTATGCTAAGCGTAGTGGTGTCGATGCATTGTGTTTGGCCAAAAAGGAATTACTTGATAATCTCTTCTGTTAGAATCCTTAATTATCATTACTTTATAATCTATTTTGTCCCGCATTAGCCTAAATATGATTTTTTTTCTATATTTATATTTAGTATGCTAATAGTTAATTATATTGTTTAAATTGTTTATAGGTTATTTGGAAAGTGATAAAATCTAAGAATAGCTTAATAATGAAGAATAAAACAATTGATTCATTTTTGAAAAGGAAAGCTAGTGATCATATAGAGGAAGGTAACAATAGCTTCTACATCTTTATTGGTTGATAAGACTTGCCATGATGCTCTAAAATTTGAATTTGAGAAACAACCTTCTAAAATTCCTAAGGTTACTTCCAATAAATTTGATACTAATTCCTTAGCGCATGATCCGGGTAAACGCCCTCAAATATGACAACATCATGTGAATCAAAGAGATGAAGTTTGAAGGGCTTATTTAAAATGGGGTTTGCACCAATGTAAACTTCAATGTATTTTTCTTATAGGAAAGAATCATCCAAGAAGATTTCAGTATACTTGGTTTGGTATATTTTTTTCTTGGTTAGAGTATTCTCATACTATAAATGCTGCTTATTGCTTACCATGTTTTCTTTTTACAAAATCAAGTGGACATTTTGTAGCAGATTGTTTTACTGTTAAATGATTTCAAAAGTGGAAAAAAGTCTTTAGTGGAAAAAATTGTGCTTTTTTCAATCATATAAGAGAAGATCCTTGCTCACCATGTAACAAAGCAATGAAAGCTTGTGAAGACTTATTGAATCAACATGGGCATATCCAAATTGTCTTTAATGTATAAAGTTCAAATCAAATTTTAAAGAACTGACTACAGCTTAAGGCATCTATTGATACAATACGTTGATTGACATTTCAAGCATGCACTTTTAGAGGTCGTGATAAAACATCAAAATCATAAAACATGGGTAACTTTCTTGAGATGATAAAGTTGCTAGCATTATACAATGATAAAGTTGCAAAAGTTGTGTTGGAAAATGCACCATACAATTCCAAGTATACTTCACCTATGATTCAAAAGGAAATATTACATATCTTTTCAAGCAAAGTTCATAACTACATTTATCAACAAATTGGAGATTCCAAGTTTTGCATAATTATTAATGAAGCACGTGATGAATAAAAATGGGAGCAAATGACACTTGTTTTGAGATTTGTTGATGAAGTGGTTGCATACAAGAAAGATTTTTTGATCTTATACATGTTAAAGACACTATGTCATTAACTCTTAAAAAAGAATTGTATGCTGTATTTTCTAACCATAATCTTGATATCTCTAACATTCATGGTCAAGGTTATGTGGAGCTAGTATTATGAGAGGGGAATGGAATGGTTTGCAAGCATTATTTCTCAATGATTGCCTTTTTGCATACTATGTGCATTGTTATGCTCATCAATTACAACTTGTATTGGTTGTTGCTTCCAGAGAAGTTATTCTTATCCATCAATTTTTTTTATAAATTTAACTTTCATTGTTAATATTATATGTTTATCTAGTAAACGACTTGATGAGTTACAAGCTGTCAAGTTAGAGGAAATTGTATATTTGCTTGAGATTGGTAAACTTGAAATTGGTAAAAGGGCAAATCAAATTGGTACTTTGAAACATGTTGGAGTTACTTGTTGGAATTCTCATTTTTACTTAATTTGTAGTGTGATAAATATGTTTACAACAACTTGTTTTGTTCTTGAAAAGATTATTGTTGATGGATCAACGTATTCTCAAAGAGGGGATGCTAATGCTACTTATAATATTTTGACTTCATATTGATCTTACACTTGATGAAAGAAATCATAGGAATAACAAATGTTCTTTGTCAAGCTTTGCAAGAACAATCCCAAAATATAGTTAATGCTGTGAATTTAGTTGGTACTACAAAAATTCTCATTCAAAAATTGAGAGAAGATGGTTGGTTAGATTTATTGAAAAATGTGACATTATCCTGTAAGCAACATGAGATTGATGTTCCAAACTTTAGTGCTCCATATATAGCACAACAAGGACACTCCCATCATCAAAAATATCATATTACAATGGAACATCGTTATAAAGTGGAAATATTTTTAGTTACAATAAGGGTTAAAGAGCAATTTAGCCAATAAACTATTACCATAGGAGCACCTAGAACAAATAACTTTCAAGAGGACCAAAAATATCAAAAAAATTTTAAAAATGTGTAGTCAGCATAACACTATTAGAAAAAGATAATGTTCGTTATCTAAGGTGCAAATTGGCCAACAAACTTTTACTCCAGGAGTGTCCAACATAAAAAAGTTTTACTCCAGGAGTGCTTAGCACAAAAAAGTCTATATGCAATCCATCCAAAATCCGACCGTTGTAAATCCTTGCCTAAACCTCCAACCATGTGTATTAAGGTTAGAAAGAAAGAATGCAACCAAAAAAAAAATCACAAATTATATTAATTATTATTATCAGTTATCTTATGCAATTATTGACTATAATATTATATTATTTACACTTTAATTTAATTTTTGTTGTTGTAATTCTATTCAATCTTTTAAAAATATCATATATTTACGTGTGTATAAACATGTGTAAAAATTGATATACAGTTGATAAGATTTTTTAGTTATTCATATAACTGTGTATAATATGAGTAATTTTTTAGTTTTATTTATTATCAATTTAGAATAGGTAATGCGATGAGATTTTTCGGTTGCCCAAAAATAATTCAAAAGCCTTCTTCCCATTTTTAAAAGTAATTCCCCTAGAATACTTACTTAATCGACAATAAGATTTAATTCCATAGTTTGTTAATCTCATCAGTCGTACATCAATTTTCATCGATAGAAATATTATATTTATACACATAAATATAAATGAATTCAATCCTTTTATCAACAGAGATAAGACAGAAGGACATACCCAAATAAATAAAGGTGACCTATAAATTATGTGATATTTTTATGCACGTAAATATCAATTTTTACGTATATTATATGCACATAAATATGTGATTTTTCTAAAAGATTGAAAAGAATTATAGCGACAAAAATTTAATTTAAAGAGTAAATATATAGTCAATAATTGCATAAGATAACTAATAATAATAATTAATATAAGATAATTAATATAATTTGTGATTTTTTTTGTTGCATTCACTCTTTCTAATCTCAATGCACATGGTTGGGGGTCCAGGCAAGGATTTATAGCAGTCGGATTTTGGGTGAATTGCATATGGACTTTTTTGTATTGAGCACTCCTGGAGTAAAACTTTTTTGTGTCCAACGCTCCTGAAGTAAAAGTTTGTTGGTCAATCTACACCTTAAATAACGGACGTTATCTTTTTGTAACTGATATTATCTTTTTCTAACAGCGTTGTGCTGACTGCATGTTTTTAAAAAAAAATTTGTATTTTTGGTCCACTTGAAAGTTATTTGTGTTAGTCGCTCCTAAGGTAATAGTTTATGGGCCAAATTGCTCTTTAACCCTTACAATAATAAACAATTGCAAGAGTTGAGTATGAGGTTTAAGGACAAAATTTTGGAGCTTTTGACAGTTAGACTTCATTTGATTCCTAAGGATGCTTATAAAGCTTTCAACATTGATAATATTTGCACTCTTGTTGCAAAATATTATCTTGTTGCTTTCATTGAGCAAGAGGAGAAAATTTTGAAGCCTCAACTTCAACATTTTGTTATTGATGCTTCTAGTCATCCAGATTTGAAGAATCTATCAACTTTACCTAAATTATATTGTGCTTTAATGAAAACAAGGAAATATAAGGTGTATTACTTGATTGATCAATTGATTCACTTCTTATTAACTCTTCAAATTTCAATAGGTACCACAAACGCTTGTTTTCAGCAATGAAAATAATTAAGACGAGGTTGCGTAACAAGATTGAAGATGATTTCACTACAGATAATATGGTAATTTGTATTGAAAGAGAAACAAGTGACACTTTCACTTTTGATTCAATTATTGATGATTTCAAGTCATTAAAAGAGTGAAGAACATTACTTTAAGGGAAGGTGATTTTTAATTGTTTCATTTATTATAGTGTTTTATTAATTTTGTATTATAAATTACATTGTTAACTTTTAATATTTTGATATATTATATAATAGGCAATCTTCTAAAATTTCATGATATCTTCTCATTTTGTAATTGATATGACATCCATACTAGAGACAGTTATATTATCTTATACATTATAATTGTTAAAATACTTCTATAATAAATTTGAATATTTTAAAAATGTTATATAATCATAAAATTTTTTAATTAGTTAATTAATATACATTTGACCTCCCAAATATTTATCTCAAAGTCCATCCTTACAAACCTGGACAACCGAATGACCAAGAGCAGCACGAGCTCTCTATTAAAAATTATTAAAAAAAAAAGACAAAAAGAATCATTACCAGGCTAACCACAATCCAACTAATCATAAGAACATAATCCAGCTAAATTAATATCCATAATCCATAATCGCATCAACAAGATAGGTAAGAATTATGTTATTATGAATAAGAAAAGAACTGTAATAACCAATAATGATTATCAAATATATACTAATAAATTTTAAGAAAACAAATCAATCACCAAAAAGAGGCAAATTAATATACCCCTAATAATGTCATTGAAGATTAGAGAGATAAGTAAAATAATTGAGAAAAAGTAATAAATAAATAAAAAGAGTAAATTAATGAAAGATAAATTATAAATAAATAACAAACGAACAAGCGAATTCCATAATGCTAACACGTTGCAAAATTTGAATATTTTTTCTCCAAAAAGCTTGTTTACATGTTTGGGTTAACGTTTGAGAAATACGTTCATGTAAGTTGAGATAAAATATCTCATATATTTATCTTGTGCACCAAAAATCACGTTATAAAAGTAACTTTTATTGCTAACACAAACAAGTAAAGCTTCACCATTTTATTGTGTTTTTCTTGAGTATCTACTACAGCTTTCATAACACGTTGAATAGCATAAACATTTAGATCTAGTTATTAGTTCCAAAATTTTTCTCCTATTCAAGGTCTACAAATCCCACCTAATTAATGACTTAGGGCATGTTTCTTTCTATTTTTGGGGTTTTTGTTATTTTATTTCCAAAAAAGTTTTATAAATTTTTTTAAAAAACAAGTATTGAAAATTATGAAACAAGAAAAATTGTTCGGATAGTTGTTTTGTAAAATTTGTTTTTGAAGTGATATGTTGGCGAACGTCGGCCATGCGATGTGAAAGTGGTCAGCAACTGTGAGATGGTATCAATAATAGACTAGTGATAGCCTCAAAAAATAAACAATAGAGAACAAAAATGATAAAATATTTAAAATTTATTTTGTTTTTTAATTAAAAACAACATTTTTTTAAACAATGTATTGAAAACAATTTTTCAAACAAGTTTTATAGTTTTTCTTAAAACAAATTATTTTTTAAACAAAATTAAACAAGCCCTTATTTTCAAAGTATGGTATCAGTGATGGATTATTACTCCTTATAGAGCAAAGTTCCCTGGGGATATGTGTGTGTGAATAATAATAATAATAATAATAAAAGCAAAGAAAATGAAAGAACAAATTTTCATATTTTAAAAAAGAAAAATTTTATCTTGTCAAATTTTAATATCTGTAGAAGTCAGAATGAACTAATTTTAATAATAATAAAGTTAAGCCCCGAAACAAAAGAAAAGAGGCGAAAAAAACATCAAACTTGTTTATCAATGCCCGATAATTTTTAAAATACTCCTTCTCTGGCTATGTGAATATACAAAATAATAATAATAATAAGAAAGATGCAAATTTTCCCTAAAAGTTTTCACTAAGGAAAAATGTTACCTTGAAAGTTTTTTGAGGTTTAATGTTATCTGGAAATATTAAAATCAAACAATATTGTCCTTTAATGTTAAAAAGTTAATTGACGATATTAATTTTTTAATGGTATAGAGTAACAATACTACGTTTTTAAACTTCTGTGGTAATATTGAACATGAAAAATCTTATGGGGCGCCATTGAATCTCAACGAAAACTTCCAGAAAAAAATTGCACATTAGTCCTAAAATTATTAAAATTATTAAGGACAATATATTGTTATTCATAAGAGGCAAAAAGAGCTTATCTAAAATTTTTAGAATTATCTTTTAATTTTATTTTCAATTATAAAAAAGGATTGTAGGGAATATTAGGTAAAAACTAGCAAGAGATTCTCTTCCTTTATTGTTACTGTTACTGTTATTATTACTAATACTACAACGATTCCTCCTTTCTATCGTAATATAAAAATTCTTTAACTAATTTACATACATTAAAGAACTAAAATAACAAATTAACCATAAGAAATATGATTTGATCTCCCTAAAATATTTATGTATAACATTAGATTATATAACAATTTATAAGTTATATAAATTAATTTAAAAAATAATAAATATAAGAGATAAAATATATTGAGATTTTATATTTTGAACCAAATTTATCGTTTTGACTTTTCTTATGTTAGAGGTGGAAGGTAGCACTTCCTCTGGTCCTCCAATTGATTTTTTTCGAAGAAATTAAGAAAGTTAAATAAATTACTTAACCATAGTATATATTATATATTATTCGATTATATATCAGTTAATAAGTAAAAAAATTAATTTGGAGAAAAAATGATAAAAATAAATAATTTAAAATAATTTATATAGCTTCATTAATTTCTTCAAAGAAATCAACTAAGTTATATATTTGGGACCTGTGATAGTATTATTTAAGATTTTCATCATTTTCCTTGTCGTGTCCTTGTACTCTAGTCATAATGATCCTTAGGGTTGTTTGAATCGCGGAATTTGGTAGGATAGAAAAGAATGAAAAATATTTTGCCACAAAGATATTTGGTATGCACTCAAAAAAAATGGGTTGATAGAAATTTATATTTGGTATGAAGAAAATGAGAAAGGAAAATGAACATGATGACAATTTTGCCCTTTTGTAAATATTTTTCACCATTGTTTATTTAAAAAATATTACTTAATGAGCATAACTCTTCTCTCTTACGACTACTAATCATGTGCCTTTCGTTTCCTTTTTGACACTTCCAATGACAACCTTTTATTTGTCTTGTTCAACTTTTGCCAATATCAACAATAGGACGTTCCAAAAACTATCCCTCGAAGCCATGGAAGAAGGGGCCACCCAGAGGGAAGAGTGGCCCTTAGAACGCTTCATATGAGTACAAAGGTGTTCGACAAAGAACATGGGACAAATGGGTTGTCGAGATAAGAGAGCTAAAGAAGAGAACTAGACTGTGACTTGGTTCTTTAGCCACTGTTGAAGAAGCTGCCATGTATTATGATGAAGCTAGCATGAGACTCTGGTTGCCCCTGTTTCCTCATAGCATAACATAGCAATAACTATGAAATATGTATCAATCATTGTGGTCATACATGAATGAATAAACAAATTTAACCACACGTGTGAGATGTGTGGCTCATGGTTACGCACTACCAAAACAACTTTACTCTTAACCCTTACATACCTATCACCCACATGTGGTCATAGACACTTTCATGTGGTCAAATTTTATTCATGGGTACCTCATGGTTACGGGATATTTATCTGATTTTGTTCTCAATCATTGTGCATTCATTAACTCCATCTGGTCAACACCATTTTATTCGTCTGGAATATCACAGATTTAGCCACGTTTACCACATGGGTACTTCATGGTCAATCAATCTTCAACCAATTTTTGTCCTAGCCATGGAGTTTCCACCACCTCCCTTTGCTTAGATTCAATTCCAATGGGGAATGAGCTCTTCACTTTCCTCAACAGATATAGCCATAGACGATGGTGCATCACATTCATGGATGATGAGACTTGTATTTATACTACATGCTCATTTAAATTTTACAAATTGCAATCTTCAACTTAATTCAAATAAAATTCACTTTCTAGTTTTACAATCTAATTATATTTTGCTTTAAATTGAGATACATTGTTATTAAAACTCATTAATTTCTAGTTAAAATCATTATCTAATGTTCAAATTATCCTATTTTTTCAAAATTTAAATGAATAAGCCATTGTGAAAGACCAAATAAATCAAACCATTTTATAAAATTTAATTTTAAAAAAATTAAAACTAAATATTTGCAACATCATTCTTAATATAAAAATTCTAGTATTATATGATAAATTTTTTTAAAAATAAAAAATAAAAGAGCCTCAAAGGGTTGACTCTTTTAGGTCCAATTGCAATTTGAAAGGAAAATTTACAAGCCTGGCTCTTGTGATAAAAGGGCCTAAATAGGCCAGCTCAACGGGCTCAGCCATTTTCTTGGCTTTGACAATGACTGAGTACAAGAAACCTACTTGTTGTTCATGGTTGATTGGAGGCCTCCTCGTCACCGTTGCAAGACTCCTGTCCTCTATTCTTCACCTTCCTCTAATTTTTCCAATAGTACTATAAATTAATCATCCTCATTTATCTTAATTAACTACTCCATTATAGTCCCTTTTATAAATTTAGTACATCTAATTCTCATATATGAAGGAAAGTTTGTTAATTCATTATATACATCTTAAATTCATAAAAAAAAAAAATCTTTTTATCCACATCTATAAATGGTTATATTTTTTTTTTCAAGTACACATATCATGTATGTCCTTTGATTATTCATGGTTATTTAATGAGCATAATTCTTCTCTCTTGCTACTACTTATCACGTGCCTTTCGTTCTCTTTTTGACACTTTTAACGAAAACTTTTTCTTTGTCTTGTTCAACTTTCCTAATATTATTAATAAATAAGTACATTTTATCAACACCATTTCTACGTTATAGTATTTCATTATTAATAAATGAGCACATTTTATCTTTATCATATTTATATTTCACTTTTATTTTGACGTAAATATGTGTTTTAGATATCATGATCATGAGGACTCGAGAATACTGGATATCTATTGCTTAAAACTTGTTCATAGTCTTGAATCATTAAGAAAGGGCATTGATGATCTCAATAAAACTAGTATGACATCATCTACATGTATAAATATAAGGTAGGGACCACATGGAATACATGCATAGTGATACCTTAGCTGATGTCGTGGGTAGATCTGTTAGAGAACATATAGCACTGAACAGACCCTCCGAGAGACTCTACAAAGATTCATTATAGATAGTATCATTGTATATGTAAAGTCTCTCATTGTTTAGTAGTGTGGATCTTCCTGGACTTAAGGATGTCATTGAATACTATGTCTTAAAGTTATACTTTGACTTTACAACTCTATTCGCCTAAAACAGTGGAGAATATTGTACTCTTGGGTATAACTCGAATACATGTATAAATGGACATGCCAAGAGGCTCATAGTTCCCTACAAGGGATTATTCATTCACAAGATCGGTAGAGTTTAGATAGCTTTTAATTTACTCAGGAGTCTGTGCATGCAACAAGTGATCATGAAGAGTCATAATCCGTTATAGAGTTAATATAAGAATATTCCTAATTCTGTAAATTAGCTACATTTAGTCAATCAAGAGAGATGATAATCTATCTTTTCTCTTGACTAATGTAAATGACGATGTGAGAGATGATGCATGCACGGTATCTAAATATGAAAGGTAGATAATTTGATCAACTGAATTAGTTCTGGGGCCGCAGAGCATTAATAGTGTCTTATAAGGTCATTAAATAAATTGGGTTTGTTAAAGGAGTTCTAATTGGTCCAAGTTTATTTATGTCAGCGACTAATTAGACCTAATCGGTCACACACAAAAGTTATTCTCGCTTGTTTATAATTAGCAATATTAGGCCAATAATTGTTATTGGGCTTTATCAAGAGTAAATGTGTAACTGGGTTAGACTAAGACTTCAAGCCCAATAAAGAGAAAATGGTGTCATATATGGTGTCTCCAGTGGGAAATCAATTTCTCCACAAAAGGGCCAAAAAGTGTTGGAAGACTCAACGAGGTCTTGGGCCAAGTTGAATTTGGAGATTGGGTTATAAAAGATAATTCTAAATTATTCAATATGTGTGTGTGTGTAGGTACTGTTAGTTCTCTATGGGTTTGGATGATAACAAATATTTGTAAAATCAAGATTGAAGTTTTTCTTAAGTAAGTGAAAAACTTACTGTCTAAAGCAAACTCAAATGTTGGACTCAAAACTCGAGTTTTGACTTGACAGAGAAAAGCTCAATTTTAATAGACAAAGGCAAAACTACAGTTTCCGTTTGGAAACTTGAGTTTCAGCCTTACAGAGAGCATTGCAAGTTTTTCATCAGGACAAACTCGAGTTTGGCTTTGGAAACTCAAGTTTAAGCCATACAGAGACTCTTCAATATTTTTCAAATGAAATGCAAAACTCCATTTTTATAGGGAAACTCCAGCTTCCAGTTTTTTCTAAGTTTTTTCCAAGATTTGGGAAAATTTGAGTTTCAATTTGAAAACTCGAGTTTTCAAGATCAAGAGGTTTTCACGATTTAAACATCTGAAAACTTAAGTCTTTGAAATGAAAACTCCAGTTTCCTACTTGACTCCAAAATTTAAATGTTTTCATATTTTAAATGGAAACTCAAGTTTAGGTTTAGAAACTCGAGTTTTGGCCAAAGCACAGATGACCACTATTTTTATATATTTATAAACTCTGGTTTGAGAAACTTTAGTTTTGGAAACTCTAGTTTTGAAATGACAAAAGATCACTTTGAGTTTCAAATTAAAAATGGAAACTCGAGTTTAAATTTGGAAACTCGAGTTTTGGTCATACAGAGAGGATCTATAAACATCCCAAATTTTTGGAGTTTCGGGAATTAGGGATTATTAGGAAATAAACCTTGGCCTAATATTTTAGAGACAATATTTTGTGGCCAAAAGAAATAAATTTGAGATATTAGATAGAGAAATAAATAACAACCTGAAATGGATTACGGAAAAGTGGCTTTAGTTACTTTAAAATTATTATTGGGAAATTTAGGCAAATTATGGGGAGATTATTTTCAAGCACCAATTCCTATTTTTATATTTATTATCAATAGCCCATATGCATAATAGGATATGGTGCCAAACCCACATACATATGGCACTCAGCTCAAACTTACCAATTTATTACCCATACTCTTTTATTGCTCAATTAATTCATTTCGGATACAAACTCTGTGTTAAGCGCAGAATCACGTGTGTGTTCTCATTTGTTTTCATTTGAACAATAAGCTCCCTCATTTCTTTCCTTTTAATTGTATGCGGCCCAACTTGTATAAACCAGCCCCCACGTGAACGACATGAAGCAGAAGATTATACCATGTATTTTCTCATTTGGGCCCAACACGTTATCATTCAGTCAGATCACCTTTCTCCCAGCACCAAATCACCAACACATAAACCAAAGAGGAACCCATTAGCTCATTCTTTCTCTATCGATTTCTCTCTCTTTCCAAGGCGCAGAAAAAGGAAGATCTCAGAAGCAATAATCACAAATAATACTCCAGCTGTAACACGTAAGCTCAATGAGTGAGCCACGCCTTACCTCCTCCTGCTTCTTGAGCCCATCACCGAATAACCTCTGGACCTTACCTCTTGGACCCTGCTGGAGTTTCAATCTATATATCTTATATGCCGTTGCTTTTATTGCTTTTATTTCCTGCTTATTTCCTTGGTTCCGATGCCCAAGTGGAGCGAAAGATGAAGATCATTTTAAACTCTCTCTAAGACTAACTCTCTCACTCTCACGCTCTTAGCCTCGCCTCTCCTACTCTCTTCTATAACTACCATTCTCATTCACTTTCTGTGCTTCACTGAAGAAAGAGGCAGAGAGTCGAGAGTCTTAGCGAGAGTGTGAGAGTCGAAGAAAAGAGAGACGAGAAGGAGAGACAGAAGGGTCAAACCCAAAACCATTCTTCACCTCTGTTCCAGTGTCGTGAAACAGAGCCAGGGACCAGCGAGATAGCAACCCATTTGCTCAAAGAAAAGCTTGATCGGTGAGACCCTCTTGGACTCTTATTCTAGTCACTTTCAGATGTAGAGGAGAACTTTTAAATATTTCTAGAAACCAAGCTAAAACTAAAATAATAACACGTAGAATAATAATAATAATAAAAAATAAATAAAAAGATAACATTTATTATTAGGAGTAGGGGATTAAATAATAAATAACAATAGATCGATATTGTTATTATTAGAGAAGAGAAATAAACAGTAATAGAATTATAAATTTTATTAAGGAGAAAAAGGAAGATTTGTGACAAATATATATAAATTTTAGGAAAAACCACAGGGCACATTAAAGGTTATATGGTAATTAGTATTATTTAAAGTGTCAATATTGTGTTAGTGAAATGGGAAAGTTTTAGGGAGTACTTTTACCAAATTTTTCCAGGTGATAGTTCATATCCGGGTCCGTCACGGAAATCAACAGAAGCGTATTGTACTTTGATTAAGTAGGGCTTCTGTTTATTTGTGAGTATGAATGGATTAATGTATATTGTCACATTCTAGGGCTCATGATGCATATACTCTAGCACGATTTGAACATTTTAAATTTCGCTTAAATCTCATTATCTGGGTAACTTTGATCAACACTCTGATAAATATATAGTTATTCTGTTAATTAAACGGTGGTTGTTTCAACATCAATGTTTTTCACTGATTTCAATACTCCAGTTTTGAATAAAAACTCAAGTTTTAAGGTTTTGGACATGTATCATTAAAAGTCCAAAACTCGAGTTTTGAGGTTTTGATATGTGTGTGTGTTAGACACACACACACACATATGTGTATGTATGTATGTATGTATCCAATAAAGAATGGATGAAGGTAGGAAAAATAATAAATAAAGATTGAATTAAAAATGATTTTGAATTTTTGTTTAAGACATGAATGTGATCCATCATCTTAAATTATTATTCAATCAATCAATTAAGATATAGATATGATCCATCATCTCAAATGATTGACTCAATCAATCATTCAAGAAATAGATGTCATCGATCATCTTAAATGGTTGACTCAATCAATCAGTTAAGAAATAAATGTGATCCATCATCTTGAATATTTGATTCAATCAATCAATCAATATACAAATTTAATTCATTCTGATTTGGATTTTCAAATTCAAGCTTGGATTGACCTTTCTTGTAAGTACTTGATTAAGGTTATAATCTTATAAAGTGATGATTTTTGGGTGCCCTTTTCTTATACATTTTTCAAAAGAGAAAAACAAGACACCAATTTGATTGGTGTGTGCCGCCAATTCAAGAAAAGGTGAGTTCCCATCTTGCTCCTCCTATCTTTAACCTAACTCCAAGAAACCATAATCTTCTTGAGAAAAGAAAAACCCAAGGAAACCAAATCTCAATCTTACTGTTGTCTAGCAAGCATCCAAGGAGTTTGAGGTTTCAAGAGAAAGAATTCTCATTGCAATCAGGGGATAGCTGCATAGATCAACGTTAGAGGACATTAACAACATTAAAGTCTTCAAGTGATTTAAGGTAATCCTAATCTCCAATAGTCGTTTTATCAAGTAATCTTAATCCCTAATAGTTGTTTTAACAAGTAATCTTAAAACTCATGATCATAATAAATTGTTACAAGTTTTCATGAGTACCGTAAAGAGTTATGAATTTATGAATAATAATTAATTAGTATAATGAGTTAATGTTAATAATTCATGAGGATCGTAAGGAGTTATAGATTTTTGCAATGATTAAACAAAAAATTTTGTTTTCAACCTCATGAAACTTTTGTTAGTTCTTTATGTGTTTTGATAATAACAAACAATTGTAAAGTCAAATTGAAGTTTGTCTTAAGTAAGCGGGAAAACTTGCTGTCAAAGGCAAACTCATGTTTTGAATACAAAACTCGAGTTTTGACTTAACAGAGAATAACTCAATTTTAATGAACAAAGGCAAAACTGCAGTTTCCATGAGGAAACTAGAGTTTTGGACTTACAAAGAGCATTCTTAGTTTTTCATCAGAACAAACTCGAGTTTTTGTTTGGAAACTCGAGTTTAGACTATATAGAAACTCTTCAATGTTTTCTCAAAGAAAAGCAAAACTCCAGTTTCTATTTGGAAACTCGAGTTTTGATCATATGGAGAGTAATCCAAATTTCAAACTTGTGGAAACTCTAGTTTTGAAAGAAAACTCTAATTTCGAGTATTTCTAAATATTTCCAAAGTTTGGGAAAACTCGAGTTTCAGTTTGGAAACTCGAGTTTTGACTTGACAAACAATTTTCATATTTTTAACCTTTTAAGACTCAAGTTTTGAATTGAAAACCCAAGTTTCTCACTTGGCTCAAATTTTCAAATGTTTTCATGTTTTAAATGGAAACTCGAGTTTAGTTTTGGAAACTCAAGTTTTGGCCAAGCAGAGACAATCACTATTTTTCAATGTTTTCAAACTCCAGTTTTGATTTGGAAACTCTAGTTTTGAAATGACACAATCCCTCCAAGTATAATTTTTAAATGAAAACTCGAGTTTGGTTTTGGAAACTTGAGTTTTGGTCAAACAGAGAGCATCGCTGTTTTTCAGTGTTTTCAAAACTCTAGTCTTGTTTGAAAACTCCAGTTTTGAGGTTTTGGACTTGATCACATTAAATGTCCAAAAGTCAAGTTTACATTTGGAAACTTGAGTTTTGTCTTCAATCAAAACTGGGCTCCAAGACTCAAATCGTGATACTCCTCTTTGTAAGAAGGAAACTCGAGTCTTGATATAGAAACTCGAGTTTGTGCTTAAGTGCACAGTGACAAACTGCAGTTTTGATACACAAACTCGAGTTTGCATCGCAACTTTTGAAAATTCAAATATGACAAATTTATGAAACCTTTCTTGTTTAATCTTAATGCTTCCTAACATCATTCATCTAAATCACTAGATATGTTTAACCTGTTTGCTAGTGAATTTCAGTTGATTTAGAGATGATTTAAGAAAATTAAAGGTGTTGCTTCAACACAAGCAAAAAACATATTAGAGCATTAAATGTAAAGTATAGTTAACTTGCTATATTCTAATCAAACAACATATGCACGATGCAAAATGGATAAATGCTTCTTACCTAAACAAGTCTCTGACATTCCAACAGACAAAACTCAAAGGAAGTCAACATTTGTCCTCTGAACACAAAGAATGAATTGAAGAGTAGAGAGAGAAGAGACCAAAGTGCCTCCAACAACTAGATTAATTCACCAACGGTTAGAATGAAGATTGCAACGGTCATTTAACACTCTCTGAGTATAAATAGAGCAACATTCTTCTCAACAACTAATCAAGCAGAAAACGAAAAGCATTAAAAGTTTTCAACTACTCTTTGAGTTTTCTTGTATAAAGTATCTTTTAATACTATTGTTCTTCAGTGATCATCTTTATCCACTTTTTAGGAGAGTTCATTTATTGTAAATCATTTATTGTAAACAATCTCAAGTTAGAGGACTTGAAAATTGGGGATTATTGATCACAACTTGTAAGGGAGAGTAAGTTCTAGTGAAAGAGAGTTACTCTTGAGTTACAGAGGGTGTAATTAATTGTGATAGTAAAAAACTCAGGGAGCCTGAGGACTGGACATAGGTCAAGAAGTTGGACCGAACCAGTATAAATCTTTGTGTCTTTCTCTTCTTCCTTACTCTCTATTACACCCTATTTTAGTGCTTCAAAACAGAACTTTGAGAAAGAATTTTTTTTTTAAAAAAGTCCCTAATTCACTCCCTCTTGGTGATTAAGCTTCGTTTTCAACTTTGTATGAAAGTCGCGTAATAGGTAAATTTAACTAGCAAAACGGTAGTAAAATAAAATTCCTAAAATTAAAGGAGAAGAAGAATAATTCATCATAAGGCAATTGATCAAAGAAAAAGTACTATAATCACTTAAAAGAAAAGGAATGCTCGTGTACAGGTGTAACTCTACAGCTAATTTAGTCACCATGTATTCATGTGCATGGTTTAATTTGTCGATGTGTACAGTCATTGATTGACTTCATCAAATATAAGCTGAAGCATTCAATTCATTCCAACAATCGAAAACACAAACGCTTAAATGATCAATGCACATTTATTATTTTATTCATTTGTGTAATATGTTCAGATATTTACAATCTTCAGTGTTTATCTATCTACTTTTTTAGAGAGTTTATTTATGAATCAATATCTTTGTAAGAATCTCAAAATATTGAGACTTTGAGATTGAGATATTTGATTACAACTTGTAAAGGGGAGTAAATCCTAGTGAGATAATTACTTTCGAGTATAAAGTGTGTAATTAGTTAAAGTGATGGTGAAAATCAGAGAATATGAGAACTGGACGTAGGTCAAGAGTTGAGACCGAACTGGTATAAATATCTCGTGTCAATATTTCTCCTACTCTCTATTATACTCTGTTTTAGATAGCGTGTTTAGAGGAAATGGTAAAGATTTTTTAAATCACTCAATTTATCCCCTCTTAATAATATTTTGTCTTACATTCTCCATATCTACCTTTATAGCAACATAACTGAGTGATGCCTTCTTGCGTAATAATGATTAATGATGTTATCACAGCTTTACCTACCACCAATGAAACTGCATTGGTTTAGCTAATCCATGACTCCTTTGAATCTATTTGCAATTAGCTATGTAAGGATTTTGAAACAAACATTGCATAGAGATATTAGCCGAAATTCTTTAAGCATTGTAGGATGATCAGTCATTGGGATAAGCACTATCTCAGTCTGATTCACATCTACAATCCTATCAGAATTATTGAATAGTTCAGCAATTAGGTCACACACCCTAGTTCCCACATGTTCCCCTTGTGTTTGCAAGAAATGAGCTTAAAGCCCATCTAGACCTAGATCTTTGAATGCCCCCATTTCAAAGGCCACATTTCAGCTTATCAACGACTGTGTTCTGCACTGTGGCATAGCTCAAAGTCAAAGGAGAAGCATATTCAAGAAGACAGTGGATCACTAAACATTATATTGTTATCTCCTATTAGCTTTTATTCTAGGGTTAAGGTGCAAAAATATACATGAGCTTTTTCCCCAGGAGCACTCAACACTACGTGTTTTTTTTGGGAGCAAAAATACACACGTAGTTACCATTTTGGAGCAAAAGTCACATCTCACCGTTATGTTACTGTTTACCGTGATGAGAGAGAAATAAATGAGCTTATATATAAAAAAAGGATGGAGTATATTGAACGAGCACATCATGCAAATGCGTATAAATGGAAGGCTAGCATTTTAAATGCGTGGCCTCAGCTCTTTATATAGAATTCTTTCCCATTCGTTTTACTATTTCTTATTTATATCTAATTACATATGTTTTGCTTAGAAAAAAGATAAGTAAAATTCATTTGAACTTCAAAATCTCAAATAAGTGATTTCCTATTAAAATGAGTTGTGAATTATTATGTTGTTGTAGTTAATATCTGTACTCTCATCGGCGATATGAATGATTTGAGATTTTAAAATTCAAATAGTATTATCTTATCTTTTTCCTTTTTTTCTTTTTGCCAGATAATTTACATATGTTTTTTTGGCACATTACTTAAAATATCAGAAATTTATATTATAACTGTTCTTGTCATAATTTCAACTAGATATAGTGACATTATAATTTATATGTTCCCTTTATTTTATTCTTAAAAAATTTATGCCATTCATGGCATGGAATATCTGCAGGATAAAAAATTAACCCAAAATAATCTTCTATAAATAAAGTTTCATAAAATTATAATTATCTTAATAAAGAAATAAAATTCACGTCACTCAAACCTTTTATATATCATCAACGCATTTAGTATTAAAATTCTAACATTTGATATGATTCATGGATGGTAAAAGACACTAATAAGTTGATAGTTGAGGTGGTAAGATGTCTTACTCCCTAAAAAGGAGAATATAAGTTCAAATCTCAAGAAATATATTTATTGGAAATGTGAAAATTATATATATATATATATATATATATATATATATATATAAATATAATTTATATCTCCACTAAATGATGAGTGAATATAATATATATATATATATATATATTTTTTTTTTTGATATTAATTAAAATTTTTATATTAAAATAATTTGGTCATTGCCCAAGGAGCACAGATATCTAGAGAAAACTCGAAAAGAAAAAAACAAGGGGACAACCTAAAGGGGTGAAACCAAAGCCTGGAATAATGTCGTGCTTTTGAAATTAGTCTTATATACATGTATGTTTCAAGTGCTGCATGAAATAAGTCACTTTTTAAGAGATTTTTGGTTCACACAACATAAATCATTTAAAACGTAATTAAAGCTCGTTTGTCAATTTTACCCCTTGATTAATGTTTAATAATGTTAAGATTGGAATTATTTTTAATTTAAAACAAATTTAATAAATTAACTATCATTTTTAATTCATATACTCATATTGCGGAACAGAGTCGAGCACATAAAAATAAGGGTGTTTTTAAGAATAAGTTGTATTTTTTTTATGGGTTAAGGTGTAACCACTACCATGAATTATATTTTTTAGATGTATTTAGTACCCGAAAATAATTTGTGATACACTTAGCATCATAAAATATTTTTTCAGGTGTATCCATTACTTTAAAGTATTTTTTTATAGTCCAATTTTGCAACCAACAATTTAGATAATTTAGAGTATTGTTTATGCATGCAAAAATATTTCAATGTGTTGGATGTAAAAAAAATAGATTTTGATATTGGTTACATTTTTAAAAAAAAAAAAATTATTTCAGGATACTTGGTATATCAGAATACTTCAGCGTGCTGGGTGCACCACAAAGTACTTTAATATATTAGATGTATATGAGAAAATAGTTTAAGGTATTAGATACATCTTAACTTTCTTTTATTTAAATTCTTTAATTTTAGAAAAAAGTCCAGAGAAATGCCTGAAAAAATTTTGAAAATTTCAAATCAGAAATTTCATATTAAATTTAGTTGTAAATTTCTAATAAAGTGCAGTCAATGCCTAATATATATGGAGAAGAGAAGACTGATCTAGAATGTTGATGTTTTGAAGGTATTTTTTTGGGGAAAAACACTTTTATAGGAGAAATGTTTTCTCATATCACACACGTAATATATATATATATATATATATATATATATATATATATATATATATATATATATATATTAATTACATATATGTGGGTTCCATCATTTTATTTGTGTAGGAATTTTATTCTTCTCATACTACATGAGAAATTTAAACTCCATTTTTCAGATATTTTCCTTTAATTTATGTAATTAAAATATTTGTATTTTAGAAGAAAAGAGTGAGTAATTTTTTTTTTGACGAACGAGTGAGTAATTAATAGGGAAAATCTTCCTCAGGGCCTAATTAAACAAAAAAAATGTCAAAAAAGGCCTCAACAACTTTCAGATGTCAGAAAAGGCCCTAAGACCTTTTCTGACATGTGAATATGTGATAAAAAGACAAAAAAACCCCTCATACTACCCCTTTTCTCATTTGTCAATGGGCATTTTTGTCCTTTCATCACACATTCACATGTCAAAAAAGACCTTAAGGTCTTTTCTGACATGTGAAAGTTGTTGGGGCATTTTTTAGCATTTTTTTTTTGTTTAATTGGGCTATAGGGTGGATTTTCCCTAATTAATATATCCATTATTTATTAATTATTAAGGTCATTCATTAATTGATTATTCATCCAGTTACTTACTGTTTGACACTTTGACCCATAAATCCCATCACTACGGGCCCACTTCGCCTCTCTCTATGTCACCCCGACTTCCCACTCAACATTTCCCGCCTCACTCCTCACTTCATTTCATATCTCATTCCTCTCTCTCTCTACCTTTCTCCCTCTGAAACTATGGCGAACCCTTCACTCAACTTCTCCTTCCTTCTTCTATTCTCCTTCGCTTGCAATATCGCCGGCGCCGCCCCTTACTCCATCGGCGTCAACTACGGCACCGTCGCTAGCAACCTCCCGCCTCCACCTCGCGTCGCCAACTTCCTCAAATCCCAAACCAACATTGACCGCGTCAAAATATTCGATGCCAGCCCGGACATACTTCGCGCCTTCGCCAACACCGGCATTGCCGTCACCGTCACCGTCGGAAACGGCGACATTCCTTCTCTCTCCAAGCTCCCCGCCGCTCAGTCCTGGGTCACTGACAACATCCTCCCATTTCACCCCAAAACTATTATCAACCGTATCGCTGTCGGCAACGAAATCCTTGCCACCTCCGATAAATCCCTAATAGCTCATCTCCTACCCGCCATGAAAGCTCTTCACTCAGCTTTAACCCTCGCAAACGTGACTCACGTTCAAGTCTCCACACCTCACTCACTGGGGATTCTCTCCTCGTCGGAGCCACCAAGTTCGGGTCAGTTCCGACACGGGTACGACCGGGCCATATTTGCTCCGATTCTCGAGTTTCACAGACAAACCAAATCTCCGTTCATGGTGAACCCGTACCCGTTTTTCGGGCTACAATCCGCTCCATCCGAAAAGCTGAACTATGCTCTGTTTAAACCGAACGGCGGCGTTTTTGACGAGGCGACAGGGATTAACTACACCAACATGTTTGATGCACAAATGGACGCGGTTTTCTCGGCGATGAAGAAGGTGGGATACGACGACGTGGAGATCGTGGTTGCAGAAACGGGTTGGCCTTGGGCGGGTGACCCGAATCAACCCGCGGCGAGTTTGGACAATGCTGTGTCGTATAACGGGAATCTGATTAAGCATGTGAATTCTGGGAAAAGGACGCCATTGATGCCAAACAGGACCTTTGACACTTATATCTTCTCTTTGTTCAATGAGAACCTCAAGCCTGGTGTTTCAGAGCAGAGTTACGGATTGTTCAATGCCGATTTTACCCCTGTCTACGACGTTGATCTCCTCAGACATGAACAGGTAAGTCCGTAATTTTTGGCCTTTTTCTTGGATTTGTAAATTAGAATCGTATATGCGTTTTTTGGAGTTATATGGTCACCGATGAAATCTAGCTGTTGTTTCATTCAGTTTGCACTTTCAACCTATAGTAGTCCAATGCTCCTTTAATTATATTCGAAATGCCAAAGTAGCCCTTTAGTTTGGTCTATTTTACTCCTCAATATTTGTTTCACAAGTAAAAAAATGTAGTAAAACTGCAATGCTTATAATGTACTGTGTTCATTGATACTTTTTTTTTTTTTTTGGCCCGAGCGTTCATTGATACTTTAAGAAACATATATCATTAATTTAATATGGAAAGAATATATTTTTTACATTTTTTATTTCAGTCTTTGAAAGGTAGCAATTTGTAGATATCTACATATCAATTATAAATTCAAAATTTTCTTTTTTTGACTTGAATTCATAGTGTTCTTAATGTGAGGAATGTTTGGTTGAAATGAAATTATTTTAAAATTTCTTCAATTAAACTCGATCTTGGCTTTCAACTTTCAGGGTAAAAGTATACCCTTCATTGAAAATAAAATATGGACACATTTTCGAAAATATAATTTGTTTTTAGTACACTAGTACAGCATTTAAACTATGTCGCGGAATAAATAGCTTGCCAGGGGCTGGTTCGTCATTTGGATTGGCTTTCTGCTCATGGGAAAGCGAGAAAGTGTTTCATTGCCCAATAAGTCAAAAAGGTCGCAGGCTTTTCTGGGGCAATTTGATAATTTGATTAATATGTTTAAAAATAACATAAAATATTTTTTTTTTCTAAATAACTTCGTACGAAATAATTTCAAAAACTTCTCAATTTGAACTATCGTTTTTATTAAAAATACAGGGTAGTGTTATTAATTTGGGTTTTGATTATGTACAGGCGGTTGGTCCCACATCCGGTCCAACGGCTACTGCACCATCGTCGGATTCAGGGAGAAAGTGGTGCGTGGCGAAAACGAACGTGAGCAATGAGGCGTTGCAGAGAAACATAGACTATGTATGTAGCAAGGGAATAGACTGTGGGCCCATAAAGGAAGGTGGGCCATGCTTTAAGCCCAACAATGTAAGGTCTCACGCAGCCTATGCAATGAACGCATATTATCAGGCGTCCGGCCGCCATGACTCCGATTGCTATTTTGCCGGCACCGGCCTGCTCACCGCCACTGACCCAAGTAAGTCTTTAATATTTTTGCCAGTCATTATTGTTTTTTAATATTTTTAAATTGTTTTCCTGGCATAATTCAAAATCAATTTTTTCAGATTGTTATTTCAATTTTTTTTAAAGTTATTGAAAATTCGTCTTAACATTTGTTAGATTATACGACCTTTTTTCATTTGATTATACCGACTTTTTCTAAAACCGATAATGAGAATAATTTGTCCCGGATTCAGTTTAGTAATGAACAAAAATAATAACACACGGACTTAACAATTTTAAAAGTATACACAACGATTTTTACTTGATAATAAAGAAAATACTTACCAACCTGTTGTTGCTTGAAGTAGGAAGAGGTTTTATCATGAGTTTAAATTTCAGGAAGTGGATTTATTAGAAAATTAATAAGTGAGAATCTTTGCCTTCTAAGCTCTTTATTCTATCCAATCAAAACAGAAAATAATTTTTATTTTTATTTTTATTTTTTTTAAAGTGTATCTAATTTACTTTTTTTTTACCCCTTTTAATATAATTTATTGCTTGTGATAAATTATGTGTATTTTGTCCCCAAAAAAATTATCTAGTACTCTTAATTATTTTTATTTGGAATAAGTAATGTAACGAAATCATGTTGTAAAATCAATAATTAAAACAAATATATCTATTAAAAAAAAAAAGGAGAAGTAATTAAATTGTTGGGGGTGGTGGTGGATGATGGTGATGACAGGTCACGAGAAGTGCACGTATCCTGCAGCAACGATCGGAGAGAATGTGGGAAAAGGACCGTCACAGGCAGAGACAGGTGGCAGTGTGAGATTGGGCAGTGACACTTTAATCTTCACCTATTATGTAGTGGTCCTATTATGGCTACACTTTTATATGCTCTCTTAATTATTATCGTTATTACTATTATTTGAATATTTGTCCTAATAGTTTAAATAGAATTGTCATGTGATGCGACAGTGTCGTTTAAACCCTAGAAAATGAAGAGAGAGAATTTGTCTTGACTCTTGAGTCCCTGGCCCACGCTAGATTTGCTCCCCCCTTGTTATTGTTACGTGGCCCCAAATTAAATTTAATTCATATAAATTTTAGACACAAATATAGGGGAGATGATAGTTATGCGGTTAATTACAATGATAAGACTTTAAGTATTAAAATTTTATTTAAGAATCATGGTCCCTGTTTGCAATTAAGGATAACTTGATTTGACTAAAATGCCCCTAAGATTAAACATATATTATAGTAGTTGTGTCTTCAATTTGTATTTGTATCTGTATCTTATAAAAGCGAACAGAGGGAGTATTTTATAGTCACGTGCATTTTTTTTAGGCAATATTGAGTGAGGTATTAAACGTAGGTATATCTTTTAATAGTGAAAATTTTAATTTGCACCATTTTTTGTCAAACAAATTGCATCATTTTTTCACTTCCTTAATTATTGTTTAAAATTTGAATTTGCACCATTTTTTTTGTCAAACAAATTGCATCATTTTTTCACTCCCTTAATTATTGTTGGAGTTTAGTTGCATTTAGCACACTGAAATATTTTTAACTAACTCTATTTTAAGGGTTTTTTTTCCTTTATCCAGCATTATATAATTTTCTTTTTTAAAAGTAGCACTCATTATCATAAAATAATTTTTTTCGTACATTTAGCATTCTAAAAATTTGGGGTTTACATCACTACTGTAAAAATATTTTTAGAACAAAATAGCACCAAAGATTACTTTAGGGTAAAGATGCAATTTTACATATAACCTTTATCCTGAGGAGCGTCCAGCACCATAACCTTTTTTTTGGGGGCAAAAGTACATATAACGTTACATTTTGGGAGCGTCCAGCACCACAGGCCGTTAGTTGACCAACGTTGACCGTTAAGTCTGACGGAAATAAACAGTAACTCCGCTGAAATTACCATTTTGCCCTTAGTTTTAAGTTGAAATTATAATTTTGCCCCTAATTTTAAATATTTTTTTTAAAAAAACACTAAATAACTCCTCCCCACCGGTGGGCCCCACCATTGGCGGCGGCCACCCTCCCCCCACTGCCGGCGCTGCCACCTCCTGCGACGGCTTTTTTTTTAAAATAATTTTTTAAAAAAAAAACTAAAATAACCCTTCCGTTGCCGGTGGGCCCCACCACCACCAACGGCCGCCTTCCCCACCTCCGGTGACCGGCGGCCACCTCCAGTGACCTCCTCCGGCAATTTTTCTTAAATAATTATTTATGTATATATATTAGCATCCTATATATATACATAACAGATAAAAATGACGCAACACATGTATTACATCTAAATATATATAGTTGTATATCTTTCTTACTCTCATGACAGCAAATATAGGTGCAGCCAATTCTTCCTTCTCCCATTCCAGCGTTTTTCATATATTACACACACACACACACACACAGCAAGCAACGTTTTTCTTTCCTCTTTTTCATCTCTGTATAGCCTATACACACAGCAAAATACACACACACACGGAGATGCAAAATGCTAACAGCCAATTATTCTCTTGCCTTCTTATATCTTTAGTGTTAACACACACACACACACACATATTCACATCTAAGGAACAGTAAGCAAATGGGAAAACGAAAGAAATTCAGAGACGTAACACGTGATATACTCGCAACGACCCCTGTTTCACATTCACATTTCAGCAAGCTTCATAGTATCAATTCCTATGGCTTGCTTTTGATGGGGATATGACGGAAAGCTTGAGAAAGAGGGACCCGATGACTTACCTCTGAAGATCAAGCTTGTCGATGGGAATGGTTGTTTGTTGTTGCTCCTCTGTTTTCCAATGCCACAGGCAGAGCAAGAAAATGATTAACTCTCTCTCTCTATCTCTTTCTCATCTCTCACTCTTGGCTGGCTGTGGCAATGTGAAGGGTGGAAGACACAAAGAGCAAGCCATATATAATATGTTGGAGGTCCAATCCGAAGGAAAGGCTAACGGTTTGAGAAAGTCAAGAACCAGAGGATATCAGCAGTGAGCTCGAGACGGTTATTCATGAATTTTAAACTTTGAGATAGCATGCCCCACCAACAAAACATGCCTGATTTGCACCAAAAGCACATCTTGATCTAGAAGGGGTGGGGATCCTCTGCAACAAAACATATTGATGAAGCAAAGCACAAGAGTAGCTGTAGCTTCTCATACATATCCTCCTACTCTTGATTATGGCTTATCACCTTCTAATCTAAATCACATTTCTGAATCTTGACCTACTGGATCCTCTCGCTTCTAAATTGCAATATCCATGACCATGATTATTTCCAGACTCTAGACGAACACAGGATCTGTTTTGGTCAGGATTCCTTATAATGGTGATCTGTCTCGTCGTATATCTCCTCTTAAAAAAATAGTAACGTTATTAAAGATTTTCTAGAGCACAATTTTGTGGTTTGTGCTGGAAGAGTAAATCCTATATTTTGACTTAATAATTATATAAAAAAAAAAAGCCGCCGGAGGTGGCCGCCAGTCGGCGGCCAATGGTGGAGCCCACCGGCGGGAAGGAGTTATTTTAGTGTTTTTTTAAAAAAAATTATTTAAAACTAGGGGCAAAATGATAATTTCAACTTAAAACTAGGGGCAAAATGGTAATTTCAGCGAAGTTACTGTTCATTTCCATCAGACTTAACGGTCAACGTCGGTCAACTAACGGCCCGTGGTGCTGGATGCTCTCAAAACGTAACGTTATGTGTACTTTTGCTCCCAAAAAAAGGTTATGGTGCTGGACGCTCCTCGGGGTAAAGATTATGTGCAAAATTGCACCTTTACCCTTACTTTTATTGGGTGGTAATAGAGAACTTTTTAAAAGGGTTTTGCATCTATCAATGAATCAAAGTTAAATCTTTTTTTTCTCATGCAACATGAGAAAATCAAATCTCATATGAGAAAAACACTTCTCATTTTGTAGGAGAAATGTTTTCTCATGTCACACACACATGAAATGGTGGGACCTACATGTATTCATACCTACATATAGGTCCCACCATTTCATGTGTGTGTGGGAATCTTCTTTTTCTCATGCAACATGAGAAAATCAAGTCCCTTTAAATATTGTTGAGCCCAATCTGGATAATTCGCCTTGAAACGTTCTTTGTGTTCACACAAATTCAAATTAGAGACCTATGCTAAATGGGTCATATTGTTTTCACTAGGACCAACACTTAAAAAACTTCTATTAAAAGGGATCTTAAAAATATTTAAAAGGACAATACTTCATCCATCCTTAATATATATCATCTTCACTGTCTTATTAAAATATAATATGGTTGATTTATTAATTTTGCATAAATAAATTGTTTTCAACTTTATTTATATTCAAGAGTATAGAATAAAAGACTTTCTCTTAACAAACTTTGATAAAAGTATTTTTTTAAAAAAAATATGATTAATTATGCCTCAAATAATTTATAAATCCAACCATCAATTTCTTTTTAACATCTTTGTGAAAAATGTATTGATTTTGATGGAAAAATAAAAGAGAAAAATTTTTTTATAGAAAATGAATTAATTTGTATTTGTAATTTTTTGAATTAATTATATTATTATTATTTTAATTAAAGGCTAAGTTTATAAATGAGATTCAACCTGTAACCTTTCATTTAGATTTATATATAACCAAGGCCAGGTGCGAATAACCGTGGTCCTCCAAATTTGCTCTCCTTTGTGAGAGTCCTCCTCTTTTCCTTTGTGAAGGTGTGTAAGGTTCCCCAGTGAACCAATCTGGCTTGTACCCCTTAACTGGCTTATACCCCTTAACTGTTGATCTCTCTTAGGTAAGTGTAGGTGTAGGGGTGTTATATGTTCTCTTCGTCTATAGATATGGAGGAAGGGCTAGGTAATAGCTTTGGGAAACAAAAACAAGTTTTGAATCTAGGTCGAAAATTAGAGAAACATGGGGATTGTTGGTGGGTAAAATCTTAACAAGGAAAAATCCTAATGTCCCAATAGTCATCTTAATGATAAAGAAGGGTTGGCAACTGAATGACGAGCTGTAAATTCATGAACTTAACCGGAATCAACTAATTTTCTTTTTCAATTCAACAAAAAAGAGGATTATACTAGGATTCTTAAAAATAGACCTTGGTATATACAAGGTCACCTTTTGAATCTTCAAATCTTGGAGGAATGTAAGGTTTTTAAAGATGTTGATTTCATATATGCTCCATATTAGCTCCAATTTCATGGCCTTCTTCTAGAGGCATTCGATTGTTCAAATGCGCAAATCCTAGGTGATGCGGTGGAGGAAGCCTTGATGTATGAATATCCTATGATAGATGGAAAAATTCCATGAAGTTTCATTAGAGTTAGAATGATTCTATGCTTAGACACTCTACTAGAGACTGGTTTTTGGGTGCTAAGGGAAGGAAAAGAACCTATCTGGGCCTCAATTCGATATGAGCGGCTTTAAAATTTCTGTTACAAGTGCAGACGAATTGGTCATGAAGATAGAAGTTGCAAGGAGCTCAGCCCACCAGTTAGCAAAAAGGAAGGGTCTGGTTTTGGTAGCTAGATGTGTGTGCCGTTGGCTTGGACCTTTGAAGACATCTTGGTAGTTTGTAAGGAAGGGTGGCCGGAATATGTGCTTTTCGATAAGGGGCAACCACCTCACTATTTTGGCCGGAAATCTCCTCAGTCCAATAGAGACGTCTAGGAAGGAATGCTCTCTACTGGGTGGGTCCCAACTTGGTTGCAGACCGAAAAAAGTCGGAGAAACTTGTTAGTTCTCACTTTGAGTTTTGATAATAACAAAACACTTGTCAACTTACTGACTTAAGTCAACTCGAGTTCACGCTTCATCAACTCGAGTTTTAAAACGCCTTTCAACTTGATCTTAAGTTAGCAATGTTATAAACTCGAGTTCTCAGTTAATAAACTCGAGTTCCCTCTTTTAAAATGATTTTCAACGGCTATCTCTTTCTGATCAACTAGAGTTCATAGCTTATCAACTCAAGTTCATGCTCACAAAATCAAGTTCATAAGTAATAAACTCAAGTTCGAGGAAACATGTCTTGTTCTCTATTTCAAACATAAAAAGTCTAAGGAACTAGAGTTTCATTTTAATATACTTGAGTTCTAAACTCAAGTTCTTGAAATATGAACTCGAGTTCTTAGAACCAGTAGAACTTGAGATCTCAGTGAGATATGAACAACTAGAGTTTTTGTTTAAAAACTCAAGATGATAACTCTAGTTAAACTTATTCAACTCAAGTTCTTTGAGAACCAGAATGCTTGTTGTTTTCATCTTTAACATCAACTCAAGTTCTTTTTCTCACAACTTGAGTTCTTCTTTGAAAGAAATTAAGGCTTTTCAAGTTAATAAATAGGAGCTCAAGTTCTTTATACTCAACTCGAGCTTGTAACCCTAGTTCATTATTTTACAACTCAAGTTCTTTTGTAAGAAAATGTCGTATCGATGTCTATGTGATTTCAAACTTTCAAACCTTCTTACGACTACTTCCTACTATTGCTAAGAATTATTCTTAAGATATTTTTAACCCATTTGCTAGTCATTTCAGTTGGTCAAATGAAGAATTAAACCAAAAGTATTATAGAGCAACTCCTATGTCAAAGGCATTTAATGTACAACAGAAAAATAGAGCTGTACACGGAATAAACATCAGAGTAGTCCAAATGAACCTTGTCGCAGGTACCCATTTTGGCAAAAGAATATTACCAACTTCATAAGTCATATTCTGTTCAAACAAAAGCGGATTTTTCTGATAACGATGAGCCGAAAGTAACAAAAGCCAGAAAACTCAGTCTAACGGAATATCTTCTAAGTGTAACCAAAATGTGAATATTTCTCAACGGTTATCTTAACAAACCTCAACGAGCATATATGGAAGCTGGTATATATGCTTGAAGCATTCAATTCGCCAACTACTAAAATCCTGCGCAATCAATTAGACATTATTGTAATTCTCTATTTCAATCAAATTAGTTAATATCTTCCACTACAAAAAAAACCTTGTTTTGCGACAGAACTTTTCCATCGCAAAACAAACATTTTTCAACGCAAAATTGATTTGCGACATAAAACAGTCCGTCACAAAAATTGTCCTCACAAATCACATTCGCACGGAAAAAAGACCTTTTTCCCTCGCAAAGGGAAGAATTTTCCCTCTCAAATACGAATATTTGCTAGGAAAAGTCTTTTCCCCTCGCAAATCTTGGAATTTGCAAGGGAAGCGTGTTTCCCGCGCAAATCCTGAAATTTGCGAGGGAAATGTGTCCGGAGTTTCAACACTTGTTAATTATTTGATTATTTGTTTAATCTCAAGATTGAGGAACCTTGAGTGCGGGTGTATGATTACAACTTGTAAGGGAGAGTGAGTCCGTGTGATAAGTTCATCTCCAGTACATAGTGTATAATTGTATTTCTATTAGTGAGATAGTGAAAAGCCTAATGCATCTGGGGACTGGATGTAGGTTAAAGAGTTGGACCAAACCAATATGAACTCTCTGTGCTTACTCTTTTCTGTCTCATACTCTGTTTCCATTATCCCTAGAGTAAATTCCAAAAAAGATTTTTAAATCACCTATTTAGCCCCCTCTAGATGATATTCCACTTACAAAACCCCCAACGGACCCCTTCTTGAAGTCATCGGTGTCGTATAGTTCTCACCCTTTTCTTGTTGATCCCACTGCGATGATTGCGACATGTGAGGAAAAGGCTAATGTTAGCGTGTTGGAGAAGACATACGTGGCGCGTAGATTGGATGAAGAGAATATCCTAATGTCGAGTGGGCCCTTAGTCAACATTTCAACCTTCTCTTCTCAATGTTCAGTGGCCCATTATTTAAGCCCAAGTGATTCTAGGTCCATTCGTGACTTTTCTAATTTATTGAGCTCATATGTTCCTAAAATTAAAAGTCCAGCAGCTGTGATGGTTAGTCTTTTAATTTCTGAAGTATCTTGCATAAATACCTCAAGTAGCCCTCAATCTTACAATGTTGAATTGTCCTAGTGATGATAAGCCTAATTTAAAATCTATAATTCCTTTTATTGGTTTGTCTCCTATTTCTGTTGTGTCTGCTGGGTTAAAAGGAATTCTTATCAAGAGGCCACATGAGGATGATAGTGCATCGATAAAGGGTAATAAATGCAAGAAGTTGGATTTTGATTCAACAGAAGTTGTTGATAATGTGAATTTAGCAGTGGGTTCAACTCAAAAAGGGCATAGAAGGAATTTTCGATTTATGAAAAAGTACCTTCATAAATCTAGGGGTAGTAAGAAATCGAGTGCATCTGGTAGATCTTCATCCCCAATAGAGATTGATTTCCCGAAGAGTTGGCTGGAAGCAAGTAATGGAAAGGGTATGGATTATGAGTCTTCTTTGTCAAGTAATGCCGATGGTTGGATGGGACCAACCACCGGTTCGCCATGAATCTGTTAGCCTGGAACTGTCAATGTTTGGGGGTTGCCTTGACAACTAGAAACATGAAGGAAGAGTGCTTCCATAAAACCCCATTTAGTTTTCTTAATGGAGACTAAACAAAAGGTAAGTGTCGTAAGGAAGGTAGGGAGTAGATGTGGCTTCAATGAAGAATGGTTTGTTAGTCCAGTGGGTGGAAGTGGAGGCCTTGCTTTATGATGATCTGATGTGATCACGATTACTATTCTATTTTTGTCCTTTAATATCATTCATACAAGTGTCATGTCTGATGTTTTTTCTACCCCTTCTTATATCACCTTTGTTTATGGCCCTAGCATTAAAGAGGAAAGACTGCTATGCTGGCAAGAGGTCCAAAGAATTAGTAGAAACACCAATGCTTCTTGGTAGTGTCTTGGGGATTTTATTGATATCTTATCCTATAATGAGAAGTATGGTGGTAGACCTAGAGCTTAGAGGAAAATACTTAATTTTAAGTGTTTTGTGGCTAATTATGAACTTGAGGATTTGGGCTACAATGGGTCCAATTTTACCTAGTGTAATAATTGTGAAAATCCTAATACTATCCGCGAGCGTATTGATAGGAATTTGGGTAATTTGCAATTAAGAGAGCAATTTCCAACTCTACAAGTTTTTAATATAGATCCAACTAGGTCTGATCATCATCTTTTATTTAACCGATGCCAGTATGAAATTCATAAGAAAAAACGAGCTTTTCGATTTGAATCTGCCTAGGTATCTCATAGACACTTGTTTGAACTAGTTAAAGGGAGTTGGTGGTCTTTCTCTGGTCAGGATAATTCGGTTTTGGAGTCTTTTCTAAGTAATCTAAAGAGGTGCAAGCAGAAGTTAATTACATGGAGCACGAAGGAATTCCCCAATAGTGCTAAGCTCATTGATTGTTTGAAAAATCATCTAGCTGAGCTATCACTAAGCAATCAAACTCCCGACATTTCTAAAGAGATTATGGAGGTAAAAGGAAAGCTGGATAGATTATTGGAGTTAGAAGAACACTATTGGTGGCAACTCTCTCGCATTAACTAGTTAGAAGTTGGTGATAAAAACTTCTATTTCTTTCATATCTCTACTATCAAGAGAAGGTAGAAGAACAAAATTTCTTGTATTAAAGATGATTCAAGTAGCTAGTTAATGGAGGAGGATGCAATTTTCCCAGAATATTGCTAGCTTTTTTTAGAATCTCTTTGCTACCTATGGTTTGCATTCCACGGATGCTGTCTTAGACTATATTGACCCCAAAATCTCTGAGGAATCGAATCTAAGTCTTATGTCACCTGTTTCAAGTGAGGAGATTAAATCTGTAGTTTTTATTCTTGGGAGTACAAAGGCACCTAGACTTGGCATTTTTCTACTAAATTTTATAACTTTGCATGGTCTAAAATTGGTGATTTTGTGTGTTCTATGGTCCATGAAGATTTTGTAGGTCATTATGTTTTAGATGGGATTAACACAACTAATATTAGTCTTATCCCTAAAAATCATAAACCGGAACATGTTTTGTAGTTTCGCCTTATTAGCCTGTGTAACTTTTTTTATAAAATCATTTCAAAAATTATGGCCAATAGGATGCAACCTTTGCTTAATGATTGTATCTCCCAAAACCAAGGTGCCTTTGTTCTTGGCTGCTGTATTCAAGATAATATCATTATAGCACATGAAGTTTACCATTACCTTCGTCGAAAGAAAGCTGAGGGTAAGTATGAGTTCTCTCTTAAGATGGGTATGAGTAAAGCATATGACCAGGTTGAGTGGGATTTCCTTGAGAATGTCTTGTTACGATTTGGTTTTTGTGTCGAGTGGGTGTCTCTTATTATGAAATTTGTCCGTTCAGTTAGCTTAAATATCTAGTTATTTGGTGAAAATGTGAAATCATTTACCCCTAGTAGAGGTATTTGACAGGGAGACCCCCTTCCCCTATATCTGTTCATTATTGTTGCCAAGGTACTTTCTAATATGATTAGTAAGAGCCAAAATGACAAGCAGATCAAAGGTGTCTCTTATTATGAAATTTGTCCGTTCAGTTAGCTTAAATATCTAGTTATTTGGTGAAAATGTGAAATCATTTACCCCTAGTAGAGGTATTTGACAGGGAGACCCCCTTCCCCTATATCTGTTCATTATTGTTGCCAAGGTACTTTCTAATATGATTAGTAAGAGCCAAAATGACAAGCAGATCAAAGGTATCAAGTTGAGTAATGAGTGTCTAGTCCTCACTTATAGTTTTTTTGCTAATGATGCCCTCTTATATATGAATGCTAGTCATTATAATTGTACTTATTTTGCTAATATTTTGGATTTGTATTGCACAGCCCAGGTCAGGTTATTAATCTTGATAAGTCCAATATTTTTTTCTTCTCTAACACTTTAATTGTAGTGAGAAGTATGGTAGGCGGTTTATTAGATATACCTACAACAGAGGATCTAGGAAACTATCTAGGTATTCTGATCATCTGGGGGAAAACAAAGAACTAGGCACTGGCTTATATCAGAGAAAGGGTTACGAGTAAAATTCAAGGATGAAGTCATTCCTTTCTATCTCTTGCTAGCTGAGAAGTTATGATTAAAGCTATTATCTAGGTGATTCCAATCTACTCGATGAACTGCTTCAAATTTCTTCTCAAGACATGTAAGGAGATTAATAGCCTTATTGCTAACTTTTGGTGGGATGGTAGAGCCTTGGGAGGCAAGACTCATTGAAAAGCGTGGGAATCTATGACCAATAGAAAAAGCACTGGTGGTATGGGATTCCGGGACCTCTCTATTATGAATGATGCTCTCCTAGCTAAGACAGTATGGAGGCTTCTTTCGAGGCCATATGATCTATAGGCAAGGATGCTTAAATGTGTGTACTTCCCTAAACATGACTTCATTGAAGCGAAAAAAGGCTATAAGGCTTCATGGTGTTGGTCTAGTATCTTGAATGGCAGAAATTTTCTTAGGAAAGATCTAAGGTGGGATATTGGTGATGGTATTGATATCAGAATATAGGGTGACCCTTAGGTCCCTGAAGTTAGCTTTCTAGAGAGACCTAGCACTATCGATGACCTGTTCATCTTAGAGGCCATAGTCTGTGACCTGATCATTAATGGGTAGTGGAATCTTACACCAATTAACCTTTATTTGTCTTCTGAGGTTAAAGATGCGATTTATAAAATCCCTATTCCTAATAATGGGATGGAAGACAAGCTATTATGGACTAGCGCCAAGAATGGAGTATATACGGTAAAGCTGGGATACCATTGCCGGAAGGATTAGAATTCTTCTCAAGAAACTTGACTAGGGTCATCGACTGTCATCCACACCGCATACTGAAACTAAATTTGGCAAATTAAATTGATCCCACGAGTACAACAGATCATATGGCGCCTTTTGAGTAATGCAATTGCTACCAATTCTGCTCTACATCGTCGTAGACGATCCCCTAACAAACTATGCCTAGTATGTGAAGAGGCAGAGGAAACTATTGAGCATGTATTTTTCCATTGCCCTTAGACCCAATGTATCTAGTTTAGTTGTTTGCTAAGTACTAGAGTAGATATTTCCAAAACGTCAAATTTTAATGCTTGGTGGATCTCAACAATAGGTACTCCCTGCTAAGTAAGCAGAATCTTTCTTTGATTTGCTGGCTTTTGTAGTTTATTTGGACAACTAGAAATGAAATGACTTTTGACCATAGACAACTAAACTTGGGTATTGTTATTGAATTAGCTAGGAAAAGTAATTTTGATTTTTTGGCTCACTATGATACAGGGATTAGGGATCCTTTCTTCTCGAGGGGATGTGATAGTCTTAGCATTAAATGGTTCCCCCTGCATTAGACCATCTTAAAATCAATTGTGATGGAGCCTTTTCACCTTATGAGAAAGATGCTGCTATTGGGGTAATTTGTCATGATTTTGCTGGTTGTTTTAGATGGGGTTTTGTGGATAAAATTAAGTCCATTTCTGTCCTTATGACTGAAGCCTTAGCTCTAAAAAGAGCCCTGCTTCTTGCTATGGACCTTGGTCATGATAAAGTGCTATTTGAAACTAATTGCCTATCTTTGTTTACCTATATTGAGACCAAGTCACCAGACTAGTATGATTGGAGGGATAGAAGCATTATTTAGGTTGTTATTTGTCTTCTATTTTCTAAAGTTGGGTTCTCCTTATTATTTATCCTGAGAGGGGGCAACTTGCTGCAAATCTTCTTGCAGCTGATGCTTATAAAGGGGTGTGCCATATTGGGTGGGCTTCGAGACCAATACCTGCTTTGTTATCTCTTCTAACTCTTGAGGCTCAAAAAACTAGTGCTTGTGTTGATAATCTTTTGCATACCAGTTCTTCTTTGGATGGTGGCTAGTTTTTATTGGTTCTAATCTATTTGTTTTTTTTTTTCTTTTGTTTTTTTATGTTGTATTTGTTTTGTTTCTATTGTATTTGTTTTGCTCCTGTTATGCCTATTATTTGTTACTCAGACTTTTGTTTCTCTTCTCTTCTAACCGTTACTTCTTTGAAGTTTTATTAATAGACTTTCTTTGAACAGAAAGTTTTATCAATTTCTAATCTGAAAACCCTAAAAACCCCTTTCGTTTGGCAAATTCCTTTTCAGGTTCGGCATCCTACACTTGGCTGAGATCGCCGTCGATCGCCGTCCTCCGTTGTCAGCCCTGAGTGTTGTACTCCGGCAAGTATTGAAGAGGGTACGAACTTCGTCCTCTCCAAAATTCCGATGAGATTGATTTGTTCAATCTGGCTTTAAACTTTCTTCCCGCGTCATCTATTCATTATTCACCCTGTGAGCCGTCGTTCCGTTTTTTTGCTTTGTTTTAAATTTTTTCACTGTAATTAATTGAAAGATCCTAAATTGCAAGAGTCTTATTGGCGTTATTCTTCAGTGGCTTGGATGAGTTGCCTAAATCAATTGGCTTACTAAGGCATCTTCTTCAAGTGTCTGGAACAAAAATTATAAAGGGTATGATATCACTAATGCATGTTTCTTAGATTTCAGTTGGGGGATGTCTTTGATCAATCTCCTCCTCAATAATGTGAGGTGGTGGATGGTGAAAGAAAAGTGTTTCTCACTGTTTTGCATCTTATTTCACAAAGCAGTTTCTTAACCGCTAGCATGCAGGAATATGTATGGCTGCTTGAGTAGCTTGTTCATCTAAAATTTTTTATATTGTTGCTTTTCTTGTTATCATTGCTGTCAGATAATCATCTTTTGCTTGTATCTGAATGATTGCATTGTTTCCCCTTCTATTGGAAATTTTGCTTATCTTTTATAGGCATTGAGTTTCAGGTTACATAGTCGTCAATAAGCTTTTAATGCATTTATTGTTAGCAAACTTGATACTTATGGAATGTTGATTAGTCTTTAACAGTGAGTATGCTTCTTGTTTGGCAGAAAAGAGCTTCAATCAGTGATAAATGCTGACTAGCTGACCATAGGTTTTGCAGAGGGCTTCTGTTCTTTCTTAATTTTTCTCATCTACCTACTCTTTTCCATGAATCCTTTGCAAAACCAAACCACCAGAAAATCCACTTTAAAATCAAACTTAAAGGCGAAAGCCAAAAGGAAGAAGAAGAACCGTGGAGATAGTGAGGTTCAAGTGGCAGAAGCCCCATCAGACTTATCTTTTGGTGTGGCTAAAGTTGCTATTTCAAAGATCTGTCAGGCGACTGGCTTTAAGAGAACACAGCTCTGTGCTCTTGAAACCTTTACTAATATTGCTGTAAATTATCTGGAAGCCATTGGCAAATCAGCTGCCTCCTTTTCTAATGCCTCAAATCGCACTGACTGCAACCTCTTTGACCTCATCAATGCTGTTCATGATGTATGTTCTGTTCAGGGATTTCCCACAGCTTCAGAGATGCATATACGTGAGCTGCTTAGATCTGGAGCATTGAGGGAGATTATGAAATTTGCCAACCTTTCTAAAGAATTACCATGTGCAAAGCCAAGTCCTTGCCCAAGTTTTTCCCAATGTCCAAATCCAGTACAACCCATTGATTCAAACACTTCCACGGGTTGCCATAAGCCAAATCCACGAGGTTCTCACATACCAAGATGGCTTCCAGATTTTCCTCCTCAAAGCTCATACAAGGATTGCGATAAGGTGATTAAGGAGAGGAAAAATGGTGAAAAATTGTGGGAACATTCAATTCCATTGGAAATCTGTGGTGATAGCATTGAGGAAAATAGGAAAGTGTTACAGACCAACGAGGTTTGTGGGAAGGAACTCAATGATGGAATGATGGAGCTGGCAAAAGAAAGAGGAAAATTAAAGTTCAACATTGGAAGGCAGAAAGCGCAAGCTTTTGGGTTAGGTGTGAATATGAACAGTGGTTTTTGTAGAGGAGGCAAACGTGTTTGTTGGAATCACAGTGAAATGAATGATATGTTTGAGGATGGGGCGATGATTTTAAGAGAAAAGAAGTAGGTTGATACTAATTCATGAGACTGATATATTTCGACTTTGATTTGAAAGTGGAAAGTTGTAAGCCTGGACAAAGAATTTTGCAGCACTAGATGATTCAAGGTATATTCTAACACTCACCATGAAGTTTTTAATTCAAATTCTCTCCAACAATAGAAGTGATTATGTTTATAGTTTTCTTAAAAGGACAGAATGTAAAAATGAAGTATGACAGCGGAGAATCTAGTTTATGGCATGTTGCAATGAAATTAAAAAGCTTAATTTGTTATGAATAGAGATATTTGTGTCGATGTCCATCTCCATGAAATTTATTCCTTCTTTATTGTTAATTGTTTTACATTTGACGTGATGAGGCCTTTAAGTCCTAGTCATATGTCCTATTATCTCTATTTTTCTCTACAGTATGACCTTTTGACTAATAATCTATCTAAAGATCTGATTTTTCGGTAGAGCACAATGGCATCTTTTGATCCATGTGCTGACCTAGCGGGATAAGGTTTAGTTGTTGTTGTTGTTGTCGTCGTCATCTCTATTTTTTTCTATCTGTTTTGCTTGGCAATTTATAACATTTAACAACATTGTTTCGTTCATTCCTTTATATTGCTTTTTGCAGTTCGATGGCCAGGGTCGAACCGCAGTTTGATTACAACTAAAAAAAAGATACTTGAGCTGCTAATGTTTTGATTACCCAAAAGGTATGTAATAGGCATATGAGATCAAGTGCCTAAGTTGGGCATGGATAATTGGATAGGTCTCCATAATGTAAAAGATATTGTATCTCTCTGTCTTTCTTTAGGACAAAAATACTAATTAAATCCTCATGGAGCAGGAAAAACCATCATATAGGATCATTGGGGAAAAAAGGTGTATAGATTGGAGGAATCATATGCTATCGTTTTGAGCAGCACTACAAAAATTTAGGTGCTTGTCTTGTGAAGCTATAAACTCCTTGGTGAACTTTTTTTTTTTTTTGGTTGAAAATATCCCCCCCCCCAAAAAAAAAAGGGGGGGGGTTTGATGCTGCTTATTTTTTAATGGAAATCATGGTATCATTAATTTGTACATGGTTTTCAAGACCTTAACTGCTCAACATTTTTAGATGCTAAATGGATCTCAGCTCGTCTTGCTCAGTGAACTGCATTTGAGTTGAGTAAGCTGTCATAAGCTTTAATCTCTACGTTTTCGGTTTTCAAAAAAACTGTCTAGCACTATCTGTGCGTACAGATCGAACCCTTGACAATTTCTTCCAAGGGTGGCCTGCTTGCCATTGCACCACAAGGTGTCGGTAGCAATGTGTATGTCTTTTTTGAATGATACCGTTCGTCTGATTGAACTTATCATACCTCAAATAGAAAAATTATATATTCGCTTTCATAAATTAAATTAAAATCTTGAAAATATAAAATATCAAAATCACATTTAAGTATGAAAACATTGCTCACAGGCCATGAAAACAAGAGGGCCAAGTGGAGGATTATTTTTTAAAAAATATTTATTCAGGGGCAGTTTGGTCAAGATATATGTGTGTGAGTGTGTATACATATACATATACAGCGTGGAAAAGAACCAAGATCCTGTAAAATAATGGCTTTCCCAGTCCTTAAGCATAATTTCTCATATTCAATCCGGTAAAACTCTCAGAAAAATGACTTTTTAACAACACAAACCATAATTCTACAACTCTATTACATACATATATAAAAGAAATATAATTCTCCCAATAAATATATTTAATAATTCAGGTCCCAAAAAAACATATATATATATATAAGAATGTGTGTACATAATACCGTACAATTGCCTGTGTCCAAGCATCATAATATTAAACAGAAACGAAACTTAAAAAATACCCACATGTTATATTAGCAAAAATCATGCTTATAACGTACAGTCTGGTCTGAGCATAATAGAGCAATACATGGGATTTGCCAAATTCACTACATACAAAAGCCAAGGCAAACATTCAATATATTTTCCTCACCTATATCATAATCACAAAAACAAAAAGTTTGAAATATCAAAAAGACAAAATGCCTCGGGGAATTATAATATGCTTATTTCCCACAGTGAAAACCATGACAAACAGAGAGAACTATTATGAGGATGAGTGCTATTAGAATTCCCAGCACGATCAGCTTGACCTTCATGTTTTGCAGCCACATCTTTCTACGTATTTTGGTCCCTGAGTTCCTGAAGTCTTGTGCCTGAGAAGAAGAAAAAATATCCAGTCAGAGACTCGGGATGATTTTATACTATTAAACTCCATTTTCTTCAATATTCATAGTATCTATCATAATATTCTTCACAATAATATCTATCCTTCTATTCATTACTTTAAATTATATAGTCATTTGTTTTGTTTATTGAGCATAACATCGCATAACAAGTAGCCACCTTTACTTATTATTGGACAAGGCTTCTTGTTATTGAGGTGGGTAAACCTTTTTTTTTTTTTCAAACCTTAACAGACTGGATCGGAAGATAAATTACACGCATGTACAAATCTCCCTCTTATTTTCTAAAAAACAAGACTATATTACACAAATTTCTATTGAAATTAAAAGGCTTCTCTTTTGTTTATATTTTTTTCCATGGAAGGTCAGGGCATATTTATAGAGAGAGAGAGAGAGAGAGAGAGAGAGAATTTGTTTCGGTAATTTTAACAAAATCAATAAAAAATTGTTTAGTTTATCCTTTGTTTGCAGAGTCAATATGAATGTTAGACAGAAGAAAATTTCATATAACTATAGGAAACTTTCAAAACAAGTTAGTATCATTAATTTTGAAAATAAAAGAGACTTGTGTATTTTCATGAAAACCCAAGAGAAGTCTTAGTAATTTTAACAAAACTTAGGAGATACCTATGTAATTCACCTCCCTTTTCTTAGAAGGAATGTGATAATTATTTTTAATCCATAGAGTTACTATTTTCTTTTTTCGATTGTACTGTTCTTTCCGTTTCATTTCATTCTATTAGGAATGCCAAATTTTATCAGGTATACCAAATGGACCCTACACATCAATGTCATCCTTGAAAATCACAACCAGCAGTTTTGTACTATCAAATGATCCAGATCATGCATATGGAAGTTTCATAAACACAACAACATTCAAACACAAAATAGCAGGGCCATTGCACATGCAAGCAGTTTCCCACACCAACCTGGTGATTAAGGTTCTCAGTCTTGTCCACCAGAAGCTCTATCTTTTCGCCCCGGTCTAGAACCTAAAATTATAAACATGTCAATGTCATCAGATGAAATGGCGTCATACATAAGACACCGTTGAAGGTTATATTACTAAGAAAAATAAAACTGCACTTCTTCCATTTTTTATTTCTGTTATGTACAACCATCAGAGATCTCTGCTTATCCAGGTAACATGTGGTTGGATTTACAGGTGCCAATATGACATGGGGAATTAAAATGTCCTTACACTGTTCCAATGCATAAAATTTGTTCACATCAAGAATGCACAGAAGTATAGTTTGGAAGAAAAATTAACTGCTAGAACACATTTTGCATGTTAAATTTTGCTCTTTGAAAAAAATGACTTTGAAATTTCATGTTTAGAAGATACATTTCAATCAAGGACAATCAGACATGAAAATGAAATCAAATAAAAAACGCATCAGCTTCCTCACAAGCAATTATCATTTCAGAACTATAAAACATAATGAAGTGAATGTATTTCCGTCCAGGAAAAAATATGTCAATAATATTTTCTCTGCATATTCAATAACCATACGCATCAATGAATTTAAAGAGAAATAACCACAAGAGCTTTCATTTATAAGCCAATACTACCTCATAGCTCTCATTTATAAGTTACAAATGTTCCTTATCAAAGTTTCCCATAAGAGATTATAATTTTAACGCTTCACTCCTGCACTCTCTTACGTGAGTTGATTTTGTCAATTTATGTCGTGCTATCATCTTAAAGTAAAGAAGCTACAAAGCGCATTTATAGTTTTGTACCTTTTCAATATTCTCCATCATTACACCTTTAACTTCTGAAACCTGAGCTTTCACCTTTGCGAGTTTGCTGATCTCTTCAGGATGATCAACACAGTACTGCATATGTTCCTTCAATTTTGGACTGTAGAAAAGAGCACAGTACACAATAAGCTAATAAAACATAATAAATCCACCAAATTTAACTTGCAAAGAAATAAAATACCCAAACTCCTTGTTAAGGCTGTTGGCAGCAGCAGTAGCAGCCCTTCCACCACCATAAATTGATCCAAAGTCATCTTTGACACGCTCTAAAAATGCCATGGGTACTTGTCTTCCAATTGATTCATCTGCTACAATACAGTATGCTACAAGAAACAAAATGCCAGATTGTCAGAAATTTATCAACACAAGATTAGCCTCCTGGAAGAAGAATAATATTTCAACAAGAAATGAGCACCCATATAGGATTTCTAAATGATACAACACACCAAGTGTTTGCATTAATTGATTTTAAGAAGAATTATTGTCTTCCATCAGTCACGCTGTACCATATTATTCAGTAAGGGGCTGCGGTAAATTTTGGTGGAGTGGCATTACTTGTCAAAAAGTAGCTGGCCTGGTTGAAAACAAAAATAACATGAAGTACAAATACAAAGAAATTTCATGAAACATGCTGTATTGTTTTTCATATTTGTACTCCAGTTTTCATATTTTTTTACCATTAAAAGAATAGGGTATACAAGCCAATAAGTCCAATGAAAAATATCTTAAAGCTGCAAGAGCCAAACAAGTGAGGGCAAAAAATGACCACTGTGGATATTACTGTTCCCCTGACATTGTCCAAGCATGCTAGAAGTATGAAATTTTTGAACTCCATATCCAAGTAAATTTATATCCTCGGAAAATGTGAGCTACAACACCTGTTGCACGATTCAGTATAATCCACTCTCCGCCATTTTCTTATGTTAGTTGATATCGACAAATTGATGCCCCATCATCAGATGATACTTTATTTCTCCGAACTAGACATCTCGATGCAAAATTAACACTTGATATTGGAGGCATATAGTCAATCAAATGGAATTAGATCAAAAACTTAAAACGTATAGGCAACAGATGATAATCCATATATTTGAATTTACTCAGTGCCACATACCAAGACAAAGTAACCAAAAATCCATTCACAATCAAAGAGCAATAATTAAATACAATAGCCTTTCCATGAATAGCCCACCGAATTTTCCTTGAGTAGATCATTAGATTTGTTGAGTACCTAACAAAGCTTTTTTTACTCGATAATTATAACGACACAAGGAGTACCCTTCGAATAAAGAACCAAACGAAAATATAGGGAAAAAGCGGAGAGATGAGTCTAAAATTTCCTTCTGCTTATACAATACAAATCAAATTCAAAATTCAAATCACACCAACAAACTGAAACAATCAGTGCCAAACAAGATCGGTGTACAAGCAACCAAACATGACAAGAATAATAGCATTGCTGGGTTTGAGAGAAATTTATCCAAATCAAATAGCAAATTTAGCGGTTACACTTCTCATCTTCATCGGAAACGGCAAGCCCTTTCCCAAAGGAAATTAACCGAAATAGGTAATGAAGGGGGAAAAACTTACTGAAGCCATTGTCAACAAGATAATTGAAGGTGTGGCCATCGCAGTTGTAAGTGAACTTGTTGTTGGTTGCAGGAAGCTTCTGGAGGCACTGAAAGGCGATGGAATTGAAGTTACCACTGAATTCAGTGTAGTCGGCAAGAATCACAGTTCCTCGAGCAACAAAGGCATAGATCAAAGGCTTCTGGTTATGGCCCATCTCCTTCTTCTTCTTCTTCTTCGTCTAATTCTTGTCTATGAATCTGGTATATGTTAATTCTTGCTCGGGATATCAAAGAGAGAGATCTGGGAACAGTTTTTGCTTTTGCTATGCCTTCACCAATACTCTCTCCCTCCTGTCTTGTTGCTTTTTTAGAGAGAGGCGAAAAGAGGAGGAGGGAGAAACCCAAAGTTCCGTTTATTGTCTGATGGAAAGAGAAAGAGAGAGAGAGAGATGGGAACCTAAGAAACGAAAATTATTAAAAGAAAATGAAGGGAAATTATTACGTGTACATATAACAACATACTATTAATAAATAAATAAATTAATGGAGCATTAAAAAATAGGATTTGATATTTTATTATCTATAATTATAATAAATTACTATATAAATATTATTTGTTGTTGTGTCGTTGCCGTCTTTTTTTCCCCTTCTAACTGCGCCAAACAATAAGCATAGTTTTAAAATAATTCTAAAATTAAAAAAAGTTATGTAAACGACATTTTAACTAATGAGAAAAGTGTTAACCACCTTTTTTTTTTTCTTTCTAATTTTTGCATATGAAATGACTATAATTGACCTTATTCTTACTTGATTTTCAAATGGTAGGCAAGTTGGTTACTAGTAGTCAGTGGATAAATCCAAAAAAAAAAAAGAAAGATTATTTCAGTAATAGTAATGACATATTAAATCATTTATGTTCGAACAATTAACTACCAAAGGAGCCAATAACAAAGAAATATTGAACAAAAAATAACAAAGAAATGAGATTATCCGTAAATTAATTGTTATTCTTACACTTATCTTATAAAATAAAACATAATAAGAATGATTTGATTAAATCTCTTATATTTAAAATTTTGGACAACATATGGTGTTTATATTTTTTTTTCTCAAATCCTATCACGCCATCATTCATTTATTGTTTTGAATTTAAAATATGGGAAAACATTTTCTCATGTCATACACACATAAAATGGTGAGATCCACATATACATATATTAATGCATATATGTATATGTGGGTCCCACCATTTCATGTGTGTGTAGGAATTTTTTTTTTCTCATGTAACATGAGAAAACTAAAGCCCTTAAAATAAAAATTGCATTGTGTTTCTTGTGGCTTTTTTGGGTAGAAAGTTTAGGGCAGTTGCATCATATGAGTTCATTAAAATTAGGATATGCATGGGCTCGGATAGTACTTATAAAAATATATAATTGCGTATTGTTTGTTAACACTTAACAAGGCGATCATATTTTCTATTTATATATAAAAAAAAAGTGATCATATTTAGTTTACTTTTAATTTTAAAATAGCACTTAATACCAATAATTTAGAGAAAATTATAGTAAAACACTATCAAAATATGTAAAAGACAAAAAGCATGGCGATTTCAATAATTTTAAATTGATTGATTTGGAAATTTGAAATATTGATAAATGCGTAAAATTACATAAGTGGCCTTACTTTTAATTTCTTAAAAAGAAAGTCCCTAAAACCCTTGTTGGCTACCAGATCTCCAGCGCCAACCTTTCATTGGAGTTTCAGTGTCCTTGTTGGATTGGCCGTTGGAGCTCCGGAGGCATAATAAATAAATAAATTATATATATATATATATATATATATATATATATATATATATATCCGGAGGCATAATAAATAAATATAAATACTTGAGTTAAATTTCTCAAACAAAAATTATCAATATAAATACTTGAATTATTAATAATAGCGATACTAAAGTTGTAAACGACAGCCTAATATATTGTTTTTGAATTTCTGAGACAAAATTTGTCAAAATGGATACCTGAGTTGTAAATAGTCATACTAAAGTTGTAAATAGGGTATTTGTTGAATATTTCCTAATAACTTTAATAGGGATTCTGGTAGTCTAATATTTGCCTCTTTTTGTTTTTTCATTTCTCAAACAAAAGTTGTCAATATTGATATTTGAGATGTTAACAGTGATACTAAAGTTGAAAATGATTATATTTATTAAATATTTCCAAATAAATTTTACGAGAGCTCTGGCAGTCTAATATATATATAAAAGTAAAAGCCATCAATATTGATACTTATATTGTTAGTAGCGATACTAAAGTTGTAAACATGGTATTTGTTGATATTTGTTGAATACCTAATTTACAACTTTAGTATCGGTAGTAACAAGTTAAGTATTTATATTGATAACTTTAGCTTGAGAAATGTGTGTGTGTGTGTGTGTGTGTGTGTGTGTGAGAGAGAGAGAGAGAGAGAGAGAGAGAGAGAGAGAATATAAGGCCATTGGCAAGGATACTAGAGCTCTGGTGATGGGCTATTATTATCAATTTGGCCGAGGGTTTTAGGGGTTTTTAAAAAAAAAACAGTAATGGCACTTTTGTAATTACAAATTTGTCAACATTTCAAATCAATCAATTTGAAACTGTTGAAATGCATCACTCTTGTTGGTTATCAGTTTATGTTTTGACGATAACAAACTTGAAAAATAAAGAGAACTTATGATTCAAGTCACTTGAGTTATGTATTTCAAGATACTCGAATTTTTATTTGAACATAAACTTGAATAAGCAAGTTAAGTCTTCTGTAGTGATATGAGATTATCACTCAAGTGGCAATCAATGCATTCGAGTGATAATCCTTAACTTTCAGTGATTTTGCAAGTCACTTATTAAAAGAATGAGAGTAATGCAATATCACTTTAGTGGCTAAGTGAGCACTCAAGTTATCCTTTGTCACTTGCAGCAAATCAGCTTGACCCTCACAAAATCCTTGGAAGTTTTGGCAGATTACTTGAGTGATGGTTATCGTAACTCGAGTGATAAACTCAAAGTACTAAAGTGGATAAGTGACCATTCAGATGCTGGCACACAATCACTCACCAAGAATGTTGCCAGTCACTCGCCTACTTTCTGGAAGTGTTGAGATGTCCACTCAAGTGAGCATGTTGTCACTCAAGTGAAAGGTGAGCATTTGCGAGTATAATGCAAGTCACTTGCGATGGTTGTGCAAGTCATGACCAGTCTCACTTGAGTGCATGGGATGCCACTCGAGTAATGACCACCAACTTGCAAGTTCAGTATTAACTTTTCTTCTGAAAGCCTACTTGAGTGAACCTCGTATCACTCAAGTGACATCAGCCAACTTGCACAAACACTTGAGTCACTGGTATAAGTTGAAACCATTTTAACTAACACTCGAAGTTAGTTCTTTCCAATACTCGAGTAAGACACTCTTCAATAGTCTTTTAGTAGAGACACATTTCAACAACATTCAAGTGAGATAAGAAATGCACTCGAGTGATTCTGGAATCACACGCGAGTGACTGTTCTTGGTGCACTGAACCATCATCTCTGACATTTCAAATTTATTGATTAACATTTGATTAACTTCAATTACAACTTATTATACTTATCAATGTTATTAATCTTATTTGTGTATTAGTTTCAGAAGTTTGAATTCATGAATATGATCAAAACGAAAAAAGAAAATCTCTGTGTCAAACATTTATTGTATCGTAGAAACAGAGCAGATGAAAGATTACAAATTAGACCAAATGTATTCTCGTTCAAAGCTTTTACTACATCGAGCACGAAAACGACCCAAGCTTAAGCAATCTCAGAGCAGGTCAAATGAGTATCGTTTAAAATATCTATTATGGCAAAGATGAAAGTGATTCGACCTTAAGCAAATCTCATAGCAGGCCAGAGAGATATTGTATAAAGTGAAGCTAAAGCGACTAAATGTTGAAATCTTCCAACGACTCCAATATGTCTCTAATGGAAAGTTTAAGTACTCTAACAAAAAGCTTGGATACTCACAATGGAAAATTTGAATGCTCTCAACGATCATTTATGGAATTCAATTATATATAGCTGAACACTTAATATGGAGCAACTGACTATGCACACAGTCAATCTTTGCTCATTTATTGCTCATAAATTATTGTGTCATAATATCTTATGATATTATATGTTCATTACTGATTATATATCTCCTTTGTGAGAAATTCATTCCATCGATTTCATTTCTATAAAATTTTAAGGTAATGAGACCTTGAGTGTGGTTGTTAGATTACAACTTGTAAGGAGAAGTGAGTCTTGGAAAAATAGTGAAAATCTCATAGATGTTCTGGAAACTGAACATAACTCAAAAAATTAGGGCCGAACTAGTATAAACAATTATGCACACTTCAGTGATGTTTCTCTTACTCCTTCTCTTCGTTTTAATTTATTGTCATCTTTGGTTGAAATTTTTAATATCATCCAATTCACCCTTAGGTGGAAAGTTGGCACTCACAACTCTTATTTGTCTTTTATATATTTTCACTATATTTTTGTACCATTTTCCCCATAATTCATTGCATTGAAAATTCAAGTTATTACCTATACAAATAATAACATACTATTAATAAGATCATTTTTTTTAATCATTAATAAAGGAACCGCAAAATATTAGTTTTAATCCTAAATTCAATAATTGAGCATTAAAAATGGGGTTTGAATTTTATTATAAATAATTATAATACACTATATAAAGGGGAAATCACATCAAAGAACCTGAAAATTGAAAAATCTCAAATTACGTTTGTTGTCTCTAACTGATAAGGTAATAACTACACTTCATAAGCAATTTGCAAATCATTTTATGAAAAATATCTGATTTGAGATCTTGCAATTTTCAAATTTTTTAAGCCATTTCCCCTTATATAAATATTAGTTAAATATTATTTTTTTTATAATTACTTCAATATTTCACCGAAAAAAATATTTACACCCATATATCAACAAGATTTTTATTTAGGTGGTAGCAGCTTCGCCTAATAAAAAGGATAACATAAATTTAGATCATTAAAAGTGCACTTATTAATAGGGTAAAGCTCTTTAATAATGTGCTTTAAGTCTCTAAAAGATACCCTTGATAATTAGAAAGAGTTTTTTTTAAAAAAAAAAAATTTACATCCATATTAAGTTATCATTTGACTGGCACCAAGGGTCCCCTTAACGTGTCCTATAAATAATCTGTTGTGAAATAATATATTTTTTTTGTTTAAGTGAAATATAGGAGTTATTTCCTTTTAACTTAGAGAATTTATTAAGGGCCTTGATTAATTATGATCGTGCTAGGCAGGAACCATTAAGCGGAAAATTTCTACCACCAAATATTTAACCTTGTCATATTCCTAGAGTTCGAATTGGAGACCTCTAGCTAAGTTGGTACAAGCATTTAGTGGTTGAAATAAGATTTTTATTAGCCACACTAAACTCCACGTTTTGACCAAAAAAAAAAATTAGTTGATTTTTACTTTATTAACCTCACTTTTTATTTGTTGAAATAAGATTTATTAAAATATCCTTTTCATTAATTTCCATCCAAAGTTTTCTGCATCTTTGAAATCAGATCAATGTCGTCGCATGAAAAAAAAAAAAAAAAATTGTTTAATGGCTTTTTCATCCATCCTAGTTTTAGTGGCATCTTGAAAATGATATTCATTCATTACTACAGTCTTTTTTTCATGCATCCTCCATATAAAATTAATCTTACTGTTTTAACTCTGCATTCTACAATACCAACTTTAATTATATATAATTGTATTTTTTTAAAAAAAAAAGAAGAAGATTTATTATTGTTTTGGAGCAATGCTGATCTCTCTTCAGTGCCCTGGTACTTATCCAAGAAAAGTGGCATACTAGTTTTTGAAGTGGTGAGAAAATGGAAGATCCACAAGAAATGATTAGAGGAGAGAGTGCCAACTCTTGCATGGTACGCCAATCATAATGCAACAATGTCACATGATCCTCTCTCTCTCTCTCGCCAGCCACATGATGCTCTTTGGCTGCCCCAACATAACCAATAGTATTCCTTGTTTTTTTAAAATAAAAATAATAATAATAATAATAATACAATCAGAAAACCAATAATATTCTTCTCGCGCCATATATTGGAGTTAAATAATTATTTGAGGAAATTAATTTTGTTTCCATTGCAACTCAATATTTAAACATTGATTTAGTTCGGTCACTATAGTTATTGAAACTTGATTCCTAAACTTTAAATTATTGCAACTTAGTTCATATAATTGTAGCTATTTAAAAATTTAATCCATAAATTTCATTAAATATATAATTTTTTTTCTAAAATATAAGTATTAATATTTTAAATAGTTAAACTATATAGATTGAGCTATATCGAGTCAAAGTTCAGGGCAAAGTTTAGGGACAAAATTACAACTGAGTTAAAATTATAAGGATTAAAAGATTAACTTTCCCCAACTAATTTAAAGAAAATTAAAAAAATTAGTTAAATTAATTACTCGTGTTTGTAAATAAGAAAATGTGTGTTGATAAAATATTCCATTTAATCTTCACAATTCACGTTGAAACTACCCTCATTAATAGGAATCTTCATTAATATGTGTAAATAATATGGATATTATATTTGGGGGATTATAAATTTAGGAAATAAAGTGAATTGAGATCTTACATGTAAAACCATTTTTTTAAAAAAAACTAGCTCCTACAATTAGAAGAGGATGGAGTATTAATTAATACTAGAAGTTACTCCCTCCTATCCTATTTATAAGTTTCAAATAAAAAAATTGCATAATTCAAAAGTTAATTAAAAAGTTAACACACACACCATCATTTTTTTTTTATACAAAGTTTAGGTGATTTGGATTTAACACTCATAAGGGTCAAAACATATCTCTAGGATTAAAGAGAGTTTAAGATTTAATTACAAATAATTCATTAACAAGACCCTTAACAAGACCCTTATTAAGATTTGAACTCACAACTTTATAAATTAAAGTGAATTATGAGTTTATTTCTTACTAACTAGGTTACCTATTGTTGGCTACATGATACTATTAATCACGTGATCCCTTCCTTTGGTTGAATTAAAAAATATCATTGAACCAAAAAAAAAAAAAAAAAAAAAATCTAAGGCCCTATTCCGTACAAGGCAAAGCAGAGGAAAAGTGAGAGACAAGCAATGTTTTCCATATTGGAGGTGGAAGAACGTAGGATTCATGCAACTCATAAAATTTAATGCATTTATGGCTTTCACAATTAGAAAGATCAAACGTTACAATACATTTTAGAATAATTAAGAAGATTAAACAGGAAAATGACATACCATCACTAGTAGACGTATGATAAAATGTTATATGAAATTACCTAATACCAATAAAGTTCCCAACCACTTCATCAATGAAATTAAAAAATATATCTTCACCTTTCTAAATACCTTATTAGTTTCTCCATAGTCACTACCACTGAACGAAGGGGACGCCACTGTTAGCCATTGGCCACCATATATTAGCCGGTAACCAAGCTTTGGCATCAATCATAAATTATATCATATATTTAAGACCGAAGGAGGACTTGATAAGTTTTAACTTATTCATAAGTTTTTATTCTCCTTGTAAATACTCAAATTGCCACTTAATTGCAAATATCTTGTTTGGTCCTTTCCTTTTCCTAAATTAAAATGTACGCAAGACAACTATGACATATTGAACTAGGGGCAATAGTGGTGTGCTATGTCGAACGATCTATGTTAAGGGTAAACTGGAGTTTGTGTTATGTATTAATTGTAAATAATTATTGAAAAATAACCCAATGCACATTGCTTGCATATTTATTGATTTTAACTACTTTTAACTAACTTATTAATAAATGTAAAGTAAGTATTTAGCTCTTATATTTTTAACCATAGGGAATAGTGTTATCATTCATGAGTGTGTATTTGTCATTTCCTAAAACAAAAATGTTTACTTATTTTAAAACTTAATTATTACTCTTACATAAAACTAGGCCTTGTGATTCTAAGGAGCGATATAGTGGTCATAATAACTTCTAAGAACCAAAAGATTCTGGGATTAAATCTCACCTTGATCACCCTTTCTCAATAAATTTTTTATCATTGGTGTCAAGGCTTTGGCTGCCCAGTAGTGATCTCTGACAAATCTCTGACAACCAATGATGATGAAAAAAAGGAAGAAGGAAAAATTACTCCTCCCTTTCTTCGGTCCTAAATATAAAATTTAGTTAATTTTTTTAAGAGATTAAAGAAGTTAAGTAAGTTGCCTGATTATATAATATGTTATGTTGTATTAGATTATATATTATTTTATAAGTCAGACAGATTGATTTTTTAAAAAATAAAAATAAAAATATAAATACTTTAAAGTTTTTTTTATTAACTTTATTAATTTCTCCAAAAAAAAAAGTCAGCAGAGTTTTATATTTAAAACTAGAGATTATATTATTTTTTTTCACTCACTTGGCTGTATAAAGAAAGAAGGGATTGAAGAAATGACAGTTACAAACTATGGATGATATTGATAACCTCCAAAATTGTTCCAATGTTGATGTCAAGAGGTTAAGATTGTACCATCATTGAGGCCTAAGGTGTTAATTATTTCCTTTGTTTTAAATGTGGTAGCTAAAACATGAAGCATTCATTAATGATGGATCGGATGAGGTGATTGGAATGGAAGTGATAGTATACAACATTCGTGAAAACTAAGTATTTTCAAGGGAAAATTAAAATAAAAGACCTAAATAAAATAATATTTAATTAGAATGACCATAAAAATTGTAATTATTAAGAAGGACCGAATAGGCTTAAAAATACTAAATTACCCTTTAGCTTTTCCAACGTAGAAAACAAAGAGCAAAATGTCTTCTTCTATCCTCCCGTAAATATCAAAGTGATGTCATTTCGAAATTCAGTATTGAAAATTAAAAATGACAATATTGTTTAAAGTGTATGCATAGTAATGAAGTTTAAGAACTACTTTATTCTAATTAACTTCTTGTTTTCACGGGATTACCAAAAATCACTGTTTTTAACTTCTAGTACTGGATTTCCAAATGGCCCCACCTTGATATTCAGGGGAGGACGGAAAAATGTACTTTGTTCTTTGTTTTTTGTGTTAGGGAAGCAAAAGGGTAATTGAGTATTTTTAAGATTATTCGGTCCTTCTTGATAATTATAATTTTTATGGTCCTTCTAATTAAATATTATTTTATTTTAGTCCTTTATTTTAGTTTTCCCTATTTTCAATGGCCTCAAAATTATTAATGGCATGAGATTGACGTCTTGATGACTCTTGCTTCTTTGGTAGTAATTAAGATGATCCTTAAGGCACACCCTCATGTAGGAAAAAAATATGAATCAGAAATGGCTTGACCAATTAGATCAATGAACTGATGAATCAATTTCCTAATCATTCTGGTTAAGATTTTTTGACAAAATTGACTGAGTTGAATTTTATTTTATTTCCCTCCTTGACTTAGCTTGAAACGATATCATTTTGAGTTAAAAGAAAAGGAAACAAAACGGTAGTTAGACATATTTGTACTTTGTAATTATGTTTTGTTACATTGCGAGTTTATACATAAGTGTTCCATTTAATAGTTGATTAATGCCTTTTATCTAAATATGATTTTTGAAGGTTATATATGAATATTTTTATATATTTTAATTAAATTAAATTAGTTTAATCATAATAGTGTCGATGTTGATTTAATTATAATTGAACTATGGCCCTTGAACCTTTGCCTTGGTTGGTTTAATTATCAATTAGTCTTTTAGTACTCACCCCTAGCCTTAATATAATACATATTCGAAGAGTTAATCTTAGTCCTAAACATAAAATATAATTTCCATATTTATTATCATTTTCCTAATTTTCCCTTATTAATAATCAAGGAGAAGAGGAAATTAAGGAAGATAATTAAAGTGTTTTAGAAAATATATGTCATATCAACTCATTTAGCTAACTTCCTTAATATAATTAAATTAAATTAATATATCTTCTATTAAGAATTGGAGGAAATACCTTGGGTTGAATACATTTATAATATATTTAAATAAGTTATATTGTGAATGACTTCTTCTAATTCTACATATTTAATGATATTAATTTTTTCGTTCGAGGTTCATCATGAGAGATAACAGCCATACCAATGACTATGAAAGTTGAAATTTAATGTATATTTTTCTTTAAAAATTAATATAATTTCCAAACGATAAAGTATACATACCATGATGAAGTTGACATAGTTAAATTATTTATGGCTCTCATGATCTAATACCACATGAAAGTGATGCAAGGGACTTTTTGGGTATTAAATATTATATTATATTTTAACATGAGTCCGACATAGATTTAAAAATAAAATAGACAAGACATTATTATTGGTGGTAATATAAAATGTGAAAAAGTGAAATAAATCTGACCTATGCCCCAACTGCTCTGCCAAAATAAATTTAGATGGGTGACCTCCACCAGAAAGTAAAATGTGGAAGTCCCATAGGGGAAAAATAAATAAAAGAAAAATTAAATTTCTTTTCCTTATAGGAACATGTACCCTTTTATTATGGACAATCTTGTTTGAGGCACTATCAAACATTAAATATAAACCTCAATAATAAAAATGATTAGGATATTTTAAAAAATGCATATCATATTAATTAATTTAACTAAATTTTTAAATATAATCTATATTGGGGACATGAAGAAGTAACTTCTATTGCTTTTCCGCAAACAGAGGGCAGCCCTTTTGTTTATGCTTATAGGTTACGTTAAATTTTATTATTTGACTTGATTTTGAATGACGAATTTTGTAATAGTTTCATTTAATTTTATACTTTTCATTTTACTTTTTTCTTTTATCAGAATTTTAAATTTGAGAACAGCCAACCCATCGGCTAAGCTAAATCAATCTCACGTAGCCTCCTCACAAGAATAAAATAAGATGAGAGAGAAAATAACAGTTTGATCAAAAAAGAAGAATTAACGACAAATAGCTCATCAACAAAAATTCCTGATCAACTACAAATTTTAATTACTACCTCCGGTCCTAATTATAAGACATAGTTTACTTTTTTAGAGGGATTAAAAAAGCTAAATAAGTAACTTAAACATTTTATATGTTGTGTATTCTTAGATTATATATTCATTTATTAGTCAAACTAATTAATTTGAAGAAACAAATAAAAATAAAAATACTCTAAAATAATTTAATTAGCTTCCTTAATCTTTTCAAAAAATTCAACTATATCTTATAATTAGGACCGGAGGGAGTAAAAAATTAAAAATTCAGGAGTCTCATTTTATGTATAAAACTGTTAAATTTAAAATGTAACTTCCATTGTTTTGATTTAATTTTACTATTGTGATTCATATTTCTTTCAAGTGATTTGTTTTAAATTTTTACATATTTAATCGGTAATTATTTCAATTGGACTCTTATGTAAATATAGAATGTTAAAAAAAAAAACAATTTCAAAAACACAACGGCAAAAATTAATTTCATAAACATCTTTATATTTTCACCAAATGATTTCTTCATTTATCAACAAAAAGAAAAACGTTTGGTTTTTGTTTAGGCAAAAATTAATTTCATAAACATCTTTATATTTTCACCAAATTATTTCTTCATTTATCAACAAAAATAAAAACGTTTGGTTTTTGTTTAGTCTTGATTGAATTAAATCAAGTTCATCAGACAACTAATTGGTTTTAATGAGTAAGAAATTAGTTATGACATATTTCATTTTGTTCGATTTTAGTTAATTCTATTCCGTTTATATACATTAAATGGATTTAGTCAAAATTTGAACACTTTTAAGCATGATAAGCGGCAAATAAGATCACACCAGTTTAATAAAAAATATATATTTATATTAATAAAAGATATATAATATAGAAATGTTTAAGATTGGACAATTTAACATAACTTTGTTGACAAGAAACTGATCCTTCCTGCACATTCTAGAATGTATTTGTCGCATCCAATGACCCCATATAGTTTATTTCGATCAAATTGATTTAGTCCAAGTTTTGAACAACTTTAAACATGATATAATAAGTGGTACAAATAAACATTAATAAATCAAAGAAAAAAAACATTATATTTGTACAAACGAAATATATTTCAATAAAAAAAAAACATAAATTTGACAATGCAACATAACTTTATTGACCAATATACTGAGTATCATCAAGAAATTAATTCCTTTTAACAAATCTTTCGACTTATAAAGTGTTTGGTTTGAGGGAAGGGAATGAAAGTGGAGGAAAGACTTTCACCAAATTGTCATTAATAAAAAGAAAAATATTTTTTGTTGAGAATATAATTATAGAATAATAAAAAATTTTCATGAACAATTTGATCAAAACAAGGTAAAAAATTTCTGCCCCTAAACCAAACACACCCGCTTATTCTCACAACACAATCATAAAAGTGTATTCCCTCACATCGAATGACAGAGCATTTAGGATTTAATTAATGATTTCCAGCTTAACTAAACCAAGTTGTTAAACTTCATCATGAGGCTTTAAAGACGACAAATTTAACAAAGGGGGACCACCCCATCGAACATCAATGGCCTCAGCTCTATCATTCATTCATTCTTCCTTTCTTTTGAATTTCTAAAGACTAAATTGCATTGAGTTTAAGAAATGAGTTACAATTTAGGCAAAACTATAGGACTAAATGATTAATTTTTCTTTCCTTTTTTTATTTTTTTAACATGGGGTCCTTGGATCTTGTGACCGTTAAGCTTATACAGAGACTTGATATTAAAGTCTAGGTGACAAACCTCAAGAACAATGTCTCTGATCTTTGGGCCGGCTGCAGAAAATGGCTGGATTCCCTGGTGTCTGTACAAAATACTTGAAAGTGGACTGTGATTTTGTGTTTTGCAGGCCTAGTTCATGTAGTTGGACTTCACTGATGCCTCAGACTAACCAATTCAATATCAAATATGAGTGTTCCCAAAGTGGAGCCTTCTCCATTTGCAAGACGAGTTGGATTAAAAATGGTAGTGAACAGCCTTTGCCTGTCAAAGAACTTTTATAACAGGGGAGGAATAGAAGGATTATTACTATTTACTACAATTATCAGTACTGCTTGAACAACAGGGAAAAAAATTCCATGGTCAAATGTAAATCATATTAAAAACAATGTCCTTTGTTAGTACCACTTGGGTCATTAATATAAAAGCTAGTTGACATGAATTTTTTTTAAAAGATTAAAGAAACTTAATAAACTTAATTATAACATATGTTATGTATCATTACATTATATATCAATTTATAAATCAAGCAAATTAGTTTAGAGAAAAACAATAAATATTGTAATATAATTTATTTAACTTCCTTAATCTTTTTTTTTAAAAAAAGTTAATTGGTTCTTATATTAAGGACTAGAAGGTGTTAGATATGATTAGTTTTGATGATGTCTTATATAGATGGTATTATTAAAAGCAAAAAATTTTACATAATCTATTCATCTCTTACATTGATTAACTACCTTGTTTAATATAGGCTAGTCTAAAAAAGAATTAAAAAGAATGATCAAGAGAGGAGATTGAAGAAAGAAGAAATTGTCAAATATTATGAGAATATCAATATTCAAGTCTCTATGATCAAATGGAAGTTGGAATAACTCAATTCAAAGTTGAAATAAGCAAGTTGAAGCTCCACGTTGAATATAGTGATTTCCCTTCTTATTTCCACCTTACTCGAGCATAATAATATCCATGCTCGAGAACAAAACTTGGCCTACTCAAGCAAGCCATATATGTTGCTCGAGCAAGCTAGTGTTTCAACGACTCTGTTTCACATTTCACCTGAGTAAGGTATGATTATTCAATGATATCTCCAAAACCAGATATCAGATTAAGGTGAAACCAATTTTGTATGAAACTAAACTCCAAATGCGTCATCTTGACAAATATTCAAGTACAGAGAAGATTAGATGAAAGAAATATGAATTTATGAAGTTGACATAGTGATTAACGTCACACAACAGACCAAGTTTCGTAAATTTGGGTGTATCTCACAAACCACACATCGGAATAAGCTGAAATAGGTGGAATATGAAACTAGACTCATATATCTTTCCAAAAATATAAATATCACATAAAACAAAGATTAAATGAGAGAAATATGATTTTTGGAATTTCATAGTCTATTCAGGATGGTGCAAAAGCGTTGGTCTAGAATAGCTTCTATTAATCTGACCATAATACTTAACATACAATGAGTTTGGAGCTGATTCTTATTGCATTGGAAATAAGACTTAAAGATCTTTTATGAATCTAGGTGGTTTGTCAAATTTATATCGAAGACATTACGCTCACGGGAAATTGACTATTATCCTGCCAGTATTCTTATTTTTCTAAATGTCTGTACCTTTTGGAAGTTGAGCATTGTACTAGAGATTATTATATTTGTTCTCACAGGATCAGAAGACTCAGATAGAAGATTACTCGAGTAAGCTTAAATATGTTACTCAAGCAAGTTAAGGTTTGCCTGAGCATAGTATTTGGAATGCCCGAGCATCATCGGGCTCAAAACAAAGAAGTGCAAATTGGTGAGCCATGCTTAAGGAAGGAATTAGTATGCTCGAGCATCAATGAGGCAAAATGCAAAGATGAAGAGTATTGGTGAGCCATGCTTGAACATCAGCGAACCAAGATGCAAAGATGAAGAGTCTTGCTCAAGCAAAGGTAAATGAGTGCTCGAGCAGAAGAAAAAGCTTGCTTGAGCAGTGTAATTAAACATGGATCACCAATTGACAGAACGCACAATAAACATGAATCTGTGAATATGATTATTTAGAGTTATCATTCGTTTCTATTTAAACTCACTCAAACTTATTTATACTATTACTGATTATCTTTTTAAGTGAGTTGCAGATGATTAACTTATTTGAACTCTAATTAGCTGTGAAACATTTAAACTTGCGTGGAACAGAGTCGATAAGATGATTTCTAGAAATGCCCATAACAGCAAAAGTGTCGACCATTATTTTAAGTCATCCTTCGACCAAGGCCACATGAGAACATTAAACGAACAAAATACACAAGATGTGGAAATACAGCTCAACACTTTATCCAGTGAAGCACTTGACAAAATGAGTAAATGACAATTCTTCTCAAAGAAAAGAATTGTTCAACAGTCGAATGCTCTTCATCAACTATAAAAGGATAAGAATTCAAAATAGACACAAATATACGAGATTACAGTTTCATCATCAAAATATCAATACTCTGATGTTTATATCACTTACTCTTCGATTATCTCAATGATCATATAATTTAGAGAGTGAGATTATTTGTAATGTACTTCAATGTTTATCATATTCACTTCTAAGAGAAACGATTCATTGTAATCAGTTTATCTGAGAGTTACTCAATATTGAGTGATCTTGAGTGAGGAACATATTGTAACCTTACGGTGTATAAGGGGGAGTATCTCGGTGAGAGATTCGGCTTCACAAGTGCCTAGGTAAGCTTGTGGGATTGTAAAGACTTCTCTTGTGCCCAGATTAAAAAGAGGATAGTAGATAGAAAATCTCAAGTGGAGCTTGGAGACTGGACGTAGGTCAAGGATTCAGTCGAACCAGGGTAAATCATAGTTTGCATATTCTTTTTTCTAAACTCATATATTCCTAGCATATATATTCGAATGACTAACAATTGTTTTATAGATTATTACCATCATACAAACTGCCTTCAGTAAGTTGCGAAAAGATTTTTAAAGTTATTTAAAGTTTTATTAGACACCCAATTTACTCCCATCTTGGGTGATAGCCAGGTCAAACAGAGGGAGTATTACTTTGTCAAATTAAGACTTGAGGATCATTTTCCATTTCATCCTCATTCCTTCTATTTTGGAAAGGGTTAAGGTGCAAAAATACACATGAACTTTTTCCCCAGGAGCAAAAATACACATGTTTTTTTGAGAAACAAAAATACACATGTGGATATCATTTTAGTGCAAAAGTCATATCCCACCGCTAAGTCACTGTTCACCACCGTTAAGTTACTGTTCACCTCATCTCTTTCTCTCTCATCACGGTGAACAGTGACTTAACGGTGGGATGCGACTTTTGCACCAAAATGGTAACCACGTGTATTTTTGCTCATCAAAAAAGCATATGTGTATTTTTTTCTCCTAAGGAAAAAACTCATGTGTATTTTTACACTTTAACCCTTTTTGAAAAGAAAACTTGTATACCTCAGTATTGTGCGTACCAACCATACTCACAGTCTTTTTAGGTACGCAAAACCACACATTTGATCCTCTAACTTTATACAAACTTTCAATTTAGTTCCTTAATTTTTAAAAGGCATGTTTTCAATCTTTTAACCCCAACATTGTTAGATTCAAATGACAATTTTTTGTATCGATCATTGTAATTTTGAAATTTAAATTAATGTTAGTATCTGAAAAGGTTTTTTCAATATTTAAAATTTTAATATCAGTATCTTTCATTAACCACATCAAGGTTAAAAGACTCTTCATAAAATTAAGGGACCAAAATGAAACCTTACATAAGTTAAAGAACTAAATGTGTACTTTTGTCTTTTAGATATTTTGATCATCATCCTTGGAATCACCATCCCCTTGAAGGATTAATGGATTATCCTATGTGATCAGATTTATCTAGTTCAATATAAATATGAGGGACCTGCTACTGTCTGAGCAAGCCTATGCTTTGATTATAGCTTTGCTTCAATCATAAATTTCAACATGGTGTTTGGAGCCTTATCATTTAAATTCCATTTCAATTGGGTAAAATTTGATTTTACCATCTGCATTGGGTAAGCCTCCCTAGGCCAATTCCCAAAGATATTAGAGTTTTGTTGGGCCTGTTGATCCAAGTGCTAATAGAAACCAAACTTGTGTCCGGATGCTGAGTTCTTTCAGATCTGTTTAGATTTGAAAGTTTATGGTGCAAGAGCCGATCTTACTTCTTGACATCATAAACATGCACAGAAGTATGTAGGAGCTAATTCGAAAGTTAATCTTAGTTCTAAATGTAAGACATATTTCCCATATTTATCAATTTTTTTCCTAATTTACTCTTGTTAATGCTCCCTCAACAATAATCAAATAAGAGAGAGGTGGACGGAAATTAAATAAGATGAATATGGTTTTTTATAAAAAAAACATGTCCTATTAACTAACTTCGTTAACATCTTTAATTAAATTAAATTAGATAAATAGATCTTGCCTTAAGGACTGGAGAGAGTAACACCATACTCAGCTAACGTTACATTATTTAACTTGGGGAAAAACATTACAAAGGCCGATCACCTCTGCTTCACAAGTAACTAATAAAGCTGACTACTTCAAAAACAGAAGATGAGTTTCTCAATCAAATTTTAGGATGACTTCATTCTAATAGATTTGTTTAAGTTATAAGTTATGTAGTGTTAAAGGATTAAATTCAATGTTTTCGTTGCTATTTATGGTTAAAGTGAAAATATCTGGCATAATTTAGGGGCTGAAAAGAAACCTATTGGTTATTATTAGTTTTGATGATATCATATATAGATGCCATTATCCAGAGCCAAAAAGCTTGCATAATACATTTATCTTCTACTTTGATTAATCCTTATATATTAATGTAGATATGAAGTTTAGAAGAATGATCAAGAGAGGAGATTGAAGAAAGGAGAATATCAATATGAAAATCTCTATGATCAAATGGAAGTTGGAATGGTGCAATTCGAAGTTAAAATATGCAAGTTGAAGGTTCACGATGAATAGTAACTGAGCTGCTTTAGTACTTGAGTCGCTACAATGTTTATCGCTGATTTTTCCATCTCACTTGAGCAACAAAATCGGTCTGCTTGAGCAAGCCAGATATGTGCTCAAGCAAAGCACTGTTTCAGCAACTCTGTTCAACTTTGTTTCACGTTTCACCTGAGCAAGGTCTGGTTATTCGATGATATCTCTCAAACCACAGACCGGATTGAGGTGAAACAAATTTTGTATGAAACTAGACATACAATGCGTCATCTTAACAAAAATTCAAGTCCAAACAATATCAGATGAAAGACATATGAATTTTTGAAGTTGATACGGCAATCAACGTCACACAGCAGACCAAGCTTCAATAATTTGAGATTATCTCAAACCACACATCCGATTGAGCTGAAATGAGTGGCATTTGAAACTAGACTCACATACCTTTCCAAAAACATCAAGATCACGGAAAAAAATATCAATTAAAGGAGATATGATGTTTTGAAGTTGACGGTCAATTCAAGATGCTGCAAAAAATGTTTATCAAGAACAACCTTCATTCATCTGATAATAATGAATGAACTACGATAAGTTTGGAGCTGACTCTTCTTACATTAGAAAGAAGACTTAAAAAGCTTTATGAGCATGGGTGGTTTGCCAAAATTAAAGCTATATTGAAGACATTAAACTCACGGGAAACTAACTATTGTGCTGTCAATATTCTTGTTTTCTGAGAGTCTCTACATTCTAGAAATTAAGCTTTTACTGAAGAGTATTATGCTTATTCCCTCTTGATAAGAGAAGCCTACTCAAACAAAGTATTTGGGATGCCCGAGCATCATCAGGCTTGAGAGAGAAAACAATTACAAGTTAACAACCATGCCCGAGCAAGGACTTTGGAATGCCTGAGCATCATCAGGCTAAAAGCGAAGAAGTATAAATTTGAAAGTCATGTTCAAGCAAGGAATATGGCATGCTCAAGCATTAGCAAGCTAAGCAGCAAATATGTGAAATTGAAGAGTCATGCTCGAGCATAAAAATGTCATACTCAAGCACCATGCTTGAGTAGAGGTAAATGTGTGCTCGAGCAACATCATTCAACTTCCTATTCTTTGCCTCTATGTGTCTTATGCTCGAGCAACAGCGTGCTCAACATGATTCTCTCAAAATCTTTGAAAGCTTGCTCAAGCAAGCTTGGGTAGTGCTTGAGCATGAGGCATTTTTTAGTCTTTCAGTGTAAGCTTCTAAACTGATGCTCGAGCAAACAAACAATCATGCCCGAGCATGATCACCCTGTTTTTCAAATCTTCGTCTCCGGAAAATTCAAATCACTTGATTATGATTTCTTTTCTTCAGATCATTGCTCATTACTATTCTTAAATGTTTTTAATCAGTTTGCTAATGAGTTTCAGAAGATTAACAAATGTTTAAGCATTGATTAGCCGAAAAACAAATTCATGTGTCAAAAGCTTTTAGTGCTTATACAGGTCAACACTTTATCCAGTGAAGCACTTGAGGGAACGAGTTAAACAACAAAGCATTTAAAATCGTCAACGACTATTTCTCTTTATGCGGCATAACGGACATTTAATGACAGACAACACACAATGAAGAACAGACGCTCCAATAGACACTAATGCATTTCCAACGATCGAATGCTCACAATGATTGAATGTTCGCAACAGTAAAAGACGATTACCTATAAATTGCAAAGTCTTCAAACCAGAAGTTATGATGACGAACGACGAGTGACGATTGATGAATAAAATGAAATGAGTTTACTACTTCACCGTCGATATGTTAATACACGCTTAACTCATACACTCTCTGTTTTCTCCACGTTTATATAGTTCATCATAGAGAGTGAGATTATCGATTTTCTACTTCAGTGTTAATTTATTCACTTCTGGGAGAGAGAAGATTTATCTATAAACATTCTATCTGAGAGTTACTTAAAATTGGGTGATCTTGAGTGAGAAACACATTATATTGATTACAATTTGTAAGGGGAGTAAATCCTAGTGAGAGGATTACTTCGAGTACAAAGTGTGTAATCAAGTGGATGTGTTGATTACAGTTTGTAAGGGGGAGTGAATCCTAGTGAGAGGATTACTTAAAGTACAGAACGTGTAATCAAGTTAAAAGCAAATTGTGGATTGAAAATCCCAAGTAAAGCTTGGGGACTGGACGTAGGTCAAAGATTGGGCTGAACTAACATAAATCACAGTTTGCATATTTTCTTACCTTATCTTTTACATTTCCAGTATATACTTATTTGAATATCTAACTGTTGATTTAGAAGTTGTGAAAAGATTTTTAAAGTTCATAAAGTTCTATCAGACACTCAATTCACCCCCTCTTGGGTGACAGCCAGATCTAACAAAACCCATGGGCAGCTCTCTATAACTTCATTTATTGTAAAATTTACAATAAGAATATATATATATATGATAAATGGAAAGGCTTGCAGTAATACCCTTTGTACTATGGCGGACGCTCTCTTGTCTTATTAATAGTACTTTTCAAACAGATATTAACTACAAGACAAACTCCAAAAGAGAATGATTCAAAATTATTACAGGGAAAACTACACCAGTCCTTATGCTCAATAGAATTTTAGTCTTTTACCTTTTTTTTAAGAGTTACAGTGAAGTTCCTTAAAAGTTCTTTCCAATCTCCCCTACTAAACACATCAGAAGAAATTTTGTTCGCCTTTCTAGTTATGAACATATCAAAGTTGACATTGATGTATGTTTCAATTCTTGAGTTAAGTTTTAAAGTTCCAAGAATTGATGGGACTCTTTAGTCCACCACACCTTTGAAATATTCACAATGAGAACAGCTTTGCAGCTCAAGAGTCAGGTCCCCACAGGGGTTTAGACAAGCAAACGAAAAACAAGCATCCTTTCTAGGTCTACATGTGTTTTAATCAAACAAGAACTAACTTTAAATTCTATCCAACTAGGAAATTAAGGCATCATCACAAAGTTAGGTATAAAAAAAAATGGCTTACATTAGGTGGGATGGGTTCCTGTGATGTGTTTTGATATCCTTGGGATGGAGGGATGATGACTCGACGGATACTGCCTACTTTCATTGATCTCACTGCTGCCTCAATTCCTGGAATGACCTGCATATGACAATATTATGTATCAGAAAGACAAAAACTAGGTTCAACATCCAGAAGAATGAACCTGCCTAATTTAGCAAACTATGTAGGCAAGTGTTTTCAAACAATTCAGAGGTTCATGTTGCCAAGTTCCTTCAACCAAAGTACGCTAATTTTTATTTTTCTTCAAATCCGCTAATGAACGCTGTTGACGGTACCATTTTGCTAATTGAAACTCCACTTTACTAAACTGATTTTGAAAGTGAAGTTCTCAAACACCAGGTTAAATGATGTGACAGGAGTTAAAGACAAAATTATGCATATGCATTCAATCAAACTTCATTTGCTTTATGAGTGACAAGCATCATGTTAAAAATGGCTATATCACAAGCCAGACTAAAATGTTTCAACTGACAAATAAGCGGCTTTTGTCAAACTTATAAGAAGACAGAGAAATAATATAATCTACCTCGGCCTCTATAAAGCTCTTAAAATCCATACTATAAAAAGGGGTACAATATAATAAAATCTCTGAATAATCTTACTTAGTTCTCTTCAATTCTGACCAAATAGCTACAAATTTATTTTATGTTAGTATCTTGATTCGACAACTATGAGGAGGCCAACATAATCATTTCATTGTCATTCAATAGCTTACCTTCCCAGAACCAAGGACGAAAAGAAAAGGATTTGGTTCACCAGTCTCATCTTTGTGGTCATATGTTGAGTCAAAACGCCATCCTTGTTTAGCTGCCAACCGTCCATAATAATGAATTGCAACCTTCAAAGCAAGAGAGTTTGTTTTTTTTCAGCAAATGAAAAGTCCGAATATAAAGTGCATATATTAGAGTACGAGAATCACGTGTTCATTTATAATTATCATAACAGCTCAAATGCTAAAACATGGAAAATTTCAGTACTCCTCTTCAGAATGAATAACAGTATGAAAGCAGAAATTATTAGAAATCAATGGAGAGAAAAAAATGCCTGGTCTCGATCGGTGGGAACTTCGCCGGAACCACGAAGCAGGTCCAAAGCCTTGACGCCGCCAGAATTGGGGAGCTCATAGAAGTCGGAGACGGGGAATTTAGATGAAGAAGAAGATGACAAAGATGAAGCCGCCAAAGAAGGAGGAGGAGGAAGTGAGGAGATTAAGCCATAGAAAGAGGCGGCGGAGAGGAGGGAGAGAGAAAGAGCTCTTCTTCTTGTTGTAGTTGAAGACGAGAGAGGCGAAATTGCAGAGGGAACGAGGTTGTCAGCAGATTGAGAAGGTAAAAGAAGGAGGGTTGAGTTAGGGAGAGAAAAGCATCGCATTATCATCTTCTGCTCTGTTTGGAGCTCTGAATGCGAATTGCCACAGAATCAACGGCTTTTTGTTTTGTGGAACTTGAGGGAGAAAATACAATTATTAAAATAATTTAAAAAAATTTAAAAAAAAAAAAAACAACAACAACAACAGAAATAATACTACCATTACTTTAACTTTTTGAAGCACACTTAACATCAAGGTAAAATTGCTCCTCATTTCAATTTTGTATGTGCATTTTTTCCTCTTTAAAAGTTTGACGGTCCCTATAAGTTTATTGTTAAATTTATCCCTTTATTCTTCTTTTAAAAATACTACCTAGTTACATGTTATATCTCATATGTTAAGTTTTAGACTTTGTTTGGGAGTTTAGAGGGGAAGGAAAGAAAAGGGATATAGGAAATTTAGAGGGAAGGGAAAGAAAGGAAATGGAAGATATGTTCTCCGCTTGTTTAAGAATTTAAAAAATAGTAAAAGAGGAAGATAAAGGATTAATGAGTTATTTTTACTATTTTGTCATTTTCTTTAAAAATTAGGGTAAAAGTGCAAAAATACACATGTGTTTTACCCTCAAAAGCGCCCACCACCATATGCTTTTTTTTTGGAGTAAAAGTAACTATGTGGTTATAAAATAGATGCAAAAGTGACATTTGACTGTTAAATGAATGTTTTGACTGTTAATGCTGAGTTGGTGGACTGAAAAAGCACATATTACCTTTAGGCTTTGTTTGGGAGTTTCATTTTGGAGGGAAAGGAAAGGAAAGGAAGGGTTTTGGTAGCCCTTCCCTTGTTTGGAAGTTTTAAAAATAAGAGGGGAGGAAATCAAGGATTTTTACAAATCCTCCAAAACCCTTTCTTCACAAAAATGAAGTTCCCCCAATATGGGGGGTTTTAAGAGAGAACATGGATTAATTATTTTTTTACCCTCGTTCAAATAAAGCACTCTCATTATTTATGATCTCTTTTCTATTCTTGGAATGCACACGAAAAATACTTTTTAGAAAGAGAAATACTTTTTTAGGGGAAAATATTTTCTAAAGAGAGAAAATACTTTTTAGATGGGAACACATTTCTAGAGAGAGAAATACTTTTTTAGGAAAACAATATTTTCTAGAGAGAAAAAATACTTTTTAGAGAGAGAAAATTCTTTTTAGAGAGAGAACGTGCTTCTTAGATGGGAACATATTTTTAGAAGGGAACAAATTTTTAGAGAGAGAAAATACTTTTTTAGGAGAAAATATTTTCTAGAGAGAGAAAATTTAAATTTAAATGTATTTTTAAAGTATAATAATTATATTAATTTTTTAATAAAAAGATAAAATAGTAAAAATAACTCATTAATCCTTCATCTTCCTCCCTTACTATTTTTTTAACTCCCAAACAAGAGGAAGAAATATTTTCCATTTCTCTTCCTTCTCCTCCCCTCCAAACTCCCTATATCTCTTTCCTTTCCTTCTTCTTCAAACTCCCAAACAAAGGATCCGACGAAGACGATCATCCTCTCTGCATTCAGCTTCTGAATTATCTCTTGCTTCTACACCGAAAAATATCTCAACGTTATCCCAGCACCACCCAGCGAGCGAATATTTGTGCCCTTCTTCACGCATGAGTGAGCCGATGAAAAGGTGTTTTTCAGATGCAATAAAAACATGTGGGCTGTGGCAAGTACATAGGACTAAATATAAAAAAAATAAAAAAAAAATTGAGGAAACAGAGTAGAAGATCTAGGGAGGCGAAGAAAGACGAAAGGAGAGCATACTTGAAAGAGGGAGGATTAGAAGGCCATTGAGGGAGAAGGTAACAATGGAGCCTGAGGTAGTCCCTCCAATTGTGAACCTTCTTCTTGTTGACGGATCCTCTGAGTATAGCTTCTTCTTCTCCTCCACCGGCAACCTGAAGAACTCATACGCCACCTTTGACATTTTCTTCACCGCCTCCAAGTTCACCCCATGATTGATAACCTCCAAATTCACTTGATGAACAATAAGAGGTCTTCCAAGGGAACATAAGTCGATGACCGGAACATTTTTATCGGCAGAGACCTCAGAGAGATAATGACGCTCCGATGTTGGGTGAATATAACCCTGCGGGGATGCTGGAGTGGTGGATTTCAAAGGAGAGGACCTTGGCTTCCATTTTTAAGGGGAATAAGAAGAACGTAATGAGGACGAGTAAGGGACGAGTGAGATGCTTCGAGTCACATAGCAAGTGTTAACACTTTGTCAAGTGTTAACGAACAAAAATGGAAGAGAGAGAGAGAGAGTTTAGGAGACTGGTTAGTAAGGCATTTAACAGTCAAAACATTCATTTAACACTCAAATGTCACTTTTGCACCTATTTTATAACCACATAATTACTTTTGCTCTAAAAAAAAGCATATAGTGGTGGACACTCCTGAAGATAAAGCACATGCGTATTTTTGCACCTTTACTCTAAAAATTAATATAATTATTATACTTTACAAATAAATTCAAATTTAAATTTTCTAAAAAAATTATTTATATAATTTTTATATTCAAAAAAATTTTCCCTCTCTAGAAATATTTTCCCCCTAAAAAAGTATTCTTTCTCTCTAAAAAGTATTTTCAACTAAAAAAGTATTTCCCCCTAAACAGTATTTTCTCTCTCTAAAAAATATTTTCCCCTAAAAAGTATTTTCTTCCTCTAAAAAGTATTTTCCCCTCAAAAAAGTATTTTCTCTCTTTAAAAAATATTTTCCCCTAAAAAAGTATTTTCTCTCTCTAAAAATATTTTCCCTTAAAAAATTATTTTCTCTCTCTAAAAATATTTCCCCCTAAAAAATTATTTTCTATCTCTAAAAAAGTATTTTCCCCTAAAAAATATTTTCTCTCTCTAAGAAAATATTTTCGTGTGCATTCCAACAATATAAAAAAAGCAAAAATAACGAGAGTGTTTTATTTGAACGAAGATAAAAAAGTAATTAATCTATTTTCCCTCTTAAAACCCCCTATTGGAACTTTATTTTTTAGAAGAATGAAGGTTTTGGGAGATTTGTAAAAATCTTTGATTTCCTCCCCTCTTATTTTTAAAACTTGAAAACAAGGGAAGGGACTACCAAAACCCTCTCTTCTTTTCATTTCTCTCCAAAATAAAACTCCCAAAGAAGCCCTTAAGGACCAGAGGTAGTAATTCTTCTAAGATATGAATATATGGTCCAATGTATTTGTGAGCACATATCAACAACGATAACGTTGAATGCTAGGGTGAGTGACTACAAAAGCACTAAGCAAAAAGCTCATTCCATTCCCACTCCCTCACTGCCGTATTAATAAGGGTTAATGGACAATTTTGCTTCAAAAGTTTTTTTTAAGGGGTAATTTTACCCTCAGAAGTTTCAAAGTAGAAAGCAATTTTTCCCCTACCATTATCCTAATTAATTTTAATTGTTAGTTGGCAAAATATATTAAGCTAGTAATCTACCTATCATCTACGTTATTTTTGTTTACGTTAAAATTTGCACTAGAAGTACATTATCATCTACTTCATCTTCTTCCAAAGTTAGATTTAAAACTTCTGAGGCAAATTCGCACCATAACAAAAATAATATAGATGACATGTGGACACTATAAACTCAACATATTTGGTCAACTAACAGTTAAAATTAACCAGGATAAAGGTCATGGCAAGATTGCTTTATGTTTTACATTTCCAGGGCAAAATTACCCTCTGAAAAACTTCCAAAAAATGCCCCTTAACCCTATTTATAGATAACATTCTTTTTCATAAGCTTGGTTTTATATATAAGCAACAATTTTGATTTGGCTAAAAATATAATGCACATTTTTCATTTTTACCCAAAATTAATTATCTATCTCTCTCTCTTTTTTTATACAAGTGAGACACCTCAGCTAATACCTATAAGGACATTGCATCCATTCCAATCTTGGAAAAGCAGCACCTTTAGATCCTTGGAAGGCTAAAACAACTCATTAAGCCCCTACCTTAGCCTTAGGCCTCTCTTAGCCAAATGGTCTGTTTCTCAGTTGCACAAAGAGGCACGTAGGTGATCTTCATTTCCCAATCCATACCTAGCAACACCTTGACTTGCTGCAGGAGACCAAATTCCTTGTAAGATAGACCATGGTCTTGTAACATTAGTTCGAGACACTCCGTGAAATAAGTTTCTACCCATACTTTCTTGAAACCTATATCCCAAGTCATTTTACGACCTAAGAGGCAGGCCCAGATTTTTTCCGAAAGTTCATTCTCGTCCCCAATAGGGTGTATAAAACCTTTAACAAAAAATCTAGAAGAATTTTGAATGAGGCCCCCCACAAGCACCTTTAGACATAGAAGCTGAAAACACACTTTGACCTAAAAAGCATCCCTATGTGTCACAAGCCTTACTCCCAACTTCATGAGGAGTGCTTGGTTCTAAAATCTAGTATGTTGTAACCTCAACCCACCCGATCTTTTCTCCTTAACACCTCGTCCCAGACTAGTAAATGCATTTATCGACTCTCTATTGTGCTACCCCACAAGAAAGATCTATTCTGCTTGTCTAGAGTTTCACAAACATTACTTAGTAGGTGAAAGGCTTGCATAATATACACATGGATAGAAAAAGACACTATGGAGATAAGTGTCGACCTTCTAGCTAGAGAAAAAGAAGTAGCTTTTCACCGAGTCAACATTTCCTTAACCTTATCAACTACCTCATGAAAAGATTCCTTTCCAACCCATTTGTGATAAAGTTGTACCCCAAGATACTTCCTAAGATTCCTTTGCAACCCATTTCCTAAGATTCTTTTGACTTGAATTAGGTGAATGCTAAAAATTTAGGACCTTTGAAAATCTTTTTGTAATTTGGTAAAATCAGTTTGTAAGACAGTAAAAAGTTATAAAGCTATAGATAGTCATTCAAATATATATGCTGGAAATACAGGAGATTAAGGAAGAGAATGTGCAAACTGAGATTTATACTGGTTAGACCCAATCTTTGACCTACGTCAAGTCCTCAAGCTCCACTTGAGATTTTCAATCCACTATCCTCTTGTTTATCTGGGCACAAGAAAAGCCTTTTACAATCCCACAAGTTCACTCAGGCACTTGTGAAGTCAAATCTCTCACCGAGATACTCCCCTTTACTCAATGTAAGGTTACAATCAACTTCCCACTCAATATCACTCAATCTTCAGTAATTCTCAAATAGAATTATTTACAATGAATCTTCTCTCTAAGAAGTGAATAGATAATCACTAAAGTATAATAGAAATCATTTCACCCTCTTTATGATAAACTATGTAAGCATTGAAAAACAGAGTGTGTATGAGATTCAGAATTTGGGGGTTTTGACAGTACAAGCTCTTGCCATTGTTTTTCTTCATCTTGGATGAGTCTCTAGTTATAGATGAAGCTTATCTGAACATTGAGAATATGACTGTTTTGAATAGTAGTCGTTTGGAACTAGCCATTAGAATTTTGTTTTCTGAACCAACTGTGACATCAACATTTACTTTATCCTTGATCTTCAGTTTAACACCCTTTGATCATCTGAAACATGTACACAAATGATATAAATGACGTGAAGAAGTATTATAAATAATTTGGGTAATTATTTGAATGTTCTTGATGAGAAACGAGATTTTCGGCACGGTGATTTTCTGAAGCAGAGATGTAAACTCAAATTTGCATTTGAAAACTTGAGTTTTGAGGTTATTGCATTACTTCAAGTTCCTCTCTGTCTAATCGAAACTCGAGTTTTGTCTCACAAACTCGAGATTGGAAGATGCTATGACATTTGCTGCTCTCTGTCTAAGCTAAACTCGAGTTTGATATTTATAAACTTGAGTTTTCAAGTTGTTTTGTCCTTAGTTGCTCTATGACCTGATATAGCTCCAAATTTTGCAAACTACTTATCCCCATATAGCTCTTTGAGTCTTCTTTCCAATGCAAAAAGAATCAACTCCAAACTCGTTGTATTTTGTCCGTTATGATTCGATGAATGAAGGTTGTTCTTGACCAGCGTTTTTGCAATGTCCTAACTTGATTATCAACTTTCGAAGGTCATATCTCCCTGGTCTGAACTTTATTTTGATTAGTTCAATTTTTGATGGAAAGCCTTCTAAGTCTACTTTCATATTCCACCGATTTCAGCTCATTCCGATGTGTAGATTATGAGTTACACTCAAAACATTGAAGCTTGGTCTGCTGTGTGGCGTGAATTCCTGATCCAACTTTCGAAATTCATAGATATCTCATCATAACTTCTTTGAGCATAAAACTTTGTCAAAATGACACATTATGTGTTATACAAAATTGGTTTCACCTCAATCCGATCATTGATTTAGGAAATATCATCAATTACCAGACCTTTCCCAAGCTGAACGTGAAACAAAGTAGAATAGAGTTGCTGATCAGCACTGTAAACTCGAGTTTTCACTTGGAAACTCGAGTTTTCTTAGTCCAGAAATGTCAGAGATGTTGAAGACGCTACAAACTCAAGTCATTAAGTTCCAAACTTAAGTTTTGAGTTCCAAACTCGAGTTTTGACTCCTAAACTCGAGTTTTCTCGTATTCCATAGGCAAATCGCTACAGTAAGTTAGTAAACTCAAGTTTTGACCATCTAACTCGAGTTTGCTCATCCAAAACCTGATATTTGCTTGTTTTAACGCTGAATTGAACCACTCCAACTTCCATTTGATTGTGAAGACTTCTAGTATCAATTTAAGACCTTAAACATTGATACTCTCATTCTATTTGGCAAGATCTTCTCTTTTTTTCTTCTCTTCACTTGGTCACTCTCCACAACTCTATTATTTCTTTCTTCTTTTCTCTTAAACATTCTCCACAAATATATTTGAGCTGATCTTGAATAAAGATATTCCATTCAATAAGTTCTTCCATCTTTCATCTCCCATCTTGATCTTTCTTCATCATTTAACATGACTCATTATTTTTTGCAAGTTCTACCTTCTTCAATATTTCCTCTTCTTCTTGAACTTAACATTTGTTTTAGTTTCTTCTTCTGAAATCTCATCTTTTGATCATTCTCCATAATTCAACTCTTTCTTTCTTTTAATACTCTCTCTGGTCCTTATTATAAGGCACTTACTTGTTTCTAATGAGAATTAATTATCTTTTTCCATGTATGCCCCTAGTTAAGGTAGTGGGTGAGAGTAATAATTAATAGAATATTAGAATTTAGTATAATTAGTAGGGATAATATTAGAAATTACTTAAATTCTAGGACAACTTTATTGACTTTAACTGTTTTTATTGGTATGTAAGAAGTGTTAGTTGGTGCCTTATAATAAGGACCAGAGGGAGTACTTCTTTATCGATCGTCTTCTTGATCATTCTTCATAGATGAACTTCAAATCTTTGTTTCTACATTAAATTTAAAAATTAGTCAATGAAGGAGATAAATATAGTATACAAGCTTTTTGCTTTTACTAATGACATCTATATAAGACATCATCAAAACTAATCATATCCAACAAGCTCCATGCACCTTGATAATAAGTGATTTCATCCAAGGCCTGCACCACATTGTATATTGCTACGCCTACACAAACAACACCGGGTACTTGCTCATCAGTTCGTCACTTACATCCTCATCCATCACAAAGTTATTGGCATGTCCTTGGTCTCTAGTTCTTCATTTCATTTGGCAAAGAAACCCTTCCACCCACTAACGATATCCTCTTCTTCAACATGACTTACCAAAAAACCCAAGCCTCCCGAAGTTAAGAGTTTTTCCCTGTATGATAGAGACACTAGACGCCAATCAACCCGCTGACTTCCCTAGTTCTTTGAAACCTTACTCTCCATCCCTCCTCTACTGCCAAAGGTAAACAATCCTCCCCCAAGGTGTTTCGCTCTCTTATGACTACTCCCTACACCGTTGTCTCACCCTCACCAATTACCATCTCTCCTCTCCTTACGATCACTTTTACAATTGTGCATTGCATAGTTTTGTTTTGGGTAGGAAGACTTCTATTTTTCTGCATAGAAAATTCAAAGACTCCCTTATGAAACTATGCGGGATCAAGCTAAGAAAGGTTGGTCCTATCTCTCTCATCTTTTTCTCACTCATTATCTCTCATATTTTTCTCATTCATTCGCTCTTTCTCACTCATCATCTTTGCAAATAATTGGAAAAAATTACATCTCTTATACATTCATGGCTTTTAACTAATTTTTCCAATATTCTTCCTTTCTCATATTTTACATTACTATATACAAGACTTTGCATATGGTTATAATGACAACAAAATAGATATTCCTTTGGTCTTTAATATAAGACATATTTACCTAATTTAACTATATTAATAAAGTTAGTTGAGTTGGTTAATATGACATATATTTTCTAAAATTCTCTAAAATACCCCAATCATCTTCCTTAATTCCCTTTTTCTCTATCCTTCTTGATTATTGTTGAGAGAGCATCAATATAGGCAAATTAGGAAAAAGTTGACAAATATAAAAAATATGTTTTATATTAAGAATCAAGATCAATTCTGCATATATGTTTTATATTAAACACGTGAAGTTTATGTTTTAAAATGAAAGTAAAGGGGAACTTGAAAGATTCGAATATGAAGCGATCAATAAAACCCTAAGGGCTTGTTTTATACACGGAAGTCACACGAGGGAAAGGGAAGGTGACAATCTTCCCAGCCAAAAGCACATTTGGCGCCGAAAACTTCCGTCAAAGTTGGTTCCCACTAGGCGCTAAGTTCCCTTAAACATGGGAAAGTGATGAAATCTGAAAATCTTCTTGGGACAGACATTTTATGGGACGAAAAAACCCCTTCTATGAGTTGAGCACTTTGGTTTTGACAACGATGAGATTAGCCAACAGTGATGGTATGGAGGAAGATGTTGGTGGTGTTAAAGTTGTCAACCCTCCTTTCTCTCTTTTCCTCGTTCAATCTATTTCCTAAGGTTTAGGTTCTCACTGAAACAACCACATTATAGTTAACTAAATCAACATTTAAAATGTCCGAAGATATCCCATAATATTCGACGTTAATCTAATATTAGAATTTTACGCGGAATTTAATTTTTTAAAAAAAACATGCGAAAGTATGCATCATAAGCCTTATAGTGTAGCAATATACATTTATCCATATCATACATCAAAAGACAGAGGTCCTACTTGGAAAAACTACACTACACTTTTGTCTGCTTCCCTGAAGTACCTGGACCTGACTAGTCACCTGGGAAAAATTTTGTAACCATCAGTCCAACTCATTATGAATATCAACACGTCTAGTAAGGTGCCAAGTGGAATAAAACAAATCAATCAAAAATTCAACAATTCATGATTATTCTTTTTACATAATATCACAATAATAAATATCATAATGAATGTCACAAATTCAGTTCGTAATCAAATACCTAAAAACCTCCCATCAATCCATCCGAACCGCCTTATTTCTACCGACTAGACCCATGGGCTAAGTTACACCCATGTTATTGATTACTCCAAAAGCTCACTGGTCAGGTGATGAGGATCGACCAAAATCCTCAGAGTACATGTTCCAGACCATAGGTCTTTTCCCTTCTTGAACTGTTGGGCTAGTCCCTCTTGAACCGTTGGAACAATAAAAAAGCCAACGATCATGCACTAATGGAGGCGTCACCACGTTGTGGAATAACATAATCTCCATCTCTACCCAATTTATCACTTTTCCATAATTATCATAATAAATGCATAAACCTTAGCTCATAAAATTCCAATTTATTTAACATAATCATAATCAATTTAACAAATACTCAATATCATCATATTAATAATCATAACAAGTGGAAAGTGGTTACCTGTCACCCAAGCTAACTAATTTACATTGTTCCTAATCCAAGAGTTCCACTAATGCCAAAACTCAAGCTATTATAATCAATTTACTACCCGTTAACAACTCTTTAAAAACTTGACATATTAGAAATACACAAATAATAATAATAAATTTGAAATGTTAGAAATCCATTCATCTTCCTTTTTTTTAACACTTATTTCACTATAGTGTATTTACATAACCTTAAACTTGCCACTTTCAAACTTTATCTTTTACTGTCCTTAAATGTCTAGCAATCTTCAGGTATTTTTAATTAATTGCACAAAAATCATTTTGATATGCCGTCAACTCTCACATGTTCATATACAAGTCCCCTTCCATATAAAAATAATTTCAAAGATCATAACTTTCCAAATAATTTCCAGATTTCGAAAACATTTAGACTGTTCAGAGAACTTTCCAAAACATAGGGTCATTTTGTAAAAATCATAACTCTTTACTCAGAGCTCAGAAAATTACAAAATACCCACCATTTTAAAGCTATACATGTCCTCTATATCCTTGAATATTTTCACAATTTTATCTTATGCCAATCATTCCTAGTTTATAAAACTATGATCACTGCCCAAAAACGTTTCAGAATTGTTCCTGGATTTTGACCCATCTTCCAAAAATCATAACTTAAGCTATAGACCTCCGTTTGAGGTAAACCAAAGCTCATTTTGAAGTTTAACATATGTACTATATGTCCATAAAATTTCAGGGTCAAATAAGGTCGTTTACTATATTTTTGACCTATTTAAAAATCATTGTCCAGATGAAAAATCAGCATGTAAACAGTGAAATTCTACAGTACTGACACTGTTCATTTTCGGATTTACTGTAGCAGACGGTGTAAATTCTGTTTCAGCGAAGAAAAACAGAGCTATCATGCAGAAGCTTCAATCATTTTCGGTTTCAGCTCTTATATAACAGAAAACATGCTTAAGCTTCACGGATACACACTTGACACACACACCAAAAACTGATTTAATCACCTCATTCTCTTGTTCCATCAGTTTTCATTTCCTCTCCAAATACAAACTTCATTTTCTTTCTTTTTCTTCTTATATCTGTTCATGCACACAAGGTAATACACGCACACACAGTCAGGGTTGCAGGAAGAATGATCACACTCAGCACATATACATACACGACAATATATATTTATATATCACTTATCCTATGTCCAGCGGCTCTCTTTCGTTTTGTTTCTCTTTTTCAGCTATACCCAGCAACAACATAAATATATACATGCACATGACAGCCCCTCTTTCTTATTTTCAGTTTCTGATTTTAGTAGGCTTTGTTTTAGATCCTAAAACTTCATACTGAACAGAAAAACTAATGGAACTTGAGGAAGAGAAGGTTCGACAGTTACCTTCGTTGCTCCAGTCAAAAAGATGAAGAATGTTACTGATTTGCTTCCTCTGTTCTTGACGGCACAAGCAGAGAAGAAGATAAATCCAGTTGCTTCTTTTTCCTTCTCTCTCTCTCAATGCTCTCGGACTCTCTCTTGCTCTTTGCGTATCAGTTTCTGTCTCACTTCCCTCAGTCTATACTTTGCATGTTGGGACCGAAATGAAATACAAACGAGGGGAATAAATGGGGCACTGCAGAGTTCAAGAGAAATGATGGAGCATGCGCGACATTCCAAGTCTCAAGGAGAAGCATTGGAGCATGGATGCTGTCATGAACAAAACACAAGAGTAGTGGAGCATGACTTGCTGAAATCCGAGATAGTGGCTTCGAGAAAAATGTGATGATCTGTCTCTTCCTCTGTATTTCCCGTGCCTGGCCGAAATGCTGAGAACAATGGAGCATGGGAGAGATAGTGGAGTATTATATGGGCCGTAGTTACTTGCTTCTGCTTTACGGGTTGGGCCATACGCTGAGGAGGAATTATGCGAATATGGCCGACTGGTTTCCTTCTCTGATCCTACGTGAAGGCTGATGCATTGGGTTTATGATGAAGGAGAGTTTGAGGTTTGGAAAATTTGCTAGCACTCCATATTTTCTCACGTGGCCTGTATATTTTCCTATGAGGGCCAAAATGGCTTAGTACTTGGGAGAGATATGGGCTTGGTTCTTTTTGTTCATTGTTGGCCCATATGATTCTTTTGTCTCTTTAAATTCACCTATATATATATATATATAAACAATACCCTATTTATTTAATTAGCTTACTAATTCTTTTCCCCAATATAATTTATGGAAGATACACTCTTATTTCTCATAATTACTTTTCAACTAAATCTCATAATTAAATTCCCATAATATATTAAATTCCAACTCTCAAGATTTGGGATGTTATACTCACTCTCTTGTTAATCTGCTTGACAGTATGGTGGTGTGATGCATGAGGGTCGCCAACGATGGAGGATGAAGGAGAGGGCGCCGGTGACCGTTGACGGAAGTGAAGGTAGAGATGAGAGCAAGGAAGAAGGAATGGTTCTTTTATTTTTCAGGGGCATTATGGGTACTTTACCTCTCCTTCTCACTTATCCAACTGCATTTTCTTCTTATCAAACATTTTGTTTTCCCTCAACTTAAATTTTGATCCTTATGTCTGCCAAACTACTCATCTTTATAAATTCTCTCACAATCTTCCCTTCCTCTCATTTTCTTCCTCATATGTTCCCTATACGAAACAAACCCCTATACCAACACAAACCCCTAAGAAAGTGGTAAGAACAAACAAAGAAAAAAAAAGAGGAAGATGGCATGCCTTTTTGCTTCGGTAGCCATATCTGCGGCAAACAAGCTTCGGACCAAGCGTCTATAGAGTTGGATGAATGAAAGAGGGATTAGCGGTCAATTCTTTATTGTATGAGGGTTTTCACTAGCCGTTGTTATTTTTTTTTTTATTCATTTTGAAATTTAACAAAATTTCCCTATTTATCATGATTTCTTGTTTTCTTTCCATTTTAGTCACAACTTTTTTCTAGCCGTTGATAGTGGAGTTACTCCTATATTTTTGTTATATATATATATATATATATATATATATATAGGGGAAATAATATATCCAGTGACATGGGGTAAGCGTTTATCCATTCAAAGTAAAACTACATTGTTTTGATTGAATTCCACAAAATAAATATTGATTGAATAAAAGATATTGATTGAATCATTATTATTATTCTCTGTTGCAATTCTCTGCTGCGATTCACACAAAAAATACTAATTGAATCGGTATAATTCTTTCCATAAAATAAAATTGAGCAAATAAAAGATATAGATTAAATCGTTATTATTCTCGATTCTCTTCTCTGCTGCAATTCAAAAAAAAAAAGATTGAATCTGTATAATTCTTTCCTCTACCTCCTAGTGAACACAAAAAGTCACAGAATAGCTTCCTATGATCAAATAAAAATCGGAATATAAACTGCTGTCACAATTCCAAGATCGGTAATTTATTAATTTAACTGAAAACTAAATAAATGAATAATATTTAAAATATAATTTACTAATAATAAATTTAAATTTCCGATTTTGTAATACAAGAGAAAAACTATTAAAAATTACTAATTAACTAAACTAATATTTTTCAAATTATGTAATTATTAATTTAAATTTATTATTAGTAAATTATATTTTAAATATTATTCATTTATTTAGTTTTCAGTTAAATTAATAAATTACCAATCCTAAAATTGTGATAGTAGTTTATATTCCGATTTTTATGTGATCCTGAGAATTTATTCTATGACTTTTGGGGTTTATTGGGAGGCAGAGGGAAGAATTTGTTTTCATTTTTTTTTTGTGATCTTTTTTTTTTCAATCATATAAACGACGTAGTTTTGTTTTCACTGGACGAAAGCTTATATCCAGTCACAGGATAAATTATAAGACCATATATATATATATCATAATTACATTTTTTTTTTTTTGTCATGGTTACAAAGCTATGTGTAAACTTATAATTAATTGAAGTTTTTCAGAATGTTTTTTCTACTTTGGGCGACTCATTATTATCACTCAATTATGCTGAACTATTAGCCTTCTGTTTTGTTAGTTTTCGTTTGTCATGGATTCAATAGGAGGAATCTTGATAATAAGACAAACCAAAACTAGCAAAGGCGTAGGCTAATAATTAAGCATAATTGAGTCATAAATCATAATAATGAATAGCTCAAAGGGGAAAAAGCTGAAGAGTCATGGCTGGATGTTGTATCATTCAGGAACATTGATGTGTGACCCAGTTCCCCTACAAATTGATTTGCCGTAAAATCATTTCTAAATATCAGGATTTCTTATTTAATTTGTCCCTTTAAAGTGTGTTCGTGTGTGTATTTGTCTATCTTAACCTAAAATTAGCCCTCTATCTATGAAATTTAAGAAAATAACTGTTCTGTATAAAAATATAAATGTCTAGCATGGACTAGTATATTGATATTAAATCAAATAGCTCTATTCTAGGTATCTATGGATGAGATACATATGAGAATAGAATATCACTGTGCACAAATGTGCATAAATATAAAGGTTTTCGCTAAAGAGGGTGGTGTGTGTACAAAGTGACAGATGAATAGTAAATTAGAAAGCATAGAATATATGTACCTTAGGCTTTGTTTGGGAGTTTGGAGGAGAAGGAAAGGAAAGAGATGCAAGGAGTTTGGAGGTGAGGAAAAGGAAGGAAAATGAATGATATTTCCTCCCCTTGTTTGGGAGTTAAAAAAATAGTAAGGGAGAAAGATGGACGATTAATGAGTTATTTTTACCATTTTGTCATTTTCTTTAAAAATTAATATAATTATTATACTTTACAAATAAATTTAAATTTTCTAAAAAATTATTTATGTAATTTTTATATTTAAAAAATATTTTCTCTCTCTAAAATATTTTCCCATAAAAAGTATTTTCTCTCTCTAAAAAATATTTTCCCTAAAAAAATATTTTCTCTCTAAAAAAATATTTCCCCTTACAAAAGTATTTTCTCTCTCTGAAAATATTTTCCCTCTCTAAAAAGTATTTCTCTCTCTAAAAAATATTTTCGTGTGCATTCCAAAATAGAAAAGAAAAAAGAAATTAGAAATAATGAGAATATTTTATTTGAACGAGGGTAAAAAAATAATTAATCTATTCTCCTTCTTAAAACCCCCCATATTGGGGGAACTTTATTTTTTTGAAGAAGGAGGGTTTTGGGGGATTTGTGAAAATTCCTGATTCCTTCCCCTCTTATTTTTAAAACTCCCAAACAAGGGAAGAGACTACCAAAACCCTTCTTTTCCTTTCATTTCCCTCTAAAATGGAACTTACAAACAAAGCCTTAAGCTTTGTTTGGGAGTTTGGAGGAAAAGGAAATGAAAGAGATGCAGGGAGTTTGGAGGGGAGGAGAAGGAAAGGAAATGGAAGATAATTCTTCCTCTTGTTTGAGAGTTAAAAAATAGTAAGGGAAGAAGATGAAGGATTAATGAGTTATTTTTACCATTTTGTCATTTTCTTTAATAATTAATATAATTATTATACTTTACAAATAAATTTAAAAAGTATTTTCTCTCTCTAAAAATATTTTCCCTTACAAAAAATATTCTCTCTCTAAAAATATTTTTCCCTAAAAAAGTATTTCTCTCTCTAAAAAATATTTTCTTTCTCTAAAAAATATTTTCGTGTGCATTCCAACAATAGAAAAGAAAAAAGAAATCAGAAATAACAAGAGTGTTTTATTTGAACGAGGGTAAAAAAATAATTAATCTATTTTGCCTCTTAAAACCTCCTATATTGGGGGAACTTCATTTTTTTTGAAGGAGGGTTTTGGGGGATTTGTAAAAATCCCTAATTCCCTCCCCTCTTGTTTTTAAAACTCCCAAACAAGGAAAATAACTACCAAAACCTTTCATTTCCTTTCCTTTCCCTCCAAAATAGAACTCCCAAACAAAGCCTTAAAGTTTACCCTCTATTTATAGAATGTACCTTATGGTTAGGGTTTGAACTGTTAAGCTTCTTGTGCCTCCAAACCCAAATGTTGTGTCATCACCTCTTTGTCATATTGGTTACCTCTTATTGGACCATAACTTGGATGAGCCTAATATTTGAGTACATAACAAAAACCTTTTGAAAATATAGTGATTCATAAAAATAAATTGAAATTACACTCTAATTGGACACGAATCATATCCTTAGAAAACAAACTGTACCAACTTTTGTGATTATATTTAACCATGTTAATATAGTGCATCCTTATCAGGAGTGTTTGTTTTAACTTAGTTTAAGACTATGCTTAGATGAACGGAAAAAAATAGGAAGATAGGAGGAAGGAAAAGAATGGCAATTTTCCCGTTAAATACCAATAATAATGTTGAGTTTATCAATTCATCATGTTATAGTTATCTAACACAAATATCACCTAACACTAGAAAATATGAATTAGTGACATACAGAATTTAGTGGTAGAATTAAAATAAATTATATACTTAATCCCGTCAAGAAGAAGAAAAATCTGCACTAATGTAGTATGTATAGCCAGATATTTCTCAGTTTAATAGTTGGCTGCTGTTATAAAACTAAAGGAATTATAGAGAAAAGTCAGAGGAAATTCTAGAGAGATGAAATGAATTCTCATTCAAGTGTATTCTAAATGTTTACATAAGGTCTTTATTTATAGATCTTCAAGGGTTACTATGGAATAAATATCCACACAATAAATATATTCATAACACTCCCCTTTGGATGTTTATTATGAATGTGTCTCGTTAAAAACTTTAACTAGGAAAAACCCAGTGGGATAAAAACCTAACCAAAGAAAAGAGTACATCATCCATTGATACACTATCTAGTGCTGCCTCATTAAAAACCTTTATAGGAAAACCCAGTGGGACAAAACCTAAATAAGGGAAAAAGAGTACAGCGTGTATCATCTCCCCCTCTTGATTACATCTGATTTGCTCCCCCTGATGATTACATTATTTTCAATATTCTTGTGAGCATATTGCCCTTTCTGTCATCAAGTATTCTATATGAAACAATATAAACACCTAGTCTGATTGTTCATTGTATACCTGCAAGATTTAAATCTTTCAAGTAAAATCATAACAAAATTCATCTAAATCTTTTCATAAATATATATGTGCATATAAAAATTTTAATAAATGTTCATAGTAATACTATATGCATTATTATTGCTTCATGAATTTATTTAATTGATTATTCTCGAGAATTTGATGCTCATAGCATCTTAAGTCCTTCTGGGACTTATGTGTTTCTGGCGCCTTATGTGCCTTTGGAACACACAAATATATTGTGGCTCATGATCCTTATTATCATTCATTACAGTATATGCTATCATATAAACATAAATATCATTAACGTCGACTTCATTTTCGGTCCCATCGAGTTTCATTCATAATTCATTGAGATCTCATAATTATCACACATTTCCAGTATCTGGGTCTCTTCTTGGACCGCAATATTCTCTTCTTGTAATATCTCTTCTGGAGATAACATCTCTTACATGAAATTGTTCTTCTTGAGCTTTTCTTAATTATCCTCGACTTGATCATCTATATTTTATAGCTCCTTTTTTCATTCAAGGATTTTTAATCTTTAAAACTGATAGACCTGCAAAGCTTTAGACGTGCTTTATAATAATTCATATAGAAGCATTTGCAGTTGGAACATGTAACTTTGTCACTTTCTTTAGGTCAATAAATGCTTCTGGCATTCGATTAACTAAATTCAGCAACTGAATTATCATTTTGAATTTTTAGTGCATATTTCTTTGTACGAGGATCAATAAGAGCCAATGATAATTCATTTCACTTTATCTCTTTGCCCAATCTGCTTATTTTTCTCCCTCTCATCTAATCATGTAATATATATCCATCTGTGTGCATTGTAGTGGATTAATAATCATTGCACATTTAAAACATTTCAAGATGGAATTAATCTGACTTCTGACCGAAAGCCAATTATACGGGGAGAATTTTGTTGGCTTATAATTGTTGCAAATATACCAACATATAAATTTTGTTCTCATTAACACATGATTTTTGGATCATTCAATCTGGAAATTACGCGCATAATATATTGCAAACTTCTGGTTGCAAACATCACTGCATACTTTGCAGATTTATAATCTCACATGTAATGTTTCAATTTGACATATTTCCAGAGATCAATTTCCAATCATAACTAATAATTTTCTCATAATCATATCTATTTGAGAACAAGCAGTACATAATAATATATGATTCGGATGATCAAACAAATCATGCCAACTTTCCATATGATTTATTATCAAATATAATATCAATTTCAGGGGAATTAACACACAAACATTCACAGAGAATTTCACAAAAAATTAATACATAAATACTCACACTAGATATAACAATCTCTCCCTTAAGTGTGAGTTCGTTAAAATTAATTCATGTAACTTCCATACAATATTCCATATATGATATCTATTTCTAAAGATATCATTAAAATTCCACAGAATAAAATGCATTATCAATGCACAATTTTGTTACTTCTGGTAACAAAATTTTCATTTTCCAGAATCGACAATCAAATATATATATTATTATAAAATACAAAAACATCAGATGTATCACTGCGGATTCACGAGCGTAAGACTGTGGAATCACAGATGCATTACTGTAAAATCACAGGCGTAACATCGCGGATTGTCGTATTCATTTAAAGTCAAAAAGGTTCTAAGCTCGTGCTTTATAGGAAGCAGATCTGCAGAGATTCAACAGGACTGCGCAGATCTACAGATATTCAATAGGATTTAATTCGGCTATAAATAGATGAAGGCAAACTAACATACCTCATAAACACTCAAACATATGATAATATCAATTACCAGATACTCACACATATTTCTCTAAATTCTATAGCCATGGCAGGACTAAGCAATTATATCCCAGTTTCTGATACATCTGACACATCATATCTTGATGTTTTATTGTATGATGATCAGACAAACCTGTCTTTTTCTTCTTTACTATTTTCTGATCCTTTAGACATGTTTATTCCTCCTTCTGCTTCAAATGTACCTACTTCTCCCCCAAGAACAAATGTTCTTTCTCAATCTACAAGGATTGAAGGAACAATTGAAGTAGGTTCATCAAGGAGACATGTTAAGAGGTGTAGAACTATGGCAGAACTGATGGAGTCTACCAATCTAGTTCAGCCAATAGTGACGACAACTAGCCAGCCAATAACAACCAGCCAGCAATCAATGTCTAGCCAGGCAGCAACAACCAACCAACCAACAACAAGCCAACCAGCTACAACTAGTTAGCAAACAATGACTGGCCAGCCAGCAACAACTAGCCAGCCAATAACGACCAGCCAACTAGCAACTACAAGCTAGTTAACAACTACTAGCTTATTGGAATGTAGTTGTTGTGATGTTTTACGGGAGATCATACATACTAATGGACTTCAGTGTCATAAACTTGAAGTTCATGGAAGAAGAACAGGTATGATTTCCCACGTTGTTTTATTTGAAAATGTACAAGATAAATCTTATAATACTGATAGACTTCAAATGTTTGATTTTACTAATAAAAATTTTGGAGAAATCAAACATTTTCTGACACAGTATTGTATAGATTTACAAGCATCAGGATATAACTTGATGCGTGATCCTGTATTGGCTTATTATGAAATCCTTTGTGTTGGTTTGGAATGGGCTAAAAACCCAAATGGACTTCCGCGGAGTTCATTTCAAACCAATACTGAAAAACAATCAATTAAAGGTAAACATCCCGCGGTTAGTATACTTTATGATAGTTCATTTGTCAAACAAAGTGAACTATATAGAACAACTATGGAGCAACGAGAAAGAATAAAGAAAACAACGCTCCATGATTTAGGTAATTATTTTCATTTAACCCTCGAGGAAGCGAGTAAATATTTAAATATAAGTACTCACACAATACAAAGGATTTATCAAAAAGGAGGGTTAACTGAGTGGCCATACAAAAAGCTTCAAAAACGTATGAGGCGAATTGCTCAGTTGAAAAATATGTTGCCTCATCTAGATCTCAACTTAAGAGCAGAAAAAGAAGATGAAATAGAATCTCTTAAAGGAGAAATGGTGGAGCTTTGTAATAGAGTTGTACTTCGTGCTGTTGATCTTTGTTGAAATAATATTATCTTTTGTTTAATCTTCTTGTTTATGAATATTCCTCTCTTATATTTACGATAATTATTATAATTATAGAAAACACAAAACAATAATAAAAACAACCATAATCACAATTTTATTTATTACTTCATTCACTTTTGAGAATGAAGTTGAATAAAATTCATAATTTGTCTCCTCATAGCCTCAAGTCAATTTATGCCTCATATCTCCATGGCATTTTGATCTCATGATATATTAATAAAATTAGTAACAACAATAAAATTTCAAATTAAATTAAAACAATTGAAAAGAAAGATTAAATCTAGAATTTAATTAGAGCGTACATTAATTAGAGCGTACCTAAATTAGAGTGTCCTGCTTCGCTTTCTTTGGTTTGACAAATAAATTAAATAATAATAATAACAACAATATAATTAAAATGGCATGAATATATATATATTTGAAGTGACACTAATAATGCAAATGTCTTTAATATTAGGTAGTAGCAGCACACGTATGGCCCACTCCTTTCTTTCAATGCGCCAATACATACGCACACAGAACAAATATTATTTTAAAAACTAGAACAATATATTAATTTTAAATGATATACAATGAATTTATATGCATGAATAGCAAGAAAAACATACTATTCATTTATGACCTTTTACAAAAATCCAAATCGTACTTTCTCAATTCATTCACAGGTTAAGGAAACTAATTTTTCATCATTTTTTAATAAATATTTATTATTATTATTTAATGATAGTGGGTTATTATTGTGTCTATCAAACACACATCAATTATACGAAGTCTACCTTGAAAACTACACTTGCATTATGTGAGTGATTTATATATGTGAATAAATCAGATTAATAAAATGTGTAGAACTATTTTTATCATCATGCGTAATCACAGGACTATGAAAAATAATGATTTTCCTAAAAGTATTAACCAATTGCTTTCCCGTGATAGCAAGTAAGATGTGAAATGTATACTTTATTGACAATTATTCCATTATCAAACAAAAAGAAAAATATGAGAGCCCACATATTAAATCTTTAATAATGTGTATACTCTCACCTTTGCTTCTGTTCGGCCATCTGCTTCACGTGAATTATAATAATAGTGTGTGCAACAGATGTAACAGATGTATTATAATAATATAATATATATTATTAAATCATTACCTACTAATGCCAGAGACCCTATGCTGATGAAGAAGAAGAACCAATTGAAAAATTTGGTCATCTGGGCTTTCTCTGTTTCGGTGATCCACGGACAGAGCAACAAGTTTTTTTTAGCTCCTTCTCATCTCTCTCAACTTCACTCTTACTATAGGTTTCTCTCTTTCCTTCACTCTCGAGTTTCTCTCTTTCCCTCACTCTCGACTACACTCTACTTCAGATACTCGGTTTTCTGTTTTTTGTTTTTTTTTTTTGTTATTTTTTGGTTTTATGCAGATCACTGAATGATGGTGAGGACTACTGAGCATGTATATATAATACTGGAAGATGACTTTGCCGAAGAAATTTGCAGAAAGAGAAAGATGAATTTGGTGAAGATGGTGACGGAGCAATTCTACAAAGTTCATAAAGTTTTTGAGGATATAAACAAACTAAAAGGAAAGGCTTTGATAAAGAGACATGTAAAGACAGAGGCTTCTTGGGAAACCATAGGTAATAGGTGGGAAGACGAAGGAACCACTTGCTTTAGTTTTAGGAGAGAACTAATTAAACTGAAGAGGGAGGAAAGAGTCTCAGATCTGGAGAGTTGTTAAGAAGGAGGAAGAAATGCGATCATGGATTTTGGGATGGAAGTGATTTGGAGTAAGATCTGGAAGCAACATCAGCAATCGTGCTGATAACGTGATAACTTGTTATAAAACTAAAGAAATTATAGAGAAAAGTCAGATGAAATTCTAGAGAGATAAAATGAATTCTCATTCAAGTGTATTCCAAATGTTTACATAAGGTCTCTATTTATAGACCTTCAAGGGTTACTATATAATAAACATCTACACAATAAATATATTCATAACAGCCGCATTGTTATGAATATACTGATTATGTGGATGTCCATTGACTCTCGGTCTCCAAATATTACAAGATGACATGGGACCCGCGCATAGTACCATGCATAGTAGTTTACTATTTGGTGGGACCCACACACAAAATTATACAACTCAAGGGAATGCATTCCTGTGAGTATACAGTTATGTAATAGGGGAATATTGCATCAAATGACCCAAAGTGGAAATTACACTAAAGACTCATTTTCCTTCTATAAATAGAGGTCTTCTGTAACTATTCAATATACAGTGAAATGAGAATTTCTCACTCTACTTTCTCTTCTCTTATTCTCATCAGTTTTATAACACGTTATCAGCACGAAGACTCTATCAAGGTAAGATTTTATCACCATCTTCTTTACTATATGTTTATTTTATCTATCTAGGATAATCTTAACCATTATATAGAATTAAAGTTCTACTTTTACCAATTATTTTGAACATCGAGTTCCATGGTTAAGATTTAAGATTATTTACTATTTACTATTCACAGTAAATAGTAATTTTTACTATTCATGTTAATTTTACCTTTTTCAGTAATTTTACATTTTTATTCATTTTGACTCCTATATGGAAGTCTAGATTTAATCTTTCAGTGATTTTATTTTATTCACTATTTACAGTGAATAGTAATTTTTACTATTCACGGTAAATTTACATTTTACTATTTATAGTAATTTATTTATGTTTATATATTCTTCCCACTCCCTATTCATTTATTTCATGGTGGCGACATTAAGCTCCATTTGTAATTTAATTCTAATTCTTTACTTACTGCTTTATTTATTTTTCATGGAAGCGACACTAATATTAGTGGGCTCCATTTATTTATGCATTTATTTATCTTTTATGGTGGCAACACTAATATTAGTAGGCTCCAGTTATTTGTTTTATTTTACATTTATTTTTCTTTCATGGCGGCACACTAGTATCTATTAGTGGGCTCCATTTATTTATGCATTTATTTATCTTTTATGGTGGCAACACTAATATTAGTAAGCTCCAGTTATTTGTTTTATTTTACATTTATTTTTCTTTCATGACAGCACACTAGTATCTATTAGTGGGCTCTATTTATTTATTTTATTTAGCGTTTATTTATCTTTCATGGTGGTGACACTTTGTAGGCCCCATTTATTTTATTTTAATTCTTTACTGCTTTATTTATCTTTCATGGTAGCAACACTAGTATAGTGGGCACCATTTATTTTATTATTTACTACTTTATTTTTCATGATGGTAACACTAGTATTGTGGACTCCATTTATTTATAATTTATTTACTGCTTCATACCCCCCTTCCCTTTTATCTTTTATTTTATTTATTGCTTTATATAAATCTCCCTTCCTTTTATTATTTATGGCAACGACACTAATATATACATATTAGTGGGTTCCATTTATTTATTTTATTATGCTTATATTTTATTTATCCTAACGATAAATTATTAAAGGCCAAATGTATCATGAGATAAATGCCATGGAGATATGAGGCATAAATTGGCCTGAGATCACGAGGAGGCATAAATTGGCTAGAAGCCAAAAGATAAATTAGCTTGAAGCTAAAAGGCAAGTTGGCCTGAAACTAAGAGACAAATTATGAAACAAGAGTTGATCCATAATTATGTATGTCATCAGTTGTATAAAGGCCTCAAAATTGTATATTTGGCATTTAATACTCCCTTAAATTATGAGACAAGGGATTGTATGATCATTGTTGATTGTAAATAAATATATCCAATTTGCTCTTGCAGTAGCAAAATTGTGATTAAGTCAAGAAATATTGTGGATTAATTTCTTGCCATGATCAAACAAATCAGTGAATTATGGATCATGAATTTTATCCAACTTCATTCCCAGAAGTGAATGAAGCAATAAATAAATTGTGATTATGGTTATTTTACTATTATTTTGTGTTTAGATAATTATAACAATTTTTGTGAATACAATAGAGGAATATTCATAAACAAAATAATTAAACATAAGGCAATATTATTTCAACAAAGTTTAATAGCAAGTGGTTCAATTCCATTACAAAGCTCCACCATCTCTCCTTTAAGAGATTCTATTTCATCTTCTTTTTCTGCTCTCAAGTTGAGATCTAGATGAGGCAACATATTTTTCAACTGAGCAATTCGCCTCATACGTTTTTGAAGCTTTTTATATGGCCATTCAGTTAACCCTCCTCTTTGATAAATCCTTTGTATTGTGTGAGTACTCATATTTAAATGTTTACTCGTTTCCTCGAGGGTTAAATGAAAATAATTACCTAAATCATGGAGCGTTGTCTTCTTTATTCTTTCTCGTTGCTCCATAGTTATTCTATATTGTTCACTTTGTTTGACAAATGAACTATCATAAGGTATACTAACCGCGGGATGTTTTCCTTTATTTGATTGTTTTTCAGTATTGGTTTGAAATGAACTTCCGTGGAATTCATTTGGGTTTTTAGCCCATTCCGAACCAACACAAAGGACCTCATGATAGTCCAATACAGGATCACGCATCAAGTAATATCCTGATGCTTGTAAATCTATACAATACTGTGTCAGAAAATGTTTGATTTCTCCAAAATTTTTGGTAGTAAAATCAAACATTGGAAGTCTATCAGTATTATTAGATTTATCCTGTACATTTTCAAATAAAACAGCATGGGAAATCATACCTATCTTACTCCCGTGAACTTCAAGTTTATGATATTGAAGTCCGTTGGTATGTATAATTTCCCGTAAAACATGACAACAACTACATTCCAATAAGCTAGTAGTTGCTAACTGGCTTGTAGTTGTTGGCTAACTAGTTGTTGCTGGTTGGCTAGTCGTTGTTTGTTGACTGGTTGTAGCTGGTTGGTTTGTTGTTGGTTGGCTGGTTGTTGCTAGCTGGTTAGACATTGTTTGCTGGCTGGTCGTTGCTGGCTTGCTGGTTGTCGTCACTATTGGCTGAACTGGAATGGTAGACTCCATTAGTTCTGCCATAGTTCTACACCTTTTAACAGGCCTCCTTGATGAACCTGCTTCAGTTGTACCTTCAATCCTTGTAGATTGAGGAAGAACATTTGTTCTTGGGGGAGAAGTAGGTACATTTGAAGCATAAGGAGCAATAGCAGAAGGAGGAAGAAACGTGTCTAAAGGATCAGAAAATAGTAAAGAAGAAAATGACAGGTTTGTCTGATCATCATACAATAAAGCATCAAGATATGCTGTATCTGATGTATCAGAAACTGGGATATAATTGCTTGGTCCTGCCATGGCTATAGAATTTAGAAAAATTCTAAGTGAGTATCTGGTAGTTGATATTATCAAATGCTTGAGTGTTTGTGAGACATGTTCGTTTGCCTTCCTCTATTTATAGTTGAATTAAATTCTGTTAAATCTCTGCAAATCTGCTCCCTATAAAGCTCTTGCGTAATTCTGTTAAATCTCTGCAGATCTGTTCCCTATAAAGCTCTTGCGTAGAACCTTTTTTAGGAGCCTTTTTGACTTTATATGTATACGACAATCTGAGTTGTTGCACCTGTGATTTCACAGTGATGCATCTATGATTACACAGTTTTGCACTTGTGAATATGCAGTAATACATTTGATGTTTTTGTATTTTATAATATTATATATTTGATTGTCGATTCTGGAAAAATGGAAATTTTGTTACCAAAAGTAACAAAATAATGCATTGATAATGCATCTGTGGAATTTTAATGATATCTGTAGAAATAGATATCATATATGGAATATTGTATGGAAATTTTATGCATTCATTTTTACTGATTCACACTTGAGGGGGAGAATGATATAGATCAAGTGTGAGTGTTTGTGTATTAATTCTTTGTGAATGTTTGTGTGTTGATTCCCCCGGAATGGATATTAGTTTTGATGATAAATTATATGGAAAGTTGGCATGACTCGTTTGATCATCTGAGTCATATAGCTGCATGTTCTCAAATAAAATGATTATGAAAATATTATTGGAAACGGATCTCTGGAAATATATCAAATTGATGATTACATATGAGATTATAAATATGCAAAGTTTGCAGTGATGTTTTGCAACCAGAAGTTTGCAATATATTATGCGTGCAATTTCCAGGTTGAATGATCCAGAAATCATGTATTAAAGTATCCATGAATGGATAAATTAATGATTATAAGAACATTGTTTATATGTCAACAAAATTCTCCCTGTATAATTGGTTTTCGGTCAGGAGCCAGATTAATTCCATCTTGAAAGTTTTGAATGTGCAATGATTATTAATTCACTATAATGCACACAGATGGATATACACTGCATGATTAGATGAGGGGTAGAAAAATAAGCAGATTGGATAAAGAGATTAACTGGAATGAATTATCATTGGCTCATATTGATCCTCATACAAAGAAATGTGTACTAAAAGTACAAAATGATAATTCAGTTGCAGAGTTTAGTTAATCGAATGTCAGAAGCATTTACTGACCTAAAGAAAGTGACAAAGTCATATGTCCCAACTACAAATGCTTCTATATGAATTGTTATAAAGCACGCCTGAAGCGTTGCTGGTCCATCGGTTTTAAAGATAAAAATCCTCAAATGAGAAAAAAGAGCTATAAAAATATAGATGATCAAATCGAGGATAATTAAGAAAAGCTCCAGAAGAGTCATCTCCTGAAAAGATGTTATCTCCAGAAGAGATATTACAAGAAGAAAGTATTGTGGTTCAAAAAGAGTCCCAGGTACCTAATATATGTGAATATAATGAGATCTCAATAAATTATAAATGAAATCCGATGAGACCGAAAATGAAGTCAACAATGATGATATTTATGTTTATATGATAGCATATGCTGTAATGAATGATAATGAGGATCATGAGCCACAATATATTGGTGTGTGTCAAAAGCACATGTTCCTGAAGGACGTAAGGCGCCAGAAACACATATGTCTCAGAAGGACTCAAGATGCTAGAAGTATCAAATTCTCGAGAATAATCAATTAAATTCATATATTGCATGAAGCAATCATAGTGCATATAGCATCATTATCTAAATAAATATTTATTAAGGTTCTATATGCATATGTATATTTATGAAAAATTTATTATGATTTTACTTGAAATATTTAGATCTTGCAGGTATACAATAAACAATCAGATCGGGCTTTTCTATTATTCCACAGCGAATAACAAAATACTTGATGATAGAAAGGATAATATGCTCAGAAAGACATTGAAGCAATGTAGTCATCAGGGGGAGCAACACTAATGTAATCAAGAGGGGGAGACTATACACGCTGTATTCTTTTTCCCTTATCTAGGTTTTGTCCCACTGGGTTTTCCTAGAAATGTTTTTAATGAGGCAGCACTGGATAGTGTATCAATGAATGATGTACTCTTTTCTTTGGCTAGGTTTTTATCCCACTGGGTTTTTCCTAGTTAAAGTTTTTAATGAGGCACATTCATAAATGGACATCTAAGGGGGAGTGTTATGAATATACTGATTATGTGGATGTCCATTAACTCCCGGTCTCCAAATATTACAAGATGACACGGGACCCGCGCATAGTACCATGCATAATAGTTTACTATTTGGTGGGACCCACACACAAAATTATACAACTCACGGGAATGCATTCCCGTGAGTGTACAGTTATGTAATTAGGGGAATATTGCATCAAATGACCCAAAGTGGAAATTACACTAAAGACCCATTTTCCTTCTATAAATAGAGGTCTTCTGTAACTATTCAATATACAGTGAAATGAGAATTTCTCTCTCTACTTTCTCTCTCTATTATCTCTTCTCTTATTCTCATCATTTTTATAACACGCATGTTTTTTAAATTATTGTAGGAATTATATCAAGACGACATAGTGTGCTGCTGGGTGGGCCCTTGCTTGGTCAGCAGCAGCTGCCTCTGCTCATCACAAAATTAGGATATGTTTTAAACTGGAAAGGATTAAAGAGCCCTAAGGAAACGAAAGTAGTGCTGCAAGTTGATTTCATTTTTGGCTTGGCGTCAAAATGAGAAACCAAATTTGGGTGTGACTCTTTGAAAATGACGCTTCCAAATTTACCTTGAAATTTTTTAGGGTAAAGGTGTAAAAATACCCTTGAACTTTGCCCTCAGGAGCGTTCAGCACCATGTGCTTTTTTTTTAAGCAAAAGTACCTACATGGTTACATTTTAGGAGCAAAAATATCCTTCTCCATTAGTTGACCGTTAACCTAGTGAAATTACCATTTTGCCCTTAGTTTAAAATAATAAAAAAAACAAAAAACCCCACCCCCACCTCCCCTTACCGGTGGGCCCCACCACCGGCCCCCCACGCCGACTGCCGCCCACCTCCGACGACCGGTCGCCGATGACCACCTCTGGCGACTGGCCGCCAGAGATTTTTTTTTATAACTATTTTTAAAATAATTAAAAAAACAAAAACACCCCACCCCCACCTCTCCTTATCGATGGGCCAAACTGCCGGCCCCCCCACTCCGGCGGCCGCCCACCTCTGGAGACCAGTTGTCGGCGACCACCTCCGGCGACTGGCCGCCAAATAAATTTTTTTTTAATAACTACTTTTAAAATAATTAAAAAAACAAAAACACCCCACCCCCACCTCCCCTTGCCGGTGGGCCCCACCGTCGGGCCCCCCCCACTTCGGCGGCCGCCCACCTCCGGCGACCGGTCGCCGGCGACCACCTCCTGCTACCGGCCGCCGGAGATTTTTTTTTATAACTATTTTTAAAAAATATATTTTTTTATAACTATTTTTTTAAAATTATTTTAAAAATAGTTATAAAAAAAAAATCTCCGGCGGCCGGTTGCCGGCGATGGGGCCCACCGGCAAGGGGAGGTGGGGGTGGGGTTTTTTGTTTTTTTTTTTAAAATTATTTTAAACCAAGGGCGAAATGGTAATTTCACTAGGTTAACAGTCAACTAATGGTCAACAAACGGTCAACTAATGGAGAAAGGGTATTTTTGCTCCTAAAATGTAATCACGTAGGTACTTTGTTTCAAAAAAAAGCACATGGTGCTGGACGCTCCTGAAGACAAAGTTCAAGGGTATTTTTGCACCTTTACCCAATTTTTTTAATATAAAGTACATGATGACATATAGACTTTTGGGATAAATTTAAACCTTAACAAAAATGATACGGATGATATGTAGGCTGTCAATTTAATATATTTAGTTAACTAACGATTAAAATAAGTGTCATGAATTTCATTTAATTCACGGAAATGTAGCTTAGCTTGGACTTGTATGACTATATTCCAATAAGCATAAGAAACACAAGTTCCAACAATCAAATAAACGACATCAATTTGTTTGTTCAACTGATTGTGGCACATTCAATGTTTCTCCATATCTCTGATGGTCCAACATTAAAACAGAAGCCGAATTGAGTATCTCAATAATAACTTTTTAAATGCAAAATATTGATAAATAAATTGTATGCATATGCATGGGTGGATTCACATACAAGGTTAGGGGGCAAGTGCCCACACTTGAATTGGGGAATTGAGGATTTTTTTTTTTTAATTAATACATGTTTAAATTATTGCTCATCCTTAAATTAAATGTTCATGCTTAATATATCAAGATTGCACTTCGTAATTGGATGAGAATGAATGGTTGAATGATTGTTTAGTGTTTTATATTGAAAAAGATATATTTAATAACATTGAAAATAAAACAATTATGATAGAATTTCAAAAAATAAGATCTAAAAGGAGAGCATTGTAATTATTTTTATTGTAATATACTTTTATTATTAAAATATATATACTTAAACTTATTGAGAGCCTACTTTTCATTGTAATTTATGTAGCTGTATTTCTTACAATACTTATTCTTGCTTTTCTAAATGACAGGTTTGCAAAATAATTGTCTTTCTTATTATATCATCAATATTCACTTGATTTCATGAATATTTTTTTTGATATATTTTTCTTTTATTATTTATATTCTTTTATTTTTTTAATGCATTTAAACTTTCATTTAAAAAAAAAAATTCAGAGGCGTTGCCTCCAAAATCCCCACCACTAATATCCACTTTCATAAATTTTCTAGACCCGGCCTTATGCATATGTACTGAATTACAATCAGGGATGCCAAAAGAGACGAGTACTTCAGAGCTTGCACGTAGAAAGCCTTGTGTGTGTGTGTGTGTATTCTAAATAAAAAAGATCCCTTTGCATATCAATCAAGTGTAGGGCCTCAAGGGAAATGCACTATTGATCACTAACTTTCTAATTAGCAACAAAAAAGGAAAAAAAGAATTCATATTCTGAAAAACAAACAGCAGATATACATAATAGATAGAGTAATATAGTGCAACTCAAAACTCAAACTCACTGTTCTACCCCGTCTTCAAATGATTTGGTTTTTGAGATTTAATTTAATTTCAAGGCATTTAATTTAGATGTTAAGAATAAGAGCGGTTATGATTTGATTTTTGTCCTCGCTTTAGATATTATTCTTTAAAAGCTAATCCAACTCAGTCCAAAATTTAGGAAGATTTTATGTATTTTAACACATAAAAAGTAATTGAGGGAGTATAAAAGTAATCTTTGTCTAAGGGTGCCGTGATTGAAGGAAAAAAAAAATTCATTTTAAACAAGCTAAAGTATACTTTTAGTTCAAATACTTTTGGTCTCTTAATTTTATAAAGTATATTTTTAGTCTTATAATTCTAACATCATTAAAGTTAGTAACGAAAAATATTAACGCAACAAATTAAATTGGTGACTATGTAAACTCTTATTGACTGTATTTGTAATTAAAATCAATTAATTTAAAATTTAAAATATATACAAAATTGAAAAATATCTAAATCCTTAATGAAACAGTCATTATCAAAACCCCGATTATATTAGAAAAATTTAGTTTAATGATTTAAATATAAAAATTTTAGTTTAATATTCTAAATATATTAATTTAGTAATCTAAATATCAAAATTTCGATTTTATTTGCAACGATTTGTTAGTTTATTTTAGTTTAACAATCTAAATATATTATATTTAAAAAAATTAAAACTTAAATATGCTCTGTAAGCTGCACAATCATTAGTTGAGTTTGCAACGCTAACATTTCTGTTAGTAATATTAACGGTGTTAAAAATATAGGACAAAAAGTATATTTTATGAAATTAAGGCACTAAAAGTATACCTCATGTAAGATTTAAAAGACTAAAAGTATACTTTAGCTTTTTAAACATAAGCAACTACCACTCTAGTCCTATTTATAAGTAGACCAAAATTCACATACCAAGGAAGAGTAATTAAATCAATTATTATGAGTATAAATTTTCAACTTTGCCCTCATATATAATTGGGTATTTTTCAATTCTTTTTTTTTATCTTTATAGGTACAATTAATATGGGCAAAATTATCACAATCTCTTTTATTATATGAAATTAAACTTATAAATAAGAGGAATTTTTTTTTTTATCAAAATAGACTTTATAAATATAATTAGAGTAGTAAATTGTAAGGGGATTTTATACGTAGGCCTACGTGAAACAGAGTGTTTAGCTAATTGGGTAAGCGCAGGCGAATCTCACTTACCTTCTCAATATCATATCGACTCCTCAGAAATGGAGGAGAACAAAAGCACCATAACGAGCTTCCTTCAGGCTGCAAAGAGCAAGAGTGGCAAGTCCTACAATCAGATAGCTGAGGAGACTGGACTCACCAATGTCTACGTTGCCCAACTTCTCAGGCGTCAGGCTCAGCTCAAGCCTGAGACTGCCCCTAAATTGCGGGCAGCCTTGCCTGACCTGCCCGATGATCTTATTCATGAGATGATGAAACCCCCCAAGAGGTCTTTTGACCCTAATCTTATCCAAGAACCCACTGTCTACAGGTACAAACCCCTTTATTATATTTTTTGGGTCTCCTCGAATTTTTAACTTCTGAGATGAAGATCCTAATATGTTGTACTTAGCCTTCAAATTTGAGTCTTTTTTAGGTTATTACGTTTAGGGGTATTCCTGGATTTTGATTGGGTTTGATAATCTGCCCATTTAATCTTAAACATGCCTGCTACATATAGAACTTTACTCAAACGATTCTTGCGAGAAGTCTTAAGATAGCTGTTTGGGTCAAATATCAGTCTTAATTAATGATCAAGCTGGTGTTAAGTGAACATACTCTTGTTCTTGTGGATGAAGTGAGTATTGGCAGTGACAAATTACTCCCTTGGATATTTAGCTAATTTGATTAACTTTGGAGGTAGTTAAATTAGTTAATATTATTCTTCTCGTACCTAGTATAAGACATATTTACCTAATTTGATTAGATTAAAGAAGTTATTTAAGTTAATTAAAGTGGCGTAGTTTTTAAAACAATCTAGCCATCTTTCTTAATTCTCTTATTTCTCCTCCTTCTTGATTATTATTAAGGCTTTGAGGGAGTATCAATAAGAGTAAATTAGGAAAAGATTGAAAATTATGAAAACTATGTCTATCAACTCCCAAAATATGTTTTATATTAAAGACCAGAGAAGTATATGTATTTTCTAAAACACCCTAGTCATCTTTCTTAATTCTCTCTCCTAATTTATTATTGCTAAGGGAGTATCAATAGGAGTAAATTAGGAAAAGATTGACAAATATGAAAACTATGTCTTATATGTAGAACCAAGATCAACATCCTCAATATGTCTTATATTAAAGAGTAGAGGGAGTATTTTGATAGGTTAAAAATGTAGAAGATAATTATCATGAGCTTTTTCTTATGTATTGGATGGAAACCAGTTCTGTGGTATAAATGTGTACAATAATACTAGTAAAGTAATGGTTAATCTGAAGGGCATTGAGCAATCTGATATTTTGAATTATAAGCTCTGGTTCTTTTAGTTCTTGATGTTGTTGGGATATGTTGATCTCCTTTTTTCTAGGTTGAATGAAGCTGTTATGCATTTTGGTGAAAGCATCAAGGAAATCATCAATGAGGAGTTTGGAGATGGGATGTAAGTTTTGATCTATATATTATGGTGTGGTTTTGATCTATGTTACAATGACCTGTTTTTTTTATTACATCAGATGAATATTTTATTGTACTTTTTCTGTATATTTCTATCGTTTAAAAGGCTCCTGCTTTATAGGTAAATATCATAACGGAATTGTTAGTTGTTAAGAAATGTTCATTTTAGTTCCAGAAATTAATCCCTTCCGGTTCCAATCTGAATTACTTTATCACTGTTAGTTAGGCTCTTTTCCAGTTCTGCCAAGTTTTATATGATGATCTTGCTGTGGAATTTGCATATAGTAAGCATGTTGTTAAACAATAAAAAAATTTGTGTACAAGAGATGTTGATAGGTGAGAAAATGTGGTTTCTGGTTGTGATTCAGGTGAAGACACACACACACACACATGTATATGTTTATGTGTATATATATCTTTATTGAAGTTTGACATGTCCATGTCTGTGTCACGTTTTGTAATCCATAGGGCAAATGCTGATTCAATTTTCTTTTTGAATTTTATGTTTATGTGAATTTTGTGCTTGATGTGGGGATGGCTCATGCTTGTGAGCCATGACCACTTTGAAAGATCATTTAATGTAGTTGAAATGATAGAATTTTGGGTTGTTCGATGGAATAAGGGAAACCCATTGGAATTCATAACTGTCTCAGTTTTTTTTCGTTGTCTAAATATTCAATTAAAACCACTGAAGTGCTCCTTTTTACCATGCATAAATTAAACCAACAATTAGGATAAGTACACAAATTGAAACTTCTATAAATACGGTTACCCCCAATACATCAAAATTCATTGCCCATGGATAAAGAAAAACCATTTGAACATCAAAGACAACAAGAACTAGAGCAAACATGTAATAACGGATTCTAAACTGCAACCAAGTATTGCCATAATTTAGGATTTTTTTTGTCCGGTTTCCTTCCCCCCCCCCCCCCCCAAAAAAAAACTATGAACATTTTGCAAAAGATATGGTTGATGGAACACAATGTTGTTGAGTTTATCAACCACTATCCCAATATGATGTTGAGAATACTTATAATGTTGGAGTTGGTAAAACACACCATGACCAATTCATTAACCGTTCTTGTCTGCAAATGCTAGCTTGAATTTTTTTTTTCCTTACTGTTCATTTATAATGCAGTATGTCAGCTATAGATTTCTACTGCTCAGTTGACAAAGTTAAAGGAGTCGATGGGAAGGATCGTGTGGTGGTAACATTTGATGGGAAATATTTGCCATACACTGAGCAGGTCTGTTGCTGCACATTTATTTTTCCTAGATGGATTTTTTCTGCAGAGAACAAATAACTATTGAAAGACTGATAAAAAAAAAACAGTATAAAAAGTTTCTTTCCTTGACAAAAAGTCAAAGCTGATGCAGAAAGTTAAGTAGATATTATACCATACTGATTGAAAACATCTCATTGTCAATAAGTTGGTATTGAAAAATGAACTGTCAATCTTAGTACTCTCTGCAGTCCTTAATATAAAATATATTTGGGAGTTGATTTTGACTCTAAATATAAGACATAATTTTCTTTTTTATTAATATCTTTCTGATTTACCTCTAGTATTGATACTCCTTCAACAATAATTAAGGAGGAGAGGGAAGAAAGAACTAAGAAATATGACTAGAATGTTTAAAAAAATATGTCATATTAACTAATTTAATTAATTTTTTTAAACTAATCAAATTAGGTAAGTATATCTTATATTAAGGACTAGAGGGAGTATTGTAATTCACTTTTAACTGAGGATTTTGCAGCCACTAGAATCTGGTGTTCAGCTCAAGCATGTTTGTGTTAGACCCAATGCTTCTTGATGAGGCTGCGTAAGAATATTAGAATGCTCCCCCCCCCCCCCCCCCCCCCACACACACACACACATCAATTGAATTTGCATCATCAGTTCACAAATCAACTATGCTGACAATTATGCATCTGATTTGCACAATATTTTTATATATTTAATGTCCTTTAGTAAAATGTTTTATGTACTCGTGGAATTTCTTGATGGGCACAGAAATCAGAGCACATGGTTTTCGCAGGAAGGCTTCCAGGAAGTCAATGAGTATCTTCATGCAAATTCCCTTGTAATGTTGCCTTTAGACATTGGAAGAGAATAATGAAATCATTACTCTGTATATTTATATGGTTCTGTCGATATATACTTGAGAAATCTATTCTATGTTGGTTTAATACCAAATTTGTTTTGTATGGTGTGTTTTAGTAATTTTTTTTCTTTATCATATCAGATATCCTAACTGGTTGTCAGAGAAGCTTTCATTTTCTAATTCTGAATATTTGGAAGAATTATCTCAAAAGCAACACTTTGTTGAAGTCTAATATGATTGCAAAGTAGTTTTTGAGTCAAAGACTTGTGGGGAAAGTGGAAGGCGAAACGACTAAAAAAAGGAGAAAATTTCATAAAAATACCGTGAAATGTTCAAATCCCAAATCAATTTTGTTTACTGCACTTTATTATCTATTAACCATACTTGATGAGTAATTTGACAACACTTTTTTTTTTTAATTTTTTTAATTTTTTTAAAAAAATGGGAATTCCTGATTTGAGGTTTTCAAATTCAGAATGTCTTTAATTGCAATTTTTCTATACAAGATATTCTTACAAAATTGTTTGTAGAAGGCAGCTAGTAATTTTCTTAGGTGTATTAAGAAAAGCTTAGGTGAATGAACAGACAGTTTGAAAGAAATTCAGATCTTGGCTTGGAATCACTTTAATAACATACACCGTCTGGTTTTTAATATTGGGTAAATTTGAGGAGGTCATATTTGTCTTAAATATAATACGTGTTTTATTTTTGTTAATCATTTCTTAATTTGTTTTTATTCATGTTCCTTCAACAATAATTAAGAAATAAAAGAATTAAAAGAATTAAGGAAGATGACTATGATGTTTTAGAAAATAAATGTTATATTAACTAATTTAACTAATTTCTTTAATATAGTCAAAATAGATAATTATGTCTTAAATTAAATATCAGAGTATTTTCTATAAATACTTAAATCAAAGCTAGCTTGTTCTAAGATATCTCCTTCCTCGTGAATTCCCTGGATGTTCGGAATCATTTCAAAGACCGGATGATCTAAAACACTATATAAAATAAAAGGAAACTCTTTTCAAAATATATTCACTCAATTCAACAAATCTCTTATTAGTTAAGGGTCTTGTAAATTTAACCTCTTTTCTCATTTTCAAATTCCTCTTTCCCCACAAAAGTCCAAGCCACCTCCTAAATAAAAGATAGAGTTAATTTTTTTTAGAGATTAAATAAATTAAATAAGTTACTTAATCATATAATTTATCTTGTGTATCATTAGATTAGATTATATTAATTTATATATTAGGCAAAATAGTTTAGAGAAAAAGTGATAAATACAAATATTTTAAAGTAATTTAATTAGTTTTCTTAATATGTAAAAAAATTAAATTTATCTTGTATTTAGGATGTAATAATGAGTATTTTAGTAGTTTGTTCATTTCAATTGGAATTTTTTCACTGAAAGGTTGTATTTATTTTTAAATTTACAACAACTAACCCATTAGAGAAAAGTGTCGTCATGCACTTATGCCTATCAAAATTGTAAGATTTAAATTTGTTTTCGGAGCATATTATGTGTGTGAAATTTATGTATACTTTTCTCCCTTGTTTTATTTTTTTCCCCATACTCTATGTTCGAGTCATTGACCTTATACTTTTAAAACTTAATTATATACGTGGATTAAAAAAAAAAATTTAAGTTGTGAATGCAATATTATATGTCATCATAATTGTTCTCTACTATTTTTTGATATTTTGAAAACCAAATAATTTTATTAAGGGTTTTAGTTTTCTCATGTTGCATGAGAAAACTAAACTTCCTACACACACATGAAATAGTGGGACCTACATATACATATATGAATTAATATATGTATATGTGGGTCCCACTATTTCATGTGTGTGTGACATGAGATAATTTTTTTCCTACAACATGAGAAACATTAATCCCTTTTATTAATGGGCATAGAGATAAATTGAAAAACTTTATAAATCCTAATTTGGATCATAAAACTTGATTAATGTTTTTTTAAATTTAGCAACTTTCCGTGTTCAAGAGAGATTTTCCAAAGAAAAAAGAAGATGGGAAAATACCAGATGTCCAAAACCTCAAAACATTTGTTAAAAAAACTAAAAGGACACAAAGCTGATAAGGAGGAATATGAGATATTGAAATTTAAGTGTTTTTACTAAAATATCCCTCATCTCTCTCATCTTCATCCTTCCTCTTCATCGCCACTCTCTTTCTCTCTCCTCTCTCTCTCTTCATTTTCACTCTCTCTTGCGCCTTTCTTTTCTCATGCGTGACAGCTTCCACCTTCATTGTCATTGGCGAGTTCCGCTATGACCACAAAATACGTGGTGGCTATGAGTTTGGAGACCCAAGCTTGGAGCTGCAACTGTGAGTTTGTTTATGATTTGATGTTTTGAAATTTTAATTGTTTAGGATGTGGTGGTTGTTAAAGCTGGACTCCATTATTGGAAGGGAAAGGAAGGAGAGATAAAGAAGATGATGAATAGTAAAACGAGCTCAGGAGTCTGAAAAATTTAGTAATGAATAGTAAATGAGTTTGAAGAAGAAGAAGAAGGTGAATAATAAATATGAACTTTTAACAAAATTTGTCAGAGTCACATGTGTACAATCTAACGAATACACTTGTTATTCCCCATTACTGAACTTTTTAATACCATTAAAAAACTTGTTATTTCCATTACTAAATTTGTTAGTTGTCTTTAGATTTTGGTTTCAGCAATGACATGTGTTCCCCTCGACAAATACACTTGTTATTCTCATTACTAAGCTTATTAATCCTATCACAAATTTTGTTAAGAGTCCACATTTATTGTTCATTTTCTTCCTCCTTAAAATCATTTACTGTTTATTAATGGATTTTTCAGCCTCTTAAGCTCTTTTTATGGTTCACCTTCTTTTTCATCTCTCCTTCCTTCCCTTCCTACAATGGAGTCTAACCCCAACAACCACTACATCCCAAACAATTAAATTTTAGAAAATCAAACCAGAAACAAACTCACAGTCACTATGTTTTTGGTGGTTATGGAGGAACTCGTCGGCGATTGTGAAGGTGGAAGCTGTCCATCGGTGAGGAAAGAAAGGCATAAGTGAGAGGGGAAATAAAGAGAAGGAAATGAGAGGGAAAGAGAGTAGTGAGGGAGAAGGATGAAGAGGAGAAAAATGAGGAGTAAAAATACTTAAATTTCAATATATCAGATTTCTCTTTATCATCTTTGTGTCCTTTTCAATTTTCAAACAAAAATTTTGGGGTTTTAGAATTTCATCAGATATTTAAATGACAATTTTCAAAAAAAAAAAAAAAAAATCCTTTTGCCATTTTTAATTTTTTGTCATTCTTTATTTGCAGTATTATCCCCTCTTACTCCTCATCTTCTTCGACCCGCCTCACTCGATTCTTGTGTGGCACAGTTTCCATCTTCTTTCTGATACGCTGCTTGTCAAGTTAGCCAGGAAGCGAGGGAGAGACCGAGAAGGAAGAAAACAGAGTGAAGACGCTGAGAGAGATCGAAGAGAAATCAATGAGTATCGAACCAAGGTAGGTCCCTAAGCCCTTTTCCGTCTCCCGTTCCTTCAATTTCTTCAGTTTTGGGGGTGTGAGGAGTGATTGATATTTGGTTCTGAGGAGAAGGGATCAATGATTAAGAGTTATAACGGTAGCTGTGGGAAGATTAAAACTTATAATCGTGATAATCTGAGTTAGATGCGTTTGGGTTGCTCTGTTTGTGATGACCGAATCTGGTTTGCCGACTCTTCGTGTGCGAGATACGCTGGGTTCAATCTTTGGGAACTGGGAATGCTCTTGTTAATGGCTGTCTGTTTCTTAAGTGAGTAAATGTATGTTGTGGAGGTGGAAAGGTGCTAAAGCTGGGGGGAAAAAAATTCTGAAATAGGGAACTGATATATGTATGTATATGTTCATATTGTTGCTAAGGTGAAATCAGTATAGGGATTCTGGTTTGTGTATTTTTATGTTTGATTTGTGCTACTTGATGCTAAATGGGAATCATATATGACGCAAACATGAATAATAGCCTCTGGATTAGTATACGAAAGAGGTGCTGACTTTTAAGAGCATGCCTCAAATAGTTTACTCACTGAGAAAGATTAGTTAAGATAGTTTTATGGTGATTTTGTTTTCAATTTATCTCTTTTTTTCTTATGTTCAGGTCTTTTTTTATTGGAGGCAATATTGGTTGATGCATGTTAAGTACTAAATATGAACACTTTCCTTCCAATAAGTTCTAGTCTAATGGCACGGGAGCTCCCCTGTAAGTGGGATGTCGCGGGTTTGGTTCCACTTGTAATCTCATGCCGTTCGTCCGTTAGTGGCTGCCCCTTTAATGTTTTTTTTTTTTTTTTTTTCTTTTTGAAAAAGAACACATGTTTCTACCAGCATTGGAACATATGTATGAATGCGTGCCCATGTGTGTGTGATACCATTATGTTGTTCGTGAAGCTATGGCTGTCTGTCTACAATAGAGTAGTGATAGGATTGGATAGAATTTAGGATAAGAAGGGGAAAAGAGAGATAATCTAGAGCAGAATCTGAACTCTAGCCCAATACAACAATTCTGAATATCATATCTTTCATAATCCTTTTGGAATAGAATACAATATATTTATAAAGAAAACTATAACTTCCTATCACAACTTCCCTAAAACAGATAAGATATAATAACTACCACAATAGATAAAATACAATAACTTCCCTAAATATTTAATAACTTCTTCTAACTTCTCTACACTTGCTGGACCCCTAACAATACCCTCCCCTTGAAAATCAGCCTTGTCCTCAAGGCGGGAATGAGGAAATTTTGGCCAGTCCATCGTTAGCCACTTCAGTATTTTCGTTTTGCTCAACTTCCGAAATCTCCATTATTTTCAAACTTGACGCGTGGCATCGATGCCCAGGAACAAATCGGTCACCACACTTAAAAAGACAGCCCTTTCTCTCTCCGAAATTGACGTTGCGAGTCGTGATAATTTGCTGGTGGCGTGATTCCTTGCTGATTTTTGCGTAACTACCGTGTGAGTGGGCAACAGTTTATCATAAGTTGAAACCGTATTATTCACTTGGTTTGGCTGGTCCCATGAATGATGTGGCACGGAAGTTCTATTTTCTCGCCACATATTATTAAAATCTGGGTTAGGTGGATATTGATTTCTTGGGACTGATCTCGGTGGCTGTTGCGCATTAGATTTTGCTTCGAACTCTATTGCTAAACTCACGGCTTTATAGACTGTCCGTGGCTTCTGGATTTTGACGTCTGCCTTGAATTCCTCCTTCAACCCATTCATAAAAACTCCCAATAGGCAATGCTCTGGCCATCCTTGTACACGAGACTGGCGCCTAACAAATTCCTGTTTGTATTCACTTACTGATCTGGTTTGTTTAATGCTGCACAAATGAGCATCAGGATTTTGAAATTCAGCCGGGCCAAATTGTTCTTGGAAGACTTGTACTAATTCCTCCCAGTGTCTAAGCGTTCTTCCTTATGTTACCTAGGTAAAGGTATCTAAGGCGTCACCTTCAAGATTCATGGCTGCCACAATAATTTTTAAATCCTCCGGGGGGAAATATTTCTCAGCTTTCAGCACCCATCCTCGTGGATCACCTCCTTCATGCTTTGGGAATTCTACTTTAGAATAGGGTCTTCTGGAGGGATTTTTACTCCACCAAGGCGGATCAATCTCTACTTCTTCATGTTCTCCGAAAGGCTCCCGGTAGTTATTGCTAGATTCACCATGAGTCATAATGGGGGCCTTTTGCCTCTTTAATGCGTTAATCTCTGAATTCATCATACTCAATTGGGAAAGTATGGCGGCCATTTGTTGCTGATTGGCGTCTGGTACTGTGTTTGCAGGTGGTCAAATCATAATCGCAGCAGGATCATCTTGAGGATTGGAAGTTGGTGGGTTTTCTGGATTTGGTTTGTGTGTATGGGAGAGTTAGTCTCGTAGGATGAATTACGAGTATTAACCATGATGATTTACAGGTCCAGAGATGCACCCCTCTGATACCAATTGATAGGATTGGATATAATTTAGGATAAGAAGGGGAAAAGAGAGATAATCTAGAGCAGAATCTGAACTCTAGCCCAATACAACAATTCTGAATATCATATCTTTCATAATCCTTTTGGAATAGAATACAATATATTTATAAAGAAAACTATAACTTCCTATCACAACTTCCCTAAAGCAGATAAGATATAATAACTACCACAATAAATAAAATACAATAACTTCCCTAAATATTTAATAACTTCTTCTAACTTCTCTACACTTGCTGGACCCCTAACAATGGCTTATTTCAATTGGAGATTGAAACTCAATTTGAAGTCTTGTGAATAAAATAAAGTAATTGAACACTCCAATTTTTTTTACCAGATATTTGAATGCTCCATTACTCCCCAAGGTCTTAATTATTATTGTAGGACAAAATTTTAAAATTGTATTTCATCATAAATATAGGATAAAAATGTGTTAGTTGGTTTCTTAATATTATGGCTCCTTAATTGTAACAAGTCGTTGATATACTTTTAATTTCTATACAAGCACTTTACTGTGACAATTAATTTCAATAATAAAATTTAAAAGTCAGTCATTTTTCTAATTAGGTTTATAATTCAAACAGGCCATTATACTGATTAGTGATTTGATAACTGCTTCACTGAGGCAAACTATTCGTGCCAGCAACAGATTCTCCTCCATCAGAGGCAAGGGATCAGCAGATAGTAAAAGAGGTTTACTTATCCATAACCACAACCATCTTTATTTGTAATAAATACTTTAAGTTATGTGCACACTCTCATTCTCTGACACTTCATTCATTCTGGGTTTGTGCCCATCTTCTACATGCTCTTCAATTTTCAAGTCCACAAGTTATTGTGATACTTCTACTTTATTCTCCAAGAAAAATCAGAGAAAAAGGCACTCAGCACAGAGGCTTAAACATGTAGCCATAGCAGCAGCTTCTTCAATAGCCAAAGATGTTTGGAAGAGATCATCACCTTCTTCTTCCTCCTCATCATCTAGCAAACTATATCGCACTAGAAACCAAGAACCTACTTATTTGAACCATAGTGTGGACATGGATGAGCTGATGGCATCAATTGGGCAGACTGAAAATGAGCAAGAACTCTACGCTTTATTGTCACCTTACAGTGGGAGGCAACTTTCCATTCGGTTTATGGTCTCTCTCCTCACACGGGAGCCTGATTGGCAACGCTCACTTGCTATTTTAGATTGGATTAATGACAAGGCTCTTTACACTCCTTCTTTGTTTGCTTACAATGTTGTGTTGCGTAATGTGCTTCGAGCGAAGCAGTGGGGGATTGCACATGGCCTGTTCAATGAAATGCGTCAGAAAGGGCTGGCCCCTGACAGATACACTTATTCTACACTTATAACTTGTTTTGGGAAAGAAGGTATGTTTGATTCGGCTTTGTTTTGGCTCCAGCAGATGGAGCAAGACAAGGTTTCTGGAGACCTTGTATTGTATAGTAATTTAATTGAGCTCTCACGCAAGTTATGTGACTATTCCAAGGCAATATCTATTTTCGTGAGATTAAAAAGGTATGGTATTACTCCTGACATTGTTGCCTATAACATGATGATCAATGTATATGGGAAAGCTAAGCTCTTCCAAGAAGCTCGTCTTCTTCTAAAAGAGATGAGGGAAGCTGGGGTTCACCCTGATACGGTAAGCTATTCAACACTTCTCAGTATCTATGTTGAAAATCAAAAGTTTGTGGAAGCACTTTCGATTTTCTCAGAGATAAATGAGGTAAAGTGCCCCCTTGATCTTACAATGTGCAATGTCATGATTGATGTTTATGGCCAGCTTGATATGGTGAAGGAAGCTGATAGGCTGTTTTGGAGCATGAGGAAAATAGGGATTGAGCCCAATGTGGTTAGCTACAATACCCTTTTAAGGGTCTATGGAGAGGCAGAGTTATTTGGTGAAGCCATCCATCTATTTCGTTTGATGCAAAGGAAGGATATTGAACAGAATGTTGTCACCTACAATACTATGATTAAGATTTATGGGAAGTCTCTTGAGCATGAGAAGGCAACAAATCTTATTCAAGATATGCAGAATAGAGGTATTGAACCAAATGCCATTACTTATTCAACAATAATATCTATCTGGGTTAAGGCAGGGAAATTGGACAGGGCAGCAATGTTGTTTCAGAAATTAAGGAGTTCAGGGGTTGAGATTGACCAGATTCTCTACCAAACAATGATTGTAGCTTATGAAAGGGCAGGCTTAGTTGCTCATGCTAAGCGTCTGCTTCTTGAGCTCAAACAAACAGACAATATTCCAAGGGAGACAGCAATCATGATTCTTGCCAGATCAGGCAGAATTGAAGAGGCTACATGGGTTTTTCGCCAGGCTTTCAATGCTGGAGAAATAAAAGATATATTTGTATTTAGTTGCATGATTGATCTTTTCTCAAGGAACAAGAAGTATAGAAATGTCATTGAAGCATTTGAGAAGATGAGAGAGCAGGGATATTTTCCTGATTCAAATGTTATTGCTCTTGTGCTGAATGCTTTTGGAAAGTCGTGTGAATTTGAGAAAGCAGATCATTTATATGTACAGATGCAAGAAGAAGGTTGTGTTTTCCCAGATGAAGTGCACTTCCAAATGCTCAGTCTGTATGGGGAAAGAAGGGATTTTATGAAGTTGGAGTCACTGTTTGAGAACCTGGATTCCAATCCCAATATCAACAAGAAGGAGTTGCATCTTGTTGTTGCCAGCATTTATGAAAGAGCAAATAGACTTAATGATGCTTCTCGAGTCATGAACAGGTTGAATGAAAAAAGGAGGATGAATTCATGATCATGTTTAAAAATTTGCTCCCGCTTTTCTCTTAGTGAAATGTCCAATGCTCTTGAACATTATTTTGCCCATGTCTATTACTACATTTAGTAAACCTCTTTCCCACTAACAAGGCCATTTACATATGAACTTCAACAATTGCACATGTTCAGTTTCGACCAAGCAGCATCCAGGTAGTTATATCTTCATATCAAAGTCTGACAAGCACTCAGTTTAAACCACATCCTTCCTTGTTTGTAAGCTTTGTTCTTTTGTGTGTGCTGTATATGTCTCTGTCCTTCATGTAGATAAGCATTTTAAAAGAATAGACACTTGCATGTATATTGTTGTAAAACCCTCCTTATAGTAATGGAAAAAAATGATGTTTATCCTTACTATGCAGGAATTTCTCATTGCAACTGCAACTGAAAACCTTGACTTTTCTGTCATACCCATTGTTGGTGTTTTTTGGTCTCAAATTTTTTTATTAGTGATCTATGCATTGTTTTGTAATTTTTGTTTTTGGGATATATAGATTTTACATAACTTGTGGGTGTTATTCATTTCTGAATATGGACAAAGTAGAGCTCAAGCTCTAGGTTTTGAACAATGTGTTATTAGTATTGTTAGAGATTCCATTACCGACTATAGGCATATACTTATGACTTTGAGTGGCTTAATAATTTGTTCATTCTCAATGCTTATGCTGTTTGGCTATGCTACCAAGAATAAAAGGTTTTTCTTAATTCTCGACTGTTATGTCATCACAAGTCAAGAAATTATACATAACAATGTTTTGGGAGATAAACAAGGACTTACGTTAATACTTTAAGCTTGGGAAAAATGCATACACTACTTATTTTTGCAGTGGTGGATGTTGTGAAGAGAAAGAAATACAGTGTGTGAAGTTTGAAGCGAAGCTGTTGCCTGGGTGGACCGGAAGTCCCGTTCTGGTGTTGGCCAATGTGGGGAAGAAGGACAAGTGCATGTTCTCGCCTTCTCGGAGACCGCTCTGAGCTACTCCAATGATTACGTCATCATCCTGATGCCAGAGTCAGAGTCAGGTTGTCATGAACGCGTCGGAGGCCTAGATTTACTGGAACCAGTTTCCCTGCTCGTCGCGTCGTTCAGGTGATCTGGTGAGATCTGGACCGTCTATTTTTATTTTTATTATTTTTTTTAAGATTTTATCAGGATTTTTTTTAGTACCAATCAATACCTTGAAATATCTTTTTAATCTCAGTCAGTCCCCTGAAAAATTTTATCTTGATAAAATTTTTCAGGGGACTGACTGAGACTAAAAAGATACTTCAGGATACTGATTGGTACTGTAAAAAAAAATTCCAAGGTACTGACTGAGACTAAAAAAAATACTTAAGGATATTTACTGACACTGAAAAATATTTTATATTCTTGAAAATAATTCTTAGAATCTTAAAAAATTATTTTAGGCTATTGGCTGATGCTAAAAAGATATTTCAGGATACTTACCGGTACTGAAAAAAATTCTGATAAAATTTTAAAAACAATTTTTATAAAAGTAAAAATTATTTAAGGTTACTAGCTGGTACTAAAAAGATATTTCAGGATACTTACTGGTACTAAAAAAAATTCTAATAAAATTTTAAAAACAAATTTTATAAAAATAAAAATGAAAATGAACGGTTCAGATCTCATGGAGAGATCAGGACCGTCTAGATCACCCCAGCGGCCTGCTTGTCCTATTGACGAGTACAAGTAGGGAAAGTGATTCCAGATCTACTACGGCCTGTACGAAGTTTGGAGCGGCAAATGGAGGGGAGGGCTTCAGATCAGCGAGGTCTACGTCGACGCATGCCCTTGATAGAACCTACTGTTACCATTGTGTTGTTGTTCATGTGGGTCTCATGCTTAATTACTGCATTAATTAATTAGGACACTGTTTTTATTATTATCATTATGGAAGTTAACAGCATGAGAAACATATTTACGTAAGTGTCTGTTTTATTTGTGATCAATAATGCGTTTGCACAGATTATAAAAAAAAATAAAAATAAAAATAATGCGTTTGCACTCAAAACAAAATCCAAATCATATGTACCTGTGTGCTGTTCTCTCTCTCTAGCCTCTCTTCCGCACGCTCGCACACAAAACAAAAGAATTCAATTGTGCTTGTTTGGGAACTTCGAAGAAGAGCTTTTTAAGCATTTTTCCGTAGACAAAAAATTTCTCTCCTAAGAAAAAAGGAAGTGAGTTAGACAAAAAGAGAAAAAACTTGGACAAAAAGAAACAAAGTGACTTAGAGAAATCTTTTTTTTTTTTTTTGTGAATTGTAAAAATACTTTTAAAATACTAAAATAAAAAAGTGCCAACAAATTTCAATCATACCTTTATGTTTAACTAATTTTAAGTTGAAACAAATTCTTCTCATAAGCTTTCTTAAATTAGAGGTTGTTTGGTAGGGAAGGGCATTCAAACAAACATTTAAATATTGAAAAAAAATCTCAATTATACCTATACGTTTAACAAATTTCTTTCTAATCAAGCTGAGACCTAATGAAGGATTTCTGAATGATGTTTAAACCTTTGTTTGATTTGAATGGATATATATATATATATATATATATATATATATATATATATATATATATATTGGGGATACTAAGAGGGAAAATTCTCCTAAATATTAAAGTTTTTTTTATTTTTGTAAAAATCATTTTTTGAAGTTTTCATACCAAGTATTTCCTTACTCATATTTTCCTATCACTTTTCTCCCCATCTAAACATAGAATACAGGCTAGAATGTTTGGCTCTACTTTACTTAAAAAAGAAAAATTGAAGATAGATGCAGAACTCATTTGGATTTTGATTAATTCATTTGAATTTAATAGTGGATGTTTTTTCTTGGGAAAAAGAAATATAAATACCACTTCAATTTCAAAAACTTAGAAAAATCTATTAAGACTCACAAAAGACAGAAAAGGGATGGGTGAGAATATATTTTTTCATGTTTTGGGGAAAAGACCAAAATGACCCTTTTAATATAAAATGTGAGTTAAACTCTCCTTTATCATAAAAGGAGTGCTGCCACGCTGAATTGAAGGTGAAGAAGGAGAGAGCTAATCGATGTCGAAGAAAGGGAGGCTTAGAAAATAGGAAAGTGAAAGTAATTTTTGAACAACCGTTATCTTTTTCCTTATTAACCGGACCATCACCATCTTCTTCCTATTTTTCATGTTGCTGGGTTTGGGATGTGGTTCAATGGGCTTGAAGGTGTAGGTGCAATAAAATGTTTGGGCATTATGTAAATAGGACGACCTTCATTGTGGTTGTTTTATGTGGGTTTGTAGGTGGAGGGGGATTAAAGATTTCGACTGTACATAAGTGGGACAACATTTGCTGTGATAGGAAGTATAATGAAGAGCTTATTAGTTTGTAATAGGTTACAACTTGGTTGGAGGGAAAATTGAGGAGGCTGTGGTGTAATGACATTGGTGCGCAGTTAGTTGTAGGTTAAATAATTAGGAAAGGGTGAATTTTTTTGTGAATTGCGAAATTTGAATTGTCAAACCCTTTAAAGAGGTAGTCAAAGGTCTAAGTGGGTGTGTTGTGGTGATTTTCTATAGTGATGAAATATGATTGTTGTAGAATTAACATTGTCATGAATTCTTGATTTTTTGTTGTAGGTTAGAATGAAAGATGACATCCGATATTAAAGGTGAAATTAAATATAATGATGGGAGTGTGAGGGTAAAATGATTAAAGGAGGGGATTGATGACAATTGAAGAATTGAGGGTAATGATAGGAGGATGATTTGGTATAGATGATAATTAGTGTGTCATTAAATATACTATGAGCTTTGATGAAAAGATATTAGTAGATCTTATTGATGATTCTGAATAGAAAAATCTATTTGAGTATAATGACAATAGTGCATATGTGTATATAGCATGTAAAGATAGTGATGATGTGGGAAGGGAAATAGATGGTACAAAAAGGTAAGTCACAGTTTTTTTTGTTAATGAAGTAGTTATTTCTTGTACTGTTGTTGGTAATATGTTTAGAACACTTGTTATAATGTATGCATGGTTGATTAATTCTTGGACATGCAGAGCAAATGTGTTACATTGATGAGCCTGTGTGTTATGGAATGGGTAATGAATATGTGAAAAATGAATGTAGTGCAAGACCTCTTCTAAGTCTTTCATGTGCAGTAACACCAATGCCCAGGATGAACTCTAAAAATTGAATCTAGTTTTTTGTTCACTTGTCATTTAATTATATGAATTGTTGTTACTCTCATGCATAATTTGTTTGTTTGTTTTTTTTTTTTTTTTTTTGTAAATGCCGTTATTATACTTGTCATTACCACTACTACTTTTGTTAATGAGGACAATTTAATGTAAGTAATGTATATGAAAGGAACATGTTCTTTTGTGGTGGATGACTTGTATATATTATGTGTATGTGGAATTGTAATGTTCACTTGCCATTTGCCTATTTGTATTCTACTTGTTGTCATGAACAGTCTAGTTTTTTTGTCAATGCCATTATTGAACTTGTCGTGCTCATTACATGTTTAGTCAAAATGTGAAACTTAAGCTCCCCAAATGTTAGCCACATGTGACTTTCTAACTTAATTAACATAACTGATTTCATGAACATTATTACTCACTTCATCAAAACTATTATGCCTTTTGTTAAATCTATTACACTTATAGTCAGTGAATTTGCTAATTCTTTCACTAAATGTATTCATTGTGTCAAAACCATAAAGGGTTTCATTATGCCCATTATGCATTTAGTCAAACCTATTACTCAATTTGTCATAATCCAAAACTTGTAGTCAATCCATTTACTAATCTCGTCATTAATTGTTCATTGTATCAAAACAATTACGAATTTTGTCAAACCCATTATGCATTTGATCAAACCCATTACTCAATTTGTCACAACCAAAACTCTTTGTCAATCCCTTTACTTATTTTGTCATTAATTATTCATTGTGTCAAAACCATTACAGATTTCATTAAATCTATTATGCATTTTTTTAATATCATTACTGATTTAGTCATGACCAATACTTATTTAGTCAATAAAACATATACTACAAAGTAGTGATTGGCCCTAATAATCATCCCATTAGGACCAATTAACATAAAATCAATTGCCACATGTTTCTACCGTGCAAATGAAGATCCACGTCATTAGATTAAATACAAAGGAAGGGGCTTAGTGAGCAGGCAACTAGTCGATCAAAGGATAAAGGTCATTGGACAAAATGATCATACACTTAGACTTGCCATTAATTATGGAGTGAATGAATACACTTCAATTGGACAAAACGTTCATAGTAATACATTTGACTTGCCATTCATTATGGAGTGGAGAAATACACTTCAATCCGGTTTCCCATGTATGCATATATATGAACAAGTGCCACAATAGTCTTCCAAGCGTGGGAAAGGAGGAGGAAATAAAGACTATAATTTAAAGCAGAGTAGGTTGAAGCAAATATATTTATTAATTAGTTTATTTCACTTTTCAAAGCACAATAATGAGTCTTTGATTTCTAAGAGTCTCTCATATCTCATGCCTTTCCTTTACTCATTCTTCATATTTCAAATTTCACATTCAAATCCTTCCATTTTTTTTTTTAAATTATAAAAAGATCCTTTCCCACTTTTAAAATTGTAAACAATAGCAATTAAGAAATATAATGAAGAAGATGAAGAATCTTGTATTAATCATATAAGAGCAATATGCTCATAAAAACTATAATCTACTTGGGTTAACAATGCCTCACTTGAGGGTGATTAACAACTAACCCTAACTCTAGGGATTTAAGAGGGACTTTCCTCTCTGGAGAGAGATTTAGATTAAGCTCTCTCTAAACATGGTGTGGATCTAACTATCTCACACACTAAACCACATTAGCTAAGAACTCAGTATAGATTAGGGCCCTAAACAACTAACTATTCATTTAATTTCTCCTTAATATCTCTAACATGCTTCCTCAAGTTAACACTACTTAGACTTACAAAAGTGTTAACTTGTAACACAAAAATATAGGGGTAAGGTGAATTAAACTAAACAATTTTCAATTCACAAAAATAATATAAAGATTTTTTCAATTCACAACATTCTTCTCTATATGTAACATCCCAATTTCCATGTTCGAAAATCGTGTCGGTCGACACTTGGTTTTAAGAAAATCAACAAAGTTTGAGATGCTATAGCTTAGAGTACTGCAGAGGTGGATAGCGTGCGCTAAGATTCGGACAATGAGTATCTGATATAGAATGCCCAGACATATGATGATGCCCTGACCTAAGCTGATATATTAAATATCCCAAAGGAATATTCATGTGATACAATTTACAGAGATTAAATACAATTCTCTGATAAAACAAGTCTTAAACTAGACCTATGGCTTGGAACCTAATATCAGTTAATCAGACAATTTGGCCAGGTCGGTGTTCAATCTAATGGAAGTCTCACCAACTCTATGTCGACTTGTGACAACCCACCGATGAACCCTTCCTTAGTTTAAGCACCAAATGGTTTGAAATAACTTTATTAGATTCATGCCAGAAACTAAGTCCTAATAACTTCTACCGACCTTCGTCTTCGATCGCTGCCTCTTCACGGCTCTATCCTCCGACACCTTCTCTATCCCGGTTTCTTCCCTGTACTATTCATTAAGACTGAGATCCAATGCCCATTGGACCTCAGGTAACGGTAAACCTCATGCTTATGTAAACAGTATATGACAGGTATCACAATAGTAAATACACAATGATAACTTTCAAAATCATAACAACAAGTAACATAACACAGCCACTGCAATATGTATGTTACCCCAGTTTGCACATAACCAGTGCCACGCCCCGTAGCGTGTCTTCAGCGCTAGGAAAACTCAACGGTGTTATCAAGACTATAACCCGTATACAATTCAATATATCATGAGCAACTTTCAAAACAGAGTTTCAACATGTGAACACAACTATCATATATTAGCATACCATAAGCATAAGAGTTAAGGTTACAATACGCATCCGTACCTTTGTTTGACGGGTTTTTGGGTACGTTCGTCGTCGGTACATGTGCACAGTCTATCCTAAAAGGGTAATATCGTCTCAATTAATTCTTAAACAATATTTCAAGAGACACCTTGGCCACACTTGACATTTTTACCCTTGAAGGACTTATTTTCAATTATTTCCTCATAATTTTCGGAAAAATCGCTGGTGCAGAATTTCTGGGCAGAATTTCGCTTAACTTCAAAAAATCATAACTAATTCCAAAAAAATCAAAATGAGGATCCGTAAAATTTCCCGGAATCCTTGAGATGTCTACTTTTAAGAAAAAGTATTAGAACTTACCTAGAATTCATGGATAATTCCCAGTTTCAACATTTCCAACCGCTGCCCAGAATTTCACCCAGAAATCGTAGCTTAACTTATGAGATTTTTATCTTTTTGCACAGAACTTCAAATGACACACTCTTTATATATTTGGAAAGCCCTATATGTCTACTTTCACCATGAATTTTCTCAGAATTTTAGAACAACATCTTCTTCATAAAATACCAACGTTTTTGCTACTGACTCCAGAAATTACTAATTGAGGAAATTTTGCCAGAGCTTCGCTATTTTGATCATAATCTTCCGGAAATTTTTGCCATACTTTTTCTTCATCATTTTTTCGAAATAAAGCCATTGGAAACCATAAAAACATGAAAATAAAACTGGAATTGGAAGATTGAAGATCAAAATAACATTTTCTAGCATTTCTGTTTCATAAATTAAGAACTTAACCTTAAAAACTAAAAACTCTCTTACCTCTTGAAGAACACTTGCATCCTACTTCTTGAAATTCCTCACACTCTCCCTTACTCTCTATGTTTCGGCCAAGCTTGAGGAATTGGTGAGGAAAATGTGAAGAGGAGAGCCTCTATTTATAGGAGAAGGTGATGACATTTTTGTAGTTTTCCCTTTGCCTTCTAGCCATTGGATTCTTACTTGGGGGAAGAGGTAACAATCTCATCCCTCCACCTCTCTAAACCGTCCTCCCCCCCGCTCTTAAGTTTTGCTTTAATCACTTACTTTACCCAAATGCTAATTTAGTTAAGTGTCAACTAATGTTTTTCTTTAAGATCTAATTCCACTTTTGAAATCCTAATTTTATAACTAGATTTATGGTGATTTTTAACTTCCCAAAACACTTAGGTATGAATCCGAAAAGTATACGAAAATGACTTTGGGAATAGCCAAGTCGAAGCTCATAATTCACTGATTTCAAATATGTACTTATATTTAATACCTAGTTCCAAAATTTCAAAATATGATTTATTTTCTATAGATTCTCATGTAATTTCTTCTAATTAAGTAATTACTTGCTCCCCAAGACAAACAACTTGCTTCCCAAGTTAAACAACTTGCTTCTTAAGTTTTCTGATCTTCTTCCACACTCTACTTAATTATCCCATGTGCTAATCTATATTACAATATCATTATAATACAAATTCTTCAATCCATTGAAATTCTCCACCGCCCTCCCCCTTATTTTCGGTTTTCACATTTTTTTTAATTTTATATTATATTTTACTAATCTTCTAGAACTTCAAAACATATCCTATTGGTCCTTACTAAATTACAAGGATTTAGGCATTTAAAGATTGTTAGAAATTCTTGTAGCCCTTGATCTTACTTAATGAAATTCAAATCTAGCCATTACTTAATGTTTAATTTGCCCAAGTTGATTGACAAGTTTAATTAGAGCTTTAATCACAAGATGAGTAATCTTGTAAGCTTTAGGGACTAATTGTAATTCACTTAATATACCTCTTAATTATGCTAAATTAATTAGCAACACTCTTTATGCTAATTTTGACCCTCCATTGATTATTAATATCATTTGATCCTTAATTTAATTGATATTTCCTTAATTATGACCTTTATAAATTAGTTATGAACTAATTCCAAAACTTATTAAAGTATCTCAATTATTGCAATTTCAATTGCCCAATAATTGTTACTAACTTCCTCTAATTGATGTTATCATCCTTTGATGATTTTAATTGCTAAAATGGTATAATTAAGATTATACTAGATTATGATACTCTTAGGATATTTTATGATCCTAAATAAGATTTAGAAAATTGAATTTTGGATTTATTAGAATCCAAACAAAATTTTCCTAAAAATAAGAAATCAATTAAAATTAAGGACAACATATTCTCTTAAATCATGTCCCATAATTAACCCTTTGTTAATTAATTCCAAAGGAAAATTGCCTAACATTACATTAATAATTTACACAATTTTGAGACCACATATTCACCTATTGTAATAGGTGTTATTTAATATTTACATGCATTATGAAAATTGGAGTATTACACTATATCATTTATGTCATGCTTCTCTTATAGTCAACACCACAAATACTCTTTGCCTCTTTCATGTGCTTTACCATGTATCTAATTACTTGAACCCTTCGTTTTTTGACTTTGTCCTTGCCCATTGAATCCTTTTCTTGAAAATCTATTATTGCCTACCACTTGATAGCAACATTCTTCATAAAACTAGTTTCTGCATTTTTTTTTGAAGTGTAACAACATCATTCCTCCCAATCATATCCATTGCTTCACAATTTCGACGCTTCCAATAGCTTTCAACACCGAATTTTGATATATCTCCACTTATTGTTATCTTTTCTTTGACTGCAATCCCAGTCAAGTCAAAAGAAGCTTCACTTCATTACTTAGCAAATTCCCAATGAAGTGCCTCTCTTCTTATCATTTGATTGAATAAATCTTGATTTGCGGTAATTCCCATTATGAGTTGTTAAGTCCATCTTCTTCTGCTCAACTTATTCAATAGGATATTTTTGTTGGAGCTTAGAAATATTAACATCGCTAGAAATATTAACATCACCATTAGTGTCGTGATGGCTTTTGATTGGAACATCCACTACTGAAGCATCCATCTGACTGATATAATCAATGGCCTGAACATAGTTACTAGAAATAAACTCCCCATTCTCTTCACAAAACTCAGTCCCTTTACCTTGAACTAAATGAAATTGAGGAGTTTTTAACTGAAGAGTGTATTTATTCTTCTTTGATTCAAAGATAGGACTTGTCAATACATGTTCATCCACACTAAAGAATATTCTCTCTGATCCTTATTACAAAACACCAACTAACAATTCTTACAAACCAATAAAAACAATTATAGTCAATAAAGTTGTCTAAATTTTAAGTAATTTCTAATATTACCCCTACTAATTGCACTAAACTTTAATTTTATATTATTATTACTCTCACCTACAACCCTTATTAATCATGAGCATACATGGAAAAAAACAATTAATGCTTCTTGAAAACGAGCAAGTGCCTTATAAAAAAGACCAAATACACTTACTAGTTAGTGTCTTATAATAAGGATCAGATAGAGTATCATTTATGGATGAGTCCTAGCAATCAACATAATGCTCTCCATATAGAACCTCAATGGATTTGACTCGTATTATGACAACTCAACTGAACATTCAAAAGAACATTCCTCATCTTGGAAATCATAATATGTCCTACTATTATCAGATTTTATTCTTTGAATTCCATACACATAAAAAGAATCATCTTCATCTCTCAAAGGAAGCACCCCTGAATTAGAGATACTGTGGGCAAAACTATGAATATTATCAATTTCCATACCACTATTCTCTCAGGAAAATTTAGAGTTGTTAGTATCTTCAACAATTCTATTTGACTCCATTCTCTTGTCATCATCCACCTCTAGAAAATAAGTCTCCTATTGGTTGAATTCCCTAATGCAAGTGAACTAGTTGAACAAGTTATAAAGTGAAGAGTAGAGTATCATCCCACAGAGATTATGATACCAACTTAAGCAGCTAGTAAGTGATCAAAATTCGCATGATTATAAAATATGAATGTTTGGTGCATACTACTAATTTTAATAAACCAATAAAACAGAGTGATCGTGAAAATGATTGATATATCAGATATTAAATAGGTAGAGCTTTAACTTCCCCTTAATTTGTAACTTGTCCCCAGATTGCTTTACCGCATTGCTACAACAATGCCTACAACAAAGTTTTTCAATTAACCTACCACTAAAGTATATAGACGCTTCCGCAATCCTATAACTAAACTCCTTACTCTACTTCTCTTATATTCCTGTATAGATTTTAAAGCTCAGAATAATAATTAAAATTATGTGTAATGACTATGTGAGGTAAACTTATTCCTATGTAGTCTACAATTTAGATAGATTTATACATAAACTTTATTAGCACACACTGCTTAACAGAGGTATAACCTTAACTGCAAGACCTGGCTATCACCCAACAGGGGGTGAATTGGGTATCTGATAAAACTTTGGATGACTTTAAAAATCTTTTTGCAACTTACTGAAAGTAGTTCGTGTGACAGTAGTAATTTACAAAGTAATTGTTAGTCATTCAAACATATATGTTGGGAATATAAGAGTTTAGAGAAGAGAGTATGCAAACTGTGATTTATTCTGGTTTGGCCCAATCCTTAACCTACATCCAGCCCTCAAGCTCCACATAAGATTTTCAATCCACTATCCTCTTATTTAATCTAGGCACAAGAGAAGTCTTTACAATCCCACAAGTTCACCCAGACACTTGTGAAGCCAAATCTCTCACTGAGATACTCCCCCTTATACATTGTAAGTTTCCCACTCAAGATCACCAAATCTTGAGTAACTCTCAAATATAACCATTGACAATCAATCTTCTCTTTTAGAAGTGAATAATATAAACACTGAAGTACATTACAAATAATCTCACTCTTTAAAGTAAATTATATGATCATTGAGATAGTTGAAGAGTAAGTGATATAGACATCAGAGTATTGGCATTTTGACGATAAAGCTGTAATCTTGTGTCTCTGCGTCTATTTTGAATGCTTCTCCTTTTATAGTTGATGAAGAGCATTCAACTGTTGAGTAATTCTTCCAATTGAGAATATGACTACTGGATGTCTGTTGGAAGTAGTTGTGGAATATAGCCATTAGATTTGTCGTTACTCACAACGTGTTTTTTGGTTAATTTGTATTTAATCATTCATCTAATCAATAATGAGTGATGATATAAAGTAAATAGATTATACTTGAAGATTTCGCAATTATGGACACAGTGATTTTCAAAAATAGAGAAAGAATAACTCGAGTTTATAGATGTTGACTCTAGTTAACTAGTCGTCTTAGTCTTCACTTGCTCTCTGTCTTCGCATGAATCGAGTTACATTTTCCTTGACTACAATTATGTAAGTGTCCAATTGCTCTCTATGTGCGCCTGACTGGAGTTAGTCCAAACATGACTGGAATTACATAAATGGCAATTGCTCTTTGTCTCAATATGACTCCAGTAGCATTCTTCATGATCGGAGTTACATAAGTATCAATTGCTCTCTGCCTTCTAGTGACTCCAGTAATTTCAAGTATGACTCAAGTTGAATAATGACCAATTACTCTTTGTCTGCAATTGACTGCAGTAGCTCCTAGATGCCTTGAGTTAATACAACTTTGTAAGAATGTAGTTCATTGGAGTAAACTTCTTCTAGCAACCATGTTCACTTGATTGAAGATCAATTCCAGAATCCAATGCCTTCCAAAACTTAAGAATATTGACAGTATGAAGATTAAATTATAGCGAGCTAACATCTTTGATTTAGCTTGAAATTTGGCAAAACACCTATCCCCACAAAGTTCTTTAAGACTTCTTTCCAATGCAAAAAGAATTAACTCTTAATTCATTGTATCATGACAGTTATGATCTGATGAATGAAGGTTGTTCTTTGACTAGCATTTTTACAACATCCTAAATTGTCTATCAACTTCAAGAGATCATATCTCTCTCATTTGATCTTTGTTTTCCATAATCTTGATGTTTTGGAAAGGTACGTGAGTCTGGTTTCATATACTATAGATTTCAGCTCATTCCGATATGTAGTTTGTGAGAAACACCCAAAATATCGAAGCTAGGTCTGCTGAGTGGCGTGAATTTCAATTCCAACTTCCAAAATTCATAGATCTCTCATTTGAACTTCTTTAGGATTGAAACTTTGTCAAAATGACGCATTAGGAGTCTAGTTTCATACAAAATTGGTTTCACCTCAATTTGATATCTAGTTTGGGAGATATCATCGATTTATTGAACACCCCCTAAGTCAAACGAGAAAAAGAGGTGAACGAAGAGCTAAAAACTCAATTTGACTCGAGTCATTAAGTATTGACTCAAGTCATGCGCATATCCAACTTGAGTTGTGAAGTAGTAACTTGAGTTAACTTATACCAGAAGGCCAAATTACTGCGGGAAAGAGGTAAACTCAAGTTGTGACATATTTAACTCGAGTTTGCTCTTGGTAAAGATTATTTTAACTCCAAATTGAGCCATTTCAAGTTCCATTTGATCGTAAACACTTCTAGTATCAATCTATGACCTTGAATATTGATTTTCTCATTCTATTTGCTAAGATCTTTCCTTTCTTTCTTCTCTTCTCTTAATCATTCTCTACAAGTATATTTGAACTGATCTACATTAAACATAGCAGTTAGTCAATGTATATCATAAAAAAACTTTTTGCTTGTGATATTGATATGTATATTTGTCATCACCAAAACTAAGCGTATCTAACTTTAACTCCCTTTCAGTAAACTAAGGCTACGACTCTTGTTTGTTAGTAGCCTTCTAACGCATAAGAACTACGTTACGCATATAATTAAACAAACTAAAAATATATTAATTAAAACTTGCAATCTAATTTGGAATTACAAACTTGCAATATACCATGGTGGATGAACTAGATACAATTGTATCTAAACAAATATGATCTATCAAATATAGAGAAAGAACTAAAACAAATAGGAAGTCGTCAAAGGATTTCAACGGCATATGGTAGTGTCCTTCACGTAACTCCTTTGCGTCTTCTTTGGCATGTCCTTGTATCGTGCATACCTACTAGGGGTTAGCTGTCTTTCCTTTTATGGTTGATATCCTTGTGTCGTACATCCAGTTTGTTTGTTAGTAAGTTGACCTTTCCTCTTCTGTCAGGCCCGACTAGAAGATTCAATCTGATTGATTCTATTTTGATTAGTGTGATTCTATTTTGATATCTTCCTTGATTTCTCGCAACATTTAACTTCTGTCTTCCTCAAGGTAGCAACTTTCTTTCATCTACTAGATATTTGACCTAAGATCATGCAATTACCTTTTGTATCTTCTCAATTTATTTTTGATCACTTACAATGTTGTGGCATTAAGACAATATTGTGATGCTAACTTAAAAACATATACTTACAATGTTGTAGCATCAAGTCAGCATTAATATGTAAATACAGGATTGCATCATATTTAAGCCTTTTTTCTGCTTATATGTGAGATAACTTTTAAGATGCAACAATTTAGCTTAGCTACTTCCTATTTCCATATATGCATGAATTCAATCATAATTAATCACATCAAATGCATTTTAAACACAAAATTTCCTTTCAAATCAGTCATACATAGTGGAAATATATTTCAAAATTATGGCTTATCAAACTCTCCTACACTTAACTTTTTTCATCATGGGCAAAATAAAGTAGTAAAAAGATTAAGCAGGCTAATCATGTTGCATTGCTCTTACCTTCGGGCATTGTGTTTCCCGTCATCGTCCCAAGTTCAACTTACTATGTAGACAATCTCATCACTGAGCATAGACTCAACTCCATATATGGCCTTGATCCTACAAAAATACTTATATAGACTCTCGAGGTAAGTGTTTGTAGCTCGCTCTCAAATTGTGGGATCTTATTTCACTCTTCTTTGCTAGTTTATAAAGTCTATAGGCTTGTCAAAGTTCTACCATCTCTACCTTGCACATGAGCTTAATGCATCGAGAGGACTTTTTAAGGGTTGTAATGTTCAAGTGTTTGAGCATGAAATATTTGAAAGGAAACGAACAGGATGCCATGTAGTTACATAGGTGTGCAAAAAAGCTTTAAGCATTGCTAGATGTTTTTCATATGTTGCTATTTTTGCTCTCCTTATTCCTATTCCTCATCTTTTTTTGAGAGACTCCTTGTTGACAACAATTGCATTTTCTGTTTATTATGCTACAACATATTGAAGTTAGCTTTTCTACACACTGAATTTGAATCTCATGACAGCAATATGTAAGGCTCAAAGTGGGTGGCAATGGTTATGTTGTGACAATGGTTTGTGTATGGAGTGAAGGGTGAAAAATGAATGCCTCAATCATATGTAGATACACTTAGATGCAGAATGGTTTCAACCTCAAAACTAAGACAAATTAAAGAGAGTATAGGATCTTGAGAGTATGCACATTGATTTGAAAAATTAAACCTCAAGAATCCTTTTATGTGATCAATTCTCTGGATTTCTCCAACCAACAACTATACTATATATGCTATCAAGCCTAATATTGTCAATTTCCCAAGTGTAACATGTTGTATCCCCTGAGGCAACTTTATTCTACACATTATCTCAAGGAATCACGTTTCAATTTGACTAGTTATACTTAATTGTTAAAACATTCAAATTGGAGGTTGCCCAAATATTTTCAAACTGTCTAGTGGGTACATGATTAAGCACAAGTCTAACATATACTACAACTAACATAACATCACACATCAATACACATGTATAGCCTCCCCACACTTGAAAGTTGCAGTGTCCTCAGTGCAAATATAAAAATGAAGAACAGAGGGGTAGTGGTGGGAGAGGTTTGAAACATAGCAAGCAAAAAACATATAATGCGAAACCACATGTGTGCAATGTGTCCAATTTAGCAAGCACAAATGTGTATTAACATCGCATAGTCAACAAGAATGCTGATGCGAGAGTACCCTATCAAGGCCATGATAGAATCATAAGACATAGGATAGACAGAGCACAACATATGGAAAATACTAGAGCATTCTATTATCAACAATGACGCTAGTACATAGGCCAAGAACAAAAGGAACATGTTTTTTTAAAGAAAATATAAGCAAAAGAAAAATTAAGCTGAAAGGGATCAAAATAGAGGCACCAACAATGAAAAGATGTTGGAAATGTATATCTCTTGTCAATTTTTCATCATTCAGCATGAATTTCCTTGAAGATCCACCTAATTCCTCTAGTTTTATTTAGAAATCAATAAAGCAAACTGTGAAAAACATAAAAGAGAAAGGTCAGAAAGTAGGTTGCCTCCCAATAACGCTTGTTGTAGAGTCTTTAGCCTAACTATGTTGCAATCGATTCAACCATAAGTGTTATATAGAATGATAAGCATCCGCTCTTTGTTCAGATTTCCTTCCCAACTGGTTTTGACCCTTTGTCCTTTGACCGTAAATATGTGCCCTAAGTATAGTCTTGACAATAGATTGTGTTTAATCCAAAAAGGCTTGACTGCCTAGATTGTGATTTCTTAGGGAAGAGTTTGAGCTCCAATCAAATAAGTAATAAAATGAAGAGTAGAGTATCGTTCCACATAGATTATGATACCAACTTATGCAACTAGTAAGTGATTAAAAGTCAAGTGATTATATAATATGAATGTTTGGTGTGTACTACTAATTCTAATAAACTAAAATAGAGTGATTGTGAAAATGGTTGATATATCAGATATTAAATAAGCAAAGCTTTGATTTCCCTTTAATTTGTAACTCATCCCTATCTTGCTTTACTGCAATGTTATAACAATGCTATAACAACTTTTGCAATGCATATAACAAAGTTCTTTAGTTAACTCACCATAAAGTATACAGAAGCTTCCACAATCCTATAACTAAACTCTTTACTCTACTTCTCCCATATTTCTATGCAAATTTTCAAGCTCAAAATAACAATTAAAACTAGGTGTAATGTCTATATGAGGTAAATCCATTCCAAGTGGCGGACCCAAGAATTTTAATGACGTGGGGGGGGGGGGTTCATAGAAAAATCACCTTGTTCATTTCGAGCATGACCTCTCCTTCCAATATATTTTACACTAAGATATGGAATGTCAATATTATGTTTTATGCAAAATTCTTAAATGTGAACCGAGAAATCATCACAACATGTCTCAATTTTTGAAGTAACTCTTTTGTAGTCAAAACTACATGTAAAGCATTTGAAATATCTTGAGACTCTCGTTGCAAAGCTTGACAAAGGACTTTAGTAATACCCATAATTTCTTTCATAAGGTGTAATATGATGCCAAAATCAAAAGTTGTAATATGATGGTGCTTCTTAATTACGTAACTTGAAGGCCTAAAGATTATAGATTGAAGACTAGATTTTCCTCATATAAGAAATGCTGGCAACACAAATTGAAACTCTATTCGTAATTAATAGGGTCGCAAATGACTCTTCACAGCAAGGGGAACGAGAAATGGAGCTTGGGTTTCCAAGTAAGACAAGAACATGCAAAATAAAATTAATAAAATTAAATTGAAGACACAATAAATTCTTTACGGAGTTAAACCTACCAGGTCAAGTTAGTCCAGCTAAGGACAATGAGCGCCCCTATTTCCCATATTTTTTCTTTAACTTTTAGGGGGATTTTAGGGGGCGGGGACATACCCTATCCCCTTGTTCTGCCATTGCCAATTCCTATAGTCTACAATTTAGAGAGAGTTCTACATAAAATTTTCTAGCACATACTGCTTAACAGAGGTCTAATCTTAACTCCATTCTAGTAAGCTAAGGCCACGACTCTTACTTGTTAGTGGCCATCTAACGCACAAGAACTACGTTACACATACAATTAAACAAATTGAAATATATTAATTAAAACTCACAATCTAGTTCCAAATTACAAACTAATGTTCCATCGTCATTTAGCAAAAAAAAAAAAAGTTAGTTTATGGCTGACGAACTAGATACAAATTTAATTGAAAAAATATGATCCATAAAATACAGAGAAAGAACTAAAAGGGAGAGGAAGTTGTCGAAGGGTTTCGACTGCACAGGGTAGTGTCTATCTTGTGATGCCTCTCCTTCTTCTTTGAATCAGTAACCTTTTGTCATGGTCGATCTATCGTGCTTCTTAGTATTTAATGTATCAAACTTCTTCGGCATGTTTATGTGTCCACTTATCGTGTATGCCTACTAGGGTTAGCCATATTTCCTTTAATGGTTGAGATCCTTATGCTACACATCCGGTTTGTCCGTCAGTGAGCTAAGCTTTACTCTTTTATCAGGCCTGATTGGAAGATTTAGCCTAATTGTAGCAGGGTTATGTTTTGATATCTTTCTTGAATTCTCTCAATCTTTGACTTTTGTCTTCCTTAAGTTAGTAGCCTTCTTTCGTCCACTAGACATTCAGCCCAAGATCCTACAATCACCTTTTGTATCTTCACAAGAAAAGATCAATACATAGCAATTATCTCAATTTATTTTTAATCACTTAGGATGCTGTGGCATCAAGACAACATTGTGATATTAACTCAGAAACATATACTTATGATGTTGTAGCATCAAGTTAGCATTTACCAGTCATTACATGATTGCATTATATTTAAGCCTTTTTTTCCCTATATGTGAGATAACTTCCAAGATACAACAATTTTCCTAAGCTACTTCCTATCTTCACATATGCATGAATTTGATCATAATTAATCACATCAAATGCATTTTAAGCACATAATTTCCTTTCAAATCGTTATACATGATGGAAATATGTAGCACAATTACAACTTATCACCTCCCCTTTGAGAACACTCTGAAATTTACCAAATCAAACATAACATGGCGTGCTTCAAAAATATAATGCGAATGGAATTTCTGGAACTTGACCAAGTGAAGTCAGAGGAGGAGACTAGAATAACCTCTCTGGTAAAAGGAAGGATGTCATGAAGGATATAAAACCTGAGATTTTTAACAATCTTTAAGTCGGCATGAGACTTGCGATTAGTAATAGAGAACTGAACCCTTCGATCTTAACAGAAGGGAAAACGAGAATAAGCATTGAGAGGAATTTCGATGATTTGGAGTCATGAAATGTCGCAGATATTGTAGATTTGACAATCTGAAGTCTTGGATGGCGAGAATGTAAGTGGTGATCCAAGAAATTCTATGAAATTGTTGCTAGACAATGAGATTTCAATAGCAATATAATGAAGATCAAGCGATATCCTTGATATGTCGATCTTTGGTCTTGGTCAACGAAGAAGTTTCAGCAATGATCCAAGAAACCCAGTGAAGGACACACCCAACAGTGAAATTGCATAAATATTATGACCTTACTTGCCTTACATAATACAAGATGACCTTATATTTAAAAGCAAGTAAGGTCATCATGTATTATGTATTGAGAGAAATTGGACTTTGAGTGATGCTCTTTTCTTTGAATGTTATTATTATAAATCAATTCTATGGTTGAGATGGCTCAAAACTGTGATGAGGAATATGATAAATATTATTGATACAACTTGGTTAACCTCAAAATATATTAACATATATTTTTCCTTCTAGAACTTGTAGGTTATTGGAAATAATTAAAAGTCTACCTCTGTCTAGGTTTTGATTATTTCCAAAAACTTTAAAAAAAATCACAAGAAATGGTTAGGACATATCTCTTTTAAAAATATGTGATTTTCTATGGGAAAAAAAAAGCTTAAACAAGCATGATATGCACCTTAAGAAGGATGTTATAAAAATTAAAAAAAAAAACTAAAATCTAAAAAGTTTTTAAACAATAAATTCCTAAATAAACGGCTAATGTCACGGCGATATCAATCATTTTACCTTGGGTTGAGGTGTGGATTGGCCAACCAAGTTTTACTCTAGGAGTGTCTAGCACAAATTTTTTTTAAGTGAACTAACAATACAAAAAAACTTTTAAAAATGTAGAGTCAGTACAACGCCATCAGGAAAAAAAATCAACGTCCATTAAAATGAAAACTTTTAAGGGTTAATGTGTAGATTGAAAGTGGAAGAAATCACCAAGAGGGGGGTGAATTGGGGATTTTAAAAATTCTTTTCAACTCTAAAAAATAAAGCTTAAGAAATGAATAATGAAAGAGTAGAGAAAGAAAAGCTCAGACACATAGGATTTATACTAGTTCGGTCTTAACCTTGACCTACGTCCAGTCTCCAGATACCTTTTGGGTGTTTCCACTAGTTCAACAGGTTTTTAACTACAACAATGAAGACAAGACACAATCCTAATCACCTAGGACTTGCTCCCCCTTATACCTTGTAATTAAACAACCCAACTCACAGGTTCCACAACCTTGAGTTTACACAACCAAATACTTTAAAAGAATTTCAATCTCTCAAAAGAGTGAATATTGATAATCACTGAAGAACAGATAAAAGAATCACAATACAAACTCAAAAATGCAAATGTGTTCAAGTGTAGCTTCGTTGTGTCTTGCTCTGAGTCTTCATAGCCTTTTATAGCCTAGCTAGATGAGCTAGCCGTTGCAATATCTTCTCCAACGTTCGGTTGCAAATCTGGGAAATGACAGTTGCATATTTTGTTCTGTTATTTTAATTCTTAGCTGAAATCCTGGAATGTGTTGTTGCAAAACGTCTTCTAGATTTTTAGTCATTCCATGATCTTAATTCAACCGTTTGAGATGATCTTAATGTGTTACAACGGTCTGAACTGAACATCTAGGATAAGGGAGAAGAATCTGCCCTGTTCTTGGTTCTTCATTAAATTCACTTATGCTGGATCTTGATTTCACCTTGATCTTGTGATGAACCTGTCTGAAACTTATCAAAAACTTGATCAATAATGTTAGGAATAATAATACAACAAGATATGATAATTTCAAATTAACCCATAATGATTTCGCAGATTGATTCAATCTGGTTTTTCAAAATCTCCGATACAAACTCAAGTTTATAATCCTAGACTCGAGTTTTAGGTTCATCCAGAAGACATGACTATTGAGCATTGGTCTAAACTGGCAGTTTGCAAAAACTAACTCGAGTTTGGTCCTTACAGAGAAGAAAGTCGCGATTTGGTCTTGAATGGGATTTTGAACACATGGCTAGACTCGAGTCATTTAGTGGCTGACTCGAGTTTGAAGCTTTTATGAAAATCTTAATTTTAAGTTCACAGCTTCAAAACTGGAGTTTAGAATTGCAGACTGGAGTTTACAAGACCTGAAATATTGTATAGCTCTTTGTATGATCCAGACTCGAGTTTTGATATCCAAAACTCGAGTTTCAGTGAAAACTGAAACTTTTGAAATATCTCCATAAGTGTAAACTGGAGTTTCCATTTTCCAAACTAGAGTTTTCAAATCAGTCATTTACTCGAGTGTTTTCTGTTTGAGCTAAACTCGAGTCACCAAAATCTTGACTCGAGTTTCAGTGTGAACTGAAACATTTGAAACATCTTTGAAGGCTCAAACTGGAGTTTTCGTTTTCAAAACTGGAGTTTAGAAATCATGTAATAACTCGAGTATTTTCAATTTGTCCTAAACTCGAGTCTCCAGAAACTAGACTCGAGTTTCAGTGGTAGCTGAAGCTTTGAAAACTTCCTGTTAAGCTTAAACTGGAGTCTGTGGATATGAAACTGGAGTTTTGAAATCTTGATAAAGCATTGAAGCTTCTGTTTGATCCTAAACTCGAGTTTCCAAAACATAGACTCGAGTTTACAGTTCTTAAGAATTTTGATTGCTCTCTGTGTAATGCAAACTCGAGTTTGTCTTACACAAATTGGAGTTTGGCCAGCTTTGTAAAAACTGAGCTTTTTTCTGTCAAGTCCAAACTCGAGTTTCGTTACCTAGACTCAAGTTTGCCTTGAACAGTAAGTTTCTCAACTTACCAAAGACAAACTTTAAATTTAGTTTACAATTGTCAGTTATCATCAAAACACATAGAGAACTAACATAGATTGACCAACAAAGTTTTACTCCAGGAGCGCCTAACACAAAAAGTCCATGTGCAACCACCAAAAATCCAACTATTGCAAATCCTTGCCTGGACCTCGCCAACCATGTGCATTGGGGTTAGAAAGAATGAATGCAATAAAGAAAAAAAGCATAAATGTAATGAGTAGATATTTTAGGTTCACTTAAAAATCACAGTATGCACCTGCACCGGACAAGTTTGAAAACTTACCACCCTTACTCAAAATGAAATCTATTGTTACATTTGTGATTTTTTGTTGCATTCACTCTTTTAAAGTGGCCTGAACCTGGCTTGTAACCTATTATAAGCCTTTTTAGCCTGACCTATGGCCTGTTAAGGAGGCTTGTAACTTTAAAGATTTTGTAAGCAGTCTAACAGGTTACAGGCCTCATCTCAAAATAGGCCTGCTTTAAACAAGCTGAAAACATACCTATTTACATAAGTTATTCCTAATGATGTAATATACATAATAAAATATAAAGGTTAGGTTTTCTCACCAAGTATACGTGTCATACTTTTAATGGAATATGTAGTGAGTAATTACAATTTTACCCTCATAATAGGCCGACCTGACAAACCTAATAGGTTTATTATCAGGCATAGGTCAGACTTGTTAAGCAAAATAGACCTTGAAAGAGGCCTTGGTCTAACCTTTTGGCCTTTTGGCCAAGCTTGAAACAGGCTAGGCCACAGGTCATTAGCCTGTTCCCACCACTAACCCTAATGCACATGGTTGGGAGTTTGAGTAAGGATTTACAACAGTTAGATTTTAGGTGGATTGTATATCGACTTTTTTGTATTGGGTGCTCTTGCAATAAAAATTTGTTGGCATGTATGCACCTTAACCTTTAAAAGCTTACATTTTAATGGACATTATTTTTTTTTTAAAACAACGTTGTGCTGACTTTACATTTTTAAAAGTTTTTTAGTATTTTTGGTCCACTTAAAACATTTTTATGCTGGGTGTTTCGGGAGTAAAACTTTGTTGACCAATCTACACCTTAACCTTTTTACTATTGCTATCCCCCTATAATAAGGTAGGAATATGAAGTTTTAATAACAAATGAACGAGGCTAATATCATGGGAATATATTTAGTGTGAATTCATTTAGTAAAAAATGAATTTTTCAATTAACTAAAAAATTCCTAACGAGATAATTATCATATAATCAAAGTACCAATCTAAGCCAAGAAAAAAAAATTTATATTACTTTACTAATTTCCAAATAAATAAATTTTAAATATAATATTATTAACAAAATAAACGTTTTGGCTTACGAACCAATATTACTAAAACCCTATGGGGTCTTTGTGGTGCTGATTCGTTTTCACGCTCTCATGCCACAATACAGTGTAAACAAGATTTACTTATAAGATAAATTATTGTTAGAGAACATAACTTAACGTGCTTATACTAATTCTTACTCCCTAAAAGATAGACAGAGAGAGACATAATAGGGAACATCAATAGATAACTAACCATCTAATAGTTAAAATGGGGTTAGAGAAGATTTAGGAAATTTAGTTAGTTTTAATTTCATAATTGAAAATATATATTTTTAATTTCTAGTCTTTGAAAATAATTACAACTTTTAATGTCCTTATTGATAAGTATTTTTGCCTTGGTCCTTCTCCCTAATTTTCTCTTGAAATAATTGATTTTAAAAAATGGTTATTAAAATTGAGGGATATGTACATGACACAGGCCACAGTAAAAATTACAATTTTTAATATCCTTATTAATAAATATTTTTTTTCCTTGGTCCTTCTCCTAATTTTCGCTTGAAATAATTGATCTTAAAATTTTTTATTAAAATTGAGGGATTCGCACGTAACACAGGCCACAGTAAAAAATGGCCAAGGAACACTAAATACAATAAATGAAAATTTTGAAAATACGAATAAAGTTTTGAAATAATGTGGAAGACTAACATCCATAATTATATTAACTTATTAAATCATATTTACACTAATTTTTTTAACAAAGTCATGCATAATTATATTTCTTATACACTCTAAATATCTATGTTAAAATTTAATTTTTCCACGCGACAAAGACTTTATATTTAATTTCCTTAAGACCGGTTAATTATAAAGCATCCGGTCCTAAAGGTATTTATTTAAAGGAGTTTAAAGAACGGTTAATTATAAAGTTTCCGCTCCTAAAGGTCTCATTTATTTTTTTAAGACCGGAGGTATAAAAACATCCGGCCATAAACATCAAATATTTTAAAGAATTTACTAAAAGTCTTCATTTTCTTTAAAATTAAACTAAAAGATTGCAGCAGCAGCAAGTGAATGAAAATAAAAGATAGTTGAGAATAAGCTTTTTCCATTAATAATGGATAATATTGAACAAAAAGAAGACATAAACTTAGTTCATTTTGATTTTTACAATACTTTTTTTTTTTTTGTCAAAAGATTTTTACAATACTGGAGAATATGCAAGTATAAAAGAAAAATAAAAACAACAAACTAAAATATAATGTGACTAAAAATTCTCTTGCTCAATATCGTCTAATGTCATGGAGATATTGTCATAAGCAGTAGAAATTTTCTGTCGGAGATCAGTAGTTTGCTAATGTATGCGCATCAGTATCACTTCATTAGAGGAAAGAGGGGAGGTGTCAGATGTAGGCGTGTTGTGTAACATCCCAAAGTTTTAATGTTGGAAATTAAGAATTAATTATAGAAATTAATTATGAAAGTTGGCCTAATAATAATTATGAAGCAAAATTATTGGGAATTTGAGGCGTAATTTCCATAAATTAAGAATTTGGGAATAATACTGTTTTTTTTTTTTTATATGATTTGGGATTAATACTTGGCCTATACATTTTGGGGATGAAATTTTATGGCCCAAAATTAGAAAGAAAAGGAGGATAAGGAATTAGCGTAGTATATGCTGAATTATACATGTTCCTTATTTCCCATTATTTTTATGCAGCATGTGCAAGTCACATGATTGTATATAGTTCACATTCATTTCCTTCCTTTATTCTTCTTCCTGCCATGCACTCCCAAAGACTTTGGACAACCAAGAAAATAAAAAATAAAAATAAAAATAAAAATCAGCCCAATATCATATGCTCAAACCAAGCCCAACGTGCAGCCCTCATATGACAAATCAACGATCTATTTCATGACTCATTGTGTCAGCCCATATACATCAAAATGAAATCAAGTACTTGCTTAAGCCTCAGCCACGCAAAGACTCAGAAGCATTAACCAAAGAACGCAACACATGTATAAATATATCCCTTCAGCATGTGTTCTCTCGACCCACCCATTAAGCCCAAAACCCACGGTCCAGTGTTGTATTAGATAAGCCCCCACCCTCACTCTCAGCGACTCAGAGAAAGAAACACGCAGAAGCAACGTCAACGTCCAGAACCATTTACCAGCCAAGTTCTCGGCCCATCCACACTAAAAACAAAACCAGAAACCTAACCAACTTTCATTCCGGTATTACGTAAAACCAAGGCAAAAACAGATGAGCAGCGTAAATCTCGTAGGAAGCAGCAGAAGATCAGCTAAGCCATGCCTCTCAGCCTCCTCGAGCCCTGTGACAAATATCCGATGGGTTATAACATTTAACAGTTCTATAAATTTAAATAATCAGCCATGCTTCCTTCATCCGCCATCCATACCGAGAGAGTGAGAGGAAGTTGAAACCTTGCTCTGTTCTTGAGACACCGAAACAGAGGTGAATGAGAGAGAGAGAGATTGAGATAGAGACCGAGTGGGAGCTGTGACAGGGAACAAGGCCGAGACGGTGAAGGCAGATTTAGAGGTTCAAACGTTGCATACAAACCAGAAACTTTTACTTTGTTTTCCTTGCTGTCGGAACGGGGAAGGAAACCAGCAAGCAAATTCCATATTTTGACGTCACCAGTGAAGGTAAACCACTGGTCCCCTCTCGCTTCTGATCTCCGGTGTTTCCCATCGAAAATACATAAATAATAATCCGTAGGAATTGAAATCATAAGCTACTGAAACCGAAATGAAACAGGGACTTGGGTGTGGTGTCTGGTTGCGTCTATCTTTGGTTCTTGTTGCGTATCCACTTGTGGTTGTGGCTGCTTGGTATATGTATAATGTTAGATATATAAATATAAAGGAAATCCATTGCTGCTGCTCGTTCCTTTATAGCGTTTTTGAAGGGAGAAGGATATAAGAGGAAAAGAAAGAATGGATATTAGAGAAAGAAGATTTAATAGTAAGGGTTATATATGCATGATTGTTGCTTTGCTCCGAGCAAAAAAAAAATGATTGTTGCTTTGCTATTTTAATAAAGCAAAGGAAGAGATTTTTGGGCGAAATGCATTGTGCGTGTATGTGTGAGTTCAACTGATGCATACTGTTCCTGTATATATAAAGTCTGAATATCTGGAAGAACAAAGCTTACTATTAAATATATATATATTAGGATCACAACATTCATGGCAAGGATATTGGCATATACATATATAGAACTGGTTTCCTGCCTCTCTAAAAGATAGGCAGAGAGAGCCTAGAGGATCTGGACGGTCCAGATCTAATTTTTTTTTAAAAAAATTATTTTAATAGATAGAGAATTTAAAATAAAGATAATCTCTTAGCTAATGTTTTTTTAAAAAAATATTTTTTTCATTAAAAAATAATCAAATAAAAAAAATTAAATCTGGACCGTCCAGATTGGATCTGGACGGTTTAGATCCTCTAGGCTCTCCCTGCCTATCTAAAAGATAGGCAGGAAAACCAGTTCCATACATATATATATACAGTACGGATGCTGATATGAAATATTGCTACAAATATGTATCATATTTTTTTTATGTGATAATATTTATTAAATCAATTATGGGGTTATTATTTAAGTTCAAAAATTAATCTAAGAATGATAGTAATAATATAAATAGTAAAATAGCAAATGCTTGGTGGGTGTGTGTTATATTTCTATTATTAATTTGTTCCTGTTATATGAAAATATATACATTAAAGTTAAATTATTTGTGGAAGTTAAATTACGTATAGTAATCATGAAATCAATGAAGAAGATAGGATATGATCTAACTTATTCCTATATAAAATGATCTAACCTAACAAATTCCTATATTATCTCACCTATAATATCTTTTACAAAATAAAGAAGATAAATAAAAAGATAGTATTTAGAAAAGGGATTAAGGAACAAAGGAAATTATTAAATAATGAATAATAAATGGGATAAATAATAATAATGGATATGTTATTATTTATCAAAGTGAAATAATAATAATGAATAATAGTTCTATTTATTAAAGGGAAATAAAGAATACAGATGAGTTATTATAAGTGTTAATTACTTTTTGTAAAGAAATATTCTAGGTGTTTACATTTATTTAACCCAGGGTTTTAAACTTTATGTATGATTAATATTATATTTTGCGAAAGGGTATGTGAGAATATGAGATTCAATTGGCATAAATAATTAGTAATAATTTTTAAGACATAGTAATTATATTTATCTAGTCCTAAAGGCCTATTACTAATTTTTAAGTTGAACCAATCAAAATTTAAGTTGAAATTTGTAATACCTTTAAGATCTCATTTCACCAATGGCCGGTCTTAAAAATACTTTTAAGACCATCCTTTTAAATTATACGGTCCTAAAAATCTATCCTTAATTTTTTTTATGAATTTTTTCTTATATTATTAAATGCCTTATATTTATAAGAACGGTTGTCATATTCTATTGGGTCTTAAGAGTTCTGTAGTTTTCAAAAAATAAATATTGGTGCAGTTGTATCCTAAAATTTAATGCTTTAGTTCAGATGAGTCTCCTCGTATTCTAAAATTGTGTCCTTATTTTTTTAAGAAAAGTACAATTTTTTCTTACATTATACTTATAAGACCGATTGTCTTACAATATGCAGTCTTAAAAGTGCCGTCATTCCAAATTCCAATATTGGTGCATTCGTATCCTAAAATTTAATGTTTTAGTTCAGATGAGTCTCCTCGTATCCTAAAATTGTGTTCTTAGTTTTTTTTTTTAAAAAAGTACAATTTTTTTCTTACATTATATTTATAAGACTAGTTGTCTTACAATATGCGGTCTTAAAAGTGTCGTTGTTCCAAATTCCAAGATTGGTGCAGTCGTATCCTTACACTTTGTAATGATGCTTTAGAGTCTCTTCAGCTTCTAAGGACACTCCAATGATGGTGCTCGATCTATTTAAGCCCCTCGTTACTTTAGTTTCTTCACATTCTTCTCCACATCCTCATTTCCTTCTACAATCTCTATCTCCGATCTTATAATGGCTACCCCACCACCACCGGGTCCTCCTTTTCCTCCTCTTCCTCTCCAACCTTTGAGACCTCCTCTACTACCGTTGAATCCATCTGTCAAGCAGATGCTGGAGTACTTACTGGTCTGTGTCAATTACATTGGCCGAAGACTGGGCAAACTTTTGGACTCGTGCATACTGTCAATGCCAAGGTCAACATGGTACTCGACGCCAATGACGTCGAGCGCCATTCTTCTCAAGATCAGGACCCCAGTGACTCCTCCTCCTCCGGTAACAATATGGAGGATTAATTAAATGTTTTTTTATTTTCTTTTGCTTTTTTAATGTACTAGATATTGTTGCCCTTATCGAGTAGCATATATATATATATATATATATATATATAAAATTGCGGCTGTTGCCCGCATTTTTTTTAGTCTTCGATTTGTTTATTTTGGTATCATGTTTTCATTTTTGACAAACCATGGTAGTGAAAACGTAGATTTTACCTAAAAACGGAAGGAGAATGAAAAATCGTAAAACGTAAAATCGTAATATAAAACGTAGATTTTACCTGCACACACACACACACACACACACATATATATAAATTCAAGAAAAGTAATGTATCTGTCATCATCCATACATATATTGATCATTGTAATATTGATAACTTCTTATTTTTAATAGATTTGAGATATGTTTTGAGATATTTTTGAAAGTCATCAATGCTAAATTAAATAGATTTTATTGAGATTTTAAGAGATATCAATTTAGATGCATTATTTGAGGGATTTTAATTTAAAATATAAATTTCAATAAAATAATAGTATTAATAATAAATAAATAACGATTTAAGATTTTGAAGAAGAAAAAATATTTAAATGGAGTAAGATAAGGAAAAGATTTTTCATGTATTATTATTGTTATTATTAGTATTGTATTATTATCTATTATTTTAATGTTTGTTATCTTTTCTTCTTTTTTTGATACAACTGGCAGGGGTCGAACCCCTGAGGGGAGGGGGGAGGCCAGACTCCTAAGTCTGGCACTAGTGCCAACGTGCTACAAGGTGCTTGGCTGTTATCTTTTCTTCTTATGCTACATACGCCACCATTTGGGGGAAATTTATTAGAATCAATTGAAAACCTAAGGAAGCTACAACAAAAAGAAGCAGCGGCGCAAGAGTGCGAGGCACACGATTGGGAAGAGAGATGAGATCGAGACGCATAGTCAAGAAGGAGCGCCGCGTGCGAGAGGCCTTTGACCCTCTTCTTCCTCTCCCTTGCCGGCGGCGTCATTCACCACCAAGGCCGCCGGTGAGCCTCGTTTAGACAGTGCCGCGAATGGAAGAGCGTCACACAGAGGGGAGCGTGATTCAGAAAGAAAGACAAGAAATCAGGTGCGCCGCTGGAGACAAATTAGGATAAGAGCACTTGTTCTTAACTCACTACTTTGTTTTTTCGCTTTTTTAAAAAACGCTTCGCTTTTACGTTTTTGCGTTTGAAATCGGCGTTTTCAACGTTTTCACATTGTCTGCGTTTTATACTGAAACGAAACATGGGATGCTCCAAATAAAACGTAAAAACGCGTTTTTTACGTTGTAAATCGCGTTTTTGACTATCTTGGGACAAACCATGGATTACGTACCCTTGAGTTTACCCTGCGTTTGAGAACATACAAAATTGACTCTGAAATTAAAATTATAATATAATGACAACATTAATTAAGAACATACAAAACATGCAAATTAAAGTCCTCGTGAGTCATCGTTAATTGACTTTGAAATTAAAATTCGTAGAATACAACGTCAATAACAGACAAAACAACAAAACAAACTTGACATTGTTCGAACAAATTAAACATATAGACAAACAAATTAATATGACAGTGAAAGAAGACTAGGGCATTGTCTTAAAACCCCATGCATGCGAGCGGTTTTCTTTTGAATTGAAACCGCCTTTTTCCCATTAACATTTTTTGACTCGAGCTAATACTTAGTGACTCGAGTTATAATTGCCAAGTACTGGGGGATCAAAGGACTGAGACTTCAACAACCTATCCACTTTGTTTGTCAAAGTCTACAATGTGTTGTGAATATTGGTGAGACTTACACTGTGATCTTCAATGTGGCTGCTAAGATTGCCAACTTCCTCTTTGATTTCCTCTTGATCAGCATGAAGCTTGGTGACCTCATTCACCAACTTGCCAATCTCAGTCTCCAATTTCTCAATTAGCTCATGACTTTGAGCTATCATAGCTACTTGAAGATGACCAATTTTTTCAGAGACTTCAGAGACAACCTTTTCTACTATAGTCTTGATTGTGGCTTCAAGTGTAAAAGGTGAAGGTTGTTAACACTGTTCTTAAGCAGGTTCAAATTGTGCCTCATGAGCTCTAGACTTGAAAGCTCTTGATATAGATGGGGATCGGGCTCTTGATTGCCCATATCCTTCTTCAAATGAAATCCTCATCAAATTTAAATGATGTTTTCCAAACATTTCATGTTTCTTAGGAGCCTCATTTTTCTCTAGGTATCAAACATTTTCATGAAACAAAATAATAGAGACAAAATTTGGGAAAGGGATGGTGGAATTCTTCTAGGAGTGAAGATAAAATATTTTCATTTCATTGAAAATCCAGTGTCCAATATTATGAGGAATCTTATCCACAAAAGAAGCAAAAAGAGAGTAGTCCTTTTAAGTAAAGTGTGTAAAATTCTTCCCCTTTTGTACTAAGTTCCTTGAGTAAATATACCACAAGGCCCTATGTATTGGGGGCATGACAACAAAAGAAAAACTGAGTGTCCCTACTAGTTCGCTTAGTGGTTCATCTGGTCGAAGGATTTTACAAATCTGCTCATTGTCATAATGAAATTCAAGAGGAGGAGGTGGATCATAGATCAAAAGCAGAGAATTTATGTAATTGGCAGTAAGAACGATTCTTTTTCCTCTTACATAGGTAATTATTTTTTCCTCGACAATGTTATCATACTTATCTAGAAGGTTGTGGATAGTCATATTGAAATAAAAAGTCCTAACAAGAGTTGGATTGAAAGAAGCACAAATAGACAGGAATTTTTCATAAGGTTTATACCAAGGCAAAAGATCAAGATTGCAATCTTGCATTAGTTTATCCATGTCTAGATAGATAGTTGGACAGAAGTTCCTAAGGTTATAATCCTCTCTAAATTTCTTTCCTTCATCAGCAAAAAACATAATAGGTCCACAAGCGAACTTATAAGAAGGGACAAGTTGACGATAAATGGCTTCAAGAGCCGGTTTTGGAAAATGGTACCTTAGAGCTAGATGGCTCTTGAACCTTAGAAGCTTAGGATTCACCTTTAGGAGCAGAGGATTTGCTTTGACGAGTACCTCGAAATTCAGACGAAGGAACATGCTTCTTCTTCGGTTTCTTAGGAATTTCAAGTGGTTTTTGAATCAACACTTTCTTTTTCATGAAAGTTATTCTACATATTTTTCTTTTTATAATGAGGGTAATATAATATTGGTTAGTGAAAGTTTTGGGGTTAGAACCTTGGCAAAGTTTTGAATTTTGATAATAGATGACTATATATTTGTAGAGCGTGATTAATAGATAATTTTAATTGGTTTAGCTTTATTATTTGATAGTTGTGGGAATTTAAATTTCTATCTAAAAGGATTTAGGATTTATGTCTTATAGGATATTTTTATCGATTAAATAAGGTTTAAGGCAATTATTTGGATTACTAGAAGTATTATTGTAGGTTTAACTAGTTTAGTTTTACTAAATCTTGAACTATATGAAATAATGAGTTGGGATTTAGAATTTAAATTAGAGTTTGATATGATTTTGATTATATGGAGATTTGAAGATTTGTTTAATAAATTGGGTTATACTTATATAAGTTAGTATTAAGCTGATAAATTAAGATTAGTGATAATAGGTCTTTTATATTCGAATTTATAATTTATTGGAGATTATATTGAGGATTAGATGGATTGGATTTGATATTTATAAATGAATATACATATTTGAAATTTTTAGGTGAAACTTTATTATAGGAAATTGGATAGTTGGGTTAATTTGAGAATATGGTGGTATTTTGATAATGATAATCATTGAGAAATAATATATGAAGAAAGAAAATAGGATTGCAATAATGATTTGAGGAATAGATAAATTATCATTTTTCTACAAAAAATAAAGTAAAACAATTATAGTTTAATTAATTTGTTATTGTATTAGTTGATATTTTTGTTTAATTATATTAACGTATAGTTATTTATTTATTTTTTAGAGTGGACTTAATTTCTCTCACACTTAGTTCTTGTGTCAAGAACTTGAGGTAACTACTTTCCACTTGTTATATGTGTTAATATGTTATTTGTGAGTATTTTGTGAAATGATTATGAGAATGAAAATATGTGTTAAAGTAGTATGCCGCCACTTGGTGCACAGTGGATGACTTTTGATTTTTTTAGGGCACTTGGTATCACCCTTTTCCTTTGGTCGGGTTAAGGGTCATCCCTTGGGACAGTAACACCTTTCTTTATCCAAAGGAAAGGGAACCCATAGTTCGATATGAGTTCTATAGCTTTTGGCTGGGCTATACCTCATCATTGGAGAGCTTAGTGTGGTCTTGTCAAAGAGACGAAACTTATTATATTAGAGCCTATGGGTTTTGTCAATAAGGGTGTGTTACAGCCCTACTGGCCTCGCCCTTTCGGGTGGTGGGTTAGAGGAATTCCTTTTTTTTTTTATTACCTTTTTAATGCTACTTGTTTCTTTTATCATGTATCATAGTAAATGCAACAGAGCATGTGCCGATTTGGACAAATATAATATACTGGTAAAAGTATAATATTCCAAAAGGTAAACAAGTCCCCCTAAGGGTTAAGGGTACAGTCATCCCAAATAAAATATTAACAATAAATAATATTGTACTCTCTTCTAGAATAAATACAACATAAAGCCTCCTTAGAGCATCTTCATCTCTTCGAGTCAATACTCCTAGCCCTTAACTTTTTAAACTCCTGATCATCTCCACCTGAAGCGCCTGTATCCTTAAACTAGCCTGGAGTTCAAAGTTGAACCCCAGAGTAACTGTTAAACTCATACAATATGTATGCAATGCATGTAATGCAAATCATAACAAGGAAAATAATTCTGCCTTAGGCACAATAAACTGGCATGTAATACCTTCGTAAGACTGCCTGGTCAAGATAAGCCCCCGGATCCAGCGCACAAAGGGCCTCAGTAGTCAGGGGGCCAACCCTAATCACCTACCCTAGGGCCTCAGTGGACACCTATAAACGCATAGTCATATAGGCTCCACCTACCCCACATAACCTGGGTCTTAGTAGCTATCTAAGGACACGCAATCTAATAGGTACTACCTACCCTACATGCTAAGGGCCTCATAGCCTGACATACTCTGGACCTCAATGGTCACCTAAGAACACGTAGTCACATAGGTAACACAGTCCAATCCCTTACCTCATGATAAAAAGACACATGCAAAAGTAACATAGAGTATGCAAGTTTACAGTTACTACCTGGCACGCCTTGAAAATAAAAAACCCTTCCTTTAGCACTTGAAATATGTCTCACACATTTTCACATCCTAGATACAGAAAAAATACCACACTTTCAATTACATATTCAAACTTTACTTCAAGTTCCATAAAATTTGCATAGCACCAGAATTTTCAGAACCTCTGACCCAACTTCGTTGATTTTTAATAAATTCTAGAAAAATATTATTGACATGAAATCAGTGGCCTTAGAACCATTTGGATGTTTATTTTATAGGAAAATAATTACCAAAGTCATATGGGTTCGAGTCCTTCTTATATTCTCAAAACTTAACCACTGGTCTAAGACAGAATCCATGTTTTTAGGCCAATTTAATTCTTTAATAGATCTCAGTTGGAATATCAAAAAGACACAATCTTATATCAAAATCATGCCCAGGATGTCTAATTTCACCATGTAAAATATCAAAGCATTTGAAGTTTATTTGATATGTGAAAAACATGGATTTGTCTTCGCTGCCTAGAAACCAAAAGAATCGGTTGATTTTCGTATAGTAAAGACTTGAGCTTTTGGGGTTTGGAAAAAGGTGATCCAACATGCCCTCACACAAAAACGCCCTCTAGACCCATTGAAGACCTTAAAAATATGAAAATCCTACTGCATTCCCACGAAAACACCTCAGGGCAGAGGTGAGAGTAGCTAGGTTGTCGGTTTAGGGAACTTACCTCGGATGTCGGTTACATATGACCTTCTTCTTCTCCTTGGACCAAGACCTTGTTGCCTCACTCTCCTCTTCTCCTTGAGCACATCTTAGGCAGCCAAAAATGAGCAAGGAGAGGTCCTTAAATAGACCCCCTTGTTTCATGCTATTATCCAGGACTTTCTATTACCCAATGTGGCGCCATCTAAGCCCTCAAAATCAGATATTTTGGCTACCTCATAATGATGGTCCTTGGATTTACTCGGTGCAAGCTTTTATCCAATGGTTAAAATAGTGTCCTAAGGGTAAAATGGTCATTTTACCTTGCCTTTCTTCCAAGCAAATGGGGCCTACCAAATCTGCCCAGGATATGCCATAAATGACATTTATTAATGTCATAATTACATGTCTTTCACTTGTCAAATCAATTTCAAAAGATGTGGTCCAGATTAAACCGGATTATTTTATTTTTCTCTCTCTTCATAATTACTTGATGTGACCCTTCTCTCTCTTCATAATTACATGATGTGACTTTTTCTTTTCCTCCAAGTCACTTTCTCTCTCTTCTGGGCCCACCAATTTCGTCCTCCCTCTGTGTCCAGGGGTCTGGGCCCGACTCCGGTACCCTAACCAGTCCCGTGTAGCTCCTTTATGCCGGGTACACCTTTCCTCGCAACTTGTGCCACTCTGTGGGATTTGTGTGGACCCAAATCATCAATCTCTTCTCCCTGACCATAGGTGGACGAACTATAGTGCCTTAGGGAGCAAAAAACCCTTACTCCAGTATCTCATAACCGCCTCATACTACGTGCTACTCGATAATCCAGCTTCCGGCCCCGAAATGCCACGTGTCTGACGTAACACTACTATTACTGACTTTTCCTTCTGTACTTGGTCCAGATACACATTCTCTCTTTCTTCCTCTCTTATTTTCTTCAAAAACGTAGAACTCCCATGACTATCCTGAAAATGCCATATACTTACCTATATTGGTATATTTTCGCTCAACTAATTGTCCTATACCTCAAGACATAGTTGGACGACATCTTTTCCAACCGGATTTACACCGTACAGGCCTTCTATTCCCTTCTTTCATTAGCACTTTAATTGTTAGTTCTCAATGTGTTTTGATGATAACTAGCAATTGTAAACTTGATATGAAGTTTGTTTTTGGCAATATGAAAATCTCACTGTCAAAGGCAAACTCGAGTTTGAGGGTTGACAGAAAGCTGTTTACTTCTGCGAAGAAAGCCAAACTCGAGTCTGCTTGGACTAACTCGAGTCTGAGGAGTTACAGAAAGCAATCAGAAATTTTCACAACAAGCCAAACTCCAGTTTGCAAAACCAAACCTGAAGTCTGGAAGATACAGAGAGCACTCAGAATTCCAAGCAAGCCAAACTCGAGTCTGGATTCCTAAACTCCAGTCTAGACCAAACAGAAAGACACTCGAGTTCCAGGCCAAGTTATAAACTCCAGTCTAGAAGTTACAAACTCCAGTCTAGACCAAACAGAAAGACACTCGAGTTCCAGGCCAAGTTATAAACTCCAGTCTAGAGTTACAAACTCCAGTCAAGACCAAACAGAAAGATTTGAATAGTTTCAGCTCAAATATAAACTCGAGTCTGTCATTGTAAACTCGAGTTTAGGACAAATAGAGAAACAATAGAATTTCTACCATCTTTCCAAAACTCCAGTCTGGAAAATCACGAACTTAGGCTTGTTCTTCAAACATAGACCCAAACTCGAGTTAGCTTTTACAGACTGCAAGTTTAGACCTCTAATCAACGGACATGCTTTCTAGATGAACCCCAAACTCGAGTCTGGAAGAACAAACTCGAGTTTGCATCGGGAATTTTGAAAAATCAAATGATGTTGATCTGCGAAATCTTAATGGGTCTTCCTGAAATTATTTCATGATATGATATTATTGTTTCTAATGTCCTTGATGAAGTTTTGAGTGTTTTTCAGATAAGGTTTAGCCAAGATCAAGGTGAGATCAAGATCCAGAATAAGTGCATTAAATGAAGAACCAAGAACAGGGCTGATTCTTCTCCCTTATCCCAGATGTTCAGTTCAGACCGTTGCAACACATTAAGATCACTTCAAACAGTCGAATTAAGATCATGGAATGGCTAAAAATCTGGAAGACGTTCTGCAACAACTAAATTCCAAGATTCCAGCTAAGAATTCAAAGAACAGAGCAAAATATGCTACTGCCATTTTTCCAGAATTGCAGCTGAACATTAGAGAAAGAATTGCAAAGGCTAGCTTATCCATTCAGTCTATAAGAGGCTGTGAAAACGAAAAGCAACATACACACAACGAAGCTATCTTGATTATACTTTGAAATTTGAGTCTGTATTGTTATTTTCAACCTGTTCTTCAGTGTTTATCCTTATATACTCTTTTGAGAGTTTGTAAATTTTTGAAAGCATTTGTTTGTGAGAACTCAAGGTTGTGGAACCTGTGAGTTGGGTTGTTCAATCACAAAGTGTAAGGGGGAGCAAGTCCTAGGTGATTAGGATTGTGTCTGGTCTTCATTGTTGTAATTGAAAATCTGTTGAATTAGTGGAAACACCCAGAAGGTATCTGGGGACTGGACGTAGGTCAAGGTTGAGACCGAACTAGTATAAATTCTGTGTGTCTAAGCTTTTCTTTTTCTACTCTTTTATTATCCATTTCTTAAGCTTCATTTTTAAGAGTTGAAAAGAATTTTTAAAATCCCCAATTCACCCCCCCTCTTGGTGATTTCTTCCACTTTCATTAATTCCACGACTTATTCATACTAGGTCTACTGACCCGTATGGCCGAGTTGCTTAGTCATAGAGAGCCTTCCTAACTCTCGACATTCTTGGGACTTTTCTTGAACTGGGCCTAGTCGTTCGTCTATTTCAGGCTTATTCTAACTTCTCAAGGTCCAAAATTTGGGATATTACAGGGTGGTGGTGATAAGGATGGTCAGAGTGTTGATCTTTTGCTTGGTATGTTATATATGTGATTTATGATATGAAAATTTGATATATAAATATTACTATAGAATTTGTGATCTAGGAATTTGTAAAATATGTATCTAGTACTTTGTTATATAAAATGTTCCACTTTACACCTCACGAGCACATTTTAGCATTTATAATGAGGTAGATTGATGGTTACCAACATTTTTCAGGTGATAGCTCTTGTGTTGGTCTATCAGAAAAGGCTTCAGAAGTTTAAGCTACTTTTGCTAACAGTAGTGCTCCCATCTTTTTGGTACATGTTGGATTATTTTATATTGCCACGTTAGAGATCACTTGTCGTACTTTAGTATATTTTGATTATTTCAAATAATTCTGAAATGAGATGAGTTGAAGAGTTTGGATTTTGTAAGACCTAAAGCTCAACTATATGCATGAAACATATTAATGCATGTTTTAATATTATTATTAATTAAAAAAATGTTCTTTAAAAATGGAGGATGTTACAACCCCATCCCCTTCCCTAGTCTCTTATATCCCTTGAAAGAACCCTATATGCAGATTTCACAATGAGTTCTCCATGTTGTTGTCATTCTCATTTCACACTTGATGTATCATTATAGCTACAATCCCCCCAAGTATTGTGTCCTATGTTCTTTTGATCCCCATCTATACATTGGAGCCTAGATGTGTTGGTTCAATATGGGGAGAAGATCATCCCCACATTTGTACTTATCTCGAACAACTTTGACCCAGAGATCCTCCCTGTGTGTGATAAGCTTCTGGCCCAATTTCATGAGGAATGCTTGATTCTGGTACTTGGCATGCCTCAACCCCTGTCTATTAGTTCTCTATGGGTTTTGATAATAACAATCAAATGTAAAATCAAGAATGAAGTTCTGTCTCAAGAAAATGAAAACTTGTTGATTTAGGCAAAACTTGAGTATCAGGATTAATACTCAAGTATTGGCCTTACAGAGAAAAGCTCAGTTTGAATAGATAAAGGCAATATCGCAGTTTCCTCTTGGAAACTCGAGTACTGGGCCATATAGAGAGCATCACAAATTTTATGACTGGATATACTCGAGTATTAGTTTCAAAACTCGAGTATAGGCCAAAGACACTCTTCAGTATCTTTCAAAAGAAACGAAAACTCCAATTTCAAAAACTCTAGTTTTGGAAAGTGAAAAGTCCAGTTTTCCCACTTGGCTCCAAAATACAAACGTCTTTATTTTTCAAAATGAAAACTTGAGTATGACATTAAAAACTTGAGTATCGAGCCAAGCATAAATGATCAAATTTTTTCAATGAACTTATAAAGTTTGGTTTGGAAAACTCCAGTTTTGGAAACTTCAGTTTTGAATTGGCTAATGTTCTCTCTGAGTTTCAAGTTAAAAATCCAAACTCGAGTATGGGTTTGGAAACTCAAGTTTTGAGTCATATAGAGAGCATCAATGTTTTCCAAAGAGCTCAATACTTCAGTTTTGGATGAAAACCACGGTTTTGATGTTTTGGACATACTTTTGTTATGAGTCCAAAACTCGAGTTTGGATTGCATACTCGAGTATTAGTCTAAATTAAACTGAAGCTTTAAAGCTCAGATCGTGACTTTCCTCTCTGGAAGTAGGAAACTCGAGTATAGATTTTAGTACATAGTGACATACTTGAGTATTGATGCACAAACTCGAGTATGCGTCGCGGTAGCTAAACTTCAAATCTACGAATTCTGCATAATGTTTGTTGATTGATCTAAATGCTCTCTAATATTAATTATCAACATTACCAGATATATTTAATGTGTTTGCTAGTGTATTTCAGTTGATTTATATAGATGGTTTGAGCAGATTATTTGAGCTGAAATAACTAAAGCAAAAATAGTTGTCAGAGTATTAAATGCAAAGCTACCTAACCTGCTATATTTTGATCTACCAAGCTCTGCACGATGCAAAAAGGATAAAGAGACATTCACATAATCAAGGGATTGACATTCCAACAGATAGAAACGTTTAGAAGTCAACCTTTATCCTACAACACAAAGAATAAGCAAAAGAGTAGAGAGAGAAGAGACCAAATTGCTTCCAACTGATGGACAACTTCACCAACGATCATATGGATACTTGCAATGGCTATTAATCAAACTCTAAGTATAAATACAGCAGCATTCAATTCCTCTCAACAACCATTGAGCCAGAAAACAAAATAGCATTCAATTTGTTTATTTACTCTTAAAGTTTTCTGTACAGAGTATCTTTTGATACTTTAGAGCTTCAGTGGTTCATCATTATCTGCTTTTCAAGAGAGTTTGTTGTTTGTATCTCATTTATTGTAAACAATCTCAAGTAAGGGAACTTAGAAATTTGAGGGTCATTGATTACAACTTGTAGGGGGAGCAAGTTCTAGTGAGAGAATTGCTTCAGAGTTATAGAGGGTGTAATCAAGTGACATAGTGAAATACTCAGGGTGCCTAAGGACTGGACATAGGCTAGAGAGTTGGGCCAAACCAGTATAAATCTTTGTGTCTTTCTCTCCTTCCTTGCACTCTGTTTGACCCTGTCTTATCGCCTTAAAACAGAACTAGCCAAAAATTTTAAAATCCCCAATTCACCCCCCTCTTGGTGATTTAGCTACACTTTCATTGTCTTCCCCTTCGTTTAGGTTTACACACCTCATCCTAGGCTACTAAAGACGTATTACGACACTTTGCTGTACTCCCCCATAAAATTTATTTGTTATGCTTGTCCAATACTTCCCAATCCGTACTAGGAAGATAAGAAGTTTGCATTGTGTAAGCAGGAGTAGTTGAGGACACTGAGGAAATAAGTGTTGCCCTACCTGCTAAAGAAAGTGAGATAGCTTTCCACCCAGTCAACCTTTGCTTTACTTTATCAATAAACCCCTAAAATGACTCCTTCCTAATCCTCTTATGGTGAAGAGGCACCCCAATATATTTTCCAAGATCCGTCGTTTGAGAAAAACCATGAATCGTACTTAGCTCTGAACTCCAGTTATGATTGATATTTTTAGAGAAGAATACTCAAGTCTTAGCCGCATTTACCTTCATATATGAACAAGCACAAAAGTGTAATAGACAATCTCGAACCATCTTTGCTTATGGAACGAAAGCTTTAGTAAACAAAATAATATCATCGGCAAAGAACAGATGATAAATTTGGTGGACCTAAGCTTCATAAGATAGATAGGCTTCCATACCCTTGCTTCCATTTGTTCGTAGATCATGTGAGCTAACTTCTCAATACAAATAACAAATAAGTAAGGTGAAAGAGGATCACCTTATCTGACCCTACATGATGTTTTAAATGACTTTACCTTGTTCTCATTCCATAATAATTGAATATTCACTGTGCTAAATACGTTTCTTGACCACCTATATAATGTTACTAGGAAGATGTAGTTCGTGTAAACACTGAAGAAGACACTTCCAATTCACCATGTCATATGCCTTCTATAAGTCAATTTTAACAGCCATGAACCTTTTCTTGCCTCCCATATTCCTCATAGAATGGACTACTTCTTGGGTTACAATAATATTATCTGAACTATGTTGACTAGGAATGAAACTACACTAATTATGGGAAATGACATGGGACATAAATCATTTCATTCAATTTACCACTATCTTTGTAACCAACTTATATATGACATTGTATAAGCTAACAGACCTAAGATCCCTAAACATCTCTGGATTATCTCTTTTCGAGATTAGGACTAGAAGAATCCTATTAACATCACAAATTTTCTCAGGAGAAAGAAATACTTGCTTAGCAAACTGAACCACAAAGTCCTGAACCATAGGCTATTGATGTTGGAAGAACAAAGCATTAAAACCATCTAGTTCTGGTGATTTGAGAGCACCCATACTAAACAACAAATTCCTAATCTCAGCTTCGTCAACTTCCCTTTGAAACATGTGGTAGTAAACCTCCAATAGCTTTTGATATGTAACGTGACATGTAAGAGTTGAACGCCTTACAACTTCCTCTGTAAACAAACTCAAAAAGTACTCTATCGCATACATCTTAATTCTCTCCTTATCAAAACACCATTCCCTTTCCGTAACACACATGGCATCGATTATATTCTGCTTCTGACAACCATTTGCATACGCATGAAACATCTTAGTGTTACTATCGCCATCAATGGACCAATTCATCTTGGCTTTTTGGGCCTACAATAAGGTTTCCTGAGTTAATGTCTCATCCAATTCTAACCAAAGCTTTTGTTGGAGCTCATCAAAGAAAGGGGAATTACTACTTCTAGTGAATGCATGCTTAAACCCATCCAACCTACGCAAAATCTGGTTCTTCCTCCTTTGGATATTTCCAAATACATCTCGATTCCATTTTCAGTAAGCAGAAGCGAAACTTTCAATATTACCTACCCAATCAGTCAAAAGGCCCTACTCCTTCTTAACCAACTCATTAAACATGTCACACAAGACCTATGATGCAATAAGCCAAAACGGCCGATATTCTTAGGTGTTAGCAACCTCTTCATTCTCAATAAAAGGGGTCTATGATCAGACTTAAATTGTGGTAAATGAAGTACCTAAGCATCAGTATATGTAGCATATATTCCTCATTAGCAAAAATATAGTCCAAGTAAAGGCAGGTCCCTCAAAACCCAGGTCCACCGAGTCCATGTCCTTCACCTATCTACAAAATTTACAATCCGAAGAAAGCCTTGTCACCACACAAGAACACTTGTCCTTAGCAAGAGTACTAGCATTAAAATCTCCCTCGATACACCATAGTTTCTTTAAGCCAAAATAGCTCAGTCCATAGGATATGACAATACAGTTGATTGGGGCTCACATACACTACCGTTAAGTACCAACTTTGCCTTTTTGCATTTCACAAGGTGCATGTGCATATATTGTTTATGTTTTTCTAAGATCTCATTCTTAAGAGACCCTTCCTCCAAAAGGCACCATATCCTCCACTATATCTTTCTACAACAGTGAAATCATACTTATTGAACCCTAGTTTGCTAATTCGTCTCTAAGTCTTTGACTTATCTAAAGAAGTTTCAAGAATAGCCAAAAAACCAATTTATAATGAGTTTTAAGATCGCATACCAAGCCGGCAAATGACTTCAAGCCTGTTCCTTTGGAATTCCAAATCATAAAATTCATTGCTATTGCCTAAACTATTATCTATAACCTTCCTATCAAAAATCAAATCCTTTGTTTCCATATGAACTCCCTCCATTGCTACAAATCTAGCGTCTCTAGCATTGCCCACCCTTAAAATTAGGTCTTGTTCACGTGCATTGTGGGCCCAAGATGTGGCCCTTGGTTCCATGTGAACATGCATGGTTGTTACACCGTGGGTGTTCAAATCTTGGAGGGAATGAAATGCAATTTTAGTTTCCACCAAATAATCTTTAGGCTTTCCCAATTCCTTAAGCATTGATATGGGCCGCCCCCTAGCCTAATTTCTTTACCATAAATCTTGGGCCTCCTATCCTTCTTTCTCTTTGAGCCTACCACCACCCATTCAGACTTCATTCTCTTAGAGTCACTAACTACTTTATTTGATGCCCCTAAAATCATGCCCTCAAATTGCTTATGTGGCAAAAATGAATAATCAGATCCCTTTTTACCAACCTGATTTGTCTCATATATCCTAACACCATATACCATATCAGAAAACCCCGCACCTCAAGCCCCCACTTCTCGTCAATCCCTCGATACTCTTAGGATCCCTGTTTCATGCTATTGTGGACGTTACTGGACACAAATCATGATAAAAGATCATCTAAGGTCCTAAATGTGTGCTGTTGCTGGAGGTGACTTGTTTCATACTATGCTTTTGGTGCTCTATCATTCAAAGGCCACTCTGGTTAGCCGTTTGTGTCATACTAGCACCCGTGCTCTGTTTTGTGCTTCTCCAGAGTCATTCACTTCTACCTGCCCATCACGAACCCCCACAGTCTATTTTTGACGACCACCTGAACCCCCGTCTTCCTCTATACATGAGTGCACTCCCTCTCTTGCCTTTTGCAAGACACAAGTTTCCTGTGCATGTCCTACAACCTGAACTTAAAGCAAACAAGGTGCAGCCCCTCATACACCGATTATTTATCCTCATTGAACGCTGTAAGAGGTTGTTGAAGATCTACTTCCGCACAACTATGAGCAAGCTCACCCTTATCATAAATCAACATTGACCTATCGATTTTTATTATCTTCCAGATCAAATTTCCAACCATTCCCAGTGACTCCACCATTCAAAATTTCAATGGCAAGTCCATAATCTGAACCCATACTGCGGCCTTCCTTTGGCCATCTACTTTCCATGGGTTGAAGTTTGGCCTCCACCGTTGTACTAATAGGTAGTGATGGTTGATCATCCAAGGCCCCTCGTAATACACAAAGTCATGATCTTCCTTACTAGAAAAGGAGATGATTTAGTACTCATTACTCAAAGGCACCACGTTCAACGGTTGCTACGGCTTCCATATTCTTTGAACACGATCAATGAGCACATGCTTTGGCATTGACAACCCTAGAACCTTAATGATAAGTGAGTTCATCCAAGGTCTATACCATGCCATATATTGTTTAGATGTCATCGAAAGTACCAGATACCTGCTGTTCAGCACATCACCCATATCATTGTCACTCCCAGTCACCTCTTCACCACCCATCCTAGTCTCTGACTCCACACGTTGTTTAGCAAAGAACCCTTTCTACCCACTTACAATATCATTAGCTTCGTCATGGCTAACTAGAAATCCTAGGCCACTCATAAACAAAAGCTTCACCCTATATGAGATTGATATTGCTTACTGATTATCTCATTTGCTCACATGGTTTTGAGCACCTTTGTTCTCTATCCCTCCTTTACTACAAAAAACAAACGGTCCCCCCCAAGGGTGCTTACCTCTCTCACAACCCCGACTCCCACCATCTCCATCCCCTTGCCTTCTCCCTTCTCTGTCAGTCCTCACCGGTCTCTCACTCTCGTCCTCGCCCATCCTCTTTTTTTAAAGGCAGTCTTTGTTTTTAACATAAAAACTCATATTTCCACCCCATTCTTTTTCTATCCTTTACAAGTGGTTAAACTTTTTTGACTTTTAGAAATTCAAGTGATATTCATGTCTTTTCCTCTTTTTCTTTTTAGTTTGTTTATTTATTTGATGTTTTCATTTTTATTTGCAGGGATTTATCTCTTTGTTATTAGTTTGTTTATTTGTTTCTTTTTATATTTTTATTTATTTTTTAAAAACAAACTATTGAGGAATTTATTTGTTTGTCTGTTAAAGTTTATCTGTTTTTTTGGTCTTTTATTTTATATTCTTAAAAAAAAAATAGCATGAGTAAAGCATGGTAAAAAGATTTAAAATAAAACCTAATTTAAACTAAAGATTAATAATATGTTAGGGTTTAATTGTTGAATCAATGTTTTTAATTCATTTATTTTGTTATTGAATTTAACGGTGTTAAATTTAAAAAACTAAAGACACATCTTCTAAATTTTAAAGGGGTAAGCGGTTAAGATGTTAAAAAAGTCACAAACTTTATACAAAAGTGTAAAAACGTTAAACATTTTTTATAAGGTGAAGGAATAAAAATACACATGTACTTTATCTCCGGGAGCGCCTAACACCATACGTTTTTTTTTGGAGCAAAAATATATACGTGGTTACCATTTTGGAGTAAAAGTCACATCTCATCGTTATATTACTGTTCACCGTGATGAAAGAGAAAGATATGAAGTAAACAGTAACATAATGAAAATGAACAGTAACATAACGGTGGGATGTGACTTTTGCTCATAAATGATAATCACGTGTGTATTTTTGCTTAAAAAAAGCATATGGTGTTGGGTGCTCCTGGGATAAAATACATGTGTATTTTTGTTCTTTTATCCTTTTTTTATATATACAAAAGTAATTATAAATATTATAAAAGAGGACAAAAGTTATAATGCCATCAAAGTTATATATCTTAAATTAAGTAATGGACTTTTAATAAACTTGGTGTTATTGTTGTTTTGTGCTATAATTTTTATAGTTGTTTGTAAGGAAAATCTTAAGAAAATATCATTTGAATTTTAAAATCTCAAATAGATGATTTCTTAATAGGATTACTTGTTTATTATTTTACAATTCTAGTTAGTTTCATTACTGATATTATTAATAGGATTTTTCTCCAAAATTGATTATTATTTTTACACACCACGCACATATGTATTTTAGCCCCAGGGGTGTGAACTTGTAATTTGAATACTCTCTCAAAATTCTCCCCTATGTAACGAAGTCAACCAAAAATCCAAAATTGTAAGAATTTTTCTCTCCGCTTCATCACTTTCCTTTGTCTTGCTCTGCTGCTGCTTGTTTTCACTGATCCAGAAACGATATCATAGTATCGTAAAGATCTGAGAAAAAGGAAAACACAGCAATGGAGAGTAGCGAGGAGGAAGATGACTTCCCTTCCATTGAAAGCATAATCCCACAGAGCAAGGTTGACTCCCTCTACCAGTCCCACACTGAAAAGGTTCGCTCTTCTTCTAACTTCTCCCATGTTAATCTCCCAATCGTTCAATTTGCAAGTGCATTAGCTAAAATGTTAGTTTCCGAGATCAATGAATTCAATTTTCCACATAAAAATTGGAATTTTGAGTTGTTATCTTGGTTTGTTGCTGTTCACTTGGTCTGCGAACTAACGGGGGATTTAGCTATCTCTTAAATTTATTCTCATGGACTGCTTTTTGATAAAATGGACGACTCCGGTTCTACCATTGTGATGGATTACCGATCGTGTCTGATTTAATGCTATCTATCTGAATAACGCCTTTGGTGTTTTGTGGTTTGGCCAAAAGCTTTGGGATGTCTCTCCCTTAGTGTGGAAAACTTCGAATATTTTTGTTTTGGTATATTTGCTGACCTTTAACATTTCACCTGCGCTTCGTGCGCCCATCCATATAGGTTGCCTTTGTGCTACGTTCGAGCCTTGGGCAAATGATTCAATACCATCTTCGATACCGAGGCTGTACAGTTGCAGCTGGGATTGTAGTGGAATGGTATGATATTATGTGATAAAGACGAACTTATCTTGAAAGATCTTGGGATGTCTCAAAGCCTTGAGTGTCGTCTATCTTTATTTTTTCCCCCCAATATAGGACATACCATTGCTTACTGTTTTGAAACTTCAACCTCTAAAAAATGAACCACCCTGGGTGGCTTCCTTCCGGATGTGTTTTTGATCCTCTTGAGTCTTGGTGGCCATGTTCATAAAGATTTGACAGAGGTTTACGTTGGTTGTCAAGGGCTGTGGACAATCCTTCTCCTTTATCTGGGCCTGGGACCCTCCTCCTTTATTTTGTCATCCTTTTCTTTGTAAGAGCGTGAATTTTATAGTTCAAGCTATCAATGCATATGAGATTCACTACTCTCTAAGATAAAACCCTTGTGATCTTTATCCATAAGAGATGTCCATGAAATGCGAGAAAGAAAAATACCTTTCAATACAATTCACATGGCTTTCTGATTAGCCAACTCTCTTAAGTTGCCTCACAACCTCCTATCCTTCCCTAAAGGGAAGGATGTAGGTTGAATTTGATTGGGAACACCATATTGATGACATGAATACTCTTCTCCTACAAAAGCTCCGATGACGAAGAAATACCCTTTAAAATCTGAGCATTCCTCTCCAACCAACTGCACCATAATACTGCAAATTGCCACATTGATTTATCCTCCTTTCATTCCAATGTTTTATGACATATTTGTTGTTCTCCAAAACCTTGAAACTAATTTTTACAAAGAATTGTCCAAGTCACTTTCAAAATTTCAGTAATTTTAGTTTTTGTATTCATGGTTCAGTAGAGAAGGACCTAAATCTAGACATATGGAGGGACAAAAATAAAAGCTACATAAATTTTTCCCTTGGGCTGGGGGAGGCTGCTTGTCCCTCTCTACATATGTTCCTTTGGTTTGGGATTTATTCTGTAAACTCATGCTTATACGGCCCCTGCTTAAGGCCTTTTTTTATCTGAGCAAAACCTGATTTTGAATTTGACATGCCTCGAAATGTTGTTCAATATGATTGTAAATAAAAAGTTTTGCACTTGAGCTTCTAATGACTTAATCCATGTAGAGCTGATGTATATGGCCGTAAAAACTCATTGTGCTTGTCATCAAGAAACCTATATTCTTATTTTGATCTAGTTAGGTAGATACTGTTATAAAATAAATTAACTAATCTGAGAATTGTCAATATTTTTTATGTTGTGCTTCTATACAGAGGGAAACTTTTTATTTTGAAGAATTGAAATTATAATTTTACAATATATTTGTTATAAACTACAATAAAAAATCCATCCCATTTTAAATTTGGTGCTAGTAACGTGCTTTTAAAAAATTGATGTGTCTAAATGCTTTCAAATTGCTTCACCTTGTAGGGTGTATAATGCCAATCTCTGTTTATTTCATTTTTATGTGTTTCATTTCCAAGGATTGCAACAAATGCATATTCATCATAAATAGCGCGGTGAATTTGTATTTAGATTATGAAGAAACTTCTTAATCTCTGCAGGGGATTAGAAAGCTTTGTTGTGAGCTCTTAGATTTGAAGGATGCTGTGGAGAACTTAAGTGGCAATATGCACTCAAAGTTCCTGGCTTTCTTAAGGTAATATGTATTATCTGTTATTGGAATCTCTTCCATCTGTTATTTCTTATTACTCATGTTGCATTGTTGTGCCTACTAAATTTAATGATGTTACCCAATAAGATATGCCACAAAATATGCAATATCCATTCTGCAGTAGAAACAGAAGCTGGTGATTTCAGCTTCATGATTGGATTTGGCATGCATATAGTTCAATTTTTTAAGCGTTTTTGAGTTTAGATCATAACTTTCCCTATAGAAACAATGGAAAACCCATTGAATAAATCATCATCTTTGATGTCTTCCCAACAAAATTAGAATTCTAGTGAAATTTTTTGATGTGGAGCTATCATTATCCAGAGTAAGAACCATAGTGTAGCATGCTGGTTTATTTGCTTTCAATCTTCATGATATTTATCTTGAGGTGTGGTAATGTATTTCAAAATTTAATGTCAAAGTACTAATTATTTTCTGAAGTGAGAATCACAGTGCAGGCTTAGCATGCTGATACTTGATCTAATATGGAAGCCAGATAGAAAGATGAGATACAAGCTGTTACTTTTTGAAATATATATTATTGACTCTTTTTGTAATATATCTTAGACCACCGTTCTCAATATCACATATTATTGACTCTTTGTGATTTTTTCATGGTCATTGTAGGATATCTGAAGAGGCAGTGGAAGTAAAGCATGAATTGATTGAGCTGAGAAAGCATATTTCGGCTCAAGGTATTCTTGTGAAGGATTTGATGACTGGTGTTTGCCATGAATTAGAAAAATGGAACCAGTCAAGCAATGATGTTGATCAAATTCAGCAAGAACCCAAAATATGTGAACTTCTTGAGCCCTTAACAAATGACAGATGTGACCATAAAACAGTATTTTTGGAGAAGATGGATGTAATGTTGGCTGAACATAAGTTGGAAGAAGCATTGGAGGCGATGGATGCTGAGGAAAAGAATTCTGCTGAGCTAAAAGGCTCAGAGAACTTGTCAGATGAAGTGTCATTGTATAAGTTGGCTTTCTTGGAAAAAAAGGCAATACTTGAGGACCAGCTGGTTGCAATTGCCGAACGGCCTTCAATTAGCTTTCATGAGCTGAAGAAGGCCTTGTCTGCTTTAATCAGACTTGGAAAAGGATCTCTGGCACACCAACTACTGCTGAAATTTTATGGGTCTCACCTCCAAAAGAGGATAGAGGCCTTGCTTCCCTCTTGTTCTCTCTGTCCTGAAACATTTTCTTCTACATTAGCTAGGCTTGTTTTTTCTGTAATCTCAATGACAACAAAGGAATCTGCTTCAATTTTTGGAGACAATCCTGTTTATACCAATAGGGTTGTTCAGTGGGCAGAGTGGGAAATTGAATATTTTGTACGATTGGTAAAGGAGAACTCACCCCCATCTGAGACTGTTTCTGCCATACATACTGCAAGCAATGGCATTCAAGCTAGTCTGAACTATTGCTCAATGCTGGAGTCCCAAGGACTGAAAATGTCCAAGTTATTATTGGTGCTTTTGCGCCCTTCTGTTGAAGAAGTTTTAGAATCTAATTTTAGACGTGCTAGAAGAGTAATTCTTGGCTTGACTGAATCTGACGAGTGCTTCCCATTGTCACCACAATTTGCATCTTCATTGTCTGCAATAGTAACATCATCTAGTAGCGTTCTTGTTGATAGTGGAATGCGTTTTATGTACATAACTGAGGTAAGCTGGTTTCACAATATGGCTAATCAAATAGACATACACTTAGTTTATATGATGTTCGAGATGATGCCAGAGCCTTACCTTACATGAAATAATATGTGAACATTGTCGTAGGACCAGCAAAAATACCATTGTCCAACCCCCCCGCGGGGGGCCAAAAAAGAATTGTTTTGTATTTTCCTCGTTATTTCTGTCATTTGCTGAAAGAATAATTTCTTGACACACTGAAGTTAGTGTGAATGTTCAAGACTATCGTTCCTTAAATGAATGGTTGGGTTTTGATTCCCAACTTCTATGTATTGAGCAAACCTAGTCTGGCCGGGGTTTAGCCTTTGCCCTCCATACCCCAAGGGAGATTAATCTCAAGGATACTCTTAGACCTAGTGTCTCAAAAAATAAATCATGACAATGTATCAGGTTTTAGTAAAGCTTCCTTGATAGCCATGCTTTAAAGTGCTTATTTTGGTTCCTCTGTAAAACATAAGGGATGGCTATTGCATTTATATCTTTTGATGCTTTACAAGTGCCAATTATGGAATTTACATTCTGAAAGTAGTTAGGTTAATATTTTATCTATTATATGCATTATGAATAATACGTGTATTTGTATGGATTCATTTCCCCTATGGTCCAATTTACAGGAGATATTGGGACAGTTGACGCCCTTGGCCATTTTGCATTTTGGAGGAAGTGTACTGAGTAGAATTTCTCAGTTATTTGATAAGTATATGGATGCTCTTAACAAAGCCCTGCCAGGTCCTTCTGATGATGATAATCTTCCAGAGCTGAAAGAGGCTATGCCCTTCCGAGCCGAGACAGACTCAGAACAACTTGCAGTACTGGGAGTTGCATTTACCATTTTAGATGAACTGTTACCAAATGCTGTATTATCAATGTGGAAGCAACAAAATGAAAGTAACGAACCAAGGAGTGCAAATGCTGAGGCTGTTGTTCCTAACACCAGTGTTGAATTGAAAGATTGGAGAAAACATCTTCAGCATTCTTTTGACAAACTTAGGGATCACTTCTGCAGGCAGTATGTATTGAGTTTCATTTATTCCCGAGAAGGAAAAACACAACTGAATGCCCAAATTTACTTGGGTGAAAACCAAGACAACCATTATGGGGACTCTGAGCCTCTACCTTCGCTTCCATTTCAGGTCATTACACTTTTTCTTCAGCTTTAGCTGCTGAACTTGTTTTGGTTCTCTATTTTCTTTTATTGGGTTTTTTGTGGCTAGATGTTCCCTTTGTATTTCCATGCTTACTTTCTGGTGGTATTGAATTTTGATTCTTCTTTTCCTTTATCCACTTCAATTTTACAAGTGGTCTCCATCTTGCAACAATTTTGATGATTATGAATAACTGGTGTCTATGTTGTGATTTTCATAAATAAAATTTACCATTTATACATGTTGCTAGTTGCTTTACGTTTTGTTGTACAAATATGAGTCTTTAATTAGCTTTTCACCTTGAGCACAATTTTTAATTTAAGTGATAGCTTATACGTGACTTTGAGTAATAATTGAAAAATGGGAGCTTTTTGACTAAACATCTGTTTTTTACTGACAAATGATTCTTTTGTGAAGCTTGCACATAGAAAATTGGCTGCTTGAGATTGTATTGCAGTGTTAGGGTGGTCTCAACTGAAGACTGACTGGATAAGGATTGAATTGAGATGTATTGGATTTGGATAGGGCATTAAATTGTGTGATTGCTATCTTTCCTATCAAAGTTAATAATTGTTATCTTGTTGGTTTTCTGCTGGTATGTGCAGGCATTATTTGCAAAACTACAACAATTAGCCACTGTGGCTGGAGATGTGTTACTTGGGAAAGAAAAAATACAGAAAATTTTACTTGCTAGGTTAACAGAGACCGTTGTTATATGGCTATCAGATGAGCAAGAGTTCTGGGGCGTGTTAGAAGATAATTCAGCACCTCTACAGCCGCTTGGGTTACAGCAGGTACTTTGATATCTAAAACCTGCCTTTTGTATTTCCTTATCTTCTGGAACAAGTTCTAATAATTTCATTGTCTTAGATTATTTTTATGAATAATCATGTTTTTATGCTGTAAATTAATGCCAAAAAATCCTTTAAATTTCAGGTCACTTGCATTATTGCATACAAGCTCATAAACTTTCAAAACTAAAAAATAGATATCAACTTTTACTCTGGAAAATTGGTCTTTCTGTCTATTTTTCCAATTAAACCATCTCTCCATATGCCAATTCAATTCTCGGGTGACACTCTTTTGCCACATAATGTATGAGATAACTTCGTTATGGGTAAAGTAGATAGAAGGACTTATTTTATGGTTGTGAAAGTTCAGAAGGTCTTTTGCAAGTGATCAAGGGTTTCCTCCATTTTCCACCCTGACTTTTACATACAGTCGAAATATTCCTTAAATGCTTATTAATGTCTCTTTCTCATCTTATTGGTGTTTGATTTGAAGATTCATACCTCAGATTGGGTCGTAAGTTACCATATTAAAATCCATTAGTTTGACTAATATGAGCTTCATGAATATGAAAGGCTTTTGAAGCTTGAATAAACTAGTTTCCCCCTATTTATTCTCCTTGGATCGTTAATAAATTTCTCAGGGCATTGTATAAATGCCATTTTATATTTTGGATGACTTATTTGCAACTTTATAGAATTAAATAATAAATTTAACAAGCCCTTATGATAACTTATCGGGTTATTTATATGATCAGCAAAAATCTTGATTTTTAAAGTCTTTAAATGTCATTGACACAAGTCCTTAGCTATCCTTTTCCGTTGTTTTTTGGCTCCTCAGAATCATAATTTTCTCATTTTGGCAGTTGATTCTTGATATGCATTTCACTGTTGAAATTGCACGCTTTGCGGGTTATCCATCTCGACATGTCCATCAAATAGCTTCGGCTATAATTGCTCGTGCCATCAGGACCTTCTCTGCTAGGGGCATAGATTTACAGAGGTATTTTTCATTTCTTTAGCCTATGTTCTTGCCCCTTTCTTATGCTCTCTTGTTTTCTACTGGACGAGGATCCTCTCATGTGATGACATAATATCATTGTCATTTTAGTTCATCACGCATTCTACACAAAAAGTCAATCAACATATAAAATGATGCCATGTCACATTTCATTTAAAATTTGGCTTAGTAAAACAATGAATATTGAAGATCTTAGTTATCTTGTACCCTTTGTATTGGTTCTGTTTTAACTGAAAACCAGATAAATAGGGCACATGCTTTACTTGAAGTTTTAACTAATGAATCACGCTGTTCATGATTTATGAATGGTGCCGTTGAATTATTCATAGCCTGTGAATAGTGTGAGGAATGACTAAAATGACTATTATCGGGTCCTAATGATTTGTGGTGGCCTTTGTTTTCTCATTTTTCATCTTTCTTGTTAACCTACCTGCTTGTGCTTGGTTCTTCCAGCTTGATGCCATTTGTATATTGTTGTATTCTTTCTTTGATGTTGAATGAGATTTTCGCCATTCTATCTTAAAAAGGAAAAAGGAGAGGAAAATAACAATGATGGACCTTATAAGGGATTTAATGTAAATTGAGTATTTGTATACGACTAAAAACTTTGAACTTCACAACTCAAACTCCTATATTTACAACCTGAAAATCCTTATTTTACATTTAATCTGCTTGCAAGTTTTTCAATTGTCATTCTCCCAATAGGAAATGACACTATTATTTGATATCTTACTCATGGGAGGAACCTAACCTCATGTTCTTCCTCTGGGGTCTGGGAATCTGATTGTTTATAATTGTGAACCTTTGGTTAGTGCACTTTTTGAGGATGAATGGTTTGTGGAGACTGCAAAGTCTGCGATAAACAAGTTATTGCTGGGGGCATCTGGGTCTGAGACATCTGATATAGATGAGGATCACATAATTTTAGATGAAGAAGCTGTATCAGATTCAGATACTGCATCTTCCCTTTCTTCAATGGAATCTACTGAGTCCTTTGCTTCTGCTAGAGCTAGCATGGCTGAACTCGAAAGCCCATCTAGCTTGTCTGATGCAGAAAGCTAATTCAATTTTTGTAACATAGAAGGCTGATCTGTTCTTAACTTTCATTTTGTAACATTAGAGGTTATGATTTGTGTACTCAGTTGGACACCTCAGTTTTGTTGTAGGACATAAACTATGGGCTAAGTTGTATCACAAGTTAGAAAGTTTTGCATGCATGGATTCTCCAAAAGCTTGCCTGAAAGACACACTAATGGAAGAACAAAAAGCATTTGTCAGCAAAACATGGAAAAAAGAAAGGAAAAAAGGGACCTTTTTTGGTCATATAAAAGATAAAGAGATTCTTTTTACCCTTTTAGATAAAAGGAAATAAAACATATTTGGGAGGATGTAGCTTGAATAATTTTTCCTAGCATGCTTGTTGGTCTACTTTATGAAATTGAAAAAAAAAAATAATAATGATAGGGAAAATGACATATCAGCACCATCGAATTATGCAAATGATAAAAATGATTCTGCGAAATGGATTAATGATAGTGAGATCGGGAATTTTTTTTAAGAATTAATATATTTTTTTTCAAATGACCTTACTGCCCTTTTGTTAAAAAAAAAAAAAAAATCCTCCATTGTCAGCTTCAAAAGTTTGGCAACAGGTCACTGGAGCTCTGGTGCCGGTGCCAAGAGAATTATTTGGGAAAAGTGGTATTTTGAAGATGAATGACTAGTACACCTAGAGAAATATTAACCTTGTAAAATGTCAACAAAACTTTAAAGTAGTGGCAGTTATTAGTTTGCGAGTTATAGGTATATCTTAAGCTATCTATGGTACAATTTCTCCCATTAATTCTAAAAAAGTAGTGCAAAAAGCTTCAATTTATATATAATAAAGGAACACGTAGACACTTGATTGAACCAGTCCCGGCCTCCAGCTCCATTTGGCGGCGTTTTTCCTCACTCCCTCATCTCCCTTAATGGAGGTTGGAGGGTGGGAGTAGAAGACAACAAACAGAGGAAACCTGCAATCGGTGAGTTAAAAGACCAAGTTGTTTATATCTTATTTAGACTATAGGGACTGAGTTGAAAACTTTGTGCAACTATTAGGATCAATTAATTAATTTTCCCTAATTCCTAAGTAGATTATTTAATAAACATAATGCACTAATGTTTATACAATAAGTATCCTATTATGCCTATTACAAATATTGATTACCATTTCTTTATTTAAACTTGACAGAACAGGAAAATAATCATGTCTTTAAATACAACTTTTCCGTGTATGAGATATCAGCAGAATATTGAGGAAGAGAATATCCACAATGTCATTCGCAGAAACACGCACTCATTCATTGAATAATACATCTTTTTCTTATTTGGGTTAAGTTGCAAATATGCTCATGAAACATTAATGCACATCTGACATTATAAAGTTTCTTAATTGCATGCAAAAGCATCCTAAAATGGTGTTGAAATTTTATGGAACGTTGATTATTTAACAAAAATGTCAGTCAAACATACAATAGGTTAAAAGTACACATGAAGGTTCTAAAACTGTACAAAAATGTCACGATGGTTAATTCAAGTAATGTCAATTGTTTAGCAATAAGTGTCCACACGTTTTGTATAGAGTTTCAGCTCCCAGCAGCCTTGTCTGCTACTAAAGGGTCTTCTACGTGACACAATATGGTTGCACCTTCTTGGTGTTAGAGCTGCCCCTCCCCGTCGCCTCATTCAACGTCTTTTTCTTTAGCTTCTGCATCATGAATGGTTTTTCCTCCGACCAAACGAGTTGTAGATTCGGGGCACTAATCGTAGTTACAAAAATCAATCGTGATTGCAAACAAGGTCATTAGGAGCGTTGATTGACTTAACAACTGTAGTATTTTTGTACCATTTTAGAGTCTTAATGTATACTTTTGAACCCATTAAAACTTTATGCTGTCATATGCTTTTGAAAACAAAAAAAATAATAGTTTATAAGTAGATTTGTAATTTAACTCTTTTCATTTTTACTTCTCAAGCTAAGAGAAGGAAATAAAGGTTGAAGTTATGGTAAGCGAGTCAATAACGTCATTTGATTTTAGGGTTGAATTTCTGAGATGAGTCCATGCACTTGCTAAGTCGAAATTAAGCACAAGGACTATATTTTTATACTTATACACCAAAACATGGTTAACCCACAACTTTGATACTCCTCAAAATAAATAAACTTTAACACGTCAGTTTATTTCCATTACTTTGAAAGAGAATAACATATGAAGAGAGAGAGAGAGAGAGAGAGAGAGAATAATATATATACGACTTTTATAAGATATTGTTTGTAGTACAATAACACTACAAAAGAGATTTTATATTAAGAACCATATTTCATTTTTCTTAATCTAAAATTTGTAGGAAATCAACAATGAAAACATCAATGGGTGGGGTTTTGATGTCGATACAAGTTGATTCCATGGAGATAAACAGATAGTGATTATCTATTACATATGGGAATATTTTTCATGTCATAAGTCATAACCAACGGGCAGTTCACCTTTTTTGCTGCACCAGAAATATTAGAAAAGAAATGGAAAAGGGATCGGATTTGAAGAAGAAACTGGATTGATTCTGCGCCTTCAATTTTCTGGAATCAGTTGGTGTCATTTGTCAACATCGTCTGAATTAATTATTTGTGGCCATTAATTGAAGTTTTGATAGGATAGGATCCACAGGTCACAAGAAGAGAAGAATAAGATGCCAAATTCCAAAGCATCAACTTGTCATTTTTCTGTGGGGATGGAATCTGTTTTCCGCGGAATGGGCAGTGTGAAATCAGCGGAACAAAGTCAAAACGATTTCTATCTCCTGATTTCTTTCAGCCCACCGGCTTCTTGAATCTATAATTGCTTTCTTTGGACGTCTATTTCTTTGAGCACTAAGTAGCATCTTGAAATTGTTCACATTTATCTGTGATGTGTTCGTCATTTTTAAATGAAATTTGACTTGATTATGCACTAATACTTTCTTGTTTATAAAATTATTCTACTTGTTCATAATGTATTCGTTACTTATAAATATATAAACACACCAGTGTTGAGTAGTCTAATAATACATATGCAGAACATAATTTGGGAACATATCATATTGACTAATTTAATTAACATTTTTAATTTACTTAAATTAGTTAATTAGGTCTTACCTTAAAGACTAGATGAATAATATGATATAGTAATAGAGGTTAAATGATATTTTTGTGCTTGAGCAATTCCGTGAGGAGCCCTGGTTTTTTTTTTTTTTTTGGAACATTCAAGATCTAGTCGGACCTTGAAAATGTTAACTAATTTAATTCCGTCAATAATTTCAATTACCAACAAAAAAAACATCTATTACAAAAAAAAAATGTGACAGAAAACATTACCGATGGAATTTCATCAATAATTTCCGTCGGAAATTTTTCCATCGATAATTCCGTCTCTAATCCAAAGTTCTTTTTTGTGGTGTGTTTTGGTGGAAAATTTTCTTCAAATTAACTACACACACATATTAGCAAATAAATATGAGAATTAATTCTTTTTATTAAACTAATAATCCATATAATTTATACAATATGCATTCTATTAACCTATACATTGAATCCTCCTACCTTATACAATGAACTGAATAAAATCAAGCCCTAGTCAACTAAAATTAGTTGGTTTGAATGAATAATTGTAATCTTTTGAACAAATTCAAATTCAAATTAACAACTCGCACCCTATTGTTATCCTACGTATATCAAATGCTTTGAATTCATCACATAAGCTTTATATATATACATAGATTCTAAATACAGTTCTACGTTATTCCCCCCCTGAAAATACGATTCCATATATATGCATTCAATGATATATGAATGTTTCTTTTTTTATTCTATAAATATATAAGAATTTTACTATAATAATAACATTTACAACATCGAGAGGGGTTCGTGGCCGATGGTGGTAAAGTTGATTATTCCATATTCCATATTCCATGCAAAGAGTAATCCAATGATCACACACGTGTTGAAGCAGAAAGATAAAAATTCTTAAGGTCTAAGGGAAAACATAAGCAACTTCTCCTTAAAGAAGATATATGAGAATATTTCTTTTTGTAATGCATCACTCAACCTGAGGGGTACGTACATAAAAAAAGAATATAGAATAAATACGAGTGGGAACATATTCAATGTTATTATAATATTTTCATTCCCCCGTTGGTTTAATGATTAATTGTAATGGTTAAAATTACCACTTAAACACTATGAAAGCAATTTTAGTTCAGTTAACCCCCTAAAGATTCTAAAATTTCACTACACCCCTTAGGTCAAAATAAAATTAAGTTTTGTCCATAAAAAGACAATAATACCTTTACTTTATTTTTCAATGAGAGAATTTGTAAGATAAATAAGGGTATTCATAAGATAAATAAATGGATTTAAAAAAATTCAGGAAGTTAATTTTTTTTCCCTCACAAAAAAATATGGCATTGATATAACAAATATGTTAATGACCAAAATTTTTTAACTCCCTAAATTCTTTTAAATTCCTTTACAAAACAAATATAGGCATTTATAAGATAAAAAAACAAAAAGTTTTTATGTCTAGTTTTGGACTAAACAAAAGATAATTGTGTTAGGTGCTCATAGTGAAAAAGTTTATTATTAAATTTACACTTTTGCCCTTCTAAAAATATATTAAAATAATAGAGAGGAGAAGACTGGTGAGACCCACATTACAAAAAATAATGAAAGTTAGCTAGGGTTCAACATTGCTATATATGTCACCAAAAAAATTAATTATGTCTACTTTTACCTCTCAATAGTTAATTGTGTTGGTGCCCCTTAGTAGTTCGTTGTTAAATTTATAACTCCGTACTAAAATTAAGCTTGAAGAATAGTAATAATTCTAATAAAAATGTCAACGACAAAAAAATCATTATCCTTGAAGTAACTGAAGGTTAAGAACGCATTCCTCCCAATTACCTTGGTTCGCTACATTTACAAAAGAGGAGAATCAAATCCTTTATTACTTGTTAAAGTGTACTCACGTCAATGTAAGTTGGTTAATGGTTAAGTGGAAAACTTATTAATAAAGTATTTTGGGAGGAATAGTTGGCACCCTAAACTTGAAGAAAAGTTCGTTCAGGTCTTAAAAAACTAAGAAAATCTCAATAAAGTCCCCAAAAAAAAGTCATATGTTAGAAAAATTCAAAAGAATTGTTAATCTGATTAATGAAGTTGTTAATGAAACTTTTCTTACATATGAATTTTCCTTAGGATTTTTTAAAGATTTTCTTAATCTTTTAGGACCTGAACGGAATTTTCCCTTAAACTTAAAGTAAGGTGCAATTTTGTAATCAATTCTAAAAGTAAGATATGAAAATATCCGATCTATAATATTGTAGGGTAAGCTTAAATGTTCATTAAGTATCATATGTAGATCCCATATGTTGTGCCACACGGAAATGGTTTAAGGACAAAAATACCCACCATAACCATACTAAAGTGTGAGTTTGTTTGTTTGTTTGTTTTTTTATCAGAATAGTGAGTTTGTTCATTAACCCTAAAAAATGCAAAAATCTCAATTTATATATGTAACATAGACAATCGTTACTCATAGGCATAACATTTTATTTCGTTACATCGTACAAACACATAAACACAACACTTAGTCAAAACTCATCTAGAAGCTACGTTATTGACCCCTACTCTCTCATATCAAAGTGTGTTTATGTGATTATACAATGTACGTATGACACAATAAAATGTCTAGCCTGCCTTTTTTGCCAGCTAAGACAAATGTGAACACATGCATCTTTTTTACATTTATACCAACGGTTAAATAAAATTTAAATATTTTAACATTGATGGTTATCGCTAACCTTTGTTGCAGTTTATGGTTTTTTTTTAACCCCATTTTTTAGGGTTGATAGGCAAAATTGCATCATAGTAAGTACTTTATGGTATATGTTTTGCCCCCACCAAATTATTTAATGTGGCACAACATGTGCGACTCTCATTTCTTAATTAATGGGATGTTAGCCTTGGTCATTTTGTTTCATTTTCTAGAGCTGATTAGCAAGATCGCACCATACTTGGCTTGAGTTTAGGATACCGACAACTCTTCATAAAACATTGAATATTCTTACACCTCAACGTTTTCTTATTTTTGACGCAAATGTGTTGTTATCCTATGCTCTTACCTTTTCCTTCGTGTCCTCTTCCCTTATACTACTCAATTCAACATTTATATTAAAATTTGAGCGGTTAATATTTAATGTTTTATAAAATTATTAATAAAATATCAAATTCTGAAAAATAAATAAATTCATAAATTGCTAAATTTTGGTTATGATAATCTAAAATTGTAATACAAATATTTTTTAATTTTTTTTTGTAAAACATAAAATCTGAACTACACAAATTTCAATCTAAATGTTGAGATTAATAGTAGAGAGAAAGAGAACGTGAAGAAAACGGCAAGAGCAAAAGATGATAGCCAATGCCATATTGGTACAAGTTATACCTGTGATATATTGAGATTCATTATTGCCTCTACAATTGCATGTGCACTTTGTTAGGAAGGGCGCGGCGAATATTAAACTTTCCTATCACTTGTAGATCAAACATATCAATAATCTATTTTATGGGGAATTGTTGACATCCTAAACTCAAGTATGTGCAATTCTGCCAATCAATCCTAAGAAAAATACAAAAATATCAAGGAGAGTAGATCTTAATATAAGACATATTTTGTGAGTTGATCTTGGTTTTAAATATAAGATAAAGTTTTCATATTTGTCAATATTTTCCTAATTTACCTCTATTGATGCTCCTTCAATAACAATCGAAAGGAATAAGAGATCAATAATAAAGTTGACAATCTTATATTAAAGACTGAAAAAGTCATCCATAATGCGATTGCTCTTAGAAGAGTGTCAGGGGGCGAGCTTAATTGTCCCTTAGAACAAAGACAGAAAAGGCAAGAGAAAATAGTGAAGTCAAAGTAACTTCCAATGGATCCACTGGGTTCCAAATCAAAGTGTGTTTACGTGAGTATGATGGATAAAGTGGTCTCAACACCCCTAAGAACACCCCTAAGGAGTGTACGTAACAATGCACTTGTAGTGAAGTTTTAACCTTAATGTACTTCTGACTGAACAGAGATTAGATTTAAGACAAAAGTGACTTGGAGATAGTTTGGATTGTCAATATGGCACAACTATCATTTACATCTGTTTATTAAATCTTTTTCGTTTCGTAATGCTAAAAGTTGAAACTATGTTTATTCGTATTTGTATTTTTGTAACATAACTTTAAATATTAATTCTAAACTCTGCATCAAGAAAAGGAACCTTCATTTTGTTGCAAAGTGGGCGCCACTACTTAAGAATTCCTTTGTTGTCAAGTTGTTTTAAAAATATTATATTCTCTTTTTTTACGTGCAAGGGCAGCAACTTTATTCTTCGCGTCTTGATGCAACGCGTTATTCTCTCTCTCATCAGCATCATCATCACCTTCAAGGCTTCAACACTATAAAACCCTAATTCCCTCCATAAATTTCCAACAAAGAAGCGCAGAGACCAAGTCAAAGAAGAGAGCAAAAGAGCTTTGAAATTTACGAGAAACAAGAAAGAAGGAAGAAGAAGAAGCTGGTTTAGAAATGAAGAAGCCTCATCACCTCTCAGAAAAAGACTCTATTGAGAGAGACCAGGTTTTTACTTTTATAAATATAATTTTATTTTAAAATATTATTCTAAGAGTATTATATAAATCTTCCTTTTTTTTTTTTATTGAAATGACACAGACATTCTTTCGTTTTATAACGGAAGTTCGTCTATATTTTGAAAAAGAAATATAAAGAGAAATATTGTATATTTTCAATAAATTAAATTAATGAAAGATTTATAAGCCTTACTCTTTACAAGTTAGACAAATTATGTATTGTTGAAAATGATAGGAAAATAAAATATGCTTATATATTTTTAGAAAACCTTGAGAAATTAAGATCAGTATTTTATTTTATAAATATTATTCAGAAAGTTTGAGGAGACTACCCCAGTATTTATAGGAGAGATTATAATTATTTCATGCATGCACTGATAGATAATATATTGTAAAAATAACAATGCAGACCGGCGGTTACGTGATTTATCCCAGAGGACTCAACATTGTTTGGGGGGACGACTCTCGTTATTGGAACCTTGAGTGAGTAGTGAATTTATTTATTTATTTACTTCAATCACAAAGGAATATTACTTGAACTTCAAAATCTCGAATTAGTCTTGTTAATTGTTACCTACAAGAGTATAGCGATTGACGACTCATTTTAATATAAAATTATTTATTTTGAATTTTAATTGGTATTTTCTATTCTTTTTCCCTTTCTTTAATTGGCATATAGGGGAAAAAAATTAATACTTAACTGATTTCGAATTACTAGATGGATCTATATGTATTTTGAATAATAGAATGTTTTTGCAAGGGATGGTAAATGAATTGATGCTTCTGTTTTAAACAGTAGTATAAGATGTTGCATATATATAAATAAAATGAAATTTGAAGTAAATTTATAGTATCAAACATGTACCTTTTTTTCTTTAAGCTTGTGTATGTGTTTGCAATTAATTAGAAGTGGGAATATAATTGATATTGATATTTCAGGGAGGCTAGGAAAGGTGTTGCTACACTGATACAAGTCTCATGGCTAGACGTATCAGGCGTGGTGGAAGTTGATCCGAGAAAGAAATACAAAGTGAGTTTCGACGTGAAGCTGAAGCCGGACGCCTTCGGGTGGACCGGAAGTCCGGTGCTGGTGATGGCCAAGGTGGGAAAAAAGGGAAAGTATGTCTTCTCCGAGGTCTCTCTAACCCAATCATCCGATGGGAAGTCAATCCCGTCGCAGGACTCCGGACAGCAGGTGATCGTGGAAGTGCCGGAGAACTCGCCGGATCCCAGGCTTTACTTTGGTCTTTATGAAGTTTGGAGTGGCAAATGGAAGGGAGGCCTTCAGATCATCAAGGCCAACATCGAACGCGTCCCTTGATCAATGAACCTACCTACGACTGTGTGTTGTTGTGGATCTTATGCTTTGTTTAGCTCTTGCTGATTATGACACTGTTCATTAGTGTATCATTATGTACAATAATGGCATGAGAAACATGCGTACGTGTCTGTTTTATTTGTAATGAATAATGAGTTTGCAGTTCTATTACTTACTATATCCATGTATTTGTATTACTCTCTATATGCATATGTCCTTTACTTGTGTCGTCATTTCTTGCTCCCCCCCCCCCTCCCCCCCTCTCTCCACTCACAAACGCAAAACAGAGGAAAGAATTTATGTCTCCTTAACCAGCCATATTCAAGTTCATGCGTTTAGAAATATGTTAATATTGAGTTAATTAAAACCTCATTTTGATTTTTTTCTGTCACACTCACATATAAGTGAGTGCAGCCCATTATTAAAAGAAAAGAAAAATAAATAAATGGGCCCCATATGATAATATGATAGAAAAAATATCTATACTCTAAATGCAGATACATTAAACCCATAAAAGAATTGTTTTGTTTTGTTTCTCAAATCAAAATTACTTTGATTAACAAGTTATTGGTTGAAATAGTAAATAAATCCACTCTTGTTAGAAAAAGAATATAAATATAAATCTTAGAGAGCACATTTATTAGGAAAAAAAAACTAAAACTTTTTACACTATAAAAGTCTAAAAACAAAATACAATACCCATGATGTAATTAATTTTTTTCTGATACAATTATTAATTTTCTTTCCATCTTAAATATAGAACTTATTTTGAAAGTAAATTTTGATCCTAAATTTGATACCTTTTACCATTTTATCTTTTATATTTATTAACTTTCTCTAAATTAATTTCTCTCACTAATTATAATTATAAACTAATGTAATGCAGTATAGAAGAAATTTAAAGAGATCATATCACACATTATAATTAAATAATTTTTTTTAATCTCCCTAAATTAGATAAATAGGTGTTACAGTATTAATATTTACATAATCATCACTAAAAGTGTCTTCAACAGAACTTTTGGTAGCTCCGAAATGTAGCTTCATATAAGGAAAGAAACATCTTTAGGAAATCTGCACATAGATATACCCGTGTGTGTTTTGTCAGAACCAAGGCAAATTTCTCACGCATGATATTATTCTTTACATACATATATAACAGAACGAATGAGAACTTCCTTTATACACAAGATGCCACCAACGAACATATAAGCTGTACACAATAATTTACCACCCACTTCCAATGCGACAACACTTGAAAAGAAAGCTGATTTTTATCAGGCGTCGACTGAGACGGCCAACTCCTTCAGTTGGGGATGCTGCTCGCCATTGTTGCAGGAGTGAACAAGGATGCTGGCGTGAGTGTCAGAACAAGACTGATTGGCTCCTTCGAGCGAGACAGATACGGCACTCAGAGAAATCTTATCGGCAGAATTGCTGTATTCGTCTTGGTCCTGAGAGATTATTTCCCATTCCCCTTTAAGGGATGTGACATCTAGATCGTTCTCCTTGTGCTCCTCCATTTCAAACGCAGTGGGCAAAATCACGTAATCGTTTACTGGGTTGTAGTATGGATCTGGATCTCCAGCTTTCAGCCAATGCTTGAGAATTCGGAATACGTGACGCTCGCAAACAATACCCCTATGCTCGCCTGGAACTCCAACCCTTGCCTCTGCTTTGAGCCCATCAGCCTGTAAGTGAAACAAGGATGAAGCAATGTTGCAGGCCAAAATCATCCTAAACTTCATAAAAAGGTAGTAACAGCAATGGGGGAATCATGAAATGGCGATCATCATTGTGATGGCCGGCTTCTACAGAAATAGGATACAATGATGGTTTTATTGCATCAGTAATGACTAATGAGTGAGATGGTAACCATGGTGGCCAAAGAATGGCAATTAGAGTCTGGGTAATAATTAAGACAAGGGCACAATAGTAAGTAAAGAATCTTGGAATCAACAAATGCGAAGAACTACTTCAGCTTAACGGCAACCATGGATCACTATGCTGCCATAGACAAGATGGTATCATAGAAAAAGCATCAAAATACTACCTCTGGTCATTAATATAAGAGCTAGTGGTTGGATTTAGTCCTAAATATAATCCCCTCCCCCTCCCCCCCACCCCCCCAAAAAAAAAAAAAAAATCCCCTAAGCTATCCCTATTGATTGCACATGTTAGGGAGTTTGCATCAATGGATAATTTCAATACAAATGATCTAAGGGATATTCGGAGAAACCAATACACATTTAACAAATAACTAATTTCCTTAATTTACCCAAATTCGTTAAGTAGATCTTATATTAAGGACCATGGCAGTAATAGGTTTGATCAACCTCTATTACAGAACATCTAATCCATCACGATCGATGAATAATGGCCAAAACCAATGCAGTTGAAGTAGAAGTAGAACCACGCCAAGAGCCTTTAGCATACCATCTAAGATGTCAAGTGTTTCTGAGAAAATAAAATCAATAAATTGGCATGCACAAAAATTAATAACGTTTAAGTTGTCAAACCTTAGCTGATTCGGCAGGTACTGTTCCATCACCATCAACACATATGTACTTGGGCTGAAAATTTTTATTGAAAAAAGGGTCAGCATTTGGTAATGGAAAAACGGTAAGGGCCTCAAAGAAAATACTCTATTTGTAACTGCTTACATATTTATTTAAAAAAATTCAACTGAATATGTTTTTAGAACCACAGATAAAACAAAGCAGATGGAAAAGTAACCAGAATTATTTTAGCTACTCGCAAAGATAAAACATGTTAAGTGAAATAGATCAATCAACATTGCACGTGCCAGATTTATATGTATATCCTCTGCACCAAAGAGGTGTAATTCTCATCAAGAAACAAATATGGGTACAAAAGCAATGACCTGGAAATAACGAAGCTGTTGTAGATCTAAGACAGGCTTCTCTCCACTTCCATAGCTGCAGAATAGTAATTTAAACTTCACAATGAGTTATTTTACAATTGCTAAGAATTAGAACATTCAGAACCCTTCTAATAAGATCCATTTTAGCCGTAAACCAAAAATCATCCACGGAATTGTAGGAAGCATTACCAAACCGTATGAGGCGTCCCAAGACCGGTCCCATAAATATTGTAGAATTTGACTTGAGAGGGAAGTTTTGCACGAGATAAAATCTTGCGTGTTTCATTTGCCCATTTCAAGATGTCCATATTAAAGGGAAGGGGCAACTCCTCACCATCATAGTTGATCTAGATCATGGTTAAACAATATTACATCAACCTAAGATGTAGTAATAATCATACAAGACCTTGAATGAAGACAAATACTTGTAACTGTCAAAAGCATTGTAGTAACTGCACAGCCTTTCTTCAACAAAACCTTGGTAACGCCAGTTTCCTTTTTTCGTTTCACAAAAATTAAAGAGTAAACAGTTTTCCTTAAACACTGGAAGATCACGGGATAAAAATTCCAAATAAGACATCAGTTTTAAGAAAAACAAATATCATATTATAGACATGGTTACTTGTTTTTCTATCGAGTTATTCACAATATTTAATATGATTTGTAAACTGAACATTTATAAGATGCTCCAGACACTGGAGTTTAGATAATAATATATTTAAATTCATAAAAGATACGGAAATAATTGGATTTCAATAGCTGTACAAAATAAAGCAGATAACTCACTTTGTTATTTGCAAGAGATTCTTTTATAATCTCAATGCTATCTTCTGGATGATAAGACTCCAGGATAACATGAGGTTTCTCATCAGAATCATGCTTCCCATCAGAATCATGTTTCTCACGCCACAGTTCTAGAACTGGAATGTTTTCCCAGTCAAAATCAGGACAACCCATAAGTTCATAAAGAGACGGACATTCAACCAGCTGCAACATTGTGAGAAGCTGATCAATAATTTTATAAATTTCACAGAATCAGAATGAAAGAAAAACAAACAAAAAAGAAACACAAGTAAACAAAGCCAGGTGTATCACATTGCTTTAATTATTTCATGCAAAGATAAGTTGGAAATGGAATAACCCTAATAAAACAAAGGACGCCCCATCCAGCAATATATACCCGGTAAAACCTGGATACAATTGTGTTGTCAATTATTCTTATGTCATCATCGCAACTAATTATTGACTAGTTCACAACTATGGACGATATTTATAAGTCAAAACCCTCCTTTTCATATCTGTTAGTTTACGCCAAATCATATATCTGTTTTCAACATCAAAATACATCTCAAGACTGACTTGAAACCATTTGGGTACTATATGTCATTTGGAAAAGATCTTAAAGGATCATTCACAGAGAAACACTGATCACTTGGCACCTCTACTGTTCTACAAACATAGTAAAACTTCATATTTTATTCATATCATTCATCAGTTAAGAAAATAAAATCTTTATGTTTGCAACAATTACATCATACAAACAGTAAATTTTCGTATCTAATAAAAAAAAAAAAAAACTTTGCCCACTTGGGTTTTCCAGAAACAGCCAATTTGAATCTTGTTTTCAAACTTTTTTTGTTTAATCACTCAAACATTGTTTATTCTTATTCTTGATAGCAATGAAAGACCTGTTTAAAGCAATTGTTTTACTCAGTTTTTCTAATTTTAAGCAGTAAAACTTCATATTTGACTTCCTTCCATTCAAGTTAAATCAATCATTTTTTTAATAATATTGAAGATATTAAAAATAATTTTATTATCAATTATAACTTGAATGGAAGGAAGTCAAGACTTTAACTTCGAAATCTTCAAGTTGACTCTTACGAAAAACATTATCAGGATACATTTTACAGAAATTTTGATGAATATCTTCAATACTGTTTTCAAAACCTAATAGACATAAGCAATATCAAACGACTACATTACATGTCATCTATTCATTCTCATTTATGAACAGATCATACTGTCAATATAATACTATAACTCACTTGCATAAAATGGTCAACTATGGCAGTGTTAACGTTTACACAAAAATACATAGAACTGCTTAGTTTCCTAAAGTTTTGCATCAAAGACAGCTTGCAATAAGTAACAATGATGACCATAAGGAAAAGATGGTTCATTTCAAAAGCTTTTATAATTAAAGATGATTAAAAAGTAGGCTCAAATATATTTTTTTAAGATATGCAAATAACTGATTTCTACCAACTGGTGCATGCTCCATTTAGAAATGAAGAAATTCTGCTCCCATCCCTCAACAAATGACATTCCACTCAAAAAGCTAGAGTTGAAGTATCCAGGTGCACCTGTCAAAAAAAGCACTTCACTATTATGCACTTGGACTTCTTACAGCTAAATAAAATACGTTAAGGCAAGTTATACAAGCCACAACTTTTCAGGCCAAAGCTATATGGCATCCTCCAAAAGAAAGACAATGAAAAAGCAAAGCATAAATAGGGATATATCCATTTTGATAACCTTCTCCTATAGAACTGATAAGGTTGTGCCCATAGGACAAGCCTATAATCAACCCTGACCCAAAAGAAGGTAAAAGAACAAACTCTGAATACTCTATTTTCCAGCCATATACACCAAGCCTGTACAATGATTAAGGAGCATAGTTTTAAAATCCTTATGATCATTTTCACCTCCCAAAACATTGAAAATGAAAGAAAAGAAGTGAGATTTGAACCAGCTTGAGTTGCCTAACTATGAAAGCTAGAGACAGAAAACAAAATTATTATGCGGATGATCCAAACACATCTCAAAGAGTCAGATGTGAACGATACAGATATGCTTAACCACTCTAGAGAGAATAACACAGCAAATGATCTTTGGCGGCACCTTCCTAGGAGAACCTAACATACCCAGGTTTCATTCTTACACTGGTCCTTCCCCCTCTCCAAAGCCTTATGCCTCCTTTATAACAAATCCACCCACCCAATAAATAAACCAAAACAAAAAAGAAACAGACTGTGGTAGTTTGGACATCTTATTTTAGGCCATCACAGTCACAGAATAAAAAGGAACATGAAGAATGTGTTTCCAGGTATGCATTCCAGGAACACTACCATCTGCACTATTTTCCCACACAAATATAAGCCCTAAGTGGAATGCAAAACTCTATAGACAATGAAATGAGAAATGAAAAAGAAACACAAGTGAATGAAAACAAAAGAAAAATAAAGGAGATAAAAAAAAAACATACAAACTTTGAAATAAATATATTAAAAACAAGTAAACCTTCTTACAACACACATTAATTGAGCTTTTGGTTTTAGAGCCGCAGTAGAAGCAACAGAATTGATATAAAGATCGAGTTACATTTACTATTGGCCATTGAATAACCTTTTACACTTCCTTTTGTCTCCTTCCCCAAGCCGCATAAAAGATCATGATCATGTTCTCTTTTTATTTATTGATCATTTAAAAACCTCTGCGTGACCATTGTTTTTGTGCCCAGCAACAAATTTAGATTATCAAATTATTATAATATCTCCTTCAAAATTAACAACAGTCCCTAGCTTGACAAATCACCTGGCATGATTTCATTCAGTATCATTACAGGTACCTCAGAGAAAATATAAGATTAGTTACTTACCCTGGAACGGAGCAGCAATTGCAATCCAATTCTGAACATATTTCTCAAAAATCTGCAAAACGAAAGACACAAACTTGTAAACTTTGCCTAACGGCTAACAGCCATAAACAAATTGCAAGATACGCATCTACAGACAACAAGCTGATACATAAATTAAAATATTACGGGAAACTGTAGGGACAAATAGAATCAAGATTAAACAAACTTAAGAGGCCTGATGGATTCTTTACATCACTACGCAGGCACATGAAACATTTCACCAAAAGGCCACCCATAGAATGACTTATGATGTTTATCTTTTTCCCTCCTGCAGCATTGTACACTGATTCTAATTTTGCAGCCAACCGATCTAAAGTTTCAGGCAACCTACACAACAATCAGTGGTACAATTGTCAGAGCACTTGATTTAATTTTACTAAAAGAAAATCTATATTAAAAAGGTTATACTTGAATAAATGGCCAATCATACCAGTTGGAAAACAGTGCCCAACAGATGCATATTAAGAATAAGCAGTCCGATTAAATTCAATTTTGACAAAATTACAGTTTAGGCCCCAAGTTGAAGATATTTCTATTGAAGGACCTTGAGTTTTGAAATTATTTTAATGGATCCTAAGACCAAAAATTTGAACCACGCAAAATACAATTCAAACCAAAAGTTAAAAATTTTTATTCTAGATTCCTCAAAAATGATTTTCAAATTAAGGTCCTTCAGTTTAGACATTCTTAACATGGAGCCTTCAGCAGTAATCTACACCTTGATTTTCCAGTTACATTTTAGTTCTAGCTATACTTGACTCACAAGAATAGTGTTATGCAGTTGATACACAAAGAGGGAATCAGTTACATTTTAGTTATGGCTGCTCAAACTCAGCAGCATGTTCTGACTTGGTTATGAGAGCATGTAATTAGGACGCTTCAGGTTCTGGCTTGGTACAATTTTTTTTTAGGACAAGGGTCTCTTCAGAGTGGAGTACTGTTATGTAATAAATAAAGAGGGAATCAGTTAACGGGCCACCAGTAGTTAGGATTACTTACTTAATTAGGGTGGATATACATAGATAGGTTGAGTTAGGTTGTAAACAGGCTTTGGAGAAATGAAGATTAGAGTGTGTCTCTCTCTATCTATATCTATCTTTCTTCTCTCCCTTTCCTCTATTTCCCTCTCTTCCTCTCTCTTTTCTACTTTTCTTCTACATCAAGTAGCTTCCTAGGAAATTTTCTGCTCATTTATTATGAAAAAGGTAAATGAGAACTTGCTCGGGAAAAGAGTAAAGCAAATGAATTCCTCCAGGGCAGAGCGAGTTGAGTAAAACCATGTGTCACCAACCAGAAATCAACATCAACACATGGAGCTTAAAAGTTTTTGGCACCCATTTTTTCCCAGAAATTTTTTCCAAAAGTAAACTTCCAGCAGAACAAACAGAACCTGGAGAAAAAGCATTAATCATTATAGCATGTTATCTTCAGTGATACTATAAGAGGTAAGGATCATATGAAAAACAGAATGTGTCTAATTATTCCTTTCAAGTAAGGCAACCCATCAAGACCGAAAAGCCAATTGGAAGGGGACAAAGAAAAGACCAATTTAACATGCTCTCTACATTTTCTGTAAGCCGTTATATGCATCCATTAGGTCTGCATTTGAACAATCGTAATCTCTTCATCCATAATCATAAAGAAAAAAAAGCTTACGCAAATGGATTAAGAGAGCAGCAATGGCAAACAATGCTTATAGTTTCATAGCAAACACAGCAGGATAAAAAGATCTAATAAACTAATATGAATATCAACTTGTATGAAAGGTATAAAAAAAATATCCCACAATTCATTCAAGGGTGGATTGATGAATAACAGTCTCTTCTTTCTTTTTATTTTCCTTTTCTGTTACCAAAATGAATAACATTCTTGATCATGCTTCAACAAAGGGAGGGAATTCCCCATGACTTATAACATATAACTAATGTGATTGAACAGTTTTAGCTTTGTGATGACATGGTACCTGTTACTTTGGCGAAAATCATAACCAAAGCCAAAAAGGGTCTTTCCCTCCTGAAATCCCCATCTAATCATTTCAACGATCATATCATGAAAATAATAGACACACTCACGTCCAATTACCTGCATCATAAAATTTGAAATAGAATAGGAACCAAGAATTAACAGTTGATTTGCAGGGTGCACAAATAGGTTATAGAATCGCATTAATGCACAGGATTTTGAAGCAGATTAATTAATGCCCATAAATACTAAATTTATCATGAAATGTAAAATTAGCCAACAAAGTGTACTTATCTACTCATTAAATATATATTGATTTAAAAAAAGGTAAATCCCACTGCCTGAAATCACCATAAACCAGTAGACGGAAGAAGCTACAGGCACCTGCTGTACATTCTCAGTTTACATTGGCAAAAGCCTACAGGTATTCACATATTTAGCAGGGAAAAAGAGAACAATATGCACATGCTTTATTTCATCATGAGAGAGAGGGAGAGGGATCATTGCAGAGAAGAACAAACTTCATTTGAAACATATGATTAAAAAGCATTAGCAGCTTGAATACTATGTGTCCTAGTGTTCAAAAAGCTTCCACTACATTTGCTCATGCATCAATAAGGATAATATGAAATAAACATAGAACAAAAGGAATACAAGGTTCCTAATTTTGTATCAAGAACTAAGCTTACCATATCAGGGTCCAAAATATCAATTGCGTATAGTCCACATCTGTCTTCCGGAACTGTAATACTTGTGTTTGGGTCCATAGAAACAGTTTTACCTGGTTCCAAAAGAAATTATTAGCGTTCAGCCTTCTGAATATTACGCTCATTGTTGCACCACCTTCACTTCTTCCATATAAACAACCAAATGATTCGAATCTCCATGTTTCCATTATGTGATTTACTAATTTACTAATCTAGTATTAACGCATAAATTAAAAAGATAAAAGGTATTAATCATATTCATTAAAAATTTTACCCTAATACAGCCCGTAGCATATCAATGGCTTCCAGATAAAAGGAGGGACCGCAAAAGTTACACGAACAACTTCTGGAACTAATAACATTATAGTTAATGTAAATAAGCATAAGTAAACATGGATGGGGAAAGATGTGGAGGAGACTAGAATAAGTGTATTTCAAGATATTATAAACCCAAGATGTTTACAGTAAAGATTAAATCACCATGTTTAACGAAATTTTGCTTCTAAAAAAAAAAAGTGCTAAACGAACGCATTTTTTTCACTCAGCAAATTAAGTTTACTCATATAGTTCTTATGAAAGTGCTTATAATGGAAAAGAAGCACTTTCAAACTTACCCGTAGCAGGATCAAAACGAGACCATAACTTGCTCCGGAACATAGAATCAGCTGAGAGGATACGAACCCAAACCCTTTCTTCTGTACCATTCTCATCATCCACAGCCTTAAGAATCGAACCACCAATACCAGGCACCAACAGAACAGGGTCGAGATTGGGATTCACATAAGGCTGGGGATTCTTGCTGAGCTTCAACCACAATTCCAATGATCGCAAAATATCTTCCATCAGTATAGCCATCGCCAAATGAGAAATCTAGCAAGCAAACAACGTCAGGATCGCAAAATTGCGATCAAATTCAGAATTTTCTGGAATGGATGAAATATTTTGAAACGGAATTGCAGAATCAACAGGCAATAGGTGAAAGTGAAACTAAATGGAATGTGATCGAATTAGGGTTTGGATTTGGGGAAAATGTTGCGTGAGACGATGATGAAAGTGAGAGTGAAGCTGACAGCACTCGTGTCAAACGTGACAACCTTTAACAGTTTAAAAAAAGAGATGAAAATTAGTAACGTAGAAATTACGGTATTTTGACTTATTCCCTCTAAATATGTTAATATAGTAATTAAAATGAAGTTAAATATTGACTAATATTTTGACAAAACAAAAAATAAAATATGAACAAATTTTTGAGTGATGAAAAGCAAATATATGAAGGAACTTTAACTAAACACAAATAAAAATTATTGTAGGCTGTGACGCAATCATGAATCCATATATGTAGGGAAAATTACATGTGTTTTGGTCTTTGGGATTTGCAATTGATTTATAAGGTTTAAGAAAATAAAATTTTATTAATTGAAATTTAAAAGGAAGTAATAAATAGGATCAGAGTGGTATGATAAGTATCTCATACTTTGAAACATGAAAAGTGTTTTTTGTATTCATTTTTTAATTATGGAGTAGAGTTTGATGAAGGGAAAAAAGCCATCTAGGTTGTTAATTTCATCATTTATGAAATTCACTATTTTATTAAATAGTTACTATAATTCTTAATCCATCAAGTTTTTCCTCATTTTAATTTTGATTCGTCAAGTCTCAAATCATAGATTTAATCTCTCAAAAGATAAAATAGTTGGTGATCTGGTGTAGATCACAAGTTGGGTTGGACTTGGCCTGGGGTGAAATCCCGGGGTCCTACGTACCACAGTGTGGATCAAAGTCCACGTAGTTCGAGAGTATACGGCAGGCTAATGATAGCCAGAGGGGGTGGTGTGTGTGCTCTGTGTGAATAGAAAAGCTAGGGTTTCAGAAGTGTGTACCTTGTAAGGGGTTTACCCTATTTATAAGCGTACCTGGGCCCTATCTTAATCAGTTAGATTTGTCCTTTATTTTAGAGATATTAAAATATGCTTTTTTGAATAATCTCCTCCTTTCATAGGCAGTTACCATCATGATAGATATTCTTGATAAAACCACTCCTATTTTCAAGGAAGCGGTTATGAGCATAACTGAAGCCATTTTGACTGGGCTCTTTGGTTATTGGGCTGGGCCCATTTATGAGATATCCGTAACAGTTGCCCCCCAGCCCGATTGTTCAGGGCTCCGAGCAACCGGGATGTATTCGTCAGGTTACGTCCTGTGTTCTAGTTCATTTCGCCGTCCTGAAGTTTTTGATTCCTAGTTCTTTCTTTTTCCGAGGTCGGACATTTTTGGTCCCCGGGCTACCCCATCTGTCATTAATTTGCATTTCGGTTTATTTGGGTGGGACGCGGGTGCCCCCCAGCCCGGTTAACGTGGGTCGCATTCGTTTGCTATCCCGAGAGAACGTTAATGTTCTATAATTTTGATTCTAGGCCGAACTCCTCCCATGCCTTCTCGAACTTTCCTTCTTTATTAGTGTCGGATAGTATTGATATTTCTACCTGGTCTTACTCCCCGTTTACAGGTACTTTGTCTAGTTTTTCGTGGATCAGGACTTGTTGCCCCCAAGTTTGAGATTGCATGGGGAGTTAGGTCGGACGACCGGGGTGTATTCATGTGGTCAGCCACGTGAGCATTTCAAGCCGGGATCATTGTCCGCCTCATGTGTTGATTCAACGTTCATCTTATCTCGAGGCCACGAGTGTCATCATTGCCTCCTGCTGATTTGATGTTTACTAGCCGGCCTCTAAGTGGAGCAACTGCCCCACTATCTTGGTTTTCGTGTTTGCTTAACATCAGCATTAAATGCACACGCCTTTTAACATCCACGTCGCTATTCGTGTATGGGCCCTTTGGGCCTTCGGCGGTTGAGTTTCCTGACTCTCATCCGTCTGCTTGCTTTGTTTATAAGAGCCTTCGACTTTCCTCTTCTTCTATTTTGAAAACCGCCAAATCTTGAGTTTTCTTTTTGGGAGAAATTTGCAACCAGTCACTAGTTCATTTTTCTCAGATTCCCAGTTCTGATCTTCGTGGCTCGCACATTTCCTCTTCCCTTAATTTATCTCAAACCAAGTATTTTCCTTATTTCCTTCTCTGGTTATTTGGCTGTGTTCTTCTCTTTCTCTATCTCTTGGTCTTTCTTTTTTCTGGGTAGGTTATTGTGAGTTCTTTCAAGTTTCTTCCCCTTTGGGTTCTGGCTTCTGCTTTGTTCTTGAACTTCTCTGAACTTCTGGTCTATTCAATCCTTTTTCCCTGTCTCTGGGTTCCGGTTTCCTATCTAAATTCTATCTTCTTGGGATGAGCCATCAAGGTTCTCCTCCGCCTTTGAATCCAAATGCTTTTTCCCCGGAAGAGGCCGAGTTTATTCAGCGCATGCCTCCCCGGACAGCTTGGTGGCTGTACAGGAAACCTCTGACCGAAGAACAAAAGAGGGAAAACGTTCTCTGTAGTTATGGCGGAGAAGGTGGTAGTCAACCAGGACGGTCTAGTCGGGTTAGGAGAAGGGCTCGAGGTCGGTCTGAGTCTATAGAGCCCGAAAGTCTAGGGCGGGGGAGTGCTGGTACTAGGGTTTTTTCTTTAGAGCCGCCCTTGGGAAAGAGTAGGAGGGAAAATCCTCCTCTGCCCGTTTCTTCCGTTCCTCAAAGAGCGGAACCCCTCATCTCCCTTACCCGGCCTATCGGCCCGTGCGAGGAATGTTTCTGGCTGATATCTGAAGCCACGATGGCTGGCCGGTCATGGGAAGCTGAGGAAATAGCTTCGCGATGCCGGCATATCCAACCGCGGGTTGTTGAAGCCGTTTCTACCCGTCCCGCTTTACTACCTTCAGGTATCATCTTCCTCATTTCTAATTTATTTTTGTTTTGCCTTTTCTAGGTAGTATGTCAACTTCTCCCCGTCCTGTCGAGGATTCCGGATCCGTGGAGTCAGCGGCCGCCTGTATTCCACGTCATCTTGCTGAAAAGTATGACTGGGTTGCGACTGGGGTGCTATCCAGGCTCTCAAAAGCCACGACCAATCAGATCACCGAGCTCCCATTAGGGGACCGGAATCATTGTTCTTTATCTCTTCCCGGCCCTTCTAAACTGGTGTGCATTGCCCGGGAAGGGAATGAGCGTTCTTTTTTCTTCTTCTACCTAGATTTCGTTAAGAAACTCGGCCTTCGTTTTCCATTTACCAGGTTTCAAGTAGATCTTTTAAACATTCTTCAGCTAGTCCCTACTCAGCTTCACCCTAACTCCTGGGGTTTCATTATTGCGTTCGAGCGGCTTTGCCGATTTTTAAGTCGTACCCCCACCACCGGAACATTTTTTTATTTTTTTAATATCCAAAGGGCTCGTCAACCCAGGGAGCCCGAAGAAAAGAGGGGTTGGGTTTCTTTCCGGGGGAAACCGGACAAGAAGCTTTTCCACGTGGCAACCGACACCTGGAAAAGCTTCAAGGTTTCTTTTTTCAAAGTTAGTGCCGAACCCGGTCATAAACCGTAGTTTCTTCAGGGTGTCGATTCTAGCTCGGTGGAGCTGCTGTTTCCTCTGTATTGATCTAAAACTCACTATGACCAAGACCAGAACATTTTTGCATCCTCCGATGATAGCTTAGAGCCAGCCGAGGTTGAGACTGTGATAGCTCTGGTCGACCATGTGGCCGAGAGGGATGTCATTGATTCCCGGATTTTTATTCGACAGTCGGTGGAGGAATTGTACCCACCGAGTATGATTTCTGTTGGTAGTTTGTTGTTCTTTGGATTTTTTTTATGCCTCGTCCTTTCTGATGTTCGTTATGTTTTTTGTAGTGCCTGAAATGGGGAAGGCTTCTTTTCAAGAACTGGCCGAGAAGCTCCGAACTAAGGCCAAAAAGAAAGGGGAGTCCTCTTCCCAGAAGAAGGTTGTAGTTGCTCCTTCGCCTGCAAAAACTACTTCTGAGAAGAGGGCTGCGCCCTCTCCGGCCAATACAGAACTCATTCGCGTAAGCGATCAAAGTCGGTGGCAACGTCATCGATTTCGGTCGAAGAAGAGAGTCCGGCCTTTGTCCCAGACGCCGGTGCTGCCACAAGCGTCCCTCCTCCTCCACTTCCTGGCAAGTCTCGCCTTCACTCGTGGGGTGAGGTATGGACTGATGGGGTCTTGGAGGAGCTTAAATACGCGGTGAAGCCCCCCAGCAAGTATTTCAGTGGTGAGGCCTTTGCCGACTCCAACCTCAATCACCTGCAGGTTCTGCAAGACCATCTGATGGAGACGGCCGGCGTGCTGGGCGCTTATGTTGCCGTTAAGCACAAATATGCCAAAGCTGCAGCCGAGGTTGCCAAGGCTCGGATTGAAAAGAGAGAGGCCGAGATTAGGCAGGCGGAGGCTGAGGAGGCGCGCCTGAAAGTGGAAGAGGCTCAGATAAAGGTGGTGGAGGAGCTATCAAAGGCCCTTACTGAAAGGGATTGGTTCTCTGCCGAACTTGACGCCAGTCAGGCCCGAGAAGACACGCTGAATGCCTCACTGCACACCTTGCAAGGTCAGTATGCGGGGGTGGTGAAGGACCTTAATCTCGCTCACTCCGACCTCGACGCTTCGAGAGCCGAGCTGGTGGTGTCTGCCGCTGAGGTGGATAAGCTGGAAGTCTTGGTCGTTGAGACGGCTGCTGAAGCTTTCAACCTATGCCTGGCCCAAGTCCGAGCTCTGAATCCCGATATTACGATGAATTTGGACGCTGTGGATTTCATAGCTTCGGTAGAGGACGGGAAATTTATACCAGCCCCGTTTTCTCCGGTCGAAGAGTCCGAGCATCTCACGGAGAATGACCGTGGTCAAGTAGCTGAGGAAGATGCTCCGATGACTGACGCCCCTGGCTCCCCTGTGCCCGGCCAAGCCCAAATTTGACGCTGTTCTTCTAGGACCTTTTTATTTTTTCCTTTGATGTGTAGTATTTTTACTTTCATTTTTGTTTATCTGTAATCTGAGGCCTTTGCCCTCAAAATTAATACCATGACAAGCCGGTGTTCCCGGATATTTCTAGCATCTGGAACTCGTCTATCTTGTCAGTTTTTATTTTCATCCTTTAAACCAAACTCGTGTTTTAATTCACCAGTTGATGAGTAAAGGGGAACGTAATCCGTGCACGAAGCTCGGTTCTTTATTTTATGACTTGGCCAAAGTCAAGATATATTGCGCAGAATCTGCTGGATATTCAACCGATGTTTTAACAAACGGGCCACGTTTATTAATGGTCGGGCATTCTAAACAACAGATGATTTTCAAAAATCATCTAAGTACTTTATATTGTAAAGTACCTTACCGAGATGGTAGCCAACTGCCACATGTTCGGGCCCTAATATCCTTTTTGAATAGGAGCCTAAACATTTCGACCTGATCAGGATCTTTTATGGCAATCTCACACCACCCCAGGGGACAGTTCCAATGCATCGTAACGTTTATAAGATTTGTTGACAAATCTTATCATGACCGGGATCGCGAAACCCAAGTCTTTGTTTAATTATCTTGCGTTTGTCACGGCCTATCTTTGCATTGATTTCACAAGTAATAACTTGGTTGGCCCATGAATTGAACCACCTTTTTTATTGATTGAAATAATCGGGATTACAAAGAATTTAAAGTAAACGGAAAATATTGCCAAAAGCAAAACAATGCTTAATAAAAAACGGTTCTCGGTCACCACCGACATCCGTTAAAACTGAAAAGCGGTTCTCAGTCACCACTGACATCTGTTGTGCGTTTATTCCGAGTGTATCCCGGTCTTTAGCTGTAGTAAGTCCTTAGTTTGTCCGCGTTCCATGTTCGTTTAATGGGTGTGCCATCTAATGTCTCAAGGACATAGGTCCCGGGCCCCATTTTGTCTGAAATACGGTAAGGACCCTCCCAGTTTGCTGCAAGTTTTCCGTCCCGAGCAATCTTATTTCCGATATCCGCTCTGCGTAATACCAAGTCACCTTTATTGAATGCTCGTGGTTTAACTTTGCGGTTATACTTAGCTGCCACCAGCTGCTTCGTTGCCAGATCTCGGCAGTGTGTCGTCGTTCTGACTTCATCGATGAGGTCTAGCTCGACTGCTAACTGTTTGCTGTTAGCGTGTTCTCCCTCCTCCATGACTTTGGCTTTCCTCCATGATGTTTGCCCAATTTCAACCGGGATCATGGCCTCGCATCCATATGTCATTCGGAAGGGTGTTTCCTGGGTCGAGATTTGGACACTAGTTCGGTATCCCCAGAGTACCGGGTATAGTTCCTCGACCCAGTTACTTTTTGCATTGGTCATCCTTTTTTTGAGCCCGTCAACAATGATTTTGTTGGCTGCCTCGGCTTGCCCATTAGATTGCGGATGCTCTACCGAGGCGAAATGGTGCTTGATTTCGAGCTCGAACATCAACCTCTGGAAGCCTTGGTCAACGAATTGAGTAACCTTGTCAGTTATGATCTCGGCAAGAATCCCGAACCTTGCAACAATATTTCTTTTGAAGAATTTTTGTATTCGAGCGGCCGAGATGGTTGACAGTGGTTCGGCCTCGATCCACTTAGTGAAATAATCCACCGCCACCACAAGCCATTTCAGTTGCCCTACGGCCGGTTTGAACGGTCCAAGGAGGTCCATACCCCATTTAAAGAATGGCCACGGAGCCGTGATGGTTTTCAACTCGGTCAGAGGTGGCCAGAGGATCCAAGCATGTTTTTGGCAGCTTTCGCATGTCCGTACATGCTCTCTGGAATCCGCGACCATTGTCGGCCAGTAATATCCAGCCCTTAGGGCTTTCCGGGCTAATGCCTTTGCCCCCATGTGTTGTCCCTTTATTCCTTCATGTATCTCTGATAGCACGTACTCGGCCTCTGGCTGGTTTAAACATCTCATCATTGGGGATTGGAGGCCTTTTTGGTACAGTTGGTCATCGACCACCGTGTACATTAACGCGGTTCGTGCTACCTGCCTTGCTTCCCCGGGATCGTCTGGGCTAACTCCTTTTTCCAGGTAATTTAAGATGGGCTTTCGCCAGTCTTCTGCTACTGCGATGACCATGATACACGTGGGCTCCTTCAGACTTTGTTGTATTACAGTCCGATTATTTCCTGGGTTCCTGGTGCTTGCTAATTTGGAGAGGATATCTGCCCTCGCATTTTCTCCCCTGGGGATATGGGTGACTACGACCTCATCGAAGTCAGCCATTGCCTCTCTGACTTTCCCCAGATACTTGATTAGCAAGGGTCCCTTAGCCGTGTATGAACCGTTGATTTGGGCCGTGACTAGTTGAGAGTCGGTGGAGAGATGAACCCGCCTGGCCCCATTATCTTTTGCCTGTGATAGCCCGGCCAATACAGCCTCATACTCGGCCTGATTATTGGACGTTCTGAAGTACAATTGCAGGGAGTGTTCCATAGCGACTCCTTCCGGGCTTTCGATTATGATCCCAGCTCCACTTCCTTTGGCGTTTGACGAGCCGTCTATAAATACTTTCCAAATGTTAAGATTGGCTTTCGGGACTACCTCTGTTGGTACCAGTTCTGTAATGAAGTCGACTAAAGCCTGGGATTTAATAGCATGCCGAGCTTCATATACTATGTCGAATTCGGACAGTTTGATAGCCCAATTGGTCATTCTTCCTGCCAAGTCAGGCTTATGGAGTATTTGGCGTATCGGCTGACTAGTTCGCACAATTATTCTATGCCCCTGGAAGTAGGGACGTAATCTCCTAGCGGCAGTGAGGAGCGCAAAGGCCACCTTTTCCAACCTTTGATATCTTAGCTCAGAACTTTGCAAAGCCTGGCTTGTAAAGTAAATCGGTTTCTGTTCTGTCGATTCTTCTCTCACCAGGGCGGCGCTTACTGCTTCTGGGGCCACGGATAGATATAATATCAAATCTTCCCCGGGCTCGGGTTTCGACAGCACAGGTGGTGACGACAGGCATTTTTTGATCTTGTCAAACGCGGCTTCACACTCTGAGTTCCATTCTCCATGTTGTGCTTCCTTCTTCAATAACTTGAACAAAGGAAGAGCATTTTCTGCCGATTTCGGTAAGAACCTTGTCAGCGCGGCCAGTCTGCCAGTCAACTGCTGTACCTCTTTTTTGTTTTTTGGGGCCGCCATATTGAGGACGGCCTGACATTTATCCGGATTGGCCTCAATGCCCCTGTTTGTCAACAGGAATCCGAGAAACTTACCCGCTGGTACTCCGAATGCACATTTAGCTGGGTTAAGTCGGATTCTGTGATCCCGGAGCTTATCAAATGTTTCTTGCAAATCCTGGATGTGGTCGGATCGCTTAACTGACTTAACGATCATATCGTCGATGTAAACTTCGACGTTCCTGCCGAGCTGTGCCTCAAACACTTGATTCATCATCCTCTGGTAAGTAGCTCCTGCATTCTTCAGCCCGAAAGGCATGACATTATAGCAATAATTAGCTTTTTCCGTGATAAAAGCTATTTTTTCTTGGTCTTCGGGATGCATAGCTATTTGGTTATAGCCGGAATACGCATCCATGAATGAGAGCAGCTGGAATCCCGAGGAATTGTCCACCAGTTGGTCAATATTTGGCATGGGGTAAGCATCCTTAGGGCATGCTTTGTTGAGATCGGTGTAGTCGGTGCACACCCTCCATTTGCCATTGAGTTTCTTGACCATTACCACATTAGATAACCATGTGGTATACTGGATTTCCCTGATGAATCCCGCATCCAGCAGTTCTCTTACATGCTCGGCTAGGGCTTTCTGTCGGTCCGATGCAATCTTTCTTTTCTTCTGCGAGATCGGCGTATATCGTGGATTTATGGTCAATTTGTGACAACAGAACGCCGGGTCGACACCTGGTAACTCCGACGGTTTCCATGCGAACACGTCCTTGTTCATCCATAACAGTTTTTTGAGCTCGATTTTTTCTTGCTCGACAAGTGAACTCCCGATCTTCGTTATTTGTCCGGGCTCCTCTCCTAGTTGGTAGTCTGTGAGCTCTCCATCAGGCTCTGTTTTCATCAACTTTGCTTCTTCTCTTACATCCAGCTCTACCACGTTGACCGAACTCGGCGCAATTGGCGTTGAATTTTGAATTCCTTTCTGCTGCGAGATGGATGTTCCGGGTTCATTGTTTTTAACCGTCGAGAAGTAGCATTGCCGGGATTCCTTCTGATCACCTTTGATGGTGACGACTTTATTCTTCCGACTTACCATTTTCAGCTTCTGATGCTTAGTTGATATGAGCATGTCCCAACTATGAATAGTTGGTCTGCCTAAGATTATATTGTAGGACGAAGGGAAATCCGCTACAATAAACTTGACTCGCTCAGTCTTAAAGGCTTCTTTAGAGCCCAAGGTCATTTTTAGCTCTATACACCCTTTGGGACTTGTATCCTCTCCGTTGAACCCGATTAAGGTTGTCCTGCACGGCTTTAGATTTTCTGGGTCGAGGTCCATGCGCTTAAAGGCGTCCCACAGGATGATATCCACTGCACTGCCAGGATCGATGAATATCTTCTTTACGCGGCATTTTCCCAGGAGGCCGGTTATGACCAGTCCATCTTGATGACCCGGGATTACGTCCCTCAGATCTTCCTGAGTAAAGAACAACTTAGGAGGCTCTTCTGTTTGCGATGGTACCAGCTTGAAGGTCGGTCGTCCCCTGATGGTTAAGACTTCCTGAAGGTATTTCTTCTGCTGATTGGCGGTATCACCGCCACCTCCGTAACCTCCACTAATGACATTGCAGTCAAACTCTGCTTTCGGGAACTCGTCCTCATTGTCATGCTTTCTCCGGCCTTCGTCCGGCTTTCTCCTCTGGGAGACTGGGCTTGTACTCCGATCCGTCTGCTTGCGCTTGGCTTTTTGCCCTTGTGTTTTGATAACGTACTGACGTAATTTTCCATCTCGGATAAACTTCTCAACCGCATCTCTAAGGTCCCAGCACTCATCCGTTGTGTGCCCGGGTCCATTGTGGAATTCGCAAAATCGTGTGCGGTCCAACTTACCCTTGTTATAAAGTGGTCGTGGTCGCTCCACCTTCCTCATCTCGGCCAAGGCTACTTCTCTCCATAGTTGCGAACGAGGGACATTTAGTGGAGTATATCTCTCATGCTTCCCCTCATGCCTTTGTCCTCGTGTTTTTTGGTCTGAGTTCCTGGGTCGGTCTCTTGCTGCCTGGTCCTTCCCTTTCGTGGGTGGGCTTTTCTGTCTCTCTTTTCCCGACGCGTTGGCTATCTGCATCTGCTCGATGTCCAAATACTTTTTGGCTCGTCTATGGAATTCTTCTAGCGTCTTGATCTCGCCAGATATGACCGATCTCCCCATTCTGGATTCGCTATCTAAGCCCGAGATGAGCAAGTGTACATGGACGCTTTCCGTTAATCCCTGGATTTGCAATGCGGCAGCCTTGAAACGATCCAAATACTTCTGAAGGGTTTCACCGGGTTGCTGCTTGATTCTATCCAGCGTGTAGACCGACCTGGGCTGCTTTTTGCTTGTCGCGAAATTCAGCAGGAACTTCTTGCTCAGGTCATTGAAGTCGGTAATGGACTTGGGAGATAGAGTTCGGAACCAAATTTGAGCGGCTCCTCGTAATGTTGAGGTGAACAGCCTAGAAATGATTGGCCCCTTGAATCCTCGGACCAGCATCTCAGTGTCGAAAGTACTTAAGTGTGTCTGGGGATCCTGACTTCCGTTGTACCTAGGGAGGTCGGACATATTGAATTTCCTTGGGTACTCAGCTTCTGTAATTTCATCTGAGAACGGGCTGTTGTTTTGTCCTCCGTCCCCATACCACATCTTGTACCTTCCGGAATCTGGCCGAATTCCCTGATTGTCTGAGGTACGGCTGTCTTTCCTAAGCGCCTGGGTTTGATTCTCTTGACTCGTATCCCGGTGATTACTTTGCTGAGAATTTTTTGTTGAAACTATTCGGCCTTGCCCGGGATGGTCCGCCTGTAGGGGATCAACAGTTTGGTGATTGGTTTCTTTATCCTCATTCTGCTGATCATCCTGGCGTTCCTCCTGAAGAGGGTCTTGTAAGTGTTTAAGGATTTGGTTCATTACCTCGGTCATATGGTCAATCTTTTGATTCTGAAGATTGTCGCGTTCTTCCACATTCTCGATTCGTTTCAGCATTGATTCAGCAATGTTATATAGGAGCCGTATGTCCGGGCTTCCAATCTGAAACTTTGTTGAGGAACCAACGTGGTTAGTATTTTCCAGCGTTTGGCCTACTCGTCCATCTTGAGATGGGAGGTTCGAGTCCAGGGGCTCCTCAATTTGTTCCTGATTAACGCCTTGAACGTCCTGCTGTTGGGTCTCGCTAAAATTTTGTTCCTGACCTTGCTCGTGTGCATGCGGGTGGCTTTTGCTTCTGGTATTAGCCATCACGGGTCACGGGAATAGGACTTTACAGTCCCCACAGACGGCGCCAATGATCTGGTGTAGATCACAAGTTGGGTTGGACTTGGCCTGGGGTGAAATCCCGGGGTCCTACGTACCACAGTGTGGATCAAAGTCCACGTAGTTCGAGAGTATACGGCAGGCTAATGATAGCCAGAGGGTGTGGTGTGTATGCTCTGTGTGAATAGAAAAGCTAGGGTTTCAGAAGTGTGTACCTTGTAAGGGGTTTACCCTATTTATAAGCGTACCTGGGTCCTATCTTAATCAGTTAGATTTGTCCTTTATTTTAGGGATATTAAGATATGCTTTTTTGAATAATCTCCTCCTTTCATAGGCAGTTACCATCATGATAGATATTCTTGATAAAACCACTCCTATTTTCAAGGAAGCGGTTATGAGCATAACTGAAGCCATTTTGACTGGGCTCTTTGGTTATTGGGCTGGGCCCATTTATGAGATATCCATAACAGTTGGGTTCTTCTTAAATTATTGGAATTGATATTTTAAACATAATAAATATGAAGGACTAAAACCTAAACTTTAAATTTGGCGTCTTAAAATTAAAATGAGGTCAAGCTTAAAATATCAAAATTGTATTAACTCTATGTTAGGAAAGAAACACTATCAAAGAAAGGTGAAGGCGTCCTTCATCAGGTTGAAGAAGCTCTTGGCTCTTGGGCAATATCTCACCAAAACAAAACAAAACCCAAGAAAAAAAAAAAGCTTGGGCAATAGGGCATCATGGGCAATAAATTTCACGTAGGCCTCCCATCTGACGGAGTCTAATTCCTTGTTTTTTCCTCCTCGTTTTGCAACTTTGAAAACTGTTTCGTACCCGTTTAATATTGGTTTTGTTTGGTTATTTCAGATTTTGACTAGTTCTCGGTGTCCAAAAAGAACTTTTTTTTTTTGATATTACAAAAAGAACGTTTTTTATTATAAGGGGTTCCTATCCTAAATGTAAGAATTGATAAAGAAATTAGCTTTGTACTTTAATTTATTTTGTCTCTTATATTTATTTACTTTTATTAAATTCTCCCTATTGATTATCATGTTAAAGGAGTTTTTCATTAAAAGAATAATTTTAATATTAAAAGGGTAATTTAAACATAAATTTCTTTTACATATGGTTAAGCTGTTAAGGTATATATCTACCATGAAGCATTTTGTCATAGGCATGGACACCATAAACTAGTGGCGAACCCAGAAAATAATTGAAAAGAGGGCACTATCAGTGGGGGATTCGGGACAGCGCCCCAAAAATTTTTTTTTAAAGCAAAGTTTTAAATGTATTAAAAAACAAAAAAAAATATAAAAAGAAAACGATGTCAAGTGCATTAATGGAAGGAATTAACTGAATACAACTATCCTAATAAAAACCACAGCATCCAAGCCACCAACAGACAATAATTCATCTTTTGTGGTATGCCATGCTTTCAATATCCAGCCAGGGGAAGGAACAAATCTTTCCAAGCAGAGAGAGAGAGCAGGAAGTCTTCACAAATTGGAAAAAGAGAACTTAAAAAACAAAACAAGAAACAAGAAAACGCCAAAACAAAGGAATATAAAAATCAGAAGAAACGATCAAACGGTGTCGGAGTTTTCAAAGTCCTTTCCCCAAAATATGGGCAGCAATTGCTTTTTGGAGAAGATGACCTGGAGGTTTTCTTTAGTTACAACACTAAAAGATGACATCTTGTGATTCAGTGAAGACAAACTCTAAAGGAGTTCAATGCCCAGTCTTCTTTAAAAGAAGGATTCAAGTATTCAACAGAACAAATCCAATATTTAGCACAATTAAACATCCTTGTGTGTGTTTTTTTTAATAATAAATTCTTCCCAAATCCAGATCAATAGACGAATAGATGAAGAAGGATGAGCAATGGTATGTTGAAAAACAAAAATCACACAAAAAACCACCAAAAAAATAATAATAATCTCCTCGGCAAATGGCGGGAGAGGGAGTATAAAGCCGAACGACAGATCAAGAAGAGAGCGATGCTGCGATTACCAGACAACGAGAGAGAGATTGGCAACGAGCATTCGCAGATGAACCAGAGGAGATTCGGGCGATATTTTTTAGAGCCTACCCTCTTGAAACCTACCGTCCAATTTCGTTATTGTGGGTTATTCTTTTAGAGCCTACAAACACAAGCACTATGAATGCAAAGTTCGGAAGTGTGATACATCTAAGAAGCAAAAGGAAGATTGTAAGGGATTCCGAGTCTGCAATTTGAAGTCATGGACGACAATGATGATAATAGGTCAGGAAAAAGGGGGAAGAGGAATGTCTGAGTCGGAAGGCTAAAGGCAGGAGAAAATATTTTTTATTTTTTTAAAAAAAAAACTAAGGGTGGGCATGTGCCCCCCTTCTCACCAACGTGCGTCCGCCCCTGCCATAAACTTATATTAAATGTAGAAATATATATAAAGTTTTCAAAATATAGTGTAAAAGTATCATAGTCATAAAATCAACTTATGTTATCGTTTAACAAATAGTTTCTATGTGCATTGCATAACATTTTCACTTCTACTAGTCGTGTCTGCTATTGTGAGGTCTTTTACACGACACCATGGTTGTGTCTCCTTAGTGTTACATTCAATATGTTAAAATCATATGCTTTAATAAAACAAGTCATTTTAGCCTTCCAAAACCAAAAATCAATATCATTGAAAAATGGTTGAATGGTATAACCGAAGCCTTCTAAAAATAAGCAACACCCACAATCAGCCATTGAAAACTTTATGAGACAGTTAAATTCTTTAAACAAGAGCTTACTCTGATACCAAATGTAAGAACCGGTTGTACCCAATAGAGAGATGAATTTGGTGTATGATTAAAAAACTTGAAACTTCGAAAATATTTTCGTTTTTTCTAAATCAACAGTTAGATATTCAAATAAACATATGTTGGAAATATAAGAGATAAAGTAAGAGAATATGCAAACTATGATTTATATTGATTTGGCTCAATCCTTAACCTACGTCTAGTATCCAAGCTCCATTTGAGATTTTTAATCCACTATCTTCTTGTTTAATCTGTGCATAAAAGAAACCTCTACAATCCTACAAGTTCACCCATGCACTTGTGAAGCCGAATCTCTTACTGAGATACTTTCCCTTACACACTATAAGGACATAATTGATTTCTCACTCAAGATAACCTAATATTGAGTAATTCTCAGAATTAACAATCAATTTTCTCTTTCAAAACTGAATAAAATAAACACTGAAGTACATTTACAAATAATTTTACTCTCTATGATAAATTATATTATCATTGACATAATCAGAGAGTAAGTGATATAAACGTCAGAGTATTGACATTTTGACAATGAAGTTGTAATCTCGTGCCTCATGGTCTATCTTAAATGCTTCTCCTTTTATAGTTTATTAAGAGTATTCGACAATCGAGAAATTATCTTCTTGTTTAGAATATGATCATTGGATGTCAGTTGAAAGTAGTAGTTAGATTTGTTTAAGTTCTCCGTTAAGCAAATGAAGTGATTCTATCGTTTTTGGTTTCCTTCATACAACATACTCCTGGCATTGGTCGCTTTCGCTCTTTTCTAAAAGGGGTGTCTTAGAAGTAGATCATTTGTCTACTTTGAACTTGTTTGCCATATGAGCTTGAATAAGCTCTACTTTCTATAACTGTATTTAATGTTTTTGACATAAAAGTATGCTTTATGATAAATTGAGCGTAATCCTTTAGTTAATTATCTGAAACTCACTAACAAATATGTTTAGAAGCATTAAGAATAATGATGAGCAGTGATCAGATGTAATGAAAATGTTATTAATATATTTTGAATTTACGAAGGTGAAGAAGATGAAGTATTTGAATGCATAGAAGAACATTGCTCAAGTACCACTTAGTATGCTTGAGCAAAATTTGAATTTTCCTTCTTAAAGTAGTTCAACTGATAAGCTTATTCAAGTAAGCATATGCCCTTGCTTGAGTATCATGCTCGAGTAAGACTTTTGTAAGCTCAAGCAACCACTTTGAAAAAGCAATGATAAATCATTAGAGTGTATGTGCTCGAGTATCCCATTATCTTTACTTGAGCACCATGCTTGAGTAAAGATTAAATCCTGCTTGAGAAACTGCTGTAAAAGGTGAGGCATTACATAACAAGATATATATGCTTGAGCACAAGATATCCATACTCAAGTAAAGCTTGAATGTGCTTGAGTAATATCTTTGCTCGAGTAATCATTTACTCGAGTAAGTATCATAATTGTGTACTTAAGTATCTTTCAGTAATAAGCTTTGTTCATCACATACTCAACGTATTGGAAAGTAGTGCAAAAGGAGTATACTTTGAGTGTCCTTCATGATCAACTTATCATCAGAGTGTCAAGTCTTTCTTCACATCTTGAGTAAAGATTAATCTCCAAAATATAGGAATATTGGCACCAAAAAGGGTTAGCTTCTAGTGAGCAACCCGTCTTCAATACAACTCCAAATTTAGCAAACCACCTATGCCCAAAAATATCTTTAAGACTTTTTTTCAATGCAAAAAGAATCAGCTCTAAACTCATTATATGCAGTGTGTTTCAATCAGATTAATAGAAAGCTGTCATGGACCAACATTTTTGCAACATCCTGAATTGACTATGAATTTCAAAAACTCATATCTCTCTCATTTGATCTTTGTTTTCCATGATCTTCATTTTTTTGGAAAGGTATATGAGTCTAGTTACATATATTACCAGTTTCATCTCAATTGAATGTATATTTTGTGAGATACACCCAAAATACCAAAGCTGGATCCGCTGTATGACGTTAATTGATATGACAACTTCTAAAATTCATATATTTTTCATCTGAACTTATTTGGGCTTGAATTTTAGTCAAAATCACACATTGAGAGTCTAGTTTTACACAAAATTAGTTTCACCTTAATCAAATCTCTGGTTTGGGAGATGTCATCGAATAACCAGACCTTGCTTAAGTGAAACATGAAACAGAGGCTAATAGAGATGTTGGAAAACACTTTTGTGCTTGAGTAAATGGTTCTGTACTCGAGTAATCAGTGTTTGCTCAAGCAAAGGTCTTGCTTGAGCAACATGCTTAAGTACTCAATATCATGCTCAAGTATGATTAGTGTAAGGCGTTAAATCACTATACAATTCGGTTACTATTCATCTGTAGACCTTAAACATGCTTATTTAAACTCCAAATTGGGTTATTCCAACTTTCATTTGATTGTAAAGACTTCAATATTGATATGCTCAAATATTTGGCAATTTCTTCTTTCTTTTATATTTTCTTTTGATCATTCTTCATAATTTGACTCGAACTATTCTACATTAAATATAGTAGGTAGTCAATGGCTAGAATAAATGTATTATATAAACTTTTTACTCTTAAAAATGACATTTATATGTGACATTATAAAAACTAATCATATCTAATAGTATGAACAAAAGTGATGGAATTGGAAGTGGCAAGATATATAAGAAAGTTGAGGGAAAATATAACGAAATTAAGGGTTCTATTTCGTTTCCTATTTTCAATTTTTTTTATTTATTAAAAGAACTTTTGAAAATGTGTTTGTAGTTATTTTTTCTGAAAAATAAAAATAAAAATAAAATTTGTTCTAAAAAAATAAATTCAAAATATCTTTTTTATGTTTTATTATTTTTTGTCTTATCTAATTTATGAAAAGATAGAACATTGTATTTTCATTAATGATAATTATGCTAAGAAATAAAATTATTTTTCACTTCATTCTTTTAGATATGTTTTCCAAAATAATTATTCCAAAATATATTTAAAATTATTTGTTTTCCAAACTTGCTCTAAAAAACTATTCTACAATGCAAATTAAATTTTGTCCAAGAAGATGAAAATAGAGAATATAGAATCAAACAATCCCTAAATTTTGTGGTCTCATATGGCTGCCTTCACTCGTGGAATGGAATTGAGAATATGTGGCAAAGGTTTTATACCATTTTAATTAGTTTATCCTATTTTATGCTACCCATTTTTATTTGAATTAATTAAGTGTTTGCTTTGTCATGATTGGTTATTTCAAGATGGTCATAATCCATGTGTTTCCTTGCGATTTGTTTCTAATTGACAATAAGTCATCGCAAAAGGGAGCCCAATCGAGTTGCCCGAGTAAGATTTTTTTAAAAAATAAATAAACAAAGATCATTTTGATCAAAATTCTATGAATTAAAATAATATATATATATATATATATATATATATATATATATATATATAAACAAATAAATTTCAAAATGATTTTTATGTGGTGTGAGATTAATTTGGAATATTTGCAGGAACAAACAATTAACTTCTATATATGTAAGATTTTTAGAATCTGCGTATATGAACATTAATCAGAAAGTAGTTTTTCCAAGTAGCATTTGTCTCTTTTATACACAATCCTCCTCACTTCTTCAAGATATGTGGGTCCTCTATACATACACTATACTCCATTTTCATGTTTAAGGTAAACTCAATCCACACTTCTTTAAAGAGTTAATCCACACATAGTTTAGAGCAGCAACTAGGGTTCTCTCCCTTTCTTGGAGTTTTTCCTTCTCCCTTCATGAGAGTTTCTTCCCTTTGTGTTAGGGGAACCGACGCCTCTTTCTCTAGCAATTGCTGGAGGGGAGGTCGTTAGGATCAGGGATAGGTTTATTGAGGGCTTGTGATTTTTGCTTCTTTGTGTCTATTAGTAGTTGCTATGACCTATGGGGTTCCCTCTAAGGGTAGAGGGGTTAGGTTAGAGGAGGAGCTTTGGATTGACAATGCGGCTGGGAAGTCAAAGGCTAGAGGGTGAGTTGTGGTTCTTTATGCCTTTCCCTGAAAACCTAAGACTGAGAGATTAGTGTCCGCTTCTATGTTGGCATTGAAGGGTTCTCTTTTTCTCGTTGTAATTTTGGTTTGTAATCTTGTCTCCTTTTCTTGGACCTAAATTGGACTAGGTTGTCCTCATACATCTGGTGGTTGGCAGCTTAGAGTTGGGTGGTGGTTGGTGGGGCTAGTTGAAATTTTTTGAGGCTTCTTTGTTGGTGTTGTTGATTCTGCTTCTCCCTTGTACATAGCGATAGTTGTGTGGAATTCGGTCTCTTCTCTCTTGGTAATTGCAGACAAAAAACCAACATGGATGAGTCTAAAAGAGTGGTTCTTGTAGGATCTCATCAAAAACGCGGAAGCGTATTGAACCTATTTGATGTAGAAAAATTAGAACCTTCATTGTTTTGATTACCTTGAAAAATGAAACCGTAGTCCATTCTATGGTTGATCTTCCAGACTATCTCTTAAGGTGGATTGGAAGGTTGTGTGGGCAACCTCTCTTGATGATGAATCTAGAGCTTGTTCTTGATGAGAGCCTTTCTCTTTCTCTCTTCTTTTACTCTTGTGTTTTCTTCAAGTGATTCAAGAAGATGAAAGGAGGCTAATGTTGAGCTAATATACCACTACACCAAACCCTAACCCTAAACCACATGGGCCATTGGATATTTGGATTGTAGCCTCACTTAAGCCCAATTGGGCTTAAGTGAGTTAAAGAGCATAATAGCCCAACAATCTCCCACTTACTCTTTAAGATACAAACTTGAGTTCGTAAACCCAAGACCATGTAGCCATAAGCCATCATCATCTGATATTACATCCCATCCTTTGTTTCGAGCTAGCCTGGGGATCTACCATTTGTCATTCAGCAAGGCTCATGATAATCTACAGAAGATTATCTAGTTCGGTGCTACTCCACTAAAAGCCCGAACATGACCTCCAAGAATAATGACATTTATAACATGAATATGCATTACCCCTTTATAGAATGTCTATAATTTGATTGACTTGTTTTCTGTAACTCAATAAATTATTTATTCCCTTGATTGAAATAGTTTCTCTAAAGGATTACATGCACTGGTCAGTGTCTTCAATATCCAAGTACCGAAACATATCAAGGGGACATTTCCTATAAATTTCATGTTGTTTATCTTGTAAATACAAATAACCAAATAGTCTCAATCCCAAAATACCAAGTTATTGGCTGTCATATAGATCAAACCTCACTTGTTGGTAAATCAAAGAATGAAAACTATTCGACTACCTATTTAAAATAAACTCAGGATTAAGAGTAAACATAACTATAGTTATCTGGAGATTTGATTCCTTATGACAGAAAGAACAACCTTAATCAAATATCTCTTTGATCCTTTCAATATGAATATAAACTCACACCAATATTTTATAATGATTCAGACAAAACCATTTCATAAAATATTGCAGCCTAAATAAAGTGTCCAACTTAATTTAACAGCTGTGAACTTATTCATCAATTGTGAGAACCTATGACCATGTCCTCTATGAACGTATCCATATGATCATATACTCCACAATTGATCCGGACCTTAGAGTTTGTAAATAGTGTGCTATATAAATGATAAAATATTTCATTTATAACATTCAGAAAAATTACAATGTCATAATGTCTTGCTGAAAAGCACAAAATAACAATGTGAAATAACAACAACCCAAAGCTATAGCAAATCTGGAATCCTCCTAAGACCCATAGAAGTAACATGCCTCTCGAACACACATTCAGGCAAACTCTTAGTAAAAGGGTTAGCAAGATTCTCTTCTGATGCTATATTTGCTACCACAGTATCTCCTCTTTTAATTATTTCTTGGATCAAGTGGTACTTCCTCTCTATGTGTTTTTGTCTCTTGTGACACCTTGGTTCCTTGGATTATGCTATTGCCCCACTGTTGTCACAGTAAAGTGTGATAGGACAATTAACACCTGGTATCACCTGAAGGTCCGTAAGGAACTTCTTTAACCATGCAGCTTCATTTGTAGCCTCAGAAGCAGCTACATACTCATGCTCTATTGCAGAGTCAGTCACACATGATTGTATTACACTTCTCCAACAAATGACACCACCATTAAGAGTGTACATATATCCCGAGGTAGACCTTCTTGAGTCCGTATAACCAATGGTTTCCAGACTCCCACTAGAATAGACCAACATATAATCTCTCGTTCTCCGTAGGTACTTGAGTATATGTTTAACCGCTATCCAGTGTTTTTCTCCAGGATCAAATTGGTACCGGCTTACTACTCCCACTGCATAGCAGATATCTGGTCTAGTACATAGCATAGCATACATGAGACTACCTACTGAGAAGCATAAGGTATCCTACTCATGCGTTCTCTCTGCTTAGGAGTTTTAGGAGATTGCTCCTTAGAGAGATGAATCCCATATCTGAAAGGTATAATTCCCCTCTTGGAATTCTCCATGTCAAACCTGGCAAGTATTTTGTCAATGTATTTAGCCTGGGATAATGTCAAAACCCTATTCTTCCGGTCTCGCAGGAGTTTAATACCAAGAATATAATTGGCTTCCCCCAGGTCCTTCATATCAAAATTCTTGTTCAGCCAGGTTTTTATGCCTAATAATATCTCTGTATCATTTCCAATAAGAAGTATATCATCCACATAAAGTACCAGAAAAGATACCGCCTGACCTTGGATCCTTATACACACACATGGCTCATAAGGACTTTTCTTAAAACCATAAGACTGAATGGCTTGATCAAATTTGATGTTCCATGATCTGGACGCTTGCTTAAGTCCATAAATGGACCTTTGCAACTTGCATACCATTTTTTCTTGCCCTTTAGCTATAAATCCTTTTGGTTGCTGCATATAGATCTTCTCTTCCAAATTTCCATTCAGAAAAGCAGCTTTGACATCCATTTGTCAAATCTCATAATCAAGATTTGCTACAACGGCTAAAAGAATCCGAATGGACTTAAGCATGACAACTAGCGAAAAAGTTTCTTCATAATCCACACCTTCCTTTTGGGAATACCCTTTCGCCACCAATCTAGCTTTGAAGGTTTCAACCTTCCCATCCGATCCTCTCTTTCTCTTGTAAATCCACTTACACCCAATGGGTCTTACCCCTTTAGGTGCATCTACAAGAAACCAAACTGAGTTGGAATACATAGAATCCATTTCACGATTCATAGCCTCAAGCCATTCCTGAGCATCAACATCACCTAATGCTTCATCATAACTTGTGGGATCATCATCTTCATTAATGATGACATCCTGATTCGACTCACCCAATAAGAGATATCTTGCAGGTTTACGAATCAATCTCCCACTACGACTTCGTGGCACTTGATGTTGTACATCTATAGGGGGATCCATATTTTGTGGGTTAACAATTTCTAGATGAGGACTCTCATTAAGTGGATTAACCAATTCATGATTTTGTTCTTCCATAAGTTCATTATCATGTTGAACTTCTGTTTGATTCTCTGGTTCCTGTGTATGTTCATCAGGTATATTTTCCCCTCTTTGAACAACCACAGGAATAAAAGCTGGAACCCCTTGAGGTTGAGGTGAAACTTGATCTGAGTCTAACTCATAAAAAATAACCTTACTTCTTGGCTTATAATTTGCCATATAGTCCTCCTCTAAGAAAGTCGCATGAGTGCTCACTATGACCTTCTTTTCTTTTGAACTATAAAACAACTAACCTCTGGTTCCTTTAGGATAGCCTATAAACATGCATACTTCAGTATGTGAGTCCATTTTATCTGGTTTCTGTTGCAAGACATGTGCCGGAACACCCTAAATCCGAATATGTTTCATGGAGGGCTTACACCCTTTCCACAATTCTATTGGTGTCTTTGAAACCTATTTGGACGGAACTAAGTTCAATAGATACATAGTAGTTTTTAAGGCATATCCCCAGAATGAATCAGAAAGAGATGAATAATTGAGCATAGATCTTGTCATTTCTAAAAGGGTTCTATTTTTCCTTTCAGCAACTCCATTCTGCTGGGGTGTCCCTGGAGAAGATAATTGTGAAACTATCCCCTCTTTAGTCAAGTAAGACCTAAACTCTCCAGATAGGTATTCACCCCCTCGATCAGATTGAAGAGTCTTAATTTGAACACCAAGATGCTTTTCTGCCTCAGCCTTGAACTCTTGGAATTTTCCAAAAGCTTCAGACTTGTGATGTATCAAGTAAACATGTCCAAATCTAGAGTAATCATCAATAAATGTGATGAAATACTGATACCCGCCTTTGGCCTGGACATTTATTGGTCCACATACATCAGTATGTACCAATTCCAGCTAAAATGTGGCACGTTTTCCCTTTGCCTTGAAAGATCTTTTGGTCATTTTACCCTCCAAACAAGATTCACATACTAGTATCGGTTCAAAGTCCAGGGATTTTAAAATCCCACTTTTTACCAAACCCTGTATCATGTTAGAGTTAATATGACCCAATCTCAAATGCCAAAGATAAGTTTCATTGGAAACTTTTCTTGTCTTTGAAAAATTAATATGCTCATCATCTTTTAATTCAACACGATTAACTTCATGGGAAACAGGACTAAGGAAATAAAGACCATTAAACTTTACACCAGAACAAATAAAAGAAGATGAACTTCTTATAGAAACTAAGGAATTAAATTGAACTGTTAAACCATGTTCATTCAAACAACTAACAGAAATTAAATTCCTCTTGAAATTTGGAATAAATAAACAGTCTTCTAAAACCAAAGTTCTGCAATTATCAAAAGATAAAACAACTTGTCCCACTGCTTGTGCAGATACAAGCTCCCCATTTCCAAGCTTCAAATCTCTTTGTCCTTTACTTACAAGCAAGCTATTTTTGAACCACTGCAAAGAGTAACAAACATGGTTAGTGGCTCCTGAATCAACAATCCATTTATCATTGTGATTCTCCACTAAATAAGTCTCAATCACATTTAAATTACCCATACCTGGTTTATTCATACGTGGGCAATTTTTCTTCCAATGCCCCTTTTGTCCACACTTGAAGCACTTGCCTTTTGGCTGCTTTATTGCAACTGTTTTGGCAACTGGAGTACCTGAATTCTTCTTCTTGTTGTTCTTGTTCTTTCCTTTGGGTTTCCCCTTAGGTTTCACAGAACCCTCACCAACAAAGAATGCACTTCCCTGCTTGACTAGAGACTGCTCAGCACTCTCAAGCTCGTGCATCAGTTGAGTGAGATCAAGATTCATCTTATTCATATTATAATTCATCTTGAATTGATTGAAGTATTTAGGCAGTGATTGTAAGAGAAGGTCAACTTTGACTTCTTGTTCAAACTTGATACCATGGTCATCAGCCCTCTTGAAGTTTGCTATCATTGTCAAACAATGATCCCGCACACTTCCTCCAGACATCACTGTCCTGGTGATTGCATTTAGCGCATTTTGCCTTGCAGAACTGCTAGGCGTAGCAAACATGCCATCAAGAGTCTGGAGCATTGTTGCTCCACTCTCAATCATGCTCACTTGTTCCTGAAGGTGACTGGCGAGACTGGCCAAAATATAGCAGCGAACTGCCACATTCACCTTCTTCCATCTTTTCTTCTCCTATTGAAATTGAGTTCGAATTGCATCAGACGCATCTGCAGCAGGCTGCGCTAGCTTAGGTGTAGTTAGAACAAAGTTGAGTTTTTCATATTGAAGAACAATGTCCAAATTAGTTTTCCATTGTTTGTAGTTTGTACCATCCATAGGTTTTTGGCTCAAGATAGTAGCTAAAGGATTGAATGAAGACATTTTTTCTGAAAATAAGGAAATACACACTAATTACAAACCATAATTAACAACAAACAAATATATCGCTAGTATATTCTAATAACTACTATTTGTTTATTGTTTAACAATCCATTAGTTATCTTTACAAGGCTTACGATGGGCAAGACACTTGTAAAACCAATATTGTTAATTTGGGCCTTCAATTCCATTGCCAGAGCCTCGATGGGAGGGTTAACAATTTTACCAAAGTTGAATGTATTTAACCATTGTTTACTTTCAAAATTATCTTTAGTGTCTAAGTGTTGCCGACGATGGGCCGTACAAAACTTCACTAAAATTTTGAAAATATTAGGGTTTAATCTAACAAAATCCGATTATCCTTATCCGATGGGGCTTCAGCAATAACCATTTCACTAATAAACCCACAATTGGAGCCCGTAGGTTTTAAAATTAAATGATTAATTTAAAACCTTCACCCATTCAATATTTTAATTTTATAATTTTCAATTTCCAAGAATTTGTTCAATTTAGAGTATTCATTATGTGAGATCTACAACTATGATTGAAATCATTAAGTATCTAAAATCTAGTCATGATTGGCAGAGTTTGCTTCACATGACCATTTTAAATAACCCACAAATTACTCCAAAAATACAATTCTCTTAGGAAATTTCCTAGATTATTTATTTTTAATTCCACAATTAATGAATCCATTTATTATTCTAGATTTTAATTTAAAATCATAATAATTGATAATTAATTTAGTGGTTATCTAGATTTTAATTCCACAATTAATTAATCCAATTATTATTCTAGATTTTAATTTAAAATCACAATAATTGATAATTAATTTAGTGGATAACCTAAATAATCTCGTATAATAACTATCATACTAGTCGATTCAAGACATAATAGCTACTATGCATTTATGACATGTGATTATGCAACAATATGGCATCTTCCTATTCTATATGACATGTTATTTCTAATCATGTTAATCGCACATATAATTCATACCATTCAATAAAAGCATTAAATAATTAAACAAATAATTTTAATCCATGGCTTTCCTATAAAAATTAAAAGATAAACATTTACAACTTTGGAATTCCTCTTTTGTCCAGCCCATAGTGTTTGTCCAAGCCCTTTTAGGGTATCCATGGGCCCAAAAGCCCAAAAAACCCAATCCTTGGCTAAAAACCCTAGGACACAAAAGAGAAACCCTAGCCTCCACTTCTGCCACGTCATCCATCGAAGTAAGAACAACACGAAACTCCAGAGGAAGGACCGCTACGGGGAGACGAGAACAACACCGCCAGAACCACCACAAACAGAGGCCTGACGCGCCCTCACGGGCCTCTCCTTTGCCGGCGCGTGAAGGCCACTCGCAGAAGATTGTGGCGGCACGTGGATAAGAATCTGACGTCGTAGTTTCCAGATCTGTGCTCGTCTCTTTGTCCTCTTTCCAACCATATATGGTTTGTGCAATTTCGAGGTCCAGAAGTCCACAAACAGTGTTGACAAAGTTGATTGCTCATCTTTTTCACCATTTCTTGATCTCCAACTTTTTACAAAAATTCAAAAAATACATAGAAATTCCGAAATAATGTAAAAAACAGCAAGGAGGAAACCTATTCATATGGGATTAGCCTCCTTGTTACAAATCAAGAAATACATGAGAGAATCTAACCATGGATCAAAGTAATTAACCGATTAAAATTAACACTAATATCAAATATGAATTATAAACGAATAATCACCATGAAATAAATAACAAATATAGAAAAAGATGTCATATTTTCAAGAAAATAATTTTCTAAAATAATCACATGAAATATGAAATAAAATCAAAACTGAGTTCTTTTCCTCATCAACATGGCTCTGATGCCAATTGTAGGATCTCATCAAAAACGCGAAAGCGTATTGAACCTATTTGATGTAGAAAAATTGGAACCTTCATTGTTCTGATTACCTTGAAAGATGAAACTGTAGTCCACTCTATGGTTGATCTTCCAGACTATCTCTCACCCTGTATCGGAAGGTTGTGTGGGCAACCTCTCTTGATGATGAATCTAGAGCTTGTTCTTGACGAGAGCCTCTCTCTTTCTCTCTTCTTTTACTCTTGTGTTTTCTTCAAGTGATTCAAGAAGATGAAAGGAGACTAATGTTGAGCTAATATACCACTACACCAAACCCTAACCCTAAACCATATGGGCCATTGGGTATTTGGATTGTAGCCTTGAGTTAACGAGCATAATAGCCCAACAGTTCTTTGAATCCACATGCGTTATTTTTCTTTACTTCTTAGGCAGCGGCAACATAGGTAGCTCTCTATCTTTAATTTGATAGGGTTAGGGTTTGTTGGTGGAGTTGTTATGGGCTTAGGGTTGTGTTGGGTTTAGGCCTCTTAGAGGCCTTGGTTTAATTTGAAATTTATGTTAATTGTATTTAAGGTTTAGGCCTATCTTGTAACCGCATATAAACTTGTAGGTATGTTTAATCTATTAATGAAATATTTCTTTCCCGCACGGAAAAGAAAAAAAGGGAGTTGATCCACACTATTGAATGCTATTTCCTCCTGTACTTAATATAACACAAATTGGGAGAATTAATCTGGAGGTCCTTACAATTTTCCTTGATTTTCAATTAGGTCCTTGAACTTTCTACGGTTAGATTGTTAAATAAGTAGAAACGCCGTTATAAAATTCCCTCAATCTCACCCTCTTCCCTTTTTCCTCCATTTCACCGTGGCGTGTGAAGAACAATCAAATATCCTGCACATCAAACCCGCTTATCAAAAGCAGCCCTCAGCGATTCAATTCCACTCAAAGGGTCCCCTGTGATACTCAAAGTAATCGACACCTGAATTTGAACTATGCTGTGTTGAAAAACTGAGTTTGATTTACTGGGCAAGCTTGCTTTTAACTGTCACTCTACACATTGTTTTCGCCGATGGAGAACCTGGGGATCCAATCACAGAACAGATCCATATTCACGACATTTGTGTTAGAGAATCCATGACCACTGCACAAGAAAACAGAGCACGAGACTCAGTGGGTGCCTTCAGTCATGGACTCCAAGTCCAAGTGTATATGAAAGTTCCTAAATTTAGAATTTTTTTCTTCACACCATTATAGTTTTCTTGTTGGAAGTGATTTCTTAATTATATAGCAACGCAACTTTACTATTGTCTTTTGTTTTTGAAATCAAAGCATGTGCTCTGTTTTTCTTCAGATCACTATTTTCAAATTAGTTCCCTCCCTTAATGATAAGATTTGGATGAGTCATGATGATGAGAAACGCAGGAAAAGAGTAATAACCAAAGGCAAATGAGACAATGAGTTAGAAGATGAAAGGAGTGCGATTTAATTTTGCTTGTAGCTTTAGTAGATGATATTTGTAAGGTCGACAGAGGAAAAGGGGAAGAAATAGCGACTAATGGATTTTTTAAACAGTCTTATTCCTTATTTAACGGTTAGGGACTAACGGTCGAAAGTTAAATGACCCAATTAAAAGAAGAAAAAAGTTGAGGACCTAATTCAAAATCAAGCAAGCCATTACGGTAAGGTTCTCCAGATTAATTTTCCAAAACATGTTTATAATTTGGGGAGTTGAATATTGTCCAAAATATAAAAAAATATTTTTAATATTTGACAATTTTTTTACTAATTTACCCCTATGATTTTCTTTAATAATAATCAAAGAGGAGAGGGAATGAAGAAATAAAATAATATATTATAGTATTTTAGACCATACATGTGACATTAATTAATTTTTTTAATCAAATCAAATTAAGTAAATATATTCAATTATGAGGAACGAGAGTCATATTCGAATACTCTTGGATCGTCTTCACTCTTCTGCACATGGTTAACTAGGTAAATTAAAGTCATATTACACTTTTATTCAATAAAAAAATTGTCATGTTCCTCTCTTCTTCAACTGACTAAATATAAACAGTTAATAAAATGTAGATAGAGCAGTTGTCCAAAGATATCCTTCGGGGCGCTGTTATTCTTAGCATGCATGCATCATCAGAGGGAAATTCATCAAGCTAGGCCAAATGAGGGTTAACTTCATTTACACACACGCTTATAGCTCGGACTTGTGTCAACCTTGAAAGCTGATTTTTTTTATTTTTTATTTTTTTTATTATTATTTTTTTATTTTTTACCGAAAACCTTAAAAGCTGATCTGATGCCAACTAGTTATATGAAGTGCTTACTGTTTAGTTAACTCTTCTAATGCAGATAATATATAAGGTGGACTGTCAATGAAGAAGTAATGAAAAGAAATCATGTGTCCTCGTGAAGAAAACACTAGAAAAGAATATTCAATTAATTATATAAAATGTGCCAATCAACAAAATAGAGAACCACTAATTTATGTTAAAAAAACCAAACTTTTGACTTTAGTCGGCCCATCAATATAATGTTTTTGTTCATTACAAAAAATTTAAATTATTCCAGAAGGATTCAACCATTAATTAATCTACCTAAAATCCAACTATATTCATTTGATCACAACAATTAAGGCATCTGAGATTAGCTTGGTGAAGTGATAATTGACCAAATGAATGATGACAAAATGATTGTTTTGCAATGTAGAAAAGCAAACTTTAGCTTCATCAATAATGCAATATACAATAGAAAAAGGAAATTAAAGAAGATGTAGGAAGCAATTAATTCTAGAATTTAAGAGAAAAATTATGCATATATGCAATGTTTTGAACCCGAACCAGATTGGATTGGCCAGTTTGGACAGGAAAACGATGAACTGGTAGGAAATTTGGTCTGAATTAAAGGAAAACTTGGGTTTCTGAGTTGACTCGGGTCAACTTGGCATAACTCGGATGAGTTGTCCGAGTCACAATTTTGTTTAACATCGATTAAAGAGACAAGGATGGGTGTCGACTTGTAGAGAGGGAGAGATGGAGAGAGATAATAGATTTAGATGTTGACGAAAGTGTAGATCCATCCATGGTGGCAAGTTTCGTCAATGTTCGTCGACAGCGGTGCCCTAAATTTGTTGAAAAAGATGAAGAATGAGCAAATGAAAGATTCATTTGGGTTTCATCAATTTGTAAAAGAAATCTTTTACGGATGGTGCAAATGTAACGCCCCTAATTCCGAAGTCCATTATGAAGTCCAATTATGGCCCTAGGGTTATTATTAGACTAATTCACGTGTACTTATTTAAGTGATGGCGTTAACAAATCAAAGTAGAACACAATAGAGAGCGTACTTCGGCGTTTGGACGACTGAGTAACTGATTTCATATGCGCAGACATATGCTGGTTATTTAAAATTCCCGAAGGAAATAAAAATGTGATACAATTTAAACATCATCGCGTTGTTCATAGATTATGCGTTATATTACAATAATCCGAAAGGTTTAACAACTTGTACTTGGTACTGCTCCAAAATGCAACTCCTCCCGAGTCTTCACACGTATTGCTTACCCTTTTCTCCTACTCCCGATCCTCTTGATCCTAAAGCTAGGGTAAATTCTAAGATTCAATGCCCATTGAATCTCAGGTAACAGTTAACCTTATGCTCAAGTATAATAGTATGCATGATAGATATTCATTTACATTTCAACATAAAACCATACATAGCACACAACACATGTAATAGTTTATATCTCAACAATTACAAAGCACACAGTAATTGTAATGTTCACATCTACATAGCACACAACCCATATAAGGTTTACCTCTACATAGCACACAGCTCATGTAAGGTCCACATAGTTTGCACATAAACCAGTGCCATGCCCTGGAGCGTGTCCTTAGCGCTAGGAAAACATCCATACGACATTACCAAAACTGTAACCCGTTATTAAATGAAAGCTGAACGTATTTAACATGGTGACCTAAGACCCAATTGTAGCCATAGTCCATGACCCAAGACCCAGTCTTGTCCATGACTATATGAATCATCACATCACATATAAAGTATACAAGCAGCATAAGAGTTAGAGTTATAGTACGCGTCCGTACCTTAGACCTTGGCGCTAGTGGTACGTTCACCTTTCGGTACTAGTTCCAAACCTTCCCGGGTATCCTATAATATCACCACCGCATTATTAATATCTTAAAAGATGATCATAACATCCTAAGGGTTTGTTTGGTTTGACGGAGGGAAGGGAAAGGGGGGGATTTTAATGGAGGAGAGGGGATAGGAGGGATTTTAATATTACCTTGATTGGATTGATTAGAAGGAATGGGAGGGGAGAGATTTTAATGTTACCTTGTTTGGTTCAGGAAGGGAGGGGAGGGAACTTTTTTACTCATTGACAACTTTATCCTTATGCATACATATGATCTCTTCTGAGCTTTTGTGGATTTGATTGATGTAATTACAAGAAACAACGTAGAAAGGGCCTTCTTATGTGTTATCAGTTTGCATTAGCATCTGGGTACATCCAAAATCTATTCAAAAACCGCATATCATCAACTGATTGATTAATGATTTGTAACATTGTCAGGCTTGGATAGGGTTTTTTAAAATATAATATCCGAAGACCCAACTCACCCCAACGTTTTTCTATTAAAAAGATAACTAAATAAAAAATTGATTACCAAACTTCAATACACATCAATATCGTTGTATCGATCAAAGCAAATGAAACAGATGCATCACACACACGTGTGTATATATATATATATATATATATATATATATATATATATATATGCACATACTTTACCCATACTAGAGCTTTTGGGAGGATCGACCTCCAATAACATTATCATCGCGACTTGCAGGGTACCCAATACCATGGTGTTTATTAGGGAATAAATCCTTAGAATCCCATTGCAGTATCTATTTAAGAGGCGCTTTAGGGTATTTTTGAAATAACAGAAAAGAAGAACGAGGGCATTTTAGTCCACTGTCACAATAATGTTTAAAATCCCTCCAAATCCATCTTGTTGGATATAATTAGTTTTGATGATGACTTATACATATGCCATTATTCAGAGCAAAAAGATTGAGTAATATGTTTATCTTCTCTATTGATGAATTATTGAATTTAATGTAGGTCAGGATAAGGTAAAGGAAGAGAAGAAAAGGAAAGATTGGAGAAGAAAGATCTTATTGAATGGAACATCCTCATTCCAAGCTCAGTCTAGATATATTTATGGAGTATGTTCAAGAGAATGAGAATATCAATATCAGCTCAAGTTCATTTATGAGGGACAATGAAGAAGAAAATAAAGAAAATGATGAAGAGGAAATATTCTTCAAGGTGAATGATGAAAGATGGAAGGGCTTGATGAAAATATGATTATACAAGTCCCAAAATTGATTATAGAAGTGCCCACAATCAAATGGATGATGGAGAGGTTCAATTCTGGGTTAGAATCAGTGAAAATCGGGTTCTAGAAGTGAATACTCGAGTTTTTAGGTCAAAACTCCCGTATACAAGCTTACTGAAAAAATTTGCTTCTGGACAGAGAAAACTGAAGTTTTGAAAACCACCGTTTGGGCTGTGAAGGTCAAAACTCGAGTATGGGAGTCAATACTCGAGTATGGAACTTAAATATTCTAGTATCAGGAGTTTTCAACTTCTCTGGTGCGTCTGGACCCGACAAAACTCGAGTTTCCTCTTCAAAACTTGAGTTTCCAGCTCTTACAGCAACTCTGTTCACCTCTGTTTCACAATCAAAGTGGGCGAGGTCTGGTAAATCGATGATATCTCTTAAACCAGACATCGGATTGAGGTGAAATCAAATTTGGCTGAAACTAGACATCCAATGCGTAATCTTGACAAAGTTTCAAGTCCAAAGAAGATCAGATCAAAGAGCTTTGAATTTCTAAAGTTGGATTAAATATTCACGCCATACTTAAGACCAAGTTTCAGTGTTTTGAGTGTAATTCTCAATCTACAGATCGAAATGAGCTGAAATCGGTGACATTGGAAAGAAGACTCATAAGGATTTCCATCAAGTCTTGATTCAACAAAAATGAATATTAGACTAGAGAGATACAGTCTTCAAAAGTTGACTGACGGTTCAGAACTTTGCAAAAACGCTGGTCAAGAACAAGACTACATTTATTGGATCATAACGGGCGAATTCCAACAATTAAGATCTGATTCTTGTTGCTGTGGAAAGAGGAGACAAAGAGCTATATGGGGATAATTGCTTTGCTAAATTAGAAGCTATATCAAGTCAGATAGCAACCAAAGTGCTCAACAGCTTGAAAACTCGAGTTTTCGAATGAATACTCGAGTATAGCTCAGACAGAGAGCTATGAACGTTAATGGATCCTCAATACTCGAGTATGGGAAGCAAAACTCGAGTATAGGACTTACAGAGATGAATCTGAAATAATGCTAAAAGCTCAAAACTGCAGTATTCAAGCCAATACTCGAGTTTACACCGTCACTTCATAAAATTCAAGAGTCCGAAAATCCTGAATCAAATGTAGATCATCCAGAAACTTATCCACATGATCTATAACATTTCTTAACATCATTTAAATGATTTGTGGACATGTTTCAGAGGATCAAACGAGGAATTTCTTGAAGACCAAAGTGCTGAGCTATCAAGTGAAAAAGCAGAAAATAACGGCTATATTTTTCCATCTGCTGAACTCTCAACGTCCATATTCTCAGCGACTCTATTCTCAACGGTCAGAAGACCTTCATCTATAAATAGAGTTGGATTCAAAACGCAAGAAGGTGGAGGAGTGAGTTTATACTGTCATAATGCCAAAATTCAGAATCCTCTCCTACTTTATGTTTTTCAATGTCTCATATTTTATCATATAGAGAGTGATATCATTTGTAATGAGCTTAAGTGTTTATCATAATCACTTCTTTGAGAGAAGATGTATTGTTAGACCATATTTTCTAAGAGATACTCAAGGTTGAGTGACCTTTGAGTGGGAAATTGGTTGTAACCTTATGGGAAGTAAGGGGGAGTCTCCGAGGGAGATTGTGAAGGTTGTGCAAGTACCTGGATAAACTTGTGAGTGTAAAGGCTTGTCTCTTGTGCCTGATTAAACAAGGAGAATAGTGAAAAACTCAGGGTGCCTGAGGACTGGACGTAGGTCAAGGTTGGACCGAACCAATATAAATATGTGTTTGCACTTCTCTTCCCTTAAACTTCTTTATTTCCAGCATACATATTTGAATGATTGTTTATTGTTTTATAACCCTTTGATATCATTCAAACTAATTTCTACGAATTGTGAAAAGAATTTCAAAGATTAAAAGAGTATTTATCTTCACCCAATTCACCCCCCTCTTGGGTTTAGTCGGTCTTTACACATCCAATCTCCGGGGGGGGGGGAGACTTTTGAGGGGAGAGGATAAAATGTTTAAAAATTTCCCCTCCCCTCCTAAAAAATATGATCAGCCAAATGAGGGCAGGGGGCTAAAATCCCTTCAGCCTCCTCCCTTCCCCTTCAATCCCCTCAAACCAAACAGACCCTAAAAACCAAACAGACCCTAAGGCTTTGTTTGGTTCGACGAAAGGGAGGGGGAGGGGGATTTTAATGGAGGGGAGAGGGGGGGAGGGGATAGGAAAGATTTTAATATTACTTTGTTTGGATTGATCAGAAGGAAGGGGAGGGAGGATATTTTAATGTTATTCTGTTTGGTTTAAGAGGGGAGGGGAGGGAAATTTTTTTGACATTGACAATTTTACCCTTATGTTATATGGGGGATTTTAATTAAATGGCCAAAGGTTTATATCACTTTGAATGTGAGAATCACTAAACCTCCTACCAATTAACCTCTTCTCATATGCAAAATGTTATTCATTGTGAGTGTAAATAAGAATAACTAACCATAACAGTATAAGATCCTACAAAAGAAAGAAAGGTTAACGGTAGAAGTGATCAACTTGCATGAAAGAGAGCATAGATGAACTTTAAAAAAATGAAAAACGTTATTAGAAATTTTTTTATTTTTTATTTTTTATTTTACATTCCCGAGTTCAGATCAGCGATTAAAGGAAAGATGAAAATATATATGAAAGGAGAATTACCAAACACAGTGTTAGTAGGGTTAAGTGCAGCATGGTTCTTGGCAGCATTTGAGTATCAGTGAAGGCAACATAAGACGACGTTGTTCTATTTCCTTGGTCCTTCACGATAATATCTACTCGATCAAATGCAATTCTATTCATTATATGAAAACCAGAGGACTGATTCGAAAGTATATAAGGAAGTTGAAAGATAAAGTTAGGAGGGGTTTGGTTTTGTAGAGGGAGGGTTAGAGAAACTTATTATATCGATTACAAACTTGAGAAATCCATTCATGGAGGAAGAAGGAAATTGGCACCGACATTAGGGTTTTAACAGGGAACACATCATATGAAAAACTAGTTAAAAATTGAAGCACTTGGGGTATTTCTGGAATAATAGAAAAAGATTAGGGTCGTTTTAGTCTACTAACACACCAATTTTTATAATCCCTCCGAATCCGTTTGATTTGGGGGGGGAGATTTTTGAGGGGAGAGAGGGGAAAATTTTAAAAAAATTTCCTCTCCCCTCCTAAAAAATATGATTAGCCAAATAAGGGGAAGGATCCAAAATCCCCCCATTCCCTCCCCCTCCCGTCAAACCAAACAGACCCTAAGAGATGGCCCTGCCACTCATGACCCTTATACCCCTGGTAAATTTTATTCCATTTATCTCGCTTTAACTGGCATTTTCAGTTAATTAATATTTTCCTTAACAATAATAATTTTATTATTGTTATTGTTGTTATTATTATTATTTCCAATAATAATGATAATAATAATAATTCCCCGTTTATTATTATTATCACTCTTTTCAAGTAATAATAACACTATATATTATAATTGTTCTTAATTTCCTAATAATATCTCACAGATTCCCATTTATTTATTCTATTATTGGCCCATCATTATTTTAAACTCTAATGAGTTATCTTTCTCTTTTAAATAATTAATTTATTTAAACTCCCAGAACTTATCCAATAACAAACATACATTACACTCCAAATCATGCTTTAATAAATATTACTTACTATTCAAATTACACCTTGTATATATATTTGTAGAAATTAAAACCTTGTGTTTAATAAATATAAACACCATGCACAATAAGTTTTATAAATAGAAAATTTGAGCTTAATAAATAATGACTCCCTAATTAAATAAATAAATAATCTAGCTCCAAGACAACTAGCAAAACTTTGGTTCCATATTTATTATTTAGGTCAAATTTTCAAGGTCACAAAACAATGAGCTTTAATGAATATATATATTAAGAAAACGCTCATACAATGAAAACCACACATAAAGCAACGTCTCTGACTATATATAGCTATTAGCATAAAACATAGCAAAGTCATGTGATTGGTCATTTCCAAAAGTTTATAAAACCATGATCATAAAACCATGTATGACAGCAAAAACACTTTCCCTTTTCCTTTATACTTTACAGCAAAATAACATGGTTTTCAAAGTAACATATGCACGCCTATATGTATATCATTAGCACAATTTATTTATTAACAAACATATGTATATGAATATATGTATGTCCAGGTGCTTCATTTGTTGCATTTCTAATTTGTAGATATATTCATACACACTCACCGCACCTTTTTTCTTCTTTGACTTTTAGCAAAGTTATTATATATGCCTAAACACACACTTACAACTAGCATATTTTAGCTTCAACGTTTTCTTTCTTTTCCTCTGCAAGTTCACAACCCACGTTTCTTCATTCCTTCTTCCCACCCAGGCACGTTTTCATCCTAGGTGCATGTATACTATTTCAACTAAACTCTCTTCTCCTTTTTGCCTTATATGAATGTATCTACTTAGAATAGTTGCAGCTGATTCCAGACACCACCGATAACATACACATATTTAAACTATACTTGCATGAGCTTTTCTTCTTTTTCCTGGACAAATTCACGGTTTCAGCACATCATCATGCAGAAAAAATCACTCTTCAGTTTTCAGCAAGCTCCGTGTTTTTTTTTTCTTTCTTCTTTCATTCTATATATATATATATATATATTCACACGTACAGTAAGATCCTTTCTTAAACACGCACACACACACGGACGCAAAACCAGTCTCTGTTTTTATTTTAGTTTCGTTTTCAATTTTAGCTCTCTGTTTTCTTTTTTTCAGTTTCGGTTTAAATGCCTAGGTTTGGTTTTCCTTTTTGTTAAATCTTCCCACCCATCGACAGAAACTTCAGATGAAACTAGAGGGAAGAAACTTGGAAACTCACCTTCAAAGATCAAGCTTGAAGGATGAGGAAAATGATCGATCTCTTCCTCTGTTTTCCGACCAAGAACAGATATGATGTTAAGCTTCCTTCGACAACTCTCCCTCTCCTTGTTCACTCTCCTTCTCTCACGGTCCCTTCCTCTCTTCAAACTCTCTCTCTCTTTTATCTGTATTTTCTTTTCTTTCTGTATGTTGTGTGAATGGGAAACGAGTGAAAGGAGGCTGAATGAACGAACGTGGAACTGAGAGGAGTGAACATTTAAATAGAGTCTTAGGGTTCAAGCTTTGCATTGTGGAGCCGACAGCTGGATTATGACGTGTTGATCTGCTGTTAATCATGATTTGCTTCTGATCTTTGCGTGTTTGGAAGCAGGAGAAAGATGGCCTGAATGATTGGGTTTAGTTGGTGTATGGGCAGTAGGTGATTTTCGGTAACATGGGCTGTACATGTTTCGGTGGGAGCTGAAGGAAATGGATCAAGTGGAGCTGAAAATGACTATTTTTGATCCACATATACACACTCCCTATTTGCTGGCCTGTACGTGTTGGGCTTCCATATTTCCATTCATTTCATTCATTTTTTTTAAGCAATACTTCATTTGCAATTGTAATTTGATTCAATTGCTATTATTGAACAATTTTCAAACAAATAAAATTCTTAATTTTCTAGGCCTTAAAATATTAATCTTATACTATTTAGGCATGAAATTATCACTTACAATTAGTCCTTAAATTTATTCTTTTCCTGAAATAAATCAAGGAAAAATAGACCTTAATTTCAAATAATTATTCTCATAATTATTTTAGGCAAGTTTTACAACTTAATTTTTCTATATATCATAAGCCCCTAAAATTAGGATGTTACAGCAAAGATTTGTTTGGGCTGCCATTGTCACCTTTTAGCAGTTCAAAGAAGAATAAGAAGCAGATCAAGCATTTGGTATGATTGGTTTGGGTTATGATGGAGGAGGGAAAGAGGGTACGGGGAGAGAGAGTGAGGAAGAAGAAAAAAGGCGTTGGAGAGATGTGAGGTCATAATGTGATTGGAGAGATATGAGGTGTTTGGTTACGTTGGGGCAAGAGAATGGCTGATGTTGACTTTGCCTTGCAATTTCGGTAGAGTTTGTCCATTAATGAGACATGATATGAGCCGTACGATTGCTTAATTAGTGCACTTTCCTTAGCTCCCTGAGCATTAACCCCTGAACTACAAATAAACTCAATAAAGATTAGAGATGTTATAAAACTAATGATAATAAGAGAAGAGATTATAGAGAGAGAAATTCTCATTTCACTATATCTTGAATAGTTACAGAAGACCTCTATTTATAGAAGGAAAATAGGCCTTTAGTGTAATTTCCACTTCTGGGTCATTTGGTGTAATATTCCCCAAATATCAAGACTATTCAATCCATGAAGCATCCCATGAGCGATTGTATATTTGTGTGTGGGTCCCACCAAATAGCAAATTACTATGCATGAGACTATGCGTGGGTCCCATATCATCTTGTAATATTTGGAGACCAGGAGTCAATGGACATCCACATAATCAGTATATTCATAACACTCCCCCTTGGGTGTCCATTTATGAATGTGCCTCGTTAAAAACTTTAACTAGGAAAAACACATTGGATAAAAACCTAGCCAAAGAAAAGAGTACATCATTCATTGATACACTATTCAGTGCTGCCTCATTAAAAACATTTCTAAGAAAAACCCAGTGGGACAAAACCTAGATAAGGGAAAAAGAGTATAGCATGTATCGTCTCCCCCTCTGGATTACATCAGTATTACTCCCACTGATGATTTCATTATTTTCAATGTCTTTTGAGCATAACTTCCTTATATAATAATGATAAAAACGCCCAGTCTGATTGTTTATCATGTACCTGCAAAAGTTAAGTCTTTCAAGTGAAATCATAATAAGATACATCTGGATCTTTTCATAAAAATATTTGTACATATAGAAATGCACACTTTAATTGCTTCTAGCAATATATAAGCTTATCATTATTCTCGAGAATTTGATGCTCCTAGCATCTTAAGTCTTTCTGAGACATATATGTTTCTGGCACCTTACGTCCTTCAAGGACATGTGCTTTTAGCACACATTAATATATTGTGGTTCATGATCCTCATTATCATTCATTACAGCATATGCTATCATATCAACATAAATATCGTCAACGTTGAGTTTATTTTCTGTCCCATCGGATTTCATTCATAATTTATTGAGATCTCATAATTATCACACATTTCAAGTACCTAGGTCTTTTTTTAGACCACAATCTTCTATTCTTGTAATATTTCTACTAGAAATAATATCTCTACAGGAGATTGCTCTTCTGGAGCTTAATAACTTTTCTTAATTATCCTCGACTTGATCATCTATATTTTTATAGCTCCCTTTCTCTTTCGAGAATTTTTATCTTTAAAACCGATGGACTTGCAACGCTTCAGGCGTGCTTTATAACAATTTATATAGGAGCATTTGCAGTTGGGACATGTGACTTTGTCACTTTCTTTAGGTCAGTAAATGCTTCTGGCATTTGATTAACTAAACTCTGCAATTGAATTATCATTTTGAACTTTTAGTGCACATTTCTTTGTACGAGGATCAATATGAGCCAATGATAATTCATTCCATTTTATCTCTTTACACAATCTGCTTATTTTTCTCCCCCTCATCTGATCATGCAGTATATATCCATCTGTGTGCATTGTAGTGGATTAATAATCATTGCACATTCAAAACATTTAAGATGGAATTTATCTGGCTCCTGACCAAAAGGCAATTTTACGGAGAGAATTTTGTTGGCTTATATAATTGCTGCAAAACAATGTATTCCAAATCATTGATCAACTCATATATAATTTTTGGATCATTCAATCTGGAAATTGCGCATAATATATTGCAAACTTCTAGTTGCAAACATCACTGCAAACTTTGCAGATTTATAATCTCATATGTAAACTTTCAATTTGATATATTTCCAGAGATCCATTTCCAATAATATTTTCATAATCATTTTTATTTGAGAACGAGCAGCACATAATATATGACTCGGATGATCAAACAAGTCATGCCAACTTTCCATATGATTTATAATTTAATCTAATATCAATTTTGAGGGAATTAACACAAAAACATTTACAAAGAATTAACAAACAAACTTTCATAGATGATTAATACAAACACTCACACTTGATATATAAATCAATCTCTCCCCCAAGTGTGAGTCCATTAAAATCAATACATGTAACTTCCATACAATATTCCATGATAATAGCATATATGATATCTTTTTCTACATATATCATTAAAATTCCACAAATGAATTATCAATGCATTATTTTGTTACTTCTGGTAACAAAATTTCCATTTTCTAGAAATGATAATCAAATACAAGATCATCAGATGTATTACTGTAAATTCACGAGCGCAACACTGTGTAATCACTGATGTATCACTATGGAATCACAGGCGCAACAATTCGAATTGTCGTATACATATAAAGTCAAAAAAAAGGATCCTAAAAAGGTTCTACACAAGAGCTTTATAAGGAGCAAATTTGCAGAGATTCAACAGGATTTAATTCAATTATAAATAGAGGAAGGCAAACGAACATGCCTCACAAACACTCAAGCATATGATAATATCAACTACCAGATACTCACACATATTTCTCTAAATTCTATTGCCATGGCAGGACCAAACAGTTTTATCCCAGTTTTTGAAACATCTGACACAGCATCACTTGATGCTTTGTTGTATGATGATCAACCAAACATGTCATTTACTTCTTTACTATCTCATTTACTTCTTTACTATCTCCAAATCCTTTTGAGATGTTTAATCCTCCTTCTGAGATGTTTATCCCTCCTTCTGCTTCAAATGTCCTACTTCTCCCCCAAGAACAAATGTTCTTCCTTAATCTATAAGGATTGAAGGTACAACTGAACCAGGTTCATCAAGGAGGCCTGTAAAAAGGTGTAGAACTATGGCCGAACTAATAGAGTCTACTAGTCAAGTTCAGCCATTAGTCACAACAATCAATGAGCCAGCATTCACAAGCCAGCAAACAACCACCAGCCATCCATCAACAACGAGCCAACCAGCAACAATTAGCCAGCCAACAACCACTAGCTAGTCAACAACCACTAGCCAGCCAGCAACTACAAGCCAGTTAGCAACTACTAGCTTATTGGAATGTAGTTGCTGTCATCTTTTACGGGAAATTATACATACCAACGGACTTTAGTATCATAGACTTGAAGTTCACGGGAGGAGGATAGGTATGATTTCCGATGCTATTTTATACGAAAATGTACAGGATAAATCTTACAATACTGACAGGCTTCCAATGTTTGATTTTACAAATAAAAATTTTGGAGAAATCAAACATTTTCTCACACAGTATTGTATAGATTTACAAGCATCAGGATATAACTTGGTGCGTGATCCTGAATTAGCCTATTATGAGGTCATTTGTGTTGGTTTAGAATGGACAAATAATCCAAATGAACCCCATAGGAGTTCATTTCAAACCAACATTGAAAATCCATTAGGTAAAGGAAAACAACCCGCGGTTAATATTCCATATGATACTTCATCCCTTAATCAAGGTGAATTATATAGATTAACAATGGAGCAATGAGAAAGAATAAAGAGAACAACGCTCTATGATTTAAGAAATTATTTTCACTTAACCCTCGATGATGCGAGTAAACAATTAAATATGAGTACTCACACCATTCAAAAAATTTATAAAGAAGGAGGGTTAACAGAGTGGCCTTACAAAAAGCTTCAAAAACTTATGAGGCAGATCTCGATATTATGAAGAGCTTTACCTCATATTGATCCCATCTCAAGAAAAGCAAAAGAAGATGACATTAAATATCTTCAGAATGAGATGATTAAGCTTTGTAATGGAGTTGAGCCACTTACTATTAAACTTTGTTGAAATAATATGGTCTTTTGTTTAATCATTTTGTTTATGAATATTCATCTCTTATATTCACAATAATTGTTATAATCATATAAAACATAAAATAATAGTAAAATAACCATAACCATAATTTTATTTATTACTTCATTCACTTCTAAGAATGAAGTTGGATAAAATTCATGATCCATAACTCACTGATTTGTTTGATCATGACAAGAAATTAATCCACAATATTTCTTGACTTTATCACAATATTGCTACTGTAATAGCAAATTGGATATATTTATTTATAATATCAATCATGATCATATAATCCCTTGTCTCATAATTTAAGGGAATATTTAATGCCAAATATACAATTTTGAGGCCTTTATACAATTGATAGCATATATAGTTATGGATCAAGCCTTGTTTCATAATTTGTCTCTTGGCTTCGGGCCAACTTGCCTCTTAGCTTCAAGCTAATTTATCTCTTGGCTTCAAGCCAATTTATGCCTCATATCTCTTAGCCAATTTATGCCTTATATCTCCATGACATTTTGATCTCATGATACATATGGCCTTTAACAATTTTTTCATCAGGATAAATATAAAATATAATAAATTGATAGAACCCACTAATATATATGTATATATTAGTGTTGTTGCCATAAATAATAAAAGGGAGGGGGATATACATGAAGTAATAAATAAAATAAAAGGTAAAAGTTAAAAAGGGAAGGGGATATAAAGCAGTAAATAAATAAAAAGGGAAGGGGGATATATAAATATAATATATAAAAAAAGCAATAAAGAATTTAAATATAAAGAAATGGAGTCCACTATACTAGTGTCACCACCATGAAAAATAAATAAAGCAGTAAAGAATAAAAATATAAATAAATGGAATGAAAGATAAATAAATGTAAAATAAAATAAAATAAATAAATGGAGCCCACTAATAAATACTAGTGTGTCTCCATGAAAGATAAATAAAGCCATAAAGAATTAAAATAAACAAATGGAGCACACTAATATATAGTGTTACTACCAAGAAAAATAAATAAAGCATTAAAGAATTAAAAGTAAATTAAATAAATGGAGTCCACTAATATATATATACATACTAGTGTTTCGCCATGAAATATAAATAAATGTAAAATAAAATAAATAAATGAAAATAAAATAAATAAATGGTGCCCACTAATATTAGTGTTGCTCCCATAAAAGATAAATAAATGTTAGTAACAATAAAATTAAATGTTAGTGACAGAAAAGTAAATGTGAAAAAGTAAATAATTAAAAGAAAATATTAAATCTAGATTTCCAATATGGAGTCAAATTAACAACAATAATAAAGACATAGTTGAAAAATTTACTCACCTTAGATTGTGAATAGCTTAACTTCTTGCCCCTTTTTAAATTATATTATAATATTTTATTATTTTAATATATAAAATCTTGGAACATTGAGGGAGTCGCGAGAGTTGTCCAGGGACTCACGGGAGTTGTCCTTCTATGTCAATGTTTCCTTTTTTTTATTATTATTATAATATAATAATATATTATAATTATATTCATAATAATATAAAACATGTAGGGTCATATTTTTTTTTTCTTTTCAACTTTACATCCGTGACTCCCTTGTGGCCCATGCGAAATTATTTCAACAACTCTTCCCTGTGACCATTTTATTTTTTTATCAATCATCAGCCTCTCATCAAATTCTTCGCACGCTACACCCAGAAAACTCTGCTCCATCTTTTTCATTTTCTTTCGAGCATCGGTGAGAGAATGAGTTTGAGTAGAAGAGAACGAAGATGGAAGTAGATGATGGAAGTCGCGTGGGGCTAAAAATGAAAAGAAAATGAAAGATTTTACTGGTAGGTAAAGAAATGAAGGTGAGGAAGAGGGCACAAAGATTATGAACAACACAAGCTCAGGAAGTTAGCATTTTCGGTGATGCTCAGCAAGATGAAGAAGCCATCGTGCTGATAACGTGTTATAAAACTAATGATAATAAGAGAAGAGATTATAGAAAGAGAAAGTAGAGAGATAAATTCTCATTTCACTATATCTTGAATAGTTACAGAAGACCTCTATTTATAGAAGGAAAATGAGCCTTTAGTGTAATTTCCACCTCTGGGTCATTTGGTATAATATTCCCCAAATATCAAGACTATTCAATCCATGAAGCATCCTGTGAGCGATTGTATAATTGTGTGTGGGTCCCACCAAACAGTAAATTACTATGCATAGTACTACGCGTGGGTCCCATATCATCTTGTAATATTTGGAAACCAGGAGTCAATTGATATCCACATAATCAGTATATTCATAACAAGGAAAACGTTTTGCAAGGCCAAGAAGAACTGTGATCTTTTTTTTTTAAAAAAATAAATATAATATTAAACATCCTTCCATCTAACACATCCTCCCATGTTTACATAAAATATTTTTTATTATTCAAATATACATATTTTTATTTATAATAATGAAATTATACTTTTTTAATTAATAGCGGCCTAACTCACTGATCGTTGATCGAGTACCCTACCAATTCAGTGGCTAGCTTGGTTTTCAGAACCTTGCATTTATGTCTCAATATAATGTTCAGATTCTATCAAAAGTATATAAAAGATGAGGATTCAAAGAAAAAACCAAAAGAATTATTTTGATTACAGTGTGAGATAAACTTCATATGAGAAAACTATGATACTAGAGAGAAAACCGATAATATTATTCATACATGAAGCACGGTTATATACACATTAGATATTAGGAAAATTAGAATGAAGGACTTGGATGAAACTATTATTATTGAGAACGATTATAAAAATTATAATGTTTTAGAAGGACCAGATAAAAAAAATTAAAAATACTAAAATATCCCTAAAGAAATTTTTTGCATTCCCTCCTGTATCTCTCTCACATTCTATTTTTAAAACTAATAAAAAATTCTAAATTTCACTAAATTAAATAATTTTTTTTCTCAAATTTCATTTTTCACAACTTGCATAGATATCTATGGGAAAAAAAGTAAACATTCTTCATTTTTCTCAAATTATAATCTGTTAAAATCAACAAAAAATTTATTTTAAAAATGTAATCACATGATTTTAATAAAACTCAAGGTCTTTTATAATTTATTGTATATGTTAAACCAAAAAATTGTATATGATTTTTTTTTAATTTTAGAAGAAATTTATGTGGGTTAAAAAATACATTTAATGTTAATAAAACTAAAAAAAAAATCTATTATATCCTGAAAAGTGAAAAACATGAAATGAGTTTAATTTTTATTGTTACAAAAAGAGCTTAATTGATATTAATGTTGATACTTGATAATAGAAATCCAGAACTTGATGATATATTCAATCATTAAATGATCAATTGATTTTATGAATATGGAACTTGATGAAAAATATATATATTTTTTTTTTTAAAAAAATAGGAGTTCGAATCGTAGTTAGTCAATTAACATATTGATTTTACATGAGTGTGAACGTGGTGAAAAATAATTTTTTTTTTAAAAAAATAGGATCATATTACATGTGAATGTAGGTGGTTTTACTTTTACTTTAGTTATCTTTTTAATTATGAATATAAGAGATAATATATGAGGTTTGATTAGGGACAATTTAGTAATTTTAAAGTTATATTTTGATGTTTAGTCCTTTTAAATAATTATAATTTTTATGGTCCTTTTCAATAAATATCTTTTATTCTAGAACTTTCATTTTAATTTTCCCTTGGATATTTGAATATTGCATATCTCTCTATACCTCTTTGCTAACCGTAAAACAACAGAACAATAATATACTATCAATATAATATCATAACCATCCTCGTATTTTAGTGGCCCTCATACCTTGAAATTATCTTCGGAAACCTCCAATACTCCTTCTTAAGTTGGCGCATGTGGATTAGTAATGCCCAATTTGTCATTGAGTCCATTAGTCTATTGCCTTCATGAACATATTAGCTAGCATTATCTCTCCTGATTGGTGTCTATCTCTTAACAAGCAATGTTTGGTGCACTCATGAAATACTGGGTTCATGGCAATATGGATTGCTACTTGATTGTCACAATAAAGGGAAGTCACCTTTGTCTCTGGCACTTGTAACTCCTTAATTAGCCATTGGAGCCAAACGACCTCACTAACGACATATGACATGTCTCTGTACTCTGCTTATACTGAGGATTGGGCAACAACACTTTGTTTCTTCATTCTCCAGGAGACTGATGAACCTCCTAACAACATTAAATACCCATTACATGAACGTCAGGTTAAAGACACCTTTTCTAATTGGCATCACAATATGCTTCAAGTTGCAAGGTCCCTTCTAACGTTAGTAACATGCCTTAACAACTATGCACTTTAAGTAACGTGGGACTCTTTCAGCCGTTATCATATGTGAGTGCTTGGGTGACAAAGTAAATTGACCAGTCACATTTATAGGATATAGTATATCAAGTTGTGTTACCATGAGTATTGGAGTTCGCAATGATGTTCCTTATGAAAATAGCTTGGCTTGCAGTCCCCCATGTTTGTTTCCTTCAATATGTCCATCATATACTTTCTTAGGCTCATAACAAAGCCCTTTGGTGAATGTGCTACCTTAATGCCAAGAAAGTATTTTATCTTTCCCAAGTCCTTCATGTTGAATTTGTGATCTGAGTATCTCTTGGTTTCTTGTATATTTCTTTTCTCATTGCCAACTAGAAAAACATTATCCCCATACATTAAGAACATGACAAATGATGTGGTTGTTTGAAACACAACTAAAGAGTGATCAACCATGTTGTGTGTGTACCTAAGATCAAGTAATAATTGAGTGAACATGAAATACCAGTTGTGTGGTGGTTGAGATTGCCTATAGAGAGGCTTCTTTAGTTTGCATACTCATGTCTCCCCCTCACGTACGAACCCTTGAGAAATGTGCATGTAAATGTCTTTGTTAAAGTCATTATGCAAAAAAGCATTGTTGATGTCTAGTTGATGCACCATCCAGCATTGTTTGGTAGCAATGGCTAGAATCAAATATTGTGATGAGCTTAATAACTAGAGAAAACATATCATGAAAATCAATGCCTTCGATTTAGGTGTAGCCACGAGCCACAAGGTGAGCTTTGTATCACTCTATTGCCCCACTAGGAAGGAATTTAATTTTGTAGACCCACTTGGAATTAGTAACATGTTTTCTAGGAGGTCGCTATAGGAAGCGCAAAGAATTAAGCTACTAATGGCGAGGGTTATACCTAATAAAGTCAGTGAAGCCTATAGAGCAGTTTGGTATAGTGTTATTTTCAATCAAGCAACAACTTCTAAGGAAGATCTTCATTCGAAGACTAAGTATCATCTACTGTGGAGGTTGAAGCCTCAACTCTCTTGGTCTTCTTCTTTTTTGGCTAGGACTAAGATTGCTTACTGGCCTCTCTAAATGAGATATACATTCGTGCAAGTTGAACTTTCTTAAATTAGTCAATCCTCACTACAATGTCTCCAGGAATCAAATACCAAATTTTATGCAAGAAGAGGAGGTAGGAGACTAACTGAGGAAAAGGAATAGTAGTAGTCCTGGTAGAGTGAATTCGATATCTTCTCATCTCTTGAAAGATGATATCACCAAACTTCTATGTTCTTTAGAAAGGATAGAGGCATCATCAACAGTCCTTCCCGGTGAAATGTGAGAAATTCTTTGCCTTGTTAACCATGCTCCAGGAATATATATACCATATGACTTTGAACAAGTCATAAAGACACCCAGGAGGAAATGTTAAAGGACTTATTGGCTCTCTTGGTTTTAGTATCTTATAAATCTCGTGGGACATGAACCCCCATAAAGGTATTAATCAACTCAATAGTCATTCAAATCCTTTACCCGCTCTCAAAGGTCTCAAGACACTCCTCAACTACTCTACCTTAATCATCATACTCTTCAGTGATCACCATATTACTATAAAAAGACCTTGATGATGGTTGGGCGGTAAATAGTTTGTATCCTTAACCAAGTCTCATACTATCTTAAATAAGGGTATAAATCTAAATTGAGCTTGGGTTTTAAAGCAGCCAGATCCACATATATTGGAGGACAAAAAGTTATATTAGCTTAGTTAGAGTCAAAGGCAACTTGATCAACTACTTGTAAGTGCCCGGTGTTAAAATTAGGAGGAGGAACTAAAGACTCTTCTTCTTTGACCAACTATGATAGTGAGGGACTAACTAAGCAAGAGGCACCCTGACTTTGACTAGATGTAGCTTTACGGGTTTGGGAAGAAGTACCATAGCGAGACTTTCTTAGGACAGAGCTTTAAGAGGCAAACATTTGAAATGCAATGTTGAGTCTAACCTGAAATTGTTGATCTTGTACATCGGCCATTCTCAGTGAAACCTCCTTCTCTTTCCCTTTCCTTGGAGGCATCAGCTATGATGATGGTCGAGACTCAATAGGCTCTCGAATGACTACTCCTTTTACATTTTGCTATAGCTTAAGAGGACCAGAAGCTTGAATTTTTGGTCAGAACTTTGGATTCTTCGGAGGTTTCGACACCTTCTCATACTTTAGAGGAGGAAGAGGTGATGAATCTTTATCAACATTGGGTATCTTTGTCCTTGCCATTTTTGAAGGAGAGTGTCGTTGGGTTTGAAAGTCATTGAACAGAGGAAGTAAGGGTTTAGGCAAAAGGAAGGTGATGAAGGGGGGGGGGGGAAAGAGAAATGAGATAGACTCTGAGAACAAATGAATAGAGAAATGGAGGGGAAACATTGATGAAAGGTAAATGACATGTCTGCAGAATTTCACTGGATAGTAATGGTTCAATAGTTACGTATTTGGGAGTTGAAGGAATTTGAAAAAATGAGAGGAAGGAAGTTGAAAAGCTAATAGGAAGTTGTAGAGATGAGAGTGAAAATCTAATATAATCTAACTTCTCACAAGTTTTGACTCAAGTGATTTTTCATATCACTCAAGTGATTTTGTGAAAAGTCAATATCACTTAAGTGATCTTAATAATCACTCGAGTGATGGCCATTCATTCGAGTGACACTGTCTATCACTCGAGTACCTCTTAAAATAACTTTAACACAGAAGGCTTCATTTGAGTGATACCTTGAATCATTCGAGTGCTAAACAATAAAAGTACTTAACTCGATGTGTAACGTGAACACTCAATCCCTATTTGAGAGTTAGTGTCTTATATTACTCAAGTGCAATCTTCCTTACTTGAGTGATATCCTTTTTGACATTCTGACTTCCTTCATCACTCGAGTGCCTTCTTAAATCACAGTTGTGACTTTTCAGTTTTTCTCTTCATTACTTGTCGTTCATCACTTTCACAATCAATCAAGTTCCTTTGCAAGTGATCCCTTTTCTGTTTATATTTGTTTTTCAATGTGAGAACATGGGATCCTTCAAAACCAATTTCTAGGAACTTTAATGCTTAAATTAGCAAACAAATCATCAAAACATACTTAAAATTAATTAAGATGAAGAAAATTACTTATATTTTATTAGGATTTACCATTCCCAATTCTCTTTTTATGTACATGAATTGGTTGTTTGTTTGTTAATGGTTTCATGAATATATCAACTAGCTAAAGGTGTGTAGGGATGAACACTACTTTGACATCTTTCTTTTAAACATGGTCTCTGATAAAGTGACATCTCACATTAATATGTCTAGTTCTGGAGTGTTGAATAGGATTCTTCGCTAAGCTTATTGTGCTAGTATTGTCACAGTAAATGAGAATTTATTTCAAATGAATACCTAAGTCTTAAAGTTGTTGTTTAAGCTAAAGCACTTGAGCGCAACAACTTGAGGAAGCAATGTATTTAGCTTCAGTCGATGATAGATATACAGTGTTCTACTTCTTGCTGAACCATGATACGATAGAGCTATTAAGGAACTAACATTGTCCACCGGTACTCTTCTTATCAGTTTTGTATCCTCCATGGTCTGAGTTCAAATATGCAATTAAATACTCATTGCCTTCTTTTGGGAACCATATACCAAGTCCAGTTATGTCAACAAGATATATGAATATTCTTTTTACAGTCTTAGTATGATAGTCTTTGGTTACAGATTAATATACTGCACACATGCCTACACTAAATTGGATATCTAGCTTGCTAGCAGTTGTAACACCCTAATTTTCAAAACCGGAATAATAATTCCTTTTTCATCAGAGTAGAGCATCAGAGCAAGTAAAAGAGTAAGTAACTGATATACCATTAACTGTGGCGTATCCGTCTATTTACAATGTACAATACATTAACTGTTACAACGGTACACGTCTAAAAATAGGATCTTCAGTTGGGTCCTTAGACGTTCTGTTTACTCTGCTTACTTTTGTCTTCAGTCCTTGGTTCTCCGAACTTGAAGCTATGGTAAGAGCTGAGGTCCAATACCCATCAGACCTCAGGTAACGATTAATCTCATGCTTATGTAAACAAGATATGTATGACAAATATTCATAACATTACAGCATACAACAATACATAGCACATAACAGATGTAAAGTTTTCATATCATAACAGTACATAGCACACAACACATGTAAAGTCCATCCCAGTTTGCACATAACCAGTACCACGATGACCCATCGTGTCCTCAGCGCTAGGAAAATTCAACGGTGTTATCAAGACTATAACCCATGTAAAAAGCTGAATGTATAAGTAGTGATCTAAGCCCCATAAACTTAGTCACGGTGCATGACTCGAGACAGAGTCCCATCCATGTCTTTATGAAAGTATCTATCACACATAAGCATACAATAAGTATCAGAGTTAGTGTTACAGTATGCGTCTGTACCTTCGTTGACGGTATTTCGGTAGGTTTGACAGCGATACGGCAGCGACACAACCGCAGTACTTGATCACAAATATCCTATAGGGATAATATCACATTTATCAGTGATAAACATCATAACATGCATTTTAGGTACAAATTACCATTTTGCCTCTAGTTTGATTAATCGACGGAATTTCGCCAGAGCTTCGCTACTTTGACTCTATTCTTCCAGAATTTTAACATATCTCTAACTCCATAATGATTTTCAAAATTAATACCTTAATTACCCCTAAAACATGATTCCTAATCATACTTGGAAGATTAAAGATCAACCTAGCATGTCTACTACAACTACTGAGAGAAACGTACTTAAAACTAAGGACCGAAGAACTTACTCAGAGCTTCGCTACAAATTTCCCCGGATTCCTCCTTCTTCCTCTGCTCCAAGATTTTGAATTACTCAAGAAGGAATGCTGTGAAAATTATGAAGAAGGTTGCAGCCTATTTATAGACAAATTCTGGTTATTATTCATGCTTTATCATACGGATTTTGGACCGTAGGATCGCACTTCAATGAAATAGGAAGATCTTAGCCATACACCTCTCAAAAGATGATGTCATCCTTATGACATCTTTCTTGCTTTTTGGTCTTATACCGATAAAGCTTCCTGTTCGGTGTTTTACTCGCGTAAACTTGAACAAATCTCAAAAATCCAACAGCAAATCCTTGTAGGTTTATCCTTCCTCTTTCACAATATTTGGATTAGCAAAATTTTTGATCCCATTCAAGACATTCCATTGCTTGCTGAACATTTCCGGACTAGCGCTGTCGGTTACAGAAATAACTTTGGATAACACCAACTTCGGGACAAAAATTCACTGATTCATAATATGTCCAGATGTTTACTACTTAGTTCAAGGATTTTAAGTTAGGATTTAATTTCCATTGGTTCTCATTTACACTATCTGCCCTTTTTTCAAAAAATATATTTTTGTTTTATCTCATAATCATTTCGCGGCTACAGAAATGACTTCGGAGATAGCCCACTTTGGGATAAAAATATACTTATTTATAATAAGTCCTTATGTTAGATACTTAGTTCACATATTTTGAGATATGATTTATTTTCTATTGGTTCTCGTTTATCCTATTTGCTTTTTCTCAAAATATCTCACTTTATATTATTATTATTATAATATAAATATCATAATCTTCAATCATCACAAAATTCTCCCCTCCCTCTTTTCTTTTGGTTTTCACTTCTTCTTTTTTTTTTTTAAAAAAAAATTTCATATTATATTTTAATAATCTTCTAAAATTCCAAAAAAAATATCTCATTGGTCCTTACTTAATTACAAGGATTTAGGCATTTAAAAATTGTTAGAAATTCTTGTAGCCCTTGATCTTACTTTATTAGATTATATCCTAACCATTGATCATTGTTTTATTTGTCTAATTCAATTAGGAAGCTTAATTCGGGCCTTAATCCCATGATTTGTAATCTTTTAGGATTTAGGGTTTTTATGTACTTAATCTCACCAATATTTCTTAAGTTTTACTAATTAATTATCAAGTATATTTTTGCTAATTTTAGCCACAAACATTTAATTAAAGGATTTTTATATACTTTACCTTGAATATTCTCTTGTTCAGGCTTAAACAATTAGCCATTAATTACCTAATTAATCACTTACTAATTGTTGACAATTTCCTTAATTGAGATTAATTATTATCTCACAACTATTGCACTGATATTGGTAATTTATGCACCATGCATAATATTAAAAATCATGGGGCAACTTATGTTCCCCAAAATAATATCAGATTTTACCTCATTATTTTCCAAGAAAAATAATCCCATAAATTATCTAAATTAGAGACAACATAATTTTTTAATTTTTAATAAATATTTAATTGTCTCTAAGGATTTATCATCATATTCTTAGGGTGTTTTATGACCATAACTTCGCTTAGGAATTTTTAGCTCTTAATCTATTCTAATTCTATGATAAATTACCTTAGGAAATAAGGTAATTTTTACACTAGTTTTGAGACCACACATTCACCTATTTCAAATAGGTATTATTTATCAATATATAATATTTATGATACATAGAAATTTTTGGGTATTACAGCAGTAAGATAGTGTTGGTTATGATTAGTTTTGATGATGTCTTATATAGATGCCATTATCAAGAGCAAAAAGTTTATATCATAAAGTTTATACCATATACATTGACTAATTGCTACATTTAATGTAGATTTGTTCATGTGGAGAAAGAACAAGAGAAGAGAAGAAAGAAAGAGTTGATTCATGGAGAATAATCAAGAAGAGAGAAGAAAGAAAGGAGAACTTGCTGAATAAACTAAGAAAATCATTATACAAGTTCTTAGTTTGATTCTAGAAGTCTCCATGATCAAATAAAAGTTAGAACAGCTCAATTCAGAGTTAAAATAAGCATATATCAGGTTTTGGATGAGCAAAATCGAGCCAGATACTTAAAAGTCAAGTTTACTGCATTACTGGAAGTGATCTGCCTCTGGATTATGAGAAAACTCGAGTTTAGGACACAAAACTCGAGTCTGGAACTCAAAACTTGAGTTAGTTACTTAATGACTCGAGTTTGTAAAGTCTTCAGCAACTCTGGCGTCTCTGGATCATCAAAACTCGAGTTAGCCAATGTAAACTCGAGTTTGGAACTCAAAACTCGAGTTAGTCACTTAATGACTTGAGTTTAGCAAGCTTTCAGCAACTCTGTTCAACTCTGTTTCACGATCAGAACTGGCGACCTCTGGTAATTCGATGATATCTCCCAAACTAGAGATCGGTTTAAGGTGAAATCAATTTTGTATGAAACTAGACATCCAATGCGTCATCTTGACAAAGTTTCATGCCCAAAGAAGCTGAGATGAGAGAGCTATGAATTTCAGAAGTTGGAACAGGAATTCACGCCACACAGCAGACCAAGCTTCAATGATTTGAGTGTATCTCACAATCTACACATCAGAATAAGCTGAAATCAGTGGCATATGAAAGTAGACTCACATACCTTTCCAGAAAACATAAAGATCATGGAAAACAAAGATCAAATGAGTGAGATATGATCTTCGAAAGTTGACTATAAATTCAAGATGCCGCAAAAACACTGGCAAAGAACAACCTTCATTCATCAGATCATAACTATCAGAATACAGTGAGTTTGGAGCTGATTCTTCTTGCAATGGAAAGAAGACTTAAAGAGCTTAATGGAGATAGGTACTGGATTCTAGGGATTGATCTTTATCAGGTCAGAAAGCAAAGAACTTGTGAGAAGGATATTTGACTGAGCCATGGAGAAGAAAACTCAAGTTTGTGTTAGCAAACTCCAGTTTTGAGACTTGACAGAAAGATATTCAATTTTACATAAAAGCCAAACTCGAGTATGCATAGATAAACTCGAGTCTGTACAGACACAGAAATGAATCCAAAATTTTCACATTAAGCTAAACTCCAGTTTGCAAATCAAACCTGAAGTCTGGAAGATACAGAGAGCACTCAGAATCCCAAGCAAGCCAAACTCGAGTCTAAATTCCCTAACTCGAGTTTAAACCAAACAGAAAGGAACCCAGAAAACTCAATAGACTCCCAAACTCTAGTCTGGCCTTCCAAACTCCAGTTTGCACTTAACCCAGATAAACCTCAAATATTTCAGTAGTCACTTAAACTCGAGTTTGCTTCCCAAACTCGAGTCTGAATTATACAGAAAGATCATCCATTTTGGCTACACTACAAACTCAAGTCTCTAACCCTAAACTCCAGTCTGAAGACTCTGGGAATAAGGCTAAGTCTTCTTTGCTTATCCCCAAACTCGAGTCAGTCACTAGTTGACTCGAGTCTAGGAGCAGGACCAAAATTCCATCCCAAGTCCAGAGCCCGATAGTTCTCTTGTAAAAGCCAAACTCGAGTTAGCTTTTACAGACTGCAAGTTCAGACCACTAATCAACAGACATGCTTTCTGGATGAATCCCAAACTCGAGTCTGGAAGAACAAACTCGAGTTTGTATCGGGGATTTTGAAAAATCAAATGATGTTGATCTGCGAAATCTTAATGGGTCTTCCTGAAATTATTTTCTCATATGATATTATTGTTTCTAATGTCCTTGATGAAGTTTTGAGTGTTTTTCAGATAAGGTTTAGCCAAGATCAAGGTGAGATCAAGATCCAGGATAAATGCATTAAATGACGAACCTAGAACAGGCCTGATCCTTCTCCCTTATCCCAGATGTTCAGCTCAGACCGTTGTAACTCATAAGAATCATCTCAAACAGTCAAATTAAGTTTATGGAATGACAAGAATTCTGGAAGACCATCTACAACAACTAAATCTAAGATTCCAGCCAAGAATTGAAGAAATAGAGGAAAATATGCAACTGTCATATTCCAGATTTACAGTTGAACTTTGAAGAATCAAAGAGAAGAAAATGCAACGGCTAGTTCCTCTTTTTCATCTATATAAGAAGCCCAGAAACGAAGAACAAGTGACACAGATACAAGAGGGAGAACAAGAACAGTGACGTGAGCTTACACAGTGAAAATGCCAATATTTTAACGTCTGCTTCATCTACTCTCTGAATATCTCAATGATCATATATCTAGCTTAGAGAGTGAGATTATATGTATTGTGCTTCAGTGTTTATTCACTTACTTCTGAGAGAGAAGATTCATTGTAAACATCCTATTATTCTGAGAGTTACTCAAGATTGGGTGATCTTGAGTGGGAAACACTTTGTTGTGATTACAGCTTGTAAGGGGAGTGAATCCGAGTGTGGGATTACTTCGAGTACAGAGTGTGTAATCAAGCAAGTGAATTGATTACGGTTTGTAAGGGGGAGTGAATCCTAGTGAGAGGATTACTTCAAGTACAGAATGTGTAATCAAGTTCAAAGCAAATAGTGATTGAAAATCTCAAGTGAAGCTTGGGGACTGGGCGTAGGTCAAAGATTGGACCGAACCAGGATAAATCATAGTTTGCATACTCTCTTCCCTTATCTTTTACATTTCTAGTATATGCTCATCTTTGAATATCTAATTGTCAATTTATAAATTGCAAAAAGTTTTTTTAAAAGTTCCTAAAGCTTATCAAATACCCAATTCACCCCCCCTCTTGGGTGATAGCCAGGTCCAACAGATAGATCACATAATTGAGTTCTCGATATTTTTGTGATGTTGCAATTTGCTCCCTTTACATCAACATCAAGCACTATAGTTGAACTCATTGAAGTATATGCTCCATTTACATGATCTATCCTATATTTCTTCAAGAGCTCCTTGAGATATTTGGTTTGTGAGATAATTATCTCATTCTTCTTCTGCTTAATCTGCACTCCAAGGAAGAAATTTAATTCTCCTAACATAGACATTTCAAATTCACCCTGCATAATCTTTGAATATTCTTGATAGAGAGAATAATTAGTATAACAAAAAATAATGTCATCAATATATATTTGAACAATTAAAAGTTCATTTTTCTTGCGTTTGATGAAGAGTGTTGTGTCAATTTTTCCTTTGACAAACTCTTGGTCAATGAGAAACCTATTCAGTCTTTCATACCAAGCTTTAAGAGCTTGTTTAAGACCATAAAGAGCTTTCTTTAGTCTAAAAATATAATCAAATTTTGAGACATTTTGAAAACTATGAGGTTGTTTTACATAAATGTCTTCTATAATATAGCCATTCAAAAAGGCACTTTTAACATGCTTGTATCCTTTCATGCATGCTAAAGCTAGGAGTACTTGTATAGCTTCTAATATGGCAACTAGATCATATATTTCCTCATAAACAATTCCTTCTTCTTGATTATAGCATTTGGCCACCAATCATGCCTTGTTTTTTACAACAACTGTAGATTCATCTTGATTGTTTTTAAATACCCATTTATTGCCAATGCCTAGATGCTCATTGGGCCTAAATACTAAGTCTGAAACTTGATTTCTCTCAATTGATTTAATTATTCTTGCATTGCTATTACCCAATCATTGTTTGAAAAGGCTTTTTCAATGTTAGAAGGTTCTAACTCAGAAATAAAGCAAAAAAGCTTCTTCATTAATAGTTTTTTTTAGTCTTCACCCCTTATTGATGTCACCTATGACTTGGTTTGAGGATGACTCTTGTTATATCTCTAAGCTCTAGGTTGTTCTTGGTTGGATGGTTCAAAATTGTATTTATGTTTATTTTTTATTTTCTAAAGAGGTTGGTGCTTTTGAAACAATTTGGCTTTCTTCTTGAAAAGCTATCTCGTGTTCCTCTTCTAAAGATTTGGCTAGAGGTTTGTTTTCACAAAACACAACATGAATGGACTCTTCAACTAAAGAAGTTTGTTTGTTGAAAACTCTATAAGCTTTACTTCTATTAGAGTAACTTAGAAATATACCTTTATCGGACTTAGGATCAAACTTTCTTAAGTTGTCCTTACCATTATTTTGGATAAAGTACTTACAACCAAATATATAAAGGTGAGTAAGGTTTGGTTTTCTTCCCTTATAGAGCTCGTAAGGTGTCTTGACAAGATTTGATATGATGTAAGCTCTGTTAGAGATATAGCTTGCGGTGGTAATTGCATATGCTAGAAAACTCACGAGACATCTTTCTTGTTAGGCATAGCTCCGGCCATCTCAGTTAGAACTTTGATCTTTCTTTCCATAACTCCATTTTGTCAAGGAGTTCTTAGCGCAGAGAAATTGTGGTTAATATCATTTGAGTCGTAGTATTTTTTGAAGGCTTGTCTTTAAGCTCACCTCCATGAGCTATTATAATAGTTGCAATGGATATACCTTTCTCATTTTGCACTTTTTTTTAGCAAAAACAACAAATTCACTAAAAGTTTCATCTTTTAAGGAAATAAAAATAGTCCAAGTAAATCTGGAGAAATATTGACAATGACCATTATATATAAATTGCCACTAAGACTTTTAACTCTAGCTAGTTTAATTAAATCCATATAAAGAAATTGAAGTGGTCTATTTGTCGTGACCACCTTTTTGGATTTAAAAAATGATTTCGTTTGATATCCCTTTGACAAATGTCACACACCTCTAATACTACGTTATACATAAGAGCATATAGCACAATAAAGTGTGTAAAAATAGTTTGGGCAAAGAATACTAATGATAATAAGTATTTCGTGGTTAAATATTGGGAGTAACTCTTCAGGGTTAATATTATAGTCATCCCAAAAATAATACTAATAATGTCTACAATCTCCATCCAATCCTATTTAAAACAAAAAAACTAAAATAATAGGTAACTAAACCAACACCATCACAATGGTAGTTGTCCACAACCTTGCCCCTTAAGCCATGATCACCAATTTGCCCTTTTCTTGAACTTTTAGAATGATCTGATATTCAAATTGAATTTCAAAGTAACAATTAATCTCATGCACAATGTATTATCACCATATGACAGTGAACTACAATCATGAAAAATTAGCAATACAATATTTAATACATACCACATGTAACTACATAATGCACACAACATTGATTGTGGGACACATCAGACAACAAGTCTAAGATCCATAGTGTTGAGGAAACGAATTAATTAGGCCTCGAAGCCATAACAAGTGAATGCATACCAGGCTTAGCAATCCAAGGACCTCCAGTCTACTAGGCCTTACAGCCTAAACGTGTGTTTCACAACACGGATCATAATTATGGTACAAGCAAACATACATAGATATACAAAGTATATGAGATTAAAGTTACTACCTGGTTGATTATCAGGATGACAACGAATTTCTAAGTCCTTTAATGGCTCCGGGCAATCACCAATTCCTATAATTATACAATTGTGGACAATGTTCATTTTTTATGCAAACTCTTTATGTTTCTTAAGGTATTAGGATTAGTTACCTCTTTATATCCTAACATAGTAAAAGGGTCTAATTTATCATTTAAAACTCATTATAACTTTTGAATGATAGGTAATTCACAATTGACCATAGCTTTCTCATTTTCAAATCTTAACTTGAAACTGCCATAATTTTCAACAAATTTTGAAAATTTATAACTAATTACAAAAGTGTCTAATTTGAAAAACGTGGCTGAACTCAAGAGGGGGTGAATTGGGTGAAGATAAAAATTCTTGCAATCTTTAGAAATCTTTTCGCAATTCGTTGAAATCAGTTTGAATGATATTAATGAGTTATAAATCTATAAGCAATTAATCAAACATGTATGCTAGAAGTAAAGAGTTGAGGGAAGAGAATTGCAAACTCAGATTTATACTGGTTTGGTCCAACCTTGACCTACATCTAGTCCTCAGGCATCCTGAGCTTTTCACTATTCTCCTTGTTTAACCAGGCACAAGAGACAAGCCTTTACACCCACAAGTTTATCCAGGTACTTGTGCAATCTTCACAATCTCCCTCGGAGACTCCCCCTTAACACCCGTAAGGTTACAATCAAATTCTCAACTCAAGGTCACCCAACCTTAAGTAACTCTCAAATAGAGATTGATTTACAGGAAAAACTTCTCTCTAAGAAGTGGATAAATGATCACTGAAGTACATAGGAATTCATTTCACTCTTTCTAAGTTCAGCTATGAAGACATGAAAAACAGAGTGAAGAGAGGATTCAGAATTTTGGCATTATGACTGTGTAAGCTAACTCCTCCACCTTTTTGCATTTTGAATTTGGTTCTATTTATAGATGAAGGTGTTCTGACCGTTGGAGATTATAGCCGTTGTGTTCAAAACCGTTTGAGGATGTGGCAGTTGGAAACTAGCCGTTATTTTTCTTTTCCAACTTGAAAGGTCAACATAGTAATCTCCATGTAATCCTTTGTTTGATCATCTGAAATATGTCCACAAATGATGTAAATGATGTTAAGAAATAATACAACTCATTTGGGAAAGGTTCTGGTTGATCTGGATCAGATTCAGGATTTTTGCATCTTTGATTTTTTTGAAGTTCCGGTGTAAACTCGAGTTTTGACGTAAATACTGCGGTTTTGAGCTTGTCTCATTTCTTCAGATTCGTCTCTGTCTAATCTATACTTGAGTTTTGCTTTCCATACTCGAGTATTGAGGATCCTCTCACGTTCATAACTCTCTGTCTGAGCTATACTCGAGTATTCATGTGTAAATGAGTATTCAACTTGTTCTGGCCTTTGGTTGCTTTCTGATTTGATATAGCTTCTAAATTAGCAAATCACTTGTCCTCATATAGCTCCTTGGTTCCCTATCTCAAAGCAATAAGAATCAGATCTTAATTTGTTGGAATTCATCCATTATGATCCATTGAAAGAAGATTGTTCTTTAACCATCGTTTTTGCATTATTCTGAACAATTAGTAAACTTTCAAAGACCATATCTCTCTGGTCTGATCTTCATTTTTGTTGAATCAAGTATTGATGGAAAGCCTTATGAGTCTTCTTTCGAACGCCACTGATTTCAGCTCATTTCGATTTGTAGATTGAGAATTATACTCAAATCATTGAAGCTTGGTCTGAAGAGTGGAGTGGATATTTGATCCAACTTTAGAAATTCACATCTCTCTCATCTGATTGTATTTGGGCATGAAACTTTGTCAAGATGACGCATTGGATGTCTAGTTTCAGTCAAATTTGATTTCACCTCAATCCGATGTCTGGTTCAGGAGATATTATCAAATTACTAGACCTCGCCCATTCTGATCGTGGAACAGAGGTGAACAGAGTTGCTGAAGGAGTTGGAAACTCGAGTATTGAGGAGGAAACTCGAGTTTTGTCGAGACTAGACGCGCCAAAGAAACTGAAAACTCTCAATACTCAAGTCATTAAGTTCCATACTCAAGTATTGACTCCCATAGTCAAGTTTTGACTCTTTGACGCCCAAACTGTGGTTTCCAGAACTCTAGTTTTCAAAACCACAGTTTTCTCATCCAGAAGCCAATTTTTCCAGTAAGCTTGTATACTCGAGTTTTGACCTACAGAAACTCGAGTATTCACTTCCAGAACCCGATTTTCACTATCTTTAGCTCTGAAATGACCCTCTCCAACATCTACTTGATCATGCTCACTTCCATGACAAATCTTGGAACTTGTGTAACACCTCAAATTCCATGCTTGAAAATCGTGTCGGTTGACACTTAGTTTTAGGAAAATCAACAGATTTTGAGGTGCTACATCTTAGAGTACTGCGGAAATGGATAGCGTGCGTTAAGATTCGGACAATGAGTATCTGATATAAAATGCCCAGACATATGCTGATGCCCCGGCATAAGCTGGTATATTAAAAATTTCCCGAATGAAGATTTATGTGATACAATATACAGAGTTTTGTATAATTACAATTCTTACATGCAACTATACAATATTCGACCAAGTCGTAGCTAGACTTGGGACAATGAACCTAACTCAGTTAATCAAATAGTTTGGCCAGGTAGGTGTCTATCATGAGAGTCTCACCGAGTTCACGGTGACTTATTGACTGACCCACATAGACTAGCCATTCCTTCGGCACCAAACTGTTTGAAATAACCTCATTAAATCATGCCAGAATGAATACTCTGAGGACGTTCCTCCGACATTTGCTTTGACCGGTGTCTCTTCCCAGCTCCATCCACTGGTGCCTTCTCACGGCTCCATCTCCTGGCACCTTCTCTTTCCCGGTTTCTTTCCTGAACTATTCATTAAGACTGAGGTTCAATGGGCATTGGACCTCAGGTAACGGTTAACCTTATGCTCAAGTATGACAATATGCATGATAGATATTCATTACATTTCAGCATATAACTATACATAGCACACAACACATGTATCAGTTCATATCTCAACAATACCTACATAGCACATAGCCCATGTAAGGTCCACATAGTTTGCACATAAACCAGTGCCACGCCCCGGAGCGTGTCCTCAGCACTAGGAAAACATCCATACGGCATTACCAAGACTGTAACCTGTTTTCAAATCAAAGCTGAATGTATTTAAAAATTGTGACCTAAGAACTGGTCTTAGCCACAGTCCATGACCCAAGACACAGTCTTGTCCATGACTATATGAATCATCACATTACATATAAAGCATACAAGCAGCATAAGAGTTAGAGTTACAATACGCGTCCGTATCTTCATTGACGATATCGGGTACTTTCGTCGAAATATGGTACGTTTGACAGAGGTACGACGGCGGTACGACATTGGAAACAGCGGTTCATGTTTTCAGATATCCTATAAGGATTATATCACAGATATGAATATTTAATATCATAACAAGCATTTTAAGTACAAATTACCATTTTGCCCCTAGTTTGATTAGTCGGTGGAATTTTGCTAGATCTTCGCTACTTTGACTCTAATCTTCCAAAATTTTGCCGTATCTCTTTCTCTATCATATTTTCGAAATAAATACCATATTTAAACTTAAACATGATATCAACAACATATTGGAAGACTAAAAGATCAAACTAACATTTCTACCATAACTACCGAACGAAGATAGAATCTTAAGACTAGGGACCGAAGAACTTACCCAGAACCTTGCTACTCCTTCCTCTCTCTAACATCTCTCTAGATTTCGAACTAGGCAAGTGAATTGGTGAGAAAATGAAGGAGAATGGAAGGGCTATTTACAGAAAAAGGCAATGGCATTTTGGTAATTCCTTTGAACTTTGTCTGATCAGTTTCTGACCGTCGGATCGCACTTCTTTAAGGTGGCAAGATCTTGGCCATACACCTTACTATGCTGACCTCATCCTATGTCACCAAGGTGATGTCACCAACTTGCTCAAGAAGCTTTCTACCAATAAAATCCCTGTTCGGTGTTCTAATCGCGTAATCTTGAGAAATCTCAAAATTTCGGGAACATAGCCCTGAAGATTTTTCTTTCTCTTTTAAGATACCTAGGTTATCTAAATTTTTGATCTCATTAAAGACATTCCGTTGCCTGCCGAACATTTTCGGACAACCGCTGTCGGTTACGGAAATAACGTCGGACAACGTCAACTTCTGGATGAAAATCCAATGATTTATAATATACTCTGGTTTTTACCAACTTATCCTCGGATTCCAGTTTATGAATTATTTTCCATACGTTTTCATTTCTACTATATGTTCTAATTCCACAAAATATCTTTTGTCTTATCTCATGATCACTCTGTCGGTTACGGAAATGACTTCGGAGATAGCCTACTTTGAGATAAAAATTCATTTGTATATAATAAGTCCTTATGTTAGATACTTAGTTCATATATTTTGAGATAGGATTTATTTTCTATCAGTTCTCCTTTATCCTATTTGTTTTTTTCTCAAAATATCTCACTTTATATTATTATTATAATCATAAATATGTAGATATTATTATTTTGCTACTACACACACACACATGCACAACACTTAGACACACACACACACTCACAACTCTCCACATCTCACAACACTCACACACCACACACCTCACAACACTCACACACCACACATCTCACACACACAAATTTCAGTTTTTCTTCTTTATTCATGTCTAAACAATTAGCCATTAATTATTTAACTAATCACTTACTAATTGTTGACAATTTTCTTAATTAGTAATAATTATTATCTCACAACTATTTTACTTACATTGGTATTTTATGTCCCATGTAATATATCAAAAATCACGGAGTCAATTTTGGTTTCAGAATACTTTTTAATTTTTCTTTTTTTTATTTTCAAAGGAAATAATTTATTAAATTGTCTAAATTAAGGACAATATCCTTTCTAATTTTTAATAATTATTTTATTGCCCTTTAGAATTCATCAAAATTATTTTTAGGATGTTTTATGACCCTAAAATGCATTTTAAAGCCTTTTTGACACTTAATTTTCTGTATTCCTCCTAATTTCATGAGAAATCACCTTAGGAAATAAGGTAATTATTATACTAATTTTGAGACCACAAATTCACCTATTTCCAATAGGTATTATTTGTCAATATAATTATCCGGGTATTACAACTTGTATAATGATATTTTCATCAATTTCTTCCATGTTCCATCTTCTATCTTGATCAATCTTTAGCTCATCATTTTCTACACCTTCTACATACTCCATCTTCTTCTTATTGAAATCTCCTCTCTCATGATCATTCTTCATTCTATCCATCAACTTCTTCTTGATTATCCTTCATAAGAGAGCTTGAGCTAATCTTGGATAATGTTGATCCATTCAATAGACTATTTCTTTAATAATTTCTCCTCCTCTTCTTTTTCTCCTCTTCCTTTTCTTCATCCTCATCTACATTAAATTCAAGAATTTATCAATAGAGAAGATAAGCATATTACTCAATCTTTTTGCTCTTACTAATGGCATATATAAGAGACATCATCAAAACTTAATTATATCTAACACAATTTAGGTGATTCTAAAGGCTATAAACCCTTGATAAGTCTATTTCAAAGAAAAATTACCATGGGAAGTCAAACATATTTGTATTGTTCCAAAGTAAATAGAACAGTACCACTATCCAGACTAGAATTCTGTAATCATAGGTCATTTTCAAAAATTCATAACTCTATATACACAAATCCAATTTTTTTTTTTTAAAAAAATGACATATCAAATTAAAGCATATTATGTCTACTTTGACTCTAGAAATTATCATAGCTATTGGATAACGTTTACTTATCCAAAAATATGTTACTATATGATCGCCTCTTAGGGATTTACACTTGGCAGTTTCTAGGTTTTCCATAATTTAATCCTATTACTTCCAAAATCACTATCCAACCTTTATTCCACACAATTTTTTCATTTTAAACACATTGGAAGCATTAAAATGAATAAAATCACATCATTTACTCATGTTTGGTTCTAATTGAAATAGAGCATGATAAAGAACACATATAATTTTCCAAGTCAACTTTATACACACCATGATTTTAGCATTAAATTTTTTTCTTGCTCATAATTTAAGCCCTTTACTCACTTAGACCTATTTTTAGAAATTAGGGCAGTACCTCCCCTTAGGGTTTTAGACTTTCAAATTTACAAGAAATCATGGAGAAATTATTTTCATAGCCAACAACATCAAGAACAAGTGCAAGAAGGTTGGGAACTCTATTTGGCTTGTCTTTGATCTTCTTGTAACTTTTCTTTTCTCGCTTTAGTCTTTAGTATTTTTAGCCTTAATCCCAGAAACCACCATGGAAAAGAGTTTATTAGGGTTGGGACTTTGCATGAGAATAAGAGTTGTAAGATTATCATACAAACTCACCTTGGTACCTTAATTTTTTTTCCTTCTCTTTCCTTATATTTTTGGTTGGCTTCTCCTCCTTATTCTCCCTTGTGTTTGCATAACTTCAAGCATGGAAAAGGAAGTTTGCGCCTGGGGGGAGGTGATTTATAATTGGTTGAAAACTATCCTAAGGATCCCCTTGATAAGTGACCAAATTACCCTTTTATTATATTTCACACATGTGATGAATTGTGACTTGTTTCTTGAATTTTCTTCCTTCCTCTTGTCTTGGCCAAAACGTGCTCATGGTTGGGCTACTTAAATTGCCTTTAACATGTGTCAAATTCTTATAGTTCCCGCTTTCTCCTTATTGGCCACAAATCACAAGATATTTAGGAGGCTTGTACTTGACTCATGCTGACCATTTTAGCTTATCCATTTGGCTTGTGTTCATATTCACTCCTCATTGTCCTTATGTTGGTCGAAATTTATGGCTTGTTCGTGAAGAATTTGAGTCATTATTTTACCTTAATCATCCTTGCTTAGGTGTCCCCTTTGAAGACGTGGCAATATGGGATTAATTTTGTTGGCGTTTGGCTTGTAGCATGCGACAAAATTTCAAGCTTCATTTAATTCCCTTTTCCTCCTCCCGTGGTTGAAATGCATCATGCACTTAGGGCTTATTATTTGCTTTTGAAACTTGTCATTTTCACTTGTCTTCCATGCCTTACACTTGGCAAAATCTAAGTCATGCATACATAGCTTATTACATACACCTCTTAGCTTTAATTCATGCTCCTGTTCACATTTGGATATTCCATTATCCCCTTTCTTGTCTTCTTAGCTGAAACTTTGGCCTCATTTGAGAGTTTCAATTGTTGAATTTTATTATCCATAGTACATGTTCATTTGACAAGGACATATTGCCATTTTTATTGACATAATTACAATAAACATTGTTCTTCTCCTTCCTTTGTTTGACCAAAAATGGCCTTGGTAAATTGACCTTCAAGGTGAATTTTTAACCATTTAAATATGATCTCATGACTAATAAAATTCCTTATGACTCTTTTTTTAATTCCATTTAGTAAAAATTTATGCCCCCAAATAGTCTATGAATATCAATCATATGCAAATATTTTTATATCATAATATATCCCAAAATTTATACTTTTAGGAAAATCAAATATTCAGTTGACGGAAAAAATTATGATATTACAACAAGCATAGTAGACTAAATCATTTTTGAAATGAAGTTTGGGTAAATCAATAACTAATCATTTTTAGCAACTTGCCTAGTTGGTGCATGTTGACATGAGCTAGTCTCTTATGCCATAACCAACTTTCATTGGCGTTTTTAAGAAAACAAATTTCAAAACAAAGTTTACAATCATTGATGTCAAGAGTATAGCAATTACCATCTCGTGAAGCTCTTAGGTTGACTTTAAGCTGATCTTTCTTGAGTTGGAAATCTCTCTTGCGCAGAATGAGGCATTCTTCTATTTCAAAGATGATCCAGTTGTCTTTTTGTGTACTCTAGATGACAATAAGGAGGTTGTGGCATTGAACTTCTACATAGTAGACATATTTTACTTGTACTCTATCTTTTTGCCAATCTTACTTGGGTTAAGGTGCAAAAATGCACATGTGCTTTATCTTGAGGAGCGTTTAGCACCAAGTGTTTTTTTTAGGTGCAAAAGTACACATGTGGTTACAAATTAGATGTAAAAATACCCTTTGACCATTAAGTTTGACAAAAAGAGCGCCCGACACCAAGTGTTGTTTTTAATTTAATAATTTTATTTCATTTAAATGAAAATTTTTATTTTTCTTGGTATAATTCCTTAAAGGCCACATTTTTTATTTCAATAATTTATTTTTTTAAAAAAAAATCCTTATTGGTGCAAACATTTATATTGCATAGCTAGAAAATGCAATAAAAATTAAATAATATTGATTTAAAATTTTGTCACTTAGGAATCATGGTCATATGTTCTTCCCAAGGTTGCCAGCTGATTGATCAAGTGTGTATATCAAGGTTCAAATTCAACTATACTATCCCCATATTTCATTTGGAGCAGATCATACTCGTTGACTAGAGTGTCAACTATATTTTCTTTGTACTTGATATTCCTTCATGAGCAATCTTGAGTACTTCCCACATTTCTTTTGTAGAGGAGACATTGCATATTCTAAAGTTCTCCTTTTAATGCACTCTGAATCATTAGAATATATTTTCTATTTAGAGTCACTAACTTTTTGTCATTGTTGTTGAATTCTATAGATGTATTTGGAGCCAGACATTTATCAACTCTTTTCAAAGGCATATAATCTCTGTCTTGGATCACTTGCCATAAGCCATATTCTATTGCCATTACAATGAATTTAATTTTTTCCTTCCACAATGAAGTGTTCTCCATTTAAGCTAGGAGGTTTGGAAATAAAGACATCGTCTAGTAGTATTCCTTCCATTGATCCTTCTCATGATTTTAGTCATAAAATGAAGAAGGTTAGGCTTTGATACCAAATGTTAGTGCCAACATTTGACTCAAAATGGGTGAATTAGGTGATATTAAAAATTAAAAACAAATATGATTAACAAATAAATCAAAGGATAAGAGTTGGAAAAATATCATCAAAGTGTATACAGGAGTTCATATTGATTCGGCCTCAACCTTTTGACCTATATCTAGTCCTTAGAGCACTTATGAGATTTTCACTATATTCCCAAGATTCAACGGGTTCTTGGTACCACAGTACAAATAGAGTTCCTCAATAGGACACTCACTCCCCCTCACACTTTGTAATTTGAAAACCTCACTCAAGGTCCTACTATCTTGAGATTTTTTAGAATTGAATAAGATTGTTAGGCTCTCGCATAGAGTAAATAAATAAACGTTGAAGTGTAGATCAAATATAAGAAGATATCATAGAATAAATTGAGCCATAAATGTACAAAGACTCTTTTTATGTGTAATAGTCGTGATAATTGTACCATTATAAACAACCATTGTTCTTAAATCAGTCATATATAATTATCTTCTTTAAAAAAACAAATCACTTACAATGAAGTATTTACAAAGACTATTTTTATGGGTAATAGTCGTAGTAATTGTGCTATTCAAAATGACCATTGTTCTTGAAGTAGTTCTCTGAAATTTTCTTTTTCCTAAAAAAATATTGCTTACAATGACATATTTACAAAGACATTTTTTATGGGTAACAGTCGTAGTAATTGTGCCATCGAAAATGACTGTTGTTCCTAAAGCAGTCATCTAAAATTCTCTTTTTTCTAAAAAAATATTGCTTACAATGATGTATTTACAAATACTGTTTTTATGCATAACAATCATCTAATTAAAAATGATAGTTATTCCTGAAGCAGTTACCTATAATTATGTTTTCTTATAAAATATCATTTACAATGACAGCTTTACAATGACTGTTTGACTAAATCCGTCATCTATATTTCATATATACATTTTTTTTAAATGAAATTTGTTTTTTTGTCTGTATCCTTTTTTAGATACAAAAATAGAACAGAGAATAAACAAAACTAGGTAATAATAATTAGCCAATTCCCAAAACACAGAATAAAAAAAACTGAGAGACATCACAATATAACACCTTGTATATATACAAAAGTTATCCAAACATGACTAATATGGGAGTGTGCATAAGTTCATAAGTATTTCCACATGTGTTTCTAAACCACTACACTACATAAAAATAAAACATTTTATCCATATCTACACTCTTTTATATGTTGTAGAAGATGTCACGTCAAATGTATCGTAGCACATTTATGTCTTCTATAGAGTAGGTTTCCTCTTGACCAAAAATGTGCCGAGAAATTTAAGAATAAGTTAACAAAAATCATTCAATTTAATCAAATAATGAACAATTCACTTACAAGAACAAAAAAGAAATACTTTGAGAATGAAGAAATGATCACCTTGTCAAACATTGAATTAACTCCATTAATGATGATGTTATACATATTAAGTATAACACAGTACCCACACTTATTTTTCCCTTGATGGTGAGGGCACTATACATCAAAAGAAAATGATCAAAATGAATTAAGCCAATAAATTCATTTTGACAAGGTGATTGTCAATTAAAAAACTTGAATTTAAACAACTTACTTTGGGCTAAGACTACTTTGTGGTAGCAACTTTAGTTTGTGCTTCCTACCCAATGCAGGATATGTCTTCATTGTCCTATCATTAGAATTAAAACCAGAAGACATTAAAACAAAATTTTCAAGTAAAAGACCTATTATTTAGAAACAACTTAACTTACACATTAAAAATCTCTTTGATATCTTCGTTCAACTTACAATCCAAGGAATCAAACTAATAGATATGGTTAATCATGGGGCAAGCAAGGTAGAGACTCTAATGATAACTATAATAACATATATAGATCAAAATTAGGTTAGCCAACATAATACTAGGTAACTTAACAAACTAAGTATTAAATTAAGTAGGTAAGAAAAAGTACACGCCTATCAACAATTGGTGCGAGATAACACGACAACTGACTCTCTCCCATTTCATACCCCACATAGGTTATCCCCACTACCACAATGTTCTTAATCTTTGTCGTTGGCCTAGGACATAAGAAAGAAATAAACAAAATCTTACTTAAATGAAAGAAATGAACAAAATAAAATGTTAGTAAATCACACAGTCCCATTTTATTCCTTAAAATCTTACTTTATGTGTTTTTCCATATTCTTCACAATGATCATTTCCAGTTGAATAATCTTCATCATCTACAAATTCAAAAACTTCACTTGCTATAAGTGGATTTGTAGTGAAAGGTGGTGTGTCGTCAAGATTCAAAATTGGATCACCATCGTTCAATTTTTTATTTTAGAGTACAATGGACAATTTTTTATTCTTTGGATCGATAACATAAAATACTTGTTTTGCCTGGATTGCTAGAATAAAAGGCTCATCTTTGTAACTAGCTTTATGTGTATCAACTGAGGTAAATCCAAATTAATCTATTTGCACAACATTATTGTTTACCCACTGACATTTGAATAAAGGGACTCTCAACTTGGTGTAGCTGATCTTCAATATGTTTTCGATAACCCATAATAGGCCATGGATTCCAATACATGGTTTTTATCTTTCAAACTAGAAAAGTGCATTGATTCAGCTACCATTGTTGCCTTACTATTTTGCATTGTACTTCTGTCATCCTGAGCTTCTATGTAGAAAGAACACCTATTTATATCATATCCACACCAAGTGATGATGTCAAAAGAAGGCTCCCAAGCTAACCATTTGATTGTCTCAGACACACTGGTCTCGTACAAAACCTTTTTATTGAATTACTCTATTAATGTCTTATTTTGCTCATTATCTATCTGCCTATCATTTTTCTTTGGGTATATCTGCTTTAAACTCTTTCTTTGTTCATCTAAGTATGGTGATAACTTCTTCCATATTAGTCAAGATATACAAGTGTGCTTACAACATCTCTTCACGATGCATACTCTTCACTTTGAGCCCTCATATTCTCTGACTTCTACCCTTTTCATTATGAGACTGAGCCTTCAATGTGGACATATATTCTTTGCAAAAGTCCATAGCCTATTCAACTACATATCTCTTAACATTGAGGCTTCAGGTTTATAAGGATTTTTAGAATACCCTTTTAAGATCTTTATATCTCTCTCAAAAGGTTACATTTACCTTAGATAGACTGGGTCACATAGTCTTATCTCCCTTACCAAATGAACTATCAAATGTACCATTATATCAAAAAATGCAAGAGCAAAATACATCTCGAGTTGGGATAGAATAATATAACCCTCTTTTTCCAATTCGTCAAACTTTTCAATTTCAACAACTTTGCTATAAATAGGATTAAAGAAAAGACACAACCTTGTTATCATGCTTTGTACATCATCTTTCATAATGCCTCTAATAGCTACTGGTCTATTATATAAAAACCCATCATCTATATTAGTCATCATATATATATATATATAATAAGAATATAATAAATAATAAATTAATAAATTCTATTTAATTATTAAATTATTAATTCTATTTGTGTATTGTCAACGATTTCCACAGAAGGTGGTAAAATTATGTCTTGAGCAGTTACATATCTAAGACCTTTGACCTAAATAGACGCGTCCTGAGTTCCATAGAGATTACTTCTCAATACATACATACATACATACATACATATATACATAATGTATGTATATATGTATGTATGTATGTATGTATGAGGTTAGGGAGGCTCGAACCCTTGATGTCAGGCATATACTTGGCAAAGGATCATGCCCATTACGACAAGACATTAAATTTTCCATGACGATTTCTTATAAACAGTCATGGTATTACTGTAATATCCTGGATTTTGAGATCATGAAGCCTACATGATATGTGAAGATTTATTATGGACTTTTGGGCCTTATTATTATGCAATTGCTCCAAGCCCAATTAAGTTAACTTGGCCTATTGTCAGATAATCTATATTTTATTAAGAAAGGAAGGTTAATCATGCAAGCTGACAGAAAATCTCACTCCTATACTGTGTTCGCGCATTCTCCTTTCTTTTTGAAGATGCAAGAGTGGCATCAGTTGAACAAGTTTGATATAAAAGGAGTGCTTGGAAGATCAGTCATCTTACTACAAACAAGAACTAAGATTGAGATAGAAAGGGAGAGGGAAAGCAAGCAAGCGTTCACTGTGATTTAGCATCGCATACTCCTTCTGCGATTGCATCAAGGGCTAAAAGAGTACGACTTCAGCAAGGAATCCATCGAACTGAAGGTAACTATTGGTTTTCTCTTCTTTCTAGTTTCTATCTGTATTTGTAGGGAGATTTAAGAGAGATAACTGCAGAAGAAAAGCCATAAAGGTTATGCTAGGAAGAACTATAAAAAACTGAGCTATGAGGTCTCTTTGTTTCATAAATTGTGAATCTGGGGGGTGGACAGAAGAAGAGATAGAAGTGTGATCTTGAGATGCATGATAAGAGAAAGGGAACTCTGGTAGTGCAATTACTGATGCATAGAGAACCATGAGAAATGATTCCGACACCGTCGCCTTAACCCGGCCATGTCATTCTCCGACAAAACAATGCACACACAACTGCACCACCTGAACTCTATCTCAGCAACTACTTCACATAAACCCCGCCCCGGTAATTACACCAACTACAACATACAACTACAAATGATGGTAAATGAGTAGCGTTACCTACAATAACTGCTACACATATGAAGCCTATATATAGCCCGAATCCACAAATTTTTATTATGTGAAGAATTAGTAGCAAGAAACCAGACTTTGGTTTAACAACAGCTGTCCTCTAGAAAAGTTGTGAAAGGGTTATGCTTGGTATCATGTTACCTAGCACCACATTTGCATATTATCATGAGTGGCAATTGCTTTCAAACCAATGTATGGTTTCTTGCAATTGTTCTTCAAACTCACAATAACATTTGTAGCGGTTATAGATTAAGCCACTACAAAATGTAAACAATCTGACATTTGTAGTTGTTTTTTGTATAAACATCTACAGAATGTAAACAGTCTCATATTTGTAGTGGTTTTGCTAATTGTTATAAAGTTTCATGGAAAACGAGGAATATTATAGTAGTTTTAGGAAAAAATACTACAAAATGTTAATGTTTAAAAGCAACAGTACGCGCATTTCATTATCATCATTGCCCATTTCTTTCTCACGTGCTATCTTACAACATTTAATTATAGTTTTTAATGAGTGATGGCTTCAGGGAGGGGTAAGGGAAAGGAAGTGATACAAGGAAGAGTGCCTCGACGAGGGGGTACTAGTACTAGAGGGCAACACATGGGTAGAAATATCCTCGTGCCATTACGGGAGGGGATCCAGCCTAAGCAGATTATGACATTTATCTTCTCGAGCAACTAGATTTAAGGTGGAAGTTGAAAGTAAATATAAATATTGTTTTAATAAATGTAATATTTAAATTCCATAAGCTTATTAATTGTGTGTTTAATTGTAATAAAATATGTTGTGAATTGTACAGATAAGTAAGGGAACATCAGCACAAGGAGGCTGGATGTGGCTAGTTTTAATGTGATCAAAAGGCCACGTGTTATACTTCCGTGGAATGAGCACACGAACCAGCCGATTAAGAATGGTGGTCATTTGTTCAATCGTTGGCTGTCCAATTTTGGTGGGAATTGGTTTTGGTTTCCCATCCATTTCTGAGATTGGAAGAATGTTTCGTTGGATCAGAAGAAAAAAGAATTTTAAAAAATTGTTGTGATAATTAATTGCATTTAATTATTGTGTTTGTGTGTGTGTTAATATTTATAATTTACGCCTTTTGAATTAATTAATTAAAAATTTAATTATCATATAGAGGAAGTTTAGAGACCAGGACAACAGGAGGAGGTACGCACTCATTAAGATTGGGGATGGCTGGAAGAACAAGAAGAGTCTTCTCTACCACCATGTGGATAAGGATGGGACAACACGTTTGTATTAGCTGATAGTGGGCCCACCCAGACGGTGTCCCACCATTAGGCTGGGTTAGTTTTGTGCAATATAGGAGGAGATAAGAAGGTCAAGTACATTTTTACTTAATTCTATAATTCTTAATATTTAGAAATTTTATATTTATTATTGAAACTTATTTTAATTTTTTGTGTCTTATGCAGGCTCTTTCTTAGAGGAACAGGAGGATCCGGGGGCAACAGAGGATCTACTACATGTCCGAATCTAAGACTTTTGTTGTCACCTATAGTGAGCTGGTATGTTTTAAATTTAAATTAATTTTAGCTTTAATGTATCAATTGCTTTATTTTGATTACAACCAAGTTAATATATATTTTTTATCTCGTTTAAGCGAGGAAGGCTCAGGAGGAGAACCACCAGATGGACTATGGGGAGTTATACACATACACCCCATAGACACGACGATGAGATGCCTACCTCCTAGCAAGCAAAGGAAGCCATCGTAAGTGATTTACATAAAAAAAAGATATAAATAATGTAATTAATTTATATTTATGCAATTATTTCATTAATTTCTTATATCTTGCATGTGTCAAAGGTGTATTATACAACCCAAACAAAGTTGCACTAGTCTAGACCCTTAAGTCACAAGGGTCTGTGAATCCCACTGCCCCCTTGAAAGCTGGTTTGTCCCAAGTTGAGCACTCTGGACGTGTCAGCAGTATGGTGATAAACACTAGGCCTAACATGGTCTATGGCAAGAGCGCCACCTTTGAGGCCGAAGCCTTTTGAGTAGGGATCACCAGCGCTAGATCTAAGATGACAGAGTAAATGGTAGAGATGATTATTGAGGAGAGGACTATAACTTTGGTTGAGGAGAAGACTCGGGCGATGAATCAACAAATTTAGGACCGATTTAAAAGTTGGTATGCTCAACATATGCATAGCTTTGATTTCGTGTCCATGGCGTACAATCAGTTGTTTCCTAGTAAGTTCATTCCCCTTCCTTTACCCCCACCTTCTCCTATGTCAACGCTGATCTAGCCCCTCCACCTCCACCTCCTCATGCTGATGATGGTGGTGGTGTTACATATAGTCAGCGCATTGATCCTTCCCCCACTAAGAGAGGATTGGATGATTAGGCTCAGGAGAGTTAGTTAGGTTTTAGTTCTTTTTTAAAAAATACTTTGTTGGGAGAATCCTATATAAAGATGGTTGAAATACCCAGATTCTAATTTGGGTTGCTAAACTTGATAAATTATTAATTAAGTTATATGACACAATTAGGGATTTAGAATTTGGGACAAATTACCTCTATATCCCTTAATTATTAAACAAAAAAGCTAAATTGAAGATAGATTGTTTACAAGCTACGTAAGAACACTAATGGCAAAAATTCATTGGAGGCCTCAACACCATCAGAAAATCAAAAAATTGGCAAAGAAGGCTTTGGTAAGTTGGTTCTATTGTTAAATCTTCATACCTTAATCATGTTTAATATAGCATATTAGTACAATATTTTTGTAATCGACTTAATTAGATGATCTCATAGCTTTTCATTGAGATAGAATGATAAGACACATTGAAACTTGGGCAATTTTTATCTAGCCCTACAATTGATAGGTTTATAACATTAAAATCTTAAAATCTCGTAATCTTAGGATTCGCATGATAAGACGCATACACCACGCACTAGGTTTAATTCATATGAATTTGGCATTCGCATGATAAGACGCATATGCTGCATGGTAGGTTTAATTCATATGAATTTGACATCAACTTTTAATTCAAAAGATGCAGTAGAGGTATTCGCATGATAAGACGTATACGACGCACGGTAGGTTTAATTCATATGAATTTGACATCAGCTTTTTTAATTCAAAAGATGTAGTAGAGGTATTTTTGTTATTTCATCAACACACTAGATGGAGCATGCCCAAGAATTCTACCTTTTTTAAGGGTAAATCTTATTTGATCAAAACATTGTTGAAGTTTATTATTATTTGATCAAAACATTGCTAGAGGTTATTGTAAACATGGATATTCTTTTGATGTATCTGATGTGGCTTTAAATTTTTTGGCCATCACTAGGGGCATTATTGGAAAATAACCAACATTTAAATATTTTAAATTGAGTCATTGACCCAATTTAAGATTTGTTGAATTTACTAACCTTAAATAGAATTTTTCTATTTCAACCGTCTTTATATATGATTTTCCCTTCTTTAACATATGTTTCAAGTTATTATTTCTCAATTATCTTCAAATTTTATGACATTAAAACACATAAGAAAAACAACAAATTGTGAATGTTTTGTAGCGGTTACACTTCTTAAACCGCTATAAATTTGTGATGATTTGAAATTGAAATGATTGATACCACCAATTTGTAACAGTTCAAAACAATTAAAGCTACAAAATTTGATAGTTTGAATTTTGAATTTCCTGCCTATAATGGTAACATTTATGTAGTGATTATGGTAGCGGTTATAACAAATACAAATTTAAACAGTTTGAAATTTCGAACGGTATTCGTTGTTGTAGTTGTTGTGTCGTTTTAACCTATCAATATAATATCATAACTATCCTCCTATTTTGGTGCGTGGCCCTCATATCTTGACGTTATGTTCGGGAACCCCCAACACTATATATACACTGTGAACTTGTGTGCTTATTGTAGATCGATTGCCTTCTAACTAGCAAAGGGCATCCCAAGTAAAATCAAAGTATCCCATTGTACTAGTATTTGTTTAGGATAATGTGTGAGAAAAACCTAAATTATGAGGATTAGTTCTCAATGATTGAGTGGTTGTAGGTAAACTTGTAAAACCTACTGTAACATCCCACCTTATAAACAACGAATTTTTTTTTTTTTTAACTTTGATCAGAGTAGAGCAATTTAGCAAAACGAGTAACTGAACCTTCATATTACATAACCATAGTGTAATTGTTCTTATACAGTCATCTACTAATTCAAAAAGAAAACAACGCCTAACTTCACATGTAGACTAAGGTATAAAACTCCTTCTGCCAACCTACGCCGATCACCTGCCCCTATCGTCAACCCGCGGATCGCCCGAACCTGAAGCTACAGCTGAGATCCAATTACCATTTGGATCTCAGGTAACGGTTAACCTTATGCTCAAATAAACAGTATATGGATAACAGCTATTTAACAACCCATAACAGCAGTAAATCACTACATAAGCACACAGCAAATGTATGATCACAATAATGACATAACATAAGCACAAAGCAGTATGTAAAGTCCCACAACATATCTGCACATAACCAGTGCCATGACGGCCCATCGTGTCCTCAGCGCTAGGAAAACCCAACGGCGTTATCAAGACTATAATCCGTATAAAGCTGTATGTAAAACCGACAACCATAAATAGAGCTTCGGTATATAAGCATGTCTATCACATATATGTATATGAGCAGCATAAATGTTAAGGTTACAATACACGTCCGTACCTCCGTTGACGATTCCGAACACTTCGGTAGAATTGTGGTACGCTTGACGGCGATACGACAGCGGTATGACAACGGAGACAGCGGAAACAGCGATTCGTGATTTCGGGTTTCCTATAAGGATAGTATCACCGGTGTGAGCATTTAAGGTCATATCAGGCAATTCCGGTACAAATTACCATTTTGCCCCTAGGTTGACTAATTGGCGGAATTTCGCCAGCACTTCGCTATTCTGATTTTAAACTTTCAAAATTTTTGCTATAACCCTTCCTCTAGCATTCCCCTAAGATAAATATCATATTTATTCCTAAAAACATGATATCTAAGCTAACTTTAAGAATTAAAGACTATTCTAACAATTCTACTATAGCTACCGAAAAACTACTTAAACTAAAGACTAAGGACTGAAGAACTTACTCAGAGCTTTGCTATGAACTTCTTACTCCTCTTCCAGAGCTTCTCTCTCTAACTTCTCTCTAGGATTGTGAGTGAATTGGTGAAGAATGAAGAGAAATGAGAGGCTATTTATAGAAAAATCCAATGGCATTTTCATAATTTTGCTGAACTTTGTCTGGTTGAATTCTGACCGTCGGATCGCACTTTTTTGAAGTGTCTTGATCTTGGCCCTACACCTACTTGGCCAACCTTCCCCCCCACAAGAAGACAAATTTGATGACCTCATCCTGCTTGTGTCATCTTGCTCTATCAGATGAAATTCCTGGTTCGGTGTCTTGATCGCGAAATTTTTTGTAAAAACTTAAAATTCCGGGAGCAACACTCTGAAGGTCTTTTCTTCCTCTTCAAGAATACTGGATTTTCCTATCCTTGTACTCTCATTAAGGATATTCCATTATCTGCCGAAAATCCTCGGTATTCGTGACCGGTTACCGAAATAACTTCGGTCGGTGCCAACTTCTGGACAAAAATTCACTGATCAATAATATACTCTGGTTTTTCCCAACTTATCCTCGGAATCTCGCATCCGAATTATTTTCTATTGGTTCTCATTTTGACTATCTGTTTTAATTCTACAGAACATCTTCTTAGCCTGATCTCCAAAACACTCTATCGGTTACAGAAATGACTTCGGAGACAGCCTACTTCGAGATAAAAATTCACTGGTTCCTAATATACTCTGACCCTAGCAACTTAGTTCAAGGTTTTCTGGATAGGATTTTATTTCTATCCATGGTCATTTATCCTGTTCATTTTTTTTATTAATATAATATTATTAAATCAACATATGTCTTAATCTTATATTATTATTATTTTCATCATCCTTATCTCTTCCCATTCCCAAAAATTTCGGCCCACACACACACACATATATATATATATATATATATATATATATTTTCATTTCCCATAATATTCTATTATCTTGCATTTATTTCCCCAAAATTTCCTATTGGTCCCTAAGTAATTTCATAGATTTAGTCTTCTAAAATTCCTTGAATAATCCTAAGCTTTTGATCTTGGTTTTCCAAGATTACTTCTTGACCTTTATTATTTATTTAATTTGGCCCAAAAATTTCGATCCTTAATAATACTTATTCATATTTATTTTATTTCTCATGTTTCCTAAATTTTCTATAAGCTTATAAAATTCCCAAAAATTACTTAATTAATCCTTTAATAATGTCTAATAATTTTCTTACTTAAAACTCATCATTTTCTCACAAAAATTTTATTGACATTTATAATTTAAGCTCCATGCAAATTATCAAAAGTCATAGAGTCAATTTTAGTCTTAGAATACTTTTTAATTTTCCTTCTTTTTATTTTCATAGGAAATAATTTGTTAAATTGTCTAAATTAAGGATAATATGCTTTCTAAATTTTTAATAATTGTTTCATGCCTTTTTGAATTTTTCTTAATTCTCCTCAAGGTGCTTTATGGCCTTAAGGTGCATTTTCACATTTCCGCCAATAAATTTCCTCTAATTTTCTTAGTGTTTCCCTTTAAGCATAGACTAATCATATAACATGTTAAGACCGAAATCTTCATAAATAGTCATTTTTATTATTGTAGCATAATATTCCAGATAATAGTTATCCGGGTATTACACCTACAATGATTATAATTAAGTGATTTTCGAGGGAACGCAACGTAGGGTAGCTGGGGGATCAAATCAGGGTAACTTAATTAATTGTGTTAATCTCTTCTCCTTATCTCTCTCATAATTATTAGCTATCTACATTTGACTCTTAACACACACTCACTATATATGTGTATGTATATCTAATTACAAAAGAATATATGTGCCAGGAAATGTAGGAAAAAACTCTAGAGAAAGTCAACATATCATTTCAAACACAGATTATTTGAAATCTTAATTAACCTTTTGCAAGGCCTTGTATTACACTTTACTTACTTTTATTGTAATTAATCAACCAATGACTTTATCACATTAATTATCTCTTTGCTTATACATATCATATTCTTGTCTTGCCTCATCGTTATCTTCCTTCCTTGTCTTCTTAATCAACCTTGCTGATGGCACCATGTTGGTTTGAGGCAGTACAAGACAGGTAAGGGTGGTACGTAGATGATAGCCTTATCTTTTAATTTGTTAGTTTGTTTTAGAGTAATTGTTTTTGTATCAGAGGAAAAAGAGAGAGAGAGAGAGAGAGAGAGAGAGAGAGAGAGAGAGAGAGAGAGAAGACAGTGCGAATATAATTTTGGTGAAGATGATTGGAGTCAAATACAATAGGAAAAACATATTTATAAAGCTCAACTCAGATCCTCCTTCACTGTCCATATACCCCCAGAGAGATTAATCCGTGTTGTCGGCAAAGGTTATTCCTGGTTCTTCCAATTAAAATAACAAATTTATAAGAATTTGCTTTATTCCCTTTTTTTTTCTTAAATAATGATGCTATTCATTTCTTAAAACACACACATCTGAAGATTTGAACTTAAATCCCAACAATGTTTCTATGGAGGTCAATATATATACACAAACACTAGCTGGCTAGCCGAAGTAATACTGGATTCATATAAATTACTTTTTTCATGACAATTAAGCCAATCAATGCATTTTCAGTTGTTTTCAGTCAAAAGTAAGGCCAAGATATGTGGTTGCTGGAATTTTACCTTTAAGAAAGCATACATAACCTGGCCAACTCACTCACAAGTTTAAACAATACAATTACATACATTCATTAACATTTAGTTTAAATAAGATGCAAACTAATTAATAGACAAGTAGTATTTGAAGCTCTTTTTTCCTTTTAAACCCTACCTGACTTTGCAGTTGTTTCCTGCTTAACTAAATACGCATGCACATCACTTTAAAAGATTAATAAATCTAACCATCTCAGTTTGATCGAAAATCCAAATTAAACCCTAAAGGAAAAAAGTTCATAATATGATTCATAGTTTTACGTACCAATTAATAAGCAGGAAGCTGACCATTGATGTTTAAGAGAATAACAAATACTTCGTCTAGTCCTAAATATAAGATAAATTTGACTTTTTTGGAGATTAAGGAAGCTAATCAAATTACTTTAAAACGTGTATATTTGTGATTTTTTCTCAAAACTATTTTTCTTAACTTATAAATTGATATATAATCTAAATATACACAATATACATATGATATGATTATGTAACTTATTTAACTTTCTTAAACGCATAAACAAAAAAAAAAAAAAAAAAAAAGTGAACTCTATCTTATATTTAGAATCGGAGGGAGTATCAAGTTGAAGCACATTATGCCCTTCAAAACGCAAGTAATCTGTCTGTAAAGACCAGCAGTTTAAGTGAAGCAGTATGAACATTTTCATGAAGCAACAATAGAATGCCAAACTTCGGGAACAACTTTAAAAATTCAGTTGGTCGTGCATCTTTGCCTAACCACACACACACCCTTTATATATATATATATATATATATATATATATATATATATATATATCGAAAAGAGAAACTTTATGTTTTTTGTCTATGCATGACTGATAATTCCGCTTTTAACTTTTGTTCTCCGTAGACTTTTCTTAAAATTTATTGGTCATCGCTTAATTCTTATAAGTGTTTCTATTGTTACCATTCCTATATATATTGTTTTTCTCCAAAAAAAAAAAAGGTACTAAACCTAATATATATTGCTGGCTAGTTTAACTCAGATCCCTGGCACTAGCGTTAATTTTCTTGTTATGAAATCTGCTGAAAGGACACAGTTAAAAGAGAGATTATAAGAGCATTAATTGATATGTAGAAATAGAATTACACACACATCACAATGATTAAAACAATGTTTTTCTAATGAAAGTATAATGCACGCAAGTCACTGTCAAAACTTGCATGCAAGCTAGCTGGCCTAACCCAAAATTAAGGCCAAAAGGAAGGAAGGAAGAAAATCGGAAAGAATTGGATCTGATTTAGGCTATTTAATTATGTGCATGTGAATTTTGAAACTCTCTAAATGCTGAATTAATAATAAAATTGAATTTAGCAGTACTAAGAGGTAAATTCAACCGTGTATGGGCACGCGTAGGAACTTTTGTGTTTGTGTGTGTGGAGGCTGTGAGGGGATACTGAATTGGACCACATCAACATGTGCGTACACTAAATATATCTACAGACACACACACACGATGCTTATTTATGTTTCAGATTTATCATTCATCTGACTCATAATAAATGTTCCCAAAAGAAGCAAAATAAAGGTATATATATTCTGTATGCTTTATTGTATTTGTCCTTTCAAGAGAAAAAAGTTGTTTCATACTATTATACTTCCTCTTGTCCCTCTCGCGTAAGGCTACCGGAGTCTATATTATACGGGATAAATCGTTAACTTTGCCTGAAAATTAAAAATACATAAATAAATTTACCAATATTTAATACTACCAAAGATTACATCGAAAAAGTCATAGAATTTACAATTAATGAGGTTTTAAGTTTAAATAGGAATAATCTTGAAATTTTCTCCTTTTCTTCTCCTCATCCCATCCCCTCCCCCCCCCCCCCCCCCCGGTTTTTGGATTAAGAATAGAATGGTTGAGATTTTGATATTTCATAAAATTATATTATAATAGTATATAAAAAAACTATAAGAATATTTCTAGACAATTCAAAACTGTAGGTTCAGATATTTATTTTTCAACCCAAAACATATTAAATTTAGAGGGATTTAAATTACTACTATTCACAATAAATGAGGGGAAGATTTAGTAATATACATCATATTTACTTTACGTGCAAAGCGTAATAACCTTAAAATGAAAGAGGATATTCTCATAATCCCTTTTTCTCCTTTTTTTTTTTAAATAATCTCAACTCCACTCTCACATTAAGAAATGAATGGTTTAGATTGCAGTTAAGAATTACATAGATAAGATTTTAATATTTTATATTTATTTATTTATTTTTAAAATAATAATTTTATAAAATATGAAATCCGAATCATCTATTTTTTCAATCAAAGGGTGGAGATGAAATTCTTAGAAGAAAATGAGACAAATGATTCTGAAAGAATCTAAACCCTAAACCCTAATCATAAGTAAAATGGAAATTGGAAGGGAAGGACTAGATGAAATGGATACAAGTGAGAGTACTTATTGCGCTTGAAAACATTAAATAATAGTAATAAATAAGAAATTACTATAATATTTCTTCAGGAGAGATAACAATTTCAGCTTCACCTAACATGCACATGTACAGACAAATCCGTTTGCAGTCATGGAATCTTCAATGTAACAACTACTCTCTAACTTTGTCTTTCTTATATACTTTTTCAAATTTCCAAAATTAATTCCAATCTCTCTCTCTAGCACACAAATGCATTTATGTATAGTTTCATCTCTATATGTATAGAAAAATGTTCAATCTCTTGATCTTGATTAATTTGATTATATATATATATATATATATATATATATATATATAGTATGTATGTATGTATGTCCCATAATATTAGAGGATATAGATGTGAGCATTATTATTATATTGCCAACACTATGGATATCTAATATATAACATATTCATGTAGCTAATCATATTTAAGAAGGAAAAGAATAAATTAATTTGGCAAAAAAGGAAAAGAATAAATTAAAACATGTAAGTGTGAAAGAATTGTATACATATACCTGAAATAGTTATGAATGTGAAGGGCATGAGAAGAATCCCAGCTGAGAACTCAGAAGGTGAGAGAAATGGATCTGTTGGTATTTGAGTGATTGAAGCTGCTAGATGACCTGATAGAACCTCATCTCTCATAATTAATTAATTACCAAGTTTGCTCTTTAATTAGTGGTTTTATATTAGGATTTAATTTATTATAATTAATTCTATGAAATTAGCCTTGCCTCTCAATAAAATCCACTTCAAACGGGAAGGAAAAAAAAGGTCATTTGGTTTGTGGCTGCAGAATGACGACGTGGATGTATTATTTTTCATGATTTATCAGAACCATTTTTAATTCAACTTATTTCCTTAATTTTATTTTCTTCATAGACCTAGTAATTATAACAAACAAACAAGCGTACGGCTTATCAAAATCCTTCCAAATATTTTGAATTATTGTGTATCCTCATTTTCTTGAAGCTAAATATCCTTCCCAGTAATCTCCAAGGACAAATTTCTGTGCATTTAAAATTGATTAAACTCCTAAAAAAGAACCAAATCTAGGTTATTAACGAGAACTATATAACCCTTTTCGATATACATACTATAATTAACTCATTTATTCTCAGAAATCAATAACTTAATTCTTCACTAGAAAGAATCAAGATTCTAGACTACTTACGTACCTTGAACGCAAACTCCAAAACCCACCGAATCTTCACCAACCATATATATATATATACTGATTGATTGATATAGTAGACGTATATTATCTATATTGAAGATATATGAAATAGTGTGGTAGGTTGATTACCAGATCATGCTGGCAGCTTCAAGCTCTCAGACCAACAAGTTGAGAAAAATTGAGTGAAGAATACTATCATCAGCTACCAAGAATCCTATATTTTCATGGCGATTGAGGAAATCGATCTAGGGTAAAACATAAGAGAGGGGGCGCCGGGGGGAAAGGACATTGAATTATAAAAAAGGGGTCTCTCGTGATTCTCAGATCTCTTCTCTGGGCGGTGATGAAGATGGATCCATAAGAAGGGCTTTTTATTTTGTGGCACTGTGCCATAGAGAGAGAGAGAGAGAGAGAGAGAGTTGGTATTTAATGGTGGCTTTTGGTCCTTCTCTTTCTTTCCTTACAGCTATCTTGACACTGACTTCTCCCCCCCCCCCGCCCTCTCTCTCTCTCTATCTCCTAAAATACTGCTCTATTCTTATTCATGATATACGGTAGAGAAAGAATACACCTCATAGGAGAGAGAAGAGTAGTTAAAAAATTAGTAAAATTGGAAAGGTGTTGATTTTTTTTAACGTAGAGTTTTTTTTAGTATAAAAAAAGTTTTGGAGGAGTTCGACATCAGTCTCCCACCAAGGTCAGAGCGTGGCTCTGGGCTTTATGAGCACTTACTGGGAACTTACAAAATCGCTTACCAAAGGAGTCCCAGCAACAACAGAGGGGATCAAACCCACGTTCTAAGGGACTAATTCTGAATCCCTTACCATCTGTATCAACTCTCTTTGACAACATAGAGTTAATAAAATTTAAGTTTTTTTCTTTTATCTATGTAAAATATGTTAGAAGTGCCTTATAAAAGCACATATGAGGATATCAAATTTCACACACGAGTACATACCCAAATAATAGATTAGTTTTTGGTGTCATTCATGATGCTTGCAGTGACCTTTGCACTATCTAAATAATTTTTGTTTTGAAAAACTAGAAATCAAAAAATTATTTTTATTTTAAATTCTATAAATATTGAAATAATTTTTTAAAAATAAAAGTAAAAAAAAAACTAAATCTAAACTATTCAGAAGATTTTGGTACTCATCACCCGTGATTAGTACCAAGACACTATTTCCAGATAGTTATACACAAAAGCACATGATGGAACTTGACTCCTCCCTCCCAAAGAGAAAAGGTGACCCAAAATTATATTGTTGTACTTACTCTCTTCAGTATCGCTTAAATGTAGTAGTGAGATAATTAATTTGCATAGGTTAAAAAAATTAATTTTGTTACATTATTGGTAGAAAAATATGTATTTCCCTAAATATCTCTTAACCATTTACATGGGAAAAAAAATCCCTATTATTATTAAACTTGGACCAGACTAGCCGAGTTAACTTAGAACTCAATGAACCAGTCAACTGGCTGGTGTGGCTAAGCTTCCAACTCTGATGAAACCCCTAGGTCAGTTCAGATGGCTATCTAGGTTTGATAACCTCGCTCCTAGATGAAACACTCCCCCAAAAAAAAAAAAAACATATGAGTAGCTTCCAATAATGAAAGTTTAGGAGAAAAATTATAAAGATAAAGTGGATTGAGGTATATATTTAGAATCAAAATAAGCCTTTATACTAGCTCTATTTTATCAACTCATTCTACTACCTCTTATATTTAGGATCGATGGTATTATAATTTAATTGTCCCACCGGGCGGGGGGTGGGGTGGGGGACCACGGCTTGATTATTAATTTGGATCCATGAACATGGAGAATAACAAAATAAACTAGTTTATACTTAGCGGGTGATAAAAGTTAACCTAATTGAACTTGTTAATCCACAAATATGGCTACCAGCTATTAGATAATTTTGGGGGGAAATGAGAATAACAAAGAAAAAAACTAAAATTATAGTCAAGGACTTAAATCTGAGAGAAACAATAAAAATATTAATGTGTGTGTAATTTTTTAAGCATTAACATTATTATGAAAGTTTACTACTGAACCTATACTATTAAATTTTCGAGAAGTCATCAATTAGTTACTTTTTATTTTTTAAAAAAAAAATGATGATTTCATATCTTAAGATGTTGTAGCTAGTAGATTTTTTTTTTGTAGATGATGATGGTGAAGAAACATTATATATTGGTTCTGTTCTAGAATATGTGTGTGTGTAGTTAAACAATGTTCATTAAGTGTTAAATCTCATGGGAAAAATAAAGGGTTAATGTGCATCAAGTACAACATTTAAAAAATACTTTATACTCCTGGAAGCACAAAAATACTTCAGAATGCTAAATATATATCCCAAAAATACTTTAAGTTCTTGAGCCATCGTAAAAAATATTGTACAATTATGGACATATCTCAAAAAATACTTTAAGATACTGAATATACATTGAAAAATATTTCATAGTGTTGGATTCATCTTAATCTAAAAATAAATTATATCACTCTAGTCCTATTTATAAATCCATTTTGACAAAAAATTTGGTCATATTTATAAGTCATATTTTTAGGTAATAAATAAGATTATGACAACTTTCCCATATTAATTGTACTAATGAAAATAGTAAGAGAGAAAAAGAGTTAAAAAATATTCATTCATAAACGAGGGCAAAATTGAAAATTTATTCCATAATTATTGAGCTAACTACCTCTTCTTGATATATGTAATTTAGTTATAAAAAATTTATAAATAGAATCAGAGTGGTATTAATTAACTAGAATATATAGGTCTTTTTTTCATATAAAAATAACAACTAGGTCTATTGACTTGATTATTCATCTAGTTCAACAACTTCTACATCCACGAACAATTCAAATACAATACAAATTAGAGCATCAACACTGGAAAATCAATTAATTAATGAACATTGGAAATCAAAGATTTTTTTACTAATAATTAATAACTTTATATTTAACTAAAATAAATCATAAACCATGGGACCCACCAAAATAAAATGAAAAAACATAAAATTTATTGCCTCTCATGTGCTACAACTGTCATGTGCCTAATGTCTATAAAAACGTAGAGGCAAGACATGGTCCTTCAACCATGAAGCGTCATTGTTCACTTAAAAAGCTTCACACACACTTTTGGCCTTTTGACTCATATTAGACCAATTTGATTTAGTTTAATCTTAGCTCAAACATCTATTAAAGATCCTGTCTCCATGTGACTTGAGATTATTTCCTTCCTGGTTGATACAGCTAACTTTATCTACTCCCAATTACTCTAAAATAGAGGCTCCTCTCCACATATTCACTAGAATCGAGAAAACACGGTTAACCCATTAAATATATTTTACAAAAAAAAGTATCTAACTTTACCCATATTAAATAAGGTTTTGAAAGAAAGAAATAAATACAAAAGAGCCATGCACATTTAAGCATTGATTATAAAGGTGATAGAAGTGACAAACAAACATTAACATTAGTTACTCTTTAAGTGACTTATATTATGAACCAAAGAATTATTCTAAGATTACTTATTTGATTCTATTTATTATGCACTTCCAATATAAGTCACACAAATCAAGAAAATCCTTAAACTTCATTAACTCTGCAATGAAATTCAACAATTTTTCAACTTTATCCTTATCTAATACTCCATTTGCTTGTATTTATAAGAAACAATATCACTTTGCCTAAAAAATTAATGCATTTGTTTTACCTTCAATTAATTGCATGTTTTCTTTCTCATCTCTTTGTCTTACTCATTCTCTCATATATTTTTTTTCTACTCATTCTTTTTCTCACTTGTCATCTTCATAAATAAGGGCAAGCTTAGAAAAAAAATTGTCTCTTTTACACATTCATTGCTTTTAACTAATTTTAACCACCAATCATTTTGCATGGTTTGGGTCGTTGTTTCTTATAAAAAAGACTAGAGAGAGTATACATTATATCTCATGAGAACAAATTAAAGTTAACACCATAATAAATGGAAGCCAAAAATGCACACACACAAATATACACACACATATATATGTGTATATATGCATATACATACACATATGTGTGTGTGTAGCAACTTGACTGACAAAGATTTGTTTTTCCCTTAGTAGCTTGAAAGGAAACTAGTCTCTGTTGTCTAGCTTAAAGCCCAGCACGACAGATTTAAATCCTGAACATGGGGAAAATTACTCATGAAAATAGAGATTGAACAGCGTGTACGTGTGTGTGTGACAATACTAATTGATTGTGTAATATAACTAAAGAAGAAGAAAAGGAGAGAGAAAATAGCTGGGGGAAGAGTTGGTCGGAATCAGTTGTCCTGCAAGTTTTGTCTTAAGCTTTGGAGCATTTAGTTAACAAAACAAAGACATTTGCACAATCACACACCTAAATGGAAGCAAAAAGGACCACAAACACATAATGCAACTTTTAGTAGAGTGTTCATGCTCATGTGTGTGGGTGTGTGTAGGCTACTAGTGGATAAACATCACATGCTTTTGCTTTTGTAATTTAGCTCTCAATCACGCTTCAATATCTTCCACTGATTAAGGCCCTTGTGTAATGTGGTGGTTGTGATTCAAAACCCTTGTTTTAGTGTTGTCCCCTTGCCCTTTAATTTACCAAACACATTAAAAAAATTATATGGCCTTTATTTCAATTTTCAATCACCATTATTTGTTACGGTTATGAATTAAATGCCTGCTCCATAAGTTCCTATTTATGATCTCCTATTAACCGAATTATGTTTTTTTTTATAAAAAAAGTAAAACTAATAAATATGTAAAAAAGTAATATACTTGTTTTTCCAAATATTCCCTTATTTTTGAGTGGGTAAATAAGAGAGTAAGGGTGAGAAAAATAATGAAAGAGGGTGTATAGGAAAAATTAATTAGGAGTAATATTGGTAAAAATGCATTTAATGCTCAAGTAACCCTAAAGATAATCTTATAAAAGATGATAGACTACTTCAAAAGATAGGACATTTTATAAATAGGGAGGGAAGGAGTAATATATTCATAAAAAGATTTAAAAAAAAAAAAACATATCATTTATATCATTGTTCTTTTAAATATATGATTGCATGATTGAAAAGAAAATAAATCTGATGATTCATTAGGGTTTCTCTTTCTAAGTCTTTGGGTCCCACTTTGAGCCTCTAATTATACACACTCTCCTTTATGATAAGATTTTTCTGATGCATATTGCTTTTCCTCTCAATATCATCTCCTGATTAGGGTAAAGATACATAAAACCCTAGTTTTAACCACCCGGCCTCCCCCTTCAAATTTCCAAATGCATTAGGGTTTCCCTGTAAATTTTTTATTTTTATTTTTGTTAGTTACTCTCGAATGCACTCACAGAAGATATATTCCCACCATTTTATTATATAAATCACTTCAACTCATTTATGGGAACTAAAATATGGGTCATTAAATCTGTCTTGAATTAAAAAAAAAACAAATCCAAGTTTACAATATTAAATAAGAGTTTGAATAAAATAGAAAAAAAAAAATCATATTAAAGCATTAATCACGTAAACAAAGTTTACAAATAGACATCCTGGCAGAAAAAAAGAAAAAAAAAAAAGACAAATGGAAATTAATTGCTTTCAAATTGATTTATATTGTAGACCAAATAATTCTTTCATAAGTTACTTATATTGTGGACTAGAGGGAGTAAATAAAAAGGCAAAAGAAAAAAATATATATGCAAAGAGAAAAATTATCAATTTCATATGCACTCTCTCTCATCCTAAATTCATAAGTGTTAGTAAAGGGCTTGATCTTAAAGAACGCAATGCCTCAATTCACTTTGACCACCAAATTTATAAAATTTCAAAGTCTCCCTATTAACTGCACATATTGAGAGGATTTTCTATCAAGAGTAGTTTCCAATGCAAATTATTAAAATGGATACTTTAGGTAAACCTACATGTATTTCTTATAAATAACAAACTTAATTAATTTTCTAAATCTCTTTAACTTAATTACCTAACTTCTACATTTATGATCGTAGCAAAGAGATTGTTTTATTTTATATTAGCATCCATCTGAATTCATGATTGTATAGCCGTAAGAAGTATTTAGTTTATTGTAGTTGTTCCCCTCTTCTATATATTTTCTGTCTGTGGTCCTACTTTGAGCTTTGATTACACACATTTACGTTATTCCTTTATTGATGCCAGATGTTTCATATGTCTGTTACCTTTCCCCAATTTTATTAATCTCAAATTTTGATCCCTTGACCATCTCCCTGATTTGGGTGAAAATGCATTTTTTAAAAACGTAAAGTCGTGCTGTTTGGAATCATGAAATGTTTTTTCTTGAGCGCTTGTAACATCCCAAATTCCAGGTTCGAAAATCGTGTTGGTCGACACTTAGTTTTAAGAAAATCACAGAGTTTTGAGATTTGCTACAGCTCAGAGTACTGCGGAAATGGATAACGTGCGCCAAGATTCGGATAATGAGTATCTGATATAAAATGCCCAGACATATGATGATGCCCCGACATAAGCTAATATTTTAAATATCCCGAAGAAATATTCATGTGATACAATTTACAGAGATTTGAATACATTTCTCTGATAAAGAAATTCTTAAATTAGACCTATGGCTTGGAACCTAACATCAGTTAATCAGACAATTTGGCCAGGTCAGTGTTCAATCTAATGGGAGTCTCACCAACTCTATGGCGACTTGTGACAACCCACCGATGAAACCTTCCTTAGTTTAAGCACCAAATGGTCCGAAATAACTTTGTTAAATCCGTGCCAGAATACTCTGCCAGAAACTAAGTCCTAATAACTTCTACCGACCTTCGTCTTCGACCGCTACCTCTTCACGGCTCTTTCCACCGACACCTTCTCCATCCTAGTTTCTTCCCTGTACTATTCATTAAGACTGAGGTCCAATGCCCATTGGACCTCAGGTAACGGTTAACCTTATGCTCAAGTATGACAGTATGCATGATAGATATTCATTTACATTTCAGCATATAACTATACATAGTACACAGCACATGTATCAATTCATATTTCAACAATACCTACATAGCACACAGCCCATGTAAGGTCTACATAGATTGCACATAAACCAGTGCCACGCCCCGGAGCCTGTCCTCAGCGCTAGGAAAACATCCATACGGCATTACCAAGACTATAACCCGTTTTCACATAATAGCTAAATGTATAAACAGCGACTTAAGACAGAGTCTTAATCATGGTGCATGACCCAAGACCCAGTCTTGTCCACGACTATATGAATCATCACATCACATATAGAGCATACAAGCAGCATAAGAGTTAGAATTATAGTACGCGTCCGTACCTTCATTGACGATATCGTGTACTTTCGTCGAAATATGGTACGTTTGACAGCGGTACGACGGCGGTACGATAGCGGAAACAGCGGTTCGTGTTTTCAGATATCCTATAAGTATTATATCACAGATATGAATATTTAATATCATAACAGGCATTTTAGGTACAAATTACCATTTTGCCCCTAGTTTGATTAGTCGGTGGAATTTTGCCAGAGCTTCGCTACTTTGACTCTAATCTTCGAAAATTTTGCCATATCTCTTTCTTCATCATATTTTTGAAATAAATATCATATTTAAACTTAAGCATGATATCAACAACATATTGGAAGACTAAAAGATCAAACTAACATTTCTACCATAACTACCGAACGAAGCTAGAATCTTAAGACTAGGGACCGAAGAACTTACCCAGAACCTTGCTACTCCTTCCTCCGAGCTCCTCACTCTCTCTAACATCTCTCTAGATTTTGAACTAGGCAAGTGAATTGGTGAGAAAATGAAGGAGAATGGAAGGCCTATTTATAGAAAAAGGCAATGGCATTTTGGTAATTCCTTTGAACTTTGTCTGATCAGTTTCTGACCGTCGGATCACACTTCTTTAAGGTGGCAAGATCTTGGCCATACACCTTACTTTGCTAACCTCATCCTATGTCACCAAGGTGATGTCACCAACTTGCTCAAGAAGCTTTCTACCGATAAAGTCCATGTTCGGTGTTCTAATCACGTAATCTTGAGAAATCTCAAAATTCCGGGAACATAGCCCCGAAGATCTTTTCTTTCTCTTTTAAGATACATGGGTTATCTAAATTTTTGATCTCATTAAGGACATTCCATTGCCTGCCGAACATTTTCAGACAACCGCTGTCGGTTACTGAAATAACTTCAGAGATAGCCTACTTTGAGATAAAAATTCACTTGTATATAATAAGTCCTTATGTTAGATACTTAGTTCATATATTTTGAGATAAGATTTATTTTCTATCAGTTCTCCTCTATCCTATTTGCTTTTTCTCAAAATATCTCACTTTATATTATTATTATAATCATAAATATGTAGATATTATTATTTTGCTACTACACACACACATGCACAACACTTAGACACACACACACTCACAACTCTCCACATCTCATAACACTCACACACCACACATCTCACACACACACAAATTTCGGTTTTTCTTCTTTATTCATGTCTAAACAATTAGCCATTAATTATTTAACTAATCACTTACTAATTGTTGACAATTTTCTTAATTAGTAATAATTATTATCTCACAACTATTTTACTTACATTGGTATTTTATATCCCATGTAATATATCAAAAATCACGGAGTCAATGTTGGTTTCAGAATACTTTTTAATTTTTCTTCTTTTTATTTTCAAAGGAAATAATTTATTAAATTGTCTAAAGTAAGGACAATATTCTTTCTAATTTTTAATAATTATTTTACTGCCCTTTAGAATTTATCACAATTCTTTTTAGGATGTTTTATGACCCTAAAATGCATTTTTAAGCCTTTTTGACACTTAATTTTCTTTATCCCTCCTAATTTCATGAGAAATCACCTAAGGAAATAAGGTAATTATTATACTAATTTTGAGACCACAAATTCACTTATTTTCAATAGGTATTATTTGTCAATATAATTATCCGGGTATTACAGCGCTTCAGATCAAAATATTTTTATTGGTTAGATGTTTGCGTAATGTGTATATATATATTTAAAAAAGATTAAGTTAGTGAAAACTTTTGATGCTCAAGCATGAAAGCACAATTTTCATTGAAGTTGATTCTTATTTTGTTAGCACTACTTTGCTTGAAAAAAAAAACAAAAGAAAGCAAATTACTCCTTTTTTTCTTCATACATAGTACTAGATAAATATTTGAGACTTCTATGGCAAAAAAAGAATCTTTATGGGTGTATTTGGGATCATGGAGGCTCAATCAAACATTCCAATAGCCAAAACCCATTTTTTGGCTTTTTATTATACTTGGATCAACTTTTTTTTCAAATGAACTTTTGAAGGAAAAGTTGTTTTAAGCCATAAGCCAAAATTTCATACTTTTAACTTTTTCACCATACGTGGAGAGAGAATAATTTTCTATTATGGAGGAAGAATAAATACAATACCTCGTAAAAACAAGATATTGGATCCCACCTTCTTTTATTAAAATACTATTATAGTCTTTATTATAAGACCACTTGTGAATAAAAAGATTGGTCATAATTGTAAAACTATATAAGATTACTTAATGGTTAATCATGATTTTTTTTTCTAATTTTATCCTTATTTAAAAAAATTATTCAAATAAAAAATAAATAATAAAATTTAAGGAAAATTGAGAAAAGCTCACCCATTAGAAATTTAATTCGCGTGAATAACTTGCTAAGTTTATATATACGAAGAATGACACTACTCTTATGGTTATTCTCACTAATTAAATTTTTAAAAGGAGACTTTTCTCTAATTTTTTTATAAAATTTAAGTAATTAGTATTTATAAATTTTATTCAATAATACACTAACTATTTCTTTATTAAATTTATATCATTTTCAATCAATTTACACCCAAACTTACTTTTCAATTATTAATCATCCAAACAAAATTTATTATATCAAACTAACTTTTTTTGAAAGTCAATCCAAACATAAATCATGTTACACAATCTCACTTTTATCTTATCTTACATTTGCAAATATCAGATTAAAAAAAGGCACTACTATCATTGTTAATCCAAGCACACCAACACCGAACAATAACTTAAGCAACACACGTTTAATGATTTGTTCTTTATTTTTCTTTTTCTTTTTTTCTTTTTTGAGTTGCAATAGTATTGAAGGAAAATGACGTAATGAATAGTTTTTGGGCCACGAAATGTAAATCATGTAATGAATAGTTGAACCATATTATTACGTATTCGAATTCTAGTTATGCCAATTTTTAAATATGGGAACATACGAAACCCTTATATTCATTATATTTTATTAATTGTAACAACTCAAAATATATTAAGAGGATATAAAGTGAAATTAATACAATGTGAAATTTGAGAGATTGTATAAGATTGGTTAGCTGAAAAAATTGCGAATAACATACATTAAAAACGCATATATATCCAAAAGAGAGAGGGAGGGAGGGAGAGATTGTATAAAATTAGTAGGTAGAGAAAATGTGAATAACATATATTAAAATTTCATGTTCTGGGAAGCTTGCCTGGAGAGACAAAAACCCTTTGTGTTTTAAGCCTAAAAAGAGATTATATTCTTCACCAAATAAAAAAAATTCTCATATCCCATAACTTACAAACTAGTTTTTGAGTTGGTAAGTGGCTTGAAGATGTAAAAATCCTTTGCACCCTAAGTCTCTAAAGGAATTATATACTCTTACTCAAACGTCAGCTGATTCATTAAAGTGGTTTTAAAATTAAATAAGTTTTTATATTTATTCATAATTAACATCATCCAATATACATAAAAGACATAGCTTCAAAATTAAAAAATTAAAGGTACTACTCCTCTATTCCTATTTAAGATAGAGAGAATGTATTTTTATCCTATTGATAAGGTACATCATTAAGTTTTTACATAAATATATAATTTTACCCTTTATGTATTATTGTATTGATAGTTATTTTCTTAGAGAGTTTATAGTTAAATGGAAGTAATAAAGTTGGAATTTGTTGAATTTTAAAGAAGAGTTAATGTTTTCATGGTCTGTGTGAAATATGCTAGAATTGTCTTATAAATAAGACTAAAAGTATATGTTAAAGGACAATAGTTTGGACAAGTTGCTCATATTTAAGATTATGAGTTCCTTCCAACACAGGGGGCCCTCTAATGACAGCTTTCTTCACATGCCATATGCTCAAGTTGTTGGTGTCGAGAGTTGATATTGATATTCGAACGATATGCAGGCCACGCCAACTAAATATCAATAGAGATAGTTCAGCTCTACAACTACATGTAGTATATATAACTTTTATTATTCCTATTTATGTCTTATTCACTCAACCACACAAAACTATTTTCAGTTTTTCTTCCAACATACTTTGAATTGTATTATTTCCTTTAAATAGTGTGTGTGCGCGCGCGTTTTTAATCCTGAAAGGTGCGTACGTTACGTTGAAGTTGATGATCAAGAGTCAACTGTCTCCATATATGCTCCTTATATTTTAAATTTTTTGTAGTTTAATTTGATCCCTTATGGCTCAAAGCATGAAAGCAAAAGACGAAATTAAAGAAGCATAAAATTAAATATATATACTCTCTCAAATATAAGTCAGTATTTCAGCCACACCTCAACGTAATTTAAGAAAGAGTAGTTAACTCGTTAAATATGTCTCAAATTATTATTTTTCAATTATACTGCTATTAAAGAATGTGGATTAAATACAAAGAACCACATTTAAGCAATAATTTCATGGAAAAATTAATAAATCAGAATTAATTATTTTTTCAAGTGATTTATATTATATATGGACCAAAGAATCTTTCTAGAAGGGGATTAATGTAATACCCTAATTTTTATAATGCACTTAAAATATATATTGAGATAAATAATACCTATTGAGAATAGGTGAATATGAGGTCTCAAAATCTAATATAATTAGTCTATTGTCAAAGGAGAATTGTGAAAAATTCAAGAAAGCATGGAATAATTATTTAAAATTTAGGAAATATATTATTCTTAATTTAGACAATTTAATAAAATATTTTCTATGAAAATAAAAAGAAGAAAAATTAAAAAGTATTCTAGAATCGAAATTGATTCTATGACTTTTTATAATTTGCATAGAGCTTTGATCATTAATGTTAATAAAATTGTTATGAGAAAATAATTATTTCTAATTAAGAAAATTATTAGGAATTATTAAAGGAGTAATTAAGTAATTTTGGGAATTTTATAAGCCTAAATTCATTAAATTACTTTTGGACCAATAAGGGAATTCATTGGGAAATAAATATATGATAAATGTAATTTATATGGGTAGGAAAAAAAATAATATATATATATATAGTGGCTGAAATTTTTGGGCCAAAAAGAAAAAGAAAAAAATAATAAAATAGGAGATAAGATCTTAGAATATAATAATAATATAATTAGACATGTGATTTATAAACAATAGTATTTTAATAATGAACAGGATAAATGAGAACGGATAGAAAATAATTCCGTTGTGAGAATCTGGGAATGAGTTAAGAAAAACCAGATCATATTATTGATCAGTAGAGTTTTATCCAGAAGTTGGTGCCGGCCGAAGTTATTTCTGTAACCGGTCACGATTACCGAGGATTTTCGGCTGGTAACGGAATGTCCTCAATGAGAGAATAAGGTTAGGAGAACCCAGTATTCTCGAAGAGGAAGAAAAGACCTTCAGAGTGTTATTTCCGGAATTTTAAGATTTTACCAAATTTCGTGGTTTGGACACCAAACAGAGAACTTGATCAGATAAAGGCACATAAAGCAAGAGATGATGCAAGCATGACATCACTTTGATGACTCAAGATGACATCAGCAAAGAGAGGTGTAAGGCCAAGATCAAGCCACCTCAAGAAAGTGCGATCTGACGGTCAGAATTCAACCAGATAAAGTTCAACGAAATTACGAAAATGCCATTGGGCTTTTCTATAAATAGGCCATCATTCCTCTTCATTCTTCACCAATTCACTTACAATCCTAGAGAGAAGTTAGAGAGAGAAGCTCTGGAAGAGGAGTAAGAAGTTCATAGCAAAACTCTGAGTAAGTTCTCCGGTCCTTAGTCTTTAGCTTAAGTAGTTCTTTCGGTAGTTATAGTAGAAATGCTAGAATAGTCGTTAATTTTTCAAGTTAGTTTAGATATCATGTTTTAGGAATAAATATGATATTTATCTTAGAAATATGTTAGAGGAAAGGTTATAGCAAAAATTTTGAAAGTCAAAACAACGAATCTCTGGCGAAATTCCGCCGGTTAAGGGATCAGGGGCAAAATGGTAATTTGTACCTAAAATGCCTGTTATGATATCAAATATTGATAAATGTGATATTATCATTATAGGATATCAGTAATCTTGTTCCACTGTCATTTCGTTGTCGTTCCGCTGTTTCCGCTGTCACCGCTGTCAAATCACCGTCGTACCGCCGTCAAACGTATCACAACGCTACCGAAGTGCCCGAAATCGTCAACGGAGGTATGGACGCGTATTGTAACCTTAACACTTATGCTGCTCATATACATATATGTGATAGACATGTTTATATACTGAGGCTCCGTTGAGGGTGGTCAGTTTTGCATACAGCATTTTACGGGTTATAGTCTTGATAACGCCGTTTGGTTTTCCTAACGCTGAGGACACGATGGGCCGTCGTGGCACTGCTTATGTGCAGACAGGTTGTGGGTCTTTACATATTGCTTTGTGCTTATGTTCTGCCACTGTGTGACTTTACATATTGCTGTGTGCTTATGTACTGTCGTGATTGTGATCATGCATCTGCTGTGTGCTTATGTAGTGATTTACTGCTGTTATGAGTTTGTGAATAACTGTTATCCATATACTGTTATATTTGACCATAAGGTTAATCGTTACCTGAGATCCAATTGGTAATTGGATCTCAGCTGTAGCTTCAGGGTCAGGAGGATCAAGGTCGAAAGATAGGGGCAAACAGCTGGCGTAGGAAGGCTGGAAGAGTTTTATGTTTTTGTTTTTGTAACTATCTAGATACTGTTTTTCTGGTAACAGTAGTTGTCTGTATAAGAATGATTACACTATGGTTATATACTTTTGAAATTCAGTACTTGCTAACTAAAATGCTCGACTCTGATCACGATTTGTTTTAAAATAAAAATTCCGGTGTTTTTAAAGTGAGATGTTACAATTGTACTTTTTTTTTAAATATATTTTTTCAAAAGGCGTAGAATCTAACTCCGTTATTTAAACCAATCGGCCAAGTAGGGGTCTATTATGGGGCCTCACCAACTTTTACAGCGACTGATTAGCGTCCACATAGATTAACCCAGCCTTAGACACCAAAAGGTTTGTCATAACTTAGCCAGATTCATGCCAGGAAAGCTGTTCTAATACCACAATTGTAACATCTCACTTTAAAAACACCAGAATTTTTATTTTAAAACAAACCGTGATCAAAGTCGAGCATTTTATTAAGCAAGTACTGAATTTCAAAAGTATATAACCATAGTGTAATCATTCTTATACAGACAACTACTGTTACCAGAAAAACAGTATCTAGATAGTTACAAAAACGAAAACATAAAACTCTTCCAGCCTTCCTACGCCAGCTGTTTGCCCCTATCTTTCGACCTTGATCCTCCTGACCCTGAAGCTACAGCTGAGATCCAATTACCAATTGGATCTCAGGTAACGATTAACCTTATGGTCAAATATAACAGTATATGGATAACAGTTATTCACAAACTCATAACAGCAGTAAATCACTACATAAGCACACAGCAGATGCATGATCACAATCACGACAGTACATAAGCACACAGCAATATGTAAAGTCACACAGTGGCAGAACATAAGCACAAAGCAATATGTAAAGACCCACAACCTGTCTGCACATAAGCAGTGCCACGACGGCCCATCGTGTCCTCAGCGTTAGGAAAACCAAACGGCGTTATCAAGACTATAACCCGTAAAATGCTGTATGCAAAACTGACCACCCTCAACGGAGCCTCAGTATATAAACATGTCTATCACATATATGTATATGAGCAGCATAAGTGTTAAGGTTACAATACGCGTCCGTACCTCCGTTGACGATTTCGGGCACTTCGGTAGCGTTGTGATACGTTTGACGGCGGTACGACGGTGATTTGACAGCGGTGACAGCGGAAACAGCGGAACGACAACGAAATGACAGTGGAACAAGATTACTGATATCCTATAATGATAATATCACATTTATCAATATTTGATATCATAACAGGCATTTTAGGTACAAATTACCATTTTGCCCCTGATCCCTTAACCGGCGGAATTTCGCCAGAGATTCGTTGTTTTGACTTTCAAAATTTTTGCTATAACCTTTCCTCTAACATATTTCTAAGATAAATATCATATTTATTCCTAAAACATGATATCTAAACTAACTTGAAAAATTAACGACTATTCTAGCATTTCTACTATAACTACCGAAAGAACTACTTAAGCTAAAGACTAAGGACCGGAGAACTTACTCAGAGTTTTGCTATGAACTTCTTACTCCTCTTCCAGAGCTTCTCTCTCTAACTTCTCTCTAGGATTGTAAGTGAATTGGTGAAGAATGAAGAGGAATGATGGCCTATTTATAGAAAAGCCCAATGGCATTTTCGTAATTTCGTTGAACTTTATCTGGTTGAATTCTGACCGTCAGATCGCACTTTCTTGAGGTGGCTTGATCTTGGCCTTACACCTCTCTTTGCTGATGTCATCTTGAGTCATCAAAGTGATGTCATGCTTGCATCATCTCTTGCTTTATGTGCCTTCATCTGATCAAGTTCTCTGTTCGGTGTCCAAACCGCGAAATTTGGTAAAATCTTAAAATTCCGGAAATAACACTCTGAAGGTCTTTTCTTCCTCTTCGAGAATACTGGGTTCTCCTAACCTTATTCTCTCATTGAGGACATTCCGTTACCAGCCGAAAATCCTCGATAATCGTGACCGGTTACAGAAATAACTTCGGCCGGCACCAACTTCTGGATAAAACTCTACTGATCAATAATATGATCTGGTTTTTCTTAACTCATTCCCAGATTCTCACAACGGAATTATTTTCTATCCGTTCTCATTTATCCTGTTCATTATTAAAATACTATTGTTTATAAATCACATGTCTAATTATATTATTATTATATTCTAAGATCTTATCTCCTATTTTATTATTTTTTTCTTTTTCTTTTTGGCCCAAAAATTTCAGCCACTATATATATATATATTATTTTTTTTTCCTACCCATATAAATTACATTTATCATATATTTATTTCCCAATGAATTGAATTCCCTTATTTGTCCAAAAGTAATTTAATGAATTTAGGCTTATAAAATTCCCAAAATTACTTAATTACTCCTTTAATAATTCCTAATAATTTTCTTAATTAGAAATAATTATTTTCTCACAACAATTTTATTAACATTAATGATCAAAGCTCTATGCAAATTATTAAAAGTCATAGAATCAATTTCGATTCCAAAATACTTTTTAATTTTTCTTCTTTTTATTTTCATAGGAAATATTTTATTAAATTGTCTAAATTAAGAATAATATATTTCCTAAATTTTAAATAATTATTCCATGCTTTCTTGAATTTTTCACAATTCTCCTTTGACAATAGACTAATTATATTAGATTTTGAGACCTCATATTCACCTATTCTCAATAAGTATTATTTATCTAAATATATATTTTAAGTGCATTATAAAAATTAGGATATTACAATTAATATCTCAGACTGGAGTGAGTATACTTTTATAAAAATGAATATTTTACTTTTCAAAGCCATATTGATAGATCAAAATTAAATGGAAGAAAATGAATGAAGAGGGTGACAAGTTGTCCAAAGAGAAGATGAACATGAGTTGGGAGGTGCATGGAATAATGGTTTTGACTTTTGGGATTTTTTTTTTTTTTTTTTGCTCAGAGACTTTTGGGATTAGGGTTAGGAGCATTGGGAAAATGAATAGAAAGGTATTGTCTCATGTGAGCTGCCACTTGTTGGTACTGCGCATGCATCGCTATTCGTTATGGAATCTTTCATTATTGTATTCAGAAACTCATGAAATGACAAAAAACGCATGCAACTCCAATCCACATTAAACTATTTACCCTACTGAGGACTTAATATATCGTTTTTTTTAAGATAGTATTTGTCAAATGAGTATCTTCCTTTTTATAATATAGTTTTTGGAGATGGCTGAATGAGTATCTTCCACATTATAAGATAGTATCTTCCTTTTTATAATACATTTTTATTAGTATTTCTTGATCTCAATTAATTATACTGCATCTCCCGTCACTTTTTCCGATTCATTTTCTCTCTCATCCACCTTTTCTAAAAAAAACCACAAGGGATGGTGATGTCTCTTTCTGCTTGGTTTCTTTATTAGCTCTTATTTGTGGTGTACAATTTTGTGGAATGTAGGTAGTGGTTATTATCAATTCAATAGAAAAGAGGCAATAGTGTGGATTTTTCGTTGAGGATTTCCTAGAAAAAATCTTCGTGTCTTTTTTCGATTCCTTATGAAAGACATACAATCTATCATAATAGAAGTTAAAGATGATATTTATACTCATCGTATTCTTTATATGAAAATGGGGCCGGGGGGGGGGGGGGGGGGGGGATGCCCTTGACTCATACTAATAAGAATTTGACTAAACGGGAAATTGAACAAAAAGCGATAGAATTGGCCTATTTCTTGCATGTACCAATTGAGGTAATTAAAAAATATGAACTGAAAAATAAAGGTGTCTTGAGAAAATAAGTTGCATTTCTTACATACTTATAGTCTTCAACCATTTTTTATCTACATATTTCGGTTATTCGAATATTATAAAAAGAAACAAAGAGAGCACATAATTTATTCTACGTACTATCATGTGATTTGTATCACTTTGTATCTAAATGTAGGTCCTTTGTATTTCATTCTTGCTTACCATAAAATATTAAATTGACAAAATTTTCTACATTTGACCTTATTAATTTTTTTGTCTTTCTACTTTACTACTAATGATTTTCACACATCTCTCTCCTCTTTCCAATATAAATTAAATAGGGATAAAATAAAGGTTATTCAACCCAGACCAGTTATTAAACCGGTTGGGGTACTGGGTTAAGGGTTAGTGGGTCAAACCGGAACTAAACCGGGGTCAAACCGGTAAAAAAATAAAGATTTAATATTATTAATATATTAATATAAAATTATAATAGGATGATAAAATAAGTAAAATTTTAAGTGTTTATTTTACCTTGAGAAAAGAGCAAACTTGCCTAAGCCCAGTACTTATTATCTGCAAATCTTTTCTTTTTGTCAATTTTTATCTGCAGATCTGACAAACCTAGCCGTTGAAACTTCCTAAGCTCTGTTCTCTAGTGGCGTGTAAGTAATGAAATCACCTTTTGCAAGAAACAACTTTTGCTCTCTCTTCTGCAATGCTTTTGAAACTATAAACCTATATCACAATGCTTTTGAATATAATATACCTATAGGCTCTCATCTTCTTTTCTATTATGTCTTCTTTCATTTTTCTTCATGCTCGGCCCCCTTCAGCAGTTCCGGTCTCTCCCTCTCTCTCACTTGCATTCTCTTCTCTCTTAAAGCCATCTTTAAAAAAATCAACTTGGACCTTCCACGTAGCCAAACATGGCTCCCACTTGCTCGGCATTTTCTGGTCCATGTTTGGCATGTTTGATCTGTTGGGTGTCTGGTCCGAACTCTGCGTCTCTCTGGATCTAGGGGACTGGATCTGTTTGCATCTGAAAGTTTCAAACCCGTGATGGCGTGTCTCTAGATATAGGGAGACTAGATCTATTCGCATTGGAAAGATCATTGACTCTGTTTCTCTTCATCTTTCTCTCCCTATAAACATCTTCTTCAATTTACGTTTTTGGAAAAAAAAACACCTAACCCCAGGTTCTATGATGGGCCGAACCGGATTTGCGACCGGTTCACCGGTTTCCGGTCCGAACTGGCCGGTCCGGTCTGGGTTTAATAACCATGGATAAAATTGAGAAAATGTCATTAATTACTCTATAAATGACTCATATTTTGAACCAAACTTTTTCCTTACAAATGACTTACATTATTTAGGTACAGAATGGTGCTCCTAATGTACTCCTAACATTTTAGATATATATAGTAGGGCATACTTTATGCGTATTAGTAAGCTCTTTTTTTTTCATAGTATAACCTCTATTACAATTTATTAGGGGGGAAAAAACTTAAAGTCTGGTGTAGTATTTCTCTGTACTCTTAAATATAATCAAAGTTAGAAAAACATTTTATTATCAGAGAAAGTTAATGTGCTGACCACTTCTCCGTTGATTTTAGTAAGATAGTTAGAAGTGATTTATACTATGAGCATGTCGGCCGGAGGAAGTATATAAGATAAAAATAATTGAATTATGTTGATAAAAAAGTTAATTAAAATTGGTCGAAAATGATACATATGTAAAAGGGTTAAGGTGTAAAAATACACATATGTTTTTCCTCCAGGAGCGCCCAGCACCATATGTTTTTTTTGGTGCAAAAATATATATGCCGTTAGGTTTTAGGAGCAAAAATACCACTTCCGTTAGTTGACCGTTAACTGACCTTTAGTTGACTGTTAACTATGGTAAAATTACTCTTTTGCCCTTAACCCTTTTCTTTTTTAATTATTTTAAACTAAGGGCAAAAAGGTAATTTCACCATGGTTAACGATCAACTAACGGTCAGTTAACGGTTAACAAATGGAAGTAGTATTTTTGCTCCTAAAACCTAACGGCGTGTGTATTTTTGCACAAAAAAAAACATATGGTGTTGGGCGCTTCTGTAAGAAAAACATATGTGTATTTTTGCACTTTAACCCTATGTAAAAATGCAACTTATTTTTGAAAACCAAGATTATTTATGAAAACATAGTGAGTGTGAGAGAGAAAGAGAATGAGGGAAAAAAAAATTACTCACTTTGTTCCCTTTTATAAGATAGAATTTGTTGAATAGGTATGTCCCTTTTTATAAAATAATTTTTAGAGATGTCTAAACATTTAATTTAATTTTTTTTTTCATTTTTACCTACACTTAATTATATATCCCTCCCATCCTTTTTGCCTACTCATTCTTTCTCTTACTTACATTTTATATAAACAAGGGTATAATTAGAAAACAAGTTGCATCTTTTGTTTTTACATATTTATTGTTTTAAACTAATTTTAACCAACTATTTGATCTATATAATTCAGTTATTTGTATATTCTAAAAAGGAATGGATGCAATAATAAATACAGTGAGACCAACCGATAATTAATAGAGAAAAAGTGAAAAATGATACTGAAATTAAAATTTTTAGACAATTCTTATAAATAGAAACAAGCTACACATGGGGAAAAAAATTATAGAGTATATAGGACTGGAGGAACTACTAAAATATAAACATGATTGACTTAATGGGTTAAAGACAGTTTTACTCCAAAAGTATTTGTTTCATCCAGCATTAAACATATACACCGAAGCCACTGTTAAATGTGGTATGACTTCACATGTTTTGTTTTTTAAAACAAATATACGGGTTAAAGGGGGTATTGTTGTCTTGGGAAGCGTTGGCCAAAAAAAAAATCTTGGTAAATGCTTCCTCCTGTCTGTATAATAGGATTCATCAAAATACTTTAAAAAGATTAAGAAAAGTAGGGTAGTTAGAAGTAATTTGTATCATTGAAATAATAAAAAAAATTATCACCACTTTTTTATATTATCCTCCAATTAAAATCAAACTATCTTAATTTCTTTTGATTTCCTTCTTATACAATATCTCTCTATGTTATAATTAATAAGGGTATTTCTGCAAAAGAGGAATTTAATGCTATTGACTTTTTGCATAGGGTTTTATATTTTGTACCACAAAAACTTTCTAGAAGGGGTCTTATAACATGGAGCAGAAGGAGTATTGAGGATGGAACAAGTGACAGCCTAAAGTTAAAGAATGTGGAGTAACAGTTTCCACTACTATAAAAATTGGTTATTACTATTTTAAAACTATTTTAAAAGACGTCTCTATTTAAAAAAAGGGAAGCAAAAAGTGAACATGGTGACATCTTGTAATTTTATTGGTTCAATTTTATGGTGCCAAGCTAAATTTGCTGCTAAGCATTTCAAATTATATTTTGGGACTCCAAAAATCAATTTTTGGGCAATTTTTAGATGGGGAAATTTTTTTTGCGAGCAATTTTTTGGGAGGGAAAATTTTTTGGCGTCCCAAAATACAATTTAGAACTCCAAAAATCAATTTATGGAAAAGTTTTGGATAGGGAGAATTTTTTTGTTTGTGAAACTTTTTTGCTTTGGGACTCCAAAAATCAAAAAAAAATTTTTGATGACCAATTTTTTTATTGTGAAATTGTCTGGCGTCCCAAAATATAATTTTTGAATCCCAAATTATAATTTGGGACTCCAAATAATCACTCATAGCTGAGAACTCAAGAGGCGCTCTCTCTTTGGAAGTCTCAGAATCACTCACACGTCTGCTCTCTCTCTCTCTCTCTCTCTCTCTCTCTCTCTCTCTCTCTCTCTCTCTCTCTCTCAGTCTTGCCTCCCTCCCTCAATCTCTCACAGTCTCGCTACTCACCGGCACTAGTCGTCCTCGCCCCGCCCCCGACACCACACAAGGTTCTCCCTCTTCTCCTCATCCCTATCCTTCAGTCGCACACTCACGCTCACACAGACACACATTCGCTGACGCTATTATCTCTCACTCTTGAATCTTGATTTGGCTTTGTCACAGTTTCACTGCTGCTACTTCTCAAAGTCGACGGCTCGTTATTCACATCTTAATCTTGATTTTGCTTGGTGGCTGCAGTCTCATCTCACTCCCTTAGGTCTTTGTGATGAGCACAAGCCCAAAGGGAGAGCCCAACCCCTAAAAGCTAGCCTATGAGAAGGGAGAACTCAATGGACTTATAAACCTCACTCTAAGAGTTTAATTCCCCGATGTGGGACTCATTACATAGTCACCCCCTCAAGAGGCGACGTCCTCGGCGGCTCCACTTCACGGCACTTCACTCGGCCTTTGCCGGTCAGAACCCTCCGTGGGTAGCCCTCTCCGCGACACTGACTCTCAATGAAAGCATCATGTGATGATCACAAGCCCAAAGGGAGAGCCCAATCCCCAAAAGCTAGCCTATGAGGAGGGAGAACCCAATGGACTTATAAACCTCACTCTAAGAGCTTAATTCCCCGATGTGGGACTCATTACAGTCTTCAATCGTGTAATCTCTCTGTCCTCTCCACTTTTAACTTTTTTTTTCCTGATTGTTCATCGATTTGTTTTATTTAGCTGCTTAATGTCATTGCTTGTTATGCCTTTGATTTTAGGGGATAAATTATGGTTATTGGTTGTTTTAAATGGTTGATAAGTACTGGGAATTTTGAACTATATATACATACATACAGTTGATGATGCTTGAACTGTGAATATTCTGCATTTTTGCTTTTGCCCATATATTTAGCAATTACAAAATTGAAGGTGTCTGAAACTCAGGATATCAAGCAAAACGTTCTCTCTTGTTTGATGGGTTTAGGTGCAGCATTGGTTATAACCAGTGAAAGGCTCAATTTGAGATAGGTACTATTTAACTGATGTTGATCGCAATTATTAGTTGATTAGAAAATTGGGTTCGCAATTATTGGTTGATTAGAAAATTGGGTCCTCGCTGTAAGGAAGTTGATGAATGTTGCTTGTGGGGCAGCTTTGAATTCTGTGCTTAGTTCCATTTTAATAGGACTTGATTCGGAAATCTTGATTTCTTTCCCTAAAAATATTTTCAATACTTGGGCATGAATTTTCATTTTGATGGTTATTGGATGAAATAGGATAAGGAAAAGGAAAAGGAAAAGGGCAATAAGTTAGACGGGTTCTAAGTTTAAATGTTTCAGTAGCCCTGAGTAATGTTGTGGAAGAATCATAAATGATAGATATTGGTCTTCTTCTGTTCTGTGCTGAGTGTGGGCGGACCAAACAGATTTTTGTCGAGGTTGCTTTCTTCTTTCTATATGGGGGCCAATTAACAAAGGTATCCTGTAAAGCTTGCAGGATAATTGATTCAGGTTTGCATCTTCAATATTTTAAGTTTTTAGACTGGTGATGAATTTCCAGTTAGGGTTTAGCTTTAAATATTTCTAGACAGTGGTGATCCTCTTAAGTATCTAGGCAAGAGAAGGTTGTAGATTTAATTCATACTGGATGCATGATAGGTTTGTGCTTGTATAATTAGCTTTCATTTAAAAGAATATTTTCTGGTTCGTGCCAATATCCAATTTTCAATTTTCCTTTGGTAGTATGGGGTTTTGATTAGAAATAATAATATTGAAACAGGGGTTTGATTGATGGTTTATATTCTTTTGATGTTCCCAGTAGATGAATGATTGTACGATAGAAATAAGGTGTTGAAGTATGATGCATTGGCTTTTTTCCATCTTGCTAAATTGTTCTTTTCATGAATGAATTGTTAGTATGAATTGGGAACTCTCTCAAGTATTACTCATGTAACTCTTTATGGACAAGTGTATTTTTAGTGAAAGCTTTGTTTTGTCTGTTCATATAGTAATTTTAGATTTGAATCGGGCTTGAAGAGTGCCATAATTCTTTTCCATGTTGTCATTGTGTAAACACACACACACTCAAACTTAAGAAAGTTGGCATTATAAGTTGTATTTCACATGTGTGTCTGCATATGCAACAGGACATTTTTTTTGTTTATAAATGTAATGTTTTTCAGCTTTTCTTCAGTGTAGATCTGTTCTTGTTTGGAAGATTGTGGTAAGGGTCCAATCAATTACTTAGTTATATTTCTATTGTATGTCTCACAACTCACGTTCTACCTTCCCATCTAACAAGCTGTAGATGAAGAGAGCAATATTCTTAAATTGTTTGCTGACCTTGATGCTTATCTGTAGTTTAAAATCAAATTTTATTAGTTCCCTGTTTTGCCATCCTTTTAATTTTATTTGGGTAAGGATATGTTCAGTTAATTTGTACATCAATTGAAATTAGACGTTTTTCTGCTCCTTGTGTGGAGATTGAAATTGCCCCCTTGCAAACAAAGCTAAATAGGTTTAATCTCTGTTTTGTCTTCATTACTAGAGATTAATGTAAAACCGTACAAGTAAATGGATGTTGCTGAAATTTCAACTGGAGTTTCAAGTTCAAACAATCAAAAAATTATCATGATTGTCTTAGAATGAGTTTGAAAGAGATAGTGAAGGCATTTGACAAGTTTAACCGGTCAAAGAGATAGTTAACTTAGAAGTATTAAATAGCCTCAATTGTTTCATATTATAAGTATTTAGTTTTTATTTATGATAAATTTTATGGTACAGGATGAACTTGAGGTGTAGAGCAGCCAAGGTTCATTTACGCCAAGCACATGGATGGACATATTGTCCACAGTGATTGGAAAACCAGATGATCTTGGTCATGTATTTGAGGGGAGCCAAGGAGAGTTAGTGCCGCAAAGTATTTTGGACGACGTAGACGGTTTTTGCATGACGGTGACAACCCTAGTCCTCATCTTGTAGCCAAAATTCGATCGGACCTCACAGACGATATCTTGAGACAACTACGTGGTGAGTTGAAGGCTATGGTGGAAGAGAAGGAACATTCAAGATGTACAGTCCACGAATCCCCGGCCTTCCCCAGCAGCAAATAAAGCTATAACCCTCTGGACGTTCTTAGTGGACGACCTTCTATCACTCCACTAGGAGGAGAACTTTGCTATCTATGTTTGGATGTGCCACACCGGCATATTATTGTCGAAGCTCTTGTTTGCATAGATACAACCATCTACCATAATCTGCAAATTCGTAAAGATCATAGTAGGGTGACTGTGACACTTATTCGACAGGGGGAAGAAAAAAAAAACACATCTCGGTTCATGATGAGGAGGTTCCCATACTAGAGAAGGCCATAGGATCATTCATCCTTTAGCCAAACCATCTTATTCAGATGACGACAACACCTCAATGGTATGAAATACATAACTAGAACTTGATTTTTCATGGTAACCCACTCATAATGTTTTGTATGGTTTCATAGGATGAGCAAGCTGTGGGCAGATATCCCTTCTTAGCACGACTGAAAGAGGTGTACAAGTGCATTAACTATATCTCCTTGCAAATGCGTGAGGGCATTGTTGATGAAAAACTGACATATCCCTTAACAATTGATAAGAAAGATCTACACCAGTTTCTACATTTGGAGTGTTTAGATATACATATTCTTCAACTTGCAATCCTGTAAGGTTTTTTCTCCCTTTAATTACTGCATTGTTTATTTTGTTTTATATATATTGAATAACATTTATCATTTTAATTTGATTATAGTGCCTTCCACAATATATGCGTCCAAGACAGAAGAAATGCTTCATATGGATTCTTAAGTCCTGCAAACACGATGAAACATGGGAATAAATTAGAGGGAATGTCAATTTATGCGGGTTGCACACTTGCTAAGTCTCAATTGCCTTATTATCTAGCGCCAAATATGAAGAGTACGTATTTTCGTTTTCTCTATTTCAGATTCTTAACAATAAATTGCTTTCTTATCTTAATTTAATTTTAATATGTATATGTTGTAGTAATCATTGGACCCTATGCGTTGTTTGTCCCTCAAAGAACGTTTGTTATTGGTTTGATTCGTTAAAGGGCAAGCCAAACGAAGACATAAAACACATTTTTAGCACGTAAGTATATTTTTGTCTAATTCATTGATTCTTGATTTAAATGAATTGTTTTAATGTTTGAAAATTTTCATTTTAATGATAGTGCAATCAAGATGTGTAAAATATTTGCTAGGAAAAAAGAGGGTCTAGCTAAAGAACTGAAGTAGTTTTATCCGAAAGCAAGTAGTTTCAATTCAATCTATTTAATTGATATGCATGCCTTTATTCGTTTTAATAATTTTCTTTTGATTTATAGTGCCCTCGACAATCCAGGCACATTAAATGTGGATATTATGTTATCCTTTACATGTTCTACATCATTCAGAGCGGACATACTACAAGTTTTGAACAAGTAGTAATCACTCACTGATTCTCAAATGATAATATTGTTGATGTTGTACTTGAGTTGTTCATTAATTCATTCACTTCATTGATTTATCTTATACCTTATTTTCCAATTTACAGATTTTGGGTACTGAGGCAGCGTACTCGAAGGAAGACATTGATTTGGGTCGAGATGCTTCAGCTGGATATCTTCTTTCACACATAGATGTGTAAAGTTTACTCTGAATATTTCTTGGTAGTTGTATGTGTAGCTATAGACATCAACATTATATTTTTACACTTTGTGGTAATTGTTGAAATGTGATTCATAATTGTTGTATATATGTAGTAGTTGTAGTAGTTACCATTGTTACGTTGATCATATGATAGGTAGCCTCACTGCTTAATCTTAATGGGTGACATAATCTTTTTCTTATTGTGTGTTTATAAGATTCTAGTTTAATTAGATTCGCCTAAGGGCTGAGTTTCATGCATGGTTAAAGAATGGATTGAATTCACCTCAGTTGTGCTTTTCTTTTTGGAAGTAGGGACAGTGATGAGAAGGCAAAAAAAGTGTTTAAAATTGGTCTATAATGAAAATTTTGGTAATGTATGTTCATGATGGCTATCTATTTGATAGGTGATGATATGTTTAAATATGCATGTAACGTATTTTGGTAATCATCTAAATTCACCTCACTGCTTAATCTTATGGGTGCATGGTATAGTCATTTCCTTATTATGTGGTTCATAAGATTGTAGTTTAATTTGAATTGTCAACGGTTGTGGGTTTCATGCATGGTTTTCTAATGATCTGAACATTTTGGTAATGTATGTTCATGGCTATCTGGTTGATGGTTTTTATAGGATTTAATTGTTGGTTTGTGAAAAATACGTACCTAGCTTTTTTTAAGAAAAAAATTCTTATGGCGTCCCAAAATAACGTTTGAGACACATTAATCATATTTTTGGAATTAAAAGAAAATATTTATGGCGTCCCAAAATAACTCTTGGGTCGCCGTAAATTACATTTTTGGAGTCCCAAAATAATTTTTGGGATGCCTTAAATTATATTTTTGGAGTCCCAAAATTTTGGGACTCCAAAAATATAATTTAAAGCATCTCAACAGTTGTTTTGGGACTCCAAAAATGACGGTTAGCGTACACATTTTATACGTAATTTTTGGCGTCCCAAAATTAGTTTGGGACTCCTTAAATCATAATTAAGGCGTCCAAAATTAGTATGGGATGCCAAAAATATATTTTTACTGCGTCTCCTCGATAGACATCCATTGAATAAGGGATGTTAATTGGGTCTGGGACGTTAAAAGACTTTTTTGTAGTAGTGTTCCCACTCTTTGTTTCTTACTGAGACAACTAGCATCATATTTAAAATATCACATGATTTGCCATTTCAATTTATCATGGATATGATTTTTGAAAATTCTGAAAAATCTTTGACCCCACTTTTGCACCTATATGCACAAAATTTCTTCAAGACTTTCTCACTGGTCTTTCTGTCCTAGCTTTCTCGGATATGATTCATGAGGTATAATTTATGTTATATGGCAATCACTATAATAAAAAGTCTTGTCGTATTATAGTATTATTATTTGAGGTGGCTTATATGATTCTCACAACACCGTTTTGTTAGGCTTAACTAATTCCTCCAATAAAGCATTTTCCAAGTCAAGAGATCTTTATAAATAGCTTCTTTAACTGTCATATTTGCATATAATCAAATTATCTTAGATGATTTTATACCATTTTTTTTCAACACAGATTCCGCGCCAATTAACTTGTATTCTTATATGATCTTTTAGATGAATTAGAGTTAATTATACATATTTATAATTTTATAATAGCTCCCCTTTAACTAATTTCTTCAATAGAAATCACTAGTACATTAAATGATAGCATAAGTAATGTAACATATTTTTTCAATCAGTAAAATTTTAGGAGTATGTATTTTATAATTACTATTAATAATAATGTCATATTAAGCACATGAAATATGAGTATTGATTTGATCACCTCTAAAGGGATTTAATTTTGTTTCTCATCACTTGGTAATGAGAATCTAATCTGGACCATCTAGATATAATAGAGAGTTTAGATTTATTTTTTAAAAAAAATTAATTTTTTTAAAATTATCTTAATATGTGTAAAATCTAAAATAAGAATAATCTCTTAACTACCAATTTTTAAAATTATTTTTTATTTAAAAATTATTAATTAAAAACTTTAAATCTAAACCACTAAAATTATATTTGGACGAAACCATCTTAGCACTCAAATCGGATCCTCTCTCTAGTAGGGCTATATAGATAATGCAACTTGCCCTAGTTAAGCATTCTTGTTCTATTGCCTAGCCCAAAACAATGAGCTAGTGGGGTGTTTCGTGATGGCAAGTTGCTCGGCCTTTTTCAGCCGAATTGTATTTTTCGGTTTGGCATAGTCATTGATTTAAGTATCTAACTATCATATGTCAATACCCCTTGTGTTTGATTCAACTGACAAAGGGGTTGGATATTTTCACTAAAAGGAGGGAGTTTGACCTTAGAGTTAGCCAATATACTAGGAGAAGGCATCCTTGTTAGTTGCAGTGTATCACCTGAGGGGAATGAATTAAAAAAAATTAAAACAATCTTAACAAATAATTAAATTACAAAACAAGGATTAAAAAGATATCATTCAAGTGTACACTAAGATTTTTATTAGTTCGGCTTTAATATCGTGACCTGCGTCCAGTCCTTAGAGTGTTTCTAAGATTTTTACTATCTTTCAACGATTACTCAAGCTCTTACAGAGTAATCCTCACTAGGACTCATTCTCTCATACAAATGTAATTAGACAGTTGCACTTAAGGTCCTACTGCCTTCACATTTTACAACAATTAGTTGAGTAATAAAGACTCTTTTATAGAGTAGATATAAGCACATTGAAGTGTGTGAATATCACAAGATATTTCAAAGAATATAACTGAGCAATAAATTTTATCGTCATGGGTGGTAGCTTTGTATTGAATGCTATGGCTTTTCCAGATGAACTTCATTGATGATCATTGGAGAAACTTCAAACTATTCGTTATGAGATTTCAAATTTTCTGTTAGACTCAGAAACTTTCTATTAGACACAACATGGAGTCGTTGGAAGATTTGAGGATATGTTGCTTTTGTATCACTCTTGAAAATCTTCATACGACATCCCTTTGGTCTCTATAATTTACTAAGGATGAGTCTCTTTCTCTTTCGCCTGAATGGGTGTCTTAGAAAATGATCATTTCACCTGCTTTGAATTGCATTTCGTGTGTGCTCTTTTATTCTGCTATGACATTTAATGTTCTAACACAAATCTTGCTTTTTGAGAATTTGAACGTAATCCTTCATCTAATCATCTTAAACTCATCAATAAACATGTTTAGAAGTGTTAAGAATAATAATGAGTAATAATCATAAGTTATAGAATGATAATCAATGAATTTGATTTTATGAAGACGAAGGTTCCAATTTTGAGATTTTAAACAATACTCAGGTACTCTTCAGTATACTTAAAGTACCTTAAACTCTGCTTGAGTAACCTTCTAAATCTCACATATCAGATTCTGACAATGTCTTTTTGTGCTCAACAATACTCAAGTACTCACTATGATACTCGAGTACTCTTCAAATATTTCCCGAAAAGCTTTGTGATTGTTACTCAGAATTTCATCTAAAAAATTAGAATACTTGAGTACCAAATCCCCATACTCGAGTATCATACTCAAGCATTACTTTTGAATACTCACGCATTACTCAAACATCAAATCAATGCTTCATGATCAAACATTCATACTCGAGTACTGACTGCCATAATTGAGTATCATACTCAAGTATTGTTGAAGCATACTCGAGTACTCATCAAACGATGAAGCCAAAGTCAGTGAGAAACAACTTCAATTCCTACGAGTACAAATACAATACTCGAGTATCTTACTAGGATACTCAAGTACTCATCAGCACATTTATATTAGCACAAGAGGTTTCTATCCTACTCAAGTATTCACTTGAATACTCAAGTACCTGAGTTGAATACTTGAGTATTTCTTCCAATACTTGGACACACTCACCTCAAATTTCATTGAATAAACCTTTTTTCTTTTTCAAGTTTGTTATCATCAAAACATAAATCTGAGAACCAACATTCTCCCATTTTCTTATGATGACAACACTTGTCAATTTTTTTAAATTATTTTGAAAAATCTTTGAGATCACTAAGGTAGAATATGTTACACAATAAAACATTATATAATATAATCGACAAAGATTGCATAAATAACTACTTGTATTGATAATAAAAAAAGTTAGTACAATTGAAGTGACATAAACAAAATACATAAGTAATGAAATTGCAAAATATGACAACATAAAACATTAAAACCATATCAATCATGTATCTTCCCCTTTGTCATCAAGCAAAAAGGAGGGAAATGTGAGATTAGAAGAAGCTAGAGGAGGAGTAGGCTGAGGAGGTGATGGTGTGGCAGTGGAGAAAGAGGTAGAGGAAGATGCCAAGTAAGGATTCAAGGTAGAGTTAGGGTCAATTGAGCTAGAAATGGTAGGCAATACAAGAGTAGGTGAGGGAGGTATAGAAGAAGGTATAAGAACAACAAATATATGAAGGGTGGTAAGCTCAGGGATGGTAGTGGTTGTAGGGATAGGATGAGAAATAGGAGTAGGCTCAGGCGCAAGAGTAGGCTAAGGAATAGGTAAAAAGGAGGCAATATCAAGATTAGACAAATTGATTCCAATGGAATGTAGGGCTACTTCAATCCGCAATATCTTCTTGTTATGTTTAGAATGCTAATCAAAGAGTACCTTGAAGTTGCTATTCATCTTAGCAACCAAGTGATTTAATTTTGCTTCCAAGGTGGTGATCAGAGAGATATTAGTCTGAGCCAAGGTAGTCATCTTTTGCTCAACTAACGCCTGTAATGTATTATGGGATTGGATCAAGGGAGTAATGGAAGACTGTATGGCCTCATGATGAGTAGCTGTAACGAATAAGGGAGCAGGAGTATAAGCAACAGGTGATCTAGCCTGAGAAGATTGAGTCTTATTTGCTCTAAGGGATGAAGGTGTAGGCTTCTTCATTGACTGAGCCTTGGTATTCCCAAAAGCCTCAGTGAATGAAATCTTCATTAGGATCAGATGATTCTTCTCAAATCTTAGAGGTCTCATTGTTTTCTCATCCAATATAAGGTACCAAATATTGTGTAATGACAAGATATGGGAAACCAGATTGGGAAAAAAGAATGATGGATTTGTCAATAGGATGAAATCAAAACTAATACATTTCATCCATAATCCATGCTCCTAAATCTCAAGGCTCTTTAGAGATAATGGAAGCAAATAAGGAATAGTCTCTGGAGACAAAGTGAGTAAAGCTCTGACCTTTTTGAACCATATTTTGATTGTAGATATACCAAATAACCCGAAATGTATCATTCATAGCTGAAGGTTTGAATTTTAGGGATCCTATTGGTTCTTCAGGTCTTAGAATACTAAAAATCTCTTGATCAGATAATTTCTTAGGAGGTTCACTAAGAGTGTCCACAACTCCCAAGAGGGTATTAATTGACTAGGCAATGAGTTGAATAGTTTCTCCTCTAACAATGGTCTCAAGAATTTCCTCAATAACATTGTCATTGTCATCTTTCAAATCAACAATATGCAAATGAAAATAGAAAACCTTGATGAATGTAGGCAAATAAGCAATTCTCAGGTATAATAATGGTTCATATTGTTTTAACCAAGGTGACAAATCCACATTACACTTAGACCTTAGTCTCTTTAAATCAACATATATAGTGAGGCAAAAAGAGCGTATACCATAATGAAAGTCAAAATTAACCTACTTAGAGGTGGTAAGAGTAGGATTATTGATACCAAGTGGAGGAACCAAAGGCTGAAGAGCTTCAAGCAACTGAGATGTAGATGGACCAATAGAGCCAAAGACACTCAGAGTAGTCTGGCTTCCCATGGCTCCTGGGGAATGAGTTACTTATTTGGACGATTGTTAAGCCTCTAATTGTCTTTGCAATCTCTTTATGTTTTCTTTCGATCAAGCTTCTTTTATATGAACTTTAGAATCTACTTCCGATTCCATTCCTTTTCTTTTCCCAAAAGGTAAAGAAAAGGTTTATTGTTGAGTCACAAGCTCAGTGGGCTCGTGAATGACAATTCCTTTGGCTTGTGGTTGAGGCTTGGAAGATTGTACCTTTGCTAGATACGAGGGATCCTTTTGAGGAATGATGGTTCTGGCCTTCTTTGCTAGAGGTTTTGGAGGAGAAACAGCTGAGGTTTGATGATAGGAACCCAATAGGGTTGCACTACGAGATGAATTTGATAAGGTTTGAGGGCCTAATCCAACTCTCGACGTCTTAGTTCTTGTCATTGAAGCTTGCAAGTGTACGCTGCAACTAAAAAAAGAGGATTTGGAGAAATTTAGGTTTTAGGGCTTGACAAAGAGAAAGGGCAATGGGGTGAATATAGGTGAGAGAGGAGATTTATAGAGGTGAAAATGATGAGTAGCTGTCGAGAGGTTGAAGATGAAGAGTCTGTTAGAGAGAATTGAATAGTAATGGCTAAATGGTGACGGATTTGAGAAGGGAATTTGAATGGGTTTTTCGAAGTCGAGAGAGTGATGACGGAAGGAAATGGAGTGAAAAGGAGAAGGTGTGACTGAATAGATATATATTCTTGCCATATTCAAGTATTCACTAGTATACTCGAGTATTATAGCCATACTTAAGTAATTACTGGCATACTCGAGTATTATTGCAAGAAATAGCAAAGTAATGAAGTATCTGACCTTAAGTGTGTTTTGTGAACACTTAAACTCATTCAAGAGAGACTTTGAATATTACTCTAGTATTAATCACCTTATAAGAGTGCAGATCTACGTTAGATTATTTGTCTCCTTTAGGTTTGAGCATTCATCAACTTCTCTGTATGAATACTCAAGTATTCTCAGCTCATACTTGAATACTCTACTCAAGTACGCTTGAGCTATATTCGAGTGTCCTCTTGTTCTATACTTCTACTTCAATGTTCCAAGCGTTCCTTCAACTTCATACTTGAGCATCTGGAGCCATACTCGAGTATCATAGCATATACTCGAGTGTTTTCTTCTCTATTTTACCTTATTTTATATCATAATAACAAAGGATCCTACAAAACAAAATTCTAGAGACTTTGATGCTTAAGTTAATAATAATGTAACATCACAGCATCTCGCTCTTGATATTGTCTGCTTAGGGCTTATCGCTAGCGTTATGTCCCACATTGGTTGGGGAAGGGAACGAAAGATGCCTTATAAGAGTTTAGATAACTCCCCCTCTTGACGCGTTTTAAAGCTATAAGGGGCGATGAGCCCTAAAGCGGACAATATCAAGAGCGAGGTGTTGGAATGTTAAAATTGGTATCAGAGCTAGGCTCGGGTAGATGTAGGTTAATGTGCCAGTAAGGATGCTGAGCCCAAAGGTGAGTTGAGTGTTTTGTCCCATATCAACAGGGGAGGGAACGAAAGGCACCTTATAAGGGTTTGGATACCTCTCCATCTTGACGCATTTTAAAGCCGTAAAAGGCAATAGGCCCTAAAGCGGACAATATCAAGAGCGAAGTATTGAAATGTTACAAATAATTAGTCAAATTAAACTTTAAAAATAAATAGTATGAAAGAGATTGCTTACAGCTCATTGGAATTTACCATACCCAATTATCTTTTGATATACAAAAACTAATATTTGGCTAATGGCTTAGTGAATATATCAGCAAGTTGGAAATGAGTAGAAACGAACATTACTTTTACATCTCTCTTTGATACATGATCTCTAATACAATGATGCCTTACGTCAATATACTTTGTTCTTGAATGCTGAAATGGATTTTTGGCCAAACTTATTGTACTCATGTTATCATAGAGGATTGAAATTATTTTGAGATGAATACCTAAATCTTGAAGTTGCTTAAGATATAGCGCTTGAGCCCAACAACTTGAAGCAACTACATACTCAACCTCAATGAATGATAAAGAAACAATGTTTTGTTTTTTATTGAACAAAGACACAAGATAACCTCTAAGGAATTCACATTGCCCACTGGTGCTTTTTCTATTTGTTTTGTAACCATAATGATCTGAGTCTGAGTCGACAATGAGATATTTATTTCGTCCTTTGGTATATCAAATTTCAAGTTCCTTCAGGTTCGCAAGATATCTTAATATCCTTTTGACCGTCTCAGCATGAGATTATTTTGGAGCGGATTGATATCTTGCACACATTGCCACAATGAATTATATATATGGTTTACTTATTGTTAAATATAATAATGATCCAATCATCCCTCTATATTTGGTTTTTGTCGAAATCCTTCCCTTTAACATTAGCATCTAACAACGTTGTTGAGCTCAATGGAGTATCAACTCTTTTACATTGATTCATTCCATATTTCTTGAGAAGATCTTGGAGATATTTGATTTGACAGATAAATATCTCATTCTTCCTTTATTTAATTTGAAATCCGAGAAAGAAAGTTAATTCTTCCATCATTGATGTTTCAAATTCTCCCTATATAGTCTCAGAGAATTCTTGACATAAAAAGTCATTAATAACATTGAATAGAATATCATCTACATAAATTTATATAATCAATAAATCATTTTTCTTATTGTGCTTAGAGAAGAGAGTTGTGTCAACTTTTTCTTTAATGAATCCTTTATCAAGGAGAAATTTGCGTAGTCTTTCATACCAAGCTCTAGGAGCTTGTTTAAGACCATAGATAGCCTTTTTGAAATGATAAACATGATCAAGTTGGGAAATGTCTTCAAAATTGGGAGGTTTTTGAATATAGACTTCTTCCATAATGTAGCCATTAAGGAAGGCACTTTTGACATCTATTTGATAGAGTTTGAATCCCTTGATACACCTAAAGGCTATGAGTATTCGTATAGCTTCTAATCTAGCGACTGGAACATAGGTTTCTTATAATCAATACATTTTTCTTGATTATAACCTTTCACCACCAAATTTTCCTTATTTCTAACAATGATTGTAGATTCATCATATTTGTTCTTGAATACCCATTTGGTATTGATGACCGGATGGTCTTTTGGCATGGATACCAAGTCCTAAACTAGATTTCTTTCAAATTTGTTCAAATTTGTTCAACTCCTCTTGCATTACTATCACCCAATTATTATCTGAAAGGGTTCATCAATGTTAAAGGGTTCTACTTCAAAAATGAAGGCAAATAAGCTAACTTCATTTAGGACCTTGTTCCTAGTTTTCACTCCCTCATTTACATTGCCTATAATTTGATATATTGGATGGCTCTTATTATATCTCTAGGCTCTCAATTGACCTTGATTTAAGCAAAATATATGAAGATAAGCAATGCTTGATTTCCTTCCTTTATAAAGTTCATAGGGAGCTTTGTCATTCTTCTTTTTGATGTATGCCCTATTTGATATTGAGCACGCCGTGCTCATTACATATGCCCTAATTACTTGTGACACATTCTTTTCATTCAACATTGCTCTTGCAATCTCCATAAGAACTTCATTCTTCCTTTCTACAATACCATTTTGTTGAGGAGTTCTTGCAACTGAAAAAATTATGGTCAATACCATTTGTATCATAGTATTTACTAAAGGCTTGATTTTCAAATTATCCTCTATGGTCGGTCCTTATTCTTGAAATGCACATACCCTTATCATTTTGCACTTTCTTGGTGAAAACAATAAAATAATCAAAAGTTTCATTTTTTGCTGAAAGAAAAATTGTCCAAGAAAATCTAAAGACATAATCAACTATGACCAAGATATACAAATTGCCACCAAGGCTTTTAATCCTTACTGGTTTGACTAAATCCATATGGAGAAGTTGGAGTGGTTGATCTATTGTGATTTCATTCTTTGACTTAAAGGAAGATTTAATTTATTTACCTTTTTGACAAACATCACAGATCAAATCATTTTTAAATTGAAGTTTGGGTAAACCAAGAACTAATTCCTTTTTGAACAACTTATCCAGTTGGTGCATATTAACATGTTCTAACCGTTTATGCCATAACCAACTTTCATCCATGTTGTTTAAAAAAAAAAAACATTTTTCAGAGTTAACATTACTGCTAGGTATATTGAAAGAATAACAATTACCTTCACTTGATACTTTGAATAATACTTTAGATGATTCTTATTGACCTAGAGATCCTTTTTGCTCACAATTAGAAATTCTTCTAAATAAAAAATGATCCAATTGTCTTTGTTTGCACTAAGTCTAACACTGAGAAGATTGTGACATAGACCTTCTACTTAGTCGACATCTTTGATTTGTGGTTCATCTTTCTTACCAATTGCACCAATTCAGGCTATTTTGCCTAGCTAGTTACCTCCAAAGGTTACCTTGCCACTAGATTTTTGTCTTATTCTGATAAATTTGGATTGATCTGCAATCATGTGTATAAAGTATCTACTATCAATGTACTACTTACTACTCTTAGATGCTTGTAGACATACATGCAATTAATAAAAGATCAAGTATTAGGTAACACATCTTTTCTTTGGTCCTTTTTGGTTGGTTTGAACAGTCAGAAAAATATATGATCCCTTAGGTACCCATTTATAAGTACCTACTAGTTTATCAATTCTTTCCTTTCTATGAAAAAGGAGGTCGTGCTATGCCCTTTTCTGTTGCAATAACTGCAATGAGTAAAGAGGTTGGATGAATGAATAGTTTTTTGAAAATAGTTTAAATATGATCTTCCTCCTTGCTTCTTTTTCCCCTTTTTCTTATATAGTTCTAGACTACAACCTATTCCAAATCTGTGATTTGTAAATTTTTTAGCTTTTAGAATGACATGGAGCATTTCACTTTCTCTGGTGAATGTTCCAATAGTTTTGTCGAGATAAGAATGTATTTTCTCCAAGTCAGGACATTTTTCACAAGAAATGAGAGAAGTGTCTTGCTCAAGAGTTTTAATTCTTTTCTTTGAACTTATAAGCTCTTCGACAAGTTTTCTAAATTTAGAAAGCAATGCATTATACTCAAATAGTAATTCATTATAAGTAAGTTCAGATTCATATACCTCTTCGCTTTCAAACTCTTCATAGGCAACCACACAGATGTTAGTCATTTCTTCTTCTTCACTTTCTTCATCAAAATAGTTGTCTCCCCAGATTGCTAATACATAGGTCTTCTTTTTGGAATTATTAAACTTTTTCTTCTCCTTATTCTTCAAGAGTGCACATTCGGACTTGATATGTCTAGGCTTCCCACATTCATAGCAGATGATTTGCTCCTTGAAGTCTCATCTCTCACTTGATCCTCCTTTTTGAATTCTTTGGAAGCCTTGATCCTTTTTATACAACTTTTTGAATCTCCGGATAACCATTCCAAGTTCATCATCTTCCTCAGGTTCATCTTCCTCCTTGACCTCTAAATCTTTTGTAGCGTTGAATGCTACTGCTTTAGCTTTGTTGTTGATCTCATCAAGACCTTTCTTGAACTTTATCTTTCCTTCATATTTATAAAGACTTTCAAATAGAGCAACTGCTGATCTTATGGATTCTGTTCTAACTTCTTCAATGACCGTGACTTTTACTTCTCATTCCTTTATAAGAATATTTAGGATTTTTCTCACTTGGAAGTTTTGGTCATATACTTTTCCTAAAGCTAATAACTGATTGATTATATGAGTAAATTTAAGTTCAAATTCAATTATGGATTTACCTGACTTCATATGAAGTAAATCCGTATTCAGTCAATTATAGTGTTAACTCTATTTTCCTTTAAACTTGAATTACCTTCATGAGCTATTTCCAAAGGTCACCACATTTCTTTCACCGTTGAGAGATTGCATATTCTGAAGTATTCATTCTAACTTAGCGCACTATGAATCATCAAGATAGCTTTTCTAGTTAGAGTTATCAGCCTCTTGTCATTACCATAAAACTCTATTGTAGTCTTTGGCACAAATCATTCTTTCACCTTCTTCTGTGGAACGTAGTCTCAATTTTTTATTACTTGCCACAAACATTATTCAGTGGCCATAACTAAAACTCTAAATTTAACCTTCTGGAATGAGTAATGTTCACCACTTAAGCCAAGAGGTCTATTGATAGATACACCATCGGGTAGTATTCCATCCATGGATCCTTCTCGGGATGTTGCTCTAACACCAAATGTTAGCTGCAGTGTATCATCTAAGAGCGGGGTGAATTATAAAAATTAAAACAATTTTTACAAATAATTAAATCTCGAAGGAAGGATTAGAAAGATATCATCGAAGTTTGCATAGAGATTTATACTGGTTCGGCCTTAATATTGTGACCTACTTCTAGTCCTCATAGTGTTTCTGAGATTTCTACTATCTTTCAATGATTACACAAACTCTTACAGAGTAATCTTCACCAGGACTCACTCCCCCTTACAAATGTAATCAGACAATCACACTCAAAGTTTCACTGCCTTAAAATTTTATAACAATCAATTGAGTAATAAAGATTCTCTTACAAACTTATTTTGTGCTACTTCTAACAATATTGTTAAAGGAGAGTCTTGATAATTGTTAACTATCCTAAAAAATAAGTTTCTATGTCTTTCGTCTTCAATTTTTTTATTTTATAAATTGAACAATTATATGAGATGGACATTATACAACTATTGATCCTAATCTTTTTTAATCTCTTGTTTGAGACTGATGCTGCATTAAGTCATCCCAATTGCATCACTACCTGCTATACCTTTGAACCACAACACCGTTGGCATTTTTAAGAATTACTTAAATGGTTCTCAGCCTATTTGAAGAGTGTTTGGGGAATGGTTTCAGAAGTCATTTTTCATAAATTGAGAAATTTTTTTTTATCACATTCTATCGTTGTAAATTGTAAACATTATTCTTTAAAAGCTAATACAATCACACAATTGGAGAAGGACAATATTCCTTCCAACTTTTTCTAATTATTCTTATATAATTCTTTCTACAAAACTGACATATTATTTCTGTATCCCTATTCCTTATTCCCTTTTGCCTTCAAAATGATTTTCCCCCTCGAGTTTAGAGATACACAGAGACAACTTACCCAACTTAACTTTCAAGAATAAGAAATAATATTTAACCACAAAATAATAATAATATTTGGATTGGTTTCACTAGTTTGTTGGTTTTCGATCTAAACCAGCTGGTTCAAGTTTGCTTTCCTAACCATAGTTAATTACTTAACCTTTTTTTTTTTTGTAAAGGTGTAAAAATGCCCATGAACTTTACCCTCAGGGGCGTCCAGCACCATGTGCTTATTTTAGGGACAAAAATACTAACGTGGTTATAATAATATGAGAGCAAAAGTCACACTTCTGTTAAAAAGACATATGTTTGACCGTTAAAATGTTAAAATGGCAACGTTGACTACCACTAAAACAAAGCAGATCACGCAAACACAGAAGAAAATCCCAGTCGACCGCTTAACTCAGACGAGAGATCCAGGAGCAGCGCAAGACCAGCGTAGTCACCATGCCTCCTCAGACTTTTCCCATGCATCTCGAGCCCAACGCCATTATCCCCTGGATTTTCTTCATCTACCCGTCAGTTTTTTTAGAAGAGAGTATGAAGAGAGTAAAGCTCTGTATCTAAACCAGCAAAAGAGTGGTTTTGTTGCAGATATTAGAGATGAAAATAAGTTAAGCACATATCTACATATACACACAGCCACGGCATGACAGAAAAATGATGCCAAAAACACCTCTGTTTTGTTGCTCCTAAAGCAGAGGCTTATGCCTTTGCTCCCTATGTTCTAATCCTCATCACTTGCGATGGGAAATGGAGGGAAAACGAAGGAGCAAGGGACTGGTGCTTACCTTGAAGAATAAGCCGAAACGATACGCACCGTGACTGAATTCTCAGCCCTGCTTCCCGACCGCAAAACAGGGGAATATTTAGCTTCAGTAGTAAGAGGGTGAGAATGATGTCACAAGAACAAGTCCTCCGCCACTCTTTACGGTCTATATATTATTTTCATGTTTCACAAGCACAACACACAAACATAAGGTGATATACATCATTCTGCAACACAAGCACACAAGTACGCGATACAAGATAGGTGATAGGGGATAGGAGTATCATCATATGCTACAACAGTAGTAAAACACGTATAAGCACTGTTAGTATTTTGATCAAGGGGCCGGCCCATCTAAATGATCATCCATGAGCTCTGAAACAGCATCAAGAAAGGCATCTTCACTTGATCCAGCAAGTGCAGCTTCTTCTTCTGCTTTCTCAACAATATGCTCAATCACAGATTTCTTCTTCAGTGTTTCTCTGCACATGATGCTTCCGATGCTGAAAGGAGTGAGTCCTCTCTCACAACCTTTCTTCAGAAGCATAGTGGATATGTGAAGGATTCGGGCACATTTGGCAGGAAGATCCCATCCATGGAACTTCAAGAGCCTTATATCTGCTTCAGCATCCAGAGATTTTATGTAATCAATGGTTTCTGCAGGATCTTGAGCTTGTGGCCAGTACAACCAGTCAAATGTACAGTCTTCAAACTACAAGAGAAGGAAAAGCAACATGAAGCAAAAGAAGAAGAATAAGGAAATAGAAATAGCAGCGGCGGCTTTAAAACTTTAGCAGCACAAGTAATAATAGAAATACAAAACATAATCACAGCATCAACACATTTGGATATTAGGGGGATATTAGTCTTGCTGTATATCTACAATCTATATATGCATAACTCCATTATTGACCATAATGCTTACGGGACGATTTCCACTGCCATATATGTGAGCGTGTGCACATCATATATATTAACAATCAAAATCATTAATATAACAGGGAAAAAATCCAACCACAATTGGATAGTAGGAGAAGCTAACATCTTACACGTGGTGAATTGTGGCAAACTAAGATTCAATTCAAAACTTTGCTGAAAAAAGTTTTCACATTACACGTGGAGAAGCTCCTTCGTTTTCCCTCCGTTTCCCATCGCAAGTGATGAGGATTAGAACATAGGGATCAAAGGCATAAGCCTCTGCTTTAGGAGCAACAAAACAGAGGTGTTTTTGGCATCATTTTTCTGTCATGCCGTGGCTGTGTGTATATGTAGATATGTGCTTAACTTATTTTCATCTCTAATATCTGCAACAAAACCACTCTTTTGCTGGTTTAGATACAGAGCTTTACTCTCTTCATACTCTCTTCTAAAAAAACTGACGGGTAGATGAAGAAAATCCAGGGGATAATGGCGTTGGGCTCGAGATGCATGGGAAAAGTCTGAGGAGGCATGGTGACTACGCTGGTCTTGCGCTGCTCCTGGATCTCTCGTCTGAGTTAAGCGGTCGACTGGGATTTTCTTCTGTGTTTGCGTGATCTGCTTTGTTTTAGTGGTAGTCAACGTTGCCATTTTAACATTTTAACGGTCAAACATATGTCTGAAGTGTGACTTTTGCTCTCATATTATAACTGATATTTTTACCCCTAAAATAAGCACATGGTACTGGACATCTTAAAGATAAAGTTGATGAGCATTTTTACACTTTTACCCTTTTTTAAAAAAAAAAATTTTTATTATTGTTATTGTCACTAGAATTTATTTAAGAGGTATTTTCTTTTTATCATTTTATCATTTTTTTCCCTTCTAGGTATGATGCCGAAATAATCATTCTTCAAATCCAATATATTGATCATCAGATCAGTCCCCAAGAAAAAGCGGGGAGTTCCAATTTAAAGGTGAGAAATTAGGAACAGAAATTTGGGAATCTGAAACTATACTAGAATACAATCCAATGAATCAGGTAACAAATCCGTGAGATCCACAAAGATGTCGTCGGAATCTACCTGCGAGCGGCTACAGCGAGCCCTATCGGAATGTCACCGGCGGGTCCCGTCCGGTCCAGGCCGCGACACGGCGTGCCGGCACCTGAACCACGCACTCGCCATGTGCATCGTCTCCTTGGTCTGCCGGGAAGAATCCGACGCCGTTCACGCACTCTGCTCCAGTGGCGGCACCGCCCTCAAACGCTCTCAGTGCCAACAGGCTCAGCTTTCTCTCTCCGTCTGCCTCTCTGCTCATCAACAAAACTCATGATTCTTAAAACCTAAACCTAATATCTTTGTAAATTTTTTTCCTTTCTAAGTTTTTGGTATTTCTTTGTTTGCTGATGAAAAATAATTACTGAATTCTGAGAAATTGATGCTAGATAGTTATACCTTGCAGGGTTGTATAATGCAAGAAATAAGTAAAATTATTGTGTTTAGTTTGATGGATTTTACCATCATTAGATTAAACTTGAAAGTTGTTTCTGCAAATTGAAGCGATTCCATGAGATTGATGCAACTGATGATTATACTGTTCAGGAACCGTAAGCTAAACAAAAGTAAATATTAATATCCACCTGTAGAAAATTCTTCACTCACAGTGAAGTAAAAAATGAAAATAATCTGCTTAGGACGCAGCTTGACTTTCAAAGTTTAGTAAATGATTAAAGTTTATCATTTCGGAGGAGATTAGTTTTTGATATCATCATAGATACTTTCAGATTTTAGTCGCATTAAACAATGAAGTTATTTTGTTCAAAAGAAAAAAAATAAAAAGAACAATGAAGTTATTTGAAGGGACATTTTAGTATATATTTTTTTCTAAAAATTTGGTCATAAATAAAGCACTATTGTGCAATCTCTGTTACTCACTTTATGTGATATGATAAAATTTGTTGACTAAAAGTCAGGTGACATGTTTTTTTCCCTCTCTTCTAATAGAGAGATTGTCACCACGGTAAATGTTATCATTACATAAAGTAAGAGTGTTTTACCCAATTAATATATTCATAGAGGAAAATACTTAAAAAATAGGTAACACTAATGGCGTTAATTCATATCCATAGAAGATAATACTTAAAAAATTTGTAATACAAATGACTTGAAGGTTTATAAACTTAACCAAACTCACAACCTTTCACTTATGGAGAAGCTTTTATACCACCAGACTGCAGTTATTTTTTGATGAAAACCATAGGATGATTTGATTATTGTCATATATGTACATATTAAAAACTAAATATCAAATACTTGAAATGACAACATTGCACTCTCAGGAGTCTCTAATCAAAATATACAGAACACTTGAGACTCGTAGCCAAATCATGTTATTATTCATGCCTTGAAACGATATCTACACACATTTTTTAAACTTCATCTTGAACAAGTACAATCCCCCAAATCATGCTCATTTCAACAATACTCAACTCAAACAAAAGAAAGCGTTCAACACAACAGAATATTTCTCATAAATCTCGTACAACGGCACAAATAAATAACCTAAGCAGAAAACCTATCCCTGTCATGTGGGGCATCATAATCAATATTTGGCCCAATAGGAACAATCCCAAATGGATTGATAGAAGGATGGCTTCCATAGTAATGCAACTTTATATGTTCCATGTTCACCGTACTTTTGATGCCTGGAATTTGGTAGATGTCTTTGGTACAATTGAATAGGTTTGGGTATTCCCTTAATAGCTTTTTGTTGCATTTGAAGTGAACCACATAAACCTGCAATTACGTCACAGCACAAGTTAATAGCTAAAACTTGGTAACAATGCTATCTATATCAAAAAATAGAATGCGAGAATGCCCTTGTTAAGAACCAATTCAACATGAAAGTTTACGATTGTTTACTAATTCTGAGCACTTGGTCAGGAGCTATGATACTAACATGTTACGGACTAATTCGATTAAAAAAAAACTACAACTATAAAAAATCCAGATGCATGAATCGTTTTATTTTAATATATGAAGTAATATCCTTGACATCAGATGCCAACTTAATGACGAAGTAAATGGTATGAAACAGCCTAAGAAATTATCATGATGCTTTCGTCTCAAAACAAGAAGCCACAGCTCATTATGCCAATGATAAAATAATACAAAGCATGTCTAAAATCCTTCAAAATTTCAGTTATATTTGAAAGTTTTGCCTTCCTGTGATCGTTACTATAAGGTGAGCCATCAAGAATTCAACAAGCAAAAACTGCAGCAAGCTTCCTGTTGCTCACCATTCTTCATTGCATTCCATTTAAAATTCAAATAAAGAAGTAAATAAAATTAGAAGAACTTCAACTTTTGTACAAGTAATAATACACATTATCATCCTACATGAACACACAGTTTTTTCTCTTTAAATATTGAAAGACACCTGGGAGGCTGGCAAGAGCCAGATTGGTCTGAGTTGACAAGAGATGATATTAGAGGAATGTTGGTTAAAAGCGGAAGATATTTTGAGAGGTGGTAGAGATCTGGACTAATAAGCTCGTTTAAACAGGAGGGGGGCAGGAAAGAACTAACAAAAATGCAAATATTATTGCAACAGAGGTGAAACATTGAGGCAAATTCTGAGCACGTAGATTTTTGTTATATTGGCATCTTGTTCATGATTCTTCTGCAGTTGCAAGATACACTCTTTCAAAACCTAAGTTTTACACAAGGCGAGACAAAACTCTTCTTATATACTTACCCCGTAAATCCCAAAACCTAGGCTTTGCAAGGTTATCAAACAGGCTCCATGAAAAAAGACAATTATGGGTCTTAAAGAGGGGAAAAAGAGAGAGAAAGAGAGATTTCAAGGATTGCACAGGCAAACATTGCATATTGTGGTAAAAATATGGTCTAAAACATGCTACACACTATGATTTCATTATATTTATGTCAACATGGTGACCTTAGATCAATTCAATGATGCTTGTTCTTGAGTAACAACCTCATACCTCATCAAATCTGATAAGAGTGACGAACAACCTAATATCTGCTTCAGTCAGTGTGTTGCCACAAATATAACGTTGCTTGCTTAGTATATTTTCACATTTGTCTAAAGCTTCGTACAATATTTTTACAGCCTGCAGAAGGGCCAATAAAAACAAATTCAATGATGTGAATACCGCATAGTCTGCCCTTCCTAGAAACATCATCAAAAGAAAAACTACACACCTCATCATATGGCCCTTGCTTCTTTGCAAACCCACATTTATAAACACCGTTGTTTATACTATTGTATATCCACTGATTAGTTTCATCAATTTTGGCTTGCAAATGAGTGGGATATAAGTCCAAGGTGGGATCTTCTGCTACATTTTTGAATTCAGTATTCAGCATGCGGATTATCTCTGAACTCTCATTGTTAACAATTGTCTTGAGTTTCTTATCCCAGAGAACCTATACAGATATAAACCCAACAAAAGGCCATAAATATTGCTCATTAAAGTGTACACAAGAAAGATATAGCCCAAAACAAAGAGGAAACATACTGGAACTGTATATTTTCCCGTGTAATTTGAGCTTGCTATTTCATAAAGTCCCCTAATGCTCTTCACTCTATTCAAGGGATCAGGTTCAGCTCCTGTCACCTCAGTTTCTGAATCTGGAAATATCCACCCCATATGCTCATCTGTTTCTTTGGTTCTTCCCCAAACGGGTTTGACAGACTAATTATTCAAACGACCAAAATAGGAAAATTAGGAATTAGTCTAGCCATTCTAATTTAAACATTTACACACACACACACATACAAAAGACGACTAACTGAGAAACTGATGGCTTTGTCAAGTCCTTTGATCTTCAAGTAAGCAAGGCACCTGGAAGCCCAAGGACATGCATATGATATATACAGATGATACCTTCCTGATTCTGCCGGAAATTGAGAATTTGGGTCTCTTGAAATGAAATTTCGGAATGTAGAAGCAGTTCTGGCAAAAGCGCCAGAGTCCGATGTCTCATCCAACGCAGATCGTGCCATTTTAACAAAATACTAGACAGTAGACATATGAAAAATCAATCAACCAACAAACAATTTTTTTAAAGTATGAGAATGACATAATTTTCTTCAAGATCTGATATGATTTACTTTATATGTTAGGCCTACAGTGTCTAAACACTAAATGACTTCAGATTCAGAATAAGTTCAGAAAAGAGGCAAGTTAGTTGGTAAAGGAAGTGATACTGATACTTTTGTTCAGCGGATCAATTCAACCAAGAAGTAGAAGTTATTCAAATAGAATTCTTCAGGAATTTATTTTCTGTAGAAAGACCATCGTCGCAATATAAAATTTGGCCCAACGAGGGTAATTTCATTCAAAGTTAGGAAAATCTAGAACTTAGAAACTAAAGAGTAGGTTTGAGATGCTCTGTTTCTATTTCAATCTGATCAGCAGCGAAGATACAGAAGAAGAAACGAGAGCGATGAAATTTTTGAACCTGGAGAAATAAATATAATTCAAAACGAAGAATTTGGCGATACCTTGCAAGAAATCGAAGTGGAAGCAGAGGAGATCTTGGGGAACAGAATCACACACGACTTCACAGAGAACATAAGTTCAATTCGCGGCTCCTCTTATTGTTTGGAATGTACAATTATATATTCACTTGTATTCAGTACTTTTTTAATACAATCAAATATAGGGGAAAAAAAGGCATAAAAATATTATTTTAATTACAACAATCCTAAAATGTCTATTAAAATAAGAAAATGATAAATTAGTAATCTAATAAGAATATAAGATTTTGAAGTTTATATAGACATGTCCCTAATTGATATTTTTAATTACGTTTTGTTATGAAATACTTCGTTGTTAAAATTACACTTTAATCTAGTAAAATAAGTTTAAACCATTTTGTAATTACCCATACCTCCCCTCAATTTTTTAATTTGATACATTTACCTTTTCATTTCTTTATTAATTCATTTAATTTTTCTCTATTAGCATCAATGTCCCTATAACTTTGCTCTTCTAGTACTGTTAGCTCATTTATATGAGCTAATAATAACATAGTAAAGTTAAAGAATTTATTAAAAAAATAAATGTGTTTAGGTATCAAATTATAAATGGAAAGAATGCGTAAGTACTTCAAAATGGTTTTTCTATTTTTCTTATTAAAAATTATACTAAACTAAAGGCAAGGATGAATAGCCTCAGTACAAGTACCACATCGGACACACTTCAACTATATTTAGCCCTTATATACAAGAAGCACGCTAAAGAGGTTGTCCGCTTAGGACACTCCGTAATTTTGCAATAATCCAAATGTGAGAATTCACTCATTAACTGATCAAATCATCAAAAACCAAGCATGTGTGGATTTTTTTTTTTTTTTGGTTATTTATAACATATATATCATAAAGGTAAAATAGATTTTTGGTTATTTATAACATATATAACATCAAATTAAACCGTACACTAATATGATTTTCTTAGTTTTATTTTACCTCTAATAAGGTAAAATAGATTTTTGGTTATTTATAACATATACAACATCAAATTAAACCATACACTAATATGATTTTCTTAGTTTTATTTTACCTCTAATCACAAGGTACTAAACTCAGGGTAACAATTAAAATATAATCGAACACTCGCAATGTAATAGGTCAAATTTCTAGTTAAAAACATGTTGATGGAATATGAAGTGGCTGACAAGTATTATGAAGTGCGCTACCTAACCCAATTTGCTTTGTCTTGCATGATTGTCCTTTTTATTTATTATTTACCATAATGATTATGTTAAATGAAAAAATATATTCCTCAATTAGAATCTTTTTATAATGATAATGGTTATGCTACTAATGATTATAATCAAATTCTGTATGTAAAAAATTAGGAAAAAATAATTCCTTAGTCTATGTAATTTTATCTAATTTTTAATTAGATCCTTGTAATTTTTATTGGTTTTTTTTGTAGTTTCTTCAATTATAAGCATTATGCTCATGTTATGTTAATTATAGCAAATGTGGATTTTGACTAAACAACATGTAAGTTCTCACAAAATATAAAATCAAAAATAGATTTAAAAAATAAATAAAATGACGAAACAAACTTCATTTATTATTAGCATAATAAAAAATATTGATGTCATAGCCATCTCTTGGATATAATCTAGTTGGTTTTGATTTTATTTAGAACTATGTAATAAAATTAAGGGAAAATCCTCCTCAGGGCCCAATTAAGCAAAAAAAATTCAAAAAAAGCCATAACAACTTTCACATGTCAGAAAAGGCCTAGAGTCTTTTCTGGTATTATTTCAGAAAAATGTAATTGTTAACGAGTACTGATTTTGTTGTTAACGGATACTAATTTTGTTGTTAACGGATACTGATTTTGTTGTTAATGTGGTACTGATATTGTTGTTAATACTTTTGAAATAATACCAAAAAAAGGCTCTGACATGTGAAAGTTGTTGGGGCCTTTTTTGAAAATTTTTTGCTTAATTAGGCCCTGAGGAGGATTTTCCCTAAAATTAATTTAGGTGTATATTGAGTGAAAGTCATGTCATCAGTTACTAACATTGTTTATCTTATAAATTAACAAATTATGAATATAGGCAACAATATCTATTATTAAATAAGGGTTTGAAATCAATCGAAAGCATTGGTATTGGTTGGAATGTTATCATTGTTGATTCTCATAATTTAATCGAATTTTGATTTAAGACCTGATTATTTGTCATATAGTTTATTTGTCCAAAATGTTAGTCCATATAGTTTTATAAGTACTTGATTTAAACAAAATGATGTTAGTTTTGTTGACGTTGTTAAATATAAATAGAAACCAAAACGAAAATTTATTAAAAGGATATAAACCAAAACCAATAAGGATCAGAATAAAAAACTTGTTAAAAGAATAATTAAAAGCAGAACTTATTAAAAGTATAAACGGTTGGGCTAATTTTCTAATTTTTCTAGGGAAACATTTTGGCAAAATTTTTTGGATGCAATTGGTGCAGTTATTCTCAACGGCCGGATCGATGTAATCTTCTTCAATTGTGTGTCATATTCTTAAGCTTTTATACAGAAAAAAACCCTAATTAAAAACTTATTTATCAAAATGCCATTGCCCAGAAACTCTTAATTTATCTGCCCATCTTTAATCGATTACATGTCATATGTAATCGATTAAACAGGGGCAGTTTAATTTTTTTTAAAAATTTTACGTTATGTAATCGATTACGCCATTGTAGCTTAATCGATTACATAACTTTTTACACTATATAATCAATTAAGCACTATATTGTAATCGATTACATAGTGCAAAAAGTTATGTAATCGATTACGCTACAGTGGTGTAATTGATTACATTTCGACAGAAGTATGTTTTAAAAGGCAATTTGAGCTCATTCGGAACCATTATCACATTTCTACCCTAAAGCTCTCTGGTTGCTCGCTGTTTGGTTATTTTTAGTGCAACCCATCAAAGTGTAAGACCATTCCCCTCTTTGAAAGTAGTATTGTTGTGTAATCATTGTAGTTTAACTTTGTTAACCTTTGTTTTTGTGTAGAATCTGAAACTCACCCCCTTGTAAGCTCCCAATTTCTGTTGTGAAGTTCAAGTTCTAACACCTATGTTGCTGTAATCTACCATAGTGGGAGGCATTTTGAAGGTCTCGATGGTGTGCAATTCGAAGGAAAAACGAAAATGATGAAAATCAAACGGAGCACTAGGTACAACAAGTTCAAGGAAAGGATTTACAAAAAAATTGGGGCTACATGGCAGCCATTGCATTTATCGGTTGATTGCCTAAGTGGAGACTATTGTCAGTTTTGATAGTGTATACTACATTAGTAACAATATATGCGACGATAAAGACGTAGAGTGCGTTATAGATACATTTGATAATCGAAAATCACAAAATTTTATTGAGATTTATGTTGAGCTTGAATCTGGTGAATCATCATCTGTTCCCATGCATACAAGATCTCCACAATATTATGGTCAAGAAAACAGAGCTGTCAGTTTATCTGCACCTTTACAAGTCTTAAGTCAAATGAGATTGACGGCGAAAGAGGAGGATGAGGAAGATGAGGATATGCACAATGAGGAAGGAGAACCTAAGAGTGTGATTCCACTAGGTGACTCGTCAGATACTGACGTCGAGGGTGATTTTGATGCTGACACAAACCCTGTAAACCTGAGTACCTTAGGAATGTCACTGCTTTGTGTTGACCCAGTTAGTAGTGGTAAGTTAGTAAATTTATATTTGTATTTGTAATTCTTATTCAGTGGTTTTGACCAAAAAAAAAAATCATTTTTACAGCTGTAGGGACTGATATTAAACCATTTTGGAACGAAAGCCCACACTATTCCAACATTAATTGAGCACAATGTGATGATAAGACAGAGATGTTGTTTGGTGATGATGACATGCAAGGTGATTGACATTTGTTACACCCCCACCAACCTTGCCCTTTCGGGTGGCGGGTTAGAGGGATTCCTTTTAAAGTTTACATTTCCTTTGTTATTAAGTCCATTTAATAATTAGTTAGAGCACGCGCAAAGAGCACTGGATCGGTTTGGACAACTAATGTACTGGTAAAAGTAAAAGCAACAAAAAGTAAAGTCCTTGGAGGGTTAGGGTACAGACATTCGATAGTAAACTTCAAAATATAATTACAGTCATCCCCAAAAACTAAAATACAAAATGCGATAGGGCATCCCCTATCCTTCAATTGCTCTGCCATCCTACCTCTGCAAAAAGGCCTTCTCTGCTTAAGCACTCCCTCCCGTGTCACTAAAAAGTCCTGGAGTCCGTGTGCGACCCCCAGAGTAACCATCAATACTCATGCACTATATGTGTGGTGTGTATGTGTGCAACCACATAATATATACAAATACAGAACAGATGCCAAATATACCATATATGCAAATAGAGAACATATACAACACACATGTCTTCGTACCGTCGAGCCGCCTTACCAAGGTAGGCCCCAGATTTACTAGAAACACAAGCCAATCCGTTAAGTCGCCACACTCACATGGCCAACCTCAACAGGCATCCTCAGCGCTAGGAACATAGTTACAAATATGTTTTGTATGCATATTTGGCTAAACACAAACGAAAACACATATGGCAAGCAAAACATACATCAAACACATAAAAGTATCGGAGTAAAAAGGTTACTACTACCTGGTGGTAAAATACCGTCTCATATTTGTTAAGGGGCCCACAAGTCTCCCAACTAATTGCTTGACCCTAAATATCATAAAAATAATTTATTTGAGTATTTCCAATAATAAACTTACATTATTTGGTTAAAATCGAGCTAAAACAGATTTTTCCAGAAATCCAGCGTTTCTATCCTGACTTCAACGATTTTTCATAAACTCCAAAAAAATCATTTTTTGAGTGAAACCAGCGCCATCTGAACCACTAACATGTTTAATTTTCAGGAAAAATATTCCCAGGGGTCAAAAGTACAGATATCTTGGCGTGATACCACTTTTCTACCCCTGGTCCAGATTCACATCATTGGTCCCATATCTGTTTTCAACTAATTATTTCAACAAGCAAAATTTATCCAAATCTAACATATTATATATGAAAACTCATGCTCCAGATGTCTAGTTTTCTCCTGTAAAATCTCAGCTTAAAGAAATTTTGTTTACCCTGTCAAAAACACTAAAGAAGGTTCGCTGCCCAGATTTTCCAGAACTAGTAGCAACCCTTCTCTTTGGGTTTTTTGGTGTTTTGATTTCGGGAACTCAGACCCTAACCATACCCCATACAAAATCATGTTCCAGAGCCATTGGAGACCTTAAAAATGAAGAAATCCAACCATAAAACTATACTCCTACCTTTTGCACGAAAATCCCTTAAGAAGAAATCAAGAAGACAAGGATTTTTGATTACCTTGGAATCGGAGAGTGGATGAAAGAACTTGAGACTTGAAGCTTGGAACCCTAGCTATGGAGGCTGTTTGCTCTTCTATGTACCTCTGGAAATTTTGCCCCTCAAGGGTGAAAAAGAAGATGAAAACCCTATTTGATGAAGGTTAAAAATTGATCCAATTACTTTAGAATTAACAAGTATAATTTCTTACTGATAGGGGGTAATTTTTGGATTTAGTAACTTGACTTTCTCCCCAAGCAAGTCTAGAAAACATCTAGAGGTCTCCAGCAGCTCCAAGTGGTGCCATCCTAGCTAAAGAGGACAGATTTTTATCTGCCTTTGGGGTAAATTATCTGCTTTGGCCTGAAACTTTCAAAAATTATAATTCTGACTCGGAACTTTTGGATAACTACCAAATTTGGCCTGGAACTTTTAACCTACCCAAGAGCACATATGGGACGTCATGTGGGTCCCTCAAATATGCTCCAATTGACTTTTACCAATTTATTCCTATTTTACCCTTTTTCTTTGTTTGTGGGACCCGCGATTGACTTTTTTACACTAATCTTCTTTTCTTGCTCCCCAAGAAACCATTTTAATAATTAGAGGGGGTTATGTGGCACCTAATGGGGCCCATACATCTGATCCCCTTTAATTAATTCATTTCTTTTACTTTATCAGTCTAGCTTCCGATCAATCGGTCCCTGTGGGGCCCTACCGGGTACAAAAGTGCTTCTTTTTGTACTTTTCTTTAACTTTTCATATATTTTCCCCTGAATGAACATACATATATAGCGCCCCCTTGATTATCCAGCATGGCCCCACATTTGTCTTATTTTGTCTAGAAGAAACCCCTAATTGGTCCTTATCGGTCCTCCTTTTACCAGTTAACATCATGTGGGATCTGTATCTTGTGTCTGAGTCTGAACATAGGTAAATTCATCTCATTTTTCTTCTCTTTCCTAGGGTGGACGAAATTTCATGTCTAAGGGGTAGGGTTTTGACTATTTTGTCCTTACTTTTTCTCTTTCACCCTTAGGGTGACACGTGTTCCAATGTAGTCATTACTCTAACTCTTGCTTTTTGACATATGACTTTTTAGTGTCTCTTTCTCTTCCTATTTCCTCAAAAACGCAGAGGATCTTTATTTGTCCAGGAAATGTCACACTCCTTGAATCGGGCTTAGTAGCATGTCTAACTTAGGCTTATTCTCAAGTTTTTATGCCTGAAATTCAGGATATTACAACATTTAGGTGATCTATTATAATGTCCTCCTGATGTCATGCACATTGGAGGCTTGGTCAAATCCAGGCAGGGGCACACTGCTATCCTCATCATACTCAATAATGGCCGCCTCATCAAAATCAAATCCAAGTATGTGGGTCTATATGGGAGCAGTCATCTCTATGTCAACGGCACAGACGTGAGACTTCAGGTCCCCATTAATGTAACTGAGGTTATGGTAAAAAGCTCTCACCATATCCTCTGAGTATGAACAGACGAACTCAGCCAAGCCTCTCAAATTCGAAGTCTCCAGCAATGGGACTATATCAAATCCCTCCTCTGCAAAAAAGGTCATATCTAGTGACTTCGGCTTGATCACGATTCTGCTAGCAAATTGCGCCACAAATGCTCTATGGGCTGCTGCAGAATGGTCCAACAAACATCCGTAACAAAGATCATCCTGTTGTGCCTGAGAAGAGGATGCATCACTGTCCCTCCGCTACTTCTTCTGTCTCTCAGTCTGACTGTCAACTTGTCAACGCAGAGTCATGATGACAACAAATGCCTACAAAGGGACAATATAAACCATCAACAAACATGAAACAAACACAATCAAATGCATAATCACAATACGTAATCAATATCCGTCAACGGTCACAATGTAATTGAAAGTAAAATGCAAAATCAACAATCAAACAAACGTAATCAATAACCGCCAACATCCAAACACACAATAACATGTAATTTATGCTTCAAACCCACTGTTTGGTTCAGATTCATTTGTAAATAGCCTCACTTTGTTTCAAAAATGCACAAGAACATGTGTTTTATCTCTCATTTGTTCAAAAACAAGAACTAACAATTCAAATCAATGATCAAAACATTACATACCCAAAGAAAAGAAACCCTAGTCAATTAAATGAATAATATGTTCACAAAAACAAAGAAAAGAGGGACAAATTTTGAATGGGAACAAAAAATATACCTAAACCAACGCAAATGGCACAAAATATTCGATCTTTCCTCAACCCACCGCTTGAATCCAACGGTTTCTATACCAAAATGACGAGGGGGGAGAGTGGGGGAGCCCTAATCGGTTATAAAAGAGTTATGAGGCGTTTCGGGTTTTTAAAAAACTGAATCTGCAATATTTAATCAATTACACACTGTAGTGTAATCGATTAAATCACATTTTAACTAAACAAATTGCCTTATGTTGTTATGTAATCGATTACACCACTGTAGCGTAATTGATTACATAACTTTTTGCACTATGTAATCAATTACATAGTGCAAAAAGTTATATAATCGATTAAGCTACAAAGGTGTATTCAATTACATAATGTAAAATTTGAAAAAAAAAATTAAACTGCCCCTGTTTAATTGATTACATATGGCATGTAATCGATTAAAGAAAGGCAGATAAGTTAATAGTTTTCAGACAATGACATTTTGGTAAATAATTTTTTAATTATGGGTTTTCCATACAAAAGCCCATATTCTTAACTATGTGCAAAAGTTCACAATACAGAAGTCATTTTTTGGGTATACAATTGAAGAGTGTTGCACATATATAGTTAAAGAGGAGTTATACCTGTTGGAAATTATTGCACTAAATTGATAAAATCAGATTTTCAATAAGGAAGCAAAGCATGAATTCAAATATTAGAAATATAATTTACTGTTGAATTTTTTTTTCTTCTCAAAAATCAAAATCGATTTCTTTATACTCTACCAAGCATTTAATTTGATTTTCTTAATTTATAATTTTAAGAAATTTTAATTTTAGTCCATTTTAGTCCTACTTTTAACAAAAATTATAATGTAATAAAATCTTGTTAATTTTTTAAAATTTAAAGAAGTGATTTTCTATTATTAAGTAATAGGTTATTTTTTCATAAATTTTAGATAAATTGTGCGCGCATTATATATAGTTTAAAAATAATTGTTGATATAGGAACTGAATTTCAAGAAAGATCATTGTCAATGATATTTACATTCATTTTTTTTTTAACATTCTATTAGTACTGATAATAGAATTTTAGTTAGTCTCCTATATTTATATGAATTTTAAAATGAAAATTGGAGAAAAATATATTAATTATATAAAGCAAAATGCTCAAGTTCGCTCTCTTGATAGTATTAGATGCATAAATTATAGAAAAGTTACTTAAATTTATTTTTAAAAAAGAATGCTACATAAATTAGTGCGCATCTATCATAGTACAATATGATATTACCTGTGACTGCTAATCCAAAAAATATAAAATAATAATAATAACAACAACATCAACAACAATAATAATAATAAATACATGTGGCTTCTTACAGTTATAGAAAATGTACTTCTATTTATTTTAAAAGGAACCTTACATGAATTAGAGCACATGTATCATTGTACAAAATAATATTACCAGTGGCTGCTAATACAAAAATAATAATAATAATAATAATTACCTGTGGCTGCTCGAGTTGAAAATTTACTTAAATTATTTTTTTAAAAAAAAAGAATATTAAATAAATTAGGGCGCTTGTATCATTGTCCAATATAATATTATCTGCGCTGGCCAAAAAAACTATAATATAATGTGTGGCTGCTGGGCTCTTTTGTTTTTGTTTTGTTTTTTTTTTTTCCATATATATGACTATTTGCGTGAGTTAGAATCGAGTGTTCTTCACACACACACACACACAAAATCCCAATTTCTGATGATATTAACCATAAAATTTTTTTCCGTGACTAATTCTATCAGAAAATTTTTCCTGCAAAATTAGCCACGAAAAATTAACCATAGCTAATTCCGTTCCTCATTTCTTAGTGAATGATTTAACCACATAATTGTTTTGTGCAAATTATTTGGTTAATTTCATACGAAGTATTCTCAGCCATAGAATTTTTTCGTGACTAATTTCTATGGAAAATTCCATCCCAAAATTAAAGACTATTGCTTTGTAATAAATTTTATATTAAAGAAAAATATCTTTATAAAAATAAAAATTATGATATTAATAGTTATATGTCGAATAGACGAGCCCTTTAATGTTTGTTGATGAAGGGAGTTCATCTTTCAATTTTTTCCTAGATGATGATGAAGAAGCTCTCTTACATTTGTCCATGATTTTGGTTAAGAAAAATGTCAACAATAGATTATGAGAAGTTGAAATAGAAGTGTGAATAAAGAGGGTTTAATGGATCATCGACATTACATCTTTTAGTATTTAAAATTATTATATTTTATAAATGGTGATTGTTATTTCTTAATAACTGTTAGATATTTGATATGTTATTATAAGGTCCGATGAGTTTTGTTTAATAACCATTATGTATTAGTCACACGCAAATGCATGCGCGCACATTTGGTGGGTGCATAATCAACCACCGTATCAAAAAAAAAATTAAAAGGGCAAAATACAATGCAAATAATAAATAAATAAATAAATAAAAATTTATAGAGATAAAGAATATGATGCTTCACCAGATTTTTCATTCTCCATTAATTTGTCGATCTTCTCATTTAGAAATCAAATGAGTGAAGTAAGTTCTTTCAAGAATTGGTCCATTATTGTTCTAATCGTGTCCTTTAGTATTAAAGATCATTTAAAATTAAATATAAGTGAAATGAAAAGGGTTTCATGGGTTATCGAACCGAATGGACGTGTCTTGTAAATTTTTGTCTATGGAATTCGCAATGATTGGATTCGCAAAAATTGTCATCATGAAAATGATGTGACTTCATTGGATTATTCTCAAATGAAAAGTTTCATAAATCCAATAATGGGGAATTCCATTGACAACAACAACTAGAAAGAATAATATGATAAAAGCTCCTTGAGGTTTAAATATCAAGTCATAGTTTCCATCTTTTGAAGATGTGTTCTCACTCGTGTTGATAGTTTATTTTGTCAATCTTTTGATCCAAATTCAAGTGCTTTGGTTGGGCCACTTTGAAAACAAGAATTCTGGGTCCAAATAGGGCACTAGTGTTCTGCACATGACTTTTGGCAATATTATACGCAATTATTGCAAGGCACCTAGTCACATTAAGAAAAATTGTCGTAAATTGCAATGTGGTCTTGCTCATATAGCCCAGACAACTAATCAATTTGATTTTGGTCCACTATATGCAGCGGCCTTAGCTATAAGTTCTTTGTTATTTGGCCTTGCTACTACTTCCATGAAGTGGATCATTAATTCTAGTGACAGACTACATGACAAGCAACTATAATTTATTTTCATCGTATACCACTTATGCCACCCCATCCTCCATATTTTTTGCCGATGCCTAGTCTAACTTGGATTAGGCATTGTTATGCCAACTACATCTACTTTGCTATCTTATGTTCTTAATGTTCCCTATCTCACGTTTACTATTTTGTCTCTAAGTAAACTGACTCGTCATTTGAATTACATTATCTCACTATTCCCTGACCATTATTTAATTTAAAATCTTTCAACGTAGCAGATTATTGGTAGAGGCTATGAATTTGGTGGGCATTACATCCTTGATAATCAGGTGCCATGTTATATTGCTTGTTCTGGTGAGTCATCTCCCTTTGAAGTCCATTGTCATCTTGACTATGTGTCCCTTTCGTCCCTCGAAAGAATGTATCCTCAGTTCGTCTGTGTTTACTTTAGATTGTAAGTTGTGTAAGTTTATCAAACACCATCGTGTTCATTTGGCACCTCGAGTCAATAAACAAGTTGTGTCCTTCTTTAAGTTAGTTCATTATAATGTTTGTAGTCCTTGTTTGGTTTTGTCTTAGACTGGTTATCAATATTTTGTCATTTTTGTTGATTAATTTTCTCAAATCACTTGGCTTTACTAAATGAAACACCGTTTTGAATTATTTACTCATTTTTGTAATTTATGTGCTTAAATTCAAACCCAGTTTAATACTCCTATGAAACTCTTTCAAAGTAATAATGCAAAAGAATATTTTTTTTCACCTTTTTCACCTATTATATGCATACTCATGACATTTTTCACCAATCCTCTTGTGTTGATACACCTACTCAAAATGGTGTTGCTAAAAGAAAGAACCACCATCTCTTAGAAACTACCTGAACTCTCATGTTTCACTCATATGTCCTTAAATCCATTTGGGCTGATGCCATGCCTACTGCATGTTTTCTTATCAATCACATCCCTTCAATTGTCCTTAGTGGTGATGTTCAATGTTTCAATCTATTTCCCACCACTAAACTATTTCTTGCTGATCCAAAAATTGTTGGCTGTGTCTACTTTGTTCGGGATGTCTATCCAAGTGTTAGTAAACTCAATCCTAAGTCCTTGAAGTGCATCTTTTTTGGTTATTCTTGAGTTCAAAAAGGTTATCAGTCCTTGAAGTGCATCTTTCTTGGTTATTCTTGAGTTATTCTTGAAGTGCATCTTCATCATTATCTTGTGTTCACTTATGTGACCTTTTATGAGTCTTCTCTTTTCTTCAAGTTTTCAATATTATTTGAGTCTTCCTTTGTCGTTGATGATCCTAATGATATCCTAGTTTAACATGTCCTCATCTCACTAGTATAAGCTATTGTTCTAGAACCTGATCTCATCAATAATGTTGATGTTGCTACTGTTATGTCTTCGCTAATAACTGCTTCATCGATGAATTTTGTTCATGACTCCCTAGTTTATGATCTCGATTCCCTGGATCCTGCCATTCCTTTCCCTAACCTAATTGTACCTAATTCTAATGTTGACCTATCTTTAACTTCCTTATTGCCCTCTGAAAAGGTACCGTCCTCCTTGTCCTTCCAAAATATATGTTGAATGTACCTATCATATCTCCTCCTTTGTGTCCTACCAATGTTTGTCCCATGTTTTCTCTTTCCTTGTGGCGACCCTCGAGTCCATCTCTACCCCTAAGCCTTGATTCACCTTGGTTGGCATGTAACGATAGCAGAAGAAATTATGGCACTTGGAAAGACTAGTACCTTGTGAAGATGGAAGAAATCACCAAGAGGGGGGTGAATTGGGGATTTTTTAAAAAATTCTTTTCAAAGATGTCTAAGTTTTCAAAACTTGAAAATGAAAAGGCGAAGGAAGAAAAACTAGACTCAAAGGATTTATACTGGTTCGGTCTTAACATTGACCTACATCCAGTCCCCAAATATCTTCTGGGTATTTCTAATATCTCAACAAGCTTTAATTACGACAATGTAAATCACATGCAATCCTAATCCCTAGGACTTGCTCCCCCTTACACTTTGTAATCAAAAGACTCAACTCAGTGGTTCCAAAACCTTGAGTTTATACAAACAAGTTTTTGAAAAAGATTTCAAAGAAACAAAACTCTCAAAAGAGCAAATATTGATAAACACTGAAGATCGAATCAAAAGCACAACACAGACTCTAATTGTAAATATGATCAGTTGTCGTTTGGCTCTTTGCTCTGAGTCTTCATGGGTATTTATAGGTTAACTAGAGGAACTAGCCATTGCATTTTCTCCTCCCTCATTCTTCAAGATTCAGCTGCAAATCTGGAATATGACTGTTGCATATTTTTCTCTATTTCTTCAATTCTTGGTTAGAATCTTGGATGTAGTTGTTGTGGATGATCTTCCAACATTCTTTGTTGTTTCCATATCTTTATTGGACCGTTGGAGAATGATTTAACCGTCCTTGAATGGCTTGATCTGAACTCTTAGGATAGAGGAGAAGTTTTAGGGTTAATTTTTGTTCTTCACTAATTACATTTTACCCAGTTGATTTTCTCCTTGATCTTTGCTATGCTTATCTGAAACTCATGAGAACATTGATCAAGTATAACAGAGAATAATTGTAGACTAAAAATATAAAGCACATAAGGCAAATAAAATCAAATCGCAGGCTTTCAGAAACAGAGTCTCGTGTCTGTGTTTATGTGACTGGAGTATCCATAAGTTACTGGAGTAATTCATGTTTTTAATCTCGAGATTACTGGAGTAATCATTAAGCTACTGGAGTAACTAAGGATCATTTTGTCTCTGTGTTCAGTTTGACTGGAGTAACCTTTGATGAATGGAGTAATTAAGGTTTCCATCGTCTCTGTGACAAGTGTGAATGGAGTAGCATTTTAATTACTGGAGTATATCTAGTGTAAAGTCTATACTATGGCTGGAGTAACTATTTTATTGCTGGAGTAATATGACAGACTATCAGGTTTGCCTCTGGAAGTATTTCAAAGTGAAGTGTTACTGAAGTAACTAAGTGATAACTGGAGTAACAAAACCGTTACTGGAGTAATTTGTTTCATACCTGACAGACTATCGGGTTCACTCTTGGATATGGCTTAAAAAGGTGACTTACTGGAGTGAGTAAGTGATTACTGCAGTCATACTTACTGGAGTAATATAACCATTACTGCAGTAAGTCTAACACATAGACTATCGGGTTCAGCTGGAAATGTCTGAGTTATTGGAGTAAGAAACGGGTTACTGGTGTAACATTCCAAGAATTTAGGAAACCTAAGTGTGAATATTAAAAGGAATTTAAATAATAATTATTTAAATTGGACTTCTTAATTACAAAATTTAATTATTTGAAGAATTAAACTATTTGAAAACAAAAAAATTTCTCTTAAATTAATTTGGGAAGAATGATAAATTTAAGGAAATGATTATTTTAGGCCTAATGATTAAAGTCATTTTTTGAGATAAATAAATATATAAGTAATTAAAATTTTGAATTTTATTTCCTAATACATACAACCAAAGAAAATAGTTGCAAGAAAATACCTATACACTTACATGCAAGACCCATTAATTTTTCCCTCTGGGCTATCTTATTTTAAGCTCCCACGGCCCAACCTAAATTAAAGCCCACTATCTCAAATCAACCCCTCCAACCCAAACCGTGGCATCACCAAGAAAGCAATGGAATATATATATATATATGTTTGATTAAACTAGCAACCCACATTTCTCTTTGACAGACACGAGTAGGAGATCCAAGGAATATATGAATTCTGTAATGATCATTCGAATCCCATGCTCCATTACTCCCCTTCGGCCCATATCAGAAACATAAACAAGAAGGCCCAAACCGTGAAGGAGCGTGGACCATAAGCAGAGAAATTTCTTTTCTTCCTGCAACACATTAATGGCATAGGGGGCTAGATGACCAGAAGCACCATACCTCTTTCAGTCCTCGAGCCAAGTGCAGAGAAGCATTTGGTCATTACCTATCGGTTAAAACTCCTCTCCCACCAATACACACACACACATATATGTATGCGGCCTTCATTCTCCGTTCACCGTCTTGGACTTCACCGAAAGATAACAAACAGAAAACAGAGAGTGAGAGAGTGAGAGAGAGTTAAGCTTTAGAGAGACTGAGAGAGAGTTGCAGCAAGAGAAGAGGAAGAAGAAGAGAGATAGAGAGAAGGAGAGAGAGACCGAAAAAAGAACACCACGCCTTGCTCTGTTCTTTACCCTAAAAACAGAGGAAGATACGGTGCCATTGTGAGTCCATCATCCTTGTGCCTTCTGTTTTTCTTTCGCTGCCCTTATTTCATCATTTTGCTGTCATGGATGCTCGTTAGTTTTGCTGCATGCTCGTGTACTGTATAAGGATTTGTTGGTGTCGTTTTGTTTTTCCCTGAGACCTATTATGAGCATAGATATACATAGGATCATAAAGAAAACGCCAAAAACTGTCGTGCCTGCTGAGTGTGTTTCGGTTTCTTGCCTGTCATGTGAGTTTGCAGAGTTGTGAACCTTTTCTTACTGCTCTGGTTATATATATATATATATATATATATATATATATATATATATATATCAATCAATCATACTATAAGTGTAACCTAAGCTACTGGAAAGAGGAGCACATCCCTATGTGTGTGTGTGTGTGTGTTTATCAACGCTGGTGGCAGGGCAAAGAAAAAAAAAAATGAAGCCATAATGGTTAGTGCATGTATAATCATTTGCTATGGGTGTGTATAAAGGAAGGGGGAAAAAGGGATTAAGATAATACATATGCGTAGGCGTCTGTGTGTATGCGTTTAAGATGAATTGCAGGAAGACAAGTATAAAGGATATTATATAGTAATAATAATAATCATGAAAAAGAGAAGATACGAATATAATCTAACTTGATTCTAAATAATAGGATCTAACCAACTAATTATTATAATATCACAAGCAAAATAAAATAGATAAATAAAAAGATAATATTTAGAGAAAGGATTAAGGAATAAAGGAAATTAGTAAATAATAATGAATGGGATAAATAATAATAATGAATATATTATTATTTATCAAAGTGAAATAATAGTGATAATATTATGAGAAGAAATTATTAGATAATATTATGAGAAGAAATAGGTAATAATCTGGGTAAATAATAAGGTATAATATTATTATTGAAGGGAAATAAATAATAAAATATTTAATAAGAATTATTTATTATAAAATTTAATTATTTCTTGTAAAGAATATTCTGGGTGATTATCTGTTTATTTAACTCAAGGTTTTAAATCTTACGTATGAATAATACAATAATTTGGGAATGCCATGGTAAATTTCATGACGCATAATGAATAATGTTATCAGTTGTAAAAGGGAATCAATAACATATATTTTAGGAAATCATGAGAAACGTTAAAAATTATATGGTAACTAATGTCTATTTAAGGTGTCAATTTCATGTTTTGAGAAATTCAAGTTAATAAAATAAAAGAATAATAATAATGTGTCACTATCATTAAGAATCAGGAATTAAATAACAAAGGAAATAAATAATGAAGGGGTTATTATTTAAATTAGTCTATTTTTTATTATCAGTTATAATTCTGGATATGTAGAATTTTAAGGATGTTATTAATTGTTATAAAATTTATTTGTATAGATTAAATTGTAAAGTGTATTTGAGCCATGGTTTGAGAGCAGTATGAAAGTAGTTAGCTCGGACGAGAGGTAACCACTTTCTACTTATTATGTTATTAATATGCCGCCAGTGAATAGTTTCTGAAATGATTATGCCTGTTTAAATAAAGTATGCCATGTGAAATCTTATCTAGTAGAAATTATATATATTGAAATATTATGCTGATTATGGGGACTGAGATATGATGACATAACAATTGTGAATATGTGGAAATTCCCCTATTGAATTATTAAAATGTTGGGATGGGAATTAGGAGAGAAATGGAAAAGTTATTTACACCACGTGGTGATGCCTCCATTGGGGCATGATGATTGGCTTATTATTATTCCACCAGAGTGATGAGAGCTTGCTCACCAGAATGATGGGCTTATTATCATCCCACCAGAGTGACGGGAACTTGCCCACTAGAGTGATGAGCTTACAACGCCTCACTAGGGTAAAGTAGGTAAAAGACCCATGGTCTGGGGCAGGAGCTTTGAGGATTTTGGCCGATTCTCATCACTTGACCAATAAGCTTTTGGAGTAACCAGTAACATGGGTGTAACTTAGCCCATGGGTCTAGTCGGAGGAAATAAGGCAGTTCGATTAGATTGAAGGGAGGGATTTTGTAAATTAAATTAAAAAGATTTGAGACACTCATTATGTTATTTAATAATAATGTGATTTTATACAGAGAGGATGATGATCAATTGTGTTAATTTGGATTGAACTGTTGTATTCCACTTGGCAGCTCGCTAATACATATTGATTCATAATGAGTTGAACAGATAGTTACAAAATTTTTCCCAGGTGGCCAGTCAGGTTCAAGTTCGTCTGGGAAACAAACAAAAGTTTAGTCTACTATGCTAAGAGTAGGACTTCTGTTCTTTTGTTGTATATTTTGGATGACTGTATATTGCCACACATTAGGGTTTGTCATACATACTTTAGCATATTTTAATTTTTTTTAATTTCGCTTAAATTCTAATATTGCATTAACTCTGACAAATATGTGATAACTCTGATTAATACACTGATAAATATATATTTATTTATTTAATTAAAGGTGGTTGTTTCAACTGGAGTAATGTTTTGAAAAGCAATTTAAACCAAAACATGTAACTGGAGTAGTATGACATTACTGGAGTAACATGAAGCTTACCGAAGTAATATCAAGACATGTTACTGCAGTAACAGAACACTTACTGGAGTAATGCAAGTAAAAATCAAGTGTTATTACTGGAGCAGCATAAACATTATTGCAGTAACATTTTCACAAAATCTTAGTAAATGGATGAAATCACAATATTTGTTATTTACAATTATCAAGTTATCATCAAAACATATAGAGAACTAACATTTAGACTTTATTGATTTACCTTATGGCAATAAGGCCATTGTATGAAATTGGGTGTTTGTTGTTAATGTTGGAAATTATGCCCTAGGGGCAAGTAATTATACTTTGATTCTCCATTTTGTTATCATTTCATTTGCATGTTTATAGTGATAACTATATCTTTGGATGTATCTTATAGATTATCTTAAATGTTCCTGGTTGGTCATTTATGCGGGAGCGAAGATGAAATAAGACCAGTATGACTTTGATGAGGATGGAGATACGAATCAAAGTCATAGGCACATGTAAGAGTATAAGGTGCTGAATTGACCCATTATGAGAAAGCTGCATGGATTTAGTCATAAGCTTATCTCATGTATAACCACGTCACAACGCCCTTTGACTTGAGATCATCATGGATTCCTACAAGATGAGTTGTTGATCTTTGACCTAGTTGAAAGCCACCTTTAACCAAGTGATGATAAAGATTATGATCGAGATCGGTGGTTTTCATGCCAAGAAATGTGAATGGTTAAGATGAAATTTGGCCTTCATATGTGTAGAGAGATAATACTGGGTCCTTTAACCAAGTGATGATAAAGGTTATGATCGAGATCAGTGGTTTTTATGCCGATGAATGTGAATGGTTAAGATGGAATTTGTCCTTCACATTTGTAGAGAGATAATACTGGGTCCTTCAATGAGTGAGTTTGAGAAATGTATGGCCATACTATGATGGAAAGGAGTTTCCATTTCAATTATTAGACTACTCAAGAATTGAGAAAGTAATGGTCAAGAATAGGAAGTTGACATTATCCATACCTCATATTTGACCAAATTATTACGTGACAAAAGGGATATAACATGGTTGTACGATATGTTGTATCATATCATCAATCCCCATATGAATTGGGTAGTCACAATGTCTTGCTAAAGGCCGCTTCCGACTTGTGGGCTGGTACAATATTGGCCTGCTGCCAATCTCATGTGGGCCTACATGGTCGCACATAAGAATAGCTTAATACGAGCAAAAGTATCCATATTCATTGAATCTTAGATATATCTAAGATTTAATGAATATTGTATTTAATCTATGATGAATATATATATGTATATAGAAAATAATATAATAATATTATTTAATAGAGATTTTAATATTATTATATAATATGTGTTTTTGTATTTAATTTATTTGATAAATTAAATATCTAAAACAAATAGAGATATTGTATCTCAGATTTAATTTTTGAATAAAGATATCATATATTTGATTTAATTAAATATATAGATATCATTTCTCAAATTTAATATATAGAGATAAATTGAATCAAAGGGCTTTTAATTCAGATTAAATAAATATATTAGATTAGATCTATTAGATAGATTTAATTAATGTATTATTTTAATCTAAATTCAAATTTCAAAATTAATAAGGATTAATTTTGAATATAATACACCTATCGGGCTTTGAAAAACCTATGGGACTTTTTGTCAAACGTATTAAAAAAGTCGCAAGAAACCCTAAAGAGAAAATAGAGAGATGCGACAATACTCAAGGTGTTAGCACGCTGCCGTCAGTGTTGGAGGCCGTTCATGTGGATATCGGTAAAGGGAGTGGATTCGCAGAGTCGGCTCCTGTTGATTGAGTAGGTAGCCCACGAGACCAAACTGAAGGAGATGTTTATTAATTCATATAGGTACGGTTCTTTTTCTAACTTTATTTTAACACTGTTGATGGATCCTCCGATGGAATTCATAAATTTTTAATTCTGCTGCGTGTACGGATTTCATCAGCTAAGACTAAGGTTGATAGTTCCTTGGAAATGTTGAAAGCTCGACTTGCTTTCAAAGGGTATGCTCAAATTTATAGAACTGACTATTTTGAGACTTTATCCTTTGTGGCTAAGCTCACTTCAGTTAGTCTTTTTGTCTCTCTGGCTTCCACTTATCATTGAGATTTGCATCAGTTAGATGTTAAAAATGCTCTTTTGAATGGTGACCTTGTTGAGGAAGTTTATATAGAGCAACCACCTAGGTTCGTTGCTCAGGGGAAGCATAGGAAAGTGTGCTACCTCCAAAAGTCATTATATGGTCTAAAGCAAAGTCACCATGCCTGGTTTGGTATATTTTGTGGTGTGATCAAGAAGTTTGGGTTAGACCAAAGCTAGTGTGATCACTCTGTGTGCTACCAGCAAGCATGATTATTCTTCTAGTAATGTATATTTGATGATATTGTGATTATTGGGAGTAACATCTGAGGAATCTCATAACTTAAAGTACTTTTTTGGGATTGAGGTTTTGATAATCAAGAAGGGCATCCTTTTGACTCAAATGAAGTATGTTTTTGAACTCTTAAAAGGAGACCAAAAAGCTTGGAGTTTCAATAAGCAGCATTGCCATGATTTTGAATCAATTCCTGGATCTTAATGATAGAATGCTTAATGAACTTCCCGATGACTTGAAGGAGAAGATTAATCCAGAGAAACTAAAGTTGTTTGCATCTCCAGAGAGATATAGAAGACTTAATTGGGAGGCTGAACTATTCGACAATAACTTATTATGATATAACCTTCTCGGTCTTAGCCAATTCATGGCATTTTCAACTATGGTAAGATGGGAAGCTTTAGAGCATATATTGCGTTATTTGAAAAGTTCCCTAGGTTGTGGGATTATCTATACAAATTATGGGCACACTAAAGTCAAGTGCTTATGTGATATGGATCATGTAGGATCAAAGGCCACAAGATGGTCCACTATGGGTTAATTTGTTTTTGTTGGTGGATACTTGATTTCTTGAAGAAATAAGAAGTAAGGTGTTGTGTCAAAATCAATCATGGAAGCAAAATATAGAGCCATGTCACAATCAGTACAGGAAATTGTTTGGGTATTTCAACTCATGAAGGAAATTGGCATCGCCATGACATTGCTTGTGAAACTATGGTGTGGCAATAAAATAGAATTTCTTATAGCATCAAACTCTATATCCCATGAGCTTATGAAGCATATTGAAATTGACCTTTACTTTATTCATGACAAAAAACAAAGAACATTATATCTACAGGTATTAACCCTCATACATTGACCATATTCCAACACATTTTCTATCTCTTTTAACCTATTTTTGGGCTCAAAATGTGCATAGGAAATGTAGTGTATATAAGAAAATGTACATATCAAATTATATAACAAAAATAAATAAATTCATATTATATCCTATAGAGTTTGGGATTCAATTGAGAATTGATAATTCCTCCCTTCTTTTCTAGGAGGATGGAAATAAGATCTAGAGCTCTATAAGAACCAAGAAACAAGCAAAGAAATGAAGGAAATAAAGTAGTGCAAAGTTTGAAGAAACTTGTACAATTGGCCTTAGCAACTTGACAAATTTGTTGTGGCAAGGTGAGAAAAAAACTTTCTGTGTAAGTTGGTCGTGGCAAGTCAAGAAAAATAGTTCTCTGTGTAAACTGGCTGCAGCAAGTCAAGAAAAATAACTCTCTATGTAAACTGGCCACAGTAAGTTGACAAATTCGTGCGTGGCCGGTCATGAACAGTACAGTTGTGTGCTTTGATTTTAGAAGCAGAAAAACACTACTTAACCTAGGCAAAAGGGTCGAAAATCACACTATCTACACTGTGAAACATTGGAACACTTAAACGACAAGCTTAGGAGAGAGATTTGGAGCATTTTAGAGGGTTAGGTGTTCTTCTCAAGAGAGATTTTGAGATTTTTCACCTTGGTTTTTCTTCTTTTCTCCTCTTTTTCCACTTAGTCCTTTGATGTATTCAATAGCTTTGTGTAAAACTTCTTTGTATTTGGATAATATTGAGCTACTTTTGTTGTTAAAGTAATCAATTAATTAAATTAGGTCCTAATTAATTATGCAGTTTAGGGTTAACTTAGTGACAAGAGATTGTTGAGCTCTCACAAAATAACCAAGTTAACAAAATATTTGCAATATAGTGTAACCTAGATTGTTTCCTAACGAATTCACAATAGGTTTAATCCGTAATAGTAGAACAATGAAACAGTAAAAATTGGGGGGTTTTGGTTTAAATAGATTTAAAACAAAATAAACAGATTAAAAACAAAATAAACAAAAACAAAACAAAATAAACAGAGACATATTAAAATCGATCAACCCAACATTTCATATTTCAGAAACTTCCATCATTGAGCAAAATACGAACGAACTCGCATTTGGTTCTGGACAAACCGAAATCTCTGCATTCGTCCAGAGAATCCCTCTACTAGACAATCTCCTAGAATTTGTCCGAACAGTGGCATCTCCCTATGCTATCGCATAGCAACACTTAAACCTAGTTCGAACTCAGTCCTTGGGATGAACCAAACTGAATATTAAATCTAACATTTGAACTATTTCCGAAAATTGAATCCGATAAGATGAAAACAGAAACGAGTAAAGTTACCGATTAAGCACAAGCTCTCTGAACGAATCATGGAATCATCAACATTGGGTTAATCGGAGAAATTTAGGCAAACATGACTGGAAAAAATGAAAAGCAGACGAAGAACGCAAAGAACACAAAGAACATTGGAGAGAAAATGAAACTTCTGTCTGCAATCTAAAATGATCCAAAAACGTAATGACATAAGGTGTTTGTGGCTACTGCCTAACTTAAACTTAACCTAAAATGGAAATGGGCTAGGGCTGTAGAATGACCCAAAATGAAATAAATGGGTTTTTAAATACAATATTTGGGCCCAAAAATCCAGAAAAATGTCTCTGACTTCGGCTCCAAGTTTGACTATCCTCTTGTCTGAATTTGCCTTTCAAGTCTTCATAACATTTGTAGCTCTTCGAATAATCTGAAATATGAGACAAAAATGAGGCAAATCCGATGTCTGATTCAAAAGTTATGGTTATAACAATGAAGCATTGTAAATCTGGAATTTTTATTATGAAAATGAATTAAATCCAAATAGAACCCAAAGCCCAAATAAACATTAAAACCCATTATTTATTAGCTAACAACCCTAAATTTATTACCCAAAAGATACAAATAAGTGTGTAAAATATTCAATTGTCAAATTCCCCCACACTTAAACTTTTGCACTCCTGGGCAAAATCAAAAAGAAAAGAAAATTGGAAGAAAGAAAATTCTCATTTCTAGTAATTGCCAACAATGTGAAAATTTGAACAAGGAACACAAGGTTTCAAAAGACCAAGCAATCATGATTAAAATCCTTTTATCTCAAATTACAAATTATGGCAATCTCAATCAATGATGTTAATCATACAATGTGATCTCTCTAGGGATGCCCTCAATCAATCTCTCAAGTGTATAAGGAGATAAGTGTATCACTCAAATTCTACTCGAGAAAATTGTTTTATCATAGGCTTACTCAATTTCTACTTCTCCACTACTCACAACACATGCATGCATAAATCAAGAAAGCTTATTATTTATGGTTGTAATGGGGTTAGGGTGAAGGTATGTAGAAGTATGGAAAAGAGAGGTTTAAGTACCAAAGAAATGTAAAAGAGCACTAATAAAATAAAATGACTAAAATGATATATGTATATTCTTATTCTTCTTTGTTTTTGTTTTTGCTTTTCTCTTTCTCTTTGTTTATTTCTTTCTCCTTTTTTCTTGTTTTTTTTTTGTTTTTTTTCCCAATGATTTTCAATGACCAAATCAATGTCAATTGATGAAATGACACAAAATCAAATATCTCTCTGTAACATCTTGAATTTTGGGAGTTGTAATTTAATATTTTATGGGGAAATTAAATTATGAAATTTGGGCTAAAATAATTATGAGAATAATTATTGGAAATTAAGGTTTAATTTCCTTGATAAAAGAATAAAATTCAAGGGATATTTGTAAGTGATAAGTTTTAGGCCTAAATATTATAGAATAAATATTTTATGCCCTAGGAAAAATTAATTGGGGAAGAAAAATCCTTATATGAAATTAAAGATTTATTTCTAACAATTATCCAATATCTTTCAATTAAATAAGTCAAGGACCTAACTGCAGATAAAAATCTTGAAAAGGATAAATGGGCATTTTAAAGTTTGGGCCTCATAATACAATATTCACCATAAACACATGGAAGGAATGAAACCACCGAAACACAAAACAACAACAGCAGGTATATATATAGAGCAACCCAACATGCTCTTCTATGGCCCAAACGTAGGATCAGTTTCGGCAGGCCCATTATGCAACAGATTACCCAAACCAAGTCACCCCATTTGATTAGTCCAGTTGTGCAGCACGAAATCCAAATATAATCAGGATTTAGCATTTATTTCGGATATGCAAGCAGATCACGATTTAGACAGGCAATGCAGAAAGATAAGAAGCAGAATTACATTTATTAGCAGCAGAAGGATTGCCAATGAGAGTTGGCATAGATGGTAAGGGATCCAGGATTAGGCCCTTGGGTCGTGGGTTCGATACCTTCCGCTGTCGCTGGGACTCCTTTGATAGGCGATCTCGTAAGTCCCCAGTAAGTGCTCATAGAGCCAGGGCCATGCCCTGGCCTTCGTAGGGGAACCCTTCCAAAACTTTTTTGTATAAAAAAAAAAAGCAGCAGAAGGATCAGTGTGAGACCATACTTCTCGAGCCCCGAGTCCTCTAACTGATGGATAATTGTTTCTGGAACCGTTGGGCAATTTCGTGATGTTTGGTTTATGTCTGCGTTTGGGGTCTTTAAATAAGAAGCTTTTCCTTCTTTTCACTGAAAGCAAAACCGAGAGAGGAAGAGGGAGTCTCGAAAGCCTATCTTTCTTTGTTTCTGGTCTTAAAAACAGAGGAAGAAGAGAGAGTTTGAAGAGAGGCAGTGACCGAGAGTTGAAAGAGAGGAAGAGAGTCCAAGAGAGAGTTTTGGAGAGGGGTAGTAGAGGAGGCTGAAAAACTCTCATTTATCTCTGTTCTTTGTCGGGAAAACAGAGGAGAAGGGCAGCTAGCTACCTCTTTCGGTTTAAGCTTGAAGTCTAAGGTAAATCATGGAACTTACCTTCCTCAAAGTTTTCATCATTACCATCAGTAGTTTGTGAACCTTAAGCAAAAGGAAACCAAGTTTAAACTCACTGAAAATGAAACCAAAACAGGGGTGGGGCTGGTTAACCGAAAGTACATCATACTAGTAAATACTTTTGCTGTCATTTTTGTTTCAGTTGCCTCATGCATGGATAGATCACGGTATTTATATACCTTTAGTGGCTGTTTTGAGTGGACTTAGTGAAGGAGACAGGAAGAAAACGTTGAAGCTTTTATCCTTACTGTCATCGGGCTCTGTGAAAATATAGTATAAGTATAGGTTGTTTTTTCAGTACTGCTATATCATGTTTTCCTGTACAAACCGATGATGAAACTTATGGGTTGGAGAAGTAGTAGCTGAACATAAATATGTAGGTGTTTATAATGGCTACAAGACAAAAACAAAATGAGAACGTGTGCATGAGGAAGAAGTGGTTTTCATTTCTGCATTTCTTTTGGCTGAACCCTTGTGTTTTGCTGTCAAAACTTTGCTAAAGATCAGTGAGAATATGCGTGTGTATGTATAGGTGTTGCATGAGTGTTGAGTCATATATAGATTAAATGCTTATGCATTTCGTTGGTTTGATGGGTATCACTGAAACGTGTTGCTGCTGGAAATAAAGAAAAATATATACACACATATATACGTTGACTTTTCGAAAGGCAATTGATTAATTTGATGTAGCATACATAAAAGTTTCTGAATTATTATACATATATAGGTATATTGGTAGGTGTTTAAATGAACCATACAGGAAAACACTTGTTGCTGCATGTGAACTTTTGGGAAGTTTAAAAATGGTTGAGTTACTTTTGGTGTGTGCGCGGGCGTGTTCTGTAAATATAGAAAGATTAAAAGGAAGAAGAAGGAAAAATACTGCACAGAATATAGATATATATATATATGTGTGTGTGTGTGTGTGATATCGTGTGTGCATGCCATGGAACAAAGAAAAAGAAAGGATGCAAGTATAATATATATACATATATCGTGTTGATGTGTATGTGAGTAAGGTTAGAAGAAAAAGGATAATTTTTGAAATATGTATATATATACAACGAGTTTGGGAAAGGGAAAGTAAAGAACAAATTAAGTTAACACATATATGTACATGTGTCGCCACTTGAGGGTTTTGTTTTAGGATGTTAGATGTGTGTATATAGGTGTGTATCAAGTAAAGCTTTAAGAAATGATTTAAATGTAAATGTAGCACATTTCGCGACCTGGAGCCTCATTAAATTAGTGAAAGATGTTTGAAAATAATGTTTAAAAGTGTATAAAGAAGAAAATGTTGTTAGTAAAAGGAAGTTGGTAATAAATAAAACAAATTAATAATAAATAAATAAATGTGATTGTTAAGAGAGAGGAGATTATTAATAATAAATAATAAATGGGGAATTATTATTATTATTATTGGGAATAATAATAATAATAATAATAATAATAATAACTAAAATAAATTATTATTGTTAAGGAAAATTATTAACTAACTGAAAGAGTTAGTATTAATAAATAATGAATTAAAAAAAAAGTATAAATGAAATGAAATTTACCAGGAGTATAAGATTAGGAGTGGCCTTCCATTTCTTAGGACATTGATTATAAGGGAAATAATACGTTGGTGATATTATATGATACTCGGGAAAGGTTTGGATCTAGTACCGAAAGGTGAACGTACCATTAGCGCCAAGGTCTAAGGTACGGACGCGTGCTGTAACTCTAACTCTTATGCTGCTTGTATGCTTCATATGTGATGTGATGATTCATATAGTCATGGACAAGACTGAGTCTTGGGTTTGGGTCATGGACTGTGGCTAAGACTGGGTCTTGGGTCTTGGGTCACCATGTTAAATACATTCAGCTTTTATTTGATAATGGGTTACAGTCTTGGTAATGACGTATGGATGTTTTCCTAACACCGAGGACACCCTCCGAGGTGTGGCATTGGTTTATGTGCAAACTATGTAGAGCTTACATGGGCTGTGTGCTATGTAGAGGTGAACCTTACATGAGCTGTGTGCTATGTAGAGGTATTGTTGAGATATGAACTGATACATGTGCTATGTGCCATGTATAGTTATATGCTGAAATATAAATGAATATCTATCATGCATACTGTTATACTTGAGCATAAGGTTAACTGTTACATGAGATTCAATAGGCATTGAATCTTAGAATTTTACCCTAGCTTCAGGATCAAGAGGATCGGGAGTAGGAGAAAGGGGTCAGCAACGCGCCTAAAGACTCGGAAGGAGTTGCATTTTGGAATAGTATCAAGTAGAAGTTGTTGAACCTTTCGGATTACTGCAACCTAACACGTCAACCGAGATCACCGCAATGAATGTAAGTTGTATCACGCTCTTATTCCTTCGAGAATTTTAATTAACCAGCATATGTCTGCGCATATGAAATCAGTTACTTAGTCGTCCAAACGCCTAAGTACGCTCTCTGTTATGTTCTACTTTGATCTGTTAACGCCTACACTTTGGTAAATACACACGAAGTAGTTTACTAAGAGTCCTAGGATCATAATTGGACCTCATAATACACTTAGGAGATAAGAGCGTTACACTCTCCCCCACACTTAAACTGTTGCATTCCTGAGTAACCCCCACACTTAAACACAAAATAAAAATGAAACCAATGCTCAATGTAATTCCAAGGTGCGGTAAAAATTGATTTTACACTTAGGCTAGTAATGTGGTTTGTAAAAAAATGAGTCACAAAGGCACAAAGGAGCTAGTAAAGGGAATATGATGCAAAGGAAAGCTATTTGGTCAAAGTAGGGAAATGAAAGAAAAAAAAACAAGCCTCCATCATATTTATACATGTAAGTGAAAATATAGTTTCAAAAAGAAAGGGAGCAAGTTCTATAAAACATAAATCATGAGTAGATGCACACATAAAAGAAAGAATGGTAAAAGATGAATGCCATTTAAATAGGCCCAAAATCTCACATGGGTCAATATAAAATCATGTCATCAGCACCACAAAATACTCTACCAAGACATATAACCCAAGAGTTCAAAATTGCAGTCCAACAGAATAATCTATCAAAACCCAAATGTCTAAGTTGTAATATGTGGCAATCATAGAAAGAAAAACTGTATTATTCACAAACTAATTTTATTTGGAAAAAGCAAAGTGTGAAATGGAAGAAATAAAAGAAAAGAGAGGTATAGGAAGAAAGAAAGAAGAATACTCCCAAAGGGTTTATGGAAGATAAGTGGCATCAATGAAGAGGATCTCTGCTTCCTCAAGTTGCTTCATGTCTCCCTCATGGAATTGTTTGAGGCGGTGTCCATTGACTTTGAAGGTCTATCCGATGGGTGGATCACACAACTCAACAGCATCAAAAGGGGAAACATTAGTAACCACAAAAGGGCCATCCCATTTAGATCGGAGCTTACCTAGCATAAACTTTAGGTGAGAATTGAATAGAAGAACTTTCTATATAACATCCCAAATTTTGGGATTTGTAACCTGGAAAATTTCAAGAGAAATTAAATAGTGAGTCTTGGCCTAAAATAATTATTTTAAATTAATTTGAGAGTAAGGCCTATTATTCCTTGAATTTATTTGAGAAAAAAAAAATAGGAATTTATTATTTTCCATGTAATATTTGGAAATAAAATCATGGAAAAATAAATTACCAGAGATAGATTTTAAAATTAATCCTTTGTGAGGGATTAGGTATTAATTCCTAATTATTATTCAATGTCCAATATTCATTGGGATAAATACTCCTATATTTACATAAACTCAAAAAGGACCATGAGCTAAGAGTAACACCCATGAACAAATAGCACGAAGCCCATAAACACTTACCCATTATTCCTTCCTTCAACCAAGACGTGATGATTAGCAAGCAAACAAAATATGTCTATGCCAAAGTGCTACTCCTGGACCCTGCGTGGCAACTCATTTATTCATTCATTTTCTCCACCAACAGCAAACAGTCTCACATGCATACATACAATTCATTATCTTACAACACATATACCTCACTTTCGGCCAAGCAAGAAAAACGGAGAACATTATGACATTTTCCATGTGCTTCATCATGCAAACACCTCATCTTTTATGCAAGACCATACTTCCAGCTTCACCAAAATATACATCCAACGCATATAGCTATTGTTTGCTATTCCTTTCGTCCCCAACTGAAAGCACAATGGTAGGCATGACAGCTGATGCTCCACTACTTCTCTTGGAATTATTAGCTTCTCCCATTCGTTTCTCCTTGTCTCGGCACCATATGAAAGTCGACACTCCTGTCCTATGCATTCAGCAGACTCATTTTTCCTTACTTCCACCATGTGCATGTCTCACTTTCAACGAACAAAGATAGCAAACACCCGCGTCTCATTATCTCTCTCACGTCTCCAGTAGCATATACAATACGTACTCCCTAAATATTCAGTTCTCATTCAGCCAGAATGCAAAACAGAAAAGAAAGAGACCGGAAGAGAGAAAGAGACGAGAAGGACAAGAGGTGGCAACTAAATTCATTTTTCCCTGTGCTTGCCGTTGGAGAACAGAGGGAACAAACCATCAATCACTCTCATAGTTCAGTTGATCCTGGAAGTAAGTATGAACCTCCTTTTCCTCTAATTCCATTAATTTTCCAACGCAAGTACCTGCTTCTAAACACCGCTACTTGAACTTTAAAACTTGCTGAAAGCTAGACTTGAATGATAAGTTGCCACCATTTGCTAAAACCAAAAACGTTGAACCTTCTGCATGTGTCCCCCTGTTTTTCTGGGCAGAAACAGATTTCACAGCGGTAGCTATAGTGAATCCGTAAATGAACAGTGCACGGGGTACTGTAGCAAATGTCACTGTTCACGTACAGAAGTTTTATCCAAGCAGTGATTTTTAAATTGATCAAAACCATAGTAAACCTTAGTATTTTTCTATGAAATTTTACAGTAGAAAGTACTCTCCTTAAACTTAGAAATGAGCTTTGGTTCACCTCAAACGGAGGTCTATAGCTCAAGTTATGATTTTTGGAAAATGGGTCAAAATGGTGGAATATTTCTGTATGTTTTCTAGGCAATGATCATTGTTTTGTAAACCGGGAATGAACGGTAAAAGATAAAATTGTGAAAATATTTCAGGAGATATAGGACATGTATAGCTTTGAAATGGTGGGTATTTTGTATTTTTCTGAGCGCTGGTCAGAGAGAAATAAATTGTACAAAATGACCCTACGTTTTGAAGAGCTCACTGAACAATCAAGATGTTTTGGGGGTCTGGGGATTATTTGGAAAGTTATGATTTTATATGGAAGGCGACTTGTCTATGAACATGTGAGAGTTGATGGAATGTTAAAATGATTTTTGTGCAATCAATTAAAAATATCTGAAGTTGCTGGACTTTTAAAGACAGTAAAAGATGAAGTCTGGAAGTAACAAGTTTAAGGTTATTTAATTACACCTTAGTGAAATAATGGTTAAAAAGGAAAATGAAAGAATTTCTAACATTTCAAACTATTATATTTCTAATATGTGGGATTTCAAGGGTTATTAATTGTTAGTAAATTGGTTGTGATAGATTGAGTTTTAACGTGTGTGGAGCTCTCGGATTAGGAACCGTGTAAATTAGTTAGCTTTGGTGACAGGTAACCACTTTCCACTTGTTATGATTATTATTATGCTGCTATTGAGTATTTGTCAAATTGATTATGATTATGTTAAATAAAAATTTGCCTTGTGGAATTTTTATGATTTAAAAATTATATACATTTATTTATGATAATTATGGAAAAGAAGTAAATTGGGAACTAGTGAAGATTAGGTTATTCCATCACATGGTGAGGCCTCCATTGGTGCAAAATGGTTGGCTTTCTAATGTCCCACCGGTTCAAGAGGGACTTGCCCACCAGTTCAAGAGGGCATTATGACATCCCACCAGTTCAATGAGGGGAAAAGACTCATGGTCTGGGCTGTGTGCTCTGAGGATTTTGGCCTGTCCTCATCACATGACCAGTGAGCTTTTGGAGTAACCAGTAACATGGATGTAACTTAGCCCATGGGTCTAGTCGAAAGAAATAAGGTGGTTCAGCTGGCGTGAAGGGAGGTATTTTTGGGGATTGTATTAATGAGAAATTGAAAATAGTTATTCTTTTATTATTTTATTTATGATATGATATTTTGTGATATGGATATTGCTAAAATGTATTGTTAATATTCTGTATACAAAATTGTTCCACCGGGCACCTCACTAACACATATTAGTATTCTTAATAAGTTGGATTGATGGTTACTACATTTTTCAGGTGAGAGCTTAAATCCAGGTCCTTCAGGGAAGGCAGCTAAAGCTTAGACTACTTTGCTAAAAGTAGTGTTTCTATCTATTTTAGTTTTATTGGATGACTGTATAATGCCACAATAGGACATATTATGCATGTTTTGATACCCTGTGGGATATTTATTTTAATATTGTGGTTTATTAATATAATTATCTATTTAAAATATGGTTAATTGATTAAGTAATATGGATGATGTTTCATTGTAGCCCACAAAAAATTCTTTCCTTAAGATGTACTTATCATGGAATGCCTTAGTTTTCTCCTTGTACAATCGTGAACTCTCATAGGCATCTCATCTAACTCTTGCAACTGCAACTTCCGTTCCAACTCAATTGGAATATGACATGCCTTACTAAAGACAAGTCGATAGGGAGACATCACAATCAGAGTCTTATAGGGGGTGCGATAGGTGAAACGACCACCGTTTTAATTGACTAAATTATCATCTATTAATTAGGGTAATTACATAATAATTAGAGTTAACCTAATATTAGAATTTACGCGGAATTTAAAATTTTCAAAATATGCTTAAGTATGCATGATAAGCCCTAATGTGTGGTCATTGGCGGAGCTACGTCTAAGATTGAGGGGGCAATGCCCCCTCTTGAATTTCAAAATAATTACAAAAAGGAAAAAAAAAAAGTTGGATACAGTCTTTGATTGTTAGCAATATCCTCTTAAATACAATCTTTTATGGTTGGATACAATCTTTGAGGGTTAGCAAGGGGGGAAAAATGATACAGTCTTGGATACCGTCTTTGGGGTGGCAATATCCTCTTGAATTTCAAAAATAATTACAAAAATAATTGTTTTTATTTTTTATATCTGTGGTTTATTTTTGTATATCCTTTGATTTAATAATCTCAATTAATATTTGCAAGAAATAACTGATCTTGACAAAATGATAGTTGAAAAGAAAAAATATTTTATATATCCTTTGGTTTATTTACTTATAAAGTTAGCATTAACTTTACCTATAGCAACTACATTTATGAAAAGAGCATTTTCAGCTATGAAATACATTAAGACTACACTTCATAATTGAATAGGAGATGAATGGTTGAATGATTGTATAGTGTTTTATATTGAAAAAGATGTATCTAATAGCATTGATAATAAGACAATTATAATAGAATTCTAAAAAATAAGACTTAGAATGGTGATATTATAATTATTTTTATTATAATATACTTTTGTTATTAAAACAAAAAAAATTCCCCCCGACCTCAAATCCCCCAATGGTGCCCCCTCTCAACAAAAATCCTGGATCCGCCCCTGTGTGTGGTAATATATAGTTATCCATAAAACAAAAGACAGACAAAAGTCCTATTTGTAATAAATATCCTACGCTTCTATTGGCTTCCCTGAAGGACCTGGACTGAACTGGTCACCTGGAAAAAATTTTGTAACTATCAGTCCAACTCATTATGAATATCAATAAGTGCTAGTGAGGTGCCAAGTGGAATAAAAAAAAACCAATCCAAATAAACAATTCATAATAACACATTATTATTGTGCATCATCATTGGGTGTCATAAATCTCTTTAATTTCAATACCCAGAATACCTTTCATCAATCTAATCGAACCGCCTTATTTCCTCCGACTAGACCCATGGGCTAAGTTACACCCATGTTACTGGTTACTCCAAAAGCTCACTGGTCAAGTGATGAGGACCGGCCAAAATCCTCAGAGCACATGTCTCAGACCGTGGGTCTTTTCCCCACTTTACCCTAGTGAAGTGTTGTAAGCCCATCACTCTGGTGGGTAGGTCCCATCACTCTGGTGGGTAAGTCTCATCATTCTAGTGGGACAATAATAAGCCAGCCATCGTGCACCAATGGAGGCATTACTACGTGGTGGAAATAACTTTATCATTTTCTCCGAAATCTTCCCATCCCAACATTTTAATAATTCAATAGGGGAATTTCCAAATATGAACAATTGTTATATCATCATTTCTCAGTCTCAATCATCATAGTATTTCAATACATATAATTTTCGATTAATAAGATTTCACATGGCACACTTTATTTAAATATGCATAATCATTTCAAAAAATATTCACAGGCAGTATATTAATAACATAATAAGTGGAAAGTGGTTACCTCTCGTTCGAGTTAACTACTTTCACATTGCTCTCAAGCCAGGGCTCAAATATACTCCACAATTTAATCTTATACAATTCAATTTTCTAACAATTAATAACATCCTACAATTCCATATATACAATTCCATATATCCAGAATTATAACTGATAATCGAGAATATACTAATTTAAATAATGACCCCTTATTATTTACTTCCATAGTTATTTAATTCCCGATTCCTAATGATAATGACACATTATTATCCATTAATAACTTCCTTAAAAATTTATAACTCTATAATAATTAATAACATTAATCATTATTACTTAATTACCTCATTTATTATTTATTAATACTATTTAACAATTTCCTTTATCATCTAATCTCTTTCCTTACTTATGATCACTGTTTTTTTATCCATTTTATTTTGCCACTGATATTATAAATTAAATAATATTAGAATTAATTAGTTAGTTAAATCCTAATTTTAGGAACACCTCAATTCAAATCCTATATTATTTTGAAAATAACTTCTAATACAATTAGTTATTTCCATCTAATATATAATAATATTATTTATTATTATTACTTATCTAGTTTATTGTTTATTTTCTAATTCGAATTTAGACTCCATAACTAACTTAATAATTATTTCCTTAATAATTTTAACATAGCTAGACATATGGCGCGAGCGCGCGCACACACACCATTTACGAAAAATGAAACAAGTCAGTGACCCCCGAAACGTGCATTGCCATTTATATACTAATCAAATTAAATTGATATTATCTTAATTTTCTACATACACATATACAATGCCCAACGACCCTCATCAATATTTATATCCTAATCTCCCTTGCTGCTAGTAAGCAAGAAAATCAGCAACAAAAAGAAAGTAATAATACCCACGTTCCCAAAGTAACTCAAATGCATTCTCCACTTCCACCCATGCAGCCAGGGTCCTTCCCTACACACACACACACACACACACACACACACACACACACACACACACACAGTATACGCACATACTGATGCCTTCATATTTATATTAATTATCTTAGCTTTTCCTCTTCTCTCTTATACATCCTTTCAACCAAGCAGATGCAGGCAACGTGTGGAAGAAGTGTGTGTGTGTGTATTTACAAGCTTCTAACAGCCCCCTTCCCCCCTTGTTTTATGTTTCAGTTTCGGTTTGCACAGCTCAAAACTCAGATGGAACGAAGGAGGAAAGGAAAGCTCAAAGGGTTACCTTTTGGTTCAGGCTGAAACAAATGATTTAATCTCACTGGTCCCTCCTCTGTTTCACGAGGCTGGAACAGAGCAGGTTGGGTTTCGGTTGCCTTTCACTCTCTCGGTCTCTCTCTCTCTCTCTTTCTGGCCTGCAACTCACGCTCTAAGCTGCTGTTTATTTTCTCTGGCCGAAAGGAATGAATTAAAATGATGGAGTATATTGTAATAAGAAAACGGATGAGCATGGGCCGAAAGGAGGTTATTCAACATGCATGAAGCCACGTGTCTCTCTTGCTGTCATTCTTTCTCTGCACCCAGGTGTCTGGCCGAGAGATTTTGATGGCAAGATGATTTTTTTTTTTTTTTGTTTTGCTGATATAAGCATGTCATGGTTGGGCCGAATGAACTAAAATGGGTAACTTAAATATTAGGTTTATTTGATGCTTCTTGGTTGGGCCGAAGAATTAAAAGAATTGAAGCAATTGTATATATGTATGTGTGGGTTTAAGTATGTGCGTGTTATTGACTTTAAAAGGAATTAAATGAATTACAAAATGTGTTTGGCTGCTCTATGTATGTTGGTATTTGGGTTTCTCCCCAACAATGAATTTTAAAGTAACAAAATCCAGATTTTATTTGATTTTTGTTATGAATATATTTATTATGTGAATGTTTATTGCATAGTAACCTAGCTCTATAAATAGAGATCTTATTTAAACATTTGAAATACAAGAATTCATTTCGTAGAATTCTCTCTGACTTCTCTGTTTTTTTTTTTATTTTCACGATTGTTTCTACCGATCAATGAGCTCTTCTTCTTCTTTTCCTCCCACTGGTTCTTCTCTCATCTGCAACCGTTTTCGGTTCGTCTACTTTTGGATATCTGAGAGATCGAAGCAAAGAAAGTGGAAGAGTAAGAAAGAAGTGAAGGACAAAAGCATCTGAAGCTTGTCAATGTCAAGGCCTATCTCACGACGTTGAAGAACATAAGTCTCATGGCACTCTTCAAGACTAGCCTTCACTATTCTCCTTCCTATATACCCCGTGCCTCCCACTACCAGAACCTTGCTCTTCCCCATCACTTCAAGAGACAAGGTGCTCGTCTTGTTCCAGCCTCCTTCTCCGATCACCAGAGCCTCGTTGACGATGTCTAGAAAGTCGACGTCGTCATCTGTGCCATCTCCGGCGTTCACGTCCAGAGCCACAACTGGTTGCTTCAGCTCAAGCTTGTTGTGGCCATCAAAGACGTCGGCAACGTTAAGGTGGATATATTTTCAATATTACACTTATGTTTATTTATTTTCAAGATTCACCCTCCATTTATATGCTTTCAAGGCTTCATGTGAGGAGTAGGTAGGGAAGTTTTAATAATATTATATTAAAAAAAAATGAACAGCCTCTAGAATCAAAGAAGTAGTTTCACGGGTGTTAGAAAATTTTTCAGTTGACCACATGTGTTTTATATTATTATATTTATAATAATAATATATTATAATATTATATTAAAAAAAAAAAAAAAAGGAAGAAACATCACATGCAGAAAGTAGGAAAAAGTGATTAGGGGGTGGGGTTTTGTGATTTCGAAGAAAGAAAATGGAATCTGAAGGCTAAATAATTAGAGATAGTACTTTTTCAAAGTGGGGTAGTGATATATTGGTCCCTCCTATGTTTCTTGTACTGTTGCTTCAATTAGTGTTGTTGGTCCCTTCATTTTTCTTTGCCTTGGCTCTCTGTTTTTTTTTTAAGAATTATACAGTTGAACTTGTCGTGTCGTTAAGAAAATTTCTGTTCATCAAGCTATTATCTGATTAATTAAAAAAAAAAAATCCCTTCCACAGTATGACAATGAGAATAGTAATGTCAACCAAATAAAGTGAAGTTTTCAGGTGGTATATAATAAGCCATTATCTCAAAAAGTCAATTTGTTGCCCACAATTAAAAATATTGCCAACAGTTTAAAAGTATTTACATGAAAACATATTCAGGATAACTAGGTAGCAGGCTTCACGTTTATCTATTGGTAAAAATTTTATTTGATTTGACAAATTAGTAAGAATATTATTATATTATATTATGTAATAATGTTTAATAGAAAAATCTGATAGGAAAAAGACAAACAGAGTTGTTGGTGTTTATGCACACCCGTGATATAGCAATAAAACAAAAGACAAGAATTTTTCTCCCTCCATCCACAAAGAAAAGCAATTTAGTCACATGATGCAAGATGATAAAAAAAAAAAAAGGAAGGAAAAAAAAAAAAACTATCGACCCCTTGAGAGATTTAGAATTATTGAATGATATTGTGGGACCTAATTGATTACTTGTTATGAGAGCTTTATATCCTGCCGAAAGAAAATGAAGATTAGTTCTCAATCCCACTTAGGTTTTTAAATTATCATTATTTTAATATATATTAAAAGTGGGCCATTTTTTTTTTTTTTTATATTATTACATTTTCTCTGCTTTGCATTATGAGTTTATGACACACATATATTAAGTCCTAAATATCTTATCTATTTTTGCTGCACTAAGATATATATATGCCTAACAAGATTTATTTTATTATTATTATTATTATTATTATTTAATCTATTTGTCAAACCAAAAAAAAGCAAAGCAAGACACTTTCATTCAGGTATGCTCTGATTAATCTATTTTATTGTTACTAATTTTACTAATATATCATTTACTTTTATATTACCAACATAATATTTATGTTATTATTAATAACATTTGTTAAAGGCCATATGTATCATGAGATCAAAATGCCATGGATTTATGAGGCATAAATGGCCGGAGAGATATGAGGCATAAATTGGCCTGAGACTATGAAGAGTAAGTTGGCTTGAGACCATGAGATAAATTAACTTGAAGCCAAGAGGCAAGTTAGCCTGAAGCCTAGAGACAAATTATGAAATAAGGCTTGATTCATAATTTTGTATGCCATCAGTTGTATAAAGGCCTCAAAATTGTAAATTTGACATTAAATACTCCCTCAAATTATGAGACAAGGGATTGTATGATCATGAATGTTATTATAAATAAATATATCCAATTTGCTATTGTAGTAGCAATATTGTGATAAAATCAAGAAATATTGTGGATTAATTTCTTGTCGTGATCAAATAGATTAGTGAGTTATGGATCATGAATTTTATCCAACTTCATTTTCAAAAGTGAATGAAGTAATAAATAAATTGTAATTATGGAAATATGGTTGTAATTGTGGTGGTTCAAATTCTCACTTAAGGTGGAGAAATATTATTAATAAGAACCACAAAAGGAAAATTGGCATAAAAATATAATGTTTGCCAACTACAAAGAAATATGACAATATCTATTTTGAACCAAGGCTCATAAGAAATAAACAAGCCTATAAGGTAATTTGATGCTTACTTTTTGTTGTTATTGATATTTAAATTTATTGTGATCACATCATATATTTATTACTATAAGAATTATCTGCTGAAAATTTTTCATGTGTGATTTCAAATTATTTTATACATGAATATCTTTTATGTAGTGAAATATAAATATATTTTTGCATAAATTGAAGTATATTATTAATAAATAATGAGATTATTTTGTGATGCAATATCATATGATAGTTCTTGAAGAATATGAAAGAAGATTGATATAGTTTATCAAAAACTAATATAGATTTTCTTTTCAAGCTTTAAAGGGTTTGAGATTAATTTTGAAATTCAGATATAAAGAAAGTATGTTTATAACTCACACTTGAGGGAGAGATTTATTAGAAAGCAAGTGTGAGTTAGAATACAAGTGTGAGCTTTTTCAAGTATTTTATTCTGTGAAATTTATAGTACTTGATCATTAAAGTAAAAGAAAGTTATTGGCTTACTATATATTGATTTGTCTTTAAAATATAAATATTATGCAAGAAGGAGATTATTAAATCACAGTAATTTATACAGAATAGATTATTTTTATAATTTTGGTGATTTTGTATTAAGATGATTAAATATTTGAAATCCATGCATACATGTCAAGTATTTTTAACAGACTCACATTTGAGGGGGGAGATTGATATATATAATACAAGTGTGAGTAAGTGTAAGTTAATTCTCCCAAAATGGATGTCCGATTATGATTGAGTAAACTAGAAGTTTACTAATTGTTGGCATGACTTGTTTGATCATCTGAGTCATATATATAATGCAAATTATATTGACATCCATTGAAGAACCAGAAGATTCTTCATAAATATGCTGTTTGTTCTCAAATATAAATGATTATGAAATTATGATTGGTGATAGATCTCTGGAAATATATCAAACAGTTTTATATGAGCCCATTGAAATAACATGTGAACCTTACAATTGAAAGATGCATTTATTAAAAGGTTACGTGTGAGATTATTTACTTGCAACCTGAAGTTTGCAGTGATGTTTGCAACTTGAAGTTTACAACAATGTTTGAATATATTATGCGCACAATTTCCAGATTGAATGATCCACAAATCATGTATTAAAAGCCTCCATAAATTGATATGAGAACAATGTTTATATGTTGGTATATTTGCAGCAATTATATAAGCCAACAAAATTCTCCCTGTAAAATTGTCTTTTGGTCAGAAGCCAGATTAATTCCATCTTAAAGGTTTGAATGTACAATGATTTTTAATCCACCACGATGCACATAGATGGAGATAGAAAGAAAGTTGAGATATTGTTTTTTCAACATGAGGGGGAGAAATTGAATAGCTGGAAAAGAGAATACATGAAATGCATTATAACCATGAAGTATATATCCTCAAATAAAGAAGTATGAATAAGAAGTTCATCTGGTTATGCATTCATGAAATATTTGCCAAATAGAATTACTGACTCAAATGAGATTTATTCTCATATTCCAACTAAAAATGCTCCAAATACAAATGTGATATGCCTGAAGCATGAAAAACTAGCAGGTCCATCGGTTTTAAAAATAAAAATCCTCAAATGATAAAAGGAGCAAAAAGAATATAGATGATCAAGTCGATGATAATTAAGAAAAGCTCCAAAAGAGCCATCTCCTGAAGAGATGTTATCTCCAGAAGAAGTATTACAAGAAGAGAGTATTGTGGTCCAAAAAGAGACCTAGGTACCTAATATATAAAAATATAATGAGATCTCAATAAATTATAAATGAAATCCGATGGGACCGAAAAATAAAGTCAATGTTGACAATATTCATATTTATGTGATAGCATATGCTGTAATGAAGAATAATGAGGATCATGAGCCACAATATATTTCTGTGTGCCAGAAGCACATGTTCTTAAAGGACATAAGGCGCCAGAAGTATAAGTTTCGGAAGGACTTAAGATGCTAGGAGCATCAAACTCTCGAGAATAATTAAATAAATTCATATATTGCATAAAGCGATAATAATGCATATAGTATCATTATTTGAATGAACATTTATTAAAATTTTTATATGCACATGTACATGTATGAAAAGATTCAGATGTATTTTATTATGATTTTACTTGAAAGATTTAGATCTTGCAGGTATACAATGAACAATCAGACTGGGCAATAATTGATGACAGAATGACAGATATATTCAGAAGGACATTGAATGTGATGATATCATCAGGGGGAGAAATATTGATATTATTAAAAGGAGAAGTCGATACACGCTATACTCTTTTTCCCTTATCTAGGTTTTGTCCCACTGGGTTTTCCTATAAAGATTTTTAATGAGGCAGCACTAGAAAGTGAATTAATGAATGATGTATTCTATTCTTTAGCTAGGTTTTTATCCCATTGGGTTTTTCTAGTTAAAGTTTTTAATGAGGCACATTCATAATAAACATCCAAGGGGGAGTGTTATGAATATATTTATTGTGTGGATGTTTATTGTATAGTAACCCTTGAAGGTCTATAAATAGAGACCTTATCTAAACATTTCAAATACACTTGAATGAGAATTCATTTCACTCTTTAGAATTCTCTCTGACTTCTCTCTAGAATTTCTTCAGTTTTATAACAATTATGTAGTTATTATTATTATTGTTATTATTATTTTTTTCCAGAAATATAGAATTCGGATGTTACATTATTTATTTATTTATTTATCTCAAACAATATCTTTAATCATTAGGCCTAAAATAATCATTAATATTTAATTTCCCTATAATATTTATGTTTAAGTTTCCATTTTTTTTGGATGTTAGAATAGGACCACAAAGCATCATCCAATTGCTTACTCCAATCTTTCCAGGTAGAGTTAACAATCTTTTGGGGGTGGTATGCCGTGGAGACCTTGTGAAGTACTCCATGCTTGCGTAACAAGGCACCCATGCTTCGATTGCAAAAGTGAGAGCCTTGGTCACTGATAATGGCTCTAGGAATACCAAACCTACAGAAAATGTTAGACCTAACAAAATCCACCACCACAGAAGAATCATTAGTCCGGGCGGCTTTCGCCTCAACCCATTTTGAAACAAAATCCACAACCAATAGTATGTAAGTATGACCATAAGAAACAGGAAATGAACCCATGAAATCAATACTCCATAAATCAAATACTTCACAAAACAATATAGGGTTCTGGGGCACCTCATGCCTACAGGAAATACTCCCTGCTCTCTGACAGTTATCACAGGACTTACAAAACATATGGGAATCATGAAATAGGGTAGGCCAAAAATAAACCACAGTCTAACACTTTCCTAGCAGTTCTTTAGGGTCTAAAGTGACTACTACAAGCAAAAGCATGACAAAAGTGCAAGATAGAATCAAACTCATGATCAGGCACACATCTCCTAATTACTTGGTGACTACAAAATCTCCACAGATAAGGGTCATCCTAAACATAATATTTAGACTCACTTTGCAATTTCAGAGTCTGGGCCCTAATGGAATCAACAGGTAAAACTCTAGCAACCAAATAATTAACCAGATTAGCATACCATGGAATCTTACCCTGTAGATGAAGAAGCTGTTCATCAAGAAAATCATCTTGAATAGGAGGGGTGAAAGGGAGAATGAGAAATGTGACTCAAGTGATTTGCTGCCCAATTTTGTGCTCCACTTCTATCTCTAATGTCTACATCAAACTTTTGGAGCAACAACATCCACCAAATGAGTCAGGGCTTAGCATCTGCCTTTTTGAAAAGAAACTTCAATGCAGCATGGTCAAAGTAAACAATAACTCTACTAGCTAACAGATATGATATAAACTTATCAAAGGCAAACACTATAGCTAACAACTCCTTCTTAGTGGTGGTGTAATTAGACCGAGCAGAATCCAAGGTCTTGAAGGCATATCTAATGACATGAGAAGCTTTGTCAACCCGCTGAGCCAAGATAGCACCAACATCATAGTTGGAGGCATCACACATAAGCTCGAATGGAAGCAGCCAATTGATTGAAGGCCAACTTACACTCATCATCAAATACGAAGTCGACGTCCTTGTGCAAAAGATTGGACAAAGGTCAGGCAATCTTACTGAAATCCTGGATAAATCTACAGTAGAAACATGCATGACCACGAAAAGAACGAACTTCTCGCACAGATGTAGGGTAAGGCAAAATAGTAATAACATCAATCTTAGTAGGATCTACCTTAATTCCCTTACTAGACACTATATACCCCAAAACAATCCCTGACTCAACCTAAAGTGACACTTCTCAAAATTTAGTACAATATTGGAGTTTATTCACCTATGCAAAACTCTAGACAAGTTAGCTAAGCATGCATCAAAACCAAACCCATATACAGTGAAATCATCTATAAACACCTCCATGCAATCTCTTAGAAACTCAGAGAAAATACTTACCATACAAAGCTATAAGGTGCCCGGTGCATTGCAAAGGCCAAAGGGCATCTTTCAGTAAGTATATATTCCAAAGGGGCATGTGAAGGTCCTCTTTTCCTGGTCCTCAGAAGCAGTATAGATCTGGAAGTAGCTGGAGTATCCATCAAGGAAACAATAGTGAGACTTACCAGCCAACCACTCTAACATCTGATCAATGAATGGTAAAGGATAATGATCCCTGCGAGTGGCTTAGTTGAGTCTCCTATAATTAATGCAAACTTTCCAACTATTATGGACTTGAGTAGGAATGAGCTCATTCTTCTGATTGGCCACCATAGTCACTCTAGACTTCTTGGGAACCACCTGAGCCGGGTCAACCTACTGGCTATCAGAGATGGGATAGATAATACCAACCTATAGAAGCTTGGTGACCTCCTTCTTCACCACATCAAGGATAAGGGGATTAAGGCATCTCTGGGGTTGCCTCACTGGTTTAGCTTCATCTTCTAACAAAATCCGATACATACACATGGAGGGACTAATACCAACAATATTAGCTAGTGTCCACCCAATCGCCTTCTTGTTTGCCCTCATAATAAGCTTAACAACTTCTCTTCTTGCTCCGATAGAAGGTTGTTTGCCATAATGACTGGCAACTGTTCACCCATCTCTAAGTAGGCATACTTCAAATGATTCGGAAGAGATTTCAACTCCAACTTGGGTGGTTGCTCAATGGATGGACGAAGCTTAAGTGGTTGTTTCACGAGTTTTGTAGTGTGTATACCTGAAATCTTTGAAACCATACAAAAAAAGCAAAATTGTCTCTAAGTAACTCACCGTTAGAATCAGAGTTTGGCACATCATGCAAAGAAGAACTCTCACAATCAACAACATGTAGAGCATCACAATCAATATTAGAATGCGAAGAGACACTCTCATAATCAATGTCATCACACAATGCAACATCAATCTCACTGCATATAGGACACTATGTATCATTAAAGCAATCACGAATAGCATAATCACTCATAGATGCAATATCTGGAAAATCAGCATACCAATCAGCAACAACATCATCTACAGCATCATCAATCACATTAATGCAGAAAATAGAGTGCTCATCCCTAGGATGTTTCATTGCATAAAAAATATTGAAATTCATAGAAATATCACCAAACTCCATAGAAAGAGTACTAGAATGCACATCTATTTTGGTCCTAGCTGTTTTCATGAAAGGTCTACCTAATATGATTGGTGATGTACTATTAGGAGACTCATCCTCCATATCTAAGATGTAAAAATTAGCAGGAAATATCAACTCATTAACTTTGACCAATACATCTTCAATCAAATTAGAGGGATGAGCATTACTCGTATTAGCTAACTGAACAAGAACACCAGTAGGGTGTAAGAGACTAAGACCAAGAGATGCATAGACAGATACAGGCATAACATTAATTAAAGCACCTAAATCTAGCATGCAATCATCAAATATGTAATTACCAATAATACAAGGGATAGAAAACATTCATGGATCCTTGCACTTTCAAGGCATGGTAGGTTGGATAAGTGCTGATACATTCTAATTCATGTTCACTTGTTCATTTCCCTTCAATCTCCTCTTGTTGGTGCATAACTTCTTCAGAAACTTGGCATATTTAGGCATCTGCTTGATTGCATTCAAGAGAAGAATGTTGATCTCAACCTTTTTGAATGTCTCTAGAATATCCTTATCTTGTGCTAGTGCCTTTTCTGCCACTTTATTGGATTGAATGGATCTCTAAGGGAATGGAAGAGGAATAGGAATGTCCTCTTCAGTTTGCTTCACTGCCTCCTTATCTTTAGAGTCACTCTTTACATTTCCTTACTCTATGTGATATGATCACATCTGCAGCTGGCCTAGGCTCTTCCAATTGCTTGCAGACTGCAGAGAGATAGCACTCACGTTCCCCTTAGGGTTGGGAATCGTCTGTGCAGGAAGAGTGTTGGAACCTTGAGGTTGGAGTTGGTTCAATCAAGTTGCTAGTTGACCAATCTGGGTTTGCAAACTCTGAATGGAGGTTTTAGTTTGTTGCTGGAATTGCAATGTATTCATGGCAAATTGCTTCATCATATCCTCAAGTGAGGAACCACTACTACTTTTAGGCTGCTGTTCTAATGGAGGGGGTGCACATATGGCTAGTAGTAGAGGAGGAGCTGGAAGAGGAGGTGGTGCAGAATGTGGGAAACCCAATGGTCTAAATTGTCTCTGCTGGTAACTACCAGAATTATGATTCTGTTGAAATTGGTTGCATTGATTCTGGTTCCAACAGAAATTAGTGTGATTTCTCTAGCTAGGGTTATAGGTATTAGAGAAGGCATTGTTCGGTTGCTGGGATTGAGGCTTCCCTGGAAATAGGCCAACTACAGCTACTGAATGGTCCTGATAATTGGGATCTTGGAAGGTAGGGCAAGACTCAGAGGATGGTAAGGATCAACTCAATATCCACATGAATATCCAATCTGAGGAGGAGAAGCATACACTGTCTATGAATTACCAACTGTTTAACCAAAGAGGTCAAGTCATCAAGTCTATTCTCAGGTCTTTGTTGATCTGCAACCTGAGGTGTGTGAATCTGGTATACAAGGGTACTATTTGCCCTACTACCAAATTGTTGTGAGTTGGCAGCCATAGTGGATAACAAATCTCTAGCTTCCTCTAGTGTCTTATTCTGTAAAGCCCTACCACAAGAGGGATCAACCAGATTTCTGTCATTAGGTAACAGACCCTCATAGAAGTATGTAATCAGGAGTTTATCAGTGATCTGATGATGTGGACAGCTTGCACACAACCTCTTGAACCTCTCCCAATATTCATGCATGGTCTCTCCATTCACTTGCTTAATGCCACTGATTTCTTTCCAGATGGAAGTGGCTCTTGAGGTGGGAAAGAATTTCTCTAGAAGCAGCTTTGCCATATCATTCCAGCATGCAATAGATTGAGGTTGAAGGTAAAACAACTAGTCCTTAGCTCCCCCTTCAATTGAGAAAGGAAAAGCTCTCAGTTTGATATGCTCCTCATCAATTGCTCGTGGCTTCATTGTGCTACAGACCACGTGAAACTCCTTCAAATGCTTATGGGGACATTCACCTGCAAGACCATGAAACTTGGGAAGCAAATGGATAAGACCAGATTTCAGTTCAAAGTTAGCACCATGTTCAGGATATTGAATGCATAAAGGTTGATAAACCACTACAGGTGCAACCAATTCTTTCAAAGTTGGACGGTTTTCTTGTTCTACCATATTTTTAGAGTGAGCAAAAGTGCTACTGGAATCAGTAAATTCAAAAGACTCAGAAAGAGACACAATCAAATTCAAAATCTGAAATAGGATCCGTAGTGACTAATTGACTTAACCTCACGATCTGTCTAGCAGCTAGGATAGTTCTGTCTATTTCAGGATCTCTTTCTAACAGATCATCTGGATCAGTAGTACTCCTGGTACTCATACAACAACTTATTGCATAATGGAAAACTCAAGAAACAGCAAAAACAGACGCACAAAACCACAAAATAATCACAAAACAGCAAAAACACTACTATGACACTAAAAGACTCAAAACACAAAACAGAAAACCACACTAGAAAATAACTAAAACAAATGCAGAAACACTATCAAATGATTTTTAAAATTTATGGGATCTGTACAGAAACACTCCTAGACCATTAAGGGACCCAAAAATGCAATAACAAACTTATAAATTGACAAAATGGTCAAAACGATGGAATTTGGCTTAAAAATGAAGACTATATGGCAAAGCATGTGTCTTGATATTCAGACTGAAATTTATCAACTAGCAAAAATTCAGCCCAATCAGAGATAATCGCAAGTTCTAGTAGAAATTCTAGAACAATTTCAAAAATACCGGATATGTCCCACTGATACCAAAAAACAATGAAAAAGTGGGCTAAATGATGGAATTTAACAATTTTGAGTAAGACCTCACTCCCTTAAAGGCAATGATTATTGTTTAGAATGCCCAATTCATTGGGAAAAAGCCCTGGTTCAAGTGATTTGGGTGAGAAAATTTCTTCCTAATCACCCGAACTAAACCGATTAAACTACTCTACTCTTACTTATCAAATCGATGGAAATTCCATAGCAACGATGCCAAATTTTGACAAGAGATTGTCGACCTCTCACAAAATAACTAAGTTAACAAAAGATTTGCAATATAGTGTAACCTAGATCGTTTCCCAATGAATTCACAGTAGGTTTAATTCGTAATAGTAAAACAATGAAAGAGTAAAAATGAGGGGTTTTAGTTTAAACAGATTAAAAATGAAATAAATAGAAACAAAACGAAATAAACAGAGACAGATTAAAATCGATCAACCCAACATTTCAGATTCTAGAAACTTCCATCATTGAGCAAAATAAGAATAAACTCGCATTTGGTTATGGACGAACCGAAATCTTTGCATCTGTCTAGAGAATCCCATTACTAGACAATTGCTTATAATCTGTTCGAATAGTGGCATCTCATTGTTTTATCGCACAGCAACACTCAAACCTAGTTCGAACTCAGTCCTTGGGATGAACCAAACTGAATATTGAATCTAATATTCGAACTATTTCCAGAAATCAAATCCAGTAAGATGAAAATAGAAACGAGTAAATTTATCGATTAAGCACAAGCTCTATAGACGAATCTTGGAATCATCAACATTGGGTTAATTGGAGAAATTTAGCTAAACATGACTAGAAAAAACGAAGAACAGACGAAGAACGAGAAGAACATGAAGAACATTGCAGAGAAAATGAAACTTTTGTCTTCAATCCAAAATGATCCAAAAATGTAATGACATAAGGTGTTTGTGGCTGCTGCCTAACTTAAACTTAACCTAAAATGGAAATGGGCTAGGGTTGCACAATGGCCCAAAACGAAATAAATAGTAAATGGGTTTTTAAATACAATATTTGGGCCCAAAAATCCAGAAAAATGCCTATAACTTCGACTCCAAGTTTGACCATCCTCTTGCCTGAATTTTCCTTTTGAGTCTTCATAACATTTATAGCTCTTCGAATTATCTGAAATATGAGACAAAAATGAGGCAAATCTGATGTCTGGTTTAAAAGTTATGGTTAAAACAGTAAAGCATTGTAAATCTGGAATTTTTATCATGAAAATGAATTAAATTCAAATAAATGCCCAAAGCCCAAATAAGTATTAAAGCCCATTATTTATTAGCTAACAATCATAAATTTATTACCCAAAAGATACAAATAAGTGTGTAAAATATTCAATTATCACTTAGGTCATTTTCCCTAGGAGCAAGCTATGAGTTTTCTTTAGGACTAACTTTCAAGTGACATAAAATGAAGTGGAATGTAAATGGACCTAAATTAGGATGTAAAACACTGCTACCTACATGCAATTAACTAACTAAATGTACTAATGCAATTTACTCTAAAACCTATACGAAAATGAGACTAATCTATATGAATTTGAATGCAATTTTTGGGTTGTTTTTTTATGAGAGAAGAATTGAAATCCTAATAAAAAGATTGATTAAAAGCAAGTCAAATAACAAAGATCTAATTTAGTTATGATGATGAAGGAGACAACTTAGGATTCACATGAAGTTAACTTTCTTAGCCTAAAGTAATTAAATTAATTAATTAGACCATAGGGATGTTGATGAGAGATTGAAATTAATGAGTTCAATTACCTAATTCAAACATGGGAAACCCTCAAGCTCAATAATATATATTCTACTAGAAAACTCATAATGAAATAAGCCGTGGCTAGTTAAACTCATTAAAAATCAATCACATTTAATTCCAAAATAATCTTAGAAATCTTGTTTACAATTGTCTAATTAAACAACTAGACAATAACCAACTTAATTAAACAATCAAGAGGATAAACCTAAATTGACAATTAAATTAATAATGAATACTCAATTAATAATATAATTGACAATCAAACGGTTTGCAAACAAAAATCCAGCAAATGTCTCAAGCATAAAAACTTCAAATTATCAATCTAATCCATAATAATTATGTTTGCAATCTAAAACTAGATTGTTCTCAATTAACACAACTTAAAATCCTTTAAAACTAAATTATCTCAAGTCTTGAATTAAATAGATAAAAAGAACAACACTCCGTTATGATCTTCAAGTATGAGTTCTAGGCCCTAGCTTCCTCCACACTCCTTCCAAGTTGCCTCCCAAAAGAGCTTAGGCTTCCATGAAATTTCCCTCTTCACGTGTTACGCAACCCATGGCCATGTAGAATGATGGATGGTGATGGAGTTAATTGGATGCAAATGGATATAATTGTGGGTCCGTGAGAACAAACTGGAATTGAGAGGTGTGGCTTGGACACACACCTTGCGTGACTGTGCGTGAATAGAAGAGATGAATTAATGGATATTGTGCGTGAGAGAGTGAATTCCCAGATGGTGATAATGAATTAATGGTACACCGAATAGATAATCCTTCAATCTCCTCTGTCTTGGTCTTCGGCGTGTGTCGGTCTGTCTCAATCTGACGGTGTGCATGTCCTCTAAATTTGGTAACTAGGTTAATTAAAAAGGGAGGAGAGGAGAGTTTTTGGGTACCAACTTGAACCCAATAGAATTTAAGGAGCCCAATAAAATTCCACCTTTGGATTTCCTTTCAGCTTCCCTGAAAAATTCTACACTATAGGATATTCTAATATGTTTTTTTCCGGCAGAAATTAAATAAAATCATGATCTATCATATATTTAAAAATATTATTAAATCACAAAATAACGATCAAAATATTAATTTAAGCCCAATAATCTCATGATTAATTTAGATTTATATTATTTCCTAAAATTGGTTAACAACCTGAATATTATCTAATAAATCCCATTTAGCCAAAAAATAGTCCCCAAAATAAATAAATAAGCCGGGATAAAATATATGAAAATTGGGATTTATCAATATGAGTAGTTAAATCTTTCATTCTAGGGTTCTTTTGACTCTTTGGAAGGATTAACACTTGGATATTTCTCTCTTTTGGTGTGTGTGCATGTGTGTTTATATGTGTGTGTGTGTGTGTGTTGATTTCAACCTAGGCTTAATGCTTCTAAGTGATTGGCCTCCATTTAGACGATTGAAGAATTTGATTGAAATCATGTTTGTCTTGAAGTTTATTTGATAAATGGATGGTTTGTTGGTAAAATAGAGATATATTTACAAATCTTACATAGTCACATTAAGATTGTTGCTCAAATATTGATTTTCATTAATTGTAGCAAAAAATTGTGCATTTTAATGAGAAGAGAAACTTGATTTTGACTTGAGAGAGCTTGTCAAGTGTTTTTGAACTTTAGACTAACACATATATATTGAAACACTAACAAAAGAGGAAATTAATCAAGTATTATGAAAGGCAAAAGGGGAAGAAGAATCTTAGGCTTTATTTAATCCTTGAAATCCGAAAATGAGTTGACTTTATCAATATTCAATTTTAGAAATAGTCTTTAAAAATTCTCATTCTATATCAAAACTTTGTTTTAGCTGAACTTGATTAAATTCACTAAGCCTCTTGTTTGACCAATTTTTTATACAAATCCTTATGAGAACGATACTTTACTCATCATTTTATAACTTGCAAGACTCATGCACTTGCGAGGCGAACAAGTTTTTAGGAAAAAAAACCCCCACATGTGATCAAATGATCGGCTGGCAAATCTTTTGACTAAAGTCTTAAATGGAACACGAGTTGAGTATCTTTGTAACAAGTTGGAAAATATATTCTCCAACTTGAAAGGCAATGTTAGGAAATATATATTAGCATTAATGTAAATAGTAGTAATCATGGGATTGTAATATGGGTATAATTAGGGATCACAATTAGGGTAATTATTATTATGAACCATTAATGCATAGGCTCCTCTCTCTCTCTCTCTCTCTAGTATATATATCCCTACTTTTATCATGAATATACAACTTTTTTATTCTCTAATCACATTACAAAGATTAAAGAGGGTTAAGGAGGTTCACCTTAGTCTAGATTGAGCTTTGCATGCAAGAAATTCCTCTCCTTCTTCCACTTCTTGCCTTCATCTGATCCCCCCGCCTCCTCCCGTTTCAATTGTGTGTGCATAAGGAAAAATGAAGGAGCCAAGAATGAGAGAGGAATAAGTGTTGTGAGGGTGGGAAAAAGACCACTTTGCCACTTCTACTAATCTTTTGTTTGTAACTTAGTCATTTTCTCAATCAAATGTAAACACTAAATAAGTGTCATAAGTTAATCCTTAAAACTATATAAGGAATTTCTTCCTCAATTAGCTTCTTTAGGCTATGAAATATCTACTTTAAAATTTCTAAGCTAAAAATTATCCACCAACTATTTTTCCTTGAAATTTTGAAAAACAAACCCTAAATTCTAGAAAATAGCTTTAAAATTATTCAGGCCAACTTTTTGGAATTAAATCTCTTCATAATATTTATAAATCCCTAAAATAAAATTTCTTAATTTTTTTCCTAAATTTTCACAGTCCAAAAATAATAATTTTAATAATTATCTTATGATTTCCCTCATAATGTGTTTAAGACTTTTGACTAGTGGTGGAAAAAGACCCCTGGCCCTGTCAGGAGCCTGTGGCCTGGCCTGGTAAAAGCCTGATCAGGCCTGGCCTGTCAGGCTAACAGGCTAGGCCAAGACCTAATTTCAGGCCTGTTTGCCTTAACAGGCCAGGCTCAGGCCTGTGAGTAGGCCTAAAAAGCCTATCAGGCCAGCCTAAGGAGGGACAAAAATGTAATTATATATATCTTTTGTTTTATGCCTGCTGAAAATAAACATTAATTAAAAAACGAACCCTATTATCCTCAGTTTCTCACTTTGCTTCCTTCGATCAAATCGTGGTTAAGGTTTATTTCATCTTCCTTCCCAAATTCTTATCGTGCTTGCCGCCGGTCGCTGAAGTGAAGGACAAGGTTTGCCGCTGCCGGCCTAGAGAGAACATCTCCAGCCTCCAAGGTATGTTTTTGACTCCTTCATTGCTGATTTTCGTTGCTTCTAGTCGAACACTCAGTTGCTTTGATTGATTTCCGTGGCCTGTCCTTCATTGCTGATTCGAATATTGTTTATGATTCGAATATCTCCAGTCTTCAGAATACTTGGTTTATGATTGTGTCTGAGTCGAATAAAGAGATTAACTCAAGCTTCACCCCTTTTCTTCTTATTCCAAAGTGGAAAATTTTGGTTCCTTACGTAAAATTTTTGGGTATGGTCAGAACAAAGAAATTGCGAGATCTATGAATTTGTCAGAGGATGAAGTGAGTGAAGGAGGAATATGAAAAGGGAAAAAATCGTTGGGGAAGAATCTGTGAAAAAAAAATTTATGGGTCTATGTTCATATTTGCTGTTTGTTTTGAATTCGTATTTCAAAATCTTTTTTGATGCTTTTATTGATTTTAATTAAATTTTTAACAATGGTGGAAGAAGATGCTGGAACTGGAAGCTAAATAGAGCCTTTAAAGGGGTATAATTTCAAAGAATCAGTTTGCCGTTTTATTATTCCACTGTGTTTCGATTTTATTGATGAATGAGTGGGGAAGTTATTATTATCTTGGCTTATTATAAGGTATGTTTATGATACTTTATCAGAATACAAGGCTGGCCATGAGTGGAGAGAGACCGAGAGTAAGAGGCTGAGAGAAAGAGAGTAGAAGAGAGAGGGACAGTCCATTCTTTTTCTCTGTTTTCATATCAGCAAAACAGAAGTACTTTGTTCAATGGTGAGCAGCTGGGATTTGAGCAAGCAACCTAGGTAACCATCGAGCTTCCTTCCTTTTTTAGTTTTGTCATTTACCAACACAAATATGGGAGTATTAGGCATAGAAAATGAGCTTTGAGTTGCTGCTACATGAAACAAAATCTTGCTGATATATATAAAAAGTAGTGAATAATAATAGAACCCAGAGCTAAGTATGCTTGCTACTATATATAGATAGACACCTGAACATTTGAAAGGATGGAAAGAGCTTACTGTCTTTATTTTCTGTTCTGGAGTATATATGAGTGTATATCAGTAATTTTCTGTTCCATATATATATGTAATGAAGCAAAACAAGAAAGGGGGTCAAAGAATGAGAAGGCAGTCAACTAATTTTCTGTTCCATATATATATGTAATGAAGCTTTTCATATTGAAGTACACGAATTTCTGCTTCAATTTGGTCATTTATTTGTTGGAACTTTTCTGCCATTTCATTCCTCTGCAAAGCCTGTGACATGCAAACAGCCTACTAAGTATACAGATGAGGCTGTAAAACTGAACTAGAGGGACTACAAGAGGACTAAGATTTGAATAAAATCAATGTCAAAGACATTGCCCAAGATGAGCCGCGTATAGTAAAATAATCAGTATACAGATGAGGCTGTAAAAATATTGAATTGAAAACACTTGTTTTATGTCCAGTTGATAGTGTTTACTCACAGTTCATAGAAAATGGTAATAATTAGAATTTGAAGGGAATGGTGTCCATTGCTACCATATACGTGCATGTAACTAATTCTAAGGGGATAAAAAATGGAGAAATAGGAGGAGCATTTTTTAGTATGTAGCATAACATAAACATATATGACTTTCTAGAATATCCACGTGCAGGACAAAAAAACCCTTGCAGAAGTAAGTTCATACTTTGTTCCCTGTCAACTGCAGTAGGAAACTATCATGTTGTGGCAATTGTGAAGTAGCTGCAAAAGTTCTATTTAAATCTTATAAGAATTGTAGAAATCTTATAACAATTGTTTTATTCTGAATAATATAGAAAATAAGAAAATACTTTGATCTATATATATCCCAACCTTTATGATTGATTTTCTACAGTTAGGCCTGTTTACTCAATGTAGAAAATAAGCTTGGTTACTCAATTAGGTTTGTTTTCGGCCTGTAAACAGGAGGCATGTTTTCGGCATGTAAATAGGATGCCTATAATGTATGAGGCCTGTGTGAGGCCTGTTAATGCAGTCGGCCTGTTTTCCTTGGGACTTGTGGCCTGTTAGCTTAAGTACATGATTTTTGAAAATACAGACCTCTTAACAGGCCACAGGTCAAACTCAGGCCTAAAAATAAGCCTGTTACAGGCCACAGGCCAGGCTCAGGTCACTTCCCTACATAATAGGCCTGGCCTGTTAAGGGGCAGGCTTGGCCTGATCTGACCTGTTTCCACTCCTACTTTTGATTCAACTGACTTAATAGTCTACTTATTTCAGTCTTATTCTTAAACTTCTATACCCAAAATTTGGGACGTTACAACTTGAGTATAGTGCAATCAATACTCAAGAGTCTTCATTGTATCCTACAAAAAATTCACTCATCAGTCCAATTAGCACCTTGTTAGATAGGGAAGAGTTGCCCACATCTTGAAGACATTGTGCACTACTTTCTTCTTTATCTCTTCTTAAAATTTTTGGAGAACCAATCGCACCAACAAATTGCAAAAAAGGTTATTCGATTTACATAAATAGACTTAAGTGGAAAGAATTTTTGTGTACTCACAAAGAAATAAAGTGAACACTTTAAAAATTAGGAGAAGCGATTTTTAATACTAAGTAAGCATGACGTTTCATCTTTATCTCTTTTCTTTTCTTTCTTTTTTCTTTAATAAATAGAAGGGTTTGGACCTGAACATCACTTACAGTTCATCTCATTATTATTGCGCACAAGAAATTAAATATAAATATACCTTATCTCTGTATTCTGAAATATGTCAATAATTCCACAAGCAAAAAATCAAAAATCAAAAGAAATGCGTCAATAATTAAGATTCTATATATAGTAGAATTAAAGACTAGTCCGGAGCAACGCGTGTTTCATTTAACAAAGAACTTCTGATACAATAATCCATGGAAGAATACGAACATATTGATTGTTGAATAAACATATATAGAAAGAATTTCGGATAAGTAAACGTTAAAAAGAACATACTTGCTTCTCAAAATTTCGTAGTTAACAGGTACTTTAGTCCAAGTGCTATAATTTTTCGCTCTCGTTATTGCAACACAGTGGAATGAACGGTTGAAGGACATTTGTCAGGGAAGTTTCCATAGAAGGGATACAGGCACTAGAAATTTCTAGGAGGAATGTTATCCCGAAAGTTGTAAAATTGTAGCAATATTACCTCCCCCAAATAGATTTAGACAGACAATCATTAGTGTCTGCTATGAGGTGGGCCATTAGGAGTTCTTAACCCCAAAAAAAAAAAAGATCAAATTCTTAGTCCAACTACATGAATTTTTTTGTCATCAATCAAATAAATTGAATGGACGAATTTCATACAAAAAGTCAAGTGCATTTCCTATTTTAAAATAAAGGACAAATCTCTGGTATCGGCTCCACATGACGGAAGAGTGTTTGTATAAGGAATGAAATCAATATCCGAATGTTATTGAGGAAGAACTCTATGTTCACCGATTTTTTCAAGTCTTCTTTCCCTTACACCAATAAAAACAAATCTATAGACATCCCACTTTGTAGCGAACACCAAAGAATCTCCATTCATTATTGTAAATCCATAAACAAAAAAACCCTTCTCCAACCCCATCTCTTCTAAGCTTAATGACATCAACCTTAACCAAGAACTTGATTTGTAACCAGTAAAAACCCATATGTTGAAAACAGAATCTTCGAACAAACTCACCACACAAATAGATTCATTTGAGCTTCCAACTTTACCCCACTTGTAAATACGCAAGTTCTTGTATTGTACAAGTTGGCCTCCAATTTCTACAGCTGCTTTTGGAAAATTAAAGCTTGTAGTCTCGCCAGTCTCAAGATTATATGATGACATGTAATAATTAATTCTCTAAGAAGAAAAACAAATTGTCACAAAGTTAAAATTTCCTTGGTAGAATATAGGAGCCATATAGCAAGCTGTAATCATCATCATCTAAAAATAATCGTTTTTGTGTTTCTCTCCAAGCACCTTCTTTTGGCCCGTAAACTTTGCACACATGATATGATTTCTCTAAATTCTTTTCGAAAATAATTAACTGGTATTCCTCGTTATGGATGCAATCAATGGCAAATATGACTTGTGGATGTTGATTTATTCCTCCTATCAATGGCAAATATGGGGTAGGAATGGAGGAAGATGATTGTGTCACCGGATTACAAATAAAATATTCTCTTTTCGAAGAATTTTTTCCAAGGGCTTGTATAAGAAGCAATAATCCATTGCTAGATGCAATGATCAATGCACTTTCATCAAGAGATTGTAGAAAGCCTCTAGGAATACCAGAAGTTAGCTCATTTCCAGGCAGTGCATGCAGCTCAGTTTTAAATTTGCAATTATTATTCTGTCGAAAGGTTCCTTGCATGAAAATGATGAATCATCATCATTTTGCATGAAATTTTGAGCCTGTTTCAATGCAAAAGTTTCCTTCTTTGTGTACTCAGATATAGATTAAGAACATGACCTAAACTTGAAGATTGATTTCGCATGCAGCCATGAGAATATTTCATATATTCCATCTTCAGGTAGTTCCATAGTCTTGAACTGGAAAAATAATGTAAGTATTTTTAATAAATAACTTAAAATAAGGAACCCAATCTATGACTCGTATTACTCAACTTCACTCTCCCATAATTCTCTCAAACATACTATATGATTCGATGTGCATAGAGTTAAGAGAAAAAAAATTTTTTAGTACTAACAAAGAAATAAGGTAAATTCAATTAGGAGAAGCTTTATACTATATGAACCGGTTCACTGTTCACTTATACCAAACCGGTTCAACGACTGTTACTTATATTATTCATACTCATAAGAATTAAAGATTAGTCCGGGCCAACCCGTTTATGTAACAAAGAATTTCAGATCTAAGAAGCCATGGAAGACTCGGAATATATTGATAGTTAAAAATTAAAGAACATACCTTGCTTGTCGCCACTTCACCCTCCTCCTCTTCTTGCATCAGTGTTGCCGCCGCTGTCTTCTGTTTTGCTGACGCCATGGGAGGGGAGGGAGATGGTCGCCTCTTTCGGAACCAAAAAATTAGTAAAGAATTAGATGAATTAGGGATATGATAGGGCCTGTATTGGGTATTTAATATAAAAAGGATAGATAATAGATGGGATTATAATGGATGATTTCGGATTTTTTGGGCCAAGTGGTTTCGTTTAGAATACTCTTCTAAATTCGAATCCCTTCATATGGCAGAAAGAAAATGTTTCAAAAACAAAAAATATAAAGATTTTTTTAAAACAAAAAGAAAGAAAATGATTTTTTTATCATCTTAATTATAAATAACGTCATTAAATTTTCACCTTAATATACAATTTTAAGGTTCATTTATTATTGCGTAAAAACTAATTAGAAGCTGGAAAAAAGGCAAATTTTTTAATAATGTACTTATAATATTAAATAGCTTGTCAAAATAAGATCATATAATTAGATATCATAACTATAACTTTTTTTTTTTGACAAGAACTGTAACATTTTTAAAACAACTAAATAATCAATTACTTTATATAATTAGAGATTCACAAAGATATGGTCTTTTTATACACTAACCCGCCCTTTACATTGGCCGAGACAATGGGTCAAGATCGTTAGTGGGTCAACCTGGGGGCCAGATCAATGGGGAACAAAAAAATTAAAAAGTAACTTAAATAGTATCATACCATACAAATTCAATTCAATATGTTGAATCACTAACAAAATAATCATATACTTATCCAATATTCTTCACAAACTAGATAGATGTTAATGAAATATTTCTGTCTACAATGCGCTTTAATCATTAAACTAATAATCATTAACACAAAAATAAGCATTAATTAACTTTGACTATTATATATTGACATCTACCCCATTAAAAAAAGATTCATTTTTTAAAGGCAATTAGGTCAAGCCAGCACCCCGCTCGGGTTGACCAATTTGGGACTAAGTTACCCCGAATTAGAGGCCTGACTAGACTAGTTTCATGGCCAGGTTGTCAGTTTTCAGGTTGGCTTGGCCGATTTGAGTCTGATCACCTTAGAAATCACAAATATATGGTTTTTATATAAGGGAGTATCTTAAATAAATCCATTTGAAATAATCAAAAGCTAAATCAGACCTCCCTCTAACTAGCTTGATTAGGATTTTTTTTTTTTTTAAGTGCAGGTATGATTTAGGTTTTGATTATTTCAAGAGGATTTAATTGGGATTTACCCTTTATAAAATCTCTTCAAAATAAATATTTTTTATAAAATATTTGAACTACCTGAAAAATCAACTTCTATGATTTTCTTTTGATGTGATAGACGGTAACCCGTTTTTTTGGCTTAGAAGTTAGAACACACAGGTTTTCGCATCTCCTACGGTTCTTGGATTGACTGCTATTGTTTTTTTGGTAGGCCTATATGATGTTTGCCGTAATTAATGAGCTTCAACTCATTCAACATTTTTTTCGCAAATTCAAGATCGAGCCTGCTGTAAATTTGATAGATCACTAACATGCACGTTCCAGATACTCATTCTAAGGTTATAGAAGCATGGAGGAAGAAAATGATAAAACAGTCGTCCGTAGTTATACAAGTATTACAATCAGTTAATGGTAAGATTTTTACAATAAGATTATGAGTCTTATTTTCATTAACGTGAAACTTACGGGTTGACTCTACTGATTTACTTTTTTATGTTTTTAAATTCACAAGTTTAGATACTGTATTTACTATTTTTATATTTCTAGCTTATAAAAGTGTGTTAGCTTATCTTTTAAGCTCATACTAACTTTTTTTTTTATTTAATCTTACTTAACGACTTTATATATAAATTTTGTTAAATATGATAAATTATAGATGTTGATGAATTTAAGTTCAATTATTTAGATTTAAAATATATTTAAATCAAATTGTTGTCACTTTTTATATTTTAACTATTCAATTATACACTATTAATATCTATTTAATGGTAAAAATAAACTCTTATTAGTTTACATTTTGAATTTATAATGACATAATATGAGTTTACATTATTGTCACAAGATTATTTAAACTTGTTACTTTGACAACCTTATTTATATCATGTGTGTGCCTGTGTTTTACCCGACCTCTTGTGGATTAGGTCCAGTAATTTAATATAATTACAAAAAAGAATCCTAATAATTACATGGCAATATCTTATTCAATCGTCATATTTTTTTTTTAAATAAAATATTTATAACTAAAAAATTTACATGGCTAAATATTGTAAGAAATTTTTATAATTAAAAATTTACCCGACCCCTAATTAATAATTACTAGCTTTATCCTACCAATCAGATTAAAGTCTTACACAAATATGATATAGAACTTGGTTGAGAAGCTATTACATGCTTATAAGTTATATCTACAGACTACAGATTACGAGTCTCTTTATTCCTCAGCTTTCTCTGAATGATAGAGGATGCCATTTTAGCAAAAAAGAGTAAGAAATACAGACACGAGTCCTCCCACCACCCCCCCCCCCCCCCCGCGGCCCCCCCCCCCCCCCCCCCAAAAAAAAAGAAAAAAGAATAAAAAAACAACGGGATGCATAGAGTGCAGGCCATGGAGTATTTATATTTCAAAATAAACCTATTAGCCGAAACAATTCAATGAACCGCGTATAAAAATAGCCAGGGTTATGTATGCAAATCCTTTCGACCAAAAAAAAATGTATGCAAATCCCCGATCTAATACATAAAATTCAATGAATCACATACAAATATAATCATTGACATATGAACAAATCACCAAGAGTTCTACAGAAGCGCGTAGACTAGCCAAGTAATTAAGCATATTACTTGGACCAATCAACGTGCAAAGCCACAGGATTTACAAGAGTGTATAACTAGTATTGTTGACAATAATAATACTACTTGAACTTTAAAATCTTGTTGATGACAATAATAAAGAGATTAACAAGAACAATAAAGCAATTGACAATTTATTTTGTTGGTGGTATCTTTCTTCAAGAATCTTTTCCAATAGGAAGACAATGTTTTAGGGTTGTGGCATTCTGTGACATCTTTTCCTTGGCTTGATTCTACGGTGGTTGGGATGCTCAGTAAAACTCCATCCGAAGAAGAAATTAAAGCTGCTCTGTTCTCTATGGGCCCCTACAAAGCCCCTGGGATTGATGGTTACCCTCCTATATTCTATCAATCCAATTGGAATACGGTTGGTTCTAGTCTGTGCCATTTTGTGAAGTCAGTGTTTGCAAGGTCTATGTCTCTAAATGAAGCGAACAGGACTTTGATCACTCTCATTCCTAAGAGGGATAATCCAAAGCATGTCACTCATTTCAGGCCGATTTTGCTGTGTCAGGTTCATTATAAATGTGTAACAAAGGTTTTAACTAACAGATTGAAATATGTTATGAATGATTTAATATCTCTTTTTCAGGCCAGCTTTATAAAAGGTCGCCAGATTCAGGATAATATTGTGATTGGCTAGGAAATTCTTCATACTATGAAGAGGTGTAAGGGTAGGAGAGGTTTAATGGCTCTAAAGATTGATTTTGAAAAAGCTTACGACCACCTGAGTTGGTCCTTTCTAGGAGAGGTACTGGTTGATATTGGTCTGGAACTCCCTCTTATTAACCTAATCATGAAGTGTGTTTCTTCTGTTGAATATAATGTTCTGTGGAATGGTGGTAGAACTGAGTTTTTCAACTCCCAAAGAGGTCTCCGACAAGGTGACCTTATTTCGCCATATTTGTTTATTTTGTGTATGGATCGCCTATCATATTTGATTTGTGATTCTGTGAAGGATGGACTTGGAAGCCAGTTAGGATTTCAAGGTCAGGTCCTTTAATCTCTCATTTAATTTATTATTTGCAGATGATCTTCTGCTTTTTGGTGAGGCCTCTGAGGCTCAAGCGCACTGTATTATGGCCTGCCTGAATTCCTTCTATAAGGCGTCTGGGGGGAAAATCGGTGAAGCTAAGTCTTCCATTTTCTTCTCTCCTAAAGTTTCTGAGTTGAATGGGAGAAGTATTAAGTCTATTACTGGTATGAAAATTACTAATGAGATCATTAAATATTTGGGGTTTCCTTTGTCTAGGAAAAGGAAATCTATAAAAACTTTCCAATATATTGTGGATCGTGTTAGTTCAAAACTTGTAGCTTGGAAGACTTCTTCTCTTTCTATGGCGGGTCAGTTAACACTTGCAAAGTTTGTTTTAAGCTCTGTTCCAATGTATCCTATACAGGTTGTGCATATCCCTCTTGGGATCTGTAAGGAGATTGAAAGGCTTCAGTGCAACTTTATATGGGGAAAGAGTGGTTCACATGGCTTTCATAATGTTGGGTGGAGTACTTTAACTCTCCCTAAAAGCTTTGGTGGTCTGGGTTCTAAAAATTTGGGGGCCATGAACCAAGCATTTGATTGTAAGCTACCGTGGGGGTTACTTTTCGGGTCTGGTGGATTGTGGTATGATGTATTAATGCATAAGTATCTAGTTAGGAATGAGCAGGATATGTTCCTCTTTAAGTCTGGTAACTCGACTCTCTGGCGTTTTATCTGCAACTAGAAGGACTTTATTGAGAAAGGCAATTTCTGGAGAGTAAGGGATGGATGATCGATCAGTTTTTTCAATGACAGGTGGCTGACCCAAGGGATGAAAAATAGAAGACTTGTGCTTGAGACCTCTGTCGGTGGAAGAGAAGGAAAGCAAGGTCTCAGATTGGGTTTTACATGGGGCATGAGATTTCTCTCGTCTAGGTTCTGTGGTGTCGAGGGAGGTCTTTCAGAGGCTAATTGCAGTACTTCCCCCGATGGAGGTTGTAGGTGATGAAGTTCTGTGTTGGGGAGGCTCTAGTAATGGTGTTTTTTCCAGTGTTGTGAAAACGTCGTTCTAGAACGTAGAAACAGACGTTTCTGCGTTTTTCTGCCGGAAAACGAGTCAAAACGAAGGTCAGAACAGATTTGGTGCTAAAACAGTTGGAACGCCATTTCAACTCGGTGAACTCAGTAAACTCGGCAAGTTTACCGTGTTCACTCGTTTACTAATTTTTTTTTTTTAAAAAAAATCTGAAGCCCCAATAAAAATCTGTCGCCCATCGAGAGTTCATTCTTCACTCTTTATTGCTTCTTCTTTGCATCAACGAACTTCTTTCTTTAATCTTCTTCTTTGCATCGACACAATGGCTGCTGCAGTGCTGCTTCTTCTTCATCGACCTCTATGCTCAGCGCTTGCTGGCTGCTTCTTGTTCATCGTCGACAGCTGCTGCTTCTTCTTCACTGTCGCTGGAGGCTGGACGTTGGAGTGCTGCCTAAATCTAATCGTCACCCTCACTCAAAGTATGGCAGAGGATAGTGATCAGATGAGGGGATTGTGGGAGATGGATTATTTGATGCCATGGAGGTTCCCAAGGAATGAGATGGCGTGCACGATTTATTTAGTTTTACTGTCACCCACTTTTTTTTTTATACAACTAACTGTCACCCACTTTTTGTTATTTAAAAAGGTTTATTTAAGTTAAGGTTATGGAGACTTTTTTTGTTAGGTTTGGGCTGGTATGGGGAGTGACTTTTTTTATTGGGGTTGGCCTGATAGGGAAGTACATACATAACTTTGTTAATTATAAATATTATTTATATGATACTTAAAATAATATTAATAATATTATTTATGTTAGATTTTTTTTTACATTGGTATAAATATTATTTATATATATGTTAGATTTTTTTTAATACATAGTAAATTCTTACGCTTCATTTACGTTTTAAGATTTTACGTTTTTACTCACCCTTACCGTTTCTACGTAGACTCTACGTTTTAATAACATTGGTTTTTTCAGTCAAATCAACATATTTCCTTATTAACAAGCCTGCTGATCATCTGGAGATGGAAAGGTGTGGAACGGATAAGAGTTTTCATTTGGCTGGTGTTCTTAAACAGGCTACCTACTAACGAGTGGCGTAGTAAGTGGACAGGTTCATCTTCTATCTGTACGGATTGTAATATGCAGTTCGAAAGCATTCTCCATGTGCTTAGAGATTGCAAGTATGCTAAGGATATGTGGCTACTTCTAGTTCACCCCAGATTTCATAATGCTTTTTTCTCTTCTCCTCTAAGAGAATAGATCAAACTGAATCTCAGGAAGGAGGTTGGTATTCTTGCAATATCGAATTGGGATTTGGTCTTTGGTGTGAGCATTTGGAGATTGTGGTCTTGGAGGAATATGTCTATCTTTGAGGAAGGTTATAAAAAACCTCATTTTCCAGCTGCTGCCATTTTGGGTACATGGCGTCTATTTGTTTTTACAGGGGAGAGAAATCTGACCCCTGGTCCTGAAGTGATGAAGAACACCTGCTGGCAAACCCCCCCTGTGGACTGGGTTAAGGTTAATGTGGACGGCTCAGTTGTCTCTTCCGGCCATTCAGCTAACTGTGGCGGAGTAGTGAGGAACGTTTCTGGTCTGTGGATTGCAGGCTTCTCCAGTCACATGGGTCGTTGTGATCCACTTGAGGCTGAAGAATGGGCTCTTTTAAAAGGCTTACAGCTAGTGTGGAACTTGGGATTCAGGAAGGTAATTATTGAATCTGATTCCAAGGTTATTGTCGATAATATTGGTGGAGGAAATGATGCCTCCAATTCGAGCCTGGTTATGTTCCAGATTCTGGGCTTTCTGAAGAAGCAGTGGGATGTTCGCATATGTCATATCCCTCGTTGCCAGAATTCGGTTGCTGACAAGCTAGCGAAGTTTGGTCTTTCTGGTTCATCTTTCTTTGATATTTGTCCTCATTTTGTGAAGGACCTTGTTTCTAATGACTGTATGGGACTAGCCCCCCAACTTTCCTTAATTTAATCAAAGGCTCTGCCTCCTTTCATATAAAAAAAAAAAATCACTTGTTTACGATTTTGAAATTCAAATGGTATTTTTCTTGGGATTTTCCCTATATTATTTGATGAACATAGAGGTAATTAAGAGGACAGTATTTTTGAGTACTCACAAAGAAATAAATTAAACACCTCAATAATTAGGAAACACTATTTTCTCTCTCAAAATGAAGAAACCGGCCGGTTCACTTGTATCCAAAGTTTTGGTGCAATCTCAAGTTGGATTTGTCAAATCAATAATTAAGTCCTAACTCAATACAGAACAAATTCCATGAATGACTCTATCTCCCCAAAACAAGACTTGGTGTCCTACGTACATCTACAGTTATTAACGTTAAGAGATGTTATGACTTTTATACTCTGACAGCAATGTATCGATCACCCTAGTAAAGATCCTATACATTGTAAACGTGTTAAGAAGTCCGATATAAAAATCTTTACTAGGACCTAATCTGTATTTTGGGATCTATCCTACCTTATAGAGGGTGTCTTAAAATTATAAATATACTTTTTGTAGCTTATATTTTCTCATCATAAATGTTATATTTCTTTAAAAAAAAATTACCAACTCATTGTATATAAGCGAACAACAATAAATTGATTAGTTCATTCTTTATGCCACCGTATATACAGCCAGATTCCGGTATGGAAGCATCGGTGAAAGTACAGCTCGTCCTGACCCGTGAACGGCCGGCCTTTTGCAGTTGGGTGACTAGTCCTAAACATATGAGCTAACTGAGAGAGCCTTAATTCATTTTATCTTTGGAATTGATAATTTTCTTCCAATATTATCCTCATAATTGCTCATATAGAAAGGGAATTTTTATCAATGGGTTCCACTACTACTGAATTATAAATATATGATGCTCAATACTTAACAGTTAAAAAGAAGCACTATCAAGTAAGCGAGGTGGAGTCTACCCAAACTAAAAGTTAAAGTTATAAATAAAAACCGTCAAGTTTAATGCTTAATATTTAACGGTTGAAAAGAAATACATTGAGGCAAAACTAGGGCAAACCATTACTTAACAGTTGTAAGTAAGAATTGTCGAATAAGCTAATAGAATGCTTAACAGTTGTAAATAAGAACCGTAAAGAATGCGCTAAGTTTTTACTTTCTTAAAAAAGAAAAATTTTCTTGGCAGTTTCTTTTTAAGAACTAGTTAGTATAATAAGGATTACTTGACAGGTTTTTACAAGCAACCGCTAAGTATAATATTTTTGGTAATATTTTATATTTTGGTCAAAGCTCTTCCTCAATCCCAAGCACTCTGGATTTCTTGTTTTCCTCCTCACCTCCTTCTCCTTCCTCCTTCTGATCCGACCTTCGCCCTTCTCCTCCGCGTCCCACTTAAATACGTTTCCCTCCTACTCGCCGCGTTACTACTCTTCTTCCTTCTCCTCTTCTGCTGGTTCTAGTGATGTCAGCTTCAAGCGAGTCTTTTGAAGAAATCAAGATCGACATTGTTGTACATGGAACATAATGAGACTCCCAGTAGCCGGAAAAATTTCGTTTCCTCCTTCGAACACAATGCTTCAAGATCCAGATTTGTTAAGTGAGGAAGTAGAGCTTCGCTGACGATTTGCGTCTCATCACAATGTTTGCGCCATTGTAAGTTTATTGACAAACTTACATTTATCTTTTATCTTTTTACATTTCTTTGTTCATTGATTCCATCTTTTATATCAGAATGTTGCTCTTATTTAACAAAGTTTATTCATATTCTGGTCAAATTATAGGAAGGGGCTTGTGTTCCATTCTTTCAGCATGTTTTGACATTGAGAAGTTTTATAAGTCTTGCTTTTAAAAGTGTTAATGTAGCGATGTCGCTCCACCATTTAAACGTTAATTCTGACAGTTACATTTATACACATGGCACTACTTACGTACATGTCACATCATCATCTAAAGTTAATAATTGTTTGCCAAGTCACACTCTCTCACGAAGCCCTCCTTTCCTCTCTCTATTGTAAGTGATCACTGGTAGTGTGAAAGAAGAAAATAGGAAATACCGGTGTCACATTGTTGTGAACATTCAGAGGGGAATACCTATTTTTTCTTTCCTACTTTTGAGCCGTGGAGCAGTCATCATTATCCCTGGCGAAGTCACCGAGTTTGCACTATTTTAGACTTGGCATTTGGGTTTTCAGGTTCTTGATTTTCATTTGGCTTAAGTTTTTTTGACATTCCTCTCGTGAACATTAATCAAACCAATACAAAAGTTTCAGTTTATAGTCATAATATGTGTAGAGTTCTGATTCGGCTCAGATTTTCTCACACCTCTTTTGGTTGAAAACCTTACACCTTTTCTCCTTCAACTCATCTATTTCTGTATGTTCTTGTCTCAACTCTTTTCTACAAATGGTGTGTTTCCTATGTAAATCACCAAAATCCTGAAATATTCATCAGACTTAACCACAAATATATCCAAATCGAGCAAAAAATTATAGACTAGTCCATAAAGCTGAATGTTGAAAAAAGAGACCCAGAGAACTAATTTCTCAAAAGCCACATGTTACATGCTAAATCTACCACATCAAACAAAGAGAAATTTGCGTCTGCATAGCCATAGATTTCTGGGTTGAGAATGAAAGTGAAGACAGAGATAGGAGGAAGAAAAGAAACAAACCTTGTACACGAAGATGTCTCTGTCAAAATAGAGGTGTTTCCGGTTGAGTAATCAAGCTTCAAGGAAGTGGAGATCAAAGCCACCAAAGCAGAACATGGTGGATCTTGAGAAGGAGTAAGATGATGTGTGAGGGAGAGAAAGCCATTGGAGGGAGAGAGAAATGACAGCAACTCTGAAGAAGAGAAAGTAAAGAGAAGGGGAGAGGAGAGAAAGAAGAATTCCAGCTAAGATTAGAATGGGTTGTGTTGGATTATTTTCATTGGTTAAAATTAGGATGATGTGGTACTATGGGAAGACTAACAGTTAAAATTAGCATTTTAAACAGTGAGGGCAACATAGCTACATTTTAAATATTCCTGAGGTAATGTGGCTCCTTTGAAAACTTAAATTTTGGATATTCACAATTCCTGTGCAAAAATAAAAAATAAAAAAATTCAGGGCTAATTTGGACCTTAACCCTTTATTATTCAACTTTTCAACGTCTATCCGTGATAGGAAAACCTAGTTAATATTAAAATTTATGGTTTGGTTTGAACATTGTGGTTGGTCGCTCTGGGATTGAATTTCTTTTCATGGCACTGGTAAATTTGGAAGGGGCACAAGTCACTTCATGCAGGAACGAGAAAGATGAACTCCTATGCACCTTACTTGATAGTTCTTATGAAGAACTGTCAAGTATGATATGCAATATTTAACGGTTAAGAATTGTTAATTTTTTGTTTAGAGAACATATAGCATCTCCATATATATAATGGTTCGGAACCGTCACCGTCATATATAGGTAAAAATAACTGTCAGACTTTTCTATAGTGGTGTTAGTTTCCAACACTACTACAAAAAAGACAAATAATATCCTAAATAGAACCTAATTAACGTCCTTAATCAGAAAGATGTCTAACGAAGGGGAGTAAAAAAATTTAAATTTTGGCGTCCTAATAATTATTCAAGACGCCTTAAATAAGGCATCCTAAGTTTTATTTAGGACGCCTTACATAAAGCATCTTGAAAAAAATTTAGGACACCTTATGTAAGGTGTCCTAAATTTTTTTCATGACGACTTATGTAAGGAGTCCTGAATTATAATTTAGGACACCATATTTCTATTTTTTTAAAAAAAAAATTGGCCACAAGAGAACAAATCAAAAATCAAATTCCAAAAATACTTTCTTTTTTATATTACAAGCAAGAAATTCCAAAACCAGCAAGAACAAAAAAAGAACACAAAGAGAGTAATCCAAACAGAAACAACAAGGAAGATACAATGAAAAAAAAAAAAGAAAAAAAAAAACCTAACAAGGAACTAACAACTCACATTCTAATCCCCTAAAATGGAAGGAATAAGGAACAATAATGCAAAAAACAGAGTAATTCTAGATCTGCAAGAGACTTAGTGTTCATAGTATTGTCTCGGAGCCATGAGGAGATTTCTAGATCTACAAAAATTGGTGCCCCCTCAGATCTAAAAACTCAACAAGAGTCAGATCTAGAAAACTCTTACCGGCGGCAACGTTTTGGATGAAATCGATGGCGACTCTTTTTTCGAAGTGTAGATTCTGACATTTCGTTGCTCGGTCTCCTCACCCTCAGCCTCGCCCTCGTCTCCTGGCTCAGCTAGATCAAAGAGTGTTGAAGGAGTAGGAATAGATTGAAAGAGAAGATGGGGTGTAGAGGAGAGAAGAGGAAGGCATATGTGCAAATAAAAAATGAGAAGAGGAAGGCGTATGTGGGGAATTAAATGGTGTGCAAAGGAGAGAAGGGATAAATGAAATTAAAAAATTTCATTTTAGGCGACCTAAATTAATGTTTGGGTTGTCTAAAGTCTCAAAAAAATTTTAGGCGACTTAAATTAATATTTAGGTTGTCTAAAGTTTCAAAATTGATATCAATTTTCAAGAATTTTTTTGCGATAAAAAATCCTAAATGACATCAAATATTTCATTTTAGGCAACCTAAATTAATATTTGGGTTGTCTAAAATCTCAAAAAAATGTTAGGCGACCTAGATTAATATTTAGGTTATCTAAAGTCTCAAAATTGATATCAATTTTCAAGAATTTTTCAATGCCAAAAAAATCCTAAATGGCACTAAATATTTCATTTTAGGCGACCTAAATTAATATTTGGATTGTCTAATGTCTCAAAAAAATATTAGGCAACCTAAATTAATATTCAGGTTGTCTAAAGTCTCAAAATTGCTATCATTTTTCAAGAATTTTCCTGCGTCAAAAAAATCTTAAATGGTCATTTTATGCGACTTAAATTAATATTTGGGTTGTCTAAAGTCTCTATCAATTTTCAAGAATTTTCCTACACCAAATAAAATCATAAATGGCGTCAAATATTTCATTTTAGATGACCTAAATTAATATTTAGGTTGTCTAAAGTCTTAAAATTGATATCAATTTTCAAGAATTTTCCTGTGCCAAAAAAATCCTAAATGACACCAAATATATCATTTTAGGCAACCTAAATTCATATTTGGGTTGTCTAAAGTCTCAAAAAAATTTTAGGCGATCTAAATTCATATTTGAGTTGTCTAAAGTTTCAAATATCAATTTTCAAGAATTTTTCTACCCCAAAAAAAATCCTAAATTGGACCAAATATTTCATTTTAGCCGTCCTAAAATATATTTAGGACTTCAGAAAAAAAATTTTAGGCGTCTTAAATTAATATTTAGGTATTCCCCGTTATGGATGCAATCAAAGGAAAACATGACTTGTGCATACTGATTCATTTTGATGAAACTATATGGGGTTGCAATGGAGGAAGAAAATTGTGTCACTGGATTGCAAATAAAATACTTTTTTATCCCAGAACTTTCTCTAAAGGCCTCACAAAGAACCAAACCATTGCTAGATGCAATGATCGTTATTCTTTCATCATCAAGAGAGTGTAGAAAGCTTAGAGGAATACTTGAAGATGACTCATTTCGAGGCAGTGCATGCAGTTCAGTTTTGGATTTGATATTTTTCTTCTTTAGAAAGTATCCTTGCATGAAAAATGAAGAATCATCTTTTAGCATCAAATTTTGAGCCTGTTTCAATGCAAAAGTCGTCTTCTTTGTGAACTCAGATATAGATTTAGAACATGACCTAAACTTGAAGATTGATTTCGCAGGCAACCATGAGAATATTTCATATATTCCATCTTCAGTTAGCTCCGTAGTCATTCCATCTTCAGGTAATTCCGTAATCTTGACCTGTAAACATAAAGTAAGTTTTCCGTATTCCAGAGAATATTCAAAATGAGGAACACACTCTGTCTTATTACGTAACGTTACTCTCCCATATTTCTCTCAAAATTGCACGAGTTTTAAGTGATAACAAATATATTACTATGATTTGATGTAAAGAGGAAAGTATTTTAAGTGCTAACAAAGAAATAAGTTAAGTTCAATTGGGAGAAACCATTTTCTCTCTTCAGAATGAAGAAACCGGTTCACTTGTACCAAAGTTGGCGCAATCTCAAGTTCGATTTGTCAAATAATTAAGTATTACGAGTGTCTGGACATTTTCTTTGTTTTTTCCCATCAGTACGGAGAAGGGTTTGAACCTGAACATTACCTACATGTCATCTCACTATTATTACCCACAACAAATTAGCTATATATATATATATATATATATATATATATAGCTTATCCCTGTATTACGTCAAAGTGTCAAACACTTAAGCATGAGTTAGAGAGTAATTAAATCTGTACAACCTAGTCTAGACATGTGAGTCGATCTCATTGTGATGCTACTTACCATTATTCTGAGCCAGAGCCTGGGTACGTTATTTGGTAACCTAGAATATTTTACCCAACTCTTATATTTCTCTTTGCCTGGAATGATCAAACTACTCGTCTAATTTAAAGAAAAATTGAACTACAAAGTAGATCTGATAAGGTTCTGATGAGTAAGCTAAAGTTTATGGGGATGTTATATGAGAATGAAAATGTAAATTGTGATAACTAAAGTTGATAATAGAAATAAATTATAAAGAACACTCTCTTATATTCTGTCTATTCTCTGTGAGAATCTCACTGGATAAGAAGCTTAAGAGAATCTCCAAATATCTAAAATACTGTTTATTCAAATAACTAAGATATTTTATAAAGAGGAATTCCAATTGAAATAAAAGATTATCCCTACTTTTTTGGGGAATTCAAATGCATAACAGACCTGAAATTACCCAAGGATTCATAACTGACTAGTGATCCTATTATTATGCTAACAAACTCTAAAACAGAATTTCAAGTTCCAAAATATCAATTAAATAAATAATAAAAGAAATCAGATTGACTAATATATTCAAACGCATGGACTGATAATTCTTTCACCTCTAATCGTAAGTCTGGCGGTGACTATCAGGATCTCATCATATTAACAAAGCATTAATTGTTGAATAAAGATATATACATTGACATCTTTCCTAATAAATCAAAGAACATACCTTGCTTGTCGCCCGGTCGCCCTCTTCTCCTTGCATAACGGTTGCCATCACTAATGTCTGTTTTGCCGACGCCATGTGATGGGAGGAGATAGTCAGAATGCCACCTAGAGGAAGCAGCGGCTACTATATTCGCAATGGCGGACTTCGGATAAATATTTGGGAGGACCAAATGTATACTTAATAATTAAAAATATTTTTTGGGGTCAAAGGTATTTGATAAAATAACTTTTTATATTATATTAAATTTTTTTAAAAAAAAAATTCTGAACAAAATTTTGGCACACCGAACTTTTTTTGGGCAAGAAGATCCATCTGTGCATGTTTGGATTTGGATTGGGTTATCAGTCTCTCTTTGGCAGAGTAGGATGCACCTTATGAGACAAGAAGAGAGAATAAACAGAAAGCTAAACAGTTACAAGTTAGTTATAATAATAACTGATGGGGCAGCTTAAGTGGAAGATATTTTTGGAAGATAAAATGTCCTAAGATATTCATCAATCGGTAGATCTATCACTCCCTGTCCCTTACGTCGGGATAATATATATGCATTTGAATCTTTATCCGATCAATCGGATATCTCATAACTAAGTAAATTCTAATTTAATTTATAAATATGAATTTAATTTAAACATATTAAATATGAATTAAATGTATACCTTTACTTACTCGCATAAAAGTATACTTTTAGTATAAATCATATATATATATATATATATATATATATATATATATATATAGATAGACACGATCACTGGCCAATGTATACCTATATATCCGATATTTAGGTTATTGGGGATTTGAGGTAATATAAATTAAATCCCATAATTTATTCTCATTATATTTAGTTGGATAAATACCTCATTGAGGGCAGCGAATCGATAATCTGACAGGACAAAAAACATCTCGCACCCGAAGAAAATAGAATTAAAAGAACCCGGAGTTAGGTATTTATTGTAAAAGGGATAGATGATAAATAGAAGTAGGGTTTTAGGGGATGACTAGGGTAACATCCCAAATTTTGGGATTTGTAAATTAGAATGTTTTATGGAAATTAAATTATAAAATTTGGGCGGAATGATTATAGTAATAATTATTGGAAATTAAAATCTATTTTTCTTAAATTGATTTGGAAAACGAATAAATTCAACAACAAAAAACCGGAATAATTTTAGGCCTGAAAATTTTGTAGAGAATGATATTTTATGTCTTAGGTAAATCCTTATATTAAAATTAAGGATTTATCTAATATATATAATTAATTAAAATAAATGGCATGGGCTCTCTTTATGTTGAATTCACAAGCTCCCCATTGAACAATATAGACACAAAGCCCATTAGCAATAAAACATGAATCAATATATGCCCCCTCCAAAGCCCAATTTGATGGATCAATAGCACAACAATGTAATGACCCTACGGCTTATACACTCAACCAGATATATGCAGCCTCCTTATCCAATAATACTTTCATCCAGCCCATCATTCTCTTCGGCCAGCAGCACGTGACAGTAGGGAAATATACCGGCTGTTGCATCTCATCTCAGCCCATACTCTCTTCGTCATTAATCTTCAATATCAGCAAAACACGCATAAGTAAAATATATCCCCAGCGACACTTTCGAGAACCCAGAACTAGCGCAAGGACAGGAAAAGAAACTCAAAACGCCATACTCCCTCTACGTCTCGAACCCAACGTTGTTACCCTTTGGATTCTTGCTGTCGGACTGGATCTTCAGCTAGTTATAAAACCATCACTCTGCATCGTCATTCACTCCCTTCCCCCAACCAAGTGAAACCGAAAGCAAGTGAGAGTTAACTGAGAGTGAGAGATAAAAAGTTAGAGAGAGAGAGAGAGAGAGTGCGACGAGGAACTGAAAGAAGAAACAATCTCTTGTTGCATGCAAAAGCTTGAGGAATCATCCAAGGTGAGTTCCTTAAGTCTTTTCCTTCTAGTTTTTATGGCCTTGGTATGCTTCTTAGCTGTTTTGTTAAGGAAAACGAAAACAAAAGATGAGTTGCTCTGTTTTCGGGCTGAAAAACAGAGAATTTTGTGAGCTTCGGTTCCAATGGTAAATCACCTTGTTTTTCTATGAAATCTTGACAATAAATAATAGACATCTTAAGCTTTAAAAAGATCAAAAGAATAGTCAAAACAAACATGTATAATGAAAGTTATGATTTTCCAAAGTTTAGCATAACAACCTGGAATGTTTCTGCTTTTCCAAAGAGTAGGTCGGTTTCGGGCTTGATTTTGAAATGGTAAACCTTTAAGTTTTTCCTTGAAATTTTTACAGTAGATGGTAGACTCAATGAGGTTCAAAACGAGAAAAAGAACAGCCAAAACCAATGGAAAGTTGTGATTTTTCAAAGTCAAACACAAACTGGAAAACGAAGTAAACAGTGATTTTTATGATTGATTTTGAAATGGTAAACCTTTGAGTTCTTCCTTGAAATTTTTGCAATAGATAGTAGACTCAATAAGGTTTGAAACGAGCAAAAAAACAGCCAAAACCGATATGTAGATTGGTTGCACAATAAATAATTCTTGGTTGCTGCTAAGATATTTCTCTAATTTCTCTAATCAATGGGTTCCATAAAGGACTGACTGACTTACAAATATTGAACTATAAGTCCATCTAAGTACACATATTAACTAAAAAATTAAGGAATAAAGATTTAACATTAAAACTAATTTACCGTAGCCTTCTTTTTGTTGATTTTCTAACTATGTCGAAGCCTTCAATGAATTTTTTGCCCTTATGGTTTTTACGTAGCACTTAAAGGTACTGTCCCCAAATTTGTTTTTTTTTAAAAAAAAAAAATAACAAAAGGGTATAGAGGTAATTGAACCTAAATTTTAAATTTTAATTTGTCTTACATAACCTAATTAATAATTTGTTAAGATTACTTACCAAATTAAAATTTGTTCAACCATCTTTATATTTATGGGCTTTGGTTTTCTCATGTTACATAAGAAAAAAAAAGTTTCCTATACACACATGAAAATGGTGGGACCCACTATACATATATGAATTAATATATGTATATGTGGGTCCCACCGTTTCATGTGTGTGTGACATGAGAGAATGGTTTTCCTACCACATGAGAAAATGTTTTCCCTATATTTATATGGGATTTTCCCAATTGTATGCATCAATGTATGGGTTTGTACATATGTTTGCCCAAATAATCATTCTTCTTTGAAGAAAAAAAAAAACCATTCTTCAAATCCAATATTGATCATCCCATCAGTTCCCTAGAAAAAGCAGGGAATTCCAATTTAAAGGTGAGAAATTAGAATCAGAAATTTGGGAATATGAAGCTATACCAGAACACAATCCTATGAATCAGGTAACACATCTGTGAGATCCTTAAAGATGTCATCGAAAGCTACATGCGAGCGGCTATAGCAAGCCCTATCGGAATGTCACCGGCAGGTCCCGTCCGGTCCAGGCCGCTACACGGCGTGCCGGCAACTGAACCACGCTCTCACCATGTGCATCGTCTCCTTGATCTGCCAGGAAGAATCTTGTGACCAGATAATTAGGGAAAATAATTCCTTGAATATTATTGAATAAGCAATGTGCTTTATATACAAGATGAATGTGTACAAGGGAAAAACAATTACATAACAAACTATATATTTACATAACAGATTGTGTAATAGCAACTAACTAAATAATAAATCAAATAAATAATTACAATTTTATCATGTAACACCGTTCACCCTCCCGCAAGCTGGAGCATGTATGTCTTGGATGCCTAGCTTGGACTTAAGCTCATGAAACCGATTAGGATGAAGGGGTTTTGTAAAGATGTCCGCAAGCTAATCAGCAGAACGAACCGGGAGAAGACGTATGACTTTAGATTGAAGCTTTTCTCTAACCACATGACAATCAAGCTCTATGTGCTTGGTCTTCTCATGAAAGGTAGGATTGGCAGCTATTTATATTGTAGACTGATTATCACAGTACAGCAGAGCAGGAGTGACATGAGAGATATGAAAATCATTCAATAGTAGATAAGCCACTATAATTCACATGTGGTAGATGATAAGGCACAATATTCAGCTTCTGAGGAGGATTTAGAGACAATAGCTTGCTTCTTGGCTTTCCAAGAGATCAAGGAAGAACCAAGGAAAATAGCAAAACCAATGATAGAACGACGTGTGTCTAAACAACCAGCCCAATCAGAATCACTAAAACTTTGTAATTGCAAATCAGAATCAGCTGAAAGAAAAATACCACGTGTGTCTAAACAACCAGCCCAATCAGAATCACTAAAACTTCGTAATTGCAAATCAGAATCAGCTGAAAGAAAAATACCAGCACCAGGGGATGATTTAATGTACCTAAGAGCTCTATGAGCAGCTGCCAAATGAGTGTCCTGAGGGTGAAACATGAACTGGCTAAGCTGTTGAGTGACAAAACATAAATCTGGCCGAGTGGTGGTGAGATATTGCAACCGGCCAATAAGTTTCCGATAAGGAAGAGGATCAACTAAAAGAGTACCATAATTAGCTGAAAGCTTTAGGTAAGGATACATAGGACTAGAAGCAGGTTTACATGCCAAGTATCCAACATCTTCAAGTAATTCAAGAGCAAATTTACGTTGAGACAAGAAAATACCAGTTTTGGACCTAGCAAGTTCAAGTCCAAGGAAATAATGAAGCTCACCAAGATCTTTGATGGTAAATGCAGCATGTAATTTTTGTTTAGGTAAGGTAATTTCAACCAAATCATTTCCAGCAAGCACCACATCATCAACATATACAAGAATGACAGTAAATGAAGTGGGAGATGCTTTAAAAAACAAGGAATGATCCGAAAAGGACTGAGAATGAATAACTATAGGACAACAAGGCTGAAGAGAGTTTAGAGTACCAATGACGACTAGCATGTTTTAAACCATAAAGAGACTTTTGTAGCTTGCAAACTAGATTAGGACCAGAAGAAACATAACCTTGGGGAAGATCCATATAAACTTCTTCATGTAATCCCTATGTAAGAAAGCATTATTAACATCTAATTGGTGTAAATGCCAATTTTTAGCAGCAACAATGGATAATAACAAACGAAGAGAAGTCATCTTAACAACAAGGGAAAAGGTATCAAAATAATCCACACCCTCAGTTTGGGTATATCCCTTAGCTACAAGTCTAGCTTTGTACCTTTTTATATCACCATTGGACTTAAATTTGGTTCTGACAACCCATTTACATCCAATTATTCTTTTGCTCGGTGGTAAGGAAGTAAGAATCCAGGTTGGTTTTGTTCAAGGGCTTTGATTTCTGTATTCATGGCATCTCTCCAATGGGAAAGTTTCATGGCTTGTTTGAAGGTAGAAGGGTCAAGATGAACAGTAACAGCATTGGCAAAGGAATGATAAGGAGATAGAGAAGAATATGAAAGAACTAAAGACAAGGGATAACAGGGATTACCTTTGCATGATGATTGGTGAGTAGCTGATATGAGGGCACAATGATAATCTTGTAAATATGAGGGAGGGCGGTGGAGTCTAGTCGACTTGCGGATGGAATGAGTGGGAGAAAGAGAAATAGAAGGCAAGGTGACTTTGGAGGAAGTAGGTGCTTGCTGTGATGTAAAAGCAGTAGGCTGAGGAATTGAAATGGAAGTGTCATCAAACAGGGGGGAGCAAGGCTGTGGTTCAGGCCATGGCAAGGTAGGTGTAATGTTGTCAATTTTAAAGGGAAACACAAGTTCATGAAAAATAACACATCTAGAGAGAAAATTTTGATTTGTAGACATGTCAAGTAAGGTAAAAGCCTTAGAACCAGGGGGAATGCCTAAAAAAATGCATTTTCGTGCGCGTGGAGCAAATTTGGAACGATTATGACTTAATGTGGAAGCAAAAAATAATGAACCAAAAACTTTAAAACTAGAATAATTGGGAGAAAAACCATGTAATCGTTCAAATGGAGTAGAATTTTGAAGAACAAAGAAGGTAAACAATTAATGAGATGAGTAGCATGAAGAACTAAAAAAGACCAACAAGAAATTGGAATATGAGATTGAAAAAGGAGAGCACGTGCAACATTTAAGATATGTCGATGCTTTCGTTCAACTAAACCATTTTGTTGTGGAGTGGCAACACAAGACTTTTGATGAATAACACCATGAGAAGCAAAAAACTAAGGCATATGAAATTCAGTACCATTATCGGATTGAATGATCTTAATGGTAGCAGAAAATTGAGTTTTAACGAGTCTAAAGAATTGTTTTACATGCATCTGAGTTTCAGATTTGGTTTTCATTAAAAAGAGCCAAGTATAACGAGAAAAATCATCAACAATGGTAAGAAAATAACGATAACCTTGAATAGATAGGACTGAAAAAGGACCCCAAATGTCAACATGGACCAAATCAAAAGTTTTATTACATGAACTTGTGCTTACAAGGAAAGGTAAACGCTTTTGTTTAGCAAAATGACAAGCATGACAAAGAAATATGGGAGATACAGTAATATCATAAATTTGTTTATGCAGAACGGAAAGTGTGTTGGCAGAGGGATGACCCAATCGCAGATGCCAAATATGAGCATGTGAAGGAGAGACATTATTGGTTAGGAAAACCTGAGGTGAAGCTTGTGGGAGAATCAGTGAGGTAGTATAAGCCTCTAAAAAGTCTAGTTGTGCCAATTATTAGCAAAGGATGGGTTGAATGAATCTGACATGATTGAGAAGAAAATGTTAAGAAATAATCATGAGATGCTGTTAACTGAGACACAGAGAATGCTAAAGGAAGAATGAGGAAGAAAAAGAACATTATGTAGAATTAAGGTATCAGAAATACGAACTGTGCCAGAAATTTGCGCTACAATCTTAGAACCAGTAGGCAAACGAACATCAATAGGAGATATGGACACATAGGATGAAAACAAAGATAGAGGACAACATACATGATCAGTTGCACCAGAATCTATGATCCAAGATACAGTTGAATTGGACAAAGAATTACCTTCAGTGGGGACAGACAGAGAAGCAGACAAGTGATTTACTGAAGGAGTTGAAGGAGATGGAGAATTAAGGAGACTGAGAAGGCATGTGTACTGAGCAGCAGATAATTGAGGAAGAACAGTAGCTTGTGAAGGAGAATTCACTGGAGATGAACCAATAGCAGAGGAAGACATTTGAGCAAAACCAGAACTAGAATCATTGGTAGACAAATTGTTCACCATAGACAAAGAACCAGAGGATCTAATTTTGAATCCAAGAGGAAATCCATGTTTCCTATAGCACGTTTCTTCAGGGTGACGTGGTTTGTTACAATAAGTGCAGAGTTTCTATTTGGAACCAGAATTATGAGGAAATCGAGAGCCCTTAGCCATTAAAATAGTCGAATCGGTTGGAATAGGAGGCAAATTTCTCATTCTTGTTGGACAATCAATGAGAACACACGAGAGATTGGAGGAAGAGGATCCAAGAGCATAATCTAAGATTTTACAAAAGCAAAAGATTCATTGAGGCCTTTCAAGAATCAAATTACCTGATCCTCATCCCGATGAAGCATCGCCTGACTGAGAGAACCACATGTACATGGCTTTAGTAGTCGTATATTGGCTATTTCATCCCAAAGAATTTTCATCCGAGTAAAATATTCACTGATAGTTGAACTACCTTGTCTAAGATTGCAAAGCTCTTCCTACATATCAGCAATACGAAAAAGATCCGATTGTGAGAATCTTGAACGGAGATCATTCCAGATTTTAGCCGCAGAATCAAACCATAAGATACTCTGAGCGATTGTGGGGGAAAGACTATGAGTAAGCCAACCTTGGACAAGGTTATTACAACGTTCCCATGCCAGAAAAGTGGTATCAGTCGACGACGGAGGAACCAAAGAGCCATCGATAAATTTTAGTTTGTTCTTTGAAAGGAGGGCCATACGCATAGATCGAGACCAGTTATGGTAATTGGCACCATCAAGAGGAGGAGTGACAAGGATGAGGGCTAGATTCTCATTTAGGTGAATATAGAAGGGAGAGGATAGATCAGGGATTGGGAGAGGGACAGCGGAAACAATGGAAGGTCGATCGGAAATGGTAGGTTGATCGGAAGCAGAGGCAGACGCCATTAAAGTCAGTGATGAAGGTTGATTTCGAGGGTGAAGGTTGATTTGGCGGAGGAAACAAGAAAGTATCGAAAGGAAAGGACGAAGGAAGACCCTAGAAAAAAAAAATTATAGAAAAATTTAGGTGTCCTTTGATACCATGTGGGCAGATAATTGGGGAAAATAATTCCTTGAATATTATTGAATAAGCAATGTGCTTTATATACAACATGAATGTGTACAAGGGAAAAACAATTACATAACAAACTATATATTTACATAACAGATTGCGTAACAGCAACTAACTGAATAATAAATCAAATAACTAATTACAATTTTATCATGTAACACCTGTCAAATCCGACGCCGTTCAAGCACTCTCCTCCAGTAGCGGTACCGCCCTCAAACGCTCTCAGTGCCAACAGGCTCAGCTTTCTCTCTCCGTTTGCCTCTCTGCTCATCAACAAAACTCGTGATTCTTAAAACCTAACCCTAACTCCAAAAAAAAAAAAAATTGTGTTTTTGGTATTTCTTTGTTTGCTGATGAAAAATTAGTACTGAATTATGAGAAATTGATGCTAGATAGTTATATAATACCTTCAGAGTTGTATAGTGCAAAAAATAAGTAGAATTATTGTGTTTAGTTTGACGGATTTTATCTTCATTAGATGAAACTTGAAAGTTGTCTCTGCAAATTGAAGCGATTCCATGAGATTGATGCAACTGATCACTATGGACGTCGTCCTTACATAAAGCAAAAGTATTTTACCCAATTAACTCTCTTAATTAATATCCATAAAAGACAATACTTAAAAAAGGAGTAGTACTAATAGCATTAATTCATATTCATAAAGAATAATACTTTAAAAATGGGCAGTACTAATGGCTTGAAGGACGGCATTTCACTTACGGAGGAACTTTTATACCACTAAACCATAAGTTTTTTTTTTTTTTTTTGATGAAAACCATTGGGTGATTTACTGTCAAACATATACATAATGAAAAACTAAATATCAAATACTTGAAATTACAACAGTGCATTCTCAGGAGTCTCTAATATGATGCACATGACACTTGAGACTCATAGCCACCAGCACCAACCCTCAATTCAATCCAGCATGTTATTATTCATGCCTTAAAAGGATATCTACACACATTTTTCAAACTTCATTTTGAACAAATATAATCCCCCAAATCATGGTCATTTCAACAATACTCAACTAAAAAAAAAAAAAAAGAGCCCTTAACACACAACAGAATATTTCTCATAAATCTCTTACAACGGCACAAATAAATAACCTAAGCAGAAAACCTCTCCCTGTCATGTGGGGCATCATAATCAATATTTGGCCCAATAGGAACAATCCCCAATTTGGCTTATATGTTCCATGTTCACTGTACTTTTGACGCCTGGAATTTGGCAGATGTCTTTGGTGTAATTGAATAGGTTTGGGTATTCCCTTAATAGCTTTTTGTTGCACTTGAAGTAAACCACTAAACCTGCAATTACGTTACAGCACAGGGTAAGCGCTAAAACATAAATGTAACAATGCAATCTATATCAAAAAATAGAATGCCAGAATACCCTTATTAAGAACCGATTCAACATGAAAGTTTACAATTAAATGAAGGCTAAGAAATTGCTTACTAATTCTGAGCACTTGGTCAGGGGCTATGATACTAACATGTCACAGACTAATTCAATATAAAAACTAGGGTTAAAGTGTAGGTTGTCTAACAAAGTTTCACATTATGAGCACCTAACACAAATAAGTTTTAAATGGGGTAAAAATATCAATCAACAATTGAAAAAGGAAAAAAAAAAGCCAAGGAACAATTTAAAATGGGGTAAATAGCACAATCCTATTAATTTCAACCTAACAGTCATTTTATCTCTCCTCTAACACTTCTGACATCGCACCAAACGGCCGTTAGGCTGATTTTAACATCATTATGCTAGTTACCATTTTTAATTGTTGATTGGTATTTTTGCCCTCTTTAAAACTTATTAAAACTTATTTGTGCTAGGTGCTACTCACATAAAACTTTGTTGATCAAAAACCCAAAGAACTAAAACTATCAAAAACCCAGATGCATGAATCATTTTATTTTAACATCTGAAGTAATATCCTTGACATCAGAAGCCAACTTATTGAACGACACTTGGAAGGCTTGCAAGAGCCAGATTGGTCTGAGTTGACAAGAGATGATATTAGAGGAATGTTGGTTAAAATCGGAAGATATTTTAAGAGGTGGTAGAGATCTGGACTGATAAGCTCGTTTAGACAGGACGGGAGCAGGAAAGAACTAACAAAAATGCAAATATTATTGCAAAAGAGGTGAAACATCAAGGCAAATTCGGAGCACGTAGATTTTTGTTATACTGGTATCTTATTCACGATACTTCTGCAGTTGCAACATACACTCATAAAGAGACCAAGAAAGAAACAATTATGGGTCTTAAAGAGGGGGAAAGAGAGAGAAAGAGATTTCAAGATTGTATAGGCAAACATTCTACATTGTAGTAAAACTATGGTCTAAAACATGCTACACGCTATGATTTCATCAATTTATATCTAAATAGTGACCTTAGATCAATTCAATGATGCTTGATCTTGAGTAACAACCTCACACCTCATCAAATCTGATAAGAGTGACGAATAACCTAATATCTGCTTCAGTCAGTGTGTTGCCACAAATATAACGTTTATTGCTTAGTATATTTTCACATTTGTCTAAAGCTTCGAACAATATTTTTACAGCCTGCAGAAGGGGCAACAAAAACAAATTCAACAATGTGAATACCGCATAGTCTGCCACGCCTAGAAACATCCTCAAAAGAAAAACTACAAACCTCATCATATGGCCCTTGCATCTTCGCAAACCCACATTTATAAACACCGTTGTTTATACCATTGTATATCCACTCATTAGTTTCATCAATTTCGGCTTGCAAATGAGTGGGATATAAGTCCAAGGTGGGATTTTCTGCTACATTTTTTAATTCAGTATTAAGCATGCGGATTATATCTGAACTCTCATTGTTAACAATTGTCTTGAGCTTCTTATCCCAGAGAACCTATACAGATATAAACCAAACAAAAGGCCATAAATATTTCTTATTAAAGTATATACAGGAAAGAAATAGCTCAAAACAAAGAGGAAACATACAGGAACCGTATATTTTCCTGCGTAATTTGAGCTTGCTATTTCATAAAGTCCCCTAAATGCTCTTCACCCCTTCAAGGGATCAGGTTCAGCGCCTGGCACCTCAGTTTCTGAATCAGGAAATATCCACCTATGTTGCACTGACACCGACACGAGGCACGAAATACGACACGACTCGACACTTCGACATGCTAATTCTAAAAAAATCTAACTTTCGACACGTTAGGACACGTTTTAATATTAAATATATATATTATAATTTACATTCAAGTTCAATATATATTTCGTGAAATCCTAGCTTCCAATGATTTGGTCTTATTATAAATGTCGTGTCTCTTTTTTTAAAAAAAATACAAAAGGAAAATTCATTATCAATTCAATAATATTCAAAGCCATACATATTTTTTTAAAAAATATGAGTGTCGAGGAGTGTCAGATGGTGTCGGAGTGTCGGACGGTGTCGGAGTGTCCGACACGCATATTTTTAAAAAATAGGAGTGTCCGTGCTTCATAGATATCCACCCCATATGCTCATCTGTTTCTTTGGTTCTTCCCCAAATGGGTTTGACAGACTAATTATTCAAACGAGCAAAATAAGAAAATTAGGAATTAGTCTAGCCACTCTAATTTAAACATTTACACACACACACACATCACAAAGACGACTAACAGAGAAACTGATGGCTTTGTCAAGTCCTTTGATCTTCAAGTAAGCAAGGCACCTGGAAGCCCAAGAACATGCATATGATATATATAGATGATACCTTCCTGATTCTGCTGGAAATTGAGAATTTGGGTCTCTTGAAATGAAATTTCGGAATGTAGAAGCAGTTCTGGCAAAAGCGCCAGAGTCCAATGTCTCATCCAACGCAGATCGCGCCATTTTAACAATATACTAGACAGTAGACATATCAAGAATCAATCAACCAACAATTTTTTTAAAGTATTAGAATGACATAATTTTCTTCAAGATCTGATATGATTTACTTTATCATGAGAACTGGGGGATAATGATGTAGTTGACAGAACCTTGATACAAGCTAATTTCCACTAAAAATATGCACATCCCTAGGAAACACCGGTACTAATCCAGGATAGAACACAATAACAAGATATATAAAGTTTAATTGCAATTTTAAGTGTCGAAGAAGAAATGAGTTAGGTATGGTACTTCATAGGCACAGCTTGAGAAAGGAAGTGATACTGATACTTTTGTTCAACGGATCAATTCAACAAAAAAGTAGAAGTTATTTAAATAAAATTCTTCAGGAATTTATTTTCCGTAGAAAGGCCATCGTCACAATAAAAAAATTGTCCCAATGAGGGAAATTTCATTCAAAGTTAGGAAAATCTAGAACTTAGAAGCTAAAGACTAGGTTTGAGATGCTCTGTTTCTACTTCAATCTGACCAGCAGCGAAGATACAGAAGAAGAAAAGAAAGCGTTGGAATTTTTGAAGCTAGAGAAATAAATATAATTCAAAACGAAGATTTTAGCAATACCTTGCAAGAAATCGAAGGGGGAGTAGAGGAGATCTTGGGCAACAGAATCACACAGGACTTCGCAGAGCACATAAATTCAATTCGCAGCTCATACTGCTTGGAATGTACAATCATATATTCCTTTGTATTCAGCATTTTTTATTACTATCAAATGTAGGAAGAAAAAAAAAAGGTTAAATACTAATTTTTTGTGATGAAAGTTTATTCACTAATGATTTGAAAGTTTTTTTAGTCTTATTTTTATTCTAAAAATTTAAAAATAGAATAAAACTACTTTTAAATTTTTTTTTAAAGAGTAAATTTGTTTTGAAAGTTTTTTTTAAGAGCAATTTTGTTCCTAGAACTTTACAAAGAAGAGTAACGTACAATTCAATGATAATTCATAGATAAGATTGCTACGTTTTTAAATTTCGGGAGAAAAATGATATCAAAAAAACATTCAGGTGACCCAGTACTCCTCGAACAAAACTTCTATAGCAAAAGTGGCATTTAACCAAGATTCTGAAAACCAGACCGGTCATTGAACCGGTGAAGGTATTGGGTTAAGGGTTAGTGGGTTAGACCGGAGTCAATCCGAGCATAGACCAGTAAGTTATAAAAGATTGGAAAATAATTTAATTTCTCATTATTTCAACCAAAAGTTGAAATATTATATATCATTTCAATACTTTATATCAATAGCAAAATAATCATATACTCTAATACTTGTCACATATTCAAATTTCAGATATTCTTAACAATTTTCTTTTCAACCTACATTTGAGACAAAATATTGATGGTAGCAAAATATCAAAAATAAATATATGATGACAAAATATTCTCACCTTTGATAAACTAATAATCATCATCATTGTAATCATCATTAACATCATTCAACTTCCAATTCCATACAATTGCAAAGTTTTAATTTTTTTTTTTTTTTTAAAAAAAAAGTGGACCTGTGACCCATTTAACTCGGCCGGTTTACACCAGTTTTACCGGGTTAGACCGGATTAGCCCTAAACTGGACCGGTTTCGCGGCCGGTTGGCCGGTTCTCGGTCTGAACTGGCCGGTCCGGTCCGGTTTCACAAACCATGCATTTAACCCAAGAAATTAAAGGGGAAAAAATAATTAAAAAACTATTTTAATTACAAAACCTATAAATATCTACTAGATCATGAAAATGACAAATTGCTAATCTGATAGGAATACGATATTTTAAAAGTTATGTGTTAAACAAATTTAAATATAGAGATTGAAAACTTGAATTTCTCAAATTAACATAATATATATCATATGTTGCTAAGTGCTATTATTAATTGTGTCAAATGTTGAAAGGGAAAAACTTCGTTGCCAAAGTCACACTTTAACCCTATAAATTAAGGTAATAAAACCATTTTGTAATTACCTATACCTCCTCTTAATTTTTTAATTTGATAGATTTATTTATTTTTTATTGAATCATTTAACTTTGCTCTATTAACATCATTAGTCCCTCTAACTTTATTTTTTAGTATTATTAGCTCATTTACATGAGCTAATAATATTAACATAGCAAAGTTAAATAATTTATTAAGGAAAACAAAATATAGGCATCAAATTAAAAATTGAGAGAATGCTTGAGCTCTTTCTATAAAAGAAAAATTTATTAAAAATTGTACTTAACTAAAGTCAAGGATGAATATTCAGTTATTTAATTGAGTTAGGTTTGTTAAGTGAAATAATCGAACAATCGCAATGTAATGGGTCAAAAGTTTTTGTTAAAAAAATGTTGATGGAATATTTTATGATAACGTATTATGAAGTGGGTGGCAACTGGCAAGTACTAATATTATGAAGTGCGCCACCCCTCCTAATTTGCTTTTTCTTGCATGATTGTTCTTTTTTACTTTTTATTATTTATTTATGATAATGATTATGTTGAGTAAACAAAATATATTCCTCAATTAGAATTTTTTTTATAATGATAATGATTATGTTTCGGATCATTATAATCAATTATGTGAATAAAAAATTAGGAAAAAAATCTTTTCCTCAATTAGAATTTTTTATTTGTTTTTTGTAGTTTTTTCAATTATTTGCCTTAGTCATTATGCTTATATTATGCTAATTATAGCAAATGTGGATTTTAACAAAACAATTTGTAAGTTGTCACAAAATATAAAATCGAAAAGAGACTTTTATAAAAAAAATAAAATGATGAAACAAACTTCATTAAGTATTAGCATAATAAAAATTATTATTCTCACAGCCATCTATGGTATATAATCTAGTTAATTTCGATTTTATTTAGAAATATGTTATATATAAAATTAATCTAGGTGTATATTTAGTGAAATTCATGTCATCAGTCACTAATATTGTTTATCTTATAAATTAACAAATTATGAATATAGGCACGAATATCAATAATTGAATAAGGGTTATATCATTACTGATCCTTATACTTTGCTCAAATTTTGATTTTGATTTTGATTTTGATTTATGTAGTTTTATGACGTGATTATTTATCTTATAGTTTCTTTTGTCCAAAATGTTTGTCTATATAGTTCTGTAAGTACTTAATTTGAGCAAAATGATGTTAACTTTGTTGATGCTGTTAAATATAAATAGAAAGTAAAACTAAAATTTATTAAAAGTATATCAACCAAAACTAAAATTTTTAAGGACTAGAATAAAAAACTTGTTAAAAGCATATAAACTAAAAGCATAACTTATTAAAAGTATAAACAATTTGCCCTAGTTTTCTATTTTTTCTAGAGATAACATTTTGGCGAAATTTTTTGGATGGAATTGGTGCAATTATTCTCAACGGATGTAATCTTCTTCAGTTGTGTGTGCAATATTCTTAATTAGGTGCAAAAGTCCCCAATACGAAAGTCATTTTGGGTACACAATTAAAAGAGTTATATATGTGTGTGTGTGTGTGTGTGTGTGTGTATTATATCTAAAGAAGAGTTACACCTATTGAAAATGATTACCCTTTTTAAATAGATAAAATCAAATTTGTAATAAAAAAAAAGCAAGAATTCAAATATTAGAAATATAATTTCATTGTTGAAAAACTTTTTCCACTCAAAATCTATTTCTTTATTCTATATCATGCATTTAAGTTGACTTTTTTACTATACTTTTAAGAAATGTTAATTTCAGCCTTTTTTTTATTTACAAAATTACAATGTAATAAACTCTTGTTAATTTTTTAAAATTTAAAGAACTGATTTTTTTTTTCTATTAAGTTAGACTTTATTTTTACATAAATTTTAGATAAATTGTGCACACATTATTTATAGTTTAAAAATAATTATTTATATAGAAATTGAATCTCAAGAAAGATCATTGTCAATGATATCTACATTCATTTTTTTTAAATATTCTACTAGTACTGATAACAAAATTTTAGTGACTCTCCTATATTTATATGAATTTTAAAATGAAAATTGGAGAAAAGTATATTAAGTATGTAAAGTGATATGCTCAAGTTTTCTTTCATGCATGCTTGTTTGAGATTAGTTATGGGGTCTCAAATATGCTTATTCACATAAATAGAGATGCATGCTTGTTTGAGATTAGTTATGGGGTCTCAAACATGCTTATTCACATAAATAGAGATAAAACTCATTTTACATATTTACTTTGTATACCATAAATTATAATTGAAAAGTTACTTTTAAATGCTCCAATTACTATTTCAAACAAGCACATGAATAAATTATAGAAAATTTACTTAAATTTATCTTTTAAAAAAAGTGTTACATTAATTTGTGCGCATGAATCATTGTACAATATGATATTACCTGTGGCTGCTTATCCAGAGAAGAAGAAAAATATACTTGTGGCTCCTTGCCATTGTTGAAAACGTCCTTCAATTTATTTAAGAGCTTTGGTTTTCTCATGTTACATAAGAAAAAAAGTTTCTTACACACACATAAAATGGCGGAACCCACATATACATATATGAATTAATATATATATATATATATATATATATATATATATATATATATATATATATAAGTCTCACCATTTTATGTGTGTGTAATATGAGAAAATAATTTTCCCTTTATTTAAATAGGAACATTACATGAATTATTGAGCATGTATCATTGTACAAAATAATATTTCCTGTGGCTGCTAATCCCAAAAAAAACAACGGCTGCTCGCATTGAAAATGTACTTAAATTTATTTAAAAAGCCATCACACATATTCGTCCTATTTCCTGACAAGCAGCAAGAGACAACCTCTCTTGCGGGAGAAGTAAGTAGTCATGTAAGTTACCTCATCCAACTCTTAAGAGTTTATGTCTAATTTATACTTTTTTATTCTTTTTATAAAGTGTTCTGGAAAAAGAACATAGATATTGGACTTGACTTATGATTAATGCCTAGGGCCTACGTACTCGTAAGAGGGATCAAAGTCCACGTAGTTCGATTACACAGATAGGGGGTGGGGTATGTGCTCTGTGTATGCAGAATCGTAAAGAGGCAGAGTTGGAAGCCGTGTATCTTGTTAGGCTACCCTTAATAAGAGTTACCTTAGGGATTTATTCATCGTGTCATCAGTAATCACTTCATTAACTACTCCATTATTTGCACACTCCTATATTATAGGCATAATTATTGGGTATTTACTATTTTACCTGATTGGTCCTTGAATAATTCTTGTTGGGCCGAATCTGTGCTGAGCCCATTATTTTTATCTATAACAGATGCCCCCCAGCCCGGTAGTTCAGGCCTCTGAGCTGCCAGGATGCATTGCTTGTTTGATGTGAAACGCGGATTTAGTCAAGATATATCCAGCTTATCCGGTTTATGTTCCTGCATTTAATAATATGCAAGCAAATCATAATCAACAGAAAATGCTTACTATTTTGAGCAAATCATTCAGTTTGCTTCTTCCTTGTCGAACTCGAATGCTTGTCCGAGCTTGATCTCTTTTCGAATATTCATTCGAGTTCGACTTCCTTTTTGGTTTGTCTTGATCTCGGTAATCCTGCAATGATTAAAAATGCTCTTCCATTAGCAATTGGTTTACATTGTTTGTCCACTCTGTTGCCCCTCAACCCGGTAGTTTAAGTCCTTGAGCTGCCGGGATGCATTGACTATCCAACCCGGACCATGTGTCCATGATTGTTGGGATTCCTTACTTGTTGACCCAAGATTCCGGGTTAATATTCTTCAACCCCGAGATTCCGGGTTTATATACTTCAATCCCGAGATTCCGAGAAACTTTACACAAGCGCGAATTGTGACCGTGATCCGCCTTTAAAATTGACATAGAGGCTGGTTTTTAACCAAATTTGGTTTTACCAAGGTCGGCCTTTTATTCTTATTTCTTACAAAATTTTATACGGAGCCCAGATTTAAACCAGATTCATTTTAAACCGAGTTTAGCCTCAAGACATGATTCATGAAAACGGGTTGTACACCTCGGATTCATGCATGTATATAAACTTAACATGATTCATAAAAACAGGTTTGTGTACCTCAGATTCATGCATGTGAATAAACTTAACATGATTTATGAAAACAGGTTTGTATACCTCGGATTCATGCATGTGAATAGACTTGGCGGCATTGCCGTCGCAATATAATTTATGAAGACGGGCTTGTTTTACTCGAGTTCAATCATTTAAATAGACTTGGCGGCATTGTCGTCACATAGAATTTTTGGGAATGGGTTCTAAGACTCCTTCCCTTAAATCCTTTTTAACTTGTTGACATATTTAATTCACTTTGGAATTTATTTAACAGTTGACTGTTAATTCTATTGCATTGAATTGTTGAGAATGGGTTCCAGGACTCCTTCTCTAAAATTCATCGATTTTGACAGCGCGACCGTCTTAATTGGCTCTACTGGAGCTTATAGTCTAAGTGCAACTATGTCGCTTACCAGATAATTGGCTCTACATGAGCTTACATTCAACTGGCGACTATGTCGCTTACGAAATGATTGGCTCTATCCGAGCTTGCATTGAAGAGGTGACTATGTTGCTTGCAAAATAATTGGCTCTATCTGAGCTTACATTGGAATGGCAACTATGTTGCTTCATGTATTATTGTAGCAATGGGCTCAACCGGAGCTTATATAGGCTTGCGACCATGTCACTTCATATATTGAATTAGCAATTGGCTCCACTGGAGCTTACTTAAACTGACGACCACGTCGCTTTAAATGGAGCCCGAACTTTAACCAGATTCAGTTTGATCGGGTCCACCTTCATCCCTTTCATAGGAACGGACTCCAAACGGAACTCGGATTTTAACTAGATTCAGTTAATCCAAGGTCTTCCTTCACAGATTTACATGAAGCCCGGATTTTAACGAGATTCCGTTTAACCAGGGTCTGCCTCAATAATTTACAGAGCCTAGGTTTTTAACTAGATTAAGTTAATCCGAGGTCCGCCTTCAATAATTTACGGAGCCTGGATTTATAACCAGATTCAGTTAATCCGAGGTCCACCTTTATCCCTTTCGTAGGGACGGAATCCAAACGGAACTCGAATTTCAACTAGATTCAGTTAATCCAAGGTCCTCCTTCACAAATTTACATGAAGCCCAGATTTTAACAAGATTCCATTTAACCGGGGTACGCCTCAATAATTTACGGAGCCCAGGTTTTTAACTAGATTAAGTTAATCTGAGGTCCGCCTTCAATAATTTACGGAGCCTGGATTTATAACCAGATTCGGTTAATCCGAGGTCCACCTTTATCCCTTTCATAGGGACGGAATCCAAACGGAACTTGAATTTCAACTAGATTCAGTTTTAACTGAGTTTGCCTTCATAAATTTACGCGGAGCCCGGATTTTAACGAGATTCCGTTTAATCGGGGTCCGCCTTCTTTTGCAAATAGAGCAACAACTTTTACATATGTAGAGTTTCATGTTGCCACAGATGGATTTAAGAATTCATGTTTTGAAGATGACTATAGATCCACTTTCATTGGCCAACTTAATTATCAGCTTAAAATAGTGGCTAAGCAACATCAATTCACAAATTTCCAAGTAGAGAAAATATTTGGAGAGAAAAGCCTCATTGAATAGGCTAAGCCTCCTCATTCCGAATTATGCAAAGACTTCCCAGGTCTTGATTAATATTCATATTGGAATTGAACATCAATCTCGGCATAATAAATTGAGGAACCTCATCAAGGCGACATCTACCTCGGCTTTGCACTCACTGGAGAACACCCTAAAGGATATGGGGATATTACTGGATCTCAGCCTGTTGGGTTACCATAACGAGTTCTTTCTCATGATCTCAGCTGCCGACTTCAACTATCTGACTCTCTCTCATTATCTCGGCATACTGGCTATCTCGGCTTGTATAGAGCTTGTCCCTTGTGGGACATTTGAAAAAGCTGCAATGAGATTTGTTGTGAACATTTCTGAGTGATGACTTGTTCTTAGAAGGCCAATCCTTTTTTGCATAGGAAAGGTTGATTTGGCTGTGGCTTTTCCTGCTCTTGTTGTTATCTTGGTTCGCTACTTCACAGGGAAAGCAACTGATGAAAATGGGAACAAAGAGTTCAACGGGATCTGTTTTCTAGGAAAATCAGACATAAGAAGGATTCTCTGCTTTCTAGTAGTAGCAGTGATGAAAGACCATAATATTCGATCAAAGGCTTTTTCCTTCCTTTACTTGCTGAATGAATCTGAGAGATAACATCAGTAGCCAATATGACATTATCAGTAATTAGTCTACCTTAACTCATTGAGTCGGCATATCCCCCAACCTCGGCAATTGATCATGACTCACACTTCTCGGCCCCACGCTGATAACTCATCCATTGGATTATCGCCGAATGAAAGAATCAAAACCAGTTTCATTCCCAGCAGAAATTATCTCGGCTCACATGAATCATTCGCTCAAGCCTAGTTTCATTCCTTGCCGAGATTATACTAGCTCCTAATCTCGGTGTAGAACTGATGTTGCTCGGCACTCATGAACATCTTGGCCAACAACTTTTACGCTTCAATTCGGATCCAATAATGCCGACTTGAAGTTTGACCAACTTGGATTCCACGTTGAACACCTAGCCTAAACTTAATTCCACCATCTCGGCAATCAAACCGTGGGCACTTGCATGAAGGCGTTCCAAGAGTTTGAGATCCAATAAGGCAGCTAAACTCAGCATTTTAACCCGGCACTTCATGATGCTCTCAGATATGCAACGTGGTGAACAGGCTCTGCATCTCGGCATTTCAGGCTCTTCGTCGACTAGGCATCCCATAAACTTGGCAACCCGTTGGAAATACATAACAGTCACAACGTTCTATGGCTGCATGCATAAGGGCCTTGCCGACTTGAAGTTTGACCAACTTGGATTCCACGTTGAACGCCTAGCCTGAACCTAATTCCACTATCTCGGCAATCAAATCGTGGGCACTTGCATGAAGGCGTTCCAGGCGTTTGAGATCCAATAAGGCGGCTAAACTCAGCATTTTAACCCGGCACTTCATGATGCTCTCAGATATGCAACGTGGTGAACAGGCTCTTCGGCGACTAGGCATCCCAGAAACTCGGCAACCCGTTGGAAATACATAACAGTCACAACGTTCTATGGCTGCATGCATAAGGGCCTCTCTTTTTGCTTTGTCGGGACCTGCTCCTCCTCTCTGAGATTCAGTTTAATTATGCGATGCACATCTCGGCTTCGTCCTTTTGCCTTGCTTTATGCGCTGAATTCATATCAACGTTTACACGTTGGCATATCGGCATGGGGCCAATATTTACTCTTAGACTCGACATCTCGCTTGCATGCAGACATGGGAATCTCGGCCTCTTGGAGTTTGGCACTCCTTTTATGTCGATGTTGAACATCCATCTCGACACCTCTGTAATCTCGGAAATATGTAACACCTAGAGTGCCGCCTTGATGACGGAGTGGATGTAGAAGTGGAAGCTCATCTTTGAAATCCCAAAGGTAAAGTTTTTCTTCCTCGAACTTAAAGAGCTGGGGAGAAAGATGACACAGCTACCGACGTTGAACATAGCTTCCTTTATATGGATGACGTTGTTTAGTTTCAAAGCTTTACTCTGTTGAAGAAGCAACCTTGGCAACGACGTCGGCATTAAGGAGTTACCTCGGCCTTCTGAGCAAATGCCGACCTAGGGCATCCTTATGTTGGAGTCTCAGCCCCTGGATGTTTCGGTATGAGATTTGTTTATGATGATATGCTTTCAGAGTGATAGTCAACACAAGTATAGCGTTTCCTCTTTCCTCGCTTCACGGACTAAGAATGAGGCTTAATTTTAGAAATCCATAGGAGAAGGGATATGATGGCTATGCGCCATGCAAATGTTAGATCAACATCTTCTGTAGCCTCGAGAGATGCTTATAGACGTGGAGATGCTGAGATCAAACAACATCCATTCTTTCGCAATGTAAACTGGGCACTCATTCGCTGCATTCAACCTCCAGAGGTCCCAGGAACACCATGAAGCTTCTCTCCCTTGAAAATATGGATGCCACAGTTTTGACGTCTTCTCCTATTAGATATTTAGATGTTGATTACTTTTGAATCTCATAATAATGAAACAGTGCGTGGCTGCACCACTCTTGAGAGGACGTACACTGCAAAGTTTGCTCAATATGTTGGAGGGAATGCTTTGATCAATTACTCGACCATAAATTGGCATTTGCCAAGGGAAGTAAAGGCAACTCGCAAGCCTCCATGCCAATCTCGGCATTTCATCAAGTCGGTAAATAAAGCAATCTCGACGCTCTAAATGATACTAACTTTGGATCCTTGAGAAGATTTGTAGGTGTTCCTGCCGGTATGTGGAAAATGCTTCGCGGTTAATTGTTCCTCATCGTCGTATATATGATTTCAGTTCTCGGATCTCGTTACTTGGGGTTGGATCCTCCAATGAGAGAAAACAACAATGATCGCGGCTCGGAACAAGAAAATTAAAGGAACCCAGGAAATTCACATATTTTCTGGTAAGTTTATTCCCATCGCAACCTTACTGTGAAAACCTAGATCTCTCCAGGATTCTCAATTTCTTCGACCCTTCTTCAATTACTATCAGTCGCTTTTCTCGAATTTTGTTGGTAGTAGGAATTGAAATTTACCGGATCCCCACAAACGGCGCCAATGTTCTGGAAAAAGAACACATATATTAGACTTGACCTAGGATTAATGCCTAGGGCCTACGTACCCGTGAGAGGGATCAAAGTCCACATAGTTCGATTACACAGATAGGGGGTAGGGTGTGTGCTCTGTGTATGCAGAATCGTAAAGAGACAGAGTTGGAAGCCGTGTACCTTGTTAGGCTACCCTTAATAAGAGTTACCTTAGGGATTTATTCATCGTGCTATCAGTAATTGCTTCATTAACTGCTCCATTATCTGCACACTCCTATATTATAGGCATAATTATTGAGTATTTACTATTTTACCTGATTGGTCCTTGAATAATTCTTGTTGGGCCGAATCTGCGCCGAGTCCATTATTTTTATCCGTAACATAAAGTATTTACTTATTTTTAAAGACTATTAATTATCTTTTTTTTTGTATACCCTTAATTGATAGAGGTAATAAGTGAGAATAATAATAATATAATATTAGAGTTTATGTAATTAGTAGGGTTATTATTGGAAATACTTAAATTCTATAACAATTTTATTAACTTTAACTGTTTTTATTGATTTTTGAAATTTGTTAATTGATGCCTTATAATAAAGACTAGCGGAAGTATATATTAAGAAAATTAATTAAGCTAGTTATTTATAATAAACGAGTATTGGTTTTTTTAAAAAAAGAATTTAAAAAAACCTCTTTAATTAATCATGTGCATGAACTATTATTAGTAGAAACTCCCATCATATGTGTAATCAATAAAAATCCAATGAGGAAAAATTATAAATTTGAAAGACAATATGAATCAGAGTCTTATATTTATAATTGAGATAATAAATTATATTCCTTATCTAAGTCATATATTTATTACAGAAGATGTTATAAACTCTTAGTGCAGGTGTTGAATTAACTAACAGGTTATAGTAACAACTCAATCTTGCATAGCAATAAAAATGTTGCCACATTTCACAAACAACAATGGAGATTAATTTTCCCAATTAACTATTGTTGCCCACGCAACTTATTTAGAATAATTGATTTGAAGTTAAATTAAGATTAAAAAGCAGAGCACGCATTTCACTACCCAAGTAAGTACTAGTACTACATTAACATATTAAGCCGCCAAAAATAATGCCAAAGACTAAAGAGGGGATTACCTAGTAAGTTAGATTTAATACTGATTAATTATTGTAGCGGGCACTAGAATTTAATTTGGCACCTAATTAGGCTTTCTGGATGTCACTAGTTAATGTAATTAATATGAAGTCAAATGGAGATTAAGAAATGAGCATGCATTAAACAATCCAACAAAGTACTCCATTCGGGCCTTTATATTAGATATATCTAGGAGTTGATTTTGATCCTAAATATAAGACATAGTTTTCATATTTATTATTTTTTCGTAATTTATCTCTATTGATACTTCCTCAATAATAATAAAAGAGGGGAAGAAATGAAGGAATTCAGAAAGGTGATTAGAGTATTTTAAAAATTATATGTCCTATTAATTAACTTAACCAACTTTTTAAATCTAATCAAATTGGGTAAATATGTCTTATATTAAGAACCTGACACTAATTTCAAGCCAATTCTGGAGAGGAAATAGACTAAGTTTCTTATTTGTAAAGCCTATATAATCACATGCTTCCTCTTCTTCTCTCCCCACATACCCATTCTTTCTATTCATTGCCTCTTCAAACGTTATAGAAGAATTAAACAAGGACAGTGGCATTGACGAGTTTGAGGCACTAACAAAGGATACTGAGAGGGTTCAGAGGGAGACACTGAGAAGGATTTTGGAAGACAATGCTTCAGCTAAGTATTTGCAGAATCTGGGTCTTAATGGAAGAACCGATCCTGAGACTTTCAAGGCCCTTGTCCCACTTATTACCCACAGGAATTGGAGCCTTATATCATGAGAATCATTGATGGTGATGCACCTTCCATTCTCACAGGAAAACCAATCACAGTAGTGTCTTTGCGGACTGGCTTTTTCTGTTTCCTTTTTGGTTATATATAATATAAAAGCCAATTAACTTTCCTGGGAGATGTTCATGAAACTAAATATATTACTTAATTAATTGTAGTGTATGTTGTATCTTATTTTATTATATATCATTTTATAAATCAGACCAATTAGTTTGGAGAAAAAGAGAGATAAATACTTGAAAATAATTTATTTAGCTTCATAAAACTCTCCAATAAAATCAACTGAATCTTGTAGTTAAATATTTAAGACTGGAAATAGCAGTATATGTCTCATTTCAGTAGCAACTAGTTGAGTTGAATCTTACTGAGACATATTGTGGGGAAGCCCAAGTTTGTACCAGGGAATGACAAATTATTTGAAACCAATATGAAGATGAGACAGACCTCTTTCGCCTTTAGGAACAGGTATATATTATAAGTTGATTTTCCCTCCTGGGCTTCATTTGTTAATGAATTTGTAACTAAATAGAATCATATAATGCAGAGAGAGTTTCCAATTGAAAATGGGAAAGCCTCGACCTTATGTATTGCATCGGGCAGTTCAAAACCAAAAGGGGTCTCACGGCTGGACCTATTACAAAAAATGTGTTTGTTCTGGTGTAGAACACAAGAGTGATTGGACTTAGCCTGGGGTGAAATCTCAGGGGTCTACGTACCGTTTAGTGGGATCAAAGTCTACGTAATTCGATCTCAAACAATAGGCGTATACCCAGAGGGAATGGGGTGTGTGCTCTGTGTGTACTGAATGCTAAAAGCTAAAGTTAGAGTGTGTGTACCTTGTTAGGGTTTGTACCCTATTTATAGACTTACTTGGGGCTCTCAATTAATGGGCTCTGTTATCTTATTATTTAAAAAATATTAAGATATCCTTTTAAATAATATATCCTCATCATGCGGGTAGTTATGATTGTAATACCCGGATAATTATTATCTGGAATATTATGTCCATTTATGATAGATATGGTCTCAAAATGTTGTATTATTGGTCTATTTTTAAAGGGAAATACTAAGAAAATTAAATGAAATTTATTGCCGAAAATGTGAAAAATGCATTTTAGGGTCATAAAACATCCTAAAAAGAATTATAAAAAATTCTAGAGGGCATGAGAATAATTATTAAAAATTAGAAAGAATATTGTCCTTAATTTAGACAATTTATTAAATTATTTCCTTTGAAAATGAAAAGAAGAAAAATTAAAAAGTATTCTGGAACCAAAATTGACTAAATGATTTTTAATATTATGTATAGTACATAAATTACCAATGTCAGTAAAATAGTTGTGAGATAATAATTATTACTAATTAAGAAAATTGTCAAAAATTAGTAAATGATTAATTAGATAATTAATGGCTAATTATTTAGACATAAATAAAGAGAGAGAGAAGGTAAAGATATTTGTGAGTTGTGAGTATGTGTGAGTTGTGAGTGTGTGTGCGCCTAAGTGTTGTGCATGTGTGTGTGTGTAGTAAAAAAAAGGAAAATAAAATAAAATAAGAGATAAGATCTTAGAATATAATAATAATATAATTAAAACATTTGTTAATTAGATAATAATATAATAATCAGAGGAAAAATGAACAGGATAAATGACCAAGGATAGAAAGTAATTCCGTTGTGAGATTCTGGGAATAAGTTAGGAAAAACCAGAATATATTATTGGTCAGTGGATTTTTATCCAGAAGATAGTACCGACCGAAGTTATTTCTGAAACCGGTCACGAATACCGAGGATTTTCGGCAGATAACGGAATGTCCTTAATGAGAGAATAAGGTTAGGAAAACCCAGTATTCTTGAAGAGGAAGCAAAGACCTTCAGGGTACTGCTTCCGGAATTTTAAGGTGCTACGGAATCTCGTGATCGGGGCACCGAACCGGGATTTCATCAGATAAAGCAAGATGACATAAGACTTGATGATGCAGTAGGGATGACATCATCCTTGAGAGGTGTAAGGCCAAGATCTTGCCACCTCCAAGAAGTGCGATCTAACGGCCAGAAACTGATCAGACAAAGTTCAAAGGAATTACGAAAATGTCATTGGGCTTTTCTATAAATAGGACATCATTCCTCTTCATTCTTCACCAATTCACACAATCCTAGAGAGAAGTTAGAGAGAGGAGCTCTGGAGAAGAAGTCTGGGGAAAATTTGTAGCGAAGCTCTGAGTAAGTCTTTCGGTCCCTAGTCTTTAGTCTTAAGTTCTTTCGGTAGTTCTTAGAGTTTTAGAGTGGATCTTTAATCTTCCAGTATATTTTAGATATCATGTTTTAGGATAGATATGATATTTATTTTGGGAAATATATTGGAGTTAGAGATATGTGGAAATTCTGGAAGATTAGAGTCAAGATAGCGAAGTGCTGGCAAAATTCCTTCGATTAGGGGATCAGGGGCAAAATAGTAATTTGTACCTAAAATGCCCGTTTTGGTTCTAAATACTCATATTAGTGATATTAACCTTATAGGATACTCGGAACACCGAACCGTTGTTTTCGCTGTCACCGCTGTCAAACGTGCCGTAATTTGACGGAAGTGTCAAAAATCGTCAACGAAGGTACGTCCGCGTACTGGTAACTTTAACTCTGATATTTACTATATGTGTATATGTGCTATATGTATGGTATGCTTGTATGAGGTAATTAATGTACGTTCGCGTACTGGTAACTTTAACTCTGATGTTTACTGTATGCGTATATATGCTATGTGTATGGTATGCCTATGTGAGTTAACTGATAGCTCTGTGGTACGTTCGCGTACTGGTAACTTTAACTCTGATGTTTACTGTATGCGTATATGTGCTATGTGTATGGTATGCCTATGTGAGTTAACTGATAGCTCTGTGGTACGTTCACGTACTGTAACACTAACTCTGATATTTACAATATGTGTATATGTGGTATGTGTATGTTGTGGTGTGTTGTTTGAATACATGTTGTTGTTAGAAGATAATTGTACATCTGTTTACATTGGGAGTGATATATCTGTTTTCACTGGGAGTGGTACTTTTCCCTGGGAGCGGTACATTTGCATTCACTGGGTGTGACATGTTTGGAAGTGTTTCATTTGCTGTGATTTTGTACCGTATATGTAAATATGAGGTTAACCGTTACCTGGGGTCCGTATGCATGGGACCTCAGCTCTTTACATAGCATCAGGGTCGGGAGAACCGGTGTCGGAGGAAAAGGGGAAGCAGCATGCTTAAAGACTCGGTGGAAGAATACCCTTTGTTGATCCGGCAGAAGCCTTCCTATTATTGATTTTCTTCACTTTTAAACCACGCGGTTTCTATACTGCTATTGTATCCAACCAGACTTATGACATTTTGAATATAAGTATCAGTTACTCTTCCGCTCAAATGATCTACTCTGATGATTTTAAATGATTTTTGATGAAAAACTAATATTCCGCTTTTGAAAATTTGGGATGTTACAATGATCTTGATAGATGTCTTTGATAAACTGCTCCTTAATTCAAGGGAGTGGTTAAGATCATAAATGGAGCCTTTTGTTTGGGCTCTTTTAATCAATGGGCCAGGCCCATTTTTAATACTTTTGTAACAGTTGCCCCCCATCCCAGTAGTTCAGGGCTCTGAGCTGCTTGGATGAATTAGCAAGACCTGGATTTGTTTGCTGACTCGAAATGCCTTACCCTAAAGCTTTGATTTTGGGCCACGTTCTACCCATTCTTGTTTCAAATTTCCTTTGTTTTGTTTAAGGTCAAACAATTCTGAGTTCGAGTTACCATGTCCATTTGGGCTTTTTACCCTAATTTTTGGATTTTTACCCCGGTCTCCTCGTATTAAGACTATTACCCCCATTTGAAACTGCATGGGTAGGTTGGCATTGGTCCTTATGGTCAAGATCTGACTTAAGTTTAGTCGATCTCATTCTTTCGAGTTGCACATTGATTTGGCACATTGTGCATTCCCGAGTTAGTAGGTACTACCATTGCCTACTGCCAACTAGCATCTACAAATCGGCTTCGTAGCCAAAGTGCCTACTGCATTATCCTTGGTATTTGTGCGCATTAAATGTCCTCATTTAATGCGCACGTCTTTTCTTGGTGACGTCATCAATTCCGGTGAGGCCCTTTGGGCTTTTTGCCGTTTTGGCTTCCTCAACCTTCAACCGTCTTACAACTTAGCATATATACGCGTCGTCTTCCCTCTTCTTTCACTTTTTGAAATTGGAAAGCTTTCCTTTGTGCAAGTGAGAGTTCCCCATTCTACTGTGTTCCTACCTCTCATCCGAGTGGCTCGTGTTTTTCCTCTTTGTGCCTTTAATTTAAAGCAAGGTTGATAATTGAATATTATTCCACTTATTTTTATCTCTCGGTTAATAATTTAGGGATGTTTAATTGAGAAATAATGGGTTTTATTACTGAATTGGGCATTAAGCTTTTAATTAGATTAAATTCGTTTTTGGTAATAAAATTCTAGATTTGCAATGCTTCACCATTTTTGCCATAACTTTTGATCTAGATATCGGATTAACCTCATTCTTCTTTTGTTTTTCAGATGATTCAGAGAGCTACAATTGTTATGAAGACCTCGAAGACTGATTTGGACAAGAAGATGGACGAAATTGGAGCTAAAGACAGACTCATTTTGCTGGATTTCTATTTTGGACGAATTTTGTAATAAAAGGACCAATTATTAGAAGTTTCCTAATTTATTAGAGATTTCATATTGATTAGAGTTTTCCTATGGTTAGAGGATTGATTCCTAATTGTCAATCATCTTGATTCATCCTTCCTGTATAAGGAAAATTGTATGATGGCTGAAAACAACACATTATTACGTTTTACATTGTTATTGGATTAAAAACGTTTTAATTAAATTCTCTAAGATGTTCTTTGTCTGTTCTTCATTGTTTTGCCCAGCCATGCTCGACTAAGCCTCTCTGATTAACCCATGGATTAAGGATTTCGTATTCCAGAGGACTCACGCTTAATTGGTAACATCTAAACTCGTTTCTGCCTTCTTTTATCGGATCCGATTTCTGAATTCGGATTAGGTTTTTGATTAAAAACCCAGATTGATTTATCCTAAGGACATAATTTGAACTAGGTTTAAGTGATTACTGGGCGATTGCTCGGTGACACGCTACTGTTCTGAACATATTATGGATGATCGTTCAGTAGAGGGAATTTTTGGACAAACGCAGAAATTTCGGTTTGTCCAGAATCAATCCCTAATTCTGGGTTAGTCATTTTTAGTCTAATTAATCTCGTTTTCCTCAACTATTTCATTTTGCTTTCATTCTTAATTGCATTAAGAAAAACTCTTCCCCCCTCATTATGTTACTATCTTCCTATTTCTATTAAACCTACTGCGTATTTCGTGAGAAACGATCCAGGTTCCTTATACTGCAAATCTTTTTACTGAACTTGGTTATTTTGTAAGAGGTCGGCATCTCTTGTCAAAGGTACTTGTTCTTCTTCTGAGTTTCTTTGGTAGATTGTTGTGTTTGTCTGTTTTCTTCCTTTTGGATATAAGTTAGGTGCTTTCCAGGGTTTCTTTCATACCCATCTATCCGCTCTTGTCCGTTCTTGTCTTTAGGTTAGTTTGATCTTCTTTCTAGGTTCTTGCTTCTGGTTTCTTGTTTTTGGGTCAATTAGGCCCTCTTCTTTGGTTTTCTTTAATATGAACAACAAACGCTCCCCTTCCTCTCCTAATACTGTCAATCTAACCCCAGAGGAGGAGGAGCTAGCTAAGCTTATACCTCCGAAGTCGGCTTAGTGGTTTTTTGGGAAGCCTTTAACTAAGGAGTAAAAACTAGAGATTGTGCTTTGAGGTTATGGTGGCGAAGGTAGAAATCGGCCAGGTTGGTCGGGTTATTCCAAGGGTAGAATAGGAGGCCGGTCTCAATCTATGGAGCCTCTAGGCCGGGGTCAGGGAAATATTCCTCTTCGGGCTTCTTCCTTAGAACCACCCATCCTGAGTTACTCCGGGGGAGGCTCCTCTATACTGACTGCCCCACCGGTCCGTATGGTTGAACCTTCTAGCTTGCCTTCTCGTCCATTAGGCCCTTGTGAAGAATGTTCTTGGCTCGTGTCCGAAGCTGTGATGGTAGGTCGGCCATGGGAAGCTGATGAAATAACTTTGTCATGCCAACACGTTCTGCCTTAGGATGTAACATCCCAAATTTTTGATTTTAGGAATCAAGAATTAATTATGGAAAATTTGGTTTTAAGGAATTTTGAAGGTTTAGAATTTGGAAGTTAAGGCATATTTTCCATAAATTAAAGGATAATTAGTTAGAAAATAAAGTATGGCCAAAATAAATAAGTTAAGGAATCTGGGTTAAATTAATTATGAGATTAATTATAGGAAACTTAAACTTGTTTTTTAAAATAAGTTGGAAACCGTAGTCATGGAAAATAATTTGAAAGAAATAAATTATAGAACAGAATCCTTATAGAAAACTAAGGATTTATTTTCTCATGATTAATCATTAAAAGCAATTAAATGAAACAAAACAACATAGCCATCATTTGATATTGAACCAGAGTTCAAAAACGCTGAAGCAAATCATGCTACCAGGAAATATGGATTAAAACCATTAAGCCCAAAACCACGGTCCAGTTTTGCATTGACATTGGCCCAACCAATAAAACAATATGAAATCATTAGACAAACCCACACCCTCACTCTCAGCGACTCAGGGAAAGAAACACGCAGAAGCAGCATCAATGACTAGAACCATTTTCCAGCCAAGTTCTCGGCCCATCAACACTAAAACACAAAGCCAAAAACCTAACCAACCTCCATTCCGCCATTACGTAAAACCAAAGCAAAAACAGATGGGCAGCGTAAATCTCGTAAGAAGCAGCAGAAGATCAGCAAAGCCATACCTCTCAGCCTCCTCGAGCCCTGAGCATCGAAAAGCCTGCAGTACACCTCCATACCCAACTTTCGGTTTTCTCCTACTATTTAGCAAGAACGTTGACCCTCCCCTCAAGCACGAAAACTCAGAAGGTTCAGAGACATCCATGCCTCTCGAGCTCCGTGATTGATGACCGTTGGGCAAGCTCTTGAACCGCTGAGCATTATCTGGATGTGGAGGCTCTATTTAAACGCTTTCTCCTCTCAGTTCCACGGCTTTTGGCTGTAAGAGAAACAGAGAGAGAACACGTATAAGAGAGAGTGAGAGTGAGGGAAGAGAGAGCTAAAACTCATCGTTACCTCTGCTCCTTTTTCGGAAAACAGAGGAAGAGATCAACCATTTTTCTCATCCTTCAACGTGATTCAGCAAGGGTGAGCCTCAAGTCTTCTTTCCTTTTAGTTTTACTAGTTTCCGATCAGGTGTAAGTCTTAGTAGGAAAACCAAAGCTAACTGAAATAATTCTTGTTGAAACCGAAACCAAAAAAAAAAGGGGTTGGGGGGGTGATTAAAAACGATGGATCTGTGTATATTAACTTACTGTGCACTAGTGTATTTAGGTGTCGGGTATTGCATGAAATATAAGTTATTTTGGCATCGCTGTGTATGAAACCGTGACTGCTGAAGGAAAAAAAGAAAAAAAAAAAAGACGAAAACGCTGAATCTATATGTGTGTCATTTTGCTGTCAAAAGGTTGCTGCATGTGTGTAAAACATATAGATAGGAAGATAACAAGTTCAAAAGCTTAGGGTGCTGTTCCATACGGGTGTTGCTTTCTGTTTGTTTTGTCTTTCGGATGTTTTATGTGAAGAGTTATTTTTCCGCACTTAGGTTCTATTTTTGCTGATATATATATTGTTGATGTAAAAAGAGAGCCCTTAATGTATAGATGCATGTCATGGCTTCATTTTGCTGTTATGATAAGGGAAAGGAAAGAGTTATTTTCTGAATAAAAATGTATGGAAACCGTGTGGTCCAGGGAAAAGAAGAAGATGCTGGTTGGGTGTTTAGATAATATTTTATATATGTATATATGTGTGTGTGTGTGTGTGTGTGTGTGTATGCTGTGTGCAAGAAAAAGAGGAAAGGAAACAACTTGAAGTTTTGCTAATCCAAATAGAGACAAAACCATAAATATAGATATACTGGTACAAGTATTTTTCCTAATTAATCATATGCATTTGAGATTAAAAACAAGTCAAGTATATATATATATAGGTGGTGTTGTCATGCTTGTGTGTATAAGCGTATAAATAAATGAGAGTTGATACATAGGGACATAGTAAATTTATGCTTTGTGTGTAGAGGTGCCTTTGTTTCAAAAACATATATGTCTTGTTGAGATGTTTTGAAAGAAGTATTTTACTAAAGCATATTTATTAAGGGGATAAATTATAATTTAATATTTATAAATTTTAATTTATGGTATTTATATTTATTAGGCATAAGGTAATAATGTTTACAATCATGAGTGATGTATCAAGGCACAATTTTGTATAATATTAGTATTGATCAAGGTTTTAAAATAAAACTATGAGAAACGTTAAATTAATAAATTTAGTTACCCTTTTGTATGAAGATTGGCATTTATTAGCTTTAATTGTTTGTTAATAATAAATTAAGGGAAATAAATAAATAAATGATCAGTAATTAATAGGAGTTAATATGGATTATAGAGAGTTAATAATTATCGATAAAATAATAATGAATAATTATTTATTTGGAAAAGGGAGAAACTAACAAAGGAATTATTATTAAAATTAGTATGACTATTATGCTTTGTAGAGTTTTTAAGAGTTATTGACGAATAGAAAATTGATTGTGATAGATTGAGTTATGACGTTTATTGAGCTCTCGGATTAGAGGTCATGTATAATAGTTAGCTTTGGCGAGAGATAACCACTTTCCACTTATTATGATATCGATATGCCGCTTTTGAGTATTTATCTGAACTGATTATGCATGTTTTAAATAAATCTTGCCATGTGGATTTTATGAACTTAAATTATATGCATTGAAATATCATGACAATCATGGGAAAGGGAAGGATTGGGTGGAAATGTGATTTTTATTTGCTACCATGTGGTGAGGCCTCCATGGATGCATAATGGTTGGTTTTATTATTGTCCCACTAGTGGTTTGGGACCAGCCCACAATTTATCGGGCTTACGACACCTCACTGGATTAAAGTGGGGAAAGACCCATGGTCTGGGATAGGTGCCCTGAGGATTTTGGTCGATCCCCATCACTTGATCAGTGAGCTTTTGGAGTAACTAGGAACATGGATGTAACTTAGCCCATGGGTCTAGTCGGATGAAATAAGGCGGTTCGTTTGGCGTATATGGAAGTATTGGGTATTGCATATATTATTTCCGATCATGACATTAAAGAATCATGTGATATTATATAATGAAGATGTTGATGAATCGTTTATTTGAGATGATCTGTTTTAAATCCACTTGGCACCTCACTAGCACTTATCGATATTCGTAATGAGTTGGACTGATGGTTACACAATTTTTCCCAGGTGACCAAACCGGTCCAGGTCCTTCTAGGAAGCAAGCAGAGGTTTAGACTACTTTGCTGCTAAGAGTAGGACTTTTGTGCTTTTGTATGTTTTGGATGACTGTATATTGTCATACTTTAGAGCTCATGATGCATACTTAAACATATTTTGGAAAAATTTAAATTCCGCTTTAAACCCTTTTATATGATTACTCTGACAAACTCTGATTTATATAAGATTATGTAGTTAATTAAAAGGTAGACGTTTCACAGGACATGTCGGTCGTGCCTTCTCACCCTACTTTATTGTCTTCAGGTATTTTGGTTTTTCCCCTCTAATTTATTTTTGTTTTTGCTTTGTTAGGTAGTATGTCTATTTCACCTCGTCTGGTTACGGAGTTCGAATCCGTGGAATTGGCCTTAGCGTGTCCTCCTCGTCATTTGGTGGAGAAATACGACTGGGTGGCCAATGGTGTCTTGTCCAGATTATCCACCATTACCGCTAATGAGATAGTCGAACTCCCATTAGGGGATAAGGATCATTGCTCCATTTCTCCTCCCAGTCCTGAAGAGCTGGTGTGTACTACCCGGGAGGGGAACGAGCGATCATTCTTCTTCTTTTACAAAGATTTTGTCACCAAACTCGGCTTACGCTTCCCGTTCACCGAGTTTCAGATCAAAATTTTAAACATTCTTCATCTGGCCCCAACATAAATTCATCCGAATTCCTGGGGCTTTATTGTTGCCTTCAAGCGACTGTGCAAATTTTTAGAACATGCCCCTTCTACCCGAGTTTTCTTTTATTTTTTCAATATCCAAAGGGCTCGCCAACCCGGTGAATCTTCAGAGAAAAAAGGATGGGTCTCTTTCTGAGGGAAGCCAGAAATAAAAATTTTCCATGTGGGAATCGACACATGGAAATGCTTTAAGTCTCTCATTTTAAAAGTTATAGATGAGCCCAATCATAAACCGTTGTTTTTACAGGATGTCGATTCCAAGTTGGTGGAGTTGACATTCCCTTTGTACTGGTCCAAAGCCCATTATGATCAAGACCCAAAAATCTTCCAACCTGTTGAGGAGGATTTGAACTCAGCCGACGTAGCTGCTATAATAGCTTTAGTTGATCATATGGCCGAAAAGAGCATCGTCGATGCTCAGATTTTTATTCGTCAATCGGTAGAGGAGTTGTACCCACCAAGTAAGGTTTTTTATTATCTATTTGTTATCTGAACCCTTATTTTGTTCATGTGTTGCTGCCCTTTCTAATGTTTCTTTTGTTTCTTTTATAGAGCCTGGAATGGGGAAGCCGTCTTACGAAGAGCTGGCTGAGAAGCTTCGAGCCAAGGTCAAGAAAAAGGGCAGATCTCCGTCAAAGGCCAAAGCTGCCGTTCCCAAAAAGAGGGCTTCTTCCCCGCCACCTGCCGAGGACCTTGTTCCTTGGAAACGAACTAAGTCGGCTGTCACCCCATCGACCCCGGCTACAGAAGTCGCCTCGGCCTCGTCTACCGAAGTTGCTATCTTCGCAGACATTCCTCCTCCTCCTCCATCCCGTCTTCATAAACGGGGGGAAGTGTGGACCGACGGGGTTTCGAATGAACTCAAATACGCCGTGAAGCCCCTAAGCAAGTACTTTAATGCCGACGCCTTTGCTGATTCCGACCTTCAGCAGCTGCAAGATCTGCAAGATCACTTGATGAAAGCGGCCAGCGTGATAGATGCCTATGCTGTCATGAAGCATAAGTATTCCAAGGCTATTGCCAAGCTCGCCAAGGCTCGGGCTGAGCGGAAAGCTACTGTTGGTCGGCAGGCGAAAGCCGAGGAGGTGCGGACAAGAGCGGTGGAGGACCTAACAAAGGCCCTAGTTGATAAGGATTCAGCCTCCTCTGAACTGGCTCAAGTTCAGGCAGATCTGACCGCTTGTCAGGCTTGGGAGAACATGCTCACCGCCTCCTGAGTTCACTGCAGGGTCAGTATGCGGGTGTGGTGAAGGACTTGAACCTCACTTATTCCGATCTCGACGCTTCCAAGGCTGAGCTAGTAGCGTCGACTGCCGAGGTGGAGAGGTTGGAGGTTATAGTGGTCGAGAAGGTTGCTGATGCTTTCAAGGACTGCCTAGCCTAAGTCCGAGCTCTAAATCCAAATTTTACAATGAACCTTGATCCTGTGGACTTCAGAGCTTCGGTAGTAGACGAGCGATTTATTCCTGCACCTATGTCTCCAGCTGAAGAGTCAAGAGCTCATGTTGGGGGTGAACAAGATCAGGGAGCCGAAGAGGAGACCCCAGCAACCGAGGTACCAGATTCGTCAGTGCCCATCAATGTCCAGCCTTGAAGCTCTGTTGTAATACTTAGGCTTATTTTTGTTAGTTTTTCAGATTTTGTGTAATCCGGGCTTATGTCCCGACATTTGTTTAATGACAATTTGGTCTCAGTTTTTCCATGGATTTTTAGTATATTTTCCTGTTGAATTGTCAATTTTTTTCTTTCATTCTTTAAACCAAACTCACGTTAATTTCGTTCGTTAATGAATAAAGGGAAACTTGATCCATGTACGTAACTCGGTTCTTATTGTATGACTTGGCCAAAATCATGATATATTGCGCAGAATCTACTAAATATTCCACCAACGTTAATAAACGGGGCATGTTTATTAGTAGTCAAGCATTCTAAATAAACAAATGATTTCAAGTGAATCACCTAAGTACTTTAACTTGTAAAGTAATAATCTGAGATGGTAGCCAATCACCACATATTCGGGACTTAATTTTAAAAATAAGAACCTAAAAATTTCGACCTGATTAGGGTCTTTATGACAATGACAACACCATCCCAAGATGTTGTTCCGATGTATCGTAACATTCATAAGAATTGTTAACAAATCTTATGATAACCGGGCTCGTGAAACCCTGGCTTTATTAATTAAGTTGCCTTTATTTGGCTATTTTTGTATTGAACTTCATAAACAATCATGAAGTTGGCCCACAAAGTGAGCCGCCTTCTTTATTGATTGAAATAGTTGCAATTACAAAAGAAATTTAAATAATAAAAATAAATGGAAAATAATGCTCAAAAGCAAAATAATCCTTAAAATAAAAAACGGTTCTCAACCGTCGTTGACATCCGCTGCAACCGGGTTCCAAATAGATCTCGGCATTCAACTGTAGTAGATCCTTAGTTTGTTTGCATTCCAAGTTTGTTTTATTGCTTTGCCATCTAAAGCTTCGAGGACATAGGTTCCTGGCCCTACTTTGTCCGAAATGCTATAAGGACCTTCCCAATTCGCTGCAAGTTTTCCGATATCCGCTCTGCGGAGTACCAGATCGCCTTTGCTAAATGCTTGCGGTTTGACTCTACGATTATATTTAGCCACAACCAGCTGTTTCATAGCCAGATCTCAGCAATGTGCCGTGACTCTAGTTTCATCGATGAGATCCAATTCTAAGGCTAGCTGGTCGCTGTTGTTTGACTCTCCTTCCTATAACACTGTGTCTCTTCTCCATGAAGTCTGTCCGATTTCAACTAGGATCATGGCTTCACATCTGTATGTCAACTTGAAGGGTGTCTCCTAAGTTGAGGTCTGAACACTAGTTCAATATCCCCAGAGTACAGGATAGAGTTGTTCAACCCATTCATTTTCTGCGTCAGGCATCCGTTTCTTGAGTCTGTGAACAATAATTTTGTTTGCTGCTTCGGCCTGTTCGTTGGACTGTGGATGTTCTACTGAAACAAAATGGTGTTTGATCTTGAGCTCAAACATCAGCCTTTGAAACCATTGGTCAATGAACTGCATACCGTTGTCAGTTATGATTTCGGCTGGAATTCCGAATCTAGAGAGAATGCTTCTAAAAAATTTTTGTACTCGGGTTGCTGAAATGGTTGCTAAAGGCTCGGCCTCGATCCACTTGGTAAAGTAGTCGACTACTACAATAAGCCATTTCAGTTGCCTTGGGGCCGGCTTGAATGGTCCTAATAAGTTCATTCCCCACTTGTAAAATGGCCATGGTGCCGTGATGGATCTTAACTCGGTCAGAGGTGACCAAATCATTCGAGCGTGTTTTTGGCAACTTTCACATTTTCTCACCTGCTCTCTGGAATCGGCTACCATTGTTGGCCAATAAAATCCAGCTTAGAGAGCTTTTTGGGCCTTTGCTCCCATGTGTTGCCCATTGATCCTTTCATGTATCTATGACAATGCGTATTCGGCCTCTGCCGGGTTCAAGCATCTTAACATTGGAGAGTGGAGGCCTTTTCGATACAGTTGGTCATCAACCACTGTGTACATTGCTGCCGTTCTAGCCATTTGTTTGGCCTCCATTGGGTCCTTTGAAATAATTCCCTTTTCAAGGTAATTCAAGATAGGTTTTCGCCAATCTTTTGCTGCTGTAATGACCATGACACAAGTGGGCTCGGTCATGCTTTCTGGATTACAGTACGGTGGTTTCCCGGGCTCTTAGTGCTTGCTAATTTCGACAGAATGCCCGCCCTCACGTTTTCTCCTCTGGGAATATGGGTGACTATGACCTCATCGAAGCCTGCCATAACCTCTTTTACATTTCCTAAGTACTTAATTAGCAACGGCCCCTTGGCCGTGTAAGATCCATTAATTTGGGCTGTAACGAACTGAGAGTCAGTTAACAGGTGGATCCTTTTGGCTCCGTTATCTTTTGCTTGAGATAACCCGGCCAATACCGTTTCGTATTCGGCCTGATTGTTGGAAGTTTTGAAATGTAGCTGTAGGGAGTGTTCTATAGAAACTCCTTTCGAGCTTTCTATTATGACCCATGCCCTGCTTCCTTTGGCATTTGAAGATCCGTCAACAAACACTTTCCAGACCGTAAGATTAGCTTTTGGTATTATTGCTGTTAGAACTAATTCCGCAATAAAGTCAGCTAGAGCCTGAGATTTGATTGCATATCGGGCTTCATAAACAATGTCGAACTCAGAAAGCTCTATGGCCCAACTGATCATTCGTCCTGCCAAATCTGGCTTGTGGAGCACTTGGCATATTGGTTGACTTGTTCGGACGACTATTCGATGTCCCTAGAAATAAGGGCAGAGCCTTCTTGAAGCGATAAGGAGTGCAAATACTACCTTCTCAAGCCTTTGATATCTTAGCTCAGAGCTTTGCAAAGCCCGACTTATAAAATAGACCGGCTTTTGTTCAAAGGATTCTTCTCGTACCAAGGCAGCACTGACGGCCTCTTCTCGCACCAATAAATAGATAATAAGGTCTTCACCGGGTTCAAGTTTTGACAATACTAGTGGTCTTGATAGGCATTTCTTAATTTCGTCAAACACTACTTCGCAATCGGCATTCCATTCCCCGTGTAGTGCTTCGTTTTTCAATAATTTAAAGAGTAGAAGTGCCTTTTCCGCTGACTTTGGCAGAAATCTTGTTAATGTGGCCAGTCGGCCTGTTAACTGTTGTACTTCTTTCTTGTTTTGTGGTTCCGTCATATTGAGGATGGCTTGGCATTTAACCCGGTTGGCCTCAATGCCCCTGTTTGTTAAGAGAAATCTGAGGAACTTGCCTGCAGGTACTCCGAATGCGCACTTAGCCGGGTTGAGTCGGATATGATGAGCCCAAAGTTTATCAAATGTTTCTTGGAGATCTCAGATATGGTCCGAGCGATTGATTGATTTGACAATCATGTCATCAATGTATACTTCCACATTTTTTCCGAGCTATGTATCGAATACTCGATTTATCATCCTCTGATATGTTGCTCCGGCATTCTTCAGTCCAAAGGGCATGACGTTATAGTAGTAGTTAGCTTTATCAGTGATGAAAGCTGTCTTTTCTTGGTCGTTGGGATGCATGGCTATCTGGTTGTATCCAGAATAAGCGTCCATAAAAGAGAGCGATTGGAACCCAGAAGAGTTGTCCACCAGCTGGTCTATATTTGGCATAGGGTAAGCATCCTTTGGGCAGGCTTTGTTGAGGTCGGTGTAATCCGTGCAAACCCTCCATTTGTCGTTGGGTTTTTTAACCATCACCACATTCGACAACCATGTGGTGTACTGGATTTCCCTAATGAATCTGGCATCCAACAACTCTTTCACATGCTCAATAAGGGCTATCTGTTTGTTCGGGGTGATCTTCCTTTTCTTTTGTGTAACTGGCGAACAGTTTGGGTTTATTGTTAACCTATGACAACAGAAAATGGGGTCAGCACCCGGAAGTTCAGAAGTTTCCAAGCAAAAATGTCTTTATTTTTCAACAATAGTTCTTCCAGCTCGGTTCGCTCTTCCTTCGTGAGTGTGCTGCCAATCTTGCTTACCTGCCCGGGTTCATTTCCTAGAAGGCAATCATTGAGTTCTCCATTGGGTTCTGTTTTCATCAGCTTAGCTTCCTCTCTTACGTCTAACTCTACCACGTTTACCGAGCTCGAGTGGGGCGGCGTCAGGTTTTGTGCTGGTTTGAGCTGTGACGAGGATGTCCCCGGTTCATTATTTTTTACCGTTGAAACATAGCATTGCCGGGATTTCTTCTAATCCCCTTTAACGGTGACGACCTCATTCTTTCTGCTTACCATCTTCAATTTTTAATACTTGGTTGATATTAGCATATCCCAACTGTGAATAGTTGGTCTACCCAAAATAATGTTATAAGACGAGGGGAAATCTGCCACAATGAATTTTACTCGTCCGGTCTTGAATGCTTCTTTAGATCCCAATGTCATTTTTAATTCTATGTACCCCTTAGCGTATGTGTCTTCTCCGTTAAACCCGATCAGAGTTGTCCTGTATGGTTTCAAATTCTCTGGATCCAGGTCCATTCGCCTGAAGGCATTCTATAAGATGATATCAATCGCACTGCCGGGATCAATGAATATTTTCTTCACATGACATTTGCCCAAGAGCCCGATTATAACGAGATCGTCTTGATGTCCTGGGATCACATCCCTTAAATCATCCTGAGTGAAAAATAATTTGGGAGGTTCAGCTTTCAAAGGCTCTAGCTTAAAAGTTGGTCGCCCTCTTATTGTTAGAACTTCTTGGAGGTATTTCTTCCACTGGCTGGCTATGTCGCCTCCTCTGCCATACCCTCCATTAATGACATTGCAATTGAACTCGGCTTCTGGGAATTCGTCGTCGTCGTCATTCTTACTTCGGCTATCATCTTGCTTCTTCCTTTGAGGGACTGGGCTCTTACTTCGGTTCATCTGCTTGCACTTGTTACTCTTTTGTCCCTGTGTTTTGATGACATACTACCGTAGTCGTCCATCTTAAACAAATTTCTCTATAACGTCTCTGAGGTCCCAGCATTCTTCGGTTGTGTGCCCTGGTCCATTGTGGAATTCACAAAACCGAGATCGATCTAATTTCCCCCTGTTATACAGCGGGCGTGGTCGTTCTACTTTCTTCATCTTGATAAGTGCAACCTCTCTCCAAATCTGGGCGCGTTAGACGTTCAGCAGGGTATACTTTCGTATTTTCCTTCATATCTTCCCCTTCGACCTTTTTGGTCTGAATTTTTTGATCGTTCCTTTGACGACTGCTCCCTTCCTTTTTTGGTGCATTAGCTATTTGCATCTGCTCTATATCCAGATACTTCTTAGCTTGTCGGTTGAACTCCTCTAGTGTCTTGATCTCACCAAATAAGACTGACCTTCCCATTCTGGATTCACTGTCCAAGCTCGAGATAAGCAAATGCACATGGACGCTCTCCATTAATCCTTGGATTTATAAGGCTGCTGCTTTAAAGGGATCCAAGTATTTCTGGAGGGTTTCGTCGGGTTGCTACTTGATTCTATCTAGTGTATAGACCGACTTAGGTTGCTTTTTGCTTGTTGCAAAATTCAGTAGAAATTTCTACTCAAATCATTAAAGTCGACGATGGACTTTAGGGGTAAAGTTCGAAACCAAATTTGGGCAGCTCCTCGCAACGTTGAGGTGAACAATCGGGATATGATTGGTCCCTTGAATCCTCGAACCAGCATTTCAGTGTCAAAGGTATTCAAGTGCGTCTGGGGATCCTAGCTTCTGTCATATTTGAGGAGGTCGAACGTGCTGAATTTCCTTGGATATTCAACTTCTATGATTTCATCTGAGAACGGATTGTTATTCTATCCTCCGTCTCCATACCATAGCTTATGCTTCCCGGACTCATCTGGCTGGTTCACCTGGTTATCTGAGGAATGGCTGCTTTTCTGAGCTGTCCGAGTTTGTTCATCTCGGTTCATATCCCGATGATTATTTTGCTCAAAATTCGTAGTTGAGGCTACTCTGCCTTGCTCAGACTGGTTGAGCCGGGGTGGACCAACTGGTTGTTGATTGGTGCCTCCATCCTCATCGCGTTGATCATATCGACATTCCCTCTGAGCAGGGTCCAGCAATTGTTTGAGGATCTGATCCATCACCTCGGCCATGCGATTAATCTTTTGATTTTGGAGATTATCACGTTCTTCCACATTCTCGATCCGTTTAAGCATTGACCCGGCGATGTTGTGCAGCAGTTGTATGTCCGGGTTATCAATCTGGAATTTTTGTGAGGAATTGGCCTGATTGGCCTGTTGTAGCATTTGATCTGTGAATCCGTCCTCAGGGGGAGGAGGATTAGCATTCGGCGTTTCCTCTGTCTGCCCCTGATTGTTTTCTCGGACATATTCCTGCTGTTGATCCCCATTATTTCCTCGTTCTTGATTCTACTCATGTGCTAGCATATGGCTTTTGCTTCTGGTGTTAGCCATCGTTGGTCACGGGGATTGAACTTTATAGTCCCCACGGTCTACACCAATGTTCTGGTGTAGAACACAAGAGTGATTGGACTTGACCTGGGGTGAAATCCCAGGGGCCTACGTACTGCTTAGTGGGATCAAAGTCCATGTAGTTCGATCTCAAACAGTAGGGGTATAGCCAAAGGGAGTGAGGTGTGTGCTCTGTGTGTACTAAATGCTAAAAGCTAAAGTTAGAACGTGTGTACCTTGTTAGGGTTTGTACCCTATTTATAAACTTATTTGGGGCTCTCAATTAATGGGCTATGTTATCTTATCATTTAAAAGATATTAAGATATATTCTTTTAAATAATATATCCTTATCATGTGGGTAGTTATGATCTTGATAGATGTCTTTGATAAACAACTCCTTAATTCAAGAGGGTGGTTAAGATCATAAATGGAGCCTTTCGTTTGGGCTCTTTTAATCAATGGGTCAGGCCCATTTTTAATACTTCCGTAACAGTGTTCTATCATGAAAAGTGCAAAAGCAAGATGACAAAAATAGAATGTTGCAGCCCAGATGAAGTATATTAAGTCCTGATTTTAATCAATCGTTGTACTGCCATCTTTCGTGTGGATTAATTTTCCGTGAGGAAGTTCAGCTTGTGTCTTCTATATTTGCACACAACATTGTCCACGCATTTAGAACCTTTGAATAAGTATGGCAAGAGCTGTGCACTGATATTCAAGAAGGGGTCCTCACGAGCCGAGTCACAGTTTCATCCATTCGAACGGCCATGTATAAGCTTCTCAACCCAAATCCAGACTAGCTAACCTGATTGGAAAGAAATGCAAGGGACTGAACAACTGGTATGGGGTAATACCACAGCTTTTCCCAAATACTAAGTACATTGATGGGATCATGACTGGTTCAATGGAGCATTATGTGAATAAGTTGAAGCATTATGCTAGGGAGTTGCCTTTGCTGACAACTAACTATGGGACTTCTGAAGGAGGTATTGCTGCGAATGTGAATCCAAAACTACCCCCTGAATTGGTTGTTTACACTGTGCTTCCTCATCTTAGTTACTATGAATTCATCCCTCTCACTGAATCACAACAGAACAATGGAGGGTCTACTTTCCTCTGTGTTGTTCCTCAGCCAGTAGGCCTGACTGAGGTGAAGGTTGGTGAAGAGTATGAGATTGTGACCACCAATCCAGCAGGTATTCAATCTTATTCATTTGTTGAGTATTTGTTCATTTTTCTTACAGTTTCTGATACAATTCACAGGTCTATATCGGTACAGGCCGGGGAATGTGGTCAAAATCATGGGATTCTATAACTAAACCCCAGAGATCAGGTTTGTTCGTCGAAGCAACGTTCTAGTTTCCATTAACGTTGACAAGACCACTGAGAAAGATCTGCTGATAGCGATAGAGGCAACAAGGAAATTATTGGATGGAGAAAAATTGGAAGTAGTTGACTATACAAGCCATGCTGATGAGTCTAGTGAGGCAGGTCATTATTTGATCTTTTGGGAGATCAATGGGGAATCAAGTGAAGAACTACTCAACTGTCTGGACAAGTCTTTTGTCAATGCAAGCTACACTACCTCTCGCAAAAGAAACAACATTGGGCCCCTCGAACTCCGGGTTGTAAGGAGGGGAACATTCCAGAAGATTCTAGATCACATCCTAGGATTAGGAGCTGCTAGCAATCAGTACAAGACACCAAGGTGTGTAGGTCCTACGCATAGAAGTGTTGCAAATCTTGAGTGAGAATGTGGTGCAGAGCTGTCTCAGTACTGCTTACTGATGAAATCACTGTTGGAGGAGGGAAACACAATATTTAAATACGCAGTTCAGTGTATTATGGAAAATATTAAAAGGAACAGAGGGAGAGGGAATATTAAATAAGGACAAATTTAAAAAAGTCAATCAATTTAAGGCACATTAAATCTCTTAATTTTCATTTTTTGTAAGTGAGATTTGATTTAATTTAACTTTTATATATATATATGCAGGATGCATGCGTTCTGTGTGACTGTCTCTCTATGATCATGCAATTAAATTGCAGTAATTGAAGATATATGGATGGAAGGATGTAATTGAAGATTAATAGAGATTGCAAGGGTTTGACACTAAAGTGACAAACATGTTCAATCACAGGGCCCGCCATTCATGACTCTGGAGACCAAAATGCAATTATGTTTCTTAATAATAATAAGTTGTCATTGTTTTGAGTTTACGCCTAATAAACCATTTCATATGAAATATATTTTTACAAACTTCGTCTAAATCATGAAATAATATGTTGTCATTGTTCTGACTTTGACTTTGTTTCGGATAAATTGGTTCTATCTTTGACTCCCTGGAGCAACAATTTGGAAAACCCAGCAATCAAGTGTATTATTGTGACTTGTTGTGAGAGTAGTGAGAGATGGAGAGATAAAAAGAGAGATTGGTAGAAGAAATGTGAGAGATAATAGAAATATTTGCTAAGAGGGAAGGGATGACGTGGAAATATAATGACAACAAGTAGCTGCTGAAATGGCTAAAAATATCATGTTATCTCTAGTGTCCCAGTGGCAGAACCACTTGCTGGTTAGCCGGGGCTGATTCCAACTGATTTTTTAAAATTTGTTTATATATATATGTATTTATTATATAAGATTTTATTTTTAGCCAATAATTTGACCACAGCTAATCTTTTATTTTTCTTTAAGCACAATGTTTAATTCATTACTCATTGGAATGTGAGAGGAAAGTAAAATTTTTGTTTGAGATACCTACTGAAAATGTTAACATCATCTTATATCTTGTTTTGATTTATAATTATCGGTTATTATTTATTTGTATTTTCAATATTATGTGATATTATTTAGTAAATATTTCAATATGTTTATTTTTTGACCCGGGCTAAAAATATTTTCTAGTTCCACCACCGTCGAGTTCTAAATATAAGATCTAGTTGTTTTTATTGGAAAGGCTAAATAAATTATTTTTTATTTTATTTATTTTGTCTCCAAATTAATTAGTCTAACTTATAAATTGATATATAATCTAATTTTACACAATATATACTATGATTTAGTTTCATTAACTTCTCCAAGATTGGGTCTTATATTTAGGTACGAAGGGAGTACATATAAGCAAAAAGAAAACATGAAAGGCCAGACCTTAAAGACTCTATTGTGCTTGGTTTTCCTGTGAGCATGGAAAATGCATCACCATCAATGAAATGTATAAGGCTCCGATTCCTTGTGGCTAACAAGTGGGATAAGGAGTCCACATTATGTGCCCATCGCTTTATTAGAGGGATGAACATTTTTTAAATTTTTTTTGTATATATTGTATTTATTTATATTTAAATTATATACTATTTTTTGAAATGTTTTTTCATTCAATATCTCAAATTAATTATTTTTCATGATACTGGTGTTACAGATAAATATTACTGAATACAGGACTGAAAACTAATTAATTTGAGATACTGAATGCAAAAAATATTTCAAAAAGCAGCATATAATTTAAATATAAATAAATACAATATATAATAAATTAAAAAAATATATACTCATCCCCCTAATAGAGGGATAGGCATATAATGAGCATTAAAGGGATGGGCACATAATGTGGACTCTATATTAAAAAAATAAAAAATAAATCTCTCAAGGTTTATAATTCAAATCATATATATTAATAAAATAAAGTGTCAAACTATTGCCTAAACTTAAAAAACAAATGTAAATCAAAATTCAAACACTAACAAACTATTACCCTGACTCATAAATAATCAAAACTAAATAATTTACCACCTTTTTGTAATCACATATAAAAAACTTTAATAGTTAAAAGACAAGAAAATCTCGTAGTTATTATATATGAAATTTTGTATGACTATTAAATTTTCTTTGTTATAATATTATTTAATTTAAAAATTAATTTGAGAAATCTTGAAAAAATAAAAGTTAGACTAAAAGTATATTGTTTCAGGAAAAATACTATGCCCTTTTGCATTCGAAAGTTCGATTATCTTATGCACAGTAGATGCAAGAATCAAAGTGAATCATATATATAGTGTCATTAGATTATGAGAAGTGGCTAGAGCTAAGCAATTTAACATCAACTTGCTTTAAACTTTCATTAGGGCACAAGTGTATCTGGATTGAACTACCTAAGGATTTTTGTTCCAAGGAGTTGTATAACAAGAGTGAATATTTTATGTTAATAAATGAAAACTAGACAGGTTTAAAAGGGTTAGTCTTAGCCCTGATGAGCTAGTCTTTTTATTTTTGAGCCCTAAGAGCTATAGCCTGTTTAAACCTAAATTCCTTTTACACCACCTAAAACACAAGTACAACCCTCTTTACTTACACAAATTTAAACGGGATAGCTTGATAGGCTTGGCCTGTTTTGACAATTCTAATCATTAATAATAACAAAGATAGTAATATTAAATAAAAAAATTATATTTTTTGTATTCAAAATTCAATAAATTATAGATAAATATCATACAATCTGAGAAAAATTAATGACTCTAACACTCTCACAATAAAACCTATTTTATAATTTTTTGAATTCTAAAAGAAAATTTATCAGTAAAAAATTATATAATATTTTCCAATGCCTTTATTGTAGATTGCCTATAGATCACGTATGCTTTCAAAGTTCCCATCACATATAATTTAACTGCAAAAATATATAAATAGGAAAATAAGAACTCACACACACTAAAAATAAGCAAATTTTGGAATATAAATATGAAAATAAGAATATATCTATTGGAAATTAGAAAATATAAAAACTTGAGCAACTTTCAAACTTGATTTGATTGCTAAAGTTTAAGAACAAGAGAGTAGTCAAAATTAAGGAATTAACCAACATTCAAATAGATTCTTGTTTAACTACTAAAAATTATGAGAAACATTTGTTATTTATTTTGTGTATATATAATCTAGTGTAATCAGGATTATTTTTATTGTGATAAAACAATAATGAAAAAAAAAATCATCATTTTATATAATCTTTCATGTGCTCTCTACTTTCCTCCAACGGTTGTCATCATAAATTAGATATTGTTTTTGGTTTGCGATTCTTCTTCTTAGATAATCTCGACCGGCGACCTTGAGCCTTAACTAGCAAGCTCTTGTTATATATAAAAATAAAATAAAACTAAAAATTTAATTTAAAAAAATGAAAGCTTACATAAGGAAAGAACTACAAAGTGAAGAACTACAATAGTGGTGGAGGATGAGACCCACAATGATAAAACAAAACCCATTAAAAAAAGAGTGTGAGACCCAAGGAAGCTCAAAAAATTTTTGAGAATGAGTTGGAAGAATTGCATCAAATAAATTTTCTTTAGAATCTCGTTTTCTTATATTTGACATCTTTTAGAATCCCGCCCTCTAAAATTAAAGAATAGATAACGGTTCTTTGTGAAGAAATGTTAAGTATTGTTAAATAAAATTTTCTAGAATCTCATCTCCTTATATTTGATATTTTTTAGGATCCCCTTTTTTTATATCTGAAGGTTGTCATTATTAATCGTCAAGTATTCTTAAAAAAATAAATAACGGATCTTTAAAAAGAATTGTTAAATATTGTTAAATAATTTTTTCTCTCTCTTTGTATATGATACTTTTTGAAAATCCTACATTCTTATATACATATGATGGTTATCATTTTTAACCATTAAGTACTCTTAAAGTAAATAATAGTTCTTTGTGAAGAATGATCAAGTATTATCAAATGAATTTTTTCAAAATCTGGTCTCCTTATATTTGATCATTTTTGAAAATCCTACATTCTTATATATATAATGATTATCATTTTTAACCGTTAAGTATTCTTAAAGTAAATAATAGTTCTTTATGAAGAATGATCAAGTATTATCAAATGAATTTTTTCAAAATCTGGTCTCTTTATATTTGATATTTTTAAAATCTCGCATTCTTATATATGACAATTATCATTTTTATTCGTTAAGTATCTTAAAAAATAAATAACAGTTCTTTGTGAATAACTATCAAGTATTATCAAATACTTTTTTTTCTTCAGAATTCTACATTCTTAAATATTATAGTTATCATTTTTGACAGTTAAGCATTTAGAAATCATATTTTACGGTTACTTACTATAACTGTTTTTTTTTCCTTGATGTAAGATTGAAAGACAAATCATATGAACATGTTACATCACGGTTGTTTCATAAGAACTGTTATTTTTTGGAAGTAAATATATGATGCTTAATAATTACACAAATTCTGTTTCTCAATAATGATAGTGTGCATATTTAACCATTATGTTTTACCATTATATATTTTTATGCGACTTTTGTTTTAACATAAATGACGATTATTAATTATTTATTGTAACCATTATTTATTAAATATTATATATGCGCTATTATACAGTAGTGCAACTGAATTTAAAATATACAATACTTCATTTCATTTTCTCATGGGGCTAAGGATTCAAAAGGGTGGAAGTTGAGAGTGATTGCGAGAAAGTGATTACTGGATCTGTTGCGAAGCGCAATTGAACAACGACAGGGCTGAGCTTGTTCAAGAAATCCTTGCCTTCCTTATTTTTGTTCAAAAAAAAACTATAAGGACATGATAGAAAGGAAAAATTATACACACTTGATTAAAAATTATTTGAAATAAAAGGCTTACAAATTAATTATCCCATTAAAATAAGATGAACTGCTATTCTCTTAGTCCCTTATAAGATACTAATCAACACTTGGTTTAAGAAAACTGTTATAATTAGTTAATAGTTATAAATATATAGGAATTAGGAAATACACTTGTTTTTCAAATATGTCGTTATTTATAAGTGGGTAGGTTAGAATGAGAAAAAAAAAAAAAGATGAGAGATAATGTAAGGAAAAAAATAACGAGAAATAATATATTAATTAGGGGTCAAGTAAGCAAAAACGCATTTAACATACTAACACCACTAAAAAAAAAAAAAATTGTTGTTTTGTAATTATTAAAATATCGTATTTACAACTATAAATGACCATAGTAGTGGTTAAAAAAAACAAAACAAACCGTTACAAAACACACTATTGTAACCACTGCTCACAATAAAACCACTATTGTATTGGTAGTGGTTTCGCGTCACCATTACAAAATATGATCAAAATGACACATTATCTTAGAAAATTGAAAATGTTTTAAAACCGCTACAAATGCCAGCACAAATTTTTGGGGGAATTTGGAGTAGCAACAAAGGAAAATAGAGAATTCGGCCCCAAAATATTTGTAACAGTTTTTGTACCAAATGCAATGATCTCAGTCCCGATGTGTCCCATTTTTATTTTTTAAAAAAAATAAAAAAAATATTATTATATTATTTAAATTCTATTGTTTAAAGTGATCATTCAACAACTAATAAGACTATAATAATAACATAAATTAATTGTAGAGTTGAAGAATAGTATTTTATGATTATTAGTATTATTATTATTAGTACTTTTGTTATTATCTTTATACAATATATAGTTGGGATTAGTATCACCATATATGCCGTATACCTCCAACTAAACTGACATATACATTTTATCAAAGGATAATTTAATTTATGGGGTAAAAAAAATACAAAATAAAGGGATGACTAAATTTATGAGATTAAAAAAAACAAACAAACCAAGATCGAGAGATTAGGACCCGGGATCTCAAGGGTGATCCCAACTCCTGTCTCGATCCCAATCACGGATAAGACTGAAAATTTTGAGAATAAAAGTTTGGAACTAGATCAGGATAATCGGACCGGATACTTCGAATGGATCTGGCTGTCGTCCGCTACTTGAAATTGTGCCATTTTGGCACAGTTTCAAGCACCAAGCCCCCCCTTTTTTTTAAAAAAAAAAAAATCAGCATTGAAAAAAAAAATTAAGATATTGAAACAATTTTTCATGATCTTGAAAAATTATTTTAGGATCTCAAAAAATTATTTTAGGATACTGTTTGCTCCTAAAAGGATACTTCAGAATACTAAAAACATTATTTTAGGATTATGAAAAAATATTTTAGGGTACTAAAAAATATATTTAAGGGTACTGACTTATATTAAAAAAAAATATTTTAGGATAATGAAAAATAATTCATGATCTAGAAAAAATATTTCAAGTAATGACGGGTGTTAAAAAGATACTTCAGGATACTGACAGATACTGAAAAAATAATTCATAATCTTAACAAATTATTTTAGAATCTTGAAGAAGTATAACATCCTGAATTTTGGGCCCTGAGAATTAAAATAAGCCTAAATTAGACAAACGACTAAGCCCAATTCAGGAAGAGTCCCAAGAATGATGAGAGATATAAAGCCTCTTAGTGACTAAGTAACTCGCTTATACGGGTCGGTGTACCTAGTATCTAGAGGCCGTGAATTTAAAGTGCCAATGAAAAAGGGGCACATAAGACCTATACGGTGTTAATCCGATTGGAAAAGATGCCACCCAACTATGTCCTGAGGTATAGGATAATTAGTTGAGTGAAAATATGTCGGTATAAGTAAGTATACGGTATTTTCATGGCAATCAGGTATGCCCTACGTTTTTGAGAAAACACTAGTATGCGGCATCGTTTGTCGGGTCTCGGTAGTCGTGTTGAAATCCCAAGTAAGACCTAAGCAAGAATTTCGAGCACACCATGTAAATCAAGGCAAACACGCAAACCGAGACACACACACACACATGGCAACATGCATGATTAAGCACATGTCACACAAAACACATTTACAACATAAAACCAAATTTTATGCTTATTCCCTTCATTATGCACAACATAATTACACACACATATAATTGATCACACCTCTCTCAATTCCCTCTCTCCATCGCTATACACACACACACCACCAAAACTGATTCACTCCCTCTTCTCTCATTCATTACGCACGGCCTCCCTCTTCCCCTAATTACCTCCAACAATCATCCTTCCTCATCAACCCTCACGGATCATCATCATCAACACCATCATCATTATTACCCACAAGAAGCCACGATTGGATTAGGAAAAAGAAGATCAAGAAGTTCAAGGTAAGAAACTTGAACTCTAGCTTGGCATCTTGGATGATTCTTTTATGCATGTCATTGTGGGTGTTTATAAACTCACATGCATGTGGTTTTAAGGTCAATATAAAGGCTTGAGAAGGATTAGAGAGGTGAAAGAGACCACAAAGCCAAGGACAAGCTATAGTGGTAAGATCATCCACCTTTACCAATTTTTGAAGTTCTTGACTTGAAACCCAAATTTTGTAATCTGAGGAAAACTCAAAGAAATGAGTGAAATTTGGTAAATCTAAGTTCACCTAGTGTTCACCAAAAAACAATTGTGTGGGAATAAAGTGGTGAATGAATTTTTAAAAGTATTTTGGAAATAAAATCATAAGCTTTATAAAAACGTTGAAACTGCCAGTTTTGGAAGTCTGGAGTCAGTCCTCTTGCATGCATGTTTTGATTGATCAAATGGAATTATAAAATTATGAAAATATTCTAGGAGATATATGACATGTATAGATTTAGAATGGTGGGTATTTTGTATTTTTCTAAGCTTTTTTCACAGAGATATAAATTTTACAAAATGATCGTACGTTTTGGAAGCAAAAACTGGGCAGTGAGCTTGTATATGGAATTTTAATGAGTAAACGAACCCATAAAATTCTGAAATTTTCCAGAATGAAAGAGAACTCAAAGAATTAATTTGATATATGGTTTGTAATTTTTAAAACTCTGTACAGTGAGATATGAATTTTTAAAGATAAGCTATGAATTCTTGAAGCTTAACAAAACAGTCAGTGGAAACGTAGAAGTTGGGAATAATTTGACAAGTTCTGACCTTTGGTATTATTTTTCTATGAAAGGGACTTGCCTAGGAACACGTGAGAGTTGATGGCACATTAAAATGATTTGTGTGAAATTAATTAAAAATAATCGAAGTTGCTGGACTATTAAGGATAGTGACAGATAAAGGCAAAAAGTAACAAGTTTAAGTTACTTAATTAAACCCTAATGAAATAAGGGTTAAAAAGGAAAATAAACATTCATTTTCCCTGGTTCTGAAGGTATGGTTATGTCATTAGGGCCACAAGGAGAATGAAGAAACTTCAAGCAACTTCGAAGGTTGGCGAAAGAGGAACTTGAGTAAGGATAGTAGTCCTTAAAAAGTAGTGGGTTTACCTTACTTGCATGTATTTGATATTATTGCTTATGTGTATATGTATGATTTTTATGCTTGCTTGTTATGTGTAACATACTTGAATAATAGAAGCTCTATTTATGATTATGCTATGGTCATTAGTATGATGCATGAAGCATTGAGCATGCAAAAATGTTATTATGTTAACATGAGCTTGTGCAAAGCAAATATATCATACATTAGCATTTATCTTGCATGTACTGTATTGGTACTGACTACTACTGGGATTCCTCATAATCTCACCCTCCACTACCAACCAGTAGGCAGGTGAGCATAAGAGAGAAGTGTTGCACTAGGTTCAAGGAGGAAGTGTTGCCTGAAGATGACCCAGCAAAAGGATAGTTCAAGAACCGAGGGGCGACAATGATTCATTGTGTTTAATTTTCACTGTGTATAATGAATGTAAACGTTTGTAAAGGGGTATAAGCCCTGAGAATACTCCCCTTATGTAATCAAGTTTAAGTTCCGCTGTATCAGTATATCAAACTATTTCTAATTTTGTCACACTACTGCGTAATATTATAGGCAAGAATGGCAGCACCACATGCAAGTGTTACAAAAAGTATTCTAAAACATATTTTTAGTAGCAATAAGTACCTGAATTATTTTTTAAAAAGGGTAAAGGAGCAAAAATACATATGTACTTTACCCTTGGGAGCGCTCAGCACCATATGTTTTTTTTGGGAAACAAAAATACACATGTGGTTACCATTTTGGAGCAAAAGTCACGTCCCACCGTTATGTTAGTGTTCATCGCCATTATGTTACTGTTCACTTTATCTCTTTCTCTCACATCACGGTGAACAGTAACATAACGGTGAGATGTGACTTTTGCTCTAAAATGATAACCACGTGTGTATTTTTGCTCTAAAAATAAGCATATGGTACTGGGCGCTCCTAAGGGTAAAGCACATGTGTGGTTTTACTCTTTTACCCATTTTAAAATCCAAAAATAATTGTTTTAAAATCATGGATTATTTTTTTAGTATTTTGAAATATCTTTTTAGTAGTGGTCAGTACCCTAAAATAATTTTTCAAAATCATCAAAACTTGTTTCAGTATCTGAATTTCTTTTTTTTTCAGTGCTGATTTTTTTAATTTTTTTTTCAAAGAAGACCTGGTGCTCTAAACTGCGCCAAAATGGCACAATTTTAAGCTGCTGACCACAGAGCTAGATCCACTTTGAACACCCCTACATTAGATGATATCAAAAGATGAAGAAAAACATGAAAAGTCAAAGCAGATTGATTTCCCATTTAGTGGCATGAGAGGGAGAATAAGGAGAGAGAGAGAGAGATGACTAAGTTTATGAGAGAATACGGGCTCCAGGTAAACTACTTGATATGAGGCAGTTAGTAGGGCCCACAAATTAAAAAGAAATGGATGTTGATGTGAGTGAATGGGACGTTTAAAAAAATTTATGGACGTACTTTCACCCAAAAATAGTTTATGAAGTTGGATGTCCTTTTAAAAATGGGAGAAGGAGCAATAATACACATGAAGTTTGCCACTAGGAGCGCCCAGCACCACGAAGCTTTTTCTGGATCAAAAATGTACACGACGTTACATTTTGGGAGCGCCCAGCATCACGGGACGTTAGTTGACCAACGTTGACCGTTAAGTCTGACGGAAATAAACAGTAACTCCGCTGAAATTACAATTGTGCCCTTAGTTTTAAGCTGAAATTACCATTTTGCCCTTAGTTTTAAATAATGTTTTTTTTTAAAAAACAATAAAATAACCCCTCCCCCGGTGGCCCCATCACTGGCCACACCACCGCCGGTCGTCCAACCCACCGCTGGCGACTGCCGGCCACTTCCGGCGACTTTTTTTTTTTTAAAAAAAGGTTTTTTCTTAAAAAAAACTAAGGGGAGTTTGGTGGGCCCCACCACCTGCCACACCACCGCCGGCGGCCACCCTCCCCACCGCCATTCGCCGCCGGTGATTGGCGGCCACCTTCGGTGACTTTTTTTTTTTTAGAAAAACTAAGGTTTTTAAAAAACCTTAGTTTTTTTTTAAAAAAGTCGCCAGAAAAGTTGTCGGCTGTAATACCCTAAAATTTGACGTAGGGTAAATATCATAAATTTGTAGAATATACCTATTGAAAATAGGTGAATATGAGGTCTCAAACACCTTGTATTGAATTCATCTTGTTATTGGGACAATTTCTCCTAAGATTGAATAATGCGCGAAAAGGTCCCTAAAACATTATATACTTTGCAAATAGGTCCCTAAAATATTTATGGGTTATAAAATACCCTGAGAAAATTATGATAAAATCCTAAGAGGCAACTAAATATTTATTAAAAATTGGAAAGTATGTTGTCTCTAATTTAGGTAATTTATTAAATTATTATCTTAGAAAAATTACAGGAGAAAAATCTAGCATTTGAAAACATATATGTATATGAGCAGCATAAGAGTTAAGGTTACAATACGCGTCCATACCTTCGTTGACGATATCTGGTACTTTCATCGAAAAACGTTACGTTTGACAGCGGTACGATGGTGGTACAACAGCGAAAACAGTGGTTCGTGATTTCATATATCCTATAAGGATAATGTCACATTTATGAATCATAATAGGCATTTTAGGTACAAATTACCATTTTTCCCCTAGTTTGATTAATTGGTGGTATTTTGCCAGAGCTTCGCTATTTTGACTCTAATCTTTCAGAATTTTGACATAATTCTTCCTCCAACATATTCTTGAAATAAATATCATATTTATTCCTTAAACATGATATCTAAGCTAACTTGAAAGATTAGAGATTATTCTAGCATTCCTACTATAACTATTGGAAGAACTACTTAAACTAAAGACTAAGGACCGAAGAACTTATCCAAAGCTTTGCTATGAACTTCTTACTCCTTCTCCAGAGCTTCTCTCTCTAACTTCTCTCTAGGTTTGCTTGTGAATTGGTGAAGAATGAAGAGAAATGAAGGGCTATTTATAGAAAAACCGAATGGCAATTCCGTAATTTCTTTGAACTTCGTCTGGACAGATTCTGACCGTTGGATTGCACTTTTTGAAATGGGTTGATCTGGGCCTTACACCTCTCTATGATGACATTATCATGAGTCATTAAAGTGATGTCATGCCTGCATCATCTCTTGATTTATGTGCCTTTATCTGATAAAGTTACCTGTTTGGTGTCCTAATCGCGTAATCTTGGGAAAACTCAAAATTCCGGAAGCAAATCCCTGAAGGTCTTTTCTTCCTCTTTCAAGTTACTTGGGTCAACTAAATTTTTGATCCCATTAAGGACATTTCATTGTCTATTGAATATTTCGGCCAAACGCCGTTGGCTACGGAAATTGCGTCTACCGACATCAACTTCTGGATCATAAATCACTCGTTCATAATATGTCCAGATGTTTACCAACTTATCCTCGGATTCTATTTTATGAATTATTTTCTATAGGTTTTCACTTCCACTATCTGTCTTAATTTCATAAAATATCTTCTTGGCTCTATTTCATGATCACTCCGTCGATTACGGAAATGACTTCGGAGATAGGTCACTCCGAGGTAAAAATTCACTTGTTTATAATATACTCTGACTCTAGAAACTTAGTTCATGGTTTTCTAGGTAGCATTTTATTTCTATCCGTGGTCATTTATCCTACTTGCTTTTTACCATTATAATATTATTTAATTGCAAAATATCTTAGATATTTATTATTATTATTATTATTATTATTATTATTATTATTATTATTATTTCCATTTTAATTTTTCTTTATTTTTCTTCATAATTTTCGTTTTTATTTATATATATATATTTATTTTAATTAATTTCCACCTTTTTCTCTTTATCTTATGTCTAAACAATTAGCCATTAATTATCTAATTAATCACTTACTAATTGTTGACAATTTTCTTAATTAGTAATAATTATTATTTCACAACTATTTTACTGACATTGGTAATTTATGTACCATGCATAATATTAAAAATCATGGGGTTCAATATGGTCCCCCAATACTTTTTGATTTTTCTCCTTTAATTTTTCCAAAGTAATAAGTTAATAAATTACCTAAATTAGAGACAACATACTTTCTAATTTTTAATAAATATTTAGTTGCCTTTTAGGATTTGTCATCATATTCTTAGAATGTTTTATGACCCTAAAATGCATTTTTCACATTTTTGGCAATAAATTCTATTTAACTTTCTTAAGTATTTTCCTTTGAAAATAGACTAATTATACAATATTTTGAGACCATAGTCATCATAAATGGACATTCTTATTACTATAACATAATACTCCAGATAATAGTTATCCGGGTATTACAATTGGACCCCATGATTTTTAATATTATGTATGGTGCATAAATTACCAATGTCAGTGAAATAGTTGTGAGATAATAATTATTACTAATTAAGAAAATTGTCAACAATTAGTAAGTAATTAATTAGATAATTAATGACTAATTGTTTAGATATAAGATAAAGAGAAAAAGGTGGAAATTACTTAAAATATATATATATATATATATATATATATATATATATATATATATATATATATAAACGAAATTATGAAGAAAAATAAAGAAAAATGGAAATGGAAATTAAGAAAAAATATCTAAGATATTTAGTAATTAAATAATATTATAATTGTGATATTTTATACAGGATAAACGAGAACAGATAGAAATAAAATCCTACCTAGAAAACCATGAACTAAGTTTCTAGAGTCAGAGTATATTATAGACAAGTGAATTTTTATCTTGAATTAGGCTCTCTCCGAAGTCATTTCCGTAACCGACGAAGTGATCATGAGATAAGGCCAAGAAGATATTTTGTGAAGTTAGAACAGATAGTACAAATGAGAACCGATGGAAAATAATTCATAAACTGGAATCCGGGGATAAGTTTGTAAAAACCAGAGTATATTATTAATCAGTGGATTTTTATCCAGAAGTTGACGTCGGCAGACGCAATTTCCGTGGCCAACGACGTTTAGCCGAAATATTCAGCAAACAATGGAATGTCCTTAATGAGATCAAAAATTTAGATAACCCAAGTATCTTGAAAGAGAAAGAAAAGATCTTCAGGACCTTGCTCCTGGAATTTTGAGATTTCCCAAGATTACGCGATTAGGACACCGAACAGGGAACTTTATCAGATAAAGGCACATATATCAAGAGATTATGCAAGCATGACATCACTTTGATGACTCAGGATGAGGTCATCATAGTGAGGTGTAAGGCCTGGATCGTGCCACCTCAAAAAAGTGCGATCCAACAGTCAGAAACTGACCAGACAAAGTTCAAGGGAATTACCGAAATGCCATTGGTTTTTTCTATAAATAGCCTTCACATTTCTCTTCATTCTTCACAAATCCTAGAGTTTTCTAGAGAGAGATTTTAGAGAGAAGGAGGAGTCTGTGGAAATAGCAAAGTGCCGGGTAAGTTCTTCAGTCCCTAGTCTTTAGTCTTAAGTTCTTTCGGTAGTTATAGTAGAAATGCTAGAGTAATCTCTAATCTTCCAAGTCAGTTTAGATATCATGTTTTAGGGATAGATATGATATTTATTTCAAAAATATATTGGAGAAAGAGGTATGTCAAAATCTTGGGAGATTAGGATTAAAATAGCGAAGTTCTGACAAAATCTCGTCAATTTTCAACCTAAGGGCAAAATGGTAATTTGTACCTAAAATGCCTATTATGATATTAAATATTCATAAACGTGATATCATCCTTATAGGATATCTGAAATCATGAACCCCTGTTGTACCGCCGTCGTATCGCTGTCAAACGTAGTATTCCACCAGAAATACTGTATAACGTCAACGAAGGTACGTTCGCGTACTATAACACTAACTCTGATATTTATGGTATGCGTGTATGTGGTACGTGTGTTGTATGCATGTTGGTGGTGTGTTGTTTGATTACTTAGTGTTGTTAGAGAATAACTGAACATATGCATGCACTGGGAGTGGTATATCTATATTCACTGGGAGTGGTACATTTCGCTGGGAGTGGTACATTTGCATTCACTGGGAGTGACATATTTGGGAGTGATTCATTTGCTGTGTTTATATACCGTATATGTAAATATGAGGTTAACCGTTACCTGGGGCCCATATGCATGGGACCTCAGCTCTTAACATAGCTTTAGGATCGGGAGGTTCGAGGACCGAGGAGAAAGGCAAGAAGCACTTATAGGAACTCGGCTGAAGACCATCTTTTGTTGCCACAGCATGGGTAATGTCAGGGGAATACCTCTGTGGTTGTTTACTTCAAAAACTCTCGGTCTTTATACCGTTTCTGTAATTAGCCAGACTTATATCATTTTGAATATATGTATCAGTTACTCTCTTGCTCCGATACTCTACTCTGATGAAAAAAAATTATACTGCTTTTGAAAAGTTGGGATGTTACACCGGCGGTGGGGAGGGTGGCCATCAACGGTGGTGTGGCCGGTGGTGGAGCCCACCGAACTTCCCTTAGTTTTTTTTTAAAAAAAAACCTTATTTTTTTTAAAAAAAAAAAGTCACCGGAGGATCGCCTGAGGTGACCGGCGGTCACCGACAATGCCCGGAGGTGGGGTGGGCGGTTGGCAGTGGTGTGGCTGGTGGTGGGGCCACCGGGGGGTTATTTTATTGTTTTTTTTAAACATTATTTAAAACTAAGGGCAAAATGGTAATTTCAGCTTAAAATTAGGGGCAAAATTGTAATTTCAGCAGAGTTACTGTTCATTTCCGTCAGACTTAACGGTCAACGTTGGTCAACTAATGTTTCATGGTGCTGGGCGCTCCCAAAACGTAACGTCGTGTGCATTTTTTGTCCAGAAAAAATTTCGTGGTGCTGGGCGCTCCTAGCGACAAACTTCATGTGTATTATTACTCCTTCTCTCTTTAAAAAAAGTTCATGGATGTTTTTTTTCCCCTTAATCTAAATAATTTAATAAAATAATAGAGATGAACATTACATTTCTTGTTCGTTGGTTTCATCCAAGCAAACTGGTCGACTTTTGTGACTAAGAAGCTAGTTCCACGACATTTAACTGCACATCAAATGTGTAAGATATCAAATTTTTCATGGAACCTCTCTACTGTCATTTCCATTCAAATGTAATCTCTTTGACAACTGAAATGCTATTACCTGGTGGAACATCACTAATGTCATTTGCATTTGTTGAAATGCGATCTCTGAGGATGGGAAAGATTGCTTAGTTACCAGGAAATAAAGGCTCACTTATATATAATAGAAGAAAAATTATGAAATCACTGTCAATAGTTTCTGCATAGTCTCTGAACTAATCAGAAGCATATATCATATCTCAGTTAAAATATGAATTATTAGTTGGAGGTGGAAATACCACTTGTGATGTAACAATCTTCACATGTCTTTTCAGGGTTGTCCCTCCATGGAGTAAGTAATTTATGAGTAGTTGGTTTAATAATTCTCAGTTTTTTTTTCCCTGCAGTAAGTACCTGTTAATAGCAACAGACCATCATTTTTATAATGAGGGGGTCACAAAAATGACTATTTTCTACTACTCTTATTTCTATTGTATTTCATAGGTAGTCGTAAAAATGTATTTTTAGCAGACATTGAACATAATAACAATTTATTTTTAACAAACATTTAATAAATACTTTGCACTGGTAAGAAATTTACAATTGAGTCAATCCAACACTAGTAATTTCTCATATTCTTGGCCAGAAATTGCTGCTTCCATGACAGCTTGAGGGTTAAGGGTCCCATCATTATCTAAGAACAATTGAAGCAGATTCTTAGAAAACCCACTTACTAGTGCCACTCCATCTTGATTACCAGGCACTGGGGTTGCCCTCGAGTCTCTCAGATTCCAAAAAACTATCTGTGGCACTGCTGACCCATACCCCTTTTCTCTGTACTTTCTTTTGATTGCTTCATAATCAGTCTCCCAAGGATTGCACGATGCTTCATCAAATTCCATGTCACTAAAAACAAATACCCTCTTAATCATTTGCTCCTCCTTGAGATTCCCATTCACTGCAACCTCTAGAATTAAGTCGAACACCTTCTGAAAATCAGTGTTCGTTCCCCAGTCCATCCTTCTCACAAACTCTACCTTGGACTCCAGATTCTCCCCTTTTATCAAATGCAAATTTGGGTTCTCACTAAATGTAATGACCTTCCCTTTCCATGGCTCCTCACTTGTTTCAGATACCAATATCCCCATTGCCACAGATACCTCTATTGGGATTCCAGACATGCTTCCTGAAACATCACAAATGGCCAAGCTGCTCCTCAATTTACCTTGCTTGAGTAAGTCATCCACCATTCTCTTCCACTGAAGCTCTGCCACTTGTCCACCATCTCCATCGTTTAACGATGCTATGATCTCGTGTGGAAGCAACGCGCCAGCCGCTATAGTGGACCTGCCTGATTTTACATCTTCCATGTACTTGCTAAATCTTTCTTTGTCATGCTTCAAAAATTTCTCTTCGTAGAATTTCATCGCCACTGATGCTACCCTATTGTATGGTATTGAGCCCCATTGATTTGCACCAATATATACTTCTGGCAATTCCAGCACTTTCCTTAGTGGCACCAAAATTTCCTTTCTCAGACGATCCCGAATCCTATAAGCATAATGAGCTTCCTCAACCCCTTGATACTCTGGATAGGATGCTCTAGGGAAAATCCTCCTTGCGATGCTTTCACATAGCAGTGTAGATCGATCAAAGGAATAATCAATGGATGGACACCATTTCGCAGCAAGACTAATCTTTCTTACTTCCCTACGTTTGAGGAACTCTACATCTCTCTTCAAACATTCAGCAAAATGATCTGATATGTGATCGTACACTAACCGAAAGTTAGCATCATCCTGATGTCTCTGTACAACTTTCTTAGCCATTGATATTCTCTTTTCTTGCCTTGTAGCACGAGCTATCTCTTTCTGGTTCATTGTGGGAATCTTTGCCTTTGTAAACAATGTTTTCTTGTCCTGTCTTCTTCGAGATATCGTGTTATACTTTCTGCTTCCTTTTCTTTGCATCCATTCCTCTTTCTGAAGCTTTCTCACATCAACACCTTCCAAGATTCTATAAAGAATCTCAGGCAAGTCCTTGAAGTAACCAAAATCAGCAAATGAAGGGACGTTGAACGCGAGGGTTCTTGGATGATTGGCGTAAAGCCATAAAGCTGAAGCATAAAACCCTTCCTTACCAGACTTTCCTGTTCCTCTAACTCGTCGGAGATTACAGACGAGCTTGAGGGTGGTCAAAGGGTTATGAGACCAAGCTAATTGGAGCCTCTGTATCAGAGAAGAAGGAGGAGTATCAGGAAGAATATGGAAGAAGAAATCTAGACAGGGATCGCCAGTGGAGAGGAAGGTGGGAGAATTATTCTCCGTGAAGCCCATGTTTTGACGACGCGGTAATTGGATCTTGTTGAAATTCGCCAGCATTTGATCCATGAAAGGATCGCCGGAAGTGAAGTTGACGGCGGTGGAATTATAGATCTCAGGAGGACCAAGAAGAATTGCCATATTATGCGACTGTGAAACTGTGAAGGAGTGATGAATGAAACGAAAAGTGATTTTGGTTTTGGTTTTGTGAAGTGATCGGAAGGTTTTTGATGAAAACTTTGAACTTGACGGGTCTGTATTTAAAGGCTCGGCTTTTCTTGGACCCCAAGTGCTATTCGTGCTCCCCAAGGACTGGGAATAAGAAATGCATCAATAAACGTTCCACGTGGCTCGAATCCGTCGACTTGAAGAACAATAAAAAAAAACAACTTTTTGAAGATGACTTACTTCGTGATTAAGAATTGCAATGATACTAATTCTTGTGCTAAATATAGAAGTATGTTATAAAACTAATAAAATAAATAAGAAGAAGAGAAAATTCTAGAGAGATAAAGTAGAGAGAAGTTCTCATTTCACTGTAATTGAATAGTTACAGAAGTCCTCTATTTATAGAAGGAAAATGAGACTTAAGTGTAATTTCCACTCTGAGTCATTTGGTGTAATTTCCCCTAGGCCATAATAATTAAACGCGTTATCAACGCGGAACGCCGAAAGGAAGGGGAGGAAAATATTGGCTGCGGGCCCCACGTAATAGTAAATACTATGCATGGTACTATGCGTGGGTCCCATGTCATCTTGTAATATTTGGAAACCGTGAGTCAATGGACATCCACATAATAAGTATATTCATAACACTCCCCCTTGGATGTCCATTTATGAATGTGCCTCGTTAAAAACTTTAACTAGGAAAAACCCAGTGGGATAAAAACCTAGCCAAAGAAAAGAATACATCATTCATCGATACACTGTCAAGTGCTGCCTCATTAAAAACCTTTCTAGGAAAACCCAGTGGGACAAAACCTAGATAAGGGAAAAAGAGTACAGTGTGTATCGTCTCCCCCCTCTTGATTACATCAGATTTGCTCCCCCTGATGATTACATAATTTTCAATGTCTTCTGAGCATAACTCTCTTTCTGTCATCAAGTATACTGTTGTTCACTTGTAGAACAATTACAGAAACATCCAATTTGATTATTCATTGTATACCTGCAAAATCTTTCAAGTAAAATCATAATAATCTTTTCATAAATATACATGTGCATATAAATGCACACTCTAATTGCTTCTGGCAATATATGAACTTATCATCATTCTCAAAAATTTGATGCTTCTAGCATCTTGAGTCCTTCAGAGACTTATGCTTCTGGCATATTTAATCCTTCAGGGACATATGTTTCTGGCGCCTTACATCCTTTAAGGACATGTGCTTTTAGCACACTAATATATTGTGGCTCATTATTCTCATCATCATTTATTACAACATATGTTATCATTTAAATATCATCAACGTTGACATCATTTTTAGTCCCATCGGATTTCATTTATTGAGATCTCTTTTTATTCACATATATTAGGTACTTGGGTCTCTTCTAGGACCATAATATTCAATTCTGGTAATTACATCTCTTCTGGAGATAACATCTCTTCAGGAGGTAGCTCTTTTGGAGCTTTTCTTCATCTCTTCAGGAGATGGCTCTGCTGGAGCTACTAACTTTTCATGATTATCTTCAAATTGACCATCTATATTTTTAGCTCCTTTTCTCTTTCGAGGATTTTTATCTTTAGAACCGATTGGTCTACCACGCTTCAGGCGTGTTTTAGATTCATTCACAATAGGTTTTTCTTGAGGGATATCAATTCAAATAGGAGCATTCGCAGCTGGAACATGTGACTTTGTCACTCTCTTTGGGTCAGTGAATGCTTCTGGCATTCGATTAGCTAAATCCTGCAAATGAATTATCTTTTGAACTTCTAGTTCACATTGTTTTGTACGAGGATCAAAATGAGCCAATGATAATCCATTCCACTTTATCTCTTTTACCCAATCTACTTATTTTACTCCCCCTCATCTAATCATGTAGTGTGTATCCATCTATGTGCATTATATTAGATAAATAATCATTGCACATTTCAAAACTTTTAAGATGGAATTAATCTGGTTCCTGACCAAAAGCCAATTTTACGGGGAAAATTTTGTTGGCTAATATAATAAACACTGTTCTTATAATCTCATATAATTTCTGGATCATTCAATCTGGAAATTGCGCGCATAATCTGTTGCAAACTTCTGGTTGCAAACATCACTGCAAACTTATGTGATTTATAATATCACATGTATCCTATATCATTCAATTTAATACATTTCCAGGTATCCATTTCCAGTTATAATCAATAATATTCTCATAATATTCCGGAGGAATTAACACAAATATTCATGGAGAATACAAACACTCACACTTGATCAATATCATTCTCCCCCTCAAGTGTGAGTCCATCAATACATGTAACTTCCATATAATATTTCATAATAATTTCATATATGATATCTATTTCTGCAGATATCAATAAAATTTTACAGGTTTCTTAATGTATTATCAATGCACAATTTTGTTACTTCTGGTAACAAAATTTTCATCCAGAATTTGCAATCAAATACATATCAATACAAAATCATCGGGATTATCAAAATCGTCGATCTAATAAAAATATTCACGAGCGCAGTACTGTGGAATCACCGATGCATCATGCATCACTGTGGGATCACAAGCGTAACAACTCGGATTGTCGTATGCATATAAAGTCAAAAAGGTTCTAAGCTCGTGCTTTATAAGGAGCAGATCTGCAGAGATTTAACAGGACTGTGCAAATCTGCAGAGATTCAATAGGATTTAATTAGGTTATAAATAAAAGAAGGCAAACGAACATGCCTCACAAACACACAAGCATCTGATATTAATTACTAGATACTCACATATTTCTCTAAATTCTATTGTCATGGCAGGACCTAGCAATTTTATCCCAGTTTCTGATACATCTGACACAGCATTACTTGATGCTTTATTGTATGATGATCAGACAAACATGTCATTTTCTTCTTTACTCTTTTCTGAACCTCTAGACATGTTTATTCCGCCTTCTATTATTCCTCCTTCTGCTTCAAATGTACCTACTTCTCCCCCTAGAACAAATGTTCTTCCTCAATCTACAAGGATTGAAGGTACAACTAAAGCAGGTTCATCAAAGAGGCCGGTTAAAAGGTGTAGAACTATGGCCGAACTGATGGAGTCTACCAATCCAGTTCAGCCAATAGTGACAACAATCAATCAGCCAGCAATCACAAGCCAGCAAGCAATCATCAGCCAGCCATCAACAATCAGTCAGCCAGTAATGACTAGCCAGCTAGTAACAACCATCGAACCAACAATAACCAGCCAGCCAACTACAACTAGACAACTAGTGACTACCGACCAATTAGCAACTACTAGCCTATTGAATTGTAGTTGTTGTGATGTTTTACGAGAAATTATACATACCAACGGACTTCAGTGTCATAAACTAGAAGTTCACGGAAGGAGAACATGTATGCTTTCCCACGCTGTTTTATTTGAAAATGTACAGGAAAAATCTTACAATACTGACAGGCTTCCAATGTTTGATTTTAGTAATAAAAATTTTGGAGAAATCAAACATTTTCTGACACAGTATTGTATAGATTTACAAGCATCGGGATATAACTTGATGCGTGATCCTGTATTAACCTTTTATGAGATCCTTTGTGTTGGTTCGGAATGGACGGAAAATCCAAATGAACCCCGCGGGAGTTCATTTCAAACAAACATCGAAAATCCATTAGATAAAGGAAAACAACCCACGGTTAATATTCCATATGATATTTCATCCCTTAATCAGGGTGAATTATATATATTAACAATGGAGCAACGGGAAAGAATAAAGAAAACAACGCACCATGATTTAAGTATTTTCACTTAACCCTCGATGATGCGAGTAAACAATTAAATATGTCTACTCACACCATACAAAAGATCTATCAAAAAGGAGGGTTAACTGAGTGGCCACACAAAAAGCTTAAGAAACTTATGATGCAAATCTCGATATTACGAAGAGCTTTGCCTCATCTGGATCCCATCTCAAGGGAAGCAAAAGAAGAAGACATTAAATATCTTCAGAATGAGATGATTAAGGTTTGTAATGGAGTTGAGCCACTCGCTATTAAACTTTGTTGAAATAATATTGTCTTTTATTTAATCATTTTGTTTATGAATATTCTTCTTTTATATTCACAACAATTATCATAGAAAACACAAAATAATCATAATAATAAATTTGCTTCATTCACTTCTGGGAATGAAGTTGGATAAAATTTATGATCCATAACTCACTAATTTGTTTGATCATGACTAGAAATTAATCTATAATATTTCTTGATTTAATCACAATTTTGCTACTGCAAGAGCAAATTGGATATATTTATTTACAATCAACCATGATCATAAAATCCCTTGTCTCATAATGTAAGGGAGTATTAAATGCCAAATATACAATTTTGAGGCCTTATACAAATGATGACATACAAAATTTATGGATCAAAGCTTGTATCATAACTTGTCTCTTGGCTTCAGGCCAACTTGTCTCATTAGCTTTAGGCTAATTTATCACTTGACTTCTAGCCAATTTATGCCTCCACATGGTCTCAGGCCAATTTATGCCTCATATCTCCATGGCCTTTTAACAATTTATCTTCAGGATAAATAAAATATAAACATAATAAAATAACTAGTTGGAACCCACTAATAGTGTGGTTACCATAAATAATAAAATGAGAAGGGGATATATAAAGCAGTAAATAAATAAATGAAAATAAAAGGGAAGGGGGATAAAAAGCAGTAAATAAATAATAAATAAATGGAGTCCACTATACTAGTGTCACCACCATAAAAGATAAATAAACGTTAAATAAAATAAATAAATAAAGCCTACTAATAGATACTAGTGTGCCTTCATGAAAATAAATAAATGTCAAATTAAATTAAACAAATGGAGCCCACTGATATATAGTGTTACTACCATAAAAGATAAATAAAAATAAATAACATAAAGGTAAATGTTATATTATGATTAGATAGGAGGTAAAACCATCCATGTAAAGCCAAAAGAAAAAAAATGTAAAATTATTGTAAATAGTAAAAATGTAAATTTACCATGAACAGTAAAAGTTACTATTCACTATAAATAATAAATAAGGTAAAATTAATGAAAGATTAAATCTAGACTTCCATATAGGAGTCAAATGAATAAAATGTAAAAATTACTGAAAAAGAGTAAATTTACTGTGAATAGTAAATTACTATTTACCGTAGTAAAATAGTAAATAATCTCAAATCTTAACCATGGAACCCGATGTTCAAAATAATCGGTAAAAGTAGAACTTTAATTCCATATAATGGTTAAAACTATCATAGATAGATAAAATAAACATAAAGTAAAGAAAATAGTGATAAAATCTTACCTTGGTAGAGTCTTCATGCTGATAACGTGTTATAAAACTAATAAAATAAATAAGAAGAAGAGAAAATTCTAGAGAGATAAAGTAGAGAGAAGTTCTCATTTCACTGTAATTGAATAGTTACAGAAGTCCTCTATTTATAGAAGGAAAATGGGACTTAAGTGTAATTTCCACTCTGGGTCATTTGGTGTAATTTCCCCTAGGCCATAATAATTAAATGCGTTATCAACGCGGAACGCCGAAAGGAAGGGGAGGAAAATATTGGCTGCGGGCCCCATGTACTATGCGTGGTACTATGCGTGGGTCCCATGTCATCTTGTAATATTTAGAAACCGTGAGTCAATAGACATCCACATAATAAGTATATTCATAACAAACTACAAATTATTTCCTATATTTAGAACAAGAGGAGTTATATCTGACGGTTTCAATCGTGATCGTGCAATCAAATACATGTTAAAAGTCAAACTAACGAATGTGAGGGAGACGAATTTTATTTTATTTTATTTTTTTATATAAAAGATCAATTATATATAAAATGAAAAAGATTATACAAATAAGGTTGGTATGGTTAAGTCAGGGAATTGAGAATAATCAAACATCAGTTTTGTCAAATCAGTACCCTCAATTTCAATAACCTTATATTATCATTGTACTCAACTGGAATCTTAGCTTGCAATGTGTGTACTTTTTAACTCTTAGTTTGCCCCACACTTGAGCTTAGGAGCTACCTCTATATTTTACTTGTTTTTAATGTATAACGTGGTTAGGAGTTTATTTTAATTTTGAATATAAGATGTTAATCCACTTTTGTATTTAATATTTTTTTTCATAATATCTCTATTGAGTAAACATAGTAAGGAGGTTTTTATTAAGAAGTAATTATAATGCAAATGATGACTAAAGATGTTTTACAAATAACTAAATTAACCAATTTTTAATTTTTACAAATTAGTTATCTAATTTAATATTATGAATTATAATGATATAATAAATAACTTTGTATAATTTATTGGGCTAACTTTTGTTTTTGTATACAAGTCTATTTAAATATAAGTTAAATTACATTAATTAATTTTTACTTCAACTTAAGTTTATAAAAGGTGGTTGGGATAAAAGTCATTTTCTACCATTAAGCAAAACAAGCCCTAGGGCCCTGTTTGGTACAAAGCATTGGGGGTAGGAATGAGATTAGGTTAGGAGTTAGGTCAAATTATATTGTTTGATATGAGAGATTAAAGATAAGGAGAAGTCCTTTTAATGTCTTAAGGAACCAAAAAAATCTTAAAAAAGTCCCCGCGACATTTATGATGTTAATTCAAAGTTTGAAATCACCATTTTGCTCAATTTCCTTAAATATAACCCAACCCAACAAAATGCAGCACCCATGATCCATTTTTCTACCCTTTTTTTATTCTCTCCTCTCCCTCCTCCTCCGTCTAAGCACTGTTGTCTCTTGAACCCTCTAACATCGTCACTCCTCCCCTCTACTCTACCATCGTCGTTGTTTCGTTCAGATGGGAACCAGAACCTGGAAAGCCCAAACACTCCACCGCCATCATCCCCTTCTCCAACTCTCCATAACTACCACCACCAATTCGTCCCCAAAATCCTTAGAACTCCCTCCCAAGCTCCTCACTGTAGAGAATCCTCCTCACAGATTAGGTATTAGCAACAAATTTTGTTCTCCCTCTTTGAGACTTGGCTATGATTGCTGTGGTTCTTTACATGCTGAAAGAGGTCGGATTTTGGTGCAAGCTGTGATCCAGAGTAGGCGGTGGGTTGGGTTCGGGGTGAAACGGCAGTGGTTTGGCTCTTGGAGGGTGAAAAAAGAGAGGTGAGTGGTGATAGTTATGTGTTTCTATATTGTGGTGTTGATCATAGAGAGACCAGCGATGTGGAGGCCATTAGAGTTACTCAAAAGAACAGAGTGAAGGCAACACACTCTGGCCTCTGGGTAATAGTGATTTTCTTTGTAATGAATTCTTTTTTTATTAGTATGAATATGAATTTTGTACACATTTCTTTTTTAAATATGTGAACTATTTTTTTGAAATAGGAGTAAAAAATTTATCTATACAAACGATGGGAGAATTGAATGAATGATTGAATTGAACGATGGGAATTATAGTGTTAATAGGAGTAGAAAATTATAGTGTTAATAGTTTATGTAATCTAATAAGATGATTGTATTGAATGATGGGAGATTTAAATTGAATGTTGCAGAGAAGAATATATGAGGGGTTGAAGTAGATGGGAGTATGAAGGTGCAAGACGGTGAAGAAAGATAAGCATGCATTGTAATCGTCGCTGAAGAAGTTGGAATTTATGGCATCCTATCCTGCGACGATTTTGATAGAGATGACGTTGAACGAGTGAGCACCCTGAATTTGTCCTATTTTCAATTTTTGATTGCTCTATCTGGTTTCGTGTTACTGGCTAATGACGTTGAACAAGTGAGCACCCCGAATCTGTCCTATTTTCAATTTTTGATTGCTCTATCTGGTTTCGTGTTACTGGCTGATGACGTTGAACAAGTGAGCAGCCCGAATTTGTCCTATTTTCAATTTTTGATTGCTCTATCTGGTTTCGTGTTACTGGCTCTGGCTTATATGGACATAATATTCATTATAGTCATTGTTTTGATATTTTAGGTTTTTGTAGATGAGTACTAAAGAAGGAAAATGATGTTGTTTATATAGAAATTTTGTGGTTGTTGTTTTGTGTAGGTGGGGATTTGTTCATTAGCTTGTAGATTTTCCTTGTGTGAGATTATCATGCAAAAATTATCTCGTTTTGCTTTACAAACTTGTGTGGCATCCAGAAAGATTAAGCTAGAATTTGCCATTATTTTTGTTCAATAAGTTATAGATGAGCAAGACTAATGTTAATTATTTAGATTTTTTTTTTCTTTTTTTGCCTGCACTAGGAAGGATATGTATTGGTTACATGCATGCCTAGGATTATGATAGATTATGATTTTCAGTATCACAATCATGCTTGTATCTTTATTATGCTTCATAGAACTATTTTGCATGAAAGTAAATGTTACACTTATGAGTTTTCATTGCAAATGAGTTCTATGTTGATTGTAGGAGATTGTCACATTTATGGAGAATATGCTAATGTTGGAGAGTGGTGTAATTGGTGAGACTGTTGGTGTAACCATGCTTCCTGCACTCGTGGATAGAATGATGGAGTTGGATGTAAGTTGGTGGAGCCTTCCTTGAACTATTTGGTCAAAGAAAAATGAAGTAATTTGTCCACTAACTTTTCAAATTTATGTAATTTTGTTTAGGTGGAAATTGGATGAGTTGGTAACTTGCAAGATGAAGTTAAATACATATTTGATATGGAGTTGGAAGATGTTGCTAAGCTTATAGATGAGCAGGACAATGTCGATATAGTCACTCATCCTCACAACATATATCAAGAAAAAGTTCTTTGGTCAAGGAGTCCCACCAAAGGAAGAGGAACATATAGCTAGCCGACTTTTTTGGTAGCTTGAATGACTTGTGATGATAGGTAACTTACTGAGTGAATTTAGCAGACATGTGTTGGCCACTACATTTGTGTGTAGGGGCATTAGTATTGATGATAATGTTGTTGACAATTTGTATTTATATAAATGTGCATTTGTATTGACTTGATTTTTGTTTTTCAGTTATATGATGAAATTTTGTGTGCCTTAATATGCTTTGTCAATGTTATATAATGATATGTATATGAAATGGTGTGATGTCGATGTCTAGGTTTTTGACAACTCTATGGATTGTTTTTAGTATGTGAACATCAAAAGTTAACATATACATGTCGAGGTTTTTATCAACTCCATCACAAAGTTTTAAAAAGTACATCTCTAAATTTTAACAACTCCATCACAACATTTTAACAACTAAACTACACCTCCAATTCTTAACAACTCCATCATAACGTTTGAATAACTTCATCTTCACGTTTTGACAACTAATTCTACACGTTTCAACAACTTCTTCTTTTGATATTGACAACTCCTTATTCGGAGTTGTCAAAACCTAATAGGAGGAGTTATCAAAACCCAAAGAAGGACTTTGTCAAAACCCAATAGAAGGAGTTGTCAAAACCCAACAAAGAAGTTGTCAATACCCATAGAAGAAATTGTCAAAACTCAACAGAAGGAGTTGTCAAAATCTAAAGAAGGAGTTGTCAAAACTCAAAGATGGGGTTGTCAAAACCTAACATAAGGAGTTTTTAATACCTAAAGAAGTTGTCAAAATCCAAGAAAAAGTTGTCAATACCCAAAGAAGAAATTGTCAAAATCCAACATAAGGAGTTGTCAAAACCAAAAGGAGGAGTTGTCAAAATCCGATAGAAGGAGTTGTCAAAACCCATAGAAGGAGATGTTAAAGCCCAATAAAAGGAGTTATCACACTAGTGCAAAAAAAGTGTTTTAAGACAGCCTCATTTACAGCGGAGTATCGACGCATCGGTCTTAAAGATATGACTGGTAGCAATTTTGTAAATATAAAAAACTTTTTGGACCGTATCATTTTTTGATAGGTCTTAAATATATTATTCAAACTGCTTATAAAAACAACCGCTCTTAAAACTGTTATTAAAAAAATTGAAATATGAATTACATTATAGAGAAATCTCATACAGCCTGACTTATATTTTCTACGATCCAAAATAATAATAAAATATTTAAATATAATGGTATAAAACTTTAAAGACCGGATACATATAAATACTGGTCTTAAAGTTAATATTTTTAAGACCGGACATAACTTCTACTCGGTACTAAATAATGAAAAAATTTAAACAAATAGTTTATTACTTTTGAGTATGGACATAAATAAAGGACGATCTTAAATATTAACCTTTAAGATCGTTGTTAAATTACTCTAGTCTTAAAATTGAAAACATATACTTCTTCGCATGAAACCTTACCTTACGACTTATATCGTTTTCTCTGAACTTTGAAACCCCTATTCTTGTTACAAAACCCCTCTTGTTGTTGCATTACGTCTCTTCCTCGCCCACCACCACCATCCTCTGTTACTCTCTCACTTTCTCAGGCATTCCTCTTTCGCACCACTACTCTCAACCTCTCTTCCTTTCTCAAAAATAAACGAAGAAAACCATTCTCTTCATGTTCCTTCAACCCCAGTTACTGATGTTACCGGTGTGAGTCCAAATGAACCCTCTTCATCTCACAATGAGCCTCGTAACCGCCCTGCACGCCGTGGTAGAAATGGCACACGAATGAAAGACGTATATGTAACATCCTAATTTTATGTTGAGGCTTTAATTATAATTATAAAATAATCATGTATGATTATTGTAATTAATTGTAATTGTGAGAGACAAAATAATAATATTAATAATAAAAGAATTAAAATTAAAATTAAATAAGGTTTGGGCCCTTGCGGTAATTTTGCCCATGTCAAGAAAAAGAAAAGAAAAGAAAGGAGCTATGTGGGGAAGAAGAAAGAAAAGGAAAAAAAATATATTAATTTTGGAGATGGCAGCACGTAATCCGTAGGATTGGGGAAGGGGAATTATTACCCCCTCCCCCTTTCTCTTACTATATATGTGTGGTGTGTGTGTGTTGGTAAGATTTAGTGTGTGTGCGTGCCGGAGAATCAAAGAGTGAGTGTGTGAGAGTGAGGAAAAGAGAAGGAGAAGAAGGTTGGGGTAAATATTTGGGTCTTTTGAGGTATATTATTTATTTTATAAGATAATTTTAGTAGTTAAATTTTCAATAAACTTCCTTCATGAAAGTTGTTCCATATATTTTTCTCTTTCCAATGAACTTAATATTTTTGAGATTGCGATTTTGGAAAAGTTTTGAGATTTGACAACAAATGACTGTATGTACTTTTAAAATAATCAATAACAAATTTTAATCGGTTTATATTTCTTGATTTGTTGTTGTAGGAGTTTAAACTAAATTTTTCTATTCAAGAAATTTAGGATTTACAGCTTTCCTCATATTTCTACCAATTAAAAGTTGTATAAATAATTTATTTTGGGTTAATGGAGATATTATTAAAGTTTTAATCGGTCTAGTTTTGAAATTTGAATAATAAAACTGCTATTCTTGGTTTTTACAACAATAATAGATTATTATTGTAATTTGTGTATATTGAGTTACATAAGTTATGCTTGTGGTAATGTAGAGTTCACCTGTGATCGGTGATTATTCACATTTTACTCCTCAAGATAAGGTTTAGCTCGGAGTTGAGGTAACCGGGGTTAATTTATTTCATTTGCTTGTCTTGGACTATAAGGTGTTTACTAAACCTTATTTTCATATATATTGCTGACATGTGTTTTGAAAATTATGTGTATATCTGAATATGTAGTTACTTCAGAGAAGCAGTGTATTTTCTATTCTACATGTATGTATGAGTGAATCTAGTTATGGAAATTGTTGTTGAGGTGACTGGTGTGGTAATTGTTGTGAGCTGTGTATATGGAATAATATATCGTACTATGTCTTTGAAAATTATAATATTGTTTATCTGTTTTGAAATATGTTGGGTTGTGTGAAAGAGATTTAGGGTGAAATTGTACCCATCAATTCTCTCATTCCTGGTCGAAATTTGAGTTGAGTGTTTTGAGCGGAAACCTCCCTGTTACGGTATATCGGTGGTGACATGGGAGGGGATAGTTTTCTTGAAGTGGCTAGCTAACCTTGGCTAGGTATACTAGCACTAATAAGCTGTACCATGTCCAGACGATATAAGGAGGAGCAGGATGGATGAGTGGGGGTGGCTCTACTTATTGTTACTTATTATGGAATAATTAATTATTTGTTGTTGATGTTATAAATAGGGTAAAGGTGCAAAAATGCCCATGAGCTTTGTCCTCAAGAGCGTCCAGCACCATGTGCTTTTTTTTGGAGCAAAAATACCTACGTGGTTACATTTTAGGAGCAAAAATACTCCTTCTGTTAGTTGACCGTTAACCTAGTGAAATTATCCTTTTGCCCTTAGTTTAAAATAATTATAAAAAAGAATACCCCACCCTCACCCCCCATCCCCCTTGCCGGTGGGCCCCACCACCGGCCCCCCTATGCCCGCAGCCGTCCGCTGCCAGTGACCGATCTTCGGCGACTAGCCGCTGACGATTTTTTTTAACTATTTTTAAAATAATTACAACAAAAACAAAAATACCCCACCCCCACCTCCCCTTGCTGATGGGCTCCACTACTGAACCCCCACACCGGCAGCCGCCCGCCTCCAGCGACCAGCAGCCGGCGAATTATTATTATTTTTAACTATTTTTAAAATAATTAAAAAAAAAAATATTACTCGGTCGGAGAGTTTTTATATTACCACAGCATAGCAGTGAATGTGAACATTCCTATATGGGAATCACATGCTGTGCTGGGATAGTCTGTACTGGCTTTTTGGTCTAGTTAATTAACAAGTCCTCGCACTTGCACCGCATGCATGAAGGAGGAAAAGTTGTGTCGTCGGAGTTGAAAAGCTACCAATATTTCATGTGTGATTGTTGTTTCTGCAAACCATTATTGATTTCATAACAAATATCAAATGTCACAAAACTTGGGGTGCAATACTAGAAATGCAGAATGATTGAACGTTTTGCTTGTGGTTTCCCTGGATACAGACCAATAATTAAATGCCAGATTTATTTGATGCTTTGGAATAATTAACGTGGTGCAATATTTTATAAATAACCATAATAATGGACATGTGAAATTTTAATTTCAAATTTCTCTACAACTTCATTAATTTCCAACAGGGGACCAATCAAATAAAATAGTTATAAAAAAAAAGTCGTTGGCGTGGGGGGCCGGCAAGGGGAGGTGGGGGTGAGATATTTTTGTTTTTTTTTAATTATTTTAAAATAGTTAAAAAAATAATTCGCCGGTTGCCGGTTGCTAGCGGCGGTGGGGCCCACCGGTAAGGGGAGGTGGGGTGGGGTAATTTTGTTTTTGTTTTAATTTTTTTTAATTATTTTAAAAATAGTTATATAAAAAAATCCGCCGGCGGCCGGTCGCCGAAGGTGGTTTCCGGCAACATGGGGGGGTCAGCGGTGGGGTCCACTGGCAAGGGGAGGTGGGGGTGGGGTATTTTTGTTTTTTCTTAAATTATTTTAAACTAAGGGTGATAATTGAATATTTTACACACTTATTTATATCTATTGGGTAATAATTTTAGGATTGTTTGTTAATAAATAATGGGCTTTAATGCTTATTTGGGCTTTGGGCTTGTATTTGGATTTAATTCATTTTTCATGATAAAAGTTTCAGATTTACAATGCTTCACTGTTTTAATCATAACTTTTGAACTAGACATCATATTGGCCTCATTTTTGTCTCATATTTCAGATGATTCAAAGAGCTACAAATGTTATGAAGACTCGAAAGGCAAATTCGGTCAAGAGGATGATCAAACTTGGAGCCAAAGTTAGAGACGTTTTTCTGAACTTTTGGGCCCGAATATTGTGATTAAGAGCCCATTTTGCTATTTATTTCGTTTTTGGGCCATTTTGTAGCCTAGCCCATTTCCAATTAGGTTAAGTTGGAGATAGGCAGAAGCCACAAAGAACATCCTATCATTTTCGTTTTAGGGTTTTGGAGATCAAACACAGAAGTTTCATTGTCTCTGTAATGTTCTTCGCGTTCTTCGTCCGTTCTTCATTTTTTCCAGTCATGTTCGGCTAAATTCTCTAGATTAACCCAACGTTGAGGATTCCATAATTCATCCAGAGAGCTTGCGTTTAATCGGTAACGTTACTCGTTTTTGTTTTCATCTAATTGGATGCGATTTCTGGAAATAATTCGAATGTTAGATTTAATATTTGGTTTGGTTCATCCCAAGGACTAAGTTCGGGCTAGGTTTAAGTGTTGTTGTGCGATAACATAGTGAGACTCCACTGTTCGGACAAATTCTAGGCAATCGTCTAGTTGAGGGAATTTCTGGACGGATGCAGAGATCTCGATCTGTCCAGATCCAAACGCGAGTTTATTTATATTTCGTTCAATGATGGAAGTCTTTGGAATCTGAAATGTTGGGTTGATTGATTTCAATATTTGTTTGTCCATTTCATTTCATTTCTGCTTATTCTCGTTTTTCATCTGTTTGCATCAAAAACCCCCCAGATCTACCTGTTTCTGTTCTACTGTTACTGATTTAAACCCACTGCGAATTCGTTGGGAAAACGATCCAGGTTCCCATTGTATTGCAAATCTTTTTACCGAACTTGGTTATTTTGCAAGGGGTCGGCAATCTCTTATCAAAATTTGGCGCCGTTGCCGGGGAATTCACATTGGTTAATTAGTAACAGTAGTTTAATTTAATTTAACTTAATTGGTTCTAGTGACTGGGCAGAATTGTTTCTCGCCCAGATTACTCAGACCAGGGCTTTTTCCCAAGGATTTAGGCGTTTTAAGCAATAATCACCCTTTTAAGGGTGTGGTCTTACTTGAAATTGCCAAATTTCAACGTTTAGCCCCTGTTTTTCACTGTTTTTGGTCTCGGTGGACACGACAATTTCTGTCAGCAATTTTTTCGACTACTCAAATTGGGCTGATTTTTGGTGACCTGAAGGAAAACCATATTTTAGAATGAACACAATGCCTATGGACTGTGGTCACTCGGATTTAAGCCAAATTCCATTGTTTAGACCACTTTTTCAATTTTTTTTAATATTTTTATTGCATTTTTGGGTTCCCCAATGGTCTAGGAGTATTTCTGTGGTGATCCCATAAATTTTAAAAATCATTTGGTAGTGTTTCTACATTTGTTTTAATTATTTTTCACTTTGGTTTTCTGTTTTTGTGTTGATTCTTTTAGTGTTATTGGTATTTTTCTATTTTTGGTCGTTTTGTGAGTCTATTTTTGCTGTTTTGAGAGTTTTCCCATTCTGCCATATGCTGTTGTATGAGCACTAGGAGTACTACTAATCCCGATGATCTATTAGAAAGGGATCCTGAAATAGAGAGAACTATCCTAGCTGCTAGACGGACCGTGAGGTTAAATCAATTATTGCCTACGGATCCTGTTTCAAATTCTGAACTTGATTCTGTGTCCCTTGAGTCTTCTGAATTTACTGATTCCAGTAGTACTTTTGCTAACTCTGAAAATATGGCGGAACAAGAAAACTGTCAAACTTTGAAAGAATTGGCTGCACCTGCAGTGGTCAATCAACCTTTATGTATTCAATATCCTGAACTTGGTGCTAACTTTGAACTTAAATATGGTCTTACCCATTTGCTTCCCAAGTTTTATGGTCTTGCAGGTGAATGTCCCCATAAGCATTTGAAGGAGTTTCATGTGGTCTGTAGCATAATGAAGCCACAAGCAATTGATGAGAAGCATATCAAATTGAGAGCTTTCCCTTTCTCACTTGAAGGGGGAGCTAAGGACTGGTTGTTCTACCTTTAACCTCAATCTATTGCATGCTGGAATGATATGGCAAAGTTATTTCTGGAGAAGTTCTTTCCATCTTCAAGAGCCACATCTATCCGGAAAGAAATCAGTGGCATTAAGAAAGCAAATGGAAAGACTATGCATGAGTATTGGGAGAGGTTCAAGAGGTTGTGTGCAAGCTGTCCACATAATTACATCACTGAGTAGCTCTTGATTACATACTTTTATGAGGGTTTGTTGCCTAATGACACAAATTTGGTTGATGCTTCTAGTGGTGGGGCCTTGCAGAATAAGACACCAGAAGAAGAGAGAGATTTGATATCCACTATGGCTGCCAACTCACAGCAATTTGGTACTAAAGCAAATAGTACCCCTGTATACCAGATTCAAATACCTCAAGTTGCCGATCAACAAAGACTTGAGAATAAACTTGATGATTTGACCTCTCTGATTAGACAGTTGGCAGTTACATAGACAGTGCATGCTTCCCCTCCTCAGATGGGATATTCATGTGGATATTGTGCTGATCCTTGCCATCCTACTGAGTCCTACCCTACTTTCCAAGATCCCAATTATCAGGACCATTCAGTAGGTGCAGTTGGTGTGTTTCTAGGGAAGCCTCAATACCAGCAACAGAACAATCCTTTCTCTAATACTTATAACCCTGGCTGGAGAAACCACCCTAATTTCTGCTGGAAGCAGAATCAGGGTAATCAGAGCTACCAAAATCAAAGCAACCAATTTTAACAGAATCATAATTCTGGAAGTTTCCAGCAGAGGCAGTTTAGACCACCAGGTTTCCCACATTCTACACCACCTCTTCCAGCTCCTCCTCCTCCAGTACCAGCCATATGTGCACCCCCTCCAGTGGCGCAGCAGCCTAGTAGTAGCAGTGGTTCCTCTGGTTCCTCACTTGAAGATATGTTGAAGCAATTTGCCAAGAATACATTGCAATTCCAACAGCAAACTGAAACCTCTATACAGAGTTTGCAAACCTAGATTGGTCAGCTGGCAACTTCATTGAACCAACTCCAACCTCAAGGCTCCAACAACACTCTTCCTTCACAGACCATTCCCAACCCTAAAGGGAACGTGAGTGCTATCTCCCTACAGTCTGGCAAGCAATTAGAAGAGCCTATGCTAGCTGCAGATAGAGAATCAGGAAATTTGAAGAGTGACTCTAAAGATAAGGAGGTGGTGAAGCCAACTGAAGAAGACATTCCTATTCCTCTTCCTTTTCCTCAGAGACCCACTCAATCCAAGAAAGTGATAGAAAAGGCACTGGCACAAGAGAAGGATATTCTAGAGACATTCAGAAAGGTTGAGATCAACATTCCTCTCTTGGATGCAATCAAGTAGATTCCAAAATATGCCAAGTTTCTGAAGGAGTTGTGCACCAACAAGAGGCGATTGAAGGGAAATGAACGAGTGAGCATGAACCAGAATGTATCAGCACTCTTCCAGCCTACCATGCCTCGAAAGTGCAAGGATCCAGGAATGTTTTTTATCCTTTGTATTATTGGTAATTATAGATTTGATGATTGCATGCTAAATTTAGGTGCTTCAATTAATGTCATGCCTGCATCTGTCTATGCATCTCTTGGTCTTAGTCCTTTGCGTCCTACTGGTGTTATTGTTCAGTTAGGTAATAGGAGTAATGCTCATCCCTTTGGTTTACTTGAAGATGTGTTGGTCAAAGTTAATGAATTGATATTTCCTGCTGATTTTTACATCTTAGATATGGAGGATGAGTTTCTTAATAGTAGGTCACCCATCATATTAGGTAGACCCTTCATGAAAATAGCTAAGACTAAAATAGATGTGCATTCTAGTACCTTTCTATGGAGTTTGGTGATATTTCTGTTAATTTCAATATTTTTGATGCCATGAAACATCCTAGGGAGGAGCACTCTATTTTTTGGATTGATGTGATTGATGATGCTGTGGATGATGTTGTTGTTGATTGGTATGCTGATTTTCTAGATATTGCATCTATGAGTGATTATACCATTTGTGATTGCTCTGATGATACATGGTGTTCTATATGCACTGAGATTGATGCTGCATTGTGTGATGACATTGATTGTGATTGTAAGAGTGTCACTTTGCATTATGATATTGATTGTGATGCTCATTGTGATGTTGATTGTGAGGGCTTTTCTTTGCATGATGTGCTGAATTCTGATTCTAACAGTGAGTTGCCTAGACACAGTTCTACTTCTTTGTGTATGGTTTCCAAGATTCCAGGTGTGCACACTACAGAACTTGTGGAACAACCACTCAAGCTTCATCCCTCCATTGAGCAACCACCCAAGTTGGAGTTGAAATCCCTTCCAGATCATTTGAAGTATGCCTACTTGGAGATGGGTGAACAATTGCCAGTCATTGTGGCAAACAACTTTCTACCAGAGCAAGAAGAGAAGCTGTTAAGCTTATTAAGGGCGAACAAGAAGGCAATTGGATGGACACTAGCTGACATTGTTGGTATTAGCCCCTCTGTGTGTATGCATCGTATTTTGTTAGAAGATGAGGCTAAACCAGTGAGGCAACCCCAGAGACGCCTCAATCCCCTTATCTTAGATGTGGTGAAGAAAGAGGTCACCAAGCTTCTACAAGCTGGTATTATTTATCCCATCTCTGATAGCTAATGGGTTAGCCCTGTTCAGGTGGTTCCCAAGAAGTTTGGAGTGACTGTGGTGGCCAATCAGAAGAATGAGCTCATTCCTACTCGAGTCCAGAATAGTTGGAGGGTTTGCATTGATTATAGGAGACTCAACCAAGCTACTCGTAAGGATCATTATCCTTTGCCATTCATTGATCAGATGTTAAAGCGTTTGGCTGGTAAGTCTCACTACTGCTTTCTTGATGGCTACTCTGGATATTTCCAGATCCATATTGCTCCTGAAGACCAGGAGAAAACGACCTTCATAAGCCCCTTTGGAACATATGCCTACCGAAGGATGCCCTTTGGCCTTTGCAATGCACCGAGCACCTTCCAACGTTGTATGGTAAGTATTTTCTTTGAGTTTCTAGAGATTGTATGGAGGTGTTCATGGATGATTTTATTGTATATGAGTCTGATTTTGATGCATGCTTAGCTAGCTTATCTAGAGTCTTGCATAGGTGCATAGAATCCAATCTTGTGCTTAATTTTGAGAAGTGTCACTTTATGGTTGAGTCAGGGATTGTTTTGGGCCATATAGTGTCTAGTAAGGGTATTGAGGTAGATCCTGCTAAGATTGATATTATTATCGCTTTGCCTTACCCCACATCTGTGCAGGAAGTTCGTTCTTTTCTTGGTCATGTAGGTTTCTACCAGAGATTTATCCAGGATTTCAGTAAGATTGCTCGGCCTTTATCCAACCTTTTGCACAAGGACATCAACTTTGTTTTTAATGATGAGTGCAAGTTGGCCTTTGATCATTTGAAACAGTGCTTGACTACGACCCCTGTGATCCAACCACCGAATTGGCTGCTTCCATTTGAGATTATGTGTGATGCCTCAAACTATGTTGTTGGCGCTATCTTGGCTCAACGGGTTGACAAAGCCTCTCATGTCATTGCATATGCATCCAAGACCTTGGATTCTACACGATCTAATTACACCACCACTGAGAAGGAGTTGTTAGCTATAGTGTTTGCCTTTGATAAGTTTAGATCATATCTGCTAGCTAGTAAAGTTATTGTTTACTCTGACCATGTTACATTGAAGTTTCTTTTGAAAAAGGTAAATGCTAAGCCCCGACTTATCCGGTGGATGTTGTTGCTCCAAGAGTTTGATGTTGAGATTAGAGATAGAAGTCGAGCATAAAACTGGGTAGCCGATCACTTGAGTCACATTTCTCATTCTCCTTCTCACACGTCTCCTATTCAGGATGATTTTCCTGATGAGCAGCTTCTTCAGATGCAAGGTAGGCTTCCATGGTATGCTGATCTGGTTAATTATTTGGTTGCTAGAGTTTTACCTGCTGATTCCACTAAGGCCCAGACTCTGAAATTGCAAAGTGATTCTAAGCATTATGTTTGGGATGACCCTTATTTGTGGAGATTTTGTAGTGACCAAGTAATTAGGAGATGTGTGCCTGATCATGAGTTTGATTCTATCTTGCACTTTTGTCATGCTTCTGCTTGTGGTGGTCACTTTGGACCACAAAGAACTACTAGGAAAATGTTAGACTATGGTTTATATTGGCCTACCCTATTTCATGATGCCCATATGTTTTGTAAGTCTTGTGATAATTGTCAGAGAGCAGGGAGTATTTCCCGTAAGCATGAGATGCCCCAGAATCCTATATTGTTCTGTGAAGTCTTTGATGTATGGGGTATTGATTTCATGGGTCCATTTCCTGTTTCTTATGGTTATACTTACATACTATTGGCTGTGGATTATGTTTCCAAATGGGTCGAGGCGAAAGCCACCCGGACTAATGATTCTTCTGTAGTGGTGGATTTTGTTAGGTCTAACATTTTCTACAGGTTTGACATCCCTAAAGCCATCATTAGTGACCAGGGCTCTCATTTTTGCAATCGAAGAATGGGTGCCTTGTTACGCAAGTATGGAGTTCTTCACAAGGTCTCTACAGCATACCATCCTCAGACCAATGGTCAAGTTGAAGCTTCAAATAGAAAGATTAAGCAAATCCTTCAGAAGACTGTTAACTCTACCCAGAAAGATTGGAGTAAGCGATTGGATGATGCTTTGTGGGCATATCGCACTGCCTATAAGACTCCGATTGGGATGTCTCCCTATCGGCTTGTCTTTGGTAAGGCATGTCATCTTCTGGTTGAGTTGGAGAATCGAGCCTATTGGGCTATCAAGCATTGTAACATGGATTTAGCTAAGTCTGGGATGGAACGGAAGCTACAGCTGCAAGAGTTGGATGAGCTTAAATTGGATGCCTATGAGAGTTCACAGTTATACAAGGAGAAGACAAAGGCATTCCATGATAAGCACATCTTGAGGAAAGAATTTTCTGTGGGCCAGAAAGTTCTTCTATTTAATTCCCGCATGAAGTTTATGCCAGGTAAGCTTCGATCTAGATGGGATGGCCCTTTTGTGATTACTAATGTTTTCCCTTTTGGCGTTGTTGAGCTGTGTGATCCACCCACAGGACGGACCTTCAAAGTCAATGGACACCGCCTCAAGCACTTTCATGAGGGAGACATGAAGCAACCCGAGGAAGCAGCGATCCTCCTCCTTGATGCCACATATCCTCCATAAACCGCTTGGGGAATGTTCTTCTTTCTTCCTCTACCCCTCTTTTCTTTTATTTCTTCCCTTGCACGCTTTGTTTGTTCCAAATAAAATTAGTTTGTGAATCATAAAGTTTCTCTTTCTATGATTGCCACATATTACAGACTTGGACATTTGGGTTCTGATGGATTATTCTGTTGGACTGCAATTCTGAATTCTTGGATTATATGTCTTGGCGATTGATTTTGTGTGCTAATCGCATGATTTCATATTTCCTATGTGAGATTTTGGGCTTGCTTGAATGGAACTCATCTTTTACCATTCTTTCTATTATGTGTGCATCTACTCATGAATTATGTTTTCTAGAACTTGCTCCCTTTCTTTTTGAAACTGCATTTTCACTTACATGTATAAATATGATGGAGGTTGTTTTCTTTCTTTCATTTCCCTACTTTGGCCAAATAGCTTTCCCTTGCATCATTTTCCCATTGCTAGCCCCTTTGTGTCTTGTTGTGAACTATTCTTTTACTTACCACATTACTAGCCTAAGTGTAAAACCAATTTTTACCACACCTTGGAATTCCAATGAGCATTGGTTTCACTTTTGTTTTGTGTTTAAGTGTGGGGGTTGCTCAGGAGTGCAACAGTTTAAGTGTGGGGGAGAGATTTTGATTTTGTGTCATTTCATCAATTGTCATTCATTTTTCAAAAAAGAAAAAAAACAAAAAGAAAAAAAAAGAAAAAGAAACAGAGAGAGAGAGAGAGAGAGAGAGAGAGAGAGCAAAAGCAAAAACAAAAGAATAAGCTCTCTTGACTAGTGCTCTTTTACATTTCCTTCGTGCTTAACCTCCCTTTTTCCATACTCCATTACAACCATAAATAATAAGCTCTCTTGATTTATGCATGCATGTGTTGTGAGTAGTGGAGAAGTAGAAATTGAGCAAGCCTATGGTAAAAGAATTTTCTTGAGTAGAAATTGAGTGATACACTTATCTCCTTATACACTTGAGAGATTGATTGAGGGTAGCCCTATGAGAGATTACATTGTGTGATTAGCATCATTGATTGAGATCGCCATGATTTGTAACTTGAGATGAAAGGGTTTAAATCTTGATTGATTGGTCTTTTGAAACTTTGTGTCCCTTGCTCAAATTTTACACTGTTGGCAATTATTAGAAATGAGAACCTTCTTTCTCCCAATTTTTCTTTTCTTTTTGATTTTGCCTAGGAGTGCAAAAGGATAAGTGTGGGGGAATTTGATAATTGAATATTTTACACACTTATTTATATCTATTGGGTAATAATTTTAGGATTGTTTGCTAATAAATAATGGGCTTTAATGCTTATTTGGGCTCTAGGCTTGTATTTGGATTTAATTCATTTTTCATGATAAAAGTTTCAGATTTACAATGCTTCACTGTTTTAATCATAACTTTTGAACCAGACATCGTATTGGCCTCATTTTTATCTCATATTTCAGATGATTCAAAGAGCTACAAATGTTATGAAGACTCAAAAGGCAAATTCGGTCAAGAGGATGATCAAACTTAGAGCCAAAGTTAGAGACGTTTTTCTGGACTTTTGGGCCCGAATATTGTGATTAAGAGCCTATTTTGCTATTTATTTCGTTTTTGGGTCATTTTGTAGCCTAGCCCATTTCCAATTAGGTTAAGTTGGAGATAGGCAGCAGCCACAAAGAACATCCTATCATTTTCGTTTTAGGGTTTTGGAGATCAAACACAGAAGTTTCATTTTCTCTATAATGTTCTTCGTCTGTTCTTCATTTTTTCCAGTCATGTTCGGCTAAATTCTCCAGATTAACCTAACGTTGAGGATTCCATAATTCATCCAGAGAGCTTGCGTTTAATCGGTAACGTTACTCGTTTCTGTTTTCATCTAATCGGATGCGATTTCTGGAAATAGTTCGAATGTTAGATTTAATATTTGGTTTGGTTCATCCTAAGGACTGAGTTCGGGCTAGGTTTAAGTGTTGCTGTGCGATAGCATAGTAAGATGCCACTGTTCGGACAAATTCTAGGCAATCGTCTAGTTGAGGGAATTTCTGGACGGATGCAGAGATCTCGATTTGTCCAAATCCAAACGCGAGTTTATTTATATTTCGTTCAATGATGGAAGTCTCTGGAATCTAAAATGTTGGGTTGATTGATTTCAATATTTGTTTGTCCATTTCATTTCATTTCTGCTTATTCTTGTTTTTCATCTGTTTGCATCAAAAACCCCCCAGATCTACCTGTTTCTGTTCTACTGTTACTGATTTAAACCCACTGCGAATTCGTTTGGAAAACGATCCAGGTTCCCATTGTATTGCAAATCTTTTTACCGAACTTGGTTATTTTGCAAGGGGTCGGCAATCTCTTGTCAAAGGGCAAAAGGGTAATTTCACTAGGTTAACGGTCAGTTAACGGTCAACTAACGGAAGGGGTATTTTTGCTCCTAAAATGTAACCACGTGGGTACTTTTGCTAAAAAAAAAGCATATGGTGTTGGACGCTCCTGAGGGCAAAGCTCATGAGAATTTTTGCACCTTTACCCTTATAAATATGTTAGCAAACCTGCTTCTCCGACTTGCAATCCTTTCTTGCATATGTGATAAATTAACTTTAGTTACTGAGATGTTATGTCTTACCCCGTTATTATCAACATTTTTCAGGCGAGATCTCTAATCCTTCTATAAGCCAAGGGAAGCAGCCAGAGGCATAGTAGTTGCAATCTTCGTAAGCCTCTGTGGCAATGGTGTTGTATGGATTTATATATTGCCATTTTAGGACCCTCATGTTTTGAGAAATGTTATATTTACCGGATGGTTGTTTTTCCATTGTAAGATCGAAGATTTTTATCTTATACACTAAAATGTTTTGATGGATGCCTAACCATAACTTGTATGGAAATGTTTTAGTGTAGCCCCTTTGTTGTGAATTTAAGGTTGCTTTAACTCGTGGGCTGTGTATTCTCTTGTTTGATTATTGTGCCCAGAGTTAAGAATTTTCTGTAGTGAGTTTGTGGGCGTTATTTGTGCCCTAGACCCCAATGTGCCAACCTTATGAAATTAAGAAAAGGGTTTCCTTAATTACTTGTCAATCCGATTTTGTGAAATCATTATGGTTAATTAATGATTTGTGGGGAAGGGTTTTTTTCAGTATCCGTAAGTCAGAACATTGGGTCAAAGCTCGAGATTCAATTTAATAAAAGGTTGAAACCTTTCGGTCCTGATAAAAACAAATATAATAGTTTTGTTGGCTATATAGTACGCAGCAAGGTCATCTTGATAGATGAGTGGAAAAACGTGGACCTTTGCATAGTAAAGAATCCTATTTGGAACACTATCCGACTTATATACACTGTCAATGACTGTGAGAAGTTGAAAGATAAGACATTGTCTTATTGTGGTGATCTGTGGAGGAAGTTTAAGACCTTTCTAACTAACAACTATATTTTTACCGAGGATTAGCCTCCACATAATCCTTGGGACAAGTATACATTTATTGATGAACAAACTTGGCAACAATTTGTTCAGCTGCGGACCACTCCTGAAGCTTTGATGAGTTTATATTTAGTTTTGTTTGCCCTTTTTTGTTTGCTTATTAACCTGTGCAGATATGTGAATGTTATTGTGTTCATCTAATCCTATTAGTTAGATGGTTTAATGTGCGAATAGAAGTATATATTTTTATCCTTTGTCTTGCATCAGAGGAGCATGTCTTAGTAAGTTAGTATGTTAGTTCTATACAATTCTACATCTTCCTTAAATAAAGTGTTCAAACTTGATGAAGTGAATTTGATTAGTGTTTGAGGTTTATATCAAGTAGAAGTTCTCTAATTTCTATTAGTGAGATGACTGGAATACATAATTAATAATTGTTTTCAATTTTGATTCACAGAAAAGAAGGAAATAAGCATAGGAGATAGGGAGAAAGAAAGATTGCCCAAATAGGGCTTCCTGCGGCAAATATGAAAAGTTCGAAAAAGAATTGATGGCGGCCAAGTGAAAGAGATTGAAAGATGAAGCTGAATCCAATCCTTCTGCGATAGTTGATTAGCCGCCATCTCTAATACGTCGTGAGGAGTTGTGGTTGTATATTCGGAAACAGCCAAAATGACGCTTACACGAGTGAACAAACTCATCTAGTTGCTGAAAGAATTGTAAGTATCGTTATTGTTATTTTTTAGTTACTAAACATGTTTCATTACTAAGCTTTTCGTTATCTTTATCTTACAGAAAGATCTTAAAAAGAAAGAAGCAGAGGGATCTTTTGTGTCGGACGGGAGGAATGATGTTTTGACCATTGCGATCAGAAAACCAGATCCCTCGAGGCGTGTAAGGGGGATCAGAGGATGGGTAGGCCTCAAAGAATACTTTGGTAAATCCAAACTCCATAAACAAAGTATGGTTACCCAGGAGGAGATGGAACAAACGGTGACCAAATTAAATGAGGAACTAGCGGCCAAAGAAGCTTCATTGAAAGCAATGTTTGAATCCTAGCTAAGGTAGATGAAGGAGGAAATGAATCAAATAAATATGTTTTTTGGCTCTCATCCAGAGACCAGTGTTCCCTTGACACATACACCTGCACATATACAGCAGAGCACTAGACGGAGCTGCATTGTTGGACAGTCAGGAACAACCTTGTGACTTGTGTAACATCCCAAAATTTGGAAATTTGAATATTATGTGAAATTTAATAAAGATTTTTTGCCTAAAATAAATATGATAACTAATCATTTATTAAATTAAGGCCTATTTTTGTCCTTCTTTCCTTAAATCAATTTTTGGAAAAAAAAAAAAAAAGAAGAAGAGAGATTAAGGATAATTTAAACCAAAGCAACATAGAACTTATATTTTTGGCCTAGGAAAATTTAGAATTTATTTTAATTAAACAAAAAAATAAATACTACTTATTATTCATTTTCTTCTTTTATATATGTGTGTATCTTAGCAAGAACTTGCTCTTCCTTTGACCTAACAATCAAAGACTCACGGCCCAGCATAAACTAAATGAAAAGCCCAATACCATACACTCCAAAACACAAACCCACGTGCAGCCCCACCCCATGCAACCCCTTAATATTCATTTTGCCATATGATATTCTTTTCTCTCTCTCTCTGTCCAATAACACACAGAAGCCACATCCATCATGTCTTCTCTCTCATAGGCGCCGAAAAATGCAGAATCAACCCACAGAAAATCCAGCAGCAGACGCAAAGTTCAGCACCATACTCCTCTGCGTTTCGAGCACCACGCTGGACGTAGCCCATCGGTCTGAATACCCTCTGGTCCTTGCCCACCCATCGACCTTCCTTCCTTTCGATGAGGCAGAAGCAGAGTGCGAAAATAGAAACAGAAAAGTCAAAGCTGAGAGAGTGAGAGTTTTAGTATCTTCGGTTTCTCTTCATCCTCCTTCACTTCTCGGCAAACTGAAACGAGAAACAGTGCAGAAAAACAGAGGGTGAGAGAAGAAGAAGGAGAGAGTAAGAGACGAAGGGAGGGGGAGAAGGAAGGAGAGAAAGAGAGAGGTGAGGAATTGATGCAAAACGGGGATACCTTTCCTCTGCATTTGACTATAAAAAACAGAGAGATCTCGAACGTTAGAGAAGGACCAAAAGTGCATGAAGTGTAGTTGCTCATCAAGGTGAGTTTTAGGTCTCTTCTTCTTTATATTACTGTCTCGTACCTAGCATTAGATGGGAGATTAAAACTAAAGTCGCTGAACGTGTAAAACCAGAAAAACAGGGACTGATATCGGTGTGTACGTGTTTTTGCTTGTGTTTATCTTATGAGATATTACAGAGTCGCTTGCTGTCATACTCTTATATGAGATATGCAGGTGGATCACTTATGTGCGTGTGTGTGTATATGATAGCAAGGAAAAGGTTTAAACTGGCGCATGAATATATATATGTGTAGGTTACCTTACAGCCATGAAAAACCTTGTAAAGACGCTGATGCATATATATGTGTATATGGGCTGAGTTAGTGCGCGAAGGGTGTCTCTGTCTCATAAGGATTATATGAGTATAAACACATGTTTAGTGGAAGTAAAGAATTTGAATCAAATATATATAAATATACAAAAGCAACAGAATACCTTATATGATCTACTTCCTCTGTCAATGTATTTCCTTTTTCGTTTTGTCTTGGTAAGAGGGAGGGAGATGTGTGTGCTTAAATATATGTATAGGTTTGAAGAAGGACGCGATTTCTGTTTGATAAATAAGAGAGAATTAATGAGCTATACAAGTATATATATTTATATCTGTGTGTGTGTAGTTTTAACCTAGATTCTTTATTAAATACTAATTCTAATTTTTCTACTAGCAAAGAGTATTTTGTGTGTATTTATTGGACTTAGGGTTTTAATTCCTACCTATGATTAACATCATATTCTGGGAAAGCCATAATAAAGATCATAATTTATAATAATAATAATTTTAATAATAATATTAAGATGACAGTTATCTTATTATTATTGTAATTTAAATCATAAATAAATATATTGGGAATTATTGTAATCATACAATATCAGGAAAATAAAAAAGATAGGAGTTGAGTTAACTTATTCCTATATAATAGGATCTCTAATCTAACTAATTTCTATATTATCTCGATTATAATATCATTTACATAATAAAATAGATAAATGATCAAAAAGATAGTATTAAGAAAAGGAATTAAAGAATAAGGGAAATTATTAAATAATAATAAATAGGATAATAATAATAATATTAAAAATAATTTACATTGTTAATAATATTAAGAAAGAAAATAAATAAGGTTATTAAAGATGAGAGATAATTTTCAGATTTTAAGTCAGACAATGGTATGAGAAGAAATAAATAATAAATTGGATAAATAATAATAATGAATAATATTATCATTTATTAAAGGGAAATAAATAATATATTAATGATGAATTATTTATTTAATTTAAATGCTAATTACTTCTTGAAAAGAATATTTTGGGTGTTAGCATTTATTTAACTCAGGGATATATATGATTAATACTATATTTTGGGAAAGCTATGATAAATTTCATAATTCATAATAAATAATAACTATTAAATTCCTAATTAAAGAATTGTTCCTGTGATGTTTGTTATTGGGGAATTCAAATTAAGAAAACAAAAGAATAATGATAATGATAATTAATTGTGTCATCATTATTAGTAAGAAGGAAATAAATAACAATGGAATTATTATCTAAGTTTGTAGTATGTAGAATTTCAAATAGTTATTAATGGTTATTAAATTGCTTTGATAGATTGAATTGTCAAGTGTGTTGAGCTCTCATTTTAAGGAGCAATGTGATAATAATTAAGCTTGAGCGAGAGGTAATCACTTTCCACTTATTATTTTATTGATATGTTACCTGTGAGTATTTGTTGAACTGATTATAATTGTTTTAAATAAAATTATCTTGTGGAATTTTATGAGTTAAAATATATGCATTTATTCATTATGATAATTATAAAAAGGGAAGGATTGGGAGAAGATGGAAAAGTTATTTTCACTACGTGGTGAGGCCTTCATTGGTGCACGATGGTTGACTTACTATTGCCTCACCAGAGTGATGGGAACTTGGCCACCAAAGTGATGGGCTTACGACACCTCACTATGGAAAGTGGGGAAAGACCCATGGTCTGGGGCAGGTGCTTTGAGGATTTTGGTCGATCCTCATCACTTGACTAGTGAGCTTTCGAGTAACCAGTAATATGGGTATAACTTAGCCCATGGGTCTAGTCGGAGCAATAAGGCGGTTCGGTTGGATTGAAGGGAGGTATTATGGGTATTGAATTCAAAAAGATTTGTGACACCCAATCATGATACTTTATAATAATGTGACATTTAACAGAAAGAATGTTGATGAACTATTTTAATTTGAATTGAACTGTTTATTCCACTTGGTACCTCACTAGCACATGTTAATATACGTAATAAGCTGGACTGATGGTTACAAAATTTTTTCAAGTTACCATATCTGCCCAGGTCCTTCCGGGAAAACTACAGAAGCCTAGTCTACTTTGATCAAGTAGGGCTTCTATTTGTTTTTTTTTTTTTTTGTATGAATGGATAATGTATATTGTCACACTCTAGGACTCATGATGCATACTCTATCTTATTTTGAAAATTTTAAATTCTGCTTAGATCCTATTATTTGGTTAACTCTGATTGATTGATATAGTTATTTCATTAATTAAACGGTTGTCGTTTCAACTTGTACATGACAAAACCTCATAGACAATTAGTTGCTAAAGGGATTGTCCACAACTTGGGATCAATTGTATACCACAAACAAATGACCGATGATGAAGTCAGAGTGTCAGTTGAAGAGGTGATCATTAATGCACCTCTCCCTCTCCCAACTGATCATCTAAAGCTTGTGAGTAATGTCAAGGGAACCTTTATCTCTTGGTCAGTGAAACTTGTACATGTCTCAACTCCTTCTGAAGCTTCATCCCCTCCTCAAACTCCATCCCCTCCTACTAAGTTAACTGCCAAGGAAAAAATATCCTATATGGTATATGTAACATTCCCAATTTTGGACTTTGAGAATCAAGAATTAATTATGGAAAATTTGGTCTTAAGGAATTTTAAAGATTAAGAATTTGGAATTTAAGACATATTTTCCATAAATTAAAGGAAATGTAGTTGGGAATAATTATAGCATTAATTATTGGAAATTAAGGTTTAATTTCCCTTGAATTATTTTGAGAAAAGAATAAATTCAAGGAAAAATTGCTAAGTGATAATTGTAGGCCTAAATATTATAGGATTAATTTCCATGATTTGCAATTAAGTTTGATTGCAAATAAATTAGTGTTAAAAAATGGAAATTGATTTATCTCCATAATTATTCACTGCTCATAATTAAATGATATAATAGCTAATTGCAAATAAAATGTGGTGTATTAAAAAGAAGAAGAGAGAATCAGATGGGCCAAGCAATGCCAATTTCATCAGCCCACAACCCATATCCAACAAGCAATTAATTTTGGCCCACTTAACAAACATAACTGGTCACGTGTGAGACTAAGAAGTTTCAGCAGCAAAACACCTCCTTCCCTCCAGCTCCAACCCGACAGAACCAAAGGAAAGAAGTGGAAGCCCAAACATATATCATCCAATATCTACTCTATTCAATCTGCCAAGACCGAAAACCAGAAAGCAAAATTTCAGCAGCTAAAACACCCATATATATTAACAGCTGCATCATTTCCCTCGGTCCACAGAACCATCTTCAGCCCATCCGAAATGCAAGTCCATTTCCCTTATTCTGTAAAGAGATTTCTTCCCTGAGCACCTACACCTCTGCAACATGTCAATTTCCAGATCCCACTTTCGGCCCTCTACTGTACACGCAAGGTCGTTGACCTTTTCTCTCAAGCACGAAAACACAGAAGGATCAGTGATGGACCATGTCTCTCGAGCCTTGTGTCTTTTAACCCATGGATCATGCTCCTGGACCGTTGAGCTTTGTCCGAACTCTAAGTCTCTATTTAAATGTTCCATTGTCCCAGCTTCATCCATTTCTTTCGGCATTCACCCAGAGAAGAAAAGAGAGGCTCACGAGGAAGAGAGAGACCGAGAAAGAGGGAAGAGAGTGAGAGTAAAAGTGAGGTTGAGAGTGGAGACAGAGGGAGAGAAAAACTGAAACTGATTTGCTCTCTGTTTTGGCGTCGGAGAAATAGAGAAGAAACCAGCGAGCTAGCTCCGCCATTCAACTTGGTTCAGCGAGGGTAAGTTTGTAAACTTTCTTTCCCTCTAGTTCTATAAGTCTTCGGTCAAGTGTAAGCTTTAAAAATGAAACCAAAACTTGCTAAAAAGCTGAAACTGAAAACTAAGTGGTAGGAGTTAAAACACATAGAATCTTTGGAGTGGAACTGAAACTGAACCTAAAACGCTGCTGAATATTTATCTTGCTGTCATTAAGTTTTTCCTTGAATAAAAATATATATATAGGTGTAAATGCTGGACTTTCTGCTGTCATGCGTGAACAAGCGAACAAATAAAAGAGTGTATGCATGAGTTTATATATATATATATCCTTCACTGTGTTTCGAAAACATATCTAGATTATGCATGTGTAAACCCATCGTGGCCTATGAAAGGAATAGGGAATAAGCCAAGTTAATATATATGTGTATCTATGTGTTTCAACGTTGAGGGCAAAGAAAAAGAAAAAGAAAAGAAAGAAAGGAAGAGAAAACTATATATATACATATGTACAAACGCTGGAAAAGAACAAGAGTGAAACCATAAAGAAAAATGATGAAGTGTGTGTCTGAAATATGCATATGTATGTATATATGGCTGCAAAAAGGAAAGAAGTCGTGAGTCTATGAGTTGCATAATAGAAAGAGCTGAAAGAAAAAGAAAGAAATAGGTTATATATATGTATGCTCTGAGTGAGAAAGAGAAAGGCTTTTGGAAACATAAATATATATATGTGATACGTGGTTGCTGTTTTCAGTGAAGGGAGGAGAAGTTATTTTATTATCTATATGTTTATGTGTTGTATACGTGGGTGTGTATATGAAAATATGGATTACTTTGATTAACTCTGATTAAAATAAGGTTATTTAGTTAATTAAATGGTAGACGTTTCAGTATCTGTTGGATATAATTAGTTTTGATAATGTCTTATATAGATGCTATTAGTAAAAACCAAAAGCTTGTATATCATGTTATATCATGTTTATCTTCTTCATTGACTAATTCTTCAAATTAATGTAAAAAACAATGATATGAAGTTCATCTATGAAGAATGATCAAGAAGAAGATCAGCAAAAGAATTATTGAATGAGAGAAAGAAATTGAATCAGAGAAGAGTCAAGTAATCAAGAATGATCAAGAGAAGAAAAGAAATAAGTTGAATTATAGAACAAGAAGGAGTTAAGAGATTTCAGAAAGAAGAAAGTGAAGAAAATGTTAAGTTTAAGGAGATGATGGAAGATGGAAGAAGTTGATGGATAGAATGAGAATATCAATATCAGTTCAAATATAAATGTGGAAGATGCTCAAGAGAAAAACAAGAAAGAAAGAATAGAGTTGTGGGGAATGATTAAGTGAAGAGAAGGAAGAAAGAGAAGATCTTGACAAATAAAATAAGAAAATCAATATTCAACGTCTTAGATTGATATTATAAGTCTTCACAATCAAATGGATGTTGGAGATGGTCAATTCAGAACTAAAGACAACAAAAATAAGGTTCTAAAAGAGAAAACTCGAGTTTTCAGATCAAAACTTGAGTATACAAGCTTACTGCAAAAATTTGTTTCTAGACGAGAAGACTGGAGTTCGGGAAACTCAAGTTTGGAAGTCAAAACTCGAGTTTCCAAGTTAAAACTTGAGTATGGGAGTCGATACTAGAGTATGGAACTTAATGACTCGAGTATTGGGTGTTTTCAGCTTCTCTGGCGCCTCTGGACCCGACAATACTCAAGTATGCAACTCAATACTCGAGTATCCAGCTCTGTCAGCAACTCCGTTCACCTTTGTTTCATATTTAGCTTTGGACGAGCTATGGTAATTCAATGATATCTCCTAAACCAGAGATTCGATTGAAGTGAAATCAAATTTGTATCAAACTAGACATCTAATGCGTCATCTTGAAAAAATTTTATGCTCAAAGAAGATCAGATGAGAGAGCTTTGAATTTCTAAAGTTGGATCAAATATTCACACCACACATCAGACGAAGCTTTAATGTTTTGAGTAAAACTCACAATCTACAAATCGGAATGAGTTGAAATCGGTGACATATGAAAGAAGACTCATAAGGATTTCCATCAAAACTTAATTCAACAAAAATTAAGATCAAACCAGAGAGTTATGGTCTTCGAAAGTTGATTGAAAATTCAAAACGTTGCAAAAACGCTGGTTAAGAATAAGACTTCATTCATTGGATCATAACAAATGAAATCCGATGATTTTTGAGCTGAATCTTATTGCATTGGAAAGAAGACACAAAGAGCTATATGAGGATAATTGGTTTGCCAAAATTGAAACTTTATCACGTCAAAGAGCAACCAAAGTCAAGAATAACTTGAATACTCGAGTTTACAAGTAAATACTTGAGTATAGCTCAGACAGAGAGCAATGAACATTAGAGGATCTTCAATACTCGAGTATGTAAGTCAATACTCGAGTATCGGACAGATAGAGATGAATTTGGAGTGATGAAACAAGTTCAATACCGCGGTATTAAAGTCAATACTCAAGGATACACCATCACTTCAGAAAATTCAAAATTTCGAAAATCACGATTTCGATCAAGATCATCTAGATGATTACCCAAATGATTTGTAACACTTCTTAACATTATTTATATCATTTGTGGACATGTTTCAGATGATCAAACGAAGGATTACATGAAGATCAATGTGCTGAGTTGTCAAGTTCAAAAAGCTTCCAACGGCTAGTTTTTCCAACTGTCCTATTCTCAAAGTCTCCATTTACAACGGCTATATTCTCAAACGTTCAAATCATCCTCATCTATAAATAAAGCCAGATTCAAAACACAACATGAGGATGGAGAGAGTTTGCACTTTCATAATGCTGATTTTCTGAGTCTCTTATTCACTCTGTTTTCTCAAATGTTTCATAGCTTATCTTAGAAATAGTGAAATGATTTCATATGTACTTCAGTGATTATCTATTCATTTCTTAGAGAGAAGTTTCATTGTAAATCACTCTATTTGAGAGTTACTCAAGATTGAGTGATCTTGAGTGGGTGTTGACTGTAACCTTACATTGAATAAGGGGGAGAGTCTCTGTGAGAGATTGTAAAGGTTGCACAAGTACCTGGCTAAACTTGTGAGGTTGTAAAGGCTTTTCTCTTGTGCCTGGTTAAACAAGGAGATAGTGAGAATCTCAAGTGGAGCTTGAGGACTAGATGTAGGTCAAAAATTGGACCGATGTAATACCCTAAAAATCCTATTTAGCATAACCACTACATTTTGATAGGAGATACCTATTTTAAATAGGTGAATATGAGGTCTCGGATTTTAGTATTGTCTTTATTTGTATTCCTAGGCAATTTTCCCTAGAATTAGGAAACCTAAAGACGAAAATTTCTGAAATTATATTGATCATAAAATATCTCAGGGTTATCATAGTTTAATATAATCGGAATTATACCATTTTAACAATTAAAAATCATCAGAGGATGATAAAATCAATTAGAGGAAATTAGTAACAATTATTGAGTAATTGGAATTGCAATAATGGAGATGCTTTAATAATTTTTGAAATTAGTCAATAATTAAATTATAAAGGTTATAATTAAGGAAATATCAATTAAATGAAAGACCAAATGAGATTTGGAAGCTAAGATTAGCATACAAGGAGTTGATAATCATTGAAATTAAATTAGAACCTTTGTTAAATTTTGGTAATTAAGCCTAGTAACCCCTAAAACACTATATTGGTAACCAAGGATTAAGTAATTTTTCCCTTTAACTAATAAAAGTGGCAAAAATTACCAATTTAAGAGTAAAGAAATTATATTAATCCTTAATCCTAAACCCTTGTGAAATTAATTAGACCAATGAGAGATTTTTCTTCTTAGAGTTTGTAAGAACATTAAAACATAAAATTGGTAATTGAAGGGATTAAGGGGGACGGTTTTTAAGCTTGGGCAACAAGAAAAACCCATGAGATAATTAAGTTAAAATATGGAAGAAGTTAAGAAGACTTGAGAAGCAAGAAATGAATGAATTAGAGGAGGATGAGGAAAGAGGAAAAAGTATGTGTGGTGTGGTGTGTGTATGGCGTGAAAGTGTGTGGGTTGTGTGGGTGTGTGTGTGTGTGTCCAAAGTAGTAAAGAAAGTCAAAAAAAATTAACTAAAGTAACTAATGGATTGAAATCCAAAAGAAACTTAGGGAGCAAGTAGAGAAACTTGGGGAGCAAGTAATTTTTAATCAAATGCAATCAAGGAGAATTCATAGAAAATAAATCATATCTTGAAATATTGGAACTAAGTATTAAATATAAATACATATTTGGAACCAGTGAATTATAAACTTCAACTTGCTATTCCCAAAGTTATTTTCGGTTACTTTTAAGATTCATACCTAAGTGTTTTGGGAATTAAAAATCACCATAAATCTAATCATAAAATTAGGATTCCCAAAGTGAAATTGGATTTTGAATTTAAACACCAACTTACACCTATCTAAATTAGCATTTGGGAGTAATTAGGGATTAAATAGGTTTTCTTGGGGACAAAGCAAAGGTTTTCTAGAAGGAAGAAGGGGGGGGGACAACTAGGGGGGGAGTTGGAAGGCCAAGATCATCTCCTCTTCTCCAAGCAAAATCCTATGGTTGTATGCAAAGGGAGGAATTTACAAATATGCCACCCTCTTCAACTATAAATAGAGGCATTAGGCAACACATTCTCTTCACAAAATCCTCAAGCCAAGACCGAAATATAGAGAGAAAGGGAGAGAGTGAGGAGCTGCAGAACATAGGAAGCAAGTGTTCTTCAAGAGGTAAGGGAGTTTTTAGCTTCTAAGTTTAAATTCTTAGGTTATGAAGTAGAAATGCTAGGAAATGTTATTTTGATTTATAATCTTCCATATATAGTTTTAATTTCATGTTTTTATGGTTTCCAATAGCTTTATTTCAAAAATTTGATGAAAAAGAAGTTATAGCAAAAATTTTGGAAGATTATGATCAAAATAGCGAAGCTTTGGCAAAATTTCGGTAATTAGGAATTTCTGGAGTCAGTAGTAAAAGTGTTGGTATTTTATGATGAAGATGATATTCGAAAATTCTGGGAAAATTCATGATGAAAGTAGACATATAGGGCTTTCTAAATCTATAAAGAGTGTGTCATTTGAAGCTCTGTGCAAAAAGATAAAAATCTCAAAATTTAGGCTATGTTTTCTGTTCGAAATTCTGGGCAGCAGTTTGAAATTTTGAAACTGGGAATTTTCTAGGAGTTCTGGGTAAGTTACAGTATTTTTTCTTGAAAGTAGACATCTCAAGGATTCCGGGAAATTTTACGGATCCTCATTTCGATTTTTGTGGAATTAGTTATGATTTTTCGAAGTTAGGCGAAATTCTGCACCAGTGTTTTTCCGAAAATTGTGAGGAAATAATTGAAAATAAGTCCACTAAGGGTAAAACTGTCATTTGTGGCCAAGGTGTCTCATGAAATATTGTTTACGAATTAATTGAGACAATATTACCCTTATAGGATATCAGAGATCATTTTTCTGATCAACAGAACGTACCGAAACTCAAGTACGGACGCGTATTGTAACATTAACGCTTATGCTTATGGTATGGTTATATGTGAAAGTTGTTTTCACTTATTGATACTCTATTTTGAAAGTTGCTTATGATATATTGAATTGAATACGGGTTATAGTCTTGATAACTCCGTTGAGTTTTCCTAGCGCTGAGGACACGATAGGCCATCGTGGCACTGGTTATGTGCAAACTATGGGTAACATACATATTGCAGTGGCTGTGTTATGTTACTTGCTGATATGATTTTGAAAGTGATAGTAGTGAATTTATTATTATAATATCTGTCATATACTGTTTACATAAGCATAAGGTTAACTGTTACCTGAGGTTCAATGGGAATTGAACCTCAGCCCCTGTTATAGCTTTAGGATCCCAGAGAGTCAAGATCAAGGATAAGGGTAAGAAGCAGGCGTGAGGACCCTGCGGAGACGTTGTTTTTTTTCTGAAATATAAATTGTGGTATATTGAACGCATTGATGATTGTATAGTTAAATGTTCAATTAGATATATTACATACAATGTTATTCAGTTACTCTTTGTTTTAAATATTTTCAACTCTCAGCTCTGTATGGAAACGTTTATGAAAATGAGATGTTACAACTGAACTAGTATAAATCTGAGTTTGCAATTCTCTTCCTTTATCTCTTTTATTTCCAGCAAATATGTTTGAATGATTATCTATAACTTTCTAACTCTTTACTATCATTCAAACTGATTTTAGCAAATTGCGAAAAGATTTTCAAAGGTTGAAAGTTTTTATCTTCACCCAATTCACCCCCCTTTTGGGTTCAGCCGGGACTTTCAGTATCCAAAGGAGATTTTAAAGATAAATTGTGGCCTATCAATGAAGTAGTTGGGGCCCCTCATCCTCAACCGGTTTATGTTAACACTGATGATTTAAAGTCCCTGCTACTTCTTGGAGAGGAGCTTACTGATGCAATTGTTCAAATGCTTTTGAAGTAAGTATCTTCTTCTATGAGTACATAATTTAAATGCATCGTTTAGATACACATACATATATACTAATTCCTTGATCGATGTCATTATTGTAGGTTCATGCATCAAGAATTGGTTCAACAGGCAAAATCAATGATTTTGGATTCTTGTGCCCAGTTTATGGAAGTACAACCTCCAAGGATGAAAGACAATAGTACATATCAACGAGGTTGTGTGAAGTGAGAAGAAAGGTGTACTTGTTTCCATACTACTATAGGTACATATCACAATCTCTTCTTTGCAATTTACTTAATTCTGCGTAATATATCACTAAGTACTTTACTACTATGAATTTTCAACCACCACTGACAGTTGGTCCTCATGTGCATGGAGGTGCATACAGTGATCTTCTTATGCTCTACTCACAGCGATCCAGGGCCTATGTTGATGCAGACCATCAATGAGTAAGCATGTTATTTTGATTTTCTTCTCTGAAATCTCTGATGTGAATTTTCAGTGAATATTATTGATAAATTTGTAATTTTGATGATAGTGCCATGAGGACCTTCCAAATCCAAGTCAACAAAAAGCATACGTATGAATCCAATGCCAAAGATCCTAAATGGCTCACACCAAAGGTTAGTACATATTTGGACACTGGCACATATATGATATTATCACGCAAGGAATGACTAAACTCATTACAAAGGTAAATGTATTTGATGTTATATATTATGGCTATTCAATTTCTAGTTTAATGTTACATATGAAATATACATGCAAGTTAATTCAGTTTTTGTCTTTGATGTTACAGAGGTTTGCCTGTGATAATCCCTTTTTTGATGATGAAGTGGAGCACATATGCAGTGTGTTTTATCAATATCTTACTGACCTCTTAAAGTAAATACAAAAATTATAGTATTAAATTCATTTGTAAATATATGCTTGTAGCAACAATAATCTTTTGTAAAGGAATAATTGCACAATTTGTATAATCAATATATAATAAATTTGTTTATTTTTTCAAACAATGTTCTTGTGTCAATTTTGGGTTTCTAAATGTATTGGATGGTGGATAAAGCTATTTAGTGCTTGAAATTTGAGGTTTGGGATGTTGTAATTGAGCAGTAAGAGATTCTGAAAAGTATTCGCGACTTTTAGGACCGCATATTTTTTTTAAAGATCCGATCCTAAAGGTCTTCGTTTCTTTTTTAAAAAAATAAGCCTAGATTTTAGGACTGTATGTTTGTTAAATGTATGGTCTTAAAAGTGTTCGTGAATTTTTAAAATATGGCGACACTTTTAGGACCACATATTTATTAAAGGTCCAGTCCTAAATCTATTATGGCTATACTTTTAGGACCATTTGTGTGTTAAATGTCTGATCTTAAAAGTCTTCGTGTATTTTAAAAAAATGGCTACATTTTTAGGACTGCATATTTATACAATGTCTGGTCCTAAAAGTCTTCGTTAATTCTAAAAAATATGGCTAGATCTTTAGGATCGTGTATTGGTTAAATGTCTGGTCTTAATAATCTTCCTTTAAATAAAAATGGTGATTCGCTTTTAAGACAAATCATTAGGGTTCAAGACATTCGAGGTTCTGGCGTTCTGCTCAAGCTAGGTCCCTCGTTCTCGTTGTTTTTACCTCTCCTGAAGTTGAATAGCTTTATCGATTTCCCTTTTCTTTTTTCTCTTGTCTTTTTGTCAGAAAAAGAAGTAAGATAATGAAAAGGACACTGAAAATATTCAACTCAGAGCGTGGTAAAACTGACGACAACGATTATCCAACCTTAAGAAGAGTTGTCACGTGTTTGTTTTTATTTGTAAAAGGTAAACGATATTTTTTTTGTTTTGTTTTGTATGGTCTTAACTGTATTCTGTGAATTTTTAACGTTGATCACACGAGAACAATGTTTTATTTGTTTCCTTTTTGTCGGAAACAAAATGAAGATAATTAAAAGGCGATCGAAGATGGGAACAAAAAATTTTATTTATCATATTTTTTTATGCAGCCCGTTGTGGGGAAACAGTAGTACATAAAAAAAAACATAAAAATATCTAATCCTCCCATCATTATCAGAGGGGAGGGAGGGTTTGGAAAGGTCGAAGATGTTGTCATCTGAAGGATGGTACTCAATGTCATTTGCGTCAAGTACCATGTTCAGTTTGTTATTGATGGCGTGATAGACTTGAAATAGTTGGCCCCAAGTGTTGGTCTATATGATCGACGCGGGCTAGAAGGTGCTGCATCATCTGGTAGAATGACAGGTTCAGAGGCAATAGACAAGGGTACGGAGGTGGAGGAGGAGGAGGATGATTAAGAGGACCTGGTGGTGGTGGAGTAGCCATTATGGTGGAGGTTATAGAAATGATTGAGAAGAATGTGAAGAAAGTAAAGTAACAACAGGTTTAAATTGAGAACCCATCCTGAACAATGTGAAACATGGGAAACATTAACGAGGAGACGCGTAGTTCATCAAAATACGAGGAGACACCTAGTTGGGAAGTTTAACTGGAAGCTGAAGATACTCTGAATCATTCATTTAAACAGAGTGTAAAGATACGACTTTGCTATCTATGATTTGGAAGGAATGAACTTTTAATACCAGATATTGTAAGATATCCGTTCTTAAAAGTAATATATATTTTTTTTAAAAAAATCTTACTTTAAAAAAATTGAAAAAAATAAATGAATTTTAGGACCGAATATAAAATAAAAGGTCGGTTTTAAAAGTAATTGAATAATATAAATAATAGACTTTTAGAACCGAACATATGTTATAGGACGGTCCTAAAAGTACTTGAATTGAAAAAATAAATAATAGATTTTTAGGAAGAGATACGTTATATGATGATCTTAAAAGTAATTGAATTGAAAAAATAAATAATAGAATTTTTGAACCACATATATATAAAAGCCGCTCTCAAAGTAGAAACATTTATACCAATTGAATCCCATTTCATTCTCATATATCAATCACTATCTCTCCTGCTCTCTACCTATATTAACTCCTCACACTTCCTCTATGTCCTTATTAACTCCTTACTACCTCATAACTCCACACTACGTAGTTCTCTGCCCCAACTACTCAAGCAATGGTTAGATACAAGAAAACCCTTCGTAGGGGTACTCCTCATGCTCGTGCATACCTTAAATGTCTCGTGGGTTCTTCTCAAATGTGTTCTATTCTGACGGAGGAATCTTGGGTCGTTGGACCCATTGTTATTTCAGATGATGAAGATATTGATGCCCCCTCCAGCGTTCAGACCACAAAGAGGTTCACTCTCACCCTCTTCATCCTTGTGATAATATTCGCCAACCACCTGGTCCTAGCACGCCTACCACTAACACCTCCCCTCTTTCCTCTGATGATGAAGTGATACTTATACGCATAAGACAAGAAATTGCTGATCTTCGGCAGGAAATTTCTACTGCTGACGCGATATCTCCAAGACATTATCCGATATTAAGCATTAGGATTTTTAGTCACATTATATATTTTTTTGTTAATTTTCAGTTTGTTGTTCTTATTTTCCTTTTGTACTTGCATATTGTCCTAGTAATGTAAAAATAAAAAGGAACTAAGCTTATTTCTTTTTTTCCATATTATCCATTAATGGAAAAAGTTTAGTCTCCAATGTTCCTTTATTTTCATTCAGTTGCTGCTGCAATCTTTCAGTTTAATTTTAAAAAGTATTTGACTTTTAGGACTGGAGTTTTATAAAACATCCGGTCCAAAATTAAAGAATGTTTGGACCGGAGTCTTCTAAACCTCCAGTCTTAAAAATTTAATTATATCTTTAGGACCGGATATTTTATAAGTTATCAGTCTTAATAAAATCCAAAATAACATGTCTTTGTCGCATGGAAAATTAAATTTCCCTCTTTGAACTTCTCTTGTCGAGCCGAAAGTAATTTCTCCAGTTCTGTCTCTAGTGTTTGTGTGTTTCTTCGTCACTGCTTCGTGTTGCTCTCTCAACAACCACTTTCTGGTTCCTTAGCTAAACATCTATAGACCAAGCTGTAAGAGGTGTTTCGGTTATATAACTTTATGATTTTTGTGCTTATCGTTATGGGATTTTCATGGGTTAAGCGAAATCGATGAAATGTTCTTTTGGAACCTACCCAATTGACTAACAAGTGTTTTTAGGTTACTCTTGTTGTCTGCAATATTAATGTTCGTCGTCGAAGAAGAAAGACTTAGCAAACACATTTGAATTTATATGCTACAGGTGAGTCCACAAGACCTTCATGCGATGCATTTAATTTCCTCGTCATGCATTTATTTTGCTTCTTGGATTCACTGTGATACATTTATGACAAAAAATGATTCTTTGTTATGCATTTAATGGGCAAGTTTCACCAAAAAAAAAAAAGACAGAACCAACATTGAGCATATATATGCACTTGTAGTTGGCTTATTTTATATGCAAGTTTGAGTTTTTTTTGGATTATGTATGTTAAATCTTTCCGTCTATAAGAATTCTACTATGGATTGTAGTTGGATAAATGTTTTACGAACGAGTGTTGAATAGCAGAATGAGGTGAGGGAATTTATAGAATTTGCTAAACAAAATGCCCATGATGATAATGGGAAGTTTTATTGTTCTTGTGTACAATGTTTTAATGAGAGTTGACTAAGTCCTTAAGTTATACACACACATTTAATTTGTGAAAGATTTTGTAAGACTTATACAGTATGGGTATGATATGGTGAAAAAATGCCAAGTAGGTCTCAACATGGGGAAGTAACCTTTGATGATGATGACATGGATATGAATCATCGCATAGATGACATTATTCGTGATGTAGGAGAAGAGGTTTTTCATCAATCACATGCATATGGTAATATGTGCAGTGATGCAAAGACCCCACTATACCTTAGGTGTAAAAAGTACCAATTGTTGAACGTTATATTGAAATTGGTCGGCTTGAAGACATGTCATGGGTGGGCGACATTAGTTTTTCTGAAATGCTTGAGGCTTTTAAGGACATGCTTCTACATGATAATGTGTTGCCTCATCGATACTATGATGCTAAGAAAATACTTTGTCCATTGGGGATAGAGTACAAAAAGATCCATACATGCCCGAATGATTCCATATTATATAGAAATGAGTTTGAAGAGAAACAGAATTGTCCGATATATGAAACCCCAAGGTACAAGTCAAATAAGGGGCTTGCAAAAGTGTCGTGGTATCTTCCAATCATACTAAGGTTTAAGTGGTTGTTTGCTAATGAAAATGATGCAAAAAATTTGAGGTGGCTTGCAGATGAGAGGATTTCTGATGGAAAGCTTCAACATCCTACCAATTCTTCTCAATGGAAGAAAATCAATCAATTATTTCTGACCTTCGGCGAAGAACCTATGAATCTTGGGCTTGCCTTTAGCACGGATGACATAAATCCCTATGGAAGGCTTAACAGCATACATAGTTCATGACTTGTACTCTTGATTATTTACAACTTATCTCCTATATTATGCATAAAACAAAAGTACATCATGCTGTCTATGTTGATTTCGGGACCAAAAAGACCTAGAAACGACATTGATGTTTACCTTCATCCCTTGATCAAAAACTTGAAGGAGTTGTGGAAAAAGGTGTCGATATTTTTGGTGGCCAAGAGTATGAAGATGCTCCAGTGACATTGATTGGGGAGCAACTGTATGGAAAGGTGAAAAATATAAGTGTCATTTTCGGTAAAACTACAAAGGATAGAAAAGAAACAAATATAAGGAAAAAGAGATATGTATTCTTCAATCTTCCATATTGGCGCAATCTTGATGTGAGACATTGTATAGATGTCATGCATGCAGAGAAAAACCATGCATGTGGAGAAAAACATATGTGATAGTATTGTTGGCACGCTTCTCAACATACAAAGTAGTTCAAAGGATGGTGTGAAGGCAAGATTGGATTTGCAAGAAATGGGAAAACATGAAGACTTACATCTAAGGCCATATGGCAATAGAACTTATTGTCCCCCGGCTTCTTATACTTTGTCTAAGGATGAGAAACATAGTTTTGTGAGTGTTTGCATGGCACAAAAGTTCCGTTGTGGTATTCTTCAAATTTTAAGAGGCCTGTATTGATGAAGAACTTGAAATTAGTAGGCCAAAAGTCTCATGATTGTCATGTCTTGATGCAACAGCTACTCCCAGTAGCTATTTGAGGCATAGTCGAGTATGACCTTCGACACATTTTGACTAGGCTTTGTTTCTTCTTCAATGCGGTTTGTAGTAAAGTTTTCGAGATTGAAAAGTTGGATGAATTAGAGAATGAAGGATATCTTATCTTGTTCCACCTTAAGAAGCTTTTTGTTCCTACATTTATTGACATCATGGTTCATCTAATTGTTCATCTAGTAAGGAAGATAAAGTTGTGCGGCCCTGTCCATTTATGATGGATGTACCCAATTGAAATATTTATGAAATTCCTAAAAGGGTACATGAAGAACGCATACTGGCCAGAAGCATCAATTGTTCAAAAATATGTTTATGAAGAATCCATGGAATTTTGTCAAAATTATTTGGTTAAAGTAAGACATATTGGGCTTCCAAAACGTCAGCATGTTTAAGGGGGTAGACGAGGGGCTTCAGTAAAGAGTGTGGATTATAATGAATTGTCACAAGTCCACTTATACATCTTGAATAATGTTGATGAAGTTCAAGCCAACATAGCTGCACATAAATAAGCTGTAAGGAAAGAAAATCCCCGAATGACTGAACAAAGGTTGATTAGGGAGCATAACATAACTTTTGCAAACTGGTTCAAACAAAAGGTCGGGGGAGAGGAATCTGTTTCTGATACAATCAAATGGTTAGCACATGGTCCTGAGGTTGATGTCGTAAGTTGGAATTCATGTGATAAATACACAAAGTCCTTAGATGATAGAAGCACAGTTTAGAACAATGGTATTATGTTAAGGGCTGAATCTTTGCACTTCTGTAGTTAGAAAGAAAAGAGGCCTAAATTGGCATTCATGCCATATTATGGGGTTATTGAAGAGATTTGGGGGGTGGACTATGTCTTAATTAGATTTCTCATTTTCAAATGCAAGTGGGTTAATGTCAATAATGGTATTCAGATCGATCGGCTAAAATTTACATTAGTCGATGTTAATAGTAGAAGTTTTGAAGATAAACCTTTTATTATGGCAAACCAGGTGAAACAAGTTTTCTATATCACTGATCAAGAAAAGAAAATGTTGTTTGTAGCTTTCTAAGGAAAAAGAGTCATTGATATTTATGAGGAAAGTGATGCAAATTATGGTCTTCGTGAAAGTATTCCTTTTTCAAGGGATCTACCAGACATGAACGAAGAAGATGAAGCGGATAATGAACTCGGTATAAGAAATGATCATCAAGAAGGGATATGGGAGGATATCCTTTTATAAAAGAGTCAATTCATCAGGTAATATTCATCTGCATAATTCTTTAAAAATTGTAAGGTTTTAACTATATTATATTCATTCTATGTTCTTAAACAATGTCACTGACTCTATAAAGTTTGTTCTTGTTTTATTTTTGTGGCAGGATCCCATCCAAAGAGACATGTTATAAAAAAGGATGTTACGTTGTTGGGTGGGAATTAGATGAAGGCATGGTGAATATTGGGTATGTATGTTGATTTAAGTGTTGTATTTGTAACTCATTGTATTTGTAAGTAAGTTATCTTATTGTATAAATTACTTTAGGTGTTGTTGTCATAGTTATAATCATTAATTAAGAGGCCACATAACTCATGGTGAATAATATTTATATTCTTTTTTTTCCCAATTCAATTTTTTCATAATTGTTCATAACTTGTAGCTTAAAGTATCGACTTTTATGTGCTAGATTGGGTGGTGGATTTGTGTATATATGATTAGGAAGAACAAAATAGGGAAAAAATTTGGGAAAATTTAGACCGTAAACAAAAACGTCGGTATTAAAACTTCAACTTTTAAGATCGGATGGATTCGGATGTACTTATATGTCAGGTCTTAAAGGTCAGGTGAATATATTTGATATTACTCTAGTCCTAAAAGTTGGTCTTTCAAGACCGACGGTTAAATACATCCGGTCTAAAAATTTAATTGTTAAGACCGGTTGTATTTATCATCCAGTCTTTGAAAGTAACTCTTAAAACCACATATAATTAGTCGTCTGGTCTCACAAGCCACTATTTTTTAGAGCGGATTTATTTATGTCCAGTCTTAAAATTCCGACCTTTTAAGAGCGACTTATTTTTTGTCCGATCTTTAAAATTGAGTTTTGGGACCAAGCAAAAAATATTTCAAGTATATTTAGTACCACTTTTAAGACTTGATGTTTTAAATGTCCAGTCTAAAAGAGTTTATTTAAGATTGGTTCGAGCCTGATCTTAAAAGCTAAACTTTTAATACCGCTTGGAACAAGACTAGTTGCAGATCCGGTTTTACGATGCCTCTTTTGTCTGGTCTTAAAAGCATTTTTAGTACCCGTGTCAATATCTAAAGGAGTTGTTAAAACCCAATAAAAGGAGTTGCCAATACCCAAAGAAGGAGTTGTTAAAACCTAACAGAAAGAGTTGTCAGAACTCAAAGAATGAGTTATCAAAACTCATAGAAGGAGTTGTTAAAACGTTGTTGTGATGTAGTTGTTAAAACGTTAACATGGAGTAATTACAAACCTAGACATAAACATGTTAAGTTTTAGAGATTTACTTGGCAAAAGCTTTCCATGGATCTATCAAAAATGTGGATATGGAGGTCACACCAATTCGTATGCATTTCATTACATACTATTGACAATGAGTAGAGAGGAACGAAAAATTTCATCATGTAACTGAAATACAAAAATCAAGTCACTTCAAATGGATTTTTACACAAATACAACTTGTCAACAACATTGTCATTAATACAAATGCCTCTTAGCACATATTCAAATTGTCAACTTTTCATCAATACAAATGAACATTTACACTAATGCTGGGCTAAAACATGTCTCCTTAGTGAAGAGAATCTCAGTTTTGCTCTCTGCTCTCTCAGACTCCGAAATGCAAATACGCTTATCATTGATGTAGAAATTGTGGAAGTAGACTATCTCCCACCCAACAGCTCCAAAAGACTCCTACCCATTGATTCGGCTATGTTATATTTTGCCTCTAAACCAAAAGACTCCTATCCAAGTGGGAAATAATTACATGTATGTATCTTAGTGACTATAATGCATTATATATCATAAACCCAAGGACAAGTTTTTACGGACTCTACAATCTCATTGGATGACCCAAATTCGGGAACATTCTCCAGAAATTTTTTTTATAGTTTGCTTAATGTCTAAATCAAGAAAAAAATGAGGCTTATATAGGATTAAGTATTTGTATGGGTGGAAATTTATATGTTGTACTCATCCAAACAGCCAATCAAGTCATTGCTAATAGAATTAAGTTAAATAGAAACTACTAAAAATTTGGGATGATAGGCAGAAAATTTATTTGCTATACCAAATCAGGTCACCGCCCTTTAAGATTAAGACATAAAATCACATATAAAGTTAAAAAATTATATAGTCTAGGAAGGGCAACTGCGTAATGAAAAAAAGCCAAAGTATTTCATTTCAACATAATGATTTGAAAATAATCTTTCAAAAGTAAACAGTTATGCAGACCCATAAGCATGGCATTTTGTGCATATGGGGATTGATGGTTTAACGCCTCACGATCAATTGCTAGTTCAAACCTCTATTCTTCGCTATTGGTTCTTTAGAGAAGAAGATGAAAACTGAACAAAACTTGTGTGCCTCTACTCCTTCTATGCTCAAGCTAGTCAACTCATCGTCGGCGTCTTCATTCGATCCCGTCGGAGTCTCCACGAAGATGATACCCTCAGTGTCTCCGTTCCTTCTTTCCTTTTATTCTCTCATTCTGTACTGTCCCTTGGGACTAGCTAAGATGCACAATTTTTTGAGATGAAGGGAAGAAAATGGGGTCATTTCACACTATGAATTAATATCACATATATCTCTTGGGACCTTTTTAAGAGGAGATTTTTTTTAGACTTTTTTGGAATTTTTTTTGGTTTATTGGGATCTTAAAGGGATTTTCCCTAAAGAGAACATGAGATTGGGAGTATCACGAAAGTGTGATTGCTATAAAACTACCTCCCATTAGTATTGCATTTTTGTATAATGGGATTGCATTCTCTGATCATCATAATACTATTATTAGTGCAGGGAAGATGAAATGTTTAAAATGTTTAGTTGATGGTTATTAAACAGAAATTGTTATGTTTCTATTGCTATTGATATAAAGTTGAAAGACAAATTGATTGTAAGTGTTACATGACAGTTGATTTATAAGAAGCGTCTTTTTTGTGAGACAATATATGAAAGTTACAATCGTTATATTTTTGTTTTCACAAATACCGTCTTTCGATACATGAGGATGTGCATATTTAATGTTAAGTATTAGCGTTATATATCTTTGCATAAGCTCCACCTCAACATACATAATGTATATTAATTGTAACTGTTATTTAGCAAGCATCACATAACTATATATATATATATATTTTTAATAAGGCATTCTAATTGAAGGCAATTTTTTATGCCTTCATGTGAATGCTTGGCTGTTGGCGAATATGCTAGAAAAATAAGAAATTTTGTTTGGAATTGTTGATTATGACATCATATTTACGTTAATAATCTTCTAACTTTTCAAGCAAATCATTGATTAATTTTCATGTGGATCGTGGTTATGTTTGGTAGTAATAATACTTCATACAACTTCAATTGCTACTTTGTAGTGAGTAAATAATGGATGTCGGGCTTGGTGTTTGATTTTATTTTTAAAATAGTTTTCAGAGAAAACTAAGAAAATTGTTTGCAAAGTTGTTTTTAATAAGTTGTTTTTTAAAATGCTGAAGTATTATTTTAGACATTTAAATTTGAATGAGATTTCATTTCAATCTTTTAAATATATAAAGTGTACTTTACTTTAATCCCATAATTTTAACACGGTTAATATCACTAACAAAAAATGATGACTCACCAAATTTTAGAAAGTAATGACTGTGCATCTAATACATTAAGTTTAAATTTAAAATACAATATTATTAATTTTAATTTTAGAAACCTATGTGAGATGATTTCGCTATTAAGCAAAGATATTGATCTTAACTACCCGAAATCACCATCCCTCCTTTCTTGCCTTTCATTTTAATCTTAGCCACAGGCCACAGCCAAGAGAATTTGAAGGAGAGGAAAAATGAAAGCAATATCCCACAATAAAATGAATGTGTACATAACTACTTGTTTTAATATAAGCAATATCTTAGCCACAGCCATAAAATTGACAAGAGTAGAAGCCAACTTGTAAGGATCATTTCCTCTCACAAAATAATAGGAATGAAGAATCACAAAATAATAGAACAAATGAAAGAATGAGGGGGTGAAATGGTGAATATTGAGGGATTATAGGCTCAAGAAACTTGGAATATATTTTGTGACCAAAGACGGCAGATCAGCGGATGGTGGCTTTTAAGAAAGAGGAACAGTTGTCCACTCCTATTTTGGCAACACCAATCCCTTCTGTTAGTTTCTGAAAGACAAGAAGGGAGGGATGGAGATTTCCAGTGGTTAAGATTAATATATTTTGTTTAGTAGATGAATTATCTCACAAAATTTTCTAAAATTAAAATTAATAATATTATATTTAAAAATTTTAAACTTAAATTTTTTTATCAACTCCATAATTAATCATCACTCAAATTTAGAGACTTGTCATTTTTTATTAGTGACATTAACCATGTTAAAATTATAAAACTAAAAGAAGGGAAAAACCCCATATAAGGGTACTTGAAATAAGAAAATTCTAAATCAAGCTGTTAAACTCAACAAATCCCAGATTAAGTCATTGATCTAGTTTAAAATTTTAAAATATGTTTAAAATGATTTTATTACACTCCCCTAGTTTCCTCCATCCTCTCTCTTTTTAAAAGAGTTTTAATGTTTTATGACTATGGTTTTCAATAAGTGTATGTGTATATATACTAACATTAATATTAACTAATAAAATAAAGTATGATTTGCGTAAATAGGAATTTTGTGTTCTGAAAGAATCATAAAGAATAATTCAAGCAAAAAAGAAAAAGAAAAAGAAAAGAAAAGCATAACTCCAATATCAATTAAATGATTTTTATTTAATTATTGTCAATAAAAATTTTATTTTTGGAAGTCTGGACTTAAATTTGTTTTGTTAACAAAAATAAAATAAAACTTCATTAATCCTAGAATTACCGGTGTGCCATATAGTTTGGTTTTTTACGTTAATGAGACTCTCTTTTTAAATTCCATTACTGAAAATTTTTAATATATAGTTTGATATACTAAATAAGTCAGATTTTTGTGTGTTATTAACATGACTTCATTTTCTTCTCTTTGAAATAATTCAAATAAAAAATATAATTTTCTATTCTCAATATTCAATTAAATATCATTTAATTGTTTTTGTGGTTATCATTTTCTTTTTTAACAAGAATTATTCTTGATAATCCTACAAACCATAAGAAATTTCTTTGATTTAAGCTAATCATATTATCTTTCATTATACATTAATGTTGATATACCTATACACACACTTATTGAAAAACTAAGTTCAAGAATAATAAAACTCTTTTAAGAGAAGAGAGGAAACTAGGAGAGAATAATAAAGTTATTTAACTTACATTTTAAAATCTTAAATTTAGACGATAACTTAATTACGTTATTGAATTTATCAATCTAATTTTGAATTTTCCTATTTTAAATAGCTTTATTTGAATTTTTCTTCTAAAAGTACATTTTATAAACTTAAGTTGTTAATTAAAATGAAATCTGATCAATGACTAAAGATATACTTGATTATTATTTTTCATCTTAGACAAACATTCGCTTTCACTCTCATTCCTTTTTTCTTTAAGCTCTGGATCTCTTTTCTCTCATTTTCTCTCATAAGTTTTTCAAAATTCAATACTCAATGGATCATTCCTTAAATATGACTATAGGGGTATAACTTTTATTTTTGGAAAAATTTTGTTTAGTTCCCAATGGACCAAGATATTTTTAAAAAAGTCTCAAGAGAAATTCATATATCAAAAAAGTCTCATTTATAAAAAGAGTCTCATTTACAACTCTTTTTGTGGGATTAACAACTTTTATATGTGAGAGTAACAATTTTATAGTCAGATTAACAACTTTTTAGGATTTTTCTGACATTTGAATTTTCTTAAAACTTTTTTTAAAAATATCTTGATCCCTTGGGAGCTGAACAAAATTTTCCCTTTATTTTATTTGGTGAATGCATGAACATAAATGCAACAAGAAAAAATAAAATATTATTTTACATATAATAATTATCATATTATAGTCACTATTTTCATCGTTTGAGGCCTTAGTAATCTGGATCAATCCTAGAAAATTCCAATAATTTTTTATACACAAAAACCACTTTTTTATGGAAAATCGATATGTATTGATTAAAACTATTTTTTTAATATATTAAAATATTAAAATTAAAATTAAAAGTGATGTGAATTTTTTACTGAAATTATCGAATCAACATTAATTGAGATTGAGATCGTCTTTCATGCCAACCAAAATTAAAATGAAGTTTTTTTCTCAAGAAAGTTACTAGTGAAGACAGATTGAACTGATGAAAAAGAAATAAAATCACAAAAAACACATTGACGTGAACCCAAATTGCTTTCTTACATCCATGACCAAAAAAGTCAAACGTGTAATAAAAGTTTAATCTTTAATTCGCTGAAAAGACCAAACAAAAACGGAAACGTTCCAAGTGGTTCTCATTTAAATCCTAATCAATTATCAAACATATTCATCTATGGTAATTGTCTGGCTAAACACAAATCTCAAACTTTGCAATTTGCATGGATGAAGAATGATTGCCTTTTGCTTCTTTTTAACAACGCATCAAATTCTTTTGTAAGTCTGTACTGTGCTAGAACGGAATCAGATTCAGCTGACACAGATTCCTTTACTTTACGAAGAAAGATTCAAAATTTAAGAATCTAAAAGGGGTGACTGGGTCCCCTAATAGATAAGCCATGGATGAACGACTCAGAAGCAAAAAATCCATGCCTGGTTTGTTTTCTTCTTTGGCTTCTAACACAGTCCAAGCACTGATTCGAAGATCGGTTCTGAGGCCAACCTTATTCACTTTTTTCCTTGTCTTGTGTTTGTACAATGTTTTGAATTCCTTCTTCTTCCCCGTATACGATGATTCCGGCAAGCTCGACACCACTTTCCCATTCGATTCCGAGGATTCTGCAATTGCCGTCAGCCAAATTTCCGGTGGGAATTTTCCCGGAAAATCCCCCGTCAAAGTCTACCTTTATGATCTACCGACGAGGTTCACCTATGGAGTCATCCAGCACCATTCCTTGGTCCGTGGTGGACGCGCTGTCGAAGACGCGACCACCCTCAAGTATCCAGGCCACCAGCACATGGCGGAGTGGTACCTCTTCTCGGATCTCATCCGACCCGAAATAGATCGGGTCGGGTCACCCATTGTTCGGGTATCGGACCCAGAGGAGGCGGACTTGTTTTATGTGGCCTTCTTCTCTTCTCTGAGCTTAATCGTAAAGCCAACTTTGGTTCCTGTTGAGTCGGACACTGAGAAGCCAACTTATAGCGACGCAAAGAACCAGCAAGCTTTGGTGGAGTGGTTGGAGGAGCAAGAGTATTGGAAGAGGAACAATGGAAGGGACCATGTGATTATAGCTTCGGATCCGAATGCGTTGCACCGGGTCATGGATAGACTGAAGAACAGTGTGCTTCTTGTGGCAGATTTTGGGCGCTTGCGACCTGATCAAGGTTCCATTGTTAAGGATGTCGTTATACCATACTCACATCGACTCAGAACATACGAGGGTGATGTGGGGCTTGAGAATCGCAACACGTTGTTGTTTTTTATGGGTGCCCGACACCGCAAAGAGGTAATAATCAGTCTTACGCTTATGAATTTCTCTAACATTTGGCATTTGATCTTTGTTCAGTTTTAGTTATGTTTGGTTCTTGAGTTCTTATAGTAAGGCTTAGAAATTTGTTTGGCAAGTTGTTCTTTATATGGTGCGGAATTGCAGATGAATTTGACTGACGCGTACCATTTACTCTGTTTTTGAGTTATAGAATTTTAGTTGCTCTAAAATCTGTGGCTGTGATGAAGATTAGAAATTTGTTTGTGATTCATGGCATTGATATATCTGTTTGGCTAAAAAATTGTTAAGTGATTGTTCTTGAGATGATGTGCATCTCTTCCGAGATTAGCATGGTCATTTTAATGTTTCTAAGGTGCAAGAAGGAAAACATAATGTGCCAAGTTTTATATAAAATGATGAACTATCTACATAATCTTTGGTTGTATGTAGTTTCCCTTGTGATACAATCAATCCTGTTGTTCCTCAGTAACCAGCCAGAAGATTTTGTTTGGTTATTTCTTTGTTTGAAACCTAGGGGTTTGATGTGAAAATCTGAGAAAATAAATAGAGTGCACCATTGGCATGGTATAATGGCCAAAGGGACATTGAACAGCCTAGTACAATGAGGTAATAGATTGATCTAATGGATGAGTGAAAGAGTATTTGGATCCTCTTATTTTTAAGTTAATTGTGCCCGTTTGGATTCTCTTATTTTAGGCTTATCTTATTCTTATAAGTAAAAGCTAGACCAAACAATATTTTACAAAAGCTCTTATAATAAAAAGAGCTTTATTTTACATGAAGAAAAATGCTAAAAATAAAAAGCTCTTCTAGAGGAGCTTATTTTTTAAGCTCTTATTTTTTAAGAGAACCCTAGTCTCTACGTTGTGACCACCGCTGGCCACCCCAGGTGCTGCTGGCCGCTAGCGCCACCCCATCACCGGCGACCACCTCCAGTGACTTTTTTTTTTATAAAAAAAAACACTCAGGGGAGGCCGGCCACCCCACGCCGGCGGCTGCCACCGGTAACCGACAGCTGTCGCCACCCCATCGCCGGTGACCACCTCCGGCGAATTTCTTTTTAAAAAAATACCTAAAATACCCCAACCCCCCCCCCCCCCACCGACCACCCCAACCGTTGCTGGCCGCCAGCGCCGCCCCATCGTCGGCGACCACCTCCGATGACTTTTTTTAAAAAAGAAAATACCTAAAATACCCAACCCCCCCCCCCAATCGGCCACCCCAGCCGCTTCCAACCGCCACCGCCGCCCCATCGCTGGCGACCACCTCTGGCGACTTTTTTTTATATAAAAAAAATTAAGGGGAGGCCGGCCACCCAACGCCGGCGGCCGCCACCGGTGACTAGAAGCCTCCGCCGTCCCATTGCCGGCGACCACCTCCGACGATTTTTTTTTTAAAAAAAAACTAATTTGTTTTTTAAAAAAAGAAATACTAAGGGGAGGCTGGCCAACACACACTGGTGACCTGTTGCCACTCACCCCACCGTTGGCGACTGGCCGTTACCACCCCACCGCCGGTGACTTTTTTTAAAAAAACTTAAAAAAAGTGCTTATAACAAAAATTTTACCAAACAACTTATTTTAAATTTCAGCTTATAAGTAACTTTTAAGCTAAAAAATTTATATTATCAACAAACAGCTTTTAGCTTTTTTAAAAAAACTCTTTTTTTTAGTTTTAGCTTAAAAGTAGCTTTTAGCCTAAAAATAAGAGGATCCAAACATACTCTAAAAGCTACTTTTAAGCTAAAGCTAAAGCTACTTTTTAAAATAAGCTAAAAGTTGTTTGATGATTATATAAAATTTTTAGTTTAAAAACTACTTAAAAGCTGAAATTAAAAATAAGCTTGTCATAAGCACTTTTTTAATAAAAATTATCATCAAATGTATAATATAAAATAACCTTTAAATTATCAATATATAATGTCATTCAAAGATCAACCACAATTCTTGATGATGATTCTGTTTATCTAGATGCCATGAATTATCTTCTAATAACTTCTTACCTAAAAAATGATAGAAACCATAAACATAAGTACACAATTGTCCAAAAACATAAATATAATGTCATTCAAATATCAACCGCAATAGTTCAATATGAGAATAATAGGTATGAAATCAATCCAACAATTAACATAAGAATAGTAAATATAAAATCTAATTCAATCCTAATCTTGGGGCTAGGACTAGGGAAAAAAAAAAATTAAGATGGACCAGTCACGATCTGGAAAAAGAGAACTACTGAAGTCACTTCAAAAATATTGTTAAGTCTGATTATTTATTTTCATATCTAGATGATCAACACGCGGTAAAAAAACAATCCATTAAAAAAACCACCATAGAATCAAAATCAACGTGCTCCAATATCTGCAACATTACAAATTACAAGCAAAGCCAGCCGCTGAAAATCTTGGTTTCTTCTTGGACCAAACATTCCAAAAAAAAAAAACAAGAAGGAAAAAAAGTAAACAGAACATAAAGGATTAATTAAATTTTGAAAAAAAAAAGGGAATCACTAGTTAGGACTTAGGAGCATAAAGATCAACAAGTCACTATCTGCAGAATCAATTAACAGAACTTCAAAACAAGAACGATACAGTGCGAACAATCCTATATGACCCGATCCAAAATGTAGTTCATATTTCTTACAACAGAGGCGATTTGCGTCTAGAATTTGTAAGAGGTTGCAGACGCAGAGGTCATAGAACTGAAATCTGTGAGAGGTCACAGAGGAGTCGCTAAGGCACGCTGCTACACACGTGAATAAGAGGTTCTCTTAAAAAATAAGAGCTTATGAAAAAGCTCCCAGGAGCTTCTGGCTTTTAGCTTTTTTCGTCATGTTAAAAAAGCTCTTTTTATTATAAGAGCTTTTTTAAGGGTTAAGGTGCAATTTTACCAATGAATTATTGGCTCAGGAGCAATTTCGCCAAAAACTCTTTATTGGATCAAAATTATCAACAAACTATTGGCTTATGAGCAATTTCGCCAACGCCGTTAATTGAGCTTAACGTTTGTTTTCTGCCTTCATGCAAAAAGTACAGAATAGGACCCAGATGTTTATGAAACTATATTTAAGCCCCAAAAATTTTAAAAATTTTATTTTAGTCCCTCCACGTTCTTTATATGGAGGAACTAAAGTGAAAATTATAAAAAAAAATTTGGGGCGGTAAGATAATTTTCTAAAACTTTGGATTCTTTTCTATAATTTTTACGGGGCCATCCCTACCCCTCAATATTCGCCGTTGGTTACAGGCCTTTTTTTTCAGCATTAGCCTGGCCTGTGGCCTATTAAGGAGGCCTGAATTTTAAAAATTTTGTAAGCAGCCTAACAAACCACAGACCTCACCTCAAAACAAGCCTACTTCAAACAGGGTAAAAACAGACATACTTTAAGCATGCTGAAAACAAACCTACATCTAACACCCTGTTTGAAGTAGGTATATTTTTGGCCCGTTTAAAGTAATTATGTTTTCGCTCTGTTTGAAGTAGTCTTGTTTTGAGGTGAGGCGTGTGGTTTGTTAGACTGGTTACAAAATTTTTAAAATTACAGGCCTTTTTAATAGGCCACAGGCCATGTCAAGCTAAGGTTCAAAAAAAGGCCTGTAACCAGGGGCGGATTTTGGGGTAGGGATGACCCTACAAAAATTACAGAAAAAGAACCCAAAATTTTAGAAAATTATCTTTTGGCCCATAAAATTTTTATAATTTTCACTTTAGTCCCTCCATATAAAGTACGTGCAGGGACTAAAATAAAAATTTTTAAATTTTTTGGGGCTTAAATATAGTTTCATAAACATCTGGGTCCTATTCTGTAATTTTTGTATGAAGGCAGAAAACAGACGTTAGGCTCAATTAACGGCGTTGGCGAAATTGCTCATGAGCCAATAGTTTGTTGGTAATTTTGGTCCACTATAGAGTTTATTGGCGAAATTGCTCCTGAGCCAATAATTCGTTGGTAAAATTGCACCTTAACCCCTTTTTTAAAAACCTGTTTAGCCTAACTTTTGCTTATAAGGAGAAGATAAACTAAAAATAAGAGGATCCAAACGGATGCTAAAACCAATGACAAATGAGTATTATGGCCAAGTATAAACTACATGAGAGAGAACCTTCTATTTTTCCCACCTTTAAATTGAAGTATTTGGAAAGCAATGTAAAACATGGGCTGCATTTTAGAATTAGAGTATTAGAATCCCCTCTTGTCGTTGAAGATTTTGATTAATGACGTATATGATCTATTGTATAGTGCATGTTTGGAAACTACCAAATGCACGTTTGTGAGGTTCAACAATTTGTTTGATCTTGCAAATTTCCGTTTCAAATGTTGGACGGGTTTTTGGAAGTGTACCAAATGTGCTTATAGATGCCCTTGTCCAAAGTTTATTGTTCTAATTTCCAGAATTCCTATTAAAATAGCTTCCGCGTTTTTGTCCCTGGTCTGCATAGTATTTGTATGTCTTCATATAAAGATTGATATTCTCTGTAAGGTCTACATCTCTGCTGTCTTAATTTCATAGAATTCATGAACATAATATGGCAAAACCTGCCCTTCTTTTTCCTCTTGTTGGGAATCCTAAGAGACTGCCAGACACGATAAAAGCATTCTTGACTCATGGTCATAGCTTTTCATGCTAAAAAGCCTTTAAAATTTATCTTCAGAGCTGATATTTTGCTGTCCTATTAATCCAAGTCCAACATTTTCTGCAATTAGATTTTGATTTGAATATTATGACTGCTAATATTGAAACCTCTCAAATTAATGATATTCATTGATAGGCTTAGTTGTTATTTTTGCCGGATGTACAGTCATAAAATTGATATATCTCATTATTTAGACGTTATTCTTGCTGTAGGTGTTGTGTACTATTATTTAGTATCTAACTAAATTCATGAAAAGAATTCAATCTGTATTTCCCTTTGTGAAATTTTTTTAGCAACATACCATGACAATAATTTTTTTTTTCTCCCATTTTAACTTTTTTCATTGCATTTATGCTCAAATTAGAAGAATAACTGCCTTGATGCAGACACTTTATTTGGACAGTTGCCTTCCTGAAATATTGATTTACTTATGTTCTCATCTCTTAATAGGGAGGTAAAATTCGTGATAAACTCTTCCAAATTCTTGAGAATGAAGACGATGTCATAATAAAGCATGGAACTCAGTCCACTGAGAACAGGAGGGCAGCTTCAAAAGGAATGCACACATCAAAGTTCTGTTTACACCCGGCTGGCGATACTCCATCAGCCTGCCGACTCTTTGACGCTATTGTCACTTTATGTATTCCAGTGATTGTGACTGACAGTATCGAGTTACCTTTTGAAGATACCATTGACTATTCAAAGATTGCAATATTTGTAGACTCTGCTTCTGCTATGAAACGAGGACATCTGGTGTCAATGTTGAGAAAAGTAACCCCAGAGAGGATCCTTGAGTATCAAAAAGAACTTAGAAAGGTTAGTTTGTGCTTGCATAATTTATTTATGGGTTAATACAATGTTAAATCTTTATAATTTGATCTCATTTTGGCTTTGGTCACTATAGCTTCACACTATAAGTTTTTATCGTCCAGGTTTCTCTCAGTCTAAAATGTTAATCCCTATAATTTTAATAAGAACCTGGATCATTTTGTTCATTGAGGGACTAAAACCAAAATGAAGGAAAACTATAAAGACCAAACATTGTATTAACCCTATTTTTTATCTTGTACCTTGTTAGTGATTATTACTAATGACTTGCACCTATTGCTCATTTTTCTAATGGTATTTTTTAATATATGATTCAACAAAGAAATGCAAGGATTAAAAATGGAACGAATAAAAGTAGTTGCTTACTAAAAATATGACAAATACAATGCTCATAATGAAGAAGAGATTTATTGCGTCCTAGAGTTGCAAGGAGACATGGTCAAACCTGTTATTAAATCTGGACTTATAAGAGTATTTTTTCCAATTCCTTCCCAGAGCCTATTATCCTCACAATTCATTAGTATATTGTGATAATCTGTGGGTAAAACAGTATTTTTTTTTCCTTTTCATTGATATTTTTGTTTCTGCTTAATTGACCTATTACACAAGGCCCCCTTTTTGCTCCAATTCCTGTTGTGCTCATTCTTTGCTAAAGGTGAATAGTTAATCACTTAATCTGAATTTCCAACGCCGCATTATTGTAAAATGTCACTTGGATTATTGGTTCATAGTTGTTAAAACTTCTGTCAGCTAAACTGTACACTTATTTCAAATTATTTTAATATTCTTATATGATGAGGAAGCAGAAAAGTATACGAGGTAAAGAAGGTAGTAAAACTAAGGCAGCATACCATTTGAAGCATAGTTGACAGGCGTAATTTGTTGTTCTTTATTTTTACCTCCCGTCTTTAATATAAGATCTCATTCGTAGGACAAATTACACTACGAACAAATTTTTATATTAACAAGTACTATTATTTTGTTTTAGAAGGTGTACCAGTTGTATTTTGTGCACAGCGACTGGTATTACCTAGGCATGATAGGGTGGTTGTAACTTTTTGTTTTAGAAGGTGTACCAGTTGTATTTTCGTAAACATTATTGATTCCAGTGTCTTGAGTTGGACGATTCAAGTTTCTCTTCAGTAAGTGTTTTCTGTACATATATCGGTGTGATAGATCTCATTCATAGTATTATCTCAGAAACTAGTGTGGGTCTCGTATGTTGCACAGAATCTGAAAATTGAGTTGTACTATTGATAACTCTCGAATAGTTCTGTTTATTAGAACTCATATATATATATATATATAGTGTTAGAGTCTGTGAGGTTCCTATCCCTACATCACTTTATTCTGTAGCCAATGGATTTTTTGAAAAAAGCTGTTACTTCATTGCCATGCATGCAGCGTTGGGCCTACACGCCTCCTACTCTGATTTCAATTTTACATTATTGATAGATTTGATTGTTTGCAAAACACAATGCCGCCGTGCAATTTATGTAGTTACCTAATGAAATAAGGCTCCTTTTTTGTTTGTTTTCTATTATGAGTACAACATGAACAATATACTCACCTGATTTTGTGATCTCAGGTGAAGCGATACTTTCAGTATGAGACAGAAGATGGTACAGTAAATGAGATATGGCGCCAAATTTCGAAAAAGCTTGGTTTGATTAAACTGATGATTAATCGTGAGAAAAGGCTGGTCAGAAATGAATCAGATTGCTCTTGCCTGTGTACAAACAAGACAGCCAACAGAACCTTATAGCAATTTTCTCAGACAATAATGTCAGATTTGAAGTATTTGGTGCTCCAAACAAATTGGGTTTCTTCCTCTTCCGCATTCAAACGACTCAAAATCCAGGATTTGGCCTCCATGGAGAAGAAGCCTTCAACCCATTTTCTTTGGTGATGCTGATGAGGTAAAAGAATGACTCATGAGTCTGATGGCAAAATTTGGGTATTTTATAAATTCAATATCTACGGTTGAATCCATTATTATTATAAAGAAATCGAAGAAATTTTTATATGGGTTTAGCCGTTTAGGGAGGCCACTCGCTATGCTATAACTAGCATCTGTTTTTGTTGTAGATAATTCTGTTGTACCCATAATAGTTGGGCTAATAAGGAGACTAAGTTATGCAGGGATTAGTTTGCACAGGTGAGGATGAAATTATATACTATATTATTAAGTCAATTCATTATTTTATTAAGTATAAATATGTCCTTTTATGTCTTTGATAATGAATTTCTCTTTAAAGTTAGTTTTATTATAAAAAAAATTTTTCCCGGAAGTTCTATTATATAAATTGCTAGTTACTTTAAAATTAATATGTATGTTCGTAGAAGTTACTGCTAGAATTTGGTAAACTTTCAATTGGTCTTAAATTGCAAGCAGTGGCTTTGAAAAGCATGGATCATTTTATAGTTTGGGAATTCAGAAGAGGTTGAATTATAAGAAATATTATTTCCCCTTCGGCTAGAATTACTACCTCCAGTTATAAATATAAAACCCAGTTGGCTGTTTTTAAGAGATTAAAAAAATAATTAAGTTATTTTAAAGTATTTACACTTATTATTTTTCTTCAAACTAATGTGCTCAATTTTTAAACTGAAATAATCTAATGAAATATAATATATGATATGATTAACTAACTATTTTTTTTTAACATTTTAAAAAAAGTCAACTAGATTTTATATTTAGAATGAAAGTATTACTTTTCTAAATTATTTGTTACAACTTAAATCAGCATTACACTTACACATGAAAAAGAAAAAGAAAAAGCCTAGGAATCTTTCATAATTTTTTTAGAAAAATATTATGGATCTTACAAATCCCAGCTCAAAAACAGCCTACAAATTTGTAGGGCTTGACATTGTGGCCCAATAAAGGATTTGATAATTGAAACGAATGCAAAAATAACAATCAATGACGTCTAACTTAGTTTATGTAAATAAATGACTTTAATTTTTATTTTTTAAAAAAAGAAATATCTATTAAAAAATACTTTCATTCACCTGATAAAATTTTCTCTTAGAAGTTGATTCGTTGCCTAATATAAGAAATTTTTTTCTATACCATCAATATGAAACCACGAAAAAAAATGAAGCAATATAATTTCAGGAACAACACAAGTTTGATGGGTGATATATAGTAACAATGTACAAAATTTATAATAATTGCTTTGGCTTTGTTTGGTTCAATGGATGAAGTGAAGGTGAGGTTTCTTGTTTAGTTCAGAGGGGTGCGGTTAATTATAAGTTGACAAATATGTCATTCCTTATTCTTTTATAATATATATACACCATGACTATTATTTTCTAATTTTGAATCTCAAAAACCTCTTATCTCGCTTATATAAGGGAAATTGTTTTTTTATGCACCTTAAAGGATGATTTTATTAATTTTGACATGACATCTCATTAATTTTAACATGCTCTTTAAAATATTTCATCTCTCAAAAATATGATAAAATTTAGTTAAGAAAAATAGATTTACATTTCTCTTACTTATATACTCCCTCCGGTTCTAATTATAAGACATAATTGACTTTTTTGGAGAGATTAAAGAAACTAATTAAATTAACTAATAAATTAATATATAATCTAAGAATACACAATATATAAAATGATTAAATAACTTATTTAGCTTCCTTAATCCCTCCAAAAAAAGTCAACTCTGTCTTATAATTAGGACTGAAAGTAGTACATATATATGTAATGCGAAGAGACATGGCTATAAGGGAATGAAAGCAATTGAGTGCTTGTTTGAAACTGTTTATTATAAGCACATTTACACAAATTCAGATAAACCTTTTATCAAATTCTTGGGACTCGTTTAAAATGGCTATTGAAACCTTTAAAAATATATTTTAAAATGCGATTTATGATAGGTATGTGAGCGGAGTTTTATTCTCAGTTACATGAATGTGCTTATGATGCAGCTCCAAACAACACACTTACCTCATACATTGTATATCATAATTAAAAACTGCTTTTGAAGTTTCAATCACCATTTTAAACAAGTCCTAAAAGAAGGAGAATGAAATAGGAAATACAAGCTGAGATTAAGATACAACAGGTTTTAACTTAAGAGGGGCAACACAGGAATAATGAAGAATACTACGGGTAATTTTGTCAAGATTGGAAAATAATTTCCCTTGCCTTCAAGAGTTTCTGGTGACAAATAAATAAAGGGCTTTGATTTTCTCATGTTACATAAAAAACAAAAGTTTCCTACACACACATGAAATGATGAGACTCACATATACATATATGAATTAATACACACACACACACACACACACACACACGCACACACACATATATATATGGGTCCCACTATTTCATGTGTGTGTAACATGAGAAAATAGTTTTCCTACAACATGAGAAAATGTTTTCCCATAAAAAAAAAACACTAGTGATCTGATTAAAAATCATATAAAAAACTATAAGACCTGATAAAAAAAAAAAAAAAGAACCATGGTAAAATTAGATGAAGTTGACTTTTCCTATCTCCACCCTAGAGTTTCATTTTCTGTGTTTGTGAGAGTTTTCTCTGTTCAGGCGCATAACTCTTCGATACATGATTTGTAGAGATCTACATGTGTGAGTATGGCATGGGGTTTGATTTCTGGTTGATCGGCATAGATATATGGTGGCTTTGGGGTTAGGATGGTGCTGGTTGGAATTTTCTAGGGTTGACATGTTGCTACTGCCATTGTTACTTCTTTTTTATTTTATTATGTACAAAATACCTCCCATGTCCCAAACCTTTTCACTAAGCAATTATTATTTTTCACTAACATCCCACTATTTTTCAGATAAAACTCCTTTTATTATTTATCTCATAAATCCTAAAGTCCAAGTTTTGAAAGATTTTCAAATAGTATCTTAATCTTTACTTTAGGACTAGAGTTTGTGTTGGTTTCGATGTTTGGGCTAAGGGTAGTAGTGTTTGGGACTGGGTCTTTTTTGTGTCTTGTTTTTATTTTGGAACTTTTATGTGGACTAGTACTTATTTTTAATTAAGTAAATCCTTTTTGACAAAAAAGGTAAAATTAGATGAAACTATAAAAAAACTGATAAAAGAAAAAAAAAATATAAATACTTAATTTAAATTTAGACAAGGCTATGTACTCCCAAATCAATAATATAAGTCTCTGAAACTAATTTATTGGAATTAAAAACTAATAGTTAACTTATTAAAATTGTCTTAATTTTTTTTAACTTTACTCATATTAAATGTGGTTCTAAAAGAGAATAAAAAAAAGGATCCATATTTGTAAGTTAATTATAAAGAAATTAAAATAAAAAAGTGTTAATTACTGTCTAAAGAAATTGTATCGTGAACTAATTTTTTCCCCCTAAAAATCACTTGTATGGTTATATTGAAGTGTATAGGTGAAGATCAATTTTCGGAAATCACAAAATATGGTTTCAAGGAATCCAAAAAAAAAAATCAAAAAAGGTTTCAATATATGATTTATTACTTAAAAACTCCTAAAAGACCTTAGTGAGATAAATTTGAATAGTGAAATTACCTATTTCTCCTATAGATAAGTCGTAGTGTTACAATTGATAAGTTTTTTTTTTTTTTTGTTAAAAACAATTGATGAGCTCATTTACTGACAAGTGTATATGTTATATTGACAAATCGTAATGTTACAATTGACAAATCATAAGGGCAAGTCATAGTGTTACAATTGATAAGTATATGTGTAATATTGACAAGTTATATAGTATTGCCGTTAATAAATTTATGTGTCATAGGAGCAAACAAGTAATTTCGGAATTCAATTTATATCATTGATGTCTTATGAAATTTTTTTAAATAGTGAATCATTAGTTTCGAGATGGTGAATCATTTATAGTGATACTTTTTTGATAATTTTTTAATTACCATTTTGAGATTTTCCTTTTAAAATTTCTATATATTAATTTTTCTTTTTCTTTTTTTAACCATGAGAGAAGTCCAAATGGAACTGGGGACGGGATGCCACTTGCCGGTATAGTTCGTACGGAAATGTGTCACATGTTATGCGTTGCGCGTCAATGTCAAGATTCTAGGAAAGATTTGGGCAGCAGAAAAAGTAGCAAAGATAAAAGATCTAACGTGTTTATTCTAGGAAAGATAAAAGATTTAACGTGTTATATATATATATATATATATATATATATATATATATATATATATAGAGGGTCAGATAGTAAATTTGTTCCGGAAGCATATACTCGAGAGTAATTTTGCCTTGAAGTCTAAAGACATAGCAATGTTGTCATTTTCCGTTAAAATGTCAACGGTCCACATCAATTTTTTAATGGTCAACGTTAGTTTTATAACGAAAAAGGATAACATTGTTACATTTTTAGATTTATGGGGTAAAATTGAGCCTGAAAAAACTTTTGGAGCCTCAATTTATACTTTCGGGGCAAATTTGATACTTAACCCTATATATATAATGTGCAATTTTACACATATACTTTTCCTCTAGGAGCGCCCAACACAACGTGTTTTTTTCTGGATAAAAAATACACATATGATTACGTTTTAGAAGCAAAAATACTACAGGTCGTTAGTAAACAATAACCATAATAAAATCTCTCTTTTATCTTCAGTTTAAAATAATGAAAAAAACTAAAATATACCACCCGTCGGTGGGCCCCTCCGCCGGGCACCCTAAGCTAGCGACCGGCAGCCGCCCACAGAAACCATATATTTAGATTTGGGACTGGGTCTTTTTTGTGTCTTGTATTTATTTTGGAAGTTTTATATATGTGGACTAGTACTTATTTTTAATCAAGTAAATCCTTTTTGACAAGAAAGGTAAAATTAGATGAAACTATAAAAAAACTGATAAAAGAAAAAAAAAATAAATAATTAATTTAAATTTAGACAAGGCTATGTACTCCCAAATCAATATTAATGTAAGTCTCTGGAACTAATTCATTGAAATTAAAAACTAACAGTTAACTTATTAAAATTGTCTTAATTTTTTTTAACTTTACTCATATTAAATGAGGTTTTAAAAGAGAATAAAAAAAAATAAGGATCTATATTTGTAAGTTAATTATAAAAAAATAAAAAAAAGTATTAATTACTGTCTAAAGGAGTTGTATCATGAATTAATTTTTTTCCCTCCTAAAAATCACTTGTATAGTTATATTGAAGTGTATAGGTGAAGATCAATTTTGTGAAACCATAATATGGTTTCGAAGAACCGAGAAAAATATTTTTTTAAAAAAATATCAATATATAATTTACTATCTTAAAACTCCTAAAGAACTTTAGCGATATAGATTTGAATTATGAAATTACATGTTTACCCTATTGATAAGTCTGTGTTGCAATTTATAAGCCTATTTATTGATAAGTGGATGTTCTATATAAACATGTTATAATGTTACCAGTTTATGTGTCAAATGAATAATAAGGACAAACAAATAATTTCATAATTGGGATTTATGTCACGGGGTCTATGAGATTTTTTTGGATAGTGACTGAAACATTTTTGATAATTTGTTTTAACCATGCTTCGCTTTAGTAATTTTTCCTTTTCTTGTTTTAACCATGAGACACGACCGCATGGGACTGGGGCAGGGATGCCACTTGCCAGTGTCGGTAATAATAACTTAATGCTCTACAGTAAGATTCTAGGAAAGATAAAAGATTGCCCTGACTTTGTTTTTTTTGGGGTACTAGTTTCGAAAAAAACAAACACTTGCAGTGCTTACGCATCCATTTTCACCCGCGTGCTAGTATTCTCTGCATGATAATTTGGACTGCCTGTAAATAGAGCTGTGGGCCAGCCCACGAATTGAGAGCTGCCCCCCACTTTTGTGAGTCGGAACTAACCCGTAGTTATGGGTGGGGGCCCAGCCAGTGATGAGGTAAGCTTTTATCGAGTCAAAGTAATTGTAAAAGTAGATCGTTTTGATTGAAATCCCACAAAATAAATATTGATTGAATCATTATTATCATTCCCTGTTGTGATTCTCTACTGTGATTCACACAAAAAATATTGATTGAATCGGTATAATTTTTCCCAAAAAATAAAATCAAGCAAATAAAAGATATGGATTGAATCGTTATTATTCCTGGTTCTATGCTGAAATTAAAAAAAAAAATTGATTGGATCGGTATAATTCTTCCCTCTATCTCCTAATGAACCCAAAAAGTCGCAGAATAACTTCCTAGGATCACATAAAAATCGGAATATAAATTGTTGTCAGAATTCCAAAATCGGTAGATTATTAATTTAATTGAAAACTAAATAAATGAATAATATTTAAAATATAATGTACTAATAATAAATTTAAATTACCGATTTTGTAATACAAGAGAAAAACTATTAAGAATTACTAATTAACTAAACTAATATTTTTCAAATTATGTAATATTAATTTAAAATTATTATTAGTAAATTATATTTTAAATATTATTCATTTATTTAGTTTTCAATTAAATTAATAAATTACCAATCTTAGAATTGTGATAGTAATTTATATTCCAATTTTTATGTGATCCTGAAAAGTTATTCTGCGAATTTTTGGGTTTATTGGGAGGTCAGGGGAAGAATTTTTTTTCATTTTATTTTGTGATTTTTTTTCAATCATATAAATGATGTTGTTTTCTTTTTACTGGACGAAAACTTATATCTAGTCACAAGATAAATTATAAGCCCATATATATATGAGTTATCAAATTTATCTTCTTAACATCAATCATTTTACTTATACAAATTTCAACAAAGAATTAAATTTGTAATTATTTGTATAAGTAAATTAAATTTGATTGATTGAATTTGATTTACATATAAAAATTAAATTTCAACAAAGAATTTCATTGCTTGAATTATTTTACTTATAAAAATTTTAAAATATAATTTATAATTCAAGAGATAAAGTTATTAAATTTATTATAGTGACAAAAACATTAAACTATCCTTAAACAATCAAAATATAATAATTTAGTTTAAAGAAAGACGAAAGCTGGTATTCTTTTCCTTTGGAATTGAAACGTACTAAATGGAAGTGTGAGAATTATAGATTTTGTAAGATTATCATTTAAAAAAACAAACGAAAAAATGTGTAGGCTAACCTATCTACCTGCAGGCTAGCCCATATCAACCCACAGGCCACGCTGGTTGGGCTTGTGTGGCCCGCACTTTTGGGGTTTGGGAATCCCCAACCCTAATCATGCCAATGAGTTGAGCCTATATTACCAACCCTACTTGTAATGACTAAAGCCTCAAGCATAGCTAGACCTTCTGCCATCAACACAGAATTAGCTTGAATCCTCAATCCATTTCCTGCCACAACATTACCATTATCATCCCTTCCTGCCCTAGGTTTTTACTATTGATAGGGTCAATTTGAGAGGAAGAATGTACTTTGATAAAAAGGAATAAAAGGGAAGGGAAATAAATTTTTTCGTTTACATGCATGTTTGGTAGGCAAAAGAAAGGAAAGGAATACCACCAAAAAAATAAAATAAAATTGTTAATAATACCCTTAATTAATCAACGGAAAAAAAATGTCCTCTCTATTTATCAATTTCTCAACAACCGCATTGAAATTTAACAAAAAAACGTGAATAATTTAAGGGGTATCAAATCGATATGCATGGTATAATTAAATGGGTTAAGATACACTTTTGCTTAAGAAGTAACCACTAACCACTAACTACTAATCACTTAAGAGTGTTGGGTATTTGAAAATTTTGCAAGGAACAGTTTTATCTCAAAAGTGTTAAAGAAAGAGTAATTTCACCATAATTATTAAAAAAAATTAAGTTGACCGTTGACATTTTTAATGAAAATGAAAAAAAATTGCTATGTTTTGGTTAATTTTAGGTTAAAATTGTTCATTGGAAAACTTCATAATATATGCAATCCTTAGTATAGTTACTCCCATGGCAAAATTACACTTTAACCCCTAATCATTTCTTAGATATAATTAGAAAAAATAAAAAATAAAAGAAACAAAGAGGCGTGAGATTGGAGAGGAAGAGAATGATCGATGATGTGACAACTAAAATAGAGAACAACGGTAACATTGGCCATGGTGGAGTGCGACAATGAAGAACAAAATGGAGGAGTTTGAAGGCCAACTAGGAGAAGAACAGTAAAACCTCCTTATAAAACGACAAGTATATCTATGGAAACAGGTGAGCGGGGAAGATAAGCAAACGACTGTGGCTGCTGAATAACCTTTGAAATTAAAAAAAGAAGATGAAGGGGCTAGGTAGAAATTTCTTACTCTAGAAAATTGCTTCCCTCCAAGAGTCGGTGGAATTAGGTTTCCCACATATAAGGAAACATTTTTAATAGAAGGAATTCACTCTCCTGAAAATTTGGTGCAACCAAATGTGTTTCATACGGGAAAATGAGTAGTGTCCCTTTTCCATTGCCCAATTTTCTTTGTACCCAAGGAGCTTTCGTATTTATATAGACTTAAACTTGAAATCTTATATTTAAATGGCCGAAACACCTTTCACTAAGACTAATGTTGGTAAATTTTAACATTATATTTCCATTCACCAAATTACTTTTTTTTTTTTTACCAACTATTCAACACATTATTCAGTGAGGTTATATAACATATATTTTATAGGGTTAAAGTGCAAAAATACCTATAAAATTTTACCTAAGGTATGTTCTTTATAATATGCTTTTTTGGATGTGGGAAAAATACCAATGAGCATGTAAAATGTGAGCAAAAATATTTGGACCATTAAATATAAAATAACACTATTACTTTGTATAATAGGGGCCATTTTCTTTTTGGGAGCTTATGCACATGTAATAGTGTTAGATCTTATATGATGGTTGTTGGCTAAAAAAAAAGAAGAAAAAAGAGGTCTTATATAATGGCTGTGACATTTGTGTTCACATTTTTGAATATTCATGGGTAATTAATTTGTACCTTAACGCTATTTTAAATCGAAATATTGGTTCAAGGGCAAAATCCGTCTGTAAACTTAACAATAATATTTTATGTATCAAATGTTGTTAAATTTAGCACTGATACTTAAAATTTGATACTAATATTCTAATATTAAACACTGACATATTAAAATTTGATAACTTCACAACTTTTGAATATTATTGTCAAATTTTTTAAGTAACAACATTAACTTTTGAACCATTAGTGTCAAATTTTTATAGAAATTTTAATTCTTTGTTGAAAATTTAAGAATCTTAGACCAAAATGAAAATGAACTTCATATTTTGGTATCAAATTACCATTCTCCCTTGATTTTACTGTTTTGAAGGAAAAAAAACTTGTATTGGTTTTTGATATATTTTTCATCCACATGTATCTAGTTATTCTTTTGATTGCCGTATAATACCTTTGTTCCAAATTTGCCCTCGTTGACTTCCACTTGACTTTCGACAGTTCCATCAAACTGAATATTTGGAGGGTTGCGGTGATGGATGTGGTGGGGTGATGATGCATGGTATATGTGGTGGACTCGATGGGTCCAAATCCAACGGTCAAGCTATCCTGTAAATCAGCCATCTGATAATAATGATGATGATGATCGATTTGAGGAGATGGTGACAAAAGATTTTTGTTGAGAAATTTGTTAAGATATTAACTTTAAATTATACATAATTTCCTAATATTTGGAATTCTATGATGAAACTCCTTAAATTCTAACATTTATGAATAAAACTCTCATATGATTAGTTTAGTTTATTACTTATATCATCACGCAACTTTAAAGTTTAGATGGATTATCTGCATATAAACTAAAGTTTGATGGTGTAATATACTGACAAAAAGGCTTATATCATCCATGTAAATTTGAATGTTTAGGAAAATTTATTATCAAGTTTTCATGGTTAAGAAAATTATTTATACATGCTCCATAATTAAGAAAAAATTGTGTTTAATGTAGTCTTCATTTTTTTTGGTGATAAAAAGGTTAATTATATAAAATGAAAAAAAAAAATCTACAATTAAGATTTATATTGCAGAATATCAGAAAAGAGGATTAATAAAACATCATTTTTGTAAAAAAAAAAATTGAAAAAAAGATTAAAATAATGAATCGACATCTTTTACAAAATGCCACTTAATAAATCAAAGCAAGACTAGGAGACTCTTTAGAAATATTAGGGGCTGTTTGGTACAAGGGATTTAGAGGGGAAGAGAAGAAAGGGTTTTTTTTTTTTTTTTCCTTCTTCTTTTCTTTTTCTTTTCTTCCCAGTTGGATTTTAAAAAATTAGAGAAGTGAGGTTAAAAGAGTTTAATTATTTTTTTTCTCTTTTATCTTACATCTTCTCTTTAAATTTTATAACTCCACTTATGAATTTTTTTTAAATCTAACTCATAAAAATTTCTCCCCCTCTCAAAATTGCTTGATAAAATAATTTGGATGCATTTTATGGTGATGTTACCTTTGTGGTTGGAGACCACAACTGTTCCATAAGAGGAATTACTATGAAGTCTCAAGAAAGATATTTAATTATTAAAAAAAATATTTATAATTGTTCAGGAACTTGCAATAATAAATTTTAATGTAAGAAATGACAACACCTCACATTATTTATAGTTTTTGGTAATTAAGTCCCTTATGTGAGACCTGATAATACTTTTTCATTTTTCATGGTTGAAACCGGTAATATTCTTTTGTAGGTTTCTCTCTCTGGTTTGGTTTTTTTTTTTTTTTTTTTTTTTTAAAAAAAATTGTTAGCATGTGCTTGCCGGAGAGTGGAGTTTGACAACCACGTGATTATCTATAACTTTAATATTGCTATTTATTTGACTAGGGTATGGAAGCAGTGGGCCTATTTTAATTACAAAGTTATGAAGTGCTCCCTCCTCTTATTATTATAAGGAATATTTATTTAATTTGATTAGATTAAAGCAATGTTATTAGAACCGGATCGGACAGGCTGGGTCGATCTAGAAACCGGTGACCTGGTTACCCAACCGGTCCGATCCGGTGATAGGACCAGTTATGCATAAAAAATGGGTTTGGACCGGCTCGACCACCGGTTTTGGAGAAAACCGGTCAAAACCAGTAGAAAACCGGTCCAACTGATTGGTTTTTTTTTTTTTAATTTTTAACTTTGCTGAAGATATTGTTGGTTATCCACATTATTTTGATAATGATAGAGAGCCTTTTCATGCACCATCTTTGAATTCTTTGCTATGATTTTATTGTGTTTGGAGGTCATTTTGTAAACCCATCTTCCTTCTTTGAGCAAAAAAAATAAAACTCATCTTCTTTAATTTTGCTCCTAGTTAATTGGGTTATTCATGTTTTAAATTTGTAAAAATGTTTTAGGTACTTTTATTTTGTAAACTCATTTTTTTTTTTATATATTTATAAGTATGGTTGTATAATTTATAAATATAGTATGGTTTTCGAGACCGGGTCATAGTTATGAAGTTCAACCAGTGACCCACTAGTTCAACCAGTGACCCATTGACCTAGTACCCCGACCGGGTCGATGACCGGTATGAGTTTGATAACATTGGATTAAAGAAATTAATTAAATTAGTTAATATGATATATATTTTTCAAAACACTATGGTAGTTTTTCTTAATTCACACATTTTCTCTCCCCTTCGATTGTTTTTGAGGGAATATCAATAGGAGTAAATTAAAAAAAAGTAACAAAAATGAAAACTATCCAAATATATTTCATATTAAGGACTAGTGGTGTAAAATCTAAGCCATTTATTGTGGATTTGACTATTTAAACCTACAATGGATAAAATTCATACATAAATATAAGCCCTTTTGGTTCTAAATATAGGACTTCATTTATTGTACAATTTGCACTATAAAATAAGTGTTACATTAAAGAATAAAATAAGTCTTACATTAAAGGTCGGAGATAATATATTTATACACACACGATTGCAATAGTCACACATTTGTAGAATTGTCGAAAGAAGTGTCTTATAAGATCTTGAGTTCTCTAATTCCAACGGTTAACTTAACTTTAAGGATGTTGTTTTCCCAGTAATTTATACTGTTTACATAGGACAGGCATTTCAATATATATTATCATCCTATATTGTGTTAAAATGAATAGAATCTGGACCACATAATATGTGGTCCAATTGTTTCACACGTGTTATTATTTTTTTAATTGTCAAAGAATATTACTTGTCCCACTTCTATTCCCGTTGACTACCACATAGCTAGACTTTGAACAGTTTCTTTATCTTGATGAAATTTGTAATATGTCATGTTACGCAAAATATGATTATATGGTTTTAAATTTTTTAAATTAAATACCTATTGGGAAAATGCATTATTTTTCGATATCAAACAAAACACCCCACCCCCAATAAGTTATCAAATTTATTCACATTTTAATGTATGCACGTATACAATTGGTGTTAATTATTGCTTAAGGTAACATCATCTCACTAAATTTCAATATCTATTGAGAAAATGCATTGGAGGGAAGGCCAACCGAGGGGAGCATAAGACAGGACAAATTAAGTAGAATACATGTGATGTGTGCAGGCAGAAAGTGATCAAGAGAAATGCAAAGGGAGAGCACGGAAAAACAAGAAAGACCAATGAGCAAGAGAAAGGGAAACTGGGGTAGAAATGAAAAGAGTTGTTTTCTTTAGCCCCACATTGCTAGTCAGCAGGGGAATGGATACTTAAGAAAATAGAAATAGCAAAATCAAGAAAAAGGAAATTAAGCAAGGTTAGTGGAGAGATATACCAAAAAGAACTAGACTAGCCAGTATTAGAGGATGACCTTACTCATCCGCCATACAGGCGGTGCCGATAGATATCATGCCCTTATCGTCTGCAACTGTCTCATGCGCCGTCTTTTCAGCAATATCCTCCATCAGGCTTTTTCCCTGCCTTTTTTTTGCAGGAGCTTGATGCGTCATGGTTTGTTGGCTCTTCCTCAAGCCTATTCTCGAAAATGTCTTCAGGGAACGATGGCATAGGAGTATACTTGGGTAAGTTGGCCTTAAGATTGGTGGCCAATTTGCGATCATGGTCGGCAATGTATTGCTAGACCATTTGCTGTTGGAGAAGCAGTGTGGATACTTATCGATCCAGAGCAGTGACTTATTGAGTCAAGCTGTTAGAGCTAGAGTCTGTGGAGGTGACGAAGAAGGACGTGACGGGGAACTGGCAGGTTTAGCTTTAAAGGTGCTCCTTGGGTCTTTTGGCACAATAACTGTTGAATAGTGGTCAATGAGATTGGAGTCAGGAGTTAGAGTCTCTCTTTCGTGGCATTGAAAGGCACCTGACTTCATGACAGAGTTCAATGATTAGGTTTGGAAACCAAAGGTTGTTTGAGGTAGTTTTCATTACGGTACAGATCTCATGGTAGATGATGGAGTTGTCATCGATTGTCTTTCCTTTTAGGATGTAGTAGAGCAAGAATGCCCTATCCTAGGAAATAGTTTAAGTATGTAGTACTGAGATGAGGAGATAACAGAGAAAATTGAACCAAACCCTGGCCTTAAGTTAGAGTTAGCTTTCGGGAAAGGAGTAGGATCCTTCATTTGAAGTGTGCCATTTAGAGTTAGGTATATAGAGCTTGGTGAGAACTCGATCGTGTAGCTCTGGGTCGTCGCTCGTTTGGAGCAAGGTGGAGTACTCATTGTCAGCGGGTTTCAGTCCATAAAATTTTTGAATGTCTTTCGGTGTTGTAGGGATCGACTCACCATCGACGGTGATGAAATACGATAAGCCTCCAGTGTAATTGGCACATAATTCATGGACCAAAAGGGTGACGACCTCGGTGGGATTGAGACATAAATTTTCCTAATAGTAGGCATAGATGATTCCTAACACATATTAAGGGGAAGCACCCTGATCAAATAATTTAGCATCAAAGCCATGCTCTGGGTCGAGAGATTTGTTGGTTTTGAGGGCCAAAAAATGTGATTCGGCCTCCGGGTGACAAATGTAGGAGAATTTGGGCTGCCTCTCAATAGCTCTTGGTTTTGAGTTTTTAGCCAAACTTGGCCATGTCATTTACTCTAAGTAAGGAAAAGGGATGATAGCTGTCCCACTATCCTCATTACCATCCCAATAAATTCTGAACTCTAATTCATTTGGTGGCTTTAATATTAGCATTTTATGTCCTCTAATTGGAATTGCATGCCTTGCTTGTACCACGACGAGAGGGCAAGTATTGGAATTTGTCTAGAGTTGGCCCGTGTTAACATCATTTACAGTTGTAAGAGTTGATCACTCTTCTACATCGTCAGGACACTATATGGCCCTTAAAACCTTTAAGGTTATGTATTCATTGTTGACTCACATCATGATCTCTTCATTTTGTACATCGATTAATGTTCCACTAGTAGCCATGAATGGTCTTCCCAAAATGATTGGCAATCCACGATTAGCTTCAAAATTTATTACTATGAAACTGACAGGGAAGGGAAATTTATCTACCTTTACCAAAATGTCTTCGATTTTTCCTTTTGGGTAAACAATAGATCTATTAGCCAATTGTAGAGTCACTATAGTTGGTCTTGCTTCTCCCATAGAAAGTTTCTTAAACATTGAGATTGGCATTAAGTTGATGCTTGCTTCCAAATCACAGAGTGCCTTACCACAGTAGCTTGGCCTAATGGCACATGGGATTATGAAGTTGCCAGGTCTTTCAGCTTTGGTGGTAGCTTGTTCAGCAGTATGGCTTTGCTTCCTTTAGTCATTGCTACTGTTTTAAACTCACCTAATCTTCTCTTTTTAGACAAAATGTCTTTCATGAACTAAAGGTAACTGGGCATTCGTTTCAAAGCTTCAACCAAAGGAATTTGAATGTGGAGTTGTTTAAGAACATCCAAGAATTTCTTGAATTGCTTTTCCTAACTGTGCTTATTCAACCTATGCAAGAGTTGCTGCTTTAACACTCGTGATGGACTTGGATAGGTAGCATATTGTAACGGCTTTTCTATAGCATCAACTAGTTTCTCAGGAGTGTGCACTTTTGGCATAACATATTATGGACATGCTACAACATTGACGACAATGGTATTCTGCTGCAATATTGGAGTGTGCTGCTCTGTTTCTCGTGCTTCTTCAGTGGCTTCTCGCTCCTTCTTTGTTTATCTTGATATTGGCTCGTATCCTTAATAGTTCTCTTTATGACCTTTTGTTGCTAAACATTCTTGCCACTTCTCAACTTTATTAATTTAACTTGATCTTTTCCATGGTTCTTAGGGACTTCAGTGTCACTAGGCAGAGAATCTGATGGTTTGTTGTTAAGCATAATAGCAAATTGTCCGACTTGATTTTCAAGATTTCGAAGGGATACTTGCTGGCTTTGTATAATGGCATCATTCTTAGCAATATACTCTTTGAGTAGGCTTTACATAGAAGATTGAGGTGATTAATTGATACTCGGCTGTTTGGTTTATTGAGTGAATCCAGGGGGCTTTTGAGGTCTTTTAGAGTATGAAGGACCTACAGAAGGGCTTGAAGATTTCTATCCTTGTTTATTCTAAGAAAATTTTAGGTGTTGTCGCCACCCTAGATTGTAATTATTTGAGTATGGGTTATTGTTGTTGCTACCCCTGTTGAAACTGTTCACATAATTAACAGATTCAGGGTTAGCAAAACACTGAGAATAGAGGAGATCTCCTCCACAATATACACAGGCTACCTATACGTTTTGCATTGATGAAGTGCTAGTAGGGAGACTCATCGACTTGATTATATTACTTAGTAAGGATATTTGAGTAGTGAGGGTAGTCATGGCGTCAAGCACTTGAATGCTAGCAATAGTTTTAGTAGATGGCAATTTGTTTTCCGGTCACTAATTATTGCTCATGGCCATTCACTTTAAAAATTCATAAGCTTCATTATAAGATTTTAGCAGCAGAAATCCATTTGCAGAGGCATCGACTATCAATCGCATCTGGTCATCCAATCCTCTGCAGAAAGTTTCTAATTGCACTTAGGACACTATTTCGTGTTGTGGGCATTTCCGTAGTAAATCCTTGAAATGTCCTTAAGCTTCAAAGATGGACTCGTCAGACCATTGTTGGAAGTTGGTAATATCTTCTCTTAGCTGGGCATTCTTAGTTGGTGGAAAGAATGTCAATAGGAATTTCCTACCCAAATCATTCTAGGAAGTGATTGAATGAGTTGGTAGAGTGTTCAACTATGTTTTGGTTTTATCTCTGAGTAAGAAAGGGAACCGTTTGATTCTGAGGGTGTCAGCTGGCACTCTTGGGATTAAAAGCACGTCACAAACTTCCATAAACATTTTGAGATGAAGATGAGGGTCTTTTGATGGCATTTTGCCGAACTGTCCTGCCAAGTGAAGCATTTGGAACATGATAGGTTTAAGCTCAAATTGTACTTTAGTTATGTTTGGAGGAGCTATTTTAGATTTAGGTCCATTTAAGTTAGGAATTCTGAATTCCATGATGTCTTTGTTTAGATAATCATTATTGCTATTTGGTAGCAGTAGTGGTTAAAGAATATGATTTATGTCTCTATGGAATAGGGGTTGCTCTTCTTGATCTAGATTTAGATTATATTTCCTTGTGCTTCTGCCATATGCGCTGAGTTACGAGGGTGACTCCTTTGTCTCTGCCTTCTGTGCCTTTGCTTATAGGTTCGTTCAATCTCAGGATTGTATGGCTCAAGATCAGCAGAGGATGAGCTGCACATATACTGACAAAAGGTACTTGAAAATCAGAAATAGAGAGAGCGAGACAAGTGAATTAAATGCAACTGTTCAAAATAAAAACAAGCATAAAAGGTATTTTTAGTCCCCAATAATGGCACCAAAAACTTGGTCAAAATCCTTTTATGGCAAGTGAACCAGTCGAACAAGTAATATAAAGTAAGTAGAGTATCGTCCCACATATACTGTAACACCAATTATTCAACCAGATATTGATTGAACGTTGCATGATGGTAGTGATTAGGATTGTTGTTTTTGGTTACTGCTACTAACAAACAGAATAGACAGTAAATCGAGAGTCTGGTTAAGAAAATCAGATTTAAGTAGGCAGAGCTCCGATTTCATCTTAAGTTGCATTAATCCCCTAGATTGCATTTATTACATTGCTACAACAATCTGCTACATAGCTTATGCAATATTATTGCAAAATGTCTATCACATTGTTATTTAGTTAACACACTACTAATTTATACATAAGCTTCCACAATCATGTAAATACACCTTTAACTCTACTTCTCCCATATTTCTATGGTGATTTTTGGGCTTAGAACGTCAGTTTAACATAGGTCTGTTGACTATGTGAGATAAACCCATTCCTGTAGCTTACAATTTAGATTGAGCTCAACACAAACTTGCTTAGCACACACTGCTTAATAGAGGTCTAACCTTAACTTCCTTCCAATAAGCTAAGGGCATTAATCTTTCCTATTAGCGGCCAACTAACAGACAAGAAATTTGAATCAAAATTAAGTAAACCGAATTTATTAAAGGGTTAAATACCATTTTTGCCATGGAAGTTTACCCTGAAGAGCACCAGTTACTCGGAAGTTTTTTTGGTCTTATTTTTGCTTCAGAAGTTTAAAAGCGTAGCAATCTTGCCCATCCATTAATCTTGATTGTTGAATTGTTGCTCTTCTTTGTAAACTTCTAGGGGCAAAATTGCTCATAGAAAAAAACTTCTAGGGCAAATTTGCTTCTAAAAAAACTTCCAGGGCATATTTACTCCGTTTTTAAATTCCGGGGTAAAAATGAGATCAAAAAATTTTTCAAGTGACCAGTTATCCTTAGGGTAAACTTCCATAGTAAAATTGGTATTTAACCCTTTATCAAATTAAAAACTATCAATTTGGTTCCATACTACAACTTAAGAATCCATCCTCGCTTAGCCAATGGAGTTTAGTTCATGATTGATGAGGGAAACACAATAAAAAAAAAGGAATATAACCCATAAAAAATAATAAAGATAGTAAAACAGAGAGGGTCGTTGGAGTATCAATGGCATAAGGGATGTCCCATCATGTGACGCCTCTACGTCTTCTTCAACTCCATCCAACTTCTATCTCGAATTGGTCCTTCTGCACCTTGATGGATATAATTAGTTTTGATGATGTCTTATATAGATGCCTTTCTTAAACAACAAAAAGATTGAGTAATATATTTATCTCATACATTGATTAATTCTTGAATTGAATGTAGAATCACAAGTGTAAAGCTCAATCATAAAGAAGATCAAGGAGATCGAGGATGTAGATGAGGATAAGGAAAAGGAAGAGGGGAAATTGAAGAAGAATGAATCTATTGAATGGATTATCCTTACTCAAGAACATTTCAAATTTAATTATGATGAATGATCAAGTGATGAGTTTCCAGAAATTGAAGAAAATGAAGGAGAGGAAATATTGAAGAAGGTAGAATTGACAAAGAATGATGAGCCCAAGCTAAATGATGAAGAATGATCAAGATGGGAGATGGAAGGTGGAAGAAGTTGATAAATAGAATGGGAATATCTCTATTCAAGATCAGCTCAAACATGTTTATGGAGAATGCTTAAGAGAAGAAGAAAGAAAGAATATAATTGTGAAGAATGACCAATTGAAGAGAAGAGAGAAAGAGAAGATATTGTCAAAAAGAATGAGAAAAATCAATATACAAGGTCTTAAATTGATATTACAAGTCTTCACAATCAAATGGAGGTTGGATGGGTCATTTCAGAGCTAAAGACAGTGAAAATCGAGTTCTGGAAGTAAATACTCGAGTTTCTAGGTCAAAACTCGAGTATACAAACTTACTGGAAAAATTTGCTTCTGAACAGAGAAATTTAAAGTTTTGAAAACTGCAGTTTGGGAAACCACGGTTTGGGCGTCAAAGAGTCAAAACTTGAGTATAGGAGTCAATACTCGAGTATGGAACTTATATACTGCAGTATTGGGTGTTTTTCAGCGTCTCTGACTCTCTGGTCCCGAGATTACTCGAGTATGCACTTGAAAACTCGAGTATCAGAACTTAATAGCAACTCTGTTCACCTCTGTTTCACGTTCAGCTTTGGGCAAGGTCAGGTAATTTGATGATATCTCCTGAACCAGACATTGGATTGAGGTGAAATCAAATTTGGATGAAACTAGACATCCAATGCGTCAACTTGACAAAGGTTCATACCCAAATAAGATCAGATGAGAGAGCTATGAATTTCCTAAGTTGGATCAAATATCCACGCCACACATCAGACCAAGCTTTAATGTTTTGAGTGTAACTCACAATCTACAAATCGTAATGAGCTGAAATCAGTGGCATTGGAAAGAAGACTCATAAGGATTTCCATTAAGACTTGATTCAACAAGAATGAAGTTGAAACCAGAGAGATATGTTCTTCGAAATTTGACTGACTGATCAAGACGTTCCAAAAACGCTGGTAAAGAAAAATCTTCATTCACCAGATCTTAATGGACAAATCACAACGAGTTTGGATCTGATTCTTGTTGCTTTAGAATGAAGACACAAAGAGCTATATGGGGATAATTGGTTTGCCAAAATTGAAGCTATATCAAGACAAAATGCAACCAAAGTCAAGAACAACTTCAATACTCGAGTTTACAAATGAATACTCGAGTATAGCTCAGATAGAGAGCTATGAACGATAGAGGAACTTCAATACTCGAGTATGTAAGTCAATACTCGAGTATCGGACTGATAGAGATGAATATGAAGTTATGAAATAAGCTGAATACTCGAGTATGCAAGACAATACTGCAGTATTCTCCTTCAGATAAGAAAAATCACCGTTGTGAAAATTCTGAATCTGATCTAGATCATCTAGATCCTTACCCAAATGATTTGTAACACTTATTAACATCATTTACATCATTTGTGGACATGTTTCAGATGATCAAACGAAGGATTACATGAAGATTCAAAATGCTGACCTGTCAAGTCCAAAAAGAAGAAAATAACGGCTAGTTTTCCAACTGCTGGACTCTTAACGACTCTATTTTCAAAGGTTCAATTCTCCAATGTTTAGAAGAACTTCATCTATAAATAGAACGAGATTCAAAACACAAAGAGATGATGGAGTGAGCTTACACTATCATAATGTCAAAATATTGAATCTCCTTCTCACTTTGTTTTTCTGATACTTATTCTGATTATCATTTAAAGAGTGAAATCACTTATAATGCACTTCAGTGTTTATCATAATTACTTCTTTGAGAGAAGATACATTGTAATACATTCTCTATTTGAGTTACTTAAGGTTGGGTGACCTTGAGTTGGGAATTTGATTGGTAACCTTACGGGTAGTAAGGGGGAGTCTCTGTGAGAGATTGTGAAGGTTGCACAAGTACCTGGATAAACTTGTGAGATTGTAAAGGCTTGTCTCTTGTGCCTGGTTAAACAAGGAGAATAGTGGAAATATCAAGTGGAGCTTGAGGACTGGACGTAGGTCGCGGATTGGACCGAACCAGTATAAACCTGTGTTTACAAATTCTCTTCCCTTAACTCTTTACTTCTAGCATATATGTTTGAATGATTAAGTATAGCTTTATAATTCTTTATTATCATTCAAGTTGATTTTATTGAATTACGAAAAGTTATTAAAAGGTTGCAAGTTTTTAATCTTCACCCAATTCACCCCCTTTTGGGTTCAACCAGGTCTTTCACACCTCTTAGTAAAGTTATGATTTTTCTCTCAAGGAATTTGATTTCGCACTTTGAGTAGCATCGTGCTATCACTGAATGCTAACTAACTTCTAGGTTTAGTCATCTTTCCCTTTAATAATTAGGTAATTTGCGTCATACGTCTGTTGAGCTAGGCTTTCCAATTCTATTAGGCCCGACTCCCTAGATTCGGTTAATTGATCCTTTCTTTAATTTTGTATGATTTTGAGGATCTTCTATTCAATTCTTCGCATCTTCTATTTCTGACTTCATCAAGTCAACTACCATCTAAACATTTGGCCTAATTATCTGCATCTATTTCCTGAAATATACTTTAGAAAAGATCAATGTAACAAAGCACATAACAGATCATCACTTGGGTTGCTATGGCATTGTTGTAGCGTTGTGGTGCTAGTTTAGAGAAAAGTTCCACTCTGCTATAGCATTATATCAGCTCTATTATGCAATTTTAGAATGTACTAGAATGTAGCTTTTCTTCTACCTATATGTAGGATAGTTATTGAAATGCAATAACTTACTTCCCTATCCTCTATTTCCACATGTGCATGATTCTAACATATTTTATTAGGTTAAATGCATTCAAGCTCGGTTTTACTATGCAAAACAATCATAACACATTGGAAATATATGACAGAAATATGACTTATCAATGATCTTTTGTACTATAAATGACTTCTCAGCATATGGTAACTTGTCAGGGTATAGTGTAAAAGGTGTTCTTGATTTATGAGTTTTGATGATAACAAAACTTGGAAATGTCTAAGGTTTTAAATAAATGAAAAGTGCCTAAGTTAAGAGGTTACTTGAGCAAGTTGATAAAGTTATTCTAGCATGCTTACGCTAACATCTCTATTAAGTATTCTCAGGTCTATACTCGAGTATATTAGTTGTTACTCAAGCATGAGTTCAAAAATAGTTGCTTTGACTAATCTTCAAAGGAGTTACTTGAGCAAGCTTTTTAGCCTACTCAAGCACCATTATTCAAGCACCATTACTCAAAAACTGCTAAAGCCTTACTCAAGCACAATTGTTGATGTGAAGAATGACTATGTATTAGAGATCATACTCGAGCACATAGGAAGTGACACTCGAGTATGGTGCTCGAGCAGAGGAAACATGGTACTCGAGCATGATTCATTCATAACTTATATTTGCTTTTTGTTAAGGCTTACTCGAACACACTTTTACCTTTACTCGAGCATGATACTCGAGCATAAGCATTCTAATGTTCATTTTAGTGTGAATTACAGTAAGCTTTATATGCTACTTGAGAACACCTAAGAGTGTACTCGAGCATGATATTCGAGCATAGAGTTGCACATACTCAAGCATACACGTTCTAAGCTTATGCTATGTGTCTTCTCTAAAACTTTACTCGAGCATCTTCAAAGTCTTACTCAAGCATGATACTTGAATAAGGTTAACGTTAAGAATTTTCTTAAGCATTTCTCAAATGCTTACTCGAGCATTCAAGCAAGCTTACTTGAGCATTGTTTATCAGCTACTTGAATATGTTTGTTGTAATAGTAATCATAAATTCAAATATTTTGATTAACTATTTGATTTTGTTTAAATACAACTCAATCTTACTTATACTATTACAAATTATCTTTTTGAGTAAGTTTTAGATCACTAATGATCGGTTTAGCTGCTAATTGGCCGAAAAACCAGAAAGTGTGTTAGAGCATTTATTATTTACTAAAAACATAGTCGCACACGGATGAAAATCAGAGCAGGCCATATGATCACTGCGACAGGTTCCCATTCCGGTGAAAGGACTATATGTTAGTTCTCTATAGGTTTTGATGATAACAATCAATTGTGAAACCAAGATTGAAGAGTTGTCTCAAGAAACTAAAAACTTGCTGATTGAGACAATACTCGAGTATCAGTAGCAATACTTGAGTATTGAGATTTCAAAGGAAAGCTCAATGCAAATGACAAAGGACAATACTGTAGTATCCTAGTGGATACTCGAGTATTGAATCTTACAGAGAGCAACACAAGTTTTTCATCAGAGCATAATCGAGTATTGGTATGCATACTTGAGTATAGGCCTAAGATCTTCAGTGATTTTACAAATGAAATACAAACCTTGGTTTGGAAAATTCTAGTTTCGAAAACTCAAGTTTTGGAATATGAAAAGTCCAGTTTTCCAACTTGGCTCCAGAATTCAAATGTTTTAACAATTAAGTGAAAAGTTGAGTACGGTGATGACATACTCGAGTATTAAGCCAAGAAACGATGGATTAAAAATTTATTAAACGCACAAACTTCAGTTTGGAAAACTCCGGTTTTGAAAACTCCAGTTTCATATTGGCTAATGCTTTCTCTGAGTTTCAAAGAAGGACCCCATACTCGAGTATGGTGTTGAATACTCAAGTATCGAGTCATACAGAGAGCAACTGAAGTTTGTTGAGCTTTCAATATCACGGTATTGTATGGATACTCCGGTTTTGATGTTTTGGACATAGTTTTATCAAGAGTCCAAAACTCGAGTATTGATAGAATACTTGAGTATTGGCTTAAGTGAATCTAAAGCTCCAAAGCTCAAATCGCGAGTTTCGTCTCTCGAAGGAGAATACTCGAGTATTAGTTTGAATACTCAAGTATAGCCTTAAGTGCATAGTGACATACTTGAGTATTGATGCACAAACTCAAGTATGGGCCGTGACAGTTGAAAATTTGAATTTACGAAATCTGTGTAATGTTTGTTATTTGATCTAAATGCTTCCAGATATTAACCATCAACATTACCAGATATGTTTAATGTGTTTGCTAGTGTTTTCAGCCAAGTTACAGATGGATTAAGGAGATTATTAGTGCTGACTTCACTAAAGTAAAGGAACTGTCAGCGCATTAAATGAGGAGCCACCTAACTTGCTACATTTCCGTCTAATGAGCTTCACACAATGGAAAAAGGATAAAGAGACATCTACCTACTCAGAACTCTGTCATTCCAACGACTATAAACTCAAGGGGCTTAACATTTATCCTTCCAACTAAAAGAATGAACAAAGTGAAGAGAGAGAAGAGACCAAGGTGCTTATAACAATCAGAAATCTTCACCAACGGTCAAATGAATGTCTGCAACGGTCATCAAACATACTCTAAGTATAAATAGAACAACATTCAATTCTCTCCAACAACTATTAAGCTGAAAATCGAAAAGCATTCAATTTGTTCATTTATTCATTAACTTTTCTGTACAGAGTATCTACTGATACTATCTGAGCTTCAGTGTTCATCCTATATGCTCTTTAAGAGAGTATATTGTCTGTATGCATTTATTTGTAAAGAATCTCAAGTCGGGGGACTTGGAGATTTGGGAATCTTTGATTACAACTTGTAAGGGGGAGCAAGTTCTAGTGAGAGAATTGCTTTAGAGTTACAGAGTGTGTAATCAAGTGACTTAGTGAAATACTTGTTAGTTCTCTATGTGTTTTAATGATAACTGACAATTGTAAACTTAAAATAAAGTTTGTCTTTGGTAAGTTGTAAAACCTACTATCAAAGCCAAACTCGAGTTTTGGTAGCAAAACTCGAGTTCTGACTTGACAGAGAGTAGCTCAATTTTTCAAAGAAATCCAAACTCCAGTTTGCTCAGGCAGACTCGAGTTTGCAAGTTACAGAGAACTCTCAAAGTTTCAGTCTTCACTGAAACTCGAGTCTAACTTTGGAGACTCGAGTTTAGCTCAAACAGAAAACACTCGAGTTACCACTTGATTTGAAAACTTGAGTCTGGATTTATTAAACTCCAATTTTCATTTGACAAAAGATTTCAAAGTTTCAGGTTTCACTGAAACTCGAGTTTCTATATTGTAAACTCGAGTTTTGTGTCATACAAAGAGCTCTGCAATATATATAATTTGGAAACTCTAGTTTGTGTTTTTAAACTCCAGTTTTGAAGTTTTGAACTTAACATTAAGTTTTCCATCAAAGCTCAAAACTCGAGTTAGTCACTTAATGACTCGAGTTTAGACTTGCACTCAACTTGCAGTTCAAAGCTTAAAGAACAAAAAAACTCGAGTCAGTCACTTATCAACTCGAGTTTAGGTAGCTTTTCCAATCATGTTCAAAACTCAGGACACGACCTTGCTCTTTGGATAAGCCCAAAACTTGAGTCTAGAAATACAAACTTGAGTTTGTGTCGACGCTTTGAAAAACCAGATTGCGCCAATCTGAGAAATCTCCATATGTTAATCTTAGAATGTCATATCATATGTTGCTATTGATTCTAACATTGTTTAATGAATTTTCGAGTAAGTTTCAGATGAATTCATCAAAGATCAAGGTGAAATCAGATTTGGGTTAAATACAATTAATAAAGAACCAAGAACAAGCCTGAAATCTCTCCTCTATCCCAATGGTTCAGCACAGACCGTTATAGGACATTCAAATCACTCTCTAACGGTCATATAAGGTTTATGGAATGAGAGAATATCTAGAAGACCATCTGCATCAACTAATTCCAGGATTCCAGCTGAGAATTGAAAGAACAGAGTAGAATATGCAAAAGCTTTATTCCAAAAATAAAGATGAACGTTGAAGAAGAAAGGAGATGAATTTGCAACGACTGGCTCCTCAGATTAATACTATAAATACCCATGAAGATGCAGAGCAAAGAGATGAATAAATTACAACTGATTACATTCTTGGTTTTAATTTTTGTTGTGCAAAATATTTTTTGAACTTCAGTGTTTATGCTTATTTGCTCTTTAAGAGAGTGTGATTTCAAAAATCATTTGATTACTGCTTTTGTAAGAAATCAAGGTTGTGGAACCTTTTAGTTGGGTTGTTTTATTACAAAGTGTAAGGGGGAGCAGGTCCTAGGTAATTATGACTGCTTGAGTGTTACATTGTTATAATAAGAAAGCATTGATAGTGAAAAACCCAAAAGATATCTGGGGATTGGACGTAGGTCAAAGTTAGGACCGAACCAGTATAAATCTTCTGTGTCTAAGCTTTTCTTCCTTTGCTTTTGTGCATTTCACTTTTCGAAAACTTGGCTGTATTTTAGAAAGAATTTTTTTTTTTGAAATCCCCAATTCACTCCCTTTTGGTGATTTCTTTCATTTTCAATACTCAGGGTGCCTGAGGACTGGACGTAGGCCAAAGAGTTGGGCTGAACCAGTATAAACTTCTATGTCTCAATCTTCTTTCCCTACTCTCTGTTTTGTCTTGTTTGGTTTCCATTTGATCTGAATTTGCGAGAAATTTAAAAATCCCCAATTCACCCTCCCTCTTGGTGATTTAGCTCCACCTTCACTATAGCAACTCTTCTAAGTCAACCACTATCTAGACCAAAATCATATCAACTGATGATGGTGATCTAAAAGCGACTTAATCTTGAAGATTGATCGTGTCAGTGAAAGCTTACTGAGTATAACGGAAATATGGAGACTCACAATGACTATCTTAAAGCTTCTTCAACAGTCATCAGTGGCAACTGATATAAATACTAAAAGCATTGAATTCGCCAACTACCAAAACGACTAAACATTCAATCGAATTTATTTTCAACTTACTGTTTCATTTAATACTCTTAATATCTTCTGATAGTTTTGTATTTTAGTGATTATATATATCTACTCTATGAGAGAGTTTGTTCTTTTGATCGATTATTAGTTTAATCTCAAGGTAGAGGGACCTTGAGTATGGGTGTACGATTAGAACTTGTAAGGGAGAGTGAATCTTAGTGTGAGAAGATAACTTCAAGTACCGAGTGCGTAATTGTGGTTAGAGCTAGTGAAAAACCCAAAGTGTATAGGGGCTAGACACAGGTTAAGAGTTTAGACCAAACCAGTACAATTCTTCCATGTTCATATTCTCTTTACTCTTTACTCTATTTTTGTTTCCCGCGTTCATAAGTTTATTTGAAAAAGAATTTGAAATCACCCAACACATCGCCCCTTTTAGGTGATATTCTACTTTAATTTAGTATCAGAGCAAGGTCTGTTAGTTCTCTTTGTGTTTTGATGATAACTGACAATTGTAAACTAATTTTGAAGTTTGTCTTTGGTAAGTTGTAAAACTTACTGTTCAAGGCAAACTTGAGTGTAGGTAATGAAACTCGAGTTTGGACTTGACAGAAAGAAGATCAGTTTTTACAAAGCTAGCCAAACTCCAGTTTGTGTAAAGACAAACTCGAGTTTGCATTACACAGAGAGCAATCAAAGTTCTTAAGAGTTGTAAATTCGAGTCTATGCTTTGGAAACTCGAGTTTAGGATCAAACAGAAGCTTCATTGTTTGTTGAGATTTCAAAACTCCAGTTTCATATTCACAAACTCCAGTTTACCAAACACAGTTTTTCAAGTTTAAAGTTCTCAACTGAAACTCGAGTCTGGACTTAGAAGACTCAAATCTGGGTTATAATAGAGACACTCGAGCTATTGCTCATTTTGTAAACTCCAGTTTTAATTTCAGAGACTCCAGTTTAAGCTTAACAGAAAGTTCACAAAGTTTCAGTTTCCGCTGAAACTCGAGTCTGGATTCTGGAGACTCGAGTTTAGGACTATCTGAAAACATTCGAGTTATTACATGATTTCTAAACTCTAGTCTTGAAAATAGAAACTCTAGTTTGAGTCTTCAAAGATATTTCAAATGTTTCAGTTCACACTGAAACTCAAGTCATGGTTTCGGTGACTCGAGTTTAGCTCAAACAGAAAACACTTGAGTAAATGACTGATTTGAAAACTCCAGTTTGAAAAATGGAAACTCCAGTTTACACATAAAAAGATTTTTCAAAGGTTTCAGTTTTCACTGAAACTCGAGTTTTGAATATCAAAACTCGAGTCTGGATCATATAGAGAGCTATGCAATATTTCAGGTCTTGTAAACTAAAGTCTGCATTTCTAAACTCCAGTTTTTGAAGTTGTGAACTTAAACTTAAGATTTTCATAAAAGCTTCAAACTCGAGTCAGTCACTAAATGACTCGAGTTTAGCCATGTGTTCAAAATCCCATTCAAGACCAAATCGTGACTTTCTTCTTTGTAAGAACCAAACTCAAGTTAGCTTTTGTAAACTGCCAGTTTGGATCAATGATCAATAGTTATGCTTTTTGGATGAATCTCAAACTTGAGTCTAGGATTATAAACTCGAGTTTGCATCAGTAACTTTTGAAAACCAGATCAAATCAATCTGCAAAATCATTATGGGTTAATATGAAATTATCATATCTTGTTGCATTATTATTCCTAACATTATTGATCAAGTTTTTGATAAGTTTCAGACAGGTTCATCACAAGATCAGAGAGAATCAAAGATCCATAATAAGTGCATTTAATGAAGAACCAAGAATAAGGCTGATTCTTCTCCCTTATCCCAGATGTTTAGTTCAGACCGTTGTAACACATTAAGATCACCTCAAACGGTCAAATTAAGATCATGGAATGACAAAGAATCTGGAAGACGTTCTGCAACAACATATTCCAGGATTTCAGCAAAGAATTGAAAGAACAGAGCAAAATTTGCAACTGTCATTTTCCAGATTTGCAACTGAACGTTGGAGAAGGAAAAACAACGGCTAGTTCATCTAACTAGGCTATAAAAGGCTGTGAAGACTCAAAGAAAACGACACACAACAAAGCCACTCTTGAATACATTTGCATTTTTGAGTTTGTATTGTGTTTTATGATTTGATCTTCAGTATTTATCAAAATCTACTCTTTTGAGAGGTTGTAATTCTTTGAAAGCATTTGTTTGTGAGAACTCAAGGTTGTGGAACCTGTGAGTTAGGTTGTTTAATTACAAAGTGTAAGGGGGAGCAAGTCCTAGGTGATTAGGATTGTGTCTTGTCTTCATTATTGTAGTTAAAAACCTGTTGAACTAGTGGAAACACCCAGAAGGTATCTGGGGACTGGACGTAGGTCAATGTTGAGACCGAACCAGTATAAATTCTGTGTGTCTAAGTTTTTCTTTCTCTACTCTTTTATTATTCATTTCTTAAGCTTTATTTTTAAGAGTTGAAAAGAATTTTTAAAATCCCCAATTCACCCCCCTCTTGGTGATTTCTTCCACTTTCATTTGGGATCAGAGCCAGGTTGTCTACTCAAAGGGTTAACATCCTAGACACAAAGATCCAATGGAAGGAATTCTACCAGATGGTGCCTCAATAAACAGACCACCAGGATTTAATGGTGAACATTACTCATTCTGGAAATCCAAATTCAAAGTATTTGTGATGGCTAGTGAGTATGGTCTGTAGGAAGTTATTGAGGATGGCAATTATGTCCCTACAAAGAAAGTAGGAGAAAATATTGTACCAAAGGCAAAGGCAGAATTTGATGAAAATGATCAAAAGAAAGTTGTGAAAAAGTCGGAGCAAATCACCAAGAGGGGGTGAATTGGGGATTTGAAAAATTCTTTCGCTCAATTCTGGAAATTAATCGCTGAAGCAAAGTAGTGCAGAGAAAGGGAAGAGAGACCAAGACACAACAAGATTTATACTGGTTTGATCTAACTCCTTGACCTACATCTAGTCCCCAGACTCTCTGGGATTTTCACTATCACTCACAATCAGTTACACACTCTGTACTCGAAAGCTATCCACTCACCAGGATACACTCCCCCTTACAAGTTGTACACTGATATCCCAATCTCCAAGTCCCCCGACTTGAGATTCTCACAGTAAGTGATATACCCAAACACAGTACACTACACACTCTGTAACTTGGGATGATCCTCTCTCTAGGACTCACTCCCCCTTACAAGTTGTAGTCGTACAATCAATCTCCAAGTCCCCCGACTTGAGATTCTTTACAATCAAATGATTAACGAAAACAAACTCTCTCTAAGAGCAGATAATGATAAACACTGAAGCTCAAATCTCTCAAGACTATTTACAGAAGAATGAATACAGAAATCTGATTGTTGCACACTGTAATTGTCTTGTATCTTGTCTATCCTTGTTCTTCTTCGAATCTGAATGATATTTATAGCTGTTGAAGTCCAATTTGAATGAAGAACTTGATTGTTGGAAGAGCACTACTAATTTGAACGTTGGAGGCTCCACTTCCAGAACTAGCTGTTGAGAATCCACTAAAATCTTCTTGATGGATGGATTTTGCTTTTGTCCAATCTGTTGTAGACATTCTCGCAATGTGGGACTTAATTAATATGAAGATAATGTTGATGTCCCTGTGTTGGAATGGGCTGTGCTTAAAGTTGTAATTATTTAACCCAAGTTGGAGCACTTTATAAGACAACATATTCTCTATCTCTTGCTTTACAGCTCATTGTCTGAATCTTCATTGTTTCCTTCAATAAACCATCTGAAACTTGCTAACAAACTGGTTAAAAGACGTTAGGAATAATAGCAATTAAAGATATGAAGTATTAAGATCATTCAAATGGTTTTCGCAAATTCGCGCCTTCTGGTTTTACAAATCTGTGCGTTACAAACTCGAGTTTACAAACCCAGACTCGAGTTTGGAGTTCATCCAGAGAGCATCTTGTTTTGAAAGACTTCCTAAACTCGAGTTGATTAGTGACTGACTCGAGTTTGGTTCTTACAGAAAGGAAAATCGCGAATGGCTCTTGGATGAAGTTTTGAGGCCATGCCTAAACTCGAGTCATTTAGTGACTGACTCGAGTTTGAAGCTTTTAGGAAAATCTTGAGTTTAAGTTCAGAGCTTCAAAACTGGAGTTTAGAAAACGCAAACTGGAGTTTACAAAATCTGAAATATTGTTTAGTTCTCTGTATAGCCCAGACTCGAGTTTTGATATCCAAAACTCGAGTTTCAGTGTAAACTGAAACTTTTGAAAAATCTCTTCATATGTAAACTGGAGTTTCCATTTTTAAAACTGGAGTTTTCAAAACAGTCATTTACTTGAGGCTTTCTGTTTGAGCTAAACTCGAGTCACCAAAACCTTGACTCGAGTTTCAGTGAAAAACTGAAACATTGAAATACCTTTTGAAAGCCCAAACTGGAGTTTCCATTTTCAAGACTGGAGTTTAGAAATCATGTAATAGTTCAAGTGTTTTTAAAACAGTCCTAAACTCGAGTCTCCAGAAATCTGACTCGAGTTTCAGTGAGTATTCAAACTTTGAAAAACTTTTCATTAAAGTGCAGACTGGAGTCACTGAAACTAAAACTGGAGTTTACAAAGCAAGTAATAACACAAGTGTCTCTATTTATCCTAAACTCAAGTTTGCTTAAAACAGACTCGAGTTTACGAATCTTTAGCTCTTAAACTTTTCTTGTAAACTGGAGTTTGGAAGGATCAAAGGTAGAGTTTGGAAACAAGTTGAAATTCGAATGTCACTGCCTTTGATCTAAACTTGAGTTTATAAATACAGACTCGAGTTTACAACTCTTAGAAACTTTAATTGCTCTTTGTAACTCTACAAACTCGAGTTTGCCTATGCAAACTGGAGTTTGACTTTCTTTGTTAAAAACTGAGCTTCTGTCTATCAAGTCCAAACTCGAGTTTAGCTACCTAAACTCGAGTTTGCCTTTAAACAGAAAGTTTTACAACTTTCAAAGACAAACTTCAAATTAAGTTTACAATTGTCAGTTATCATCAAAACACCTAGAGAACTAACAAGTTGTCCTTAACAACAAAGCTATTTTAATGTTGCAGAGTGCACTAAGCCAAAAGGAGTACTTTCGCGTTTGCAATTTGCCCAGTATCAAGGAAATGTGGGACGCATTGGAAGTAGCCTATGAAGGTACCTCAGAGATCAAGGAAAATCGGATCAACACACTCACCACCGAATATGACCTACTACGCATGAAAACTGGAGAATCAATTACTGAATTCCAGTTCCGGTTTACTCACCTGATCAATTAGTTGTCAGCCCTGGGAAAGGTATATGATCAAAGAACTCAGGTAAGAAAAATCTTGAATATACTAACCAAAGATTGGGAAGCTAAAGTGACAGCCATAGAGGAAGCAAGAGGAGAATCTATGCAATATGTAGCTGCTCTCTTCGGAAGCTTATCAGAATATGAAGGGAAAATCAAGTTCAGAAAAGGATTTGATGAAATAGAAGGGAAACAGAAAGGAATTGCCCTCAAGACTCACAAGGAAGATAGGAACTCAGATGATGAAGAGATTGATGACGAGGAGATCGGAATGATGGTCCGAAGATTCAAGAAATTCTACAAAAAGGATCAAGCCTTCCGTAAGCCATACAAGAACAACAAGGAAACAAAGAAGCCAATTGTATGCTATGAATGTGACAAACCTGGTCTCATCAAATCTGAATGTCCTCAGCTGAAGCACAAAGAAAAAGAAAAGCCCAAATTCAGTTCTTTCAAGAAAAAGGGCTTTGTCTCTGCTATTTGGGGAGATAGTTCATCAGATGAAGAAGAAGAAGATGAAGAAGAAACAACTAATCTCTGCCTAGTTGCTTAAGAAGAATGTGTCAATGAAGAGGTATGTCTAAGAGCATCAAAATCCAGTAAGTAGTACATTGATAGTGGATGCTCTAGACACATGACAGAAGATCAATCCAAGTTTACAAGAATCAAACACAAGGATGGTGGCAAGGTCACATTTGGTGGAAACCAGTCCGAAAAGATAGCTGGTATTGGAGAAATTGATAACAATGATGGACCACAAATAAATGATGTCTACCTTGTGGAAGGACTATGCCACAACCTTCTTAGTGTAAGCCAAAGTGCCGATAAAGGTAATCTAGTTATCTTTAATTCAGAAGAATGTTTGATTGTGAACAAGGATGATCTATCCCTAGACAAAGTAAGATCAAAAGCTCTATTCAGGGCACCAAAGGAAGGTAACTGCTATACCCTTGAACTTCCAACTGTTTTACCTTCTGAAAAATGTTTCATGAGTAACTTAGATGAAAGTTGGCTGTGGCACAAACGTTTAGCATATGTTAATATGTCCCAACTTGATAAATTATTGAAAAATGATTTAGTTATTGGTTTGCCAAAACTCAACTTTAAAAAGGACATAATTTGTGATGCATGTCAAAAGGGAAAACAAACCAAATCATCCTTCAAATCAAAAAGTGAGATTTCTACTAATAGACCCCTTCAACTATTGCACATGGATTTAGTTGGTCCAGCTAGAGTCAAGAGTTTTGGTGGAAATCTGTACACTTTAGTCATTGTTGATGATTTCTCTAGATTTACATGGATTATATTCTTATCATTTAAAGATGAAACATTTGATCAATTTGTTGTGTTTACCAAAAAGGTCCAAAATGAGAAAGGTACTACCATTGTAGGAATCCGTACGGATCACGGAAGAGAATTTGAAAACCATGCCTTCAGCAAATACTGTGAAAATATGGGCATTGATCATAACTTCTCAGCTCCTAGAACCCCGCGGCAAAACGGTGTTGTGGAAAGGAAGAATAGAGTACTCACTGAAATGACAAGAGCAATGCTGACTGAGCATAACACCTCCTAAGTATTTTGGGCTGATGCCATGAGTACTGCTTGCTATGTCTCCAACAGAGCATATCTCACGAAGAAGTCAAACAAAACCCCTTATGAGATATACAAAGGAAGGAAACCAAACCTAGCACACCTACACATCTTTGGCTGCAAATGCTTTATCCATAACAATGGTAAGAACAATCTTGGCAAATTTGATCCCAGATCAGATGAAGGTATATTTCTAATAAATAATTTGAATTTTAAGAAGCTCCTATTTAATAAATTTAAAAAATAATTTATTTATAGCAAGTTTAATTAATTTTTAAATCAAAATAAATCTAACGGCTTCATCATGTGCTTTCATCTTGTTATTTTAGAGATTTATAATGTAGTCTTAAAAAAAATAGTTATCAAGAAGTCTAAATGATAAGTGATTAGCATGGATTTGTCATTATTTTCTGCTGTAAAACCAATATTGGTGTCTAGTTATTATGGGACTTCTTAGTTATTAATTTTTTTATCTCTTAAATAATTCTCCCTATTCCTTTGGGTAATAGTTGTGATTTCTGAAAACGAAGTAAATCACCAAGAGGGGGGTGAATTGGGGATTTGAAAATTCTTTTTCTCAATTCTGGAAATTAATCGCAGGATTAGAATAGTGCAGAGGATGAGAGAAGGACAAGACACAGCAAGATTTATACTAGTTCGGTCTAACTCCTTGACCTACGTCCAGTCCCCAAACTCTCTGGGATTTTCACTATCACTCACAATCAGTTACACACTCTGTACTCGAAAGTTATCCTCTCACTAGGATATACTCCCCCTTACAAGTTGTACACTGATATTCCCAATCTCCAAGTCCCTTGACTTGAGATTCTTACAGCAAGTGATCAGAAACGAAAGCAAACTCTCTCGAAGAGCATATAATGATAAACACTGAAGCTCAAATGAATCTCTCAAGATATTACAGAAGATAAAAAGTGAAAATGTAAGCTAGTAAATAACAGCTTCTATTATCTTGTTCTTGGATTCTGAATGGTATTTATAGCAGATGACGTCCAATTTGAATGAAGAACTTGACTGTTGGAAGAGCACTACGAATTTGAACGTTGGAGGCTCCACTTCCAAAACTAGCTGTTGAGAATCCACTAAAATCTTCTTGATGGATGGATTCTGCTTTTGTCCAATCTGTTGTAGACATTCTCGCAATGTGGGACTTAATTAATATGAAGATAATGTTGATGTCCCTGTGTTGGAATGGGCTGTGCTTAAAGTTGTAATTATTTAACCCAAGTTGGAGCACTTTATAAGACAACATATTCTCTATCTCTTGCTTTACAGCTCATTGTCTGAATCTTCATTGTTTCCTTCAATAAACCATCTGAAACTTGCTAACAAACTGGTTAAAAGACGTTAGGAATAATAACAATTAAAGATATGAAGTATTAAGATCATTCAAATGGTTTTCGCAAATTCGCGCCTTCTGGTTTTACAAATCTGTGTGTTACAAACTCGAGTTTACAAACCCAGACTCGAGTTTGGAGTTCATCCAGAGAGCATCTTGTTTTGAAAGACTTCCTAAACTCGAGTTGATTAGTGACTGACTCGAGTTTGGTTCTTACAGAAAGGAAAATCGCGAATGGCTCTTGGATGAAGTTTTGAGGCCATGCCTAAACTCGAGTCATTTAGTGACTGACTCGAGTTTGAAGCTTTTAGGAAAATCTTGAGTTTAAGTTCAGAGCTTCAAAACTGGAGTTTAGAAAACGCAAACTGGAGTTTACAAAATCTGAAATATTGTTTAGTTCTCTGTATAGCCCAGACTCGAGTTTTGATATCCAAAACTCGAGTTTCAGTGTAAACTGAAACTTTTGAAAAATCTCTTCATATGTAAACTGGAGTTTCCATTTTTAAAACTGGAGTTTTCAAAACAGTCATTTACTTGAGGCTTTCTGTTTGAGCTAAACTCGAGTCACCAAAACCTTGACTCGAGTTTCAGTGAAAAACTGAAACATTGAAATACCTTTTGAAAGCCCAAACTGGAGTTTCCATTTTCAAGACTAGAGTTTAGAAATCATGTAATAGTTCAATGTTTTCAAAACAGTCCTAAACTCGAGTCTCCAGAAATCTGACTCGAGTTTCAGTGAGTATTCAAACTTTGAAAAACTTTTCATTAAAGTGCAGACTGGAGTCACTGAAACTAAAACTGGAGTTTACAAAGCAAGTAATAACACAAGTGTCTCTGTTTATCCTAAACTCGAGTTTGTTTAAAACAGACTCGAGTTTACGAATCTTTAGCTCTTAAACTTTTCTTGTAAACTGGAGTTTTAGAAAGATTGAAGGTAGAGTTTGAAAACAAGTTGAAATGCAAGTGTTACTGTCTTTGTTCTAAACTCGAGTTTCAAGACTTAGACTCGAGTTTACAACTCTTGTAAATTTTGATAGCTCTCTGTAACTCTGCAAACTCGAGTTTGCCTATGCAAACTGGAGTTTAGCTTTCTTTGTTAAAAACTGAGCTTCTGTCTATCAAGTCCAAACTCGAGTTTAGCTACCTAAACTCGAGTTTGCCTTAAACAGAAAGTTTTACAACTTTCAAAGACAAACTTCAAATTAAGTTTACAATTATTAGTTATTATCAAAACACCTAGAGAACTAACAATTTCATCGTGGGGTTAGCTAGGATTTTTTTATTTTTTTTAACCAAAATTTGGTCAGCCAGGATTAATCCAAAACCAACTCACTATATATGTTATTCTCATGCCAATACAAAAACGTAGCTCTTGGTTTACCAAAAGACATCACCAGCCGGCTGCACAGTGACATCTATTGGAAAAAACAGAGAGAGAAAGAAGATCAGAACTAGTTAGCTATGATTCAAAACTTGGGTGTGTGGCATAGCAAAGACAAAGCTTGAAAAAAAAAGTGTTTTGTTCTTTGACAGAGAGATGGCCGTAGCAGATGTAAGTTCAGTGACTGTACCAGTTCAAGAACTTCAGAAGGTTGATTCAGCTCGGTTCAGGAGGCCTGATCTTAATCTTATAGATGATACACGTATTATCTATCCTCTCTCATCTCTCTCTCAAGCGTGTTTGAATTTATATCACAAACTATATGTAACAATGTTTGATTAACTTGTTTCAGAAGAGAGAAGAGAAAATTACCTGAAGTTATGCGTTCCCCTTCACAAGGCGGCGTTGAAAGGTGATTGTAAAGCGGTGAAGCATATCTTAGATGAAGAAGCTAACGGGAGACTAGTGCGCGCCGCCCTAACGAAGGGTTGGTCGACAGTGCTCCATGTGGCGGCCGGAGCGAACCATGTTCACTTAGTGGAGGAGCTGGTGAAGAGAATGAATCCAGATGACTTGGAATTGCAAGATAATAAAGGGAACACTGCGTTCATCTTTGCTGCAGCTACTGGGAATATGCAGCTTGTCGAGATCATGAAGAGAAAAAATCAAAACTTGCCATTTATAAGGGGTGGTGAAAACATTACTCCTCTTCACATGGCTGCTATGCAAGGACAAAGTGAAATGGCCTCGTATATTTACGATGAAACAACTACTCAATTTTTTGAACGTGATGATTGGATAATACTGCTCTTCTTATGTGTCTACAATGGAATCTACGGTATAAGAACATTAATCAAACAAACCAAAACATGAGACTACAAAATTTGAAGCGTGAAACATGCATCAATCACACATATGACTTTTTTTTTTTAATGAATTAATTTGTGCAGATTTAGCGTTGAAGGTGCTTGGGAAGGATAAAGAACTAGCTTTTGAGAGGGATAGTGCAAATAATGAGACAGTATTGCATATATTGGCTCGAAAGACTCTAAGTTCCTCTTGCCAAAGTCAGCGATATAGAAAGCGGCTCATGAAGTCCTGTAAGTGTACACGATCACAAATTACAAAAAGTATAATTCTGTTACAGTGGTTTTCTGTTACCTATAAAACAAATGGTGGATTTTAAACATATGAAAAACTTGATTGAAAAAAGTTTTCTTATAAATTTCCAGATTTGATAGTTCTATGATCAAATTGTGTTTCCTAGGTTTGAAGCAAACTCAGCAACTTCAACTAGTAAAAAGCTTGTGGAGTATATCACTCAAACGAGGTGATAGTGTGATTATGAACACTATAAGAGTACCTTCACAAGTGACATTTAATGCTGTGGAAATTGGGAATTTTGAGTTTCTAGCTGAGCTTATAAGCACCTATCCTGATTTGATATGGGAAGTCGATGGAAAAAATCGAACCATAATTCATGTTGCCGTTTTGCGTCGTTATGCTGATATCTTCAATCTCATACATGATATTGGCCCAATCAAAGATTTCATTGTATCTTTTGACGATGACGAACATAAAGACAATTTATTGCATATGGCTGCAAGATTGGCACCACCAGATCGATTAAACATAGTTTCTGGAGCAGCTTTCCAAATGACCCACGAGTTACTATGGTTTGAGGTATTTTGCTTTAAACAATATTTAGCCTATATTCAAGATGGATTGCATATGTATTTATTACTTGGTGCACTTGTGAATAGTGTAGTTTGTTATGAATGTTATATATTTGATGCTGATATTGATAGTACAATATATACACTTTGACATGGCAGGAGGTGAAGATGATAATGATACCATCATTAATAGAGGCGAGGAATGCAAAAGGCTTGACTCCTGATCCATGGGCCTTTTCGTTTTTAGCCTTGAGGTTTACAATCAACAAAATAACCAAGGATTGTGTATAAATAACTCTAGAATCGTTCTCTCTTCTCGAGAAGCCTTTTATTGGATTCTAAGTAACCTAAATGACATGCAAATAAAACAAGGGGAAAATTTGGTTTTGGATTTTCAAATTAATAAACTAAAATGAGAATGCAATTAAATTAAATCATAAACTATTATTTTTGGTATTTTCTTTATAAAATGGAATGGATGAACGAAATGAAAATGTGAATGATGGATGCTCTTGGAAATGGAGTAGTTATCGTAATTTAATTAGATGTAGGAGTAAATTTTCACTAAGTTTTAATGAAAAACCCTAAGCAAACACTATGAGTCTAGTGTTCTTAATTAATGATTACTCCTACTACCGTAGCTAGCAATTACCTCTTAAGACACTATTTAAATACAATTAGTGTGCAATTATGATTAGACTAATGCAACTTGCTTCCTCTCAAAATGAATGCGATAACACGACACTCAATTAATCCAATTCAATTATACTATCTAACAATAACACGTAGAAAGCACAATTTCATCGAATTAACAAAGGAAATGCATACATATAAATCCAACAACCCACAAAAATCCAATCTAATCACATATGTTCAATCCATAAAGTTATCCAAACGGGTAAACCAAGTTTCAACAATTCAAACCAAAATTCCTAAAACTAGGAAATCCAAATATAATTAGAGAAATTAGATTAAACAAAATTAACTCCCCTATTTAAAGATCTGGAATTCCAGCCACAGTCCATCTTCAAGAGATAAAATCCTCAGCCACACATGATTCCTGATTCAGATTGGTGAAGAGAGGGCGAAAGTGGAGTGCGTTCTTCACTGTCTCAGATCTATCCCCTTGTCTCTGGTGTGTAGGCTAAAGAGGGAAATAGTGTAGCTCGTCGTCGGTGGTAGGATGTAGCTCGCCGGCGACGGAAGAGGGAAATAGTGTCGCCGGCGAGAAGGAAGGAAGGAAGAAAATGGTTCAGCCGCCTCTCTGGTCCTTCTCGTGTTCGTTCCTCTGGTCCCCCTCTGGTTTGTTTTTGTTTTTTTCCTCCTCTTTAATCAATTCAGCCGCCTCCCCTTTGTTCTTCTCAGGTCAAATATATTGGGCCTCTTTTCTCTATTCAATTCTTTTTGGGCTAGGCGTACTGGGCTTTAATTCTTCAACGTTTTGTCTCTTTTAAACTGTTCTTCTGCGCCTCCTTGCTCCCAGCTCACGTCCCTCTCTTTAATCAATAAATGTCCAGCCTTTAGGTTAGATGCCTCCCTGGTCAAAACGCAACTTTTGACCAGGGACCAAACTGTAAAGAAAAAAAACTGTAGTTAAGAAGGACTAAATTGAAAGTTTTGCAATTTGAGTTCATACTTCCATTTTCAAATTTAATCTAATCTTTTCATGCATCCACAATAAAAATAATTAATCTAACATCAAATATTCTTATAAAAATCAATGATTAAGAATAATTACAATTTATTTGACAATTTTGTCTTTTTTAATGCTAATTTCATGTATTTATTCTTAATCTTAATTTATCACAAGAAGGGCATTTTAAGCTCAATAACTATGACAAAATACATTAAGAATCCTAATTTAACTATGAAAAATCATATAAAAATAAAAATATGGTTCGATGAACTCCTCAACAACTATTCACAAGGGAGCACAAAGAGTTACTAAGAAATGCAGAATCATGGATGAAGAAAACAGCAGAATCATGCATGGTTGTTTCCACTCTTATCACTACTGGAGTGTTTACTGCCGCATTCAGTATACCGGGTGGTATCAATGACAGTTCAGGAAGCCCTAACTACTTGCAGAAACCATCATTTCTGACATTTGCTATCGCTGATGCAACCGCGATGATCTCATCCTCAACCTCCATACTTATTTTCTTGTCCATCCTCATCTCACGTTATGCAGAAGATGATTTTCACAAGTCACTACCCCTGAAGCTCATATCTGGATTGGTTGCATTGTTCATCTCCATAATAAGCATGATGGTAGCATTTAGTAATGCCTTTTTCATCATGTATTATCATGGTTCAAAGTGGGTTCCTAACTTCATTTCTGCTCTTGCCTTCATACCTATACCCTTGTTTGCGTTTCTGTTATTCCCTCTCTGGTCTGATATAGTTTATTCAACCTACTTTTGTAGGAATCTTTTTCGGCCTAGTAAACATATGCTTTACTAGGAAATAAAGTGGCTGTGATTACTGAGGGATAGATTCCTTCTTTTAATTAACGTACTTATGTAGCATGATCTTGTATTAATATAACGACATTTCCTTTCCAATATGGTAGTATAATTTATCTCTGAAGTTTCGTAAAATATGCTTGATTAGATATCTGTAAAAGCTACTCCTATGGTGGTTTTAAATGTAGAACATATATTGTAGTGTAGTTTTTACTAAAGTTTAGGTCATATATTTAGAAATTGAGGTAGCATTTGTTACATAGCCAACACCATCATAGAAGAATCCATTTATAAATACACAAACACACATATGCCTAGGACTAGCTAGACTTTGTAATATAGCACATAATAATAACTTCATATAAATTCATGAAGTCACAAAAGATTAAAATTGCCCTCAATAAAAGTCATTAGTTAGGAAGTCTTATAATTAGTTTGAGATACTATATGGAAAAAATTAATGTTTAAGACAAAACATGTTATATTATGAAGCATGAGAGTTCTTATTAAAAACCAGAGAGAGTAATAGTTATAGGCAAGCAGATCATTTATGACGAAGAGAATGAGCTTCACCACTGCTTACCTCTTAATTCACCTCTGACCATCAAATGAAATGTGAATAACCTATGTGGCCTTGAAATAGGGATTAAGTGAAACAAAATGAATTGTGTGTAGAGTCGTGATCTTAAATATAAAAGGTAGGTAACTAATTTGTAGACATTAAGAAAATTAATTAAGTTAGGCATTAACAAAACTGTATTGGTTTGGCTAAAATATCACTTTAAATTATTTGCATTGGAGACTACTTCCTTTACGGGAAACCCAACTCCTTAAGTGCAAATATGAGAGTTGAAGAAAAAAATTATAAATTAGAGAGATAAAGTGGATTAAGTTCTTATGTTCAGGACAAAAGCATAACCCCTCTACTAACTTTTACATTTAGAACTAGATGGAGCAATTAATGTAAATGATCCCATTAATACAAAAATCCTTTTTCTCATTGAGAGAATTCATCTATGAAATTATATACGTCAGCGCCCTTGAGTATTCACTAGCCTATATTGAGGTATATAAATCCTTTCTCACTTCATGTTTACATATTTCTCTTGATTGTGAAAATTACATTCTAGACTGCAATATGACTGTTCTTCATTATATTTCTCTTTTATCACCTAATACTTTGCAGCAACGGAGAAGCAAATGAAGACTGGTCAAATATAATTTAATAGAGGCCTCAAACCTTTGTTAGTGAAGTATTGTGGGTTGGAGTCCATTTCAAATTGAGGATGATGATGAGAAGTTTGGCAAAAGTGAAAATAAGGGCAAAATAATAATCATATAGGAAAAACAATTTAGTAACTTAGTATAAATATTAAATTGATTAAATCTAGATATAGAGGACTTGCTTTAAGTATATATGAAAAAACCGAATATAATTTGTTCTTTTCAAAAACTGTTCTCAATGGTCATAGGATATCATTTGTACATTTATTTTAAAGGTATGTCTCACTTATATCCTGAAGGCATGATGCAGTCTTTTTACTTGATAACTTAGATTAAAAACCCTTGAAGAAATACTTACAAATTATTTATCAACAATGTCATGACATCGATAATAGATTTTTTTTTTTGGGGGGGGGGGGGGGGGGGGGCAATAGGAGGAATAAATGTTATTACCCTCCTGTTTGAATGAAAGATAAAAAATATGGAGAAACAAAGAAAATGGGTAAATGTCACAATGACAGTAGTACCTCGTATCCTGATTTATTAGATCTCCTGTCATCATTTATAACAAAACTACATAAAAATAAATATTATCAAAATATTTTCAAATAAAACATCTTAAGAAAATATATTTTCATATTTGTACATTTCAAAATCAAATAATTTTATATGATCGATATTATGTTTTTCATAATGTTTAAAATTAAAATAAATTGAAAGAAATTTTTTTCATATTTGTGAAGGTGACTCGATGGGGTTGACTAGAGTAAAAAGATGGCATAGTGAAGACAAGATGTGGAAGAAGAATTTTCTTCCATAATTAATCTCTCCTTTTTTGGAGATAAGGTTTTTTTTTTTTTTTTGGGTGGGGGCCGGGGTCTCACCCATCATTTTCCCTCTTCATTTTCCTTCTCATTCAAATAAGAGAGAAAACTTCAATCTTCCCATGTCTTGGTTTTTTTTTCCTCCCTAATTTTTCCATTAATCTAAACAAGGGGTATGTGTAAAAGTCATTCATTTCTTTTTCATCTTTTCATGTGAGAGGTGGGGCAGTTGATGAGTGAGGGCAAGACTTGGAGCATATAGGAAGGAGCGAGGAAGGAAGGTTCAAATGCGGACGTTTCCATAAGAGAAAAGCTTTCTGCTTTTCTCTGTAGAGGACCTGAGAATTTGGAAGCACTTTGCGGAGTTATCCGCTTTACTCACAACTTTCCATTATGAGTTCATTGAGTGGATACAGTGTATTAACATGCTATACCTGCTGGATTCATTATTGATAGCTCTTGATTTTATTACTACAGTATTACTTTTAAACACCAGGATGAAAAATTTTCGACCTGCTAGACGAATCTTCTTTTAGGCCAATCCCTCTCTATCTCATATATCATTGGAACAATCACTCTCTCTCTGATTAGCTCACCTGAAATTTGATACGTTCGTACAATAAGCAATAGACATGCGTGGCCCCCCTATTCATTAATAGATTATCTTCCAAGGCATAATTATTCTTTTTATAATCTTCAAGGGATTGAGGGGTAATACGGTCCATTTCTTTTATAAACCTTTATATTTTAATTCATAAAAAGGTTCTAGAAGATATCTTATGCTCCCTGCTGCTAAGCGTAGGAGCTGATAGTTAATCTAAATTATATATAATATCTTAATTCATTTTGGGGATATTCTAAATAAATGTCTCTAAATAAAATTTCCATATACCAAATCAGTTATCCTAATTTCACAAATCCCAAACCAGTCCACTGTCTCAAAAAGGAATTTACAAATACTCGTACTTTTACAATATTTCCCGTCATTCTTAAAGGCCAATGTTTCAGCATAATACTACGTCAAATGACAAGAAGTTTTTTCTTGTTAGCATATTTACTATAATTCACTAACCATTTACTACATTTCGTTGGTTATTCACTACATTTTTTTTTTTTTGGGTATTGCCTCCATTCCTAAATATAGGACATGGTTGACTTTTTTTTAGAGAGATTAAAGAAACTAAATAAGTTATTTAATCATATCATTTGTTATGTATCCTTAAATTACATATCAATTTCTTAGTCATACTAATTAGTTTGGAGATACAAATACTCTAAAGTAATTTAACTAACTTCCTTAATCTCTCCAAAAAAAGTCAACTCTGTTTTATATTTAGGTATGGAAGGAGTACTACATTGGCAAGCCAAAGGCTTGAGGTTTACAATAACTAATATTAGACTACATTCAGTAATCTTAGTGACATTCTGCTGCACTTAAGATTTACTAATCCAACACATTCAATAGGTTGTGATGAAATAATTACAAAATTCTAATTCTACTCTTGAGCCGATCGGGCTAAATAATTAGTGCATCTTAATGTTTACCTATAAGTATGAATAATCTGTAGATCCTCATGTGAAAGGATAACGGATCTTACCTCATGTATTTCATCTCTCATAGGATGCCCCTGCCCTCAATCAAGTAACAACAAATGAATAGCATGGATTTCTAAAAACCCAATTGTTTGCATATTATAAGACCCTTGTAAATAGCATGGATTTCCAGAGCAGTTAATATAGCATGCCCTAACTTTTGTTGAAGCCCGCATATCTAGTTTCCCTATTGATCTTTGATCACTCCTCCATAAGTTGTCTATCCATTGTTCCTATATGATCCATCCACATCCGCCTATAAATAACTTGGATCTGGGGGATGGCATCTAGCTGTTGATATGTTCGGTATCTAGATAATTGGATTCTAGAAACAACCATGAGCTACTCCTTCCATTAAGTGGTATATGTGATAGGTGGTATTTTTGCTATATATTGCCACTATGTTATGGCTGATTTGAACTACTTTTCTGTGCTTTGAATGTGTTGATGAGATAAAATATGACTGAATTCATACATATGTAGAAATATGGGTTAGATGAGTGGAATGGGTGGAAATATGGGTTAGATGAGTGGAAATATGTAGTTCACCATGAGCTACTCCTTCCATTAAGTGGTATATGTGATAGGTGGTATTTCTGCTATATATTGCCACTATGTTATGGCTGATTTGAACTACTTTTTTTGTGCTTTAAATGTGTTGATGAGATAAAATATGACTGAATTCATGCATATGTAGAAATATGGGTTAGATGTGTGGAATGGTTGCATTTTAGGTATCATTGCTGCATAAAAGCCTTTTAATATCCATTTTTAGACTAGTTTTATGTCCCTTTTCAGGGGGATACCTATGTGAGCGACCTAGTAAGTAAGGGACTTACAACGTCCCTTTTTATTAGAGACACCGTATTAGCAGTAGTGTATCATCCAAGAGGGGGTGAATTAGGTGATTTATAAAAATTGAAACAATCTTAATCAATCAAATCGATAAGGAAGGGTTAGAAGAATATCATTGAAGTGTGTACAATGATTTATATTGGTTCGGCCTTAATTTCTTGACCTACGTTTAATCCACATAGAATCTTTGAGATTTCCACTATCTTTTAATGATCACATAAGCTCTTTCAGAGTAATCCTTACCAGGACTTACTCCCCCTTACAAATGTAATCGGACAACCACACTTAAGGTCTTACTACCTGGAGATTTTAAAGCAATCAAACTTATTGTAAAACTCTCTCATAGAGTAGATGAATATACATTGATGAACAGAATATCAAAAGATATATCATAGAATATTAATGAGAAATAAGTGAGTAATAAATTTAATTGTTCGTAGTTAGTTGTCTCCAAATCAAAATTTTCTGTTGGGTGTGTTCAATTTTCCCATTATATTAGAGAAACTTTCCATTAGACTCAAATTAGAGTTGTTGGAAGATTTGAGGATAGGTTGCTTTCGCATTGTTGTTACAAATCTTCACATGACATCCCTTTGGTCTCACATTTGATTAAGGTTGGGTCGCTTTCACTTTCGCCAGAAATGGGTGTCTCAAAAGATGATCATTTGACCTGCTCTGATTTAGTTTCTGTGTATGTTTTGTCTTTTCAGCAGTAATAAAATGTTCTGACATAAATCTAGCTTTTTGAGATTTTGTGTGTAGTCCTTCAGTTAATTACCTAAAAGTCATAAATAAACATGTTAAGTAGTATTGAGAAGAATAACGAGAAGTTATAAAATGGTAATCAGTGAATTTGAATTCTCAAAGATGAAGGTTCAGTGTAGAAGCAGCTGGTACTTGAGTGTCATTCAGGGCACACTCGAGTGTCATCCTCGAGTGTTGTTTTTCAATACTTGAGTGTTGATGAATTTACTATGTGGAAGAAGGTTGTTTAAAATGAAGTTTAGTTGAAAAGATATGTTTTCTTTCATATACTTAGGTGTCATTTTATCCACACTGGAGTGTCTTTTTTCCATACTCGAGTGTTAATGCTTTGTGTGTTTGGCACAAGACTGTTAAAAAAATAGAGTTGAGAGAAAATACACTTATCTCTATTAGACATTGGAGTGCCATTGATTCACACTCAAGTGTCATTAAATGACACTTCATGAAACACCCGTCTAAAATTCACCATTTTTATACTTGAATACATACACGACAACGATCTTCGAAAATAACTGAAGTTAATATTCACCTATATGGTAATTTACACTTCAGTAAAATAAATCTAAAAGGAAAAATCTTCTCCCTTCTTGGTCTATACCTCCAGTATCTCCTTCATAGTTCTCGAGCTTCTTACCCTAACTGCAAAATAAAGCTATCCAAAAATATTCCTGGGATTCAAATGAATTCCAGTAGTAACGTTAATAACCACTCACATACAATAGATACACAATACATGAAAGTACAATCATTACTTATACATACAATTCATACAACACATTTAGCATTCATGCATTTCATATATATACATACAATGATAAATACAAGCATATAAAGATACACATAGTATGTGAGAAAAAAGTTACTACCTTGATCTTTCCTTCCTTCGCTTTCTCTTTCTCATAGTCCTTTCATCTCTCAACCGAAATCAAGAAAGGATATTATAAATGGTTAATTATATGTTTGGCTGAGCAAAGAAATGGAAGGGATGAGAAATGGAGTAATAGAAGTAGTGTTATGTGTGTGGATATTGTAGGTGTTGATTAAGAATTGAAGCATATCATAAATATGCAACACGTACAGACACATCACTAATCACTCTTTCCCTTTTGTTTCCATGGCAACACAAAATACACACATGTAATATACACTACACACGTCACATTCACACACCAACATTTGTTATATATTATAGGAAAATATGATACACACATATATTGCACATAACACACACACGTGTGTGTGTGTGTGTATGTGTGTGTATTCATCACACATGCAGCAAAGAAAGATCACAATAACCACATATACTACACACATTTAATATATTTAATTTTCCCTTTAATAATATTTCGTAATCTTTCCCCAAGTCTAAAATAATCCTGCTAATTATCATAAACTCTTCCTTATAATATGCTCAAGATTATGAACTCTTTATAAATAGGGCCTAGTAGTCTCCCAAATATAGGCTAATTCTTAAGTCTTTAGACCCAAAATTCGGGATATTACACTTCAAATGTGCCATAGTCTTAATTAATCATTGTGTATTATGCACTGACCTTGAGCTTATTTACCTGGGCACTTGAGTATTAAAGATCACACTCAAGAGTTTACCTTAATGTTTCCAGAATGAGTGCGGGTGTCTGACATTGTTCTTGCAAGTTTAGGAATGAACTTTGTAGCAGTTAAAGGGAACATAACTGCTACAAAATTGGTGCCAAGATGGCACCAATTTTGTAGCAGGCATAATAGTAGCGGGTGGTAGATCTAAAACCGCCAAATGTGGCGCTAGCTTGGCATGTAATGGGGTGAAGGTTGTAGCAGTTCTAAGGTAAAACTTGCTACAAGATTCAAAAAGTCTAAATATAGGTCATGGTTTGAAAGAAAACCCGTTATAGAATTCGAAGTGTTTGTTCATTTGTCACAATTGGTGACTAAAACTGCTACAAATATCTCATACTTGTCAAGGTTAGGCCTAATAATCGGTACACACTTTAAAGCTTTATAAACCCCTCAACCCTAAAATCATTTTTGTGAAGATTTTGCAGCATGCAACGAAACATTGGTTGCAATATAGCTGCATTTCTCTGATGAAAAAAAGTGAATTGAATTTTTCATTGGAGGTTGGCATCTACCTTGCAAACCAATATTTCTCTTCCTGTTGCACTATCTTCATTAGTAACAAAGAGTTGTAGTGGTTAATGTGGAAACTGCTCCACATATTAGTATTTGTTATTGTGTAGATTGCAACACTAATTGCTACAGAATGCAAAGAGTCTTGTTCATTTGTAATGGTTTATACCTATAATCGTTATAGAATGCAAATAGATAGAAAACTTGTAGTCATCACATTCAATAACCGCTACACACTTGAAGCCTATATATAGGCTGAATCCACAAAAATTTTATTCTATTAAGAATGAGTAGCAAGATACCAAATTTTGGTTTAAAAACAGTTGTCCTCTTGAAAAGTTGTAGATGGGTTGTGCTCGGTATTATGTTACCTAGCACCACACTTGTATCTTATCAATAGTGGCAACTAATTTCAAACCAATGTGTGGTTTCTTGCTACTGTTCTTCAAACTCACAATAACATTTATAGCGATTATAGATTAAACCGCTATAGAATGTAAACAGTCGAACATTTGTATCAGTTTATGCCAAAAACCGCTACAGTATGCAAACAATATCACATTTATAGTGTTTTAGTGGCCGCTACAAATTTCCATGGCAAATAAGGAATATTGTATTGGTTTCAAGAAAAATTGCTACAAAATGTTTGTGTTTAAAAGCAATAGTAACCCATGCCTTTTTAACAAGTGATGTCTTCAAGGATGAGACACCTACCTCTCATCAAGTAGAGGAAGCCATTGTAAGTTATTTACACAAAAAGGATATAAATGATGTAATTAATTTACACTTATGCATTTATTGCATAATTTTCTTATCAAGTAGTACATAAAAAGTATATAAATGATGTAATTAATTTACACTTATGCATTTATTGCATAATTTTCTTATATCTTGTGTGTGTTGCGGGCGAATTATATAGGCTCATATAGAGCTATGCCAGTCCCAAACCTTGGAGTCACAGGGGTCTGTGGATCCTATTGCCCCCTTAAAAGCTGGTTAGTCCCAAGTTGAGCACTTTGGATGCGTTAGGGGTAGGGGATAGGCGCCAACAACAACTCTGGTGAATGGCAGTCTATTTACTAGCTATTAATGATTATCCATGACCATTCACTCTAACAATTCATAAGCCTCATTATAAGATTTCAATAGAAGAGAACCATTTGCAAAGGCATTGGCTATCAACCATGTTTGGTCATCCAATCCTTTGTTGAAAGTTTCTAATTGCACCTATGGCACAATTTTGTGTTGTGGGCATTTCTATAGCAGATCCTTCAAATGTCCCCAGGCTTCATAGGTGGACTCACCAAATTGTTGTTCTAAGTTGGTAATAAATTTAGTCAAAATTTCCCACCCAAATCATTCCAAGAAGTGATTGAATCAATCAATAGAGTGGTCAACAACGTTCTAGCCTTATTTCTAAGTGAGAAAGAAAGCATTTTAATTCTGAGAGCGTTGGCTAGCTCTCATAGAATTACAAATACATCAAATTGTATTATAGTGATGTTTAGAGGAGCTATTGCAGAGTTGAGTCCATTTAAGTTAGGGATTTCAAATTCCATCATAGCTCTATTTTGATCATCGTTATTGCCATTTGGTGGTGGTGGTGGTTGAGGAATATGATTTCTATCCCCATAGACAAGGGGTTGCTCCTCTCGATCTGGATTCAAATTTCCTCGTGCTTCTGCCATATGCGCTTAAGTTACTAGGGTGACTCCTTCATCTTTGCCTTCTGTGCCTTTGCTAAGGTTCGTTTAATCTTAGGATCGTATAGTTCAAGATCAGTAGAGGATAAGCTGCACATACACTGACAAAAGGTACTTGAAAATAAGAAATAGAAGGAGTGAGACAAGTGAATTAAATGCAACTATTTAAACTAAAACTTACAAGCATAAAAGGTATTTTCAGTCCCTAGCAATAGCGCCAAAAAAGTGTTGGTCAAAATCTTCTTATGGCAGGTGAACCAGTCAAGCAAGTAATTAAGAGTAAGTAGAGTATCATCCTACAAAGTTTGTGATGCCAATTATGCAGTCGGTAATTGATTGAAAGTTGCATAATGGAAGTGATTGTAATGGTTGGTTTAACTATTACTACTATTAACAAAATAAGGTAAATGGTCAACATTGCGGTTTTAGGAAAATCAGAGTTAAAATAGGTAAAGCTCAAACTTCATCTTAAGTTGTATTAATTCCTTAGATTGTTTCTAACGCATTGCTACAACATTTTACTGCACAGCTTCCATAATGCTACAACAAAATGCCTATCGTAATGTTATTTAGTTAACCTACTACTAAATTGTATAGAAGCTTCCGCAACCTTGTATGTACATCCCTTACTCTACTTCTCTCATATTCTTATAGCGATTTTCAGGGTTAGAACATCAGTTCAACCTAGTTGTATTGGCTATTTGAGGTAACCTCAATCATGTTGCTTACAATTTAGATCGAGCTTTCCACAAGCTCTCCTAGCACACACTGCTTAAGAGAGGTTTAACCTTAACTCATTTCTAATAAGCTAAGGCCATTATTCTCGCCTATTAGCGGTCAACTAATAACAGGCAAGACATACGAATTAGAATTAAGTAAACCGAATTTATTAAATTAAAAACTATCAATCTGGGTTCATACTTCAATTTAAGAATCCATCTTTACTCAGTCAATAGAATTTAGTCAATGACTGATGAGGGAAACACAATCTAAATTATAGAAAAATGATATGGAAAATACTAAAGAAAAATCAAAACAAATAGGATCGCTGGAGGATTCAACAGCATAGGGGATGTCCTGTCACACGACGCCTCTACGTTTTCTACAACTTCACCTAACTTCTGATATGAATTAGTCTTTTGGTAACTCGCTCAACAAATCCTGATTTCTCGTCTTAAGTCATGTTGTACTATTTTTGGACTCTGGATTCTCGACTCCTTTTCTCTTGACGCTTGACTTTCAAACTCTCTCTAGGTTTAGCCGTCTTTTCCTTTTATAGTTAGTTATTTTGTGCTATATGTTTAGTGAGCTGGATTTTCCAATTCTGTTAGGCCCAACTCCCTAGATTTAGTTGATTGATCCTTTCTATAATTCCGCAGGATTTTGCAGATCTTCTATTTAATTCTCTGCATTTTCTTTTTTTCGTCCTTATCAAGTCAACTAATGTCTTAATGTTTGACTCAATTACTTGTAATTAATTTCTGAAATATTCTCAAGAAAAAATCAGCAAAGCACCGTACATAACAATTCATCACTTATGATGCTATAGCATTGTGGTGCTAGTTTGGAGAAGAGATCCACAATGTTGTAACATTATATCATATTGTTATGCCATTTTAGAATGTGCCAAAATACTACCATTTATTTTGCCTATATTTGGGCTAATGTTTAAAATGCAACAACTTACTTTATCTACCCCCTATTTCCATGTGTGCATGATTTTTAACATATTCCATCATATCAAACACATTCAAGCTCAATTTTACCATGCAAAACAATCATAACACGTAGGGAAAATATGGTAGAAATATGGCTTATCAATAGCTCATATAGCAATGTCCCACATTGCTACTACATTTTTGCAGTATCACATACAACCACTTTTAGGAGGTTAGTACCCTTTTAAATATCATTTTGCCACGTGGTTTCTTTTGAGCTAAAGCTCTAGTATGGCGGATCCCCTATCTGCAAATCGGGCCCCATCATTTATGGCCCACACAATCCATCCTAGTACAACTTCCAAAGAACCACCTTTTCTCTCCTTTTATGTTCTTTCACCTCCCCCTACCTACCTAACTACTGTCACAACCCCCTTCGATAAACGTTATTCATAAAATTAAATAGCGCAACAGAATATGTAAATTGGTTTGGATGACAGAATACTGATAATGTTGATAAACTATTATAGATTTAAACAAAAAACAAAGTAATACAAATGATTTATTAGAATTCACCACCTATCAATCCTGAGCTTTGTTACGAGATCACCGTATTTCCGCGAGAGCCCTAATTTCCACTAAAGCCTCTTCCTGAACTTTAAGGTAAGTTTGAGACTCAAGTTGAATCCTAAAGTAACAAGTTAATATCATGCATAATGTATAAACAATGTATGATAGTCAACCACATTCATGAAATAAACAATATAGCATTCAGTATATGCACAATCATCTAGTGCAACATAGCAATACAAACCATGTAGACTACGAAACGCAGGACACAACATGTCTTGCAAATATGTTTTGGTGGCTAATATATTATTATAATCTATTTCCATCACTTATTGTAGTTTGTAATATAATGGTGTGTACTGCAATTAAAATTGTGGTAATGGATGTGCAACATTACATATATAAATATTTGGTGGATTCTTGACAGCATTAAAAAAAAACACACACACACACACAAAGAATATGTTAATAGGAATATTGTCTAACAAGTTTTTTCTGTTGGAAAATCTTATGTTCTTGGTATATAAATGTGAGACCATTTTGAAACAAGAGCAACGTACGGCTGGCTCTGCTAATGGTTAACCAATAAGATCAGGAAATCAAAATAATTTCTTCAGTGAGCTTATTACTCATGGTGTTGGTAGTATTGAAAGAAAATTCTAATTTAATTAAAACAGATGGGGGATTATACAGTGAGATTTTAATTTAATTAGAATTTAAATTATAAATGAAGAAATCACCAAAAGGGGGTGAATTGGGGATTTAAAAAATTCTTTTTGAAATGCCCAAGTATAGAAAAAAAAAAACAGAGTATAACAGATAAGGGAAGAAGAGCTTAACACAGTGAAATTTATACTAGTTCGGTCTTATCTTTGACCTACGTCTAGTCCCCAAATACCTTCTGGGATTTTCAACTGAACTCAACAAACTTTAATTACAACAATGTAACTCTCAAGCAATTCTAACACTTAGGACTTGCGCCCCCATACACTTTACAATTAAATAACCTAACTTACAGGTTCCACAGCTTTGAGTTCTCTCAAATGAATAATCAAATAATTTTCAAAAATAAACTTTTTTAAAGAGCAGTTATGAATAAACACTAAAGTTCAAATTGTAATTTGCATAACAAAGGATGAAATCAAATAAGAATGTAATTAGCTGTAATCATATGTTGTTGTGTTTTTGTTCTTCAAGTCTTCCTAAGTATTTGTTGAAAGTGGAGCTAAATCACCAAGAGGGGGTGAATTGAGGATTTTAAAAATCTTTTTGAAAGTTCTATTTTAGATGTGATGAAACAGGGTAAAATAGAGAGTAAGGAAGAAGAATAAAACACAAAGATTTATACTGGTTTGGTCCAACTCTATGACCTACGTCCAGTCCTCAGGCTCCTTGAGTTTTTCACTATCACAATCGATTACACCCTCTGTAACTCGAGTAATTCTCTCACTAGAATTTACTCCCCCTTACAAGTTGTAATCTATAATCCTAATCTCCAAGTCCTGTGACTTGAGATTGATTACAATAAATGAAATACAATCAATAAACTCTCTTAAAGAGTGGATAAGAATAAGCACTGAAGCTTAATAGTATCAAAAGATACTCTTTACAATAAAACTTAAAGAGTAGTTGGAAAACTTGAATGCTTTTCGTTTTCTGGTTCAATGGTTGTTGAGAAGAATTGAATGCAACTCTATATATACTTAGAGAGTGTTAAATGATTGTTGTATGCATCCATCTGACCGTTAGTGCACTGTTGTAGCTATTGTAGCTATTGTAGGCACTTTGGTCTCTTCTCTCTCTACTCATTTGTCCATTCCTTGTTAGGGCTGGGAATTAGGGCCGGCCCTTTAGGGCCCGAAGTAGGAAAAACATATGTTTTTCAAAGCCTGGCCTGAGAGCACCACGACCAGGGCTAGCCTGCAGGGCCTGGAAATTACTATTCCCAATTTTAACTATTTTTCCTCCACTTTTTTTTTTAAAAAAGATAATTAGTAAATTACAACATGAATCATCCAATAAATAAGCATAGTCACTAATTCATAATGAAAAGAAAATTATGCTCACAAATAACTCACATAAAACACAAAAAACATATAACGAAGTGACATTAGTACGATGACTATTATTGTTGTCATCTTCGTCACTATCATTGATTTTAACAACATTTGATTGTTCTTCACTTTGAGTAGTAGCCTCTAACTCATGAGTAAGAATATCATGAAATTCTTCTCTTGCATCATGAACACATCCATAATCTTTATTTACAATAAATAATAAGTCAAATCATAAAATTAAAGTATAGTTATTATGTATTTGAGGTTAAATGGATAAATAACTCTATAACAAAAAAAAAAAATATATATATATATTAATAAATTTAAAAAGCAAAAAGAGAAAAAGCTACAGTGAAAAGGGCTTGCAGGGCTGGCCCGAGGCCCTCTAGGGCCGGCCCATTTAAGCCCGTGGCCTGTCAGGGCCAGCCCTCCAGGGCTAATTTCAAATATCTCATCCATTTTTCAAGCCAGACCCTTAAAGGGCCAGGGCTTAAATAGGCTTGGCCCGTTTTCTCGGCTTTATTCCTTGTGTTGTAGGATAAATATTGACTTCCTTATGTTTTTATCCGTTGGAATGTCAGTGACTTGTTTAGGTAAGAAACATTTATCCTTTTTACATTGTGCAGAGCTTGTTTGATCAGAATATGACAAGTTGCTGTACTTTACATTTAATGCTCTCATATGCTTTTTGTTTGTGTTGAAGATAGCACTTTTTGATCTTCTTAAATCAGCTGAAATTCACTAGCAAAACATGTTAAACATATCTAATGAAGTTGATAAATAATATTAGGAAGTATTTAGATCAAACAAGAAAGAATTTACGAATCTTTCAGTTTTGAAGTTTTCATAGTCGTGATGCAAACTCGAGTTTGTGTGTCAATACTCGAGTTTGTCACTATGCACTTAAGTATAAACTCGAGTCTCCATATCGATACTTGAGTTTCCTCCTTCCAGAGAGGAAAGTCGCGATTCAAGTTTTGGAGCACCATCTTGGGACCAAACTCGAGTTTTAAGCAAAACTCGAGTTTTAATGAATACCTTTCTAAAACCTCAAAACTTGAGTTTTCATTCAAAACTGGAGTATTGAAATCAGTGGAAAAACATCGATGCCCTCTGTATGCCTAAACTTGAGTTTCCAAAACTAAACTTGAGTTTCCATTTTTAACTTGAAACTTAGAGAGATTTTCTGTCGCTTCAAAACTAAAGTTTTCGAAACTGGAGTTTCCCAAACTAGAGTTTATAAATGCATAGAGAAATAGTGATAATCTGTGCTTGGCCAAAACTCGAGTTTCCTAAACTAAACTCGAATTTCCATTTAAAACATGAAAACTTTTAGAACTTGGAGCCAAGTGGGAAACCAAAGTTTTCAATTCAAAACTTGAGTTTTAAAATGATCAAAACATGAAAATAGTTCCTTACGCTAAAAATCAAGTTTCCAAACCAAAACTCGAGTTTTCCCAGAACTTGGAAAAACTTAGAAAATCTAAAAACTGGAGTTTCCCTTTGAAAACTAGAGTTTTCACAAGTTGGAAATTTGAGTGACTTTCTGTATGATCAAAACTTGAGTTTCCAAATGAAAACTAGAGTTTTGCATTTCCCAAGAAAATATTGAAGAGTCTCTGTGTGTCCTAAATTTGAGTTTCCAAACCTAAACTCGAGTTTGTCCTGATAAAAAAAAAACTTGTAGTGCTCTCTGTAAGACCAAAAATCGAGCTTTTCCAAACGGAAACTGTAGTTTTGCCTTTGTTCATTAAAATTGAGCTTTTCTTTGTCAAGTCAAAACTCGAGTTTTGAGTCCAAAACTCGAGTTTGCCTTAGACAGTAAGTTTTTCAATTACTTAAGACAAACTTCAATTTTGATTTTACAATTGTTTGTTATCATCAAAACACATAGAGAACTAACATTCTCCCCCTTTTTGATGATGACAACACTTGTAAACCAGAATTTAATCAAGAGTTCGAAAATTTTAGATTTGTGAAGATTTTGCACAGAGGTTTTGTAAAAATGATTTTTTTTGACATGTTTGACAAAACCATTTGAAAGTTTAAGACTGAGACATTTTGCATTAAAGTGCTTCAAACATTCATAATCTTCAATTAGATGCAAAGCATAAATTCAATGCAATAACAATTAAGACATTTGACAGTTAAAGCATTTTATTCATGGTTAAGAAGGTTGATAGAACTAAGAATTCACATTTGCCAAGAATAGATAGAAAGTAAGCACAACAAGAAAACTTAGTCAATAGATAGAAAATATAAGCTAATAAAAAACTACACAAATCTTTCTGCAGAAACTTCTAAAGTTCTAGTTTTTCAGCTGGATTCTCTCCCCTTTTGTCATCTTCAAAATTGGGTGGAGCTGAGAGAGGAGAGTCATAGAGAGGATTAATGAGAGGAGTAGAAGGAGGTTATTATGGAAGAATCTCAGTGGTTGGGGTAGATAGAGGAAAGGTGTGAGTGAAAGGAGTGGGAAGAATTTATGTGGTAGGAGAGACAAGTGAGGAAGTAGGAATGGGAGGAGCAGTAAAGGTGAATGGAGATGAGAAGGAGGGTTCACCAGTAGGATTTGAGTAAGTAGGATTTGAGTGACTGGGTCCAGATTGATGAAATGAAAGAACCTTATCCAATTTATCACCGAGAGCACCAGTAGTGACCATGATAGTTGAGAATTGGATAACATGATCAGTCACAGTTTCTTATAGCTTCTTTATCTGTTCTTTCAGAGCATCCTGGGCTTTGATCATCTCGTCGTTGCATCTGGTTATTTCTTCTTCCATTTTTCCTACTTGAACTTTGATCTTTGTAGACAGTGTAGAGATAGCAGTATCTACGATAGTCTTGATTCTAGAATCAAAATCTGACAGTACAAAAGATTGAGGAAAGGATTGGGCTTCTTGAACATGAGAGGTTCTTGCATGAGATGCACGAGATTGAGACAGGGCTCTTGATTGGCCAAACCTTCTCCTTTAAAGGAAATCTTCATATAGTGGAGTTGGGATTTCCCAAATGCAAGAGTGATCTTCAATGTATCAGGAGTACCATGATACCAAATTTTGTGATAGAAAAGGATAACTGATACAAGTGGGGCAAATGGTATATGTGATGGTTGGCGAGAAGTAAACCTGAATTTAACAATCTCCTAAAAGATCCAGTGGCCAATATTAATAAGAGTTTTGTTGACAAAGGCTGCAAAAAGGGGATAATATTTCTGAGAAAAATAGGTGTAACTTCCTCCTTTTTGAACAAAATTCCGGGAATATATGAACTAAGGACGCCTTATAAGGCATTCTAAGTACATATAAGGCCCTTGCCTATTAGGGCGCTCAGGGCAAATTAAGGCGTCCTGTAAAGCTTTCAGGACACCAAAAAGCCAATTAAGGAGTCTTGAAAATGATTCAGGACGCAAAAAAGCGATATTTTACACCCTAAAACTTTTTCGGGACGCCTTATAGTTATATTTTTTTTAATATTGCTTACATGCATATTAAAATTTTCCAGGCGTATCTATGGCTTTCAAAGCAAAGCAGGCATACATCTTTTGAGTTTACAAACAACTTCCAGCAGAGAAGACACAGATTGAAATAATTTTGATTTTCTTAATCTACACCTTACATATCAAACTAAGTAATTGTATGAACAATTCTAAAAGAGCTCCAACAACAAAGTGCTCACATACAATTCAAATGATCATTTTATATAAAGGCGCTCCAATTCTAAAAGAGTCCACAACAAAGTGCTCACATACAATACATTAGACTTCACATGTAAACCATACCCTCTCAGGAACAGGAGGCGTGTTCCCCCTCATATTCACCATAATTGTGAAGCTTAGTCTGTTGCCATGCTCTTTGCTCCCAGATTTTAAATTAGTGGCATTTCTTTTTCTTGCCTAACAACAGATATAATATTCCACCGTCAAGATATCACCAAAATATTATTCATCAACAAATATATATTAAACATATGAATATTAATGTTAATATATCATTGTTTAATATAATAAATTATACTCCCTTGGATTTCGTATTATGAGCAACTAACTACCGAATCAATATATCTTTATTTTATTAATTTCATATGATATGAAGAAATATATGTTTAAGTATAATAAAATATATAATGAATGAGTACATGTTAACAAATTATAATCCACACATCTCATTCGTCAAACGCTATACACTTTTTTTTGATGAACAAAGAAGTGGATTGCAATCTACCTATATGTGTTGAAGAAGATGTCCAACCAAAACGTTTCGAACCGTATTGATGTCTTCCTCCAAGTACGGATCCAAAGTATCAAAAAATTGTAAATCGGAAATCAAGGTATATAAGATAAACCAATGAAGTGAATGCAATAATTAACTAACAACTCAAGTACAACAACAAAAATATCATCATTTGAGAATCACAGAGCGATAACGTATGCGTTGAAAACCTGAAACACGTCCGCTGGAAACAATGTAGTGCATAAAATTGATAATGTAATATCCGCATTCAGAGCTCCCTGGTTGTCGAGCACTATAAATAAAAAGCAAATTGTTAAAATGAATAAAGGCACATCGAAAGCTACTATGTCAATGAAATAACTTGAATTGACACTACTTACCTTAGGATGATACTACTTTGGTCCACCCTGCTCTTGAACTCCAGCAAGCTCTCTAAACGTCTTGAGACCACTATCATTAAAATGAAAAGTAACAGACATGAAAACAATTCAGTAAAATAAGAATCGATGATTTAGACAAAAATTAACTTACTTGGCAAACATGGTTTTGATTTCTTTGTTTGGCTTGCCACCTAAAGAATCAAACCAATAACATATATTGCTTTTGGGACAAACAACACATAGGGTCCAATAGTTGCTACAATATATACATATTAATATTAAATTATGATAATAAATTATTCTTAAAAATCTTATATAGACAAAACTAAAATACGTACTTTTCAAGTATTGGTGCTAGATAACAAGGCTTATCTTCGTCCAACTCTCCAATTGTACAACCAACATAAAGCGCCCTTCTGGCTAACCTATTGTCATCGGACTTCCTCGTGTTTGCAGGACACAAAGATCCATATGAACCCCTCCCCCTTGCTGGACGCATGTGTTGTGGCAGACACTATGATCGAAATAACATTATAAATGTTGTTGAATATGTAAAACAAAAAGATCAATGCAATAATTAAAGGGGGAAAAAGACTTACTTGATTGCAACTTGAAGAAATCCTATATCTAAATCATCCATATCCATAAACTCTCGCAGATCTTTCTTGTCAATTGTTATGGGATATGTTTTTTCTGTTAGTTCTCAATGTGTTTTGATGATAACTAGCAATTGTAAACTTGATATGAAGTTTGTTTTTGGCAATATGAAAATCTCATTGTCAAAGACAAACTCGAGTTTAGGTATATAAACTCGAGTTTGAGACTTGACAGAAAGATGTTCAATTCTGCATAAAAGCTAAACTTGAGTCTGCATAGACAAACTCGAGTCTAGGTAGACACAGAAAGGAATCCAAAATTTTCACATCAAGCTAAACTCCAGTTTGCAAATCAAACCTGAAGTCTGGAAGATACAGAATCCCAAGCAAGTCAAACTCGAGTCTGGATTATCAAACTCGAGTTTAGACCAAACAGAAAGGAACCCAGAAAACTCAATAACTCCCAAACTCCAGTTTGGCCTTCCAAACTCTAGTTTGCACTTGACCCAGATAAACCTCAAATGTTTCGGTAGTCACTGAAACTTGAGTTTGCTCCCCAAACTCGACTCTAGATCATACAGAAAGATCATCCATTTAGCTATACTACAAACTCGAGTCTATGACCCTAAAAACTCCAGTCTGGAAGATTACGAACTTAGGCCTGTTCTTCAAACATAGACCCAAACTCGAGTTAGTCACTAATTGACTCGAGTTTAGCTTCATGCCCAAAGTTCCATCCCAAGTCCAGAGCCCGACAGTTCTCTCTCTAAAAGCCAAACTCGAGTTAGCTTTTACAGACTATAAGTTTAGACCACTGACCAACCGACATGCTTTCTGGATGAACTCCAAACTCGAGTCTGGAAGAACAAACTCGAGTTTGCATCAGGGATTTTGAAAAATCAAATGATGTTGATCTACGAAATCTTAATGGGTCAATCTAAAATTATTCTATCATATGATATTATTGTTTCTAATGTCCTTGATGAAGTTTTGAGTATTTTTCAGATAAGTTTAGCTAAGATCAAGGTGAGATCAAGATCCAGGATTAGTGCATTAAATGAAGAACCAAGAACAGGGCTGATCTTTCTCCCTTATCCCAGATGCTCAGTTCAGACCGTTGCAACACTTCAGGATCACTCTAAACGGTCAAATTACGATCATAGAATGACTGAAAATCTGGAAGACCTTCTGCAACAATAGAATTCCAAAATTCCAGCTAAGAATTCAAAGAACAGAGCAAAATATGCAACTGCCATTTTTCCAGAATTGCAGCTGAACGTTAGAGAAAGAATTGCAACGACTAGCTCATCTATTTAGTCTATAAAAGGCTGTGAAGACTCAAAGCAAAAGACACACAACGAAGCTATCTTGATTATACTTTGAAATTTAAGTCTGTATTATTATTTTCAACTTGTTCTTCAGTGTTTATATTTATCTACTCTTTTTGAGAGTTTTGATTCTTTGAAATCATTTGTATTTGTGAAAGCTCAAGGTTGTGGAAACCTGTGAGTTGGGAAGCTTAATTACATAGTGTAAGGGGGAGCAAGTCCTTGGTGGATAGGATTGCTTATAGTTTACATTATTGTAGTTTAAGCTTGTTGAACTAGTGAAAATACCCAGTAGATATCTGGGGACTAGACGTAGGTCAAGGTTGAGACTGAACCAGTATAAATTCTCTGTGTCCAGCTTTTCTACTTTTACTCTCTCATCATTTACTTGTCACGGTTTTTTAAGAAAAAGGGAGTTGAAAAGAAATTTTAAATCACCAATTCACCCCCTTTTGGTGATTTCTTCCATCTTTATTTGGTATCAAAGCGAGGTTGTCTATTTAAAGGATTCACCTCCTAGATAAAAAGATCCAATGGAAGGAATTCTTCCAGATGGTGCTTCAATTAACAGACCACTAGGATTCAATGGTGAACACTACTCATTCTGGAAATCCAAATTCAAAGTATTTGTGATGGCCAGTGAGTATGGTCTGTGGAAAGTCATTGAGGAAGGGAATTATGTTCCTAGAAAGAAAGTTGGTGAGAGTCTGGTACCAAAAAGGAGAGAAGAGTATGATGAAAGTGATCAAAAGAAGATTGTTCTTAACAACAAAGCCATCCTGATGTTGCAGAGTGCCTTGAGCCAAAAAGAGTACTTTCGCATTTGGAATTTGCCAAGTGCCAAAGAAATGTGGGATGCACTAGAAGTTGCATATGAAGGTGCCTCAGGAATCAAGGAGAACCAGATCAATACACTCACTACCGAATTTGATCTCCTATGCATGAAATCTGGAGAATCAATTGCAGAGTTTCAGCTCCGCTTCACCTACCTGATCAACCAGTTGTCAGCTTTGGGAAAGGTGTACGATCAAAAAACTCAGGTAAGAAAAATTTTAAATATACTAACCAAAGATTGGGAAGCTAAAGTGACAGCCATAGAGGAAGCAAGAGGAGAATTCATGCAACCAGTAGCAGCTCTCTTTGGAAGCCTGTCAGAATATGAAGGCAAAATCAAGTTCAGAAAAGGACTTGATGAAATAGAAGGGAAACAGAAGGGAATTGCTCTCAAGACTAACAAGGAAGATAGGAACTCAGATGATGAAGAGATAGATGACGAAGAGATAGGGAATGATGGTCCGACGATTCAAGAAATTCTACAAAAAGGATCAAGCCTTCCGAAAGTCTCACAAGAACAACAATCACAAGGAAGCCAAGAAGCCAATTGTATGCTATGAGTGTGACAAGCCTGGTCACATCAAATCTGAATACCCTTAGCTGAAGAACAAAGAAAAGGAAAAGCCCAAATTCAGCTCATTCAAGAAGAAGGCTTATGTCTCAGCTATTTGGGGAGAAAGCTCATCCGATGAAGAAGAAGAAGATGAAGAGCAAACATCAAATCTCTACCTAGTTGCTCAAGAAGAATATGACAATGAAGAGGTAAATGATTCTGAACCCACCTTTGATGAATTGTTGTCTGAATATAATAACCTTCGCTCCGAATTTAGAAGGATAACAAAAGAATTAATTTCTTCAAAAAGAAAGATAAAAGATTTAGAACAACTAGTTCAAAAAACCCCACCATCTACTTCTGAAAAGATTTGTGAAAACTGCTGTACCTTGCAAAAGAAAAATGAGGAACTTTCAAAAACCCTTGAAAAATTTACTCAAGGTAGTGAAATGCTCAACATCATTTTGAAACAACAAAAGTTCACAAACGACAAATCTGGGATTGGCTACAAGCCTAATCGATAAAAGAAAAGGTAGAAAGAGAAATGGTCAAAAGAACTACTTGAGCTACTTTCAGAAATCAGTTCACCTCTCTAATCACTTCGCTCACTGTAACTACTGTAATAGAAAGGGTCATTCTACTTCTTGTTGCTTTCATAGGAAAGAAAAGAAAAACAAACCTGTAGGTAACTATCAATGGGTACCTAAGGGATCCTATAAGGGACCCAATGCAAGTACTAACCCAAAAGGACCCAAGACGAAATGGGTACCTAAAACTTAACTCTACAAATTTGCAGGTATGTCTAAGATCATCAAATTCCGGTAAGTGGTATATTGACAGTGGATGCTCTAGACACATGACGGGGGATCAATACAAGTTCTCAACAATCACTCATAAGGAAGGTGGCAAGGTCACATTTGGCGGAAAACAATCCGGAAGAATAGCCGGTATTGGAGAAATTGGCAACAATGATGGATTAAAGATACAAGATGTCTACCTTGTGGACTATGCCATAATCTCCTAAGTGTAAGCCAAAGTGCAGATAAAGGTAACCTAATCATCTTCAACTCAGAAGAATGTCTGATTGTGAGCAAGGATGATCTCTCCTTGGATAATCTTAAATCAAAAGCCTTATTCAGGGCTTCTAGAGAAGGTAATTGCTATACTCTCAACCTCTCCAATAGCTCTCTAGCTAAAGAGCGCTTCATCAGTAATTTAGATGACAATTGGCTGTGGCATAAACAGTTAGCTCATGTCAACATGTTTCAAATTGATAAACTAATGAAAAAGGATTTAGTTATCGGATTACCAAAACTTGATTTCAAAAAGGATATGTTTTGTGAAGCATGGAAAAGGGAAAACAAACTAAATCATCTTTTCATTCTAAAACTGAGATCTCAACTAATAGACCACTTCAATTACTACATATGAACTTAGTTGGTCCAGCTAAAGTAAAAAGTTTTGGTGGAAACTTGTACACTCTAGTAATAGTTGATGATTTCTCAAGATATACTTGGACATTATTCTTATCTGTTAAAAGTGAAGCATTTGATCAATTTGTTGTATTTGCCAAGAAGGTCCAGAACGAGAAAGGCCTATCTATTGCAGGAATCCGAACTGACCATGGAGGAGAATTTGAGAATCACTCCTTTGAGGAACTTTGTGATAAAATGGGGATACATCACAACTTCTCCGCTCTAAGAACTCCCCAACAAAATGGAGTAGTTGAAAGAAAGAATAGGGTCCTCACAGAAATGGCAAGAGCAATGCTGAATGAGAATCAGACCTCCCAAGTGTTTTAGGTAGATGCAATGAACACAGCTTGCTACATCGCTAACCGAGCTTATCTTAGGAAAAAGCTGAACAAGACTCCATACGAACTTTTCAAGGGAAGAAAGCCCAACATAGCTCACTTGCATATCTTTGGATGCAAATGTTTTATCCACAAGAACGGTAAGGAAAATGTAGGTAAATTTGATTCCAAAGTTGATGAAGGTACATTCCTTGGCTATTCTTCTAGGAGTAAGGCTTATAGAATATACAATCTCTCCACTAGAACTATAGAAGAATCGATCAATGTTGTTTTCTGTGAAACCAACTCTAACAAATCCATGATTGATGAAGATGATGAGATTTTGAATCTACCTTCTTCAAAAACTTCTTCTGTTTTGGAAAATTCTGAAAATGACTTACAAAGAGAACCAGAAGCTGAATCTGAACATACTTGTGAAAATCCTGGTCTAACCCAACCTAAAGCTTGGAAATACAGTAGGAGTCATCCACTGTACCAAGTCAAGTTTGGGACTTGGTACCCAGGCCCAAAGACCATCCAGTCATTGGCACCAAATGGGTATTCAAGAACAAACGCGATGAGTCTGCAATCATTGTCCGTAACAAGGCAAGATTAGTAGCTAAAGGATATAACCAAGAAGAAGGAATTGACTATAAAGAAACTTATGCTCCGGTTGCAAGATTGGAAGCCATAAGGGTCCTCTAGCCTTTGCTTGCATTAAAGGTTTTAAACTATATCAAATGGATGTAAAATCAGCATTTTTAAATGGGTTCATTCAAGAAGAAGTCTATGTTGAACAACCTCCTGGTTTTGAGGATGAATTTCATCCAGATCATGTTTTCAAACTAAAGAAGGCTTTATATGGCTTAAAACAAGCTCCTAGAGCTTGGTATGAAAGGCTAAGTAAATTCCTTCTAGATCACGAATTTGTAAGAGGTAAAGCAGATACCACTCTGTTCATTAAAAGTAACAAAATGAATGAAATCCTACTTGTACAAATCTATGTAGATGATATAATTTTCAATGCTACTAACGATGCTTTGTGCAAGGAATTTTCTGAGACCATGCAGGGTGAGTTTGAAATGTCAATGATGAGAGAGCTCAACTATTTTCTTGGTCTTCAAATCAAGCAACGTAAGAAAGGGATATTCATATATCAGACTAAGTACCTAAGAGACCTACTCAAGAAATATGGTCTCCAAGATTGTAATGGAGCAGACACACCAATGAGCTCAACTGTTGCCTTAGATGCCGATGAGAAGGGAAAAGACTTCAATATCACAAGGTACAGAGGCATGATTGGATCACTACTCTACTTGACAGCAAGCAGACCGGACATACAATTCAGTGTGGGAATGTGTGCTAGATTCCAATCCGCACCTAAGGAATCTCATGCCGAACAGGTGAAAAGAATCTTCAGATACCTACGCGATACAGAAGAGTTGGGATTGTGGTTTCCCAAAGGTCAACCTGCACACTTAGTGGCTTACTCTGACTCAGATCATGCTGGATACAAAACTGATCGGAAAAGCACAAGTAGACAATGTGAGTTCTTTGGAAATTCACTTGTCTCATGGTTTAGCAAGAAGCAAAACACAGTAGCTGTATCTTCAACCGAAGTCGAATATGTTGCTGCGTCAAGTTGTTGCTCACAAGTCCTGTGGCTCAAGCAACAGATCCAAGATCTTGGAACTCATCTGAAGGAAATTCCAATCCTTTGTGATAACACAAGTACCGTCAGCTTAGCCAAAAATCCTCTCTATCATACCAGAACTAAGCATATTGATGTCAGATATCACTTCATTCGAGATCATGTTCAAAAGAAGGATGTCAAAGTATTATTCATCCCAACTCATCAACAGCTTGCGGATATCTTTACAAAACCACTTGCAAAGGAGCAATTTACCTTTATTAGAAGAGAATTGGGAATGGTAAATCCCAATGAATTGTAAGATGACTCTATCCCAATGCTAACTATGTGTTTTGATGGTTAATTATTACTAACTTAAGCATCGGAGTGTTTAGATGTGTTTTTGCAGGATGAACCTCAAGGTCTGCCAGGTGCCAAACTCGAGTCAGTACAGCTAAACTCAAGTTTATCGGGAACCTACAACAATCGAGTTTCTGGAACCAGGCCAAACTCGAGTCATTAAGTGACTGACTCGAGTCTGCATCAAACAAGAGGAATCCTGAAGTTCTTGAAGAGCCTCCAAACTTGAGTCATTAAGTAAGTGACTCGAGTCTGCATTACACAGAGAGAAATATGAAAAACAGTGGAGACTTCAAACTCGAGTCAGCAGATACAAACTTGAGTTTGTTGGGGTTTTAAGGATTCACAGCTACATCCTTGAAGTCCAGGTAAGTATCCCACTCTTCCAAACTCGAGTCTGGCTTGTAAACTCGAGTCTATCGAAACTCTATATATATGTGGTTGCTGTGACTGTTTACTTTACAACTCTCAAACTCAAGTTTGCCCTAGAGTTTTCTCCGTACCCTCTCTGCTCTTCATCTTTGAATTCATCCTCTCTAACTTCAATGGCCTCAAATCAACCACTCCAACCTTCCAACGAAAAGGAAGCTTCAAAATCTACCTCACCCTCTCCCCTTCAACGAAAACCTAGGATGAAATCCATTCCTACTTACAGACCAAGAAGGGAAAAATTGATTCCCAAGAAGCTTGCTATTGGACCTGGCTATCACCCAAGAAGGGGGGTGAATTGGGTGTTTAATAAGCTTTAGGAACTTTTAAAAAAACTTTTCGCAATTTATAAATTGACAATTAGATATTCAAAGATGAGCATATACTGGAAATGTAAAAGATAAGGGAAGAGAGTATGCAAACTGTGATTTATCCTGGTTCGGTCTAATCTTTGACCTACGTCCAGTCCCCAAGCTTCACTTGAGATGTTCAATCCACTATTTGCTTTGAACTTGATTACACGTTCTGTACTTGAAGTAATCCTCTCACTAGGATTCACTCCTCCTTACAAACCGTAATCAATTCACTTGCTTGATTACACACTCTGTACTCGAAGTAATCCCACACTCGGATTCACTCCCCTTACAAGCTGTAATCACAACAAAGTGTTTCCCACTCAAGAACACCCAATCTTGAGTAACTCTCAAAATAATAGGATGTTTACAATGAATCTTCTCTCTCAGAAGTAAGTGAATAAACGCTGAAGCACAATACATATAATCTCACTCTCTAAGCTAGATATATGATCATTGAGATATTCAGAGAGTAGATGAAGTAGACGTTAGAATATTGACATTTTCACTGTGTAAGCTCACGTCACTGTTCTTGTTCTCCCTCTTGTATCTGTGTCACTTGTTCTTCGTTTCTGGGCTTCTTATATAGATGAAGAAGAGGAACTAGCCGTTGCATTTTCTTCTCTTTGATTCTTCAAAGTTCAGTTGTAATGCTGGAATATGACAGTTGCATATTTTCCTCTGTTTCTTCAATTCTTGGCTGGAATCTTGGATTTAGTTGTTGTAGATGGTCTTCCAGAATTCTTGTCATTCCATAAACTTAATTTGACCGTTTGAGATGATTCTTATGAGTTACAACGGTCTGAGCTGAACATCTGGGATAAGGAAGAAGGATCAGGCCTGTTCTAGGTTCGTCATTTAATGCATTTATCCTGGATCTTGATCTCACCTTGATCTTGGCTAAACCTTATCTGAAAAACACTCAAAACTTCATCAAGGACATTAGAAACAATAATATCATATGAGGAAATAATTTCAGGAAGACCCATTAAGATTTCGCAGATCAACATCATTTGATTTTTCAAAATCCCCGATGCAAACTCGAGTTTGTTCTTCCAGACTCGAGTTTGGGGTTCATCCAGAAAGCATGTCTGTTGATTAGTGGTCTAAACTTGCAGTCTGTAAAAGCTAACTCGAGTTTGGCTTTTACAGAGAGAACTATCGGGCTCTGGACTTGGGATGAAATTTTTGTCCGGAAGCTAAACTCGAGTTAATTAGTGACCAACTCGAGTTTGGGTCTATGTTTGAAGAACAAGCCTAAGTTCGTGATTTTTCAGACTGGAGTTTAGGGTCATAGACTGGAGTTTGTAGTATAGCCAAGTGAATGATCTTTCTGTATGGTTCAGACTCGAGTTTGGGAAGCAAACTCGAGTTTCAGTGACTACTGAAATATTTGAGGTTTATCTGGGTCAAGTGCAAACTGGAGTTTGGAAGGCCAGACTAGAGTTTGGGAGTCTATTGAGTTTTCTGGGTTCCTTTCTGTTTGGTCTAAACTCGAGTTAGGGAATCTAGACTCGAGTTTGGCTTGCTTGGGATTTTGAGTGCTCTCTGTATCTTCCAGACTTCAGGTTTGATTTGCAAACTGGAGTTTAGCTTAATGTGAAAATTTTGGATTCATTTCTGTGTCTGTACAGACTCGAGTTTGTCTATGCAGAATCGAGTTTGGCTCTTATGTAAAATTGAATATCTTTCTGTCAAGTCTCAAAACTGGAGTTTGCTAACACAAACTCGAGTTTTCTTCTCCATGGCTCAGTCAAATATCCTTCTCACAAGTTCTTTGCTTTCTAACATGATAAAGATCAATCCCTAGAATCCAGTACCTATCTCCATAAAGCTCTTTAAATCTTCTTTCCATTGCAAGAAGAATCAGCTCCAAACTCACTGTATTCTGATAGTTATGATCTGATGAATGAAGGTTATTCTTTGCCAGCGTTTTTGCAACATCTTGAATTTATAGTCAACTTTCGAAGATCATATCTCACTCATTTGATCTTTGTTTTCCATAATCTTTATGTTTCTAGAAAGGTATGTGAGTCTACTTTCATATGCCACCGATTTCAGCTCATTCTGATGTGTAGATTGTAAGATACACTCAAATCATTGAAGCTTGGTCTGCTGGGTGACGTTAACAGATGGGTCAAATTCAAAAATTCATAGCTCTCTCATCCCAGATTCTTTGAGCATGAAAATTTTTCCAGATGACGCATTGGATGTCTAGTTTCATACAAAATTGATTTCACCTTAAACCGATCTCTGGTTTGGGAGATATCATCAAATTACCAGAGGTCGCCAGTTCTGATCGTGAAACAGAGTTGGACAGAGTTGCTGAAAGCTTGCTAAACTCGAGTCATTAAGTGACTAACTCGAGTTTATATTGGCTAACTCGAGTTTTACTGATCCAGAGACACCAGAGTTACTGAAGACACTACAAACTCGAGTCATCAAGTGACTAACTCGAGTTTTGAGTTCCAGACTCGAGTTTTGTGTCATAAACTCGAGTTTTCTCATAATCCAGAGGCAGATCACTTCCTGTAATGCAGTAAACTTGACTTTTGAGTATGTGGTTCGATTTTGCTCATCCAGAACCTGATACATGCTTGTTTTAACTCTGAATTGAGCCATTTCAACTTCCATTTGATCTTGGAGACTTCAAGAATCAAACTAAGAACTTGTATAATGATTTTCTCAGTTTATTCAGCAAGTTCTTCTTTCTTTCTTCTCTCTTCTTGATTATTCTCCATGAATCAACTCTTTCTTTCTTCTATTCTCTTGTTCTTTCTCCACATGAACAAATCTACATTAAATGTAGCAATTAGACCATGTATATGATATAAACTTTTTGCTCTTGCTAATGACATCTATATAAGACGTCATCAAAACTAATCATAACCAACACTTGCTTCAGGAATCGATAAGCAAATCCCAAGGATCCCTCACACTTCCCCCAGACCGAAGGGCATTTCAATTCAAGAGCCCACTGAGACTCAATTAAGGTAGAAACCAAAAGCAGTAGCTGGAAAAGGGAAAGATAAAGCTACTGAATCCTCAAAGGGCTCCAAGAGAAAGAGAGCCACCCAGAGCCAAGCTTCTTCCAAGGCTCAAGCCTATACAAATCCTCCTTCCCTTGATCAATTTGAGACTCCAACAGTAACAAAAGCCATCTTTGAGATTTACAACCACAATTCACCTCCTTCTGATTTCAACACCCAAAACACAATTCTGTCAGGCGAACAAGCTACCAAATTCAAAGAGGAATTTGGTAAAAAGCCCTTTTGTCCTGTAGTTTCTGTCAACTTAGATAACCTTAGACAGGAATGCAACCTTGATCTCTCCCCATGGCTAAACCAGTTCAAAAACCTCCTATCCATCTCTGCCCATTTCATTCCTAATATTGTGAAACTATTCTATTTAACATGCAATGGGGAACCTCAGAGGAAGATGACCAAATTGTGAATAAGGAGAGTGTAACCACCATAGTTAGGGGAGTAAACATTACTCTTTCTGCTTCTATCTTGAACTCTATTCTAGGTATTGACAATCCTCCTCCTCACCACACCATAGAATATTCAAATAGGGAGTGTCTTCAAATCCTACTTCCTAATGAGCCTGTCACTGAAGACCAACTGCTCTCTCTTCAATTCAAACCTGCTTCTTTGTCCCCCACCTACCGGGTACTTTGGTATATCTATTCCAGAAACCTAGTTCAGAAAGGTGGCAACTTTACTCACTTCACCAAGAGAGATTATGCCCCCTTTGCGGCTGTAGTGGACAAGAAGGGACAATAGGTGTTTGAGGAGATGGTTCGATTCAGGTTTGGATTTAGAGTGACATCCCATATTCCTTTCCCATCCTTGATATCTGTCATTCCCTTCCACTATAAGATCTGGCATGTTGGAGCCATAGACACCATCATTCGACCACCAACTTTTGGGAAGCCTCAACTGCACCTAATGAAGATTAGCTTTGATGCTGAAGGGTCTGGCCAATCAAGAGCACTCTCCAGAACCAAAGCTACCTACTCTCGAGTTCATGAGGCCCAATCAGCTCCTCCACCTCCTCAGACTTCCATCCCCTCTAACTTTGCTGCCATGATCAAAGAAATTGTTGATGCAACACTGGATACTTTTGCTGCAAAGGTTGAAACTAAGATAGGCAAGATTGTGTCTGAGCTCACTAAGACCAATCAAGCTTTGATTGAATCTCAAGATGCCATGAAGGCTCAGTTAGACCAGATCATGCAGCACCTCAACATTTCAGCTTTTACATCTCAGACTTCTCATCCACCTACCCCTCCAGTTGACCCTACCCTTCCTCTTGAGTGTTTTTGAGTTGTGATACTTTTTAGTTTTAACTGCTTATTGTCCTTTCAGTTTGCTCTTGTGCTTGTAAACTTGCTCTTTTATGACTGTAATCATTTGTGTATTCTTGCTAAATCAAATGACAAATGTTACATTATTTGACTATTTGACTTACCTTGATTTATACTTAACAACTTCTAAATCTTGAACTGAATATCAAATTTCTGAAACTTCAAGTTTACAAGTGTTGTCATCATCAAAAAGGGGGAGAATGTTAGTTCTCAATGTGTTTTGATGATAACTAGCAATTGTAAACTTGATATGAAGCTTGTTTTTGGCAATATGAAAATCTCACTGTCAAAGGCAAACTCGAGTTTAGGTATATAAACTCGAGTTCGAAACTTGACAGAAAGATGTTCAATTCTGCATAAAAGCCAAACTTGAGTCTGCATAGACAAACTCGAGTTTGGGCAGACACAGAAAGGAATCCAAAATTTTCTCATCAAGCTAAACTCCAGTTTGCAAATCAAACCTGAAGTCTGGAAGATACAAAATCCCAAGCAAGCCAAACTCGAGTTTAGACCAAACAGAAAGGAACCTAAAAAACTCAATAGACTCCCAAACTCCAGTCTGGCCTTCCAAACTCCAGTTTGCACTTGACCCAGATAAACCTCAAATGTTTCGGTAGTCACTGAAACTCAAGTTTGCTCCCCAAACTCGAGTCTGGATCATATAGAAAGATCATCCATTTTGCTACACTACAAACTCCAATCTGGAAGATTACGAACTTAGGCCTGTTCTTCAAACATAGACCCAAACTCGAGTTAGTCACTAATTGACTCGAGTTTAGCTTCATGTCCAAAGTTCCATCCCAAGTCCAGAGCCCGACAGTTCTCTCTCTAAAAGCCAAACTCGAGTTAGCTTTTACAGACTATAAGTTTAGACCACTGACCAACCGACATGCTTTCTGGATGAACTCCAAACTCGAGTCTGGAAGAACAAACTCGAGTTTGCATCGGGGATTTTGAAAAATCAAATGATGTTGATCTGCGAAATCTTAATGGGTCAATCTAAAATTATTCAATCATATGATATTATTGTTTCTAATGTCTTTGATGAAGTTTTGAGTATTTTTCAGATAAGTTTAGCTAAGATCAAGGTGAGATCAAGATCCAGGATAAGTGCATTAAATGAAGAACCAAGAACAGGGCTGATCTTTCTCCCTTATCCCAGATGCTTAGTTCAGACCATTGCAACACTTCAGGATCACTCTAAACGGTCAAATTACGATCATAGAATGACTGAAAATCTGGAAGACCTTCTGCAACAACAGAATTCCAAAATTCCATCTAAGAATTCAAAGAACAGAGCAAAATATGCAACTGCCATTTTTCCAGAATTGCAGCTGAACGTTAGAGAAAGAATTGCAACGGCTAGCTCATCCATTTAGTCTATAAAAGGCTGTGAAGACTCAAAGCAAAAGACACACACCGAAGCTATCTTGATTATACTTTGAAATTTAAGTCTGTATTATTATTTTCAACTTGTTCTTCAGTGTTTATATTTATCTACTCTTTTTGAGAGTTTTGATTCTTTGAAATCATTTGTATTTGTGAAAGCTCAAGGTTGTGGAAACCTGTGAGTTAGGAAGCTTAATTACATAGTGTAAGGGGGAGCAAGTCCTTGGTGGATAGGATTGCTTATAGTTTACATTGTTGTAGTTTAAGCTTGTTGAACTAGTGAAAATACCTAGTAGATATCTGGGGACTGGATGTAGGTCAAGGTTGAGACCGAACCAGTATAAATTCTCTGTGTCCAGCTTTTCTACTTTTACTCTCTCATCATTTACTTGTCACGGTTTTTTAAGAAAAAGGGAGTCAAAAAGAAATTTTAAATCACCAATTCACCCCCCTCTTGGTGATTTCTTCCATCTTCATTTTCAGCTCCCATAATGCCCGCACGCATCTCCAAGGGTATAAACCCGATCTCCCTATACTGCTCTCGCAGCTGTGCTAAGTAGGGAAATCTGATAAGAGCTTGTTCAATCTATAAAAACATAAAAAAACATATTATTAGTGGGTTAGCAATGGAAATCAATCAATAACCTCCTCATCATCAATCAATAATTTATTTCCTACTATTGGATGTGTCGTCGCCATCTGAATAAGATGATTCGGCCAAAGGATGAACGATGTTATGGCCTCGCCTAGCGTGGGAACCTCCTCATCATCAATCGGGATGGTTGTCTCTTCTTCCCTCTCTCGCATACTAGTCACAGTCGCCTTACATTGGTCTTGTAGAATTTGCCTATTATGGTGGGTGGCTTGTTCTGAGTAAATAATGGCATCGACAACAATACGCCAGTGTGGGACATCCAAATAGAGAGTGCAAGGATGCCCTCCCTGTGGAGTGTGAGAAGGTTTGCTAACATCAACATCTAGAGTATCGCCAACATCAACATCTGGAAGGTGAAAACTTTCTTTGCTGCTAGGAAAGAAGGTGGGGGATTCGTGGGCTGTACATTTCATATTCTCCTTCTTTTATATCATAGATCGCATTTCCCTCCGTACATGTTCCATGATCTCATCTAAGAGGGATGCTCGAATTTTTGCTACAAGCTGAGGACTAGGGTTGTCATCGTCATGCAAGCAACATGAACGCCATCCAAAATATTTTGAGATAGTAACTCCCCTTGTCTCCCCTCGAACTTGATCAAGGTGATAGGCTTCCCAATCGCCATTGACAAAATGTCCATCCGTGTACCTAGCGCGAATGAACCTTGGCTGCTCTACTGCTCAAGTGCATCCTGTATCATAATATTTTTCATAAATAAAAAACTAAGTTCTTATAATATGAAACAACTGAAGCTATTTAATACTTCTAATTGAACTACTTACAATCTTTGAGGCAATCCCAGCAACATCTGCATTTACGTATTTGCCCCCTTCATTCTCGCTACTTTCCATTTTGCATAACGAGGAGGAGGTTTAGGGGCTTGAATAACAATGGACGGATCAGATTGGGTGGCTTCCTTCATTCTCTCCATCAGATATTATCTCATCAGAATGCCATCTCAACCTCTTCGCCATTTCTTCACTAGTAAACATACGCTGAAACTGCGGTATTATTGGAAGATACCACAATGCCTTCAAAGGTTGCTTTTTTGTTGTCTTATCTCCAGAACCATCACCTTTCTTCACTTTGTATCGTGAAGTTTTACACTTCGGACAATTACTAAGGCCTTCATACTCATTTCTGTACAATATGCAGTCATTAGGGCAACTATGTATCTTTTCATACTCTATGCCCATCTTAGACAAGATTTTCTTTGCCTCATACATACAATTTGGAAGCACATTGTCATCTAGCAACATATCACACAACAATTCAAGCAGTGACGTGAAACTACTATCAGTCCACCCATAAGTTGCCTTTAAGTTGACCAAATGTAAGATCCCAGTCAACCGTGTATACTTAGTATACCTAGGGAACAAAGGTGTCTTTACATCACTCTGCACGCTATCATATTCACACGATTGTGTAAAAGATTGTACCTCAACATCATGAATCATTCTCTCCATTCCATCTTCATCTACCTCAACTTCATTTTTGTGGGCCGCACTGGTACTTACTTCCTCACCATGCCATATCCATGTTGTGTATCAAAGGTTTATTCCATCACAAAGTAGGTAATCCCTTATATCAGGAATATTCCTTTGAACCCCATTTAAACAATTAACACATGGACAATAATACATGCCATTTTTTGTCGCCACATTCCTTTTAGCAAATTGAATAAACTCTTCTACCCCATTCTCATATTCTTCACTTGTTCTCAAAGCATTCATCCAACTATGACCCATTTTATTACTACCTAAGACATTTTCAACAACAGTCAAGTTCACAATAATTTCACTAAGTCAGACATGTTTTTTTTTCTCAATCTTGTAAAAAAAAATTCGACAGCATTTCCCCTCAACAGTAAGACATCCCAAAATTTCAACAACAAACCATTTAAGCTTAATTCAACAAAACTTACTCAGCTTAAATTAACAAAATTTACTAACTAAGGCAATTTAGAAAATATCATCTATTAAATCCAATAATTTCATCAATAAAAAATATACAAATATGTCTAAGTTGTCTAAGTCATAAAGGAAAACTAAATCCAGCTAAACATATAAATAAGAAAAAAATCTGAGCAAGTTCATTCAATTAAAATATATATATATATATATATATATATATATATATATATATATATATATATATATATATAACTAAAATCAACACTCTTGCATTTGCTGCTAGCAAAACACATTTAAATAATGAATCCCATAAATCTGTACTTTTTCTATTGTTGGTGCAAGTCCCATAATTTAGCAAGTCCACTAAACAACCACATGTTAAAATTTGAACAATCTTAAACTCTTCTCCTATCTTAAGCACCTAAATTGTCAATAAAGAATTCACATCATATTCATAAACCCCTTTTTGAGCATTTACAACAAAAAATGGTTCCTCACTTTTCTCTTATGCTAATGTGTTTGTTTGTGATTAACTACAATGACACGAGCAAGACCATCGAAAGAGTGGCTAAAGCCCACCACAATTCAAGTGGTCTTATACATCTGTACCTAAAACATGTATAATGTTCTGCTACCCACCACAATTCACCAAAACATGTTATATCTCAAGTGGTCTTATTTCCTGAACTAAGTTCTCTTCCTTACTTTCTCTCATTACCACTTTATTCTTCTCTTATTTGCCCTTTATAAACAAGGCATGCTTAGAAAAAAAGTTAATTTCCTATCTCTATTTGATTATTAGTATCTTATAAATATAAAACGAGCAGTTGAAAGGCAACATATTGCCTCTGTTCTCCACCATTTATTTCTTAATAGTCCCATCATCATATATTTGTATAAAGCTTTTCCAGATTTGAAGAATAACAGATGCATACATTAAAACCACGAAATCTCAAACACAGCTATAGATGAAGGAGATCAAAATCTCAAATAGATGCATACATCAAAACCACGAAATCTCAAACAAATGCATACATTAAAACCAGAGTGTATTTAAAGTTCTTACAGAACACCTTGGAAGAAAAACGCACCATAGAAGATGGAAGGGGAGAGCCAAAAACAGTGAACGGGAGCCGTATAGGAAGACGGAGGAGCCCCGGAAACAGGGAACAGGATGGAGCCGCGTGAAGGAAGACGAAGGAGCGAGCTGAGTAACCGTGGGTGGCTAGGGTTTTATCGGAAATGAGAGAGGCTGATTGAGGAGGTGCCAGGAGCTGTGAGCGAGTGTGAGCTAGAGAGCTAAGGGGAAATTATTTTATGAGCAGAAATTAAGCTGGGAGCGGTTGCTAGAGCTAAGGGAAATTAAAAGAAGCTTTTTGGCGCCCTGAATGAGCATATAGGGCTTCAAAAAGTAAATTAATGCATCCTTTACATATTAAAGGACACATTAATTGATTTTTTGGCGTCTTGGTGCTTTACCAAGATGCCAAAAATTCATATTAAGGCATCCAACTCCATAATCAGGATGCCATACATAAGAAAAAAATAAAAAAAAAGTTAAAACAATTTTTTTTCACATTTTAGGCGTCTTGGAAAAATAGTAGGAAGCCAAAAAATTCCTTTCAAGCCTTATATTTATTCAAAACACTACAAAAAAAAAAAAAAAATTCCACCAGGTGTTGATCAATGGGTGTGTGAGAGGATAGATAGGCAAGAAACACAAATGCTTTTTATTTTTTAATGATATATGGCGTCCTGATTAATAGCATAGGCGCCAAAAATCAAAAGAAAGCCAAAAAAATAAAAAATTATTTCCCACACAAAATTTTTCACATTTTAGGTGTCTTGAATAAAATGTAGGTAGCCAAACAATTGAATTAAAGCGTCTTTATATCTATTCAGGACGCCAAACAACACAAAAAAAATATAACTGGTGCCAAAAAAATTCCCAAGATGGCGTCATGAAGCTAAGCAATTAATTTTTTCGCATTTTAGTCATCCTGAATTATTTGTAGGACGCCAAAAAGTAAAATTAAGGCGTCCTCCTTTATATTCATAATGCCAAAAAACCAAAAATATGTCTTGGCGCTTAAAAAAATTCCCCATATGGCACCCATGGCGCCAAAAATTAATTTTTAGCGCTAAATTTTAAGCGTCCTTAATTTTTTTCAAGACGCCTTAACTGAATTTAGACAACCTAAATATTTGTTTAGGTCGAAAAATACATATAATTTAACAAAATAATTATAAGAATGCCACTAGTCTTACTTTTAACTTCCTTTTTGAAAATAAGGATGTCTTTTAAGGTAGTAGTAACCCTTTTTGTAGTAGTGTTATTTTGAGAATTGAGTTGATAGTAGAGGCAGAAAGAGTAAGTTTCACCCCTTTAACACTTGTAGAAACCCTCTCCTCAATTAATTCTCTATCAAAATTGAGGAGATTGTCATAAGACATGTTAAAGTAAAAGATTCTAACAATGTTTGGAGTATATGAGGCAGAGATTGATACAAAAGGATCATAATTACTCAACCAAGGTCTAAGATCTAAGTTGCACACATCCTTCAATTTGGTCAAATCCACAGAGACAACTAGGCAAAATTCTTTCTTCATATAAGTGTCTTTAAATTGCTCACCTAATGTAGTGGGAATAATAGTAGTAGTGTTGACAAACCTTGGATGAGGAGAATTATGATTGTAGATTTCTTTAATGGCATTGACTTCGAATCGATTCTCCCCAGCCTGTGAAGGGGCTTGACCTTGTTCAGAGATTCTGTTTTATGAAGCAGTCTAGGTCTTTTTCTGCTTTGGTCGTGCTGGTCCCTCACCAACCTTCTCCTTCCCTTTGCCTTGAGCAGCTTCTAACTCATGTTTCCTTTTGGACCAACCCTTAGAGGAAGGCTCTTGGATTGAGATACCCTTGGCCTTGGATGAGGGTGAGGATACAGGAATTCCAGGTATGCAATGGTCGATACCAGTTTCAAATCTCCTGGGCATCGCCTTTTCTCATCGAGGTTTATGCACAGGGATGGATTTCATCCTGACTGGTTGTTGTTGAGAAGAAGAAGGAGGAGAGGGAGACTAGGATTTGGAACCCTCAAAGTCTGAATCAGATCCAGTAATCGGTTGGGTAGAGTATTTTGAAGCCATTTAGGGTTTTAGATTGAGGAGTTTGGACTAGAGTGAGAGAATCAGAGATAGGAAGAGAGAACCGCTAGGGAAAGCTTGAGTTTTTAAGGAAGTTTAAAAGAACTTGAATAGTAGCTTATATAAATAGACTCGACTAGCACTCGAGTTTTCTATTCAAGACTTGGGTTTTGATGAATAGTTACTTACCTGGACTTCTAAGGTGTAGGGTGAACCTTTGCACTTCCACGACTAAAACTTGACTATTCATTCACAAACTTGAGTTTTCACCATTCTTCAAAACATGTTGCTCCCTGTCTAATGGAAACTCAAGTATTGCACTTAATGACTTGAGTTTGCAGACTCGAGTTTTCACCTTCTGTCAGCAAAACTCAAGTTTTTGAACATCCTGCAAAAGATCAAACTAAACACTTCAATGTTTAAATTAGTAACTGATAATCATCAAAACCATAACTAACATTGTGTAAAGCAAACTTACAACTCTTTGGGATTTAGCATTCCCAATTTTCTTCTTATAAAATTGAATTGCTCCTTTGCTAATGGTTTGGTGAATATGTCTGCTAGTTGAAGATGTGTTAGGATGAACATGAATTTGACATTTCTCTGCTGAACATGATCCCTTATGAAGTGATGCCTCACATCAATATGCTTGGTTCAAGTATGTCGTACCGGGTTGTTGGCCAAGCTTATTGTGCTGGTATTGTCACACAATATTGCGATATCCTTAAAATATACTCCCAAGTCTGATAATTGTTGTTTGAGCCATAAAACTTGGGCACAACAATGAAAGTGGAAGAAATCACCAAGATAGGGGTGAATTGGGGATTTTTAAAAATTCTTTTCAACTCTTAAAAATGAAGCTTAATAAATGGATAATAAAAGAGTAGAAAAAGAAAAGCTTAGACACACATAATTTATACTGGTTCGGTCTCAACCTTGACCTACGTCCAGTCCCCAGATACCTTCTGGGTGTTTCCACTAATTCAACAGATTTTCAATTACAATAATGAAGACCAGACACAATCCTAATCACCTAGGACTTGCTCCCCCTTACACTTTGTGATTGAACAACCCAACTCACAGGTTCCACAACCTTGAGTTCTCACAAACAAATGCTTTCAAAAATTCACAAACTCTCAAAAGAGTAGATAAGGATAGACACTGAAGAACAGGTTGAAAATAACACTACAGACTCAAATTTCAAAGTATAATCAAGATAGCTTCGTTGTGTATTTTGCTTTGAGTTTTCACAGCCTTTTATAGACTGAATGGATAAGCTAGCCGTTGCAATTCTTTCTCTAATGTTCAGCTGCAATTCTGGAAAAATGGCAGTAGCATATTTTGCTCTGTTCTTTGAATTCTTAGCTAGAATCTTGGAATTTAGTTGTTGCAGAACGTCTTCCAGATTTTTAGCCATTCCATGATCTTAATTCGACCGTTGGAAGTGATCTTAATGTGTTGCAACGATCTGAATTGAACATCTGGGATAAGGGAGAAGAATCAGCCTTGTTCTTGGTTCTTCATTTAATGCACTTATTCTGGATCTTGTTCTCACCTTGATCTTGGCTAAACCTTATCTGAAAAATACTCAAAACTTCATCAAGGACATTAGAAACAATAATATCATATCATAAAATAATTTCAGGAAGACCCATTAAGATTTCGCAGATCAACATCATCTGATTTTTCAAAATCCCCGATGCAAACTCGAGTTTGTTCTTCTAGACTCGAGTTTGGGGTTCATCTATAAAGCATGTCTGTTGATTAGAGGTCTAAACTTGCAGTCTGTAAAAGCTAACTCGAGTTTGGCTTTTACAGAGAGAACTATCGGGCTTTGGACTTGGCATGGAATTTTGGTCCTGCTCCTAGACTCGAGTCAATTAGTGACTGACTCGAGTTTGAGTCTATGTTTGAAGAACAAGCCTAAGTTCCTGATTTTCCAGACTGGAGTTTAGGAGACAGACTGGAGTTTTGGAAAGATGGTAGAAATTCGAGTGTTTCTCTATTTGTCCTAAACTCGAGTTTACAATGACATACTCGAGTTTATGTTTGAGCTGAAACTATTCAAATCTTTCTGTTTGGTCTAGACTGGAGTTTGTAACTCTAGACTGGAGTTTAGGAATCCAGACTCGAGTTTGGCTTGCTTGGAATTCTGAGTGCTCTCTGTATCTTCCAGACTTCAGGTTTGGTTTTGCAAACTGGAGTTTGGCTTGTTGTGAAAATTTCTGATTGCTTTCTGTAACTCCTCAAACTCGAGTTTACATACCTAAACTCGAGTTTGCCTTTGACAGTGATATTTTCATATTGCCAAAAACAAACTTCATATCAAGTTTACAATTGTTAGTTATCATCAAAACACATTGAGAACTAACAAACAACTTAAGGCAGCTACATACTCAGCTCAGTAGAAGAGACAACAACACTAATTTGCTTCTTGCTAAACCAGGACATATGTGAGCCACCAAAGAATTGACATTGGCCACTTGTACTCTTTCTATCCGTTTTCTACCCAACATGGTCTGAGTCTGAGTATGTTACCAAATGTTCAGGTTGACCTTTGGGAAACCATAAGCCAAGGGTTCTTGTGTCAGCAAGGTATCTGAAAATTCTCTTCACACTCTCAGCGTGAGACTCCTTTGGAGCTAATTGAAAACTCGCACACATTCCCACATTGAATTGAATGTCTGGGCGACTGGCTGTTAGGTAGATTAATGATCCAATCATTCATCTATATCTTGTGATATTGAAGTCATTACCCTTTTCATCAGCATCCAAGGAAGCCGTAGAACTCATAGGTGTGTCAGCTCCATTACATTATTCCATCTCAAACTTCTTCAGTAGGTCATTGAGATACTTGGTCTGTGATATGAAGATTCCATCCTTCTTTTGCTTGATTTACAGACCAAGGAAATAGTTAAGTTCTCCCATCATGGACATCTCAAACTCTCCCTACATATTCTTAGCAAACTCTTCACATAAAACATCATTAGAAGCACAAAAAACTATGTCATCAACTTATATTTGTACAATTAAAATTTCATTTAGCTTATTACTCTTTATGAAGAGTGTTGCATAAGCTTTTCCTCTGATAAAACCTTGATCAAGAAGGAATTTGCTTAATCGCTCATACTAAGCTCTAGGAGCTTGCTTAAGTCCATAAAGGGCTTTCTTGAGACGATAAACATGATCCGAATGATGTTCATTTTCAAAACCAGGGGTTGTTCTACATAAACCTCTTCTTGAATAAAACCATTCAAGAAAGCACTTTTCACATCCATTTGATAGAGTTTAAAACCTTTTACACAAGCAAAGGCCAGAAGAACTCTTATAGCTTCCAATCTTGCCACTGGAGCATAAGTTTCTTCATAATCAATTCCTTCCTCTTGATTATAGCCTTTTGCAACCAATCTTGCCTTGTTATAGACAATGATTGTTGATTTATCACGTTTATTCTTGAATACCCATTTAGTGCCAATGACCGGATGGTCCTTAGGCCTAGATACCAAGTCCCAAACTTGATTTCTATCAAATTGATGTAGCTCCTCTTGCATTGCTACCACCTAATCATTGTCTGAAAGGGCTTCATCAATTTTAGAGGACTCAATATGAGATATAAATGCAGAAAAGGTTACTTCATTTAAAGTACTACTTCTGGTTCTCACACCTTGATTTGCATCGCCTATTACTTGATCTAGAGGATGATTTCAAATAAATCTATAGGCTCTAAGTTGAGATTGATTATCAATCTTAGGATCATTCTGAGAATCAATTTCAAAAGCATCTTTAGGATTTTCTACAGAAGCAGGTGTAGTTTTTGAAAAGGATTGGTTTTTGAAAATATTTTCTTCTTCATCATCCAAAGGTTTATCAGAATTAATTTCACTGAATACAACATGCATTTACTCTTCAACAATGTGAATGCGAGTATTTAATACTTTATAAGCTTTACTCCTATTCGAATAACCTAAACATATACCTTCATACGCCTTGGAATCAAATTTTCCCAAGTTATCCTTACCATTATTATGGATGAAGCACTTCCAGCCGAAAATGCGCAGATGAATCAGTGTTTGTTTTCTTCCTTTATACAGCTCATAGGGAATTTTGTTCAACTTCTTCCTAAGGTAGGCTCGGTTTGAGATGTAGCAAGCTGTACTAATTGCATCAGCCCAAAATACTTGTGAATTATTATTTTCATTCAGCATAGCTCTTGCCATCTCCATGAGCACCCGATTTTTCATCTTTACCATACTATTTTGTTGTGGAGTCTTCGGGGCTGAAAAATTGTGGTCAATTCCTAGGCTATCACATAATTCTTTGAATGCATGATTCTCGAATTCTCCACCAAGATCAGTTTGAATTCTTGCAATAGAGGGACGTTTCTCGTTTTGGACCTTCTTGGCAAAAATAACAAACTGATCAAATGTTTCATCTTTAGAAGACAAGAATATGGTCCATGTAAATCTAGAAAAGTCATCAACTATGACTAGAGTGTAAAGATTGCCACTAATGGTTTTTACTCTAGCTGGTCCAACTAGATCCATATGGAGTAGTTGCAGAGGTCTATTAGTTGAGATTTCATTTTTAGATTTAAAAGATGACTTGGTTTGTTTGCCTTTTTGACAAGCGTCACAAATTATGTCATTTGTAAAATTGAGCTTTGGCAAACCGATGACCAAATCCTTTTTCAGCAATTTGTCAAGTCGGTTCATGTTGACATGAGCTAGTCGCTTATGCCACAACCAACTCTCATTGAAATTACTTACAAAACAATTTTCAGAAACAGAGCTATTTCTAGAGAGGTTGAGAGTATAACAATTTCCTTTTCTAGGGGCTCTAAATAAGGCTTTAGATTTTAAATTTTCCAGAGGGAGAGCATCCTTATTCACAATCAAACATTCCTCAGAATTAAAGATAACTAGATTACCCTTATCAGTGCTTTTTCTCACACTGAGAAGATTGTGACAAAGTCCTTCCACAAGGTAGACATCTTTGATCATTGGTCCTTCATTATTTCCAATTTCTCCAATGCTGACAATCTTTCTAGATTGATTTCCACTAAAGGTTACTTTGCCACCAGTTTTGGGTTTGATTGAAGCAAACTTGGATTGATCTCTCGTCATATGTCTAGAACACCCACCGTCAATGTACCATTTGTTGGAATTCGATGCTCTTAGACATACCTACAATTCACAAAAGTTCAGGCCTTAGGTACCCATCTTTTCTTGGGTCCTTTTAAGTTAGTTTATGTCTTAGGAACCTTATAAGATCCCTTAGGCGCCCATTGATAATTCCCTATAGGTTTACTCTTTCTTTCCTTTTTATGAAAGCAAGATGAAGTAATATGACCTTTTCGATTACAATAATTGCAGTGAGCAAGAGGATTTGAAGAATGAATGGTTTTTCTTAAATAATTCATATAAAATTTTTCTCCAAATTTATTTTTCACTTTCTTTTTATCAAAATCAGGCCTACAGCCAATTCCTAATTCGTCATTTGTAAACCTTTGCTATTTTAAAATGACATTGAGCATTTCACTACCTTTAGTGAATTTCTCAAGTGCCTTGTGAGATGTAAATTCTTTTTCAACTTGCATTTCAAGAGTTACATTCTTTCTTTTCAAAGCAAGATATTTTTCAGCCAATTTTTCAAACTCAGATTGTACAAGGTTATATTCAGCAAATAACTCATCATAAGTTGGTTGCAAATCATATACCTCATCCTCCTTGTCATGTTGCTCTTCTTCTTCAACAACAAGACAAATATTGGCTTTCTCTTCCTCTTCAGCTTCATCTTCATCTGATGAATTATTACCTCATATTGTTGAGACATAGGCTTTCTTCTTAAATTTGTTAAATTTCTTCTTTTCTTTATCCTTGTTCTTTAGCTGGGGACAATTTGATTTGATATGGCCAAACTTCTCACATTCATAGCAGATGATTGGTTTCTTAGTTTTGAAGCAAGAACTACCTTTGTGAACTTTCTTGAAACCTTGGTCCTCTTATAGAATTTCTTGAATCTTTGGACCATCATGCCAATCTCTTCATCTTCCTCATCCTCATCATCTGATTCTTTGTTCTCTTTGATTGCTTTAAGAGCAATACTTTTGCCCTTGCCATTAATGTCATCAAGTCTCTTTCTGAACTTGATCTTTCCTTTGTACTCAGATAGGCTATTAAACAGTGCTGCCACTGAACTCATTGATTCTCCTCGAGCTTCATCACTGGCCGTGACTTTTGCTTCCAATTCCTTGCTGATGATATTGAGAATTTTCCTCATTTGAACAGGTTGTTCGTATACTTTTCCCAAGGTAGCAAGCTGGTTAATCAGATGAGAACCTTAGCTGAAATTCGATAATAGACTCCCTTGACTTCATTCGAAGAAGATTATACTCAGTCATGAGAGTGTTGACTCTATTTTCTTTGACTCCAGTGGTTCCTTCATGAGCTATTTCCAACACATCCCACATTTCTTTAGTAGTAGGCAGTGTTCATATCCGAAAGTACTCTTGTTGACTTAGAGCACTTTGTAGCATAAGGATTGCTTTACTATTGAGAGTGACATTCCTTCTGTCATTGTCATCGTAGTTTTCTTCAGGCTTTGGCTCTCTTAGACCATTTATAAGTACAGTTAGACAGTAGTTACTAATTTCGAATAACCTCCATAAGCCATATTCAGATGCCATGACGAACACCTTAAATTTGGCTTTCCAGAAGGAATAATGTACTCCACTGAAACCAGGTGGTCTGTTGATTGAAGTTCCATCAGGTAAAATACCTTCCATGAGGATCCTTCTCGAGATGTTAAACTCTTTCGATAAGACCTTCTTCTGATACCAAATGAAAGTAGAGCTAAATCACCAAGAGGGGGTGAATTGAGGATTTTCAAAATCTTTTTGAATTTTCTGTTTTAGATGTGATGAAACAGGGTAAAACAGAGAGTAAGGAAGAAGAATAAAACACAAAGATTTATACTGGTTCGGTCCAACTCTATGAACTACGTCCAATCCTCAGGCTCCCTGAGTTTTTCTCTATCACAATCGATTACACCCTCTGTAACTCAAGAGTAATTCTCTTACTAGAACTAATTCCCCCTTATAAGATGTAAACTATAATCCCAATCTCCAAGTCCCCTAACTTGAGATTAATTACAATAAATGAAATACAATCAATGAACTCTATTGAAGAGTGAATAAGAATAAGCACTGGAGCTCAATAGTATCAAAAGATACTCTTTACAAGAAAACTTAAAGCGTAGTTGGAAAACTTGAATGCTTTTCGTTTTCTGGCTCAATGGTTGTTGAGAAGAATTGAAAGCAACTTTATTTATACTTAAAGAGTGTTAAATGACAGTTGTATGCATCCAACTGATTGTTTGTGCACTATTATAGCTGTTGTAGGCACTTTGGTCTCTTCTTTCTCTACTCTTTTGTTCATTCCTTGTGTTGTAGGATAAACGTTGACTTCCTTCTGTTTTTATCCGTTGGAATGTCAATGACTTGTTTAGGTAAGAAGCATTTATCCTTTTTGCGTCGTGCAAAGCTTGTTTGATCAGAATATGGCAAGTTGTTGTACTTTGCATTTAATGCTCTAACATGCTTTTTGCTTGTGTTGAAGATAGCACTTTTTGATCTTCTTAAATCATCTTTAAATTAGCTAAAATTCACTAGCAAAACACGTTAAACATATCGAATGAAGTTGATAAATAATATTAGGAGGCATTTAGATCAAACAAGAAAGAATTCACGAATCCGTCAGTTTTGAATTTTTCATAGTCATGACGCAAACTCGAGTTTGTGTGTCAATACTCGAGTTTGTCACTATGCACTTAAAGTATAAACTTGAGTCTCCATATCAATACTCAAGTTTCCTCCTTCCAGAGAGGAAAGTCGCGATTCGAGTTTTAGAGCACTATCTTAGCTTGAGACCAAACTCAAGTTTCAAGCAAAACTCGAGTTTTGGACTTTTAATGAATACTTGTCCAAAACCTCAAAACTTGAGTTTTCATTCAAAACTGGAGTATTGAAATTAGTGGAAAAACATTAACACTCTCTGTATGACCTAAACTCGAGTTTCCAAAACTAAACTCGAGTTTCCATTTTTAACTTAACACTCAGAGAGATATTTTGTCACTTCAAAACTAGAGTTTTCAAAACTGGAGTTTCCCAAACCAAAGTTTATAAATGCATAGAGAAATAGTGATAATCTATGCTTGGCCAAAACTTGAGTTTCCAAAACTAAACTTGAGTTTCCATTTAAACCATGAAAACTTTTGGAACTTGAAGCCAAGTGGGAAACCATAGTTTTCAATTCAAAACTTGAGTTTTAAAATGTTCAAAACATTAAAACAATTCCTTAGGCTAAAACTCGAGTTTTCCCAAAACTTGGAAAAACTTAGAAAATCTGGAAACTGGAGTTTCCCTTTAAAAACTGGATTTTTCAAAAGTTGGAAATTTGAGTGACTTTCTGTATGATCAAAACTCAAGTTTCCAAATGAAAATTGGAGTTTTGCATTTCCTCAAAAAATATTGAAGAGTCTCTATGTGGCCTAAACTCGAGTTTCCAAATCTAAACTTGAGTCTGTCCTGATGAAAAAAAAACTTGTAGTGCTCTCCGTTAGACCAAAACTCGAGTTTCCAAACGGAAACTACAGTTTTGCGTTTGTTCATTAAAATTGAGCTTTTCTTTGTCAAGTCAAAATTGAGCTTTTCTCTGTCAAGTCAAAACTCATGTTTTCCTTAAACAGCAAGTGTTTCACTTACTTAAGACAAACTTCAATTTTGATTTCATTAAAACACATAGAGAACTAACATTTGTAGTCAACCAAGGAAACTAGCCGTTGCATTTTCTTCTCTCTGAATCTTCAATGTTCAGCTTGACATTTGGAATATGACAGTTGCATATTTTTCTCTATTTCTTCAATTATTCGTTGGAAATCTAGAATAGAGTTGTTGTAATTGATTCTCTAGCATTCTTTCCATTCCATAAACTTGATTTGAACATTGGAGAGTGATCTGGACAATCTGTAAAAGTCTGAGCAAAACCATTAGGATAGAAGAGAAAGTTCAAGCTTGTTCTTGATTCTTCATTAAATGCATTTAACCCAGAGGTGATGGAGATGATTCAGAAGATATAGTAGTGTATTCAGGGGCTTGAGAAGTTTAAGCAGATCTTTTCGAGATCATTGTTTAGATTAGAGGGTTGACATTGATTAGAGAGGACGAGAGAGTTCAGAGAAGAGTTAGGGAAAACTTGAGTTTGATCAAGGGTTTGAAGAACAACAGTTAAGAGTCATATATATAGATTGCAACAAACTCGAGTTACTACTAATTAACTTGAGTTTGCATAAAAGCAAACTTACCTGGACTTCAAGGGTGTATATGTGAACCCTTGAACTTCTACAACAAAACTTGAGTTTATACTTATTGACTCAAGTTTGCACTTCTCTTCAACAAGATGGTTGCTCTCTGTCTGATGGAAACTTGAGTTACTCACTTAATGCCTTGAGTTTTTGTTGTCTCCAAAATCTCAGATTTATTTCTAACCTCGATAAACTCAGTTTGATATCACAAACTCAAGTTTGCCTCTTTTGACAACAAACTTTAGTACTTTGTCAATTTAATCAAGTTTCTTGCATAACACATTACTGTTGACTCTCAATGTTTTGATGATAATAAGTCCTAAATGTCTTGATTCAACAAAAGTTAATATTGCTCTATGTAATGCAATTCTCGAGAATACATGAGCAATTCTCGAGAATGGATAAAACAAAATATATGACGCTTTCTGATTTTCAAAACTAACGTTACAGTAATTCTCGAGAATGGAAGATTGACACTTGAGAATGGAAAAGGATCAAACCATATGTCTCACGCTATTTCACTGATTCTTGAGAACAATAGGATAATTCTCAAGAATGCCCGTTTCAAATCTCAGATATAGGTCTCTGTTTGAGCAAATGATTCTCGAGAATTAGAATGTAATTCTCGAGAATGGCTCAGTTTTAATTCACAGCCAAGATCCTGGTCTCACGTTGATTCTCAAGAATAGGGATATAATTCTCGAGAATGCTGGATCTTCACTCACACAGTTCTCTCGATAATTCTCGAGAATGAGGTATAGATTCTCGAGAATGCATCTAACATAAACATATTGAATTGCACAAATCACATCGCAATTCTCGAGAATTGATTTTATAATTCTCAAGAATGGTTCTTCTAAATAATATTATATGTTTGATATAAATTTCTTGGATTTATGTGATTCTCGAGAATAGGAAGATGATTCTTGAGAATTCATTGACTCCACCAATGATCAACGTTAATACCACTATCAACCTTTTCACATCATTAATTATATTGAATCTAATGGGTCATTATTTATTCTCATTTAATCATTCTCAAACATGTTTATATTATGTTTAATCATCATCCTAAGTGTTTTGCAGTTGATTAATTATGCTTGAATCAAGATTCAAGGAAAAGCAATTCGACGTGGATCAAGCATTAATTCTTGACAGAGAAATAGAGCAACAATTGGAATTAAACCTTATGGCGGAAGCAAATATTCTTTTGAGATATACTTATCTGACTATCCTCCTGACACATGTACAAACAACGGGAAATACATTTAATGAAAGGCGCGATTGCATTTAATGAAGCAATGGTCGATTTGCCTCTACGACAAACAACCAAGTCTAATAGAAATTCAAATATAGACAATGGCTATATTAAAAGCTATTCGCAACAACATTAATAGTAGAATTATATAAAAACTAGAGCATTCAATATCGTCAACCACCAGAATACACTGCACAATCAATTCAAAGTTATTACAGTCAACTGTTCCATTAGCTTTTCGTTCGATATTATCTGTACTTCAGTGATTAGCATTCATTTACTTAGTAAGGAGTGAAAAACAATTTTATCACTTGTTTTATCTGTGAAGCTTAAGGTTGCGGAACCTTAAGCGTGGGTGTACGATTACAACTGATAAGGGGGAGTGAGTCCTAAGTGATAGGATTGTCTCAAGTACTTAGTTTGTAATTGTAATTTGTTTGAGTGTTAGTGAAATACCCAAAGTGTTTTGGGGACTGAACGTAGGTTGTGTGTTTTAACCGAACCAGTATAATTCTTGCTATGTTATTTATCTTTCAGTTGAGATATTTTATTCACTCTGTTAATCGAAAAGAATTTCAAAATCTCCTATTCACCCCCTCTAGGCGATATTCTCTCTTCAATTACTAGAGACTCCAATGCTTAAGTTAGTAGTAATCAATATTAAAACATAACTAACATTCAAGTAATGATTACTTACAACTCATTGAGATTTACTATTCCCTGTTTTCTTCTAATATATGTGAATTGTTTCTTAGTGTAACCGCAACAAAATGACGCGCTATTAACAACGGTTTCTCTTACACTACTGTTCATTTCTCTTCACTTTTAACTTTTGTTTTCTCCTCTATACAATGAAATATGGTTAACGGAGATAAAGGGAAGGATAAGGCTGTCCTAAGAGGAAGTGGCAGTAGACGAGCCCATACGAGAGGCCGTGGGCTTGGGAATCTGCCTCTACCCCCTCAAACAAGGAGTGGTCTGTCTCCGCCCCCTCAGACAGAGAGTGATTATGAAGACATATTTGCTGATGAACCGATCTCTACGATGGAGGCCCTAGAGACAGTTGGCGGAGAATAAGGCGCAACTTTGTCGATCAGCGACCTTGACAAAAATGAGGAGGTTGAGATAAACTTTTCCGTGAGCGAGGCCCAATAGTTTCGCACTCCACCAGATTTGCAGTGGACATGGAAGGTAAATGTAATTAGTTTTTTGTGAAAATTTAAATTTTATTTTCTTATATTTAATTAAATTATTTTTAAAAGAAAAAATAACAATTTTTTTAACTCTGCAAATACAAATGGGAAGATCAGCAGAAGGTCTCTGGATGTTGTCGCAGTCACTTTGATGTAGGGCCCTCATGTAGTGGTCCTCTAGAACACGGAGACGGACCAAGCAATTGAGAACGGGGGTTACCTGTTCAACCGATTCCTGTCTGATTTAGGCGGGAATTGGGCATGGTTCTCGATATTCTTCAAGGATTTGAAGCATGTTCCGTCCAACAACAAGGACAAAGCATTTACTGATATTGTCCAGGTAAGTTAAGTTGTTTTATTTAATTTTACATTTTACTATTTATTTTATTATTATTTTATTAATTAGTAATTTATTATGATATAGGCGAAGTTTAACGTGAGAGGCCAGGCAAAAAGGTACTTGTTGCTGAAGATTAGGGATGCATGGAAGAACCGGAGGAATCGTTTGTACCTCAAGAGGAATGGAGATGGGACGATTCCTATACAACAGCTGATCGAGAATGTCCCAGACGATGTGGAGCCAAATGACTGGGTAGCTTTTGTGCACTATAGGAGGAGTGCAGAGGCACAACTTCTGTCCCAGAGGAACACCAGGAGCCGGGCAGCCCAGACGGTCCATCACATGGCAGGATCGAAGACATTTGCTATGACCTACAGTGAGATGGTATGTTGAAATTTAAAATAAATTTAATAAAACATTCTTTGTTCCATTTTTTAAGTAACTAAATTTTTTTCTTTTAATTCTTGTAGCAAGCGAAGGCGCAGGAGGAGAATCGTCAAACAAACTATGGAGCTCTTCACACAAACCCATAGATATCGTGATGGGACACCGACATCTGAGGCGGCTGAGGAGATCCTAGTAAGTTGAAAAAAAATTATTGATAATGGTAATTTAATTTGTTCAAATTCAATTAAATTGTTTCATTAATATTTGTTGAAATCTTCCCATCAGGCCCAGATTGAGCAGATCATGACAGAGCTGTAGGCTTCCTAGACCCCCGAGTCACAGGGGTCTGTGAACCCTATAGCCCCATTAAAAGCTGGTGTGGGCCGAGCCGAGTATCCTAGGCGCGTTAGGGGATGGGCCTAGGCGCGAGGCCCAGCACTGTTTATGGCAAGTCCTTCACCTCTGAGGCCGGAACCTCCAGCGCAAGTTGTATGCCACCACCGGAGGGGTTGGAGGTGATGATTAAGGAGAGGGTTGCTGAGAAGGTGGCGCCTTGACAGCTGCACAAGTGGCAGAGAGTGAGCGGATTGCTGTAGAGCAGGCTGCTAGGGAGAGGTGCATTCAGGGCCGGATTGACAGATGGTATGCTTCAAATAAGCATAATTGGGATGCTTGTGCCGATGCCCTTACAGAATTGCTACCTAACAGGCACTTTTCACCTCCCCAGCCTCCCCCTTCATTCATCGACAAGGAGCCCCTCATTCCTCCCACTTCATTCATCCACGAGGATCCCCCGCCACCTGCTGGTGCTGGTGCTTCTGTTGCTAGTTTTATTAAAAACAATCATTGTATCCCGTCCTCACACCTTTTATATCTCTCTTTTTTTTTTTTTTTACTTTTAATTTTAATGTTTAAACCTTCATCAATCATTGTATGTTGCCATGGATCTTCAAATTAGAGAGCTTCCCTAAACTCATAGAGCACTACTAAACCTCTCTCATTCTCACTCTCCTAACTCAAGACACTCACTTCTCCTCTCTCTTCCTTCCTTGCTTCTTAGTTCCTCTTTCTCTTTTGGTTCACACCACCCTTTTCCTCTACCACCTAAAAGTCTTACGTCCGAAAGCTCAATGTGACAGTACTGCGATTTCGATTTGCAGATTTGTGTTTTCATACATCATTTGAGATTGAAATTTTCCTTTCCAAATTTGAGTTGTGAAGGAATAGGATAATGTTGGAAGGGTTGATAAGGAGAGTTGGGGATGAGTCGCTAATCAATCACAAGCTCAACATACCAATTTGACTCTGAAAACAAGATCAAATTGAGCTCTCTTCACTGACAGCAGAGTTGATGGTGAAGGGATGTCGTTGACGGTGGTAATGCTCTACTCCTCCCCTTCACCATCAACTTCGAGCTCCCTTTGGTTTGATTATGAGTTTTGAACTTGTAGAAGCGCTAAGGTTTGCTTACGACACTCAAACTCTCGTCACTCTAGGTCTGTGGTTTACACTAAGAGGAAGAAGAACCTAATTGGTTCGCTTGCTCTCTCATCAGAAAAATCTCAACACTTTGTCCTATGCTCGCCATCTTCATGGGCTTCCTCCTTTTTGTTGGAAATTATATTGTTTCTAGGATTTGAAGTAATTTCTCTATGGAATTGGGATTTCGATCTCCAGCTTCTTTATCTTCTCCTTAGATTTGAGACATGAGATTTGGAAAAATGACTTTGTTATTGCTTTTGTTTATGGTTTAAAAGTCATGGCTTATCTGCAAGCTAGATGCAAGTCATGGTTGCTATCTATGAGACATTTCTATTTTCTATCATTCATTATGATGATACTTCTCAATTCCCTCCTCTTCAGTTCTTAGAGTTATTTATGGAGATGAGAGAGAAAAATTTGCATAATTGGTGTAGGAAACACGTCACTTTCCTTTATAGCTTGCATTCTTGGTAGGATACAACAACTATTATTTAAAAAATGATCATTGCATCGCCAACAACTGTTATTTAAAAAACAGACATTATATTTTTTATTAAAACATATTTTTACATGTTTTTTCATAGTTAAATTGGGATTCTTAATGTATTTTCTGGGACATTATTGCATGATTAAACACTAATTTGAGATATTAACATTTGTATTGAATTAAGTGAAATTAGGGGCAAAATGGTCGTAATTTGTTAATTATTCATGCAAATGATTTCTTGAACTTTTGATGCTACATTGTGTTTAATCTTACATTGTAGATGTTTAAGAAGAAAATGAAGACTTTGGAGGGTTGAAATTAATATTTTGAATATTGGGAAAAATTACTAGAAGGGCCTACAATTTCTGAAAATTTGGAATCAAGGAAGAAAATGAGCTAGCAGAAAATTACAGAAAACGACCCAAATATTATGGAAATCACAGTTATACCCCAAAGTTATTTTGAAAAGTCACACTTTAGTCTCTCTGCAAAAGTTTCAGTTTTTTCCATTTAAGTCCCTGGTCAAAACTTGCGTTTTGCGTTTTGACCAGGGCTAGGTCAGTTTCAGCAGGAGTTGGGGAATGAATATTAAAATAGAACAAAGAACGCAGATGATAGGGAGTGCCACGAAACCTTTGAACCAGAACTAACCTTTGTCTTCTTTACTCATTACCCCTTCTCGCCGGCAACTTTCCTCTTCCACCACAGTCGTCGGCGAGCGACTTTTCCTCCACGACCACAGGCAGAGATGCGAACAAAGCCGACAACCAGAGATGGGAAAACACTAGGCAGAGACGAGTGAGGAGGCAGCAAGTTGAGATCTGATCCTCCCTTCCACCCTCCACCACCATCATCTTCTTCATCGGTGAGCTTCACCATCACAGCCAACTCCACCGTCAGCCCCTACAACTCTAATAACCTCCTTCCCTTTTTCTTCTATCATCTTCGATGCTCCCCATCTACTTCCACACAGTGATTTGTTTAAATAATATTTGAAGCCATTAGAGGCTGGTCCTTTGCTTCTTGGGGATGGCAAGTGGCTGAAATTTCAGAGCTCAAAATAGGGGAGTTTATTTTGTTCAATTTATTTTCTCTTATTATATTTGGATTTCCTTGTTTTAGGAATATTGGTTTGTATTGTTGAGACTTAGTTTACCCATTTGGATAACTTTGTGGATTGAACTTATGTGATTGGATTGTGTTAGTTCTCTATGGGTTTTGATGATAACAATCAATTGTGGAATCAAGAATGAAGAGTTGTCTCAAGAAGTTGAAAACTTGTAGATTGAGGCAATACTCGAGTTTTAGTGGGAAAACTCGAGTATTGAGATTTCAAAGAAAAGCTCAATGCACTTGACCAAGGACAATACCACAGTATTTAGATGAATACTCGAGTATTGGAGCAAACAGAGAGCATCGCAAGTTTTCCATTAAGGAAACTTGAGTATTGACATGAAAACACGAGTTTGAGCCTATATGACTCTTCAAACAATTTCAAATGAAATATAAAACCTTGGTTTGGAAAACCACAGTTTTGATAACTATGGTTTGGAATTTGAAAAGACAGTTTTTCCAACTTGGCTCCAGAATTCAAATATTTTTCATCTTAAATGAAAACTCGAGTATCACTTTAGAATACTCAAGTATTGGGCCAAGCAAAGATGTTCTTAAATTGAATCATTTATAAACTTCATTTTTGAAAACCTCAGTTTTGGAAACCACAGTGTATCATTTTCACAACTAATTTCAGAGTTTCAAAACTAAGGAGAAAACTCGGGTATGAAGATTAAAACTCGAGTATTGTGCCATACAGAGAGCAACTGAGATTTCTAAGCCTTCAATACTCCTGTATAGAAAGGAATCTCCAGTTTTAGTGCTTTGGACAATTATCTGTCAACAGTCCAAAACTCGAGTATTGGTAGAATACTTGAGTATTGGCTTAAGTTCATCAAGAACACCAAAGCTCAAATCGCGAGTCTCGTCTCTAGTGTAATACCCTAAAAATCCTACTTAGTAGAGCCACTATATTTTGATAGAAAATACCTATTTTAAATAGGTGAATATGTGGTCTCAAATTTTGGTGTTGTATTTATTTTTACTCCTAGGCAATCTTCCCTGGAATTAGAAAGCCTAAAGACTAATTTTTCTAAATCATATTAAGGATCATAGAATATCCTAAGATTATCATAATTTAGTATAATCTTAATTATACCATTTTAACAATTAAAATCATCAGAGGATGATAAAATCAATTAGAGGAAATTAGTGACAATTATTGGACAATTGGAATTTGTAATAATTGAGATACTTTAATAATTTTTGAAATTAGCTAATAATTAATTTATAAAGGTCATAATTAAGGAAATATCAATTTAATTAAGGATCAAATGATATTTAGGAGCTAAGATTAGCATACAAAAAGTTATTAATCATCAAAATTAAATTGGAACTCTTGTCAACTTTTGGTAATTAAGCCTAGTAATCCCTAAAGCACTATATTAGCAATAGTAACCAAGGATTAATTAATTCTCCCTTTAACTAATAAAAGTGGCGAGAATTACTAATTAAAGAGTGAAGAAATTATATAAACCCTTAATCCTAAATCCTTGTGAAATTAAATTGGACCAATGAGAGATTTTTCTTCTTGAGTTGTGAGAACAATTAAAACATAAACAGATAATAAAAAAGAAGAGGTAGGGGGCGGTTTTCTTGAGCAACAAGAAGAAGAAATTGTTTTGAATAAACATACAAACACATGGGTTAATTAAAGTTCTAGAAGGGAAGACTTTTGGGGCTTGAGTTTAAATGTTGTGGAAGAGGATAAGGGAAATGTGTGTGTAGTGTGTGTGCCTGTTGTGTGTGTATATATTGTGAGTGTGTGTGTGTGTGTGTCTAAGAGTTAAGAAAGTCAAGAATTAACCAAAGTAAATAATGAGTTGAAGTCCAAAGTAAAAACTTGGGGAGCAAGTAATTTTTTAATCAAATGCAAATCAAGGAGAATTCATAGAAATTAAATCATATATTGAAATATTGGAACTAAGTATTAAATATAAGTACATATTTGACACCAGTAAATTATGGGCTTGGACTGGGCTATTCCCAAAGTCATTTTCGTATACTTTTAGGATTTATACCTAAGTGTTTAGGAAATTTAAAATCACTATAAATCTAGTCATAAAATTATGATTTCAAAAGTGAAATTAGATCTTGAATAAAAACACCTACTTACACCTAACTAAATTAGCATTTGGGATAAATTGGGGATGAAGCAAGATAACTTAGGGATGAAGCAAAATAACTTGGAGAAGAAGGGGGAGAGAGGGGCGGTTTTTGGGAGGTGTAAGGGGAGGATTAAAACTTCTTTGCTAAGGTTAATCCAATGGCTAAAATGCAAGGTGAAAGAACTACAAAAATGTCATCACAATTTGCTATAAATAGAGACCTTCCCCTTCACAAATTTCTCACCAATTCCTCAAGCTAGGAACCGAAATTTAGAGAGTGAGGAGGAGTGTAGAGGAGCTTCAAGAAGCAAGAAGCAAGGTTCTTCAAGAGGTAAGGAAGCTTTTAGTCTTTTAGTTCTAGTTCTAAGCTTATGAAGTAGAAATGTTAAGAAATGTTGTTTTGATCTTCAATCTTCCAAATATAGTTTTATTTTCATATTTTTATGCTCTCCATTGCCTTTATTTCGAAAAATTGATGAAGAAAGAGTATGGCAAAATTTTTGGAAGATTGTGATCAAAATAGCGAAGCTTTGGCGAAATTTCATCGGTTAGCCATTTCAGGAGCCAGTAGCAAAAACGTTAATATTTTATGAAGGAGATGATGTTCTACAATTCTGAGAAAATTCATGGTTAAAGTAGACATATAGGGCTTTCCAAATATGTAAAGAGGGTGTCATTTGAAGTTCTGTGCAAAGAGATAAAAAATTCCAGAAGTTAATCTATGATTTCTGGGAAAAATTATGGGAAGAGGTTTGAAACGTGGAAACTGGGAATTATCCATGAATTCTGGGTAAGTTCCAGTATTTTTCCTTGAAAATAGAGATCTCAAGGATTCTGGGAGATTTTACGGATCCTCATTTTGATTTTTCTGGAATTAGTTATGATATTTCAAAGTTAGACAAAATTCTGCCCAGAAATTCTGCACCAACGTTTTTTCCGAAATTTTGAGGAAATAATTGAAATATAAAACCACCAAGGGTAAAACTGTCATTTGTAGCCAAGATATCTCTTGGAATAATATTTGTGAATTTATAGAAATGATATTACCCTTATAGGATATCAGAGATTGTTTTTCTGACCGACTGAACGTACCAAAACTCAGGTACGGACGCGTATTATAACCTTAACTCTTATGCTTATGATTTGCTTATATATGATAGTTGTACTCACATGTTTTGAAATTTTTCTTTGATTATTGAATTGAATACAGGTTATAGTCTTGATAACGCCGTTAAGTTTTCCTAGCGCTGAGGACACGATAGGTCATCGTGGCACTGGTGTAATACCCGGATAATTATTATCTGGAATGTCATAATAATAATAATGTCTAATTATGAAGATTATGGTCTCAAAATGTTGTATAATTAGTCTATTGTCAAAGGAAAATACTAAGAAAATTAGATGGAATTTATTGTTAAAAATGTGAAAAATGCATTTTAGGGCCATAAAACATCCTAAAGAGAATTATGAAAAATTCTAGAAGGCATGAGAATAATTATTAAAAATTAGGAAGAATATTGTTCTTAATTTAGACAATTTAATAAATTATTTCCTTTAAAAATAAAAAGAAGAAAAATTAAAAAGTATTCTAGAACTAAAATTGACCCCATGATTTTTAATATTTTGCATAGAGCATGAATTATTAATATCAATAAAATAGTTGTGAGGAAATGATAAATTTTAATTAAGAAAATTATCAAAAATTAGTAAGAGATTAATTTGGTAATTTTTGGGAATTTTATAAGGTTATAAAATTTAAGAAATATGAAAATAAAATTAATCTAATCATTTATTAGAGAGGGCCGAAATTTTGGCAAGAAAAATAAAGAAAAAATGAAATGAGAATTAAGGAAAAATATCTAAGATATTTTGTAATTAAATAATATTATAATTGGGAAAAGCACACAGGATAAATGACCACGGATAGAAATGAAATTCTATCTAGAAAACCATGAACTAAGTTTCTAGAGTCAGAGTATATTATAAACAAGTGGATTTTTATCTCGAAGTAGGCTATCTCCGTAGTCATTTCTGTAACCGACGAAGCAATTAAGAGATCAGACTAAGAAGATATTTCGCAGAATTAAAGCAGATAGTAGAAATGAGAACCGATGGAAAATAATTCATAGACTGAGATCCAGGGATAAGTTGGTAAAAACCAGAGCATATTATTAATCAGTGAATTTTTATCTAGAAGATGACGTTATCCGACGTTATTTCCGTAACCGATAGCGGTTGTCCGAAAATGTTCGGCAGGCAACGGAATATCCTTAATGAGATAAAAAATTTAGATAACCCAAGTATCTTGAAAGAGGAAGAAAAGACCTTCAGGGTATTGCTTCCGGAATTTTGAGATTTTCCAAAATTACGCGATTCGGTCACCGAACAGGGACTTTATCGGTAGAAACCTTCTTAAGCAAGTGTGTGACATCACCTTGATGACTAAGGATGACATCATCTTTGAGAGGTGTATGGCCAAGACCTTGCCCTCTCAAAGAAGTGCGATCTAACGGCCAGAAACTGATCAAACAAAGTTCAGAGGAATTACCAAAATGCCATTGCCTTTTTCTATAAATAGTCTTCCATTCTCCTTCATTTTCTCACCAATTCCTCTTGCAAATTTCAAAATTCTTATGTAGAGAAGGAAAGAAGAGCTCTAGAGAAAGTTATAGCAGGGTCCTGGGTAAGTTTTTCGGTCCTTAGTCTTAAGTACTAGTTTCGTTCGGTAGTTATAATAAAGTAATCTTTAATCTTTCAAGTTAGCTTAGATATCATGTTTAAGGAATGAATATGATATTTGTTTCAAAAATATATTGGAGGAAGAGTTAGGTCAAAATTTTGAAAGGTTAGAGGCAAAGTAACGAAGCTCTGGCAAAATTTCACCAATTGATTACACTAGGGGCAAAATGGTAATTTGTACCTAAAATGCCTGTTATGACATTAAATATTCATATTTGTGATATTATCCTTATAGGATATCTGAAATCACGAACCGTTGTTTCCGCTGTCGTACCGCCGTCGTACCGCTGTCAGACGTACCATAATTCGATGAAAGTATCAGATATCGTCAACAGATGTACAGACGCGTATTGTAACTCTAACTCTTATGCTGCTTGTATGCTTTATATGTGATGTGATGATTCATATAGTCATGGACAAGACTGTGTCTTGGGTCATGGATTGTGGCTAGTCTTGATAACGCCGTTGAGTTTTCCTAGCGCTGAGGACACGATAGGCCGTCGTGGCATTGGTTATGTGCAGACATAGGTTTAACTTCACATCAGCTGTGTGCTTATGTATTGTTGTTGTGATAATCTTGCATCTGCTGTGTGCTTTTGTAATGATTTGCTGCAGTAATGTTATGAATATCTGTCATACATATATTACTTACATAAGCATGAGGTTAACCGTTACCTGAGGTTCAATGGGCATTGAACCTCAACTCTTACTATAGTATCAGGGTCTGGAGGACCGAAGGTTGATGACAAGGGTAAGCAGCCTGTTTGAAGACACGGCCGAAGATGCCTACTTTTAGGATGCATCTTATATTTAGTTAAATGTACTGTTATCTTGACTATCTAGAGACATCATGGATGTAATACGTATCAGTTACTCAAGTACATGCTCTACTCTGATAAATATATATTATTCCGCTTTCAAAAAATGGGGTGTTACAACTAGTGAATAGTGCAGACTGGGGTAACATACATATTGCAGTGGCTGTGTTATGTTATTACCTTATATGTTATGAATTTTGAAATCATGAATGTGTACTTATTACATGATACCTGTCATATACTATTTACATAAGCATGAGGTCAACCGTTATCTGAGGTTCAATGGGTATTGAACCTCAGCTCTTACCTTAGCTTCAGGGTCCCAGAGAAACAGAACCAAGGACGAGGGTAAGGAGCTGGCATGAGAAACCTACGAAGGTGTTATTATTTTGTTTTGTACTTAGGTGTATTAAGAACTCGGATGAATGTATCGTTGAATGTTCAACTTGATACACTACATACAATGTTATGCAGTTACTCTTTATTTTGAAAAAAATTTCAACGCTCAACTCTGATTAGAAACACTATGGAAACGTTTATAAAAATGGGATGTTACATCTGGAAGGAGAAGACTCGAGTATAGACTCAGAAACTGGAGTTTAGGCTTAAGTGCATAGTGACAAACTCGAGTATTGGTCGCGCCTTTTGATAATTCAAATTTGTGAAGTCTGTGTAATGATTGTGGAATGATCCAAATGATTTATATTCTTAATTATCATCATTACCAGATATGTTTAACATGTTTGCTAGTTTTTTTCAGCCTAATTACATATGATACATGTGAATTAGAAGAGCTGTTAACACAAAAGGCAAAGTCTTGTCAGAAGCATTAAATGCAGACCACCAAACTTGCTGAAATCTCAACTACCAAGCATTACACGGTGGAAAAAGGATAAAGAGACTTTCATTTAATCAAGGGCTGACAATCCCATCAGATATAAATGACTAGAAGTCTCACTCTATCCTACAACTCAAGAAATAAGCACAAGTGTAGAGAGAGAAAGGACTAAACTACTTCCAACAGATAGGAAACTTATCCAATGGTCAAATGAATGTCAGCAATGGCTATTAATGTCTCTCTAAGTATAAATAGAGCTGCATTCAAGTCTCTACCAAGAACACAGAACTAAAAAACGAATTTGTATCAACTTTGTTCAATTATTGTTGTGCTTCTTGTACAGAGTGTCGGTTGACACTATAGAGCTTCAGTGATTATCATATCTGCTCTGTAAGAGAGTTTTATTGATTGTATTTATCTGATTGTGTGTTATCTCAAGTCGGGGGACTTGGAGATTTGGGAAGTAATTGATTACAACTTGTAAGGGGGAGCAAGTTCTAGAGAGAGAAATGCTACAAGTTACAGAGTGTGTAATCAAGTGATTTAGTGAAAAGCTCAGGGTGGCTGAGGACTGGACGTAGGCCAAGGAGTTGGGCTGAACCAGTATAAATTGTTGCACATCGCTATTCTTCCCTGCTCACTGATACTATTCGATTAATCACCATAAGAGCCGAATTTGCGGAAAATTTTCAAAATCTCCAATTCACCCCCCTCTTGGTGATTCAGCTCCTCTTACAGATTGGATTATTGTAGCTTGTTGGATATATATATATATATATATATATTTCCCTTATTTATTCAATTTTATTATGCTTTCTACGTATTATTGTTAGATAGTATAATTGAATTGGATTAATTGAGTGGCGTGCTATCGCATTCATATTAAGAGAAAGCAAGTTGCATTAGTCTGATTCTGATTACACACTAATTGTACTTCAATAGTGCCTTAAGAGGTGATTGTGCTAGCTATGGTAGTAGGAGTAATCACTAATTAAGAACACTACACTTGAGCGTTTGTTTGAGGTTTTTCATGAAGATTTATAGAAAATTTACTCCTACATCCAATTGAATTATGATAGCCACTACTCCATCTCCAAGAGCATTTATTCATTATACATTTTCATACTCCATTCCATTATAAAGAAAATACCAAAAATAGTAGTTTAGCATTTAATTAAAGGGAAAAACACTTCTCATGTTGTAGGAGAAGTGTTTTCTCATGTCACACACACATTAAATGGTGGGACCTACACATATATATATGAATTCATATATGTATATGTGGGTCCCACCATTTCATGTGAGTGTAGGAATCTTGTTTTTCTCATGCAACATGAGAAAAACAACTCCCTTAATTAAATTGTACTCATATTTTAGTTTATTAATTTGAAAATCCAAAACCAAATTTAACCATTGTTTTTTTAATTGTATTTGCATGACATCTAGATTATTTAGAAATCAATAAAAGGCTCCTCGAGAAGAAAGAACGATCCTAGGTTTGTCTATAACGCAATCCTTGATTTATTTTTTATTGTGGACCCTAAGGCTAAAGACAAAAAGGCCCTCATCAATTCTAAACTTTCCAACGACACTCACATACATTGCCCTCATCTAAAGATCCTAAAAACAGGCGTTAAAAGTGTCTTATGTAGCAATGATTATTGATAGCCTTGTTTGATAAAGCAAAATATGGGGGTGGTAGGATATTTGAAATATGCTTTATTTGAAAGTATGTGAGTTATTTGATAAATTTTACAAATTATCAAAATTTTCTGTTGTTTGAACCAAGCATTATGAGAAGTATTTCAAAAGTTAGGTTTATGAGAGTCATTATGTAAATATTTCTTATGTGTCTAACATGTTATTTGAAGTGTTCTTTTAACTCAATCTGGATGCAGACAAAGTTTTTAACAATGTGTTGCATTAATAATGAATATTAATTCATGTGAAGTAGCTTGTGCTATATGTAGAAATATGAAAAATGAGGGCTACCATAAATGTTGGTATCATGCATGGTGGATTTCCATTGTAATGAGGTACACAAATGATAAATGAATTTCAATGCCAAAATAAATTATTATGGGAGTCAAAGTTTATTACTCTAGAATTGGTTGAAATTGAAAGCTATGCCGTTAAAACTTCTTAGCGAAAAATCTTGGGTGTAAAAGTTACATTTCATGTCAATGATTTGTGATTGCTAAATAGCAATAGCCATTGTAGAAAGAACAATAGTACATGTGAAAATTATTTGAGATATGTTGTGGATTTAATCAACATGCTTAAGAATTGTGAAGTTATTTCAATTGATTTTGTGAGGTCAAAAAGTTGACATGCATATCCATTAACAAAAGGAGGTTCAATGGGTAAAAACAAGTCATTTATTAGTTTTGTTAGCACTAAAATAAGTTATTGGTCTCTTCAATTCCTATGGCATGAGAAAGTACTAATATGCCTTATGATGAGACTAAGCAAAAGCACTTAATGATTTCATAATCATATGAATGAGGAGTAGGGTTGCTCCTGTGGTGTAATACCCGGATAATTACTATCTGGACTATTATGTTACCATAATAAAAATGTCCATTTATGATGATTATGGTCTGAAAATAGAGTATAATTAGTCTATTTTCAAAGGAAAGTACTAAGAAAAAATTATGGAAAATTCAAGAAGGCATGAAATAATTATTAAAAATTTAGGAAATATATTATTCTTAATTTAGACAATTTACTAAAATATTTCCTGTGAAAATAAAAAGAAGGAAAATTAAAAAGTATTCTAGAATCGAAATTGATTCTATGACTTTTAATATTTTGCATAGGGCTTAAATCATTAATGTTAATGAAATTGTTGTGAGAAAATAATTAATTCTAATTAGGAAAATTATTAGGAATTATTAAAGGATTAATTAAGTAATTTTTGGGAATTTTATAAGCCTAAATCCATGAAATTGCTTATGGACCAATAGGAAAATTTTGTGGAAAATGAATATAGAATAAATATAATATATGTGGTTAAGGAAAAAAAAAATATATATATATATATATGTATATATGGTATGGGCCGAAATTTTAGGGGAGATAAGGACGAAGAAGATATTTGAATATAATAATAATATAGTTTTAAGCATGAGTTAAATAAGTAATAATATATTAATAATTAAAAGTGAACAGGATAAATGAGAACCAATAGAAAATAATTCCGTTGCGAGAATCTGGGGATGAGTTAAGCAAAACCAGAACATATTATTGGTCAGTGGATTTTTATCCAGAAGTTGGTGTCGGCCGAAGTTATTTCTGTAACCGGTCGCAAATACCGAAGATTTTCGGCAGATAACGGAATGTCCTTAATAAGGGTATAAGGTGAGGAGAACCCAGTAACCTCGAAGAGGATGAGAAGACCTTCAAGGTATTGCTTCCGGAATTTTAAGTTTTTACGGAATTTCGCTATCAGGACACCGAACCAGGAACTTATCAGATAAAGCAAGAGGATAAGGTTTGATGATGCAGCTAGGATGAGGTCAGCAATTTTGTCTTTTGGGGGGGGGGGGAAGAAGTCGGCCTAAATAGGTGGAGGGCCAAGATGAAGCCACCTCAGAAAAGTGCGATCCGACGGTTCAGAATTCGTCTGACAAAGCATGAATAGTAACCAGATTTTCCCTATAAATACCCCTTGCTCCATTTCATAATCCTCACACCATTTCCCTTCAAGAAGGCCGAAATTGGAGAGAGGGAGAAGAAGGAGGAGTTTGGAGAGAAATCCTAGCGAAGCGCTGAGTAAGTTTTCGGTCCCTAGTTTTAGTTAAGTAGTTTTTTCAATAGTTATAGTAGAAACGCTAGAGTAGTCTTAATTTTCCAAGTTAGTTTAGATATCATGTTTTAAAAATAAATATGATATTTATTTTAGGAGTATACTAGAGAAAGGGTTATAGCAAAAATTTTGAAAGTTTAAAGTCAAAATAGCGAAGCTGTGACGAAATTCTGCCAAATAATCACATTAGGGGCAAAATGGTAATTTGTACCTAAATTGCCCGTTTTGGTTTTAAATGTTCATACAAGTAATATTATCCTTATAGGATATCCGAAACCACGAATCGCTGTTTCCGCTGTCACCATTGTCAAATCACCATCGTACCGCCGTCAATATTGCTATACTGAGACTCTGTCTAGGGTTGTCAGTCATACATACAGCTTATTACGGGTTATAGTCTTGATAACGTCGTTGGGTTTTCCTAGCGCTGAGGACACGATGGGAGATCGTGGCACTGGTTTATGTGCAAACATAGTGTGGGGCTTTACATATTGCTGTGTGCTTATGTTCTGTCCATTGTTGATCATGCATCTGCTGTGTGCTTATGTATTGATGTGCTGTTATGTTGCTATGAATATTTGTTGCCTATATATGATTTATTTGAGCATAAGGTTAACCGTTACTTGAGATCCAATTGGGAATTGGATCTCAGCTGTAGCTTCAGGTTCAGGAGGATCCAGGGTGGAGGAGAGCGGCAAGTAGCCGATGTAGGCGGATTGGAAGATCTTATATGTTTTAGTTTTTGAACTATTTAGATATTGTCTTTTTGGAATCAACAGATGACTGTATAAGGATGATTACACTATGGTTATGTACTTCTAAATATTCAGTTACTCGTTTAATTGAAATGCTCGACTCTGATCACGGTTTGTTTTTTTAAAAAAAATCGGTATTTTAAATGGGATGTTACATTTTTGGTATCAGAGCAGCTTTTTCTGGCATGTATCTGGCTAAGTTATGACAAACCTTTTGGTGTTTAAGGCTGAGTTAATCTGTGTGGACGCCAATCAGTCGCCGTATAAGTCGGTGAGGCCCCATAACAGACCCCTACCTGGCCAATTGGTTTAAGTAACGAAGTTAGATTCTACGCCTTTTAAAAAAATATATTTTTGAAAAGAGTACTGATACAACCTTGGTGTAATGTAGAGAGATGGACGGAGATGGGAATCGGTACACCATGTATCAAGGGAGAATGAGACGTACAGCTAGGAAGTCGGTGGTACCGGAGATGATAGGAAGAAGGTTGAATCTTGATCCCCTGTACCCTCCGCTTGAAGCTGAGCCTGAAGCCATGTTTATCCCAGTGCATCCCGCACCACCCGAGTATCACTTTGAACCCGTTTACAATCCTAACTTTCCTGTAGAATATCTAGACGACCCTGAGCCTGAGTACCATCCTGGCCCCGAATACCTCGACTATCTTTACGACCCCGACCCGGATGAACTGAATGACCTTGAGGAGGATAACCCTGATAGCCTAATCCCAAGCCCCGGGGGATCAAGTGTTTCCTCAGTAGGAGACAACTTTGACTACCCTAGCATTCGCGACCTAGATCATGAAATAGCCGCCCCTGAAGACTACCATTACCTCCTAGACAATAATACCACTCTGATACGACTATTCGAGTCATATCATACCTACGCAGAGCAAACCACAGGAACCGTTCAGAGGTGGTACATAACCTACCTTAATAGAATCAAGAATGATCATACCCTTACCAACCATTTCTCACCAGCAGACATAATTAAGTCTACCCTGTTTTATTTTCCCCGAACTCGTTTCTGGGCTAAAATGATTAACGAGCTACTAAGTGAAGGACCGGTTCGAGAAGTTTCCATATATCTCCGCTACCTGAAGAGCCTGGTACGCCAACACATTTAAAAGGCAGGAGGCAGTTGAAGAAAGCTGTGGGATAAGGTAGTAGTAGGTATAGATAAACTAGTGTGTGATATCTCTCTAAATACCTTGAGAGATTGTAAAATAACTATAAAATAATGGGGGTTGTATCATATTGACTGGTAGGACTAAGATAGGTCGTGACCATTAGTTTGGTCTTCTGTAAATTATGATGCAATAATAAATGTGTTTGTTTATGTACTTGCTGTTGCAATAAGTTTAATAGTTTATTTTCGTCATTATCAAATAAAGGAAAACATAACTTAAAAGATGGTGATTATGAGAGGCGCCGGAGTTCCTAGAGGCTAGGGCAGAGGTAGAGGTAGAGGAAGGGGTAGACGAGCCCAAACTGTACAAATACCCAAGCAAGAACTGAATCAAGGACCTAACCGGCCAGAACAAGACGACGTTCCGGAAATGAGAAGACAACTGTAGGAACAAAGAGCTCTTATCGATATACTCTTGGCTGAAAGACAGGAAAGACAAGCTGAAAGACGTCGATTACAGGAGCAACAAAATAATGAAGAGGAAGAGGAGAATGACCAGGATGATGAACACGACGATGAAGCCGAGGAATCAGATCAATCTCGATCCCCACCTCAACAGGAGAAAGAAATGAGAATACCCCCTCAGCACAACCAAGCAGTGGAAAATTCGCAGTACTGGGTTACTCAGTTCTGCAAGATGAAGCCCCCAGTCTTTCGAGGTAAGCTTGACTCAGCAGAGGACTGGTTGATGAGGCTGGACAAAATTTTTGAAGTTATGGAGTGTCCAGAGAACAGGAAGGCCTAGTTAGCAATTTTCAAACTAGAGGGAGACGCAGATCGCTGGTGGAGAAATATTGGAAGATCTTATATGTTTTAGTTTTTGAACTATTTAGATATTGTCTTTTTGGAATCAACAGATGACTATATAAGGATGATTACACTATGGTTATGTACTTCTAAATATTCAGTTACTCGTTTAATCGAAATGCTCGACTCTGATCACGGTTTGTTTTTTTTAAAAAAAAAATCGGTATTTTAAATGGGATGTTACATGTGGGCTCATGGTGAAATAGCTAAAGCATTTGTTAAATAACAAGGCATGCACATGGCTATTTTAATACGCAAAACCATAGTAATAGTGGAAAATATGAGGGTATAATCTGACTCTTGATGCCTCTAGTATATGCCCAAGAGGTGATGGTTTAAGTTCATAGGACCACCTAGGGGTGGAATCCAGGGGGCTAGGGGTGGCCTATACCCCCACTAAAAAAATTGTGATGAATTATTTGATCCTAGTTCTAATAATGCTATGATAGGCATGGTGTGTAAAAATTACCTTGAGAAGTTTTATGTGAGATTTTGGTGAAAAGATAAATGCTAAATCTTCCTTTATGTCAGAAGTTTTTGCAGTAATGAGAGCTTTGAAAATGATTGATGAGCTTCAGATATCACGGGTTGCTGTAGAGATGGATAATAAAGAGTTATTTGATTGTTTACATAATGCTCCTATGGTCTTTAGTATAAGACATATTTATCTAATTTAATTAGATTAAGTTAATTAAGTTAGTTAATATGATATTTATTTTCTAAAACACCCTAGTCACCTTCCCTAATTCCCTTATTCAATTCCCTTGTCTCCTTGATTGTTGTTGACGGAGCAATAATAGGGGTAAAGACGGAAAACATTGACAAATATGGAAAAAAAAACTTTGTAAGGATTAGGTTTGTATTGTATTTCAAGTACTTTTATTTATGATATAGTATATTTTATTTTTACCCCCTCATTAAAATTCTTGGCTGTGCCACCAGGACTACGATCATCTCTATGTACTAAGGATTATTAGTCTAGGTCTAGCTTTAAGTTCAAAGAACCACTAGATACAATGGTTGTACTTATGTGTGTAACTTAGCTAATGGGGCTACAAGCTTCCCTTGACACATGTGGGGCATTATTGTTAATATCGTGAGTATGTCAAAGGTAGAAGTTTAACTCAAGATTGTGAATGATCTAATGCATAATAAAATGTGAGCTTGGGTTAGTAAAAATACTAATAAGAGGGTCCTTGAACTGATTGTTGGAGATAAGTAGATAACCATTGGAGCTCTAACGTATTTTAATGAGCAAGTTTTAATGACATTTAAATGGTTTTCTTACATTAAATCATCACTAACCCTGTTTTGTAATTATCATTTTAATTGTTATTAAAATGTCTCTAATGGTCATTATAGCTGCTCAATTGTCACATACATGTGCTCTGCTTATAAAAAGCATGTTTGGTGCATGGTTAATTACCCTGCTTTATGTAGGAATTGTTCATTTTATTTTCGGCAGCGCCTCTTATTCATTTACGAGAGGTCTAGAGAATATCTCCTAAAAATAGTGTCATTAGATGCAGCTCTAACTATTTTTTATTGTGTTTTTACAGGTGCTGCCGCCAACAATCTATACGCTATAAGGTGACGACGCCTACATTATTCTTACCTTTCCAATTCTAAATATAGGAATTACAAAAATTAAGTTTGTAGATACTAAAAATAAGTTAAATTATTTATTTGTAAGAAAAGTACATCACTCTTAAAATGTATTCTTTAATTATTTTTTTGAAAATACCCCTTAAAGGAACTTTATTTAACATGTGCAATCAATATGAATAATGTAAAAAGAAAATTTAAATTTGGTAGATAAAGTGGATTAGGTCTTACATTTATGACTAAAATAGTTTTACTATATTCAGCACAATTGTATTAAATGTAGAAATCTCATTTTTGTTCTATAACAATTTTTAAGGGGAAAAAAACATAGTTTGTGAGGATTTTCATAGAAACCCGTATGGTTAAAATATCACATCCCGCTGTATCCAAAAAAAAAAAAAAAAAATCACATCCGGCAAAGAATATTTAAAAGAACAATAGTCACCAAAGTAAGTGGAGAGAATGAAAGCAGCCCCCACCCCACCCCACCTTGTCGTTTGCAATGCCTTTTTCTGAAGCTTCACTCCACCTCACTTCCGTGTCTTCTTCTGTTTGTGTAAGGATTTAATTTTTCACGCTAAAACCTAAGTTTTCTTCTAAGTTTAATTTAAGATTTGATTTAGTTCTTTAAATTTATAAAACGAACTTGTAAGTCCCTTAATGTAAATATAGTTAATTTTATTTAATAGAAAATACTGACTTAAGTGACTCTGCAATTAAATACTTTATAAAGAATACTTATATTTTAAAATATAAAAACATATTAAAATTTAAAAATTAAATTGCGGACATACTTTGTCAATATTTAATTGCAAGATCTTCATTTAAATTTATTGAGTCGACATTTTCTGTTAAATAAAATCAATGGTCATAGGATTAAAGGACTAAAAGTACATTTTATAATCTTAAAGAATTCAACTGGAATTTAGTGTAAATATAACAAACTAAACATATACTTTAGCTTAATTGAGGGTTTTGATTTGGCGCTAAATTCATGTAAGACTTTAATATACTTTATATCTCAAATTTATAATTTTATCCCAGACTATTCTTTTTTTATGGTACATATTAAGAGTGATTTCCTTCAATAAGCATAAATTCTAATGTAAAGTCACATACTCATTTGTTACTGTGTAGTATTCATAGTTTTAATTACAAAATACAAAATTGAAGTTAAAAGCATTTTCATCGCTAAATGAGTTATCATTCGCCTTTGACTGTAAAACAATTTTGCGAAAGAGCTCGGTACAAGGATAGTCATAAAAACGATGATGATGTACCAAGAAAAAAAAAACAAATGATGATGAAATGTAGATATCATTATATGAAATTATATACACAGCCAAATTTAAGTGTTATACTACCTCTAATCCTATATATAAGACATAATTGATTTTTGAAAAAGATTAAAGAAACTAAATAAGTTACTTTACCATATTATATAATGTGTTTGATTAAATTACATATTAATTAATAATATAAACAAATTAATTTGGAGAAAAATATGGTTAATATAAATACTTTAAAGTAATTTAATTAGCTTCCTTAATCTTCTAAAAAGAGTAAATTGAATCTTATATTTAAGACCTTCAATATTATTATTATATTACTTTCTCGGGGAATATGTGGAAAAAAGACGACAAACAAATCAAACAATTAAATAATACTAAATCATGATAAAGATAGACACCCTACCCATAATATATAAGCATATATATATATATATATATATATATATATATATATATATCAATCAATCATCAAATTTATATTCAAAATCTTGTAATACCCATTTAGAAACTCATTTAACTCACAAACAGGTCAGATACTCATACCACTAAAATTGCCCATCCATTATTATTGAGGTTTGACTATTAGGAAGGAAGAAAATTGAATTTAAAGTTACACATTAAATCATGAATTATGATAATATTGATAATTATATTAATATGGTCCAAGCAAACGAATGAGCTTCATATTCCATGATTGTAGGGATAACTAGGTTATTAGTACAATAAATTAAGTTAAAAATTGTATTAGTGTGATCACATCTGTTTTAAACTATTTGGTTGACAGGGCAGATAATCAAACCATAAAAATTGTCCATTTGTAATTATTGGGATTTGAATATAAGGAATGAAGTAAATTGAATTTGAAATTAGACATTAAATCAGGAATTAAAATTATATTAATAATAATATAATCGTGATCCAAGCATGCCAAGGAACTTCACCATCCATGATTGTAGGGATCTCCATAAATTATATTAATAATTAGGTTATTCGTGCAATAATTTTTAAAAATTATTTCCTACTGATTATGGTTTGATGTTGAAATAGTGAGTTCTTCTAGTTTTTATTATTGACAAATGAAAATTATGTTTCCATTAATGATATTAATATTGTAGATGGAAAATGAAGTTTTCGAATATTGATCAATAATTGGAATATTAACACTGCAATAATTACAATGAGGGTATTAATCGAGAAATTAAAAATATTTCAAAATAATATTTTTAACTTTAATGTCAGAAATGATAATAATTATCACACCAATAACCAAATTAGACATAAAAAGAAATTTATTATTTTTAGATGGATTATAAATTTTTGAAAATATATAAAAGAAATTTTATGAAATATTATCAATTAGTATATTAATCGGGATATTAACATGACAATAACTCTTATTTCAAATTTTGATGATAATTGTATATTAATTGAGATATTGATAACTTCAAAAATAAATTTTCTTCTAATTTTCAAAAAATGTTAATAATAAATTTCATAAGCAACTAATCGGAATTCTAAAAAATAAATTCATAATTTACAAATGATAGAGATTCTTACTAAATTTTGTTCTATAGGTCTAAATCAAATAAATAATGTTTTGGAATGTCTCACCTCAAGCTTTGCAATGCGTGAGAGAGATACATCTTGTTCATACTAATTAATACCTAATAGAGAAGGATCAGCTCACTTGTCATTAAATTTATGTTATTTTAGTAATATATAGTTTTGGGGGAATATAACGAGGTTTTTGTTGGCATTTGTACACGCAGCGGAATGAAATTTATCCAATAAATTACGAATCCCAAGAAAAGGATCTATCGACAGTGTTTAAATCAAGTTAGTAGTTAAGAATCGTACCTATGCAATCTCGTATGCGTGCTTTGCGAACTCGTGGGCTAACACCTTCTTGTTGGATATAATTAAGTTTTGATGATGTCTTATATATATGCCATTAGTAAGAGCAAAAAGATTGAGTAATATGTTTATCCTCTTCATTGATTAATTCTTGAATTAATTGTAGAATCATAGGTGTAAAGTTCATTATGAAGAATGATAAAAAAGAAGAATCGACAAAGAAGAAGATCAAGGAGGACGGGGATGTATATGAGGATAAGGAAAAGGAAGAGAAGGAAAAGAAGAAGAGGAGAGAATGAAGAAGAAAGAACTTATTGAATGGAACATCCTCATTCCAAGTTCTTTCCAAGTTCAGTTCAAATATATTTATGGAGTATGTTCAAGAGATGAAAGAAGAAATTAAAAAAATGATAAGTTCAAGAAGTAGAATAAATATTGAAGAATGTAGAAGGTGTAGAGAATGATGAGCTAAAGCTAAATGATGAATATTGTTCAAGATGAATGATGGAAGATGGAAGGACTTGATGAAAATATGATTATACAAGTCCCAAGATTGATTATAGAAGTGTCCATGATCAAATGGACGTTAGAAGGGGTCAATTCAAAGTTAAAGTCAGCAAAAATCTGATTCTGGATGAGAAAACTCAAGTATAATGATCAAAATTCGAGTTTCCTACTTTATTGGAAGTGATTTGTCTCTGGAGTTCAAGAAAACTCAAGTATGGAGGTCAATACTCGAGTATGGGAGTCAATACTCGATTATGGAACTTAATGACTCGAGTATTGGGTGTTTTTAGCTTCTTTGGCGCTTCTGAACCTGACAATACTCTAGTATCCAATTCAATACTCGAGTATCAGCATTGGTCAGAAACTTTGTTCACCTTTGTTTCACGTTCAGCTTTGGGCGAGGTCTGGTAATTCGAGTATATCTCCTGAACCAGACATCGGATTGAGGTGAAATCAAATTTGGCTGAAACTAGACATCCAATGAGTCATATTGACAGAGTTTCAAGTCTAAATAAGATCAGATGAGAGAGCTTTGAATTTCTAAAGTTGGATCAAATATTCACGCCACACAACAGACCAAGCTTCAATGTTTTGAGTGTAACTCACAATTTACTAATCGAAATGAGCTAAAATCAGTGGCATTTGAAAGAAGACTCATAAGGCTTTCCATCAATACTTGATTCAACAAAAATAAAGATCATACCAGAGAGATAAAGCCTTTGAAAGTTGACTGACGATTTAGAACAATGTAAAAACGCTGTATAAAGAACTATCTTTATTCATTGGATTATAACAGATGAAATCCAACGTTCTTTGAGCTGATTCTTGTTGAATTGGAAAGAAGACACAAAGAGCAATACAAGAATAATTGGTTTGCCAAAATTGATGCTATATCAAGTCAGATGTAATACCCGGGAAAAAAATGTTTATCTTAAATATTATATTTCTATAAATAATACCTATTTTAAATAGGTGAATATGGGATCTCAAATTTTGATATTGTGTTTATTTTCAATTTTCCTTTAGACCTTAAGAGCCTAAAGATTTAATTTGCTTGAGGCCATACAAAATACTATATGAGAGATTAAAAATTAAGGTTTAATTAATTATTCCTAATTAATCTCTATGGAACAAAAAAAAAATTGCTATTTATTGATGAACAAATAAATTATGCAAATAAGTGAGGAAATTAAACTATTTTAACTTTAAATCCTAAAAACTAAGGGAGCCAATGAGGGAATTTCTTTCTTAAACATATGAGAACATTAGAAACAAAATTGTATAAATTAATATTAGGGGAGGGGGACGGTTTTCTAGAGGAGAAAAAGGGAAGAAGAAGAAGATAGTCAACATGTGTATTGAAGAAGATATGCTTGTCTTGGTGACCAAGAAAAAAATTAAATAAATAGAATTAGAGGAAAACCTATAGAACTTAAATCATAACTTGAGATATTGAAGTTAAATGTTCAAGATAAATACATATTTGAGATCAATGAATTATAAGCTTCAACTTGGCTATTCCCAAAATTATTTTCGGTTACCTTTAAGATTTATACCTAAGTGTTTTGGGAATTAAAAATCACCATAAATCTAGTCATAAAATTAGGATTCCAAAATGAAATTGGATTCTAAATCAAGACATCAACTTACACCAAACTAAATTAGAATTTGGGATTAATTAAGATAACTTAATGAAGGAATAAGCTTTCCTTGGGGACAAAGTAAAATATTTCTAGAAGAGAGGGGGGGGGGGAGGACGGCTAGGTGATAGGTGAAGGGTGGAGATCATTCCTTCTTCATCAAGAAAATCCAATGGTTGAAGGCAAGGGGGAAAAATTTACCAACATGCCATTCTCTTCAATTATAAATAGAGGACCATAGTTAGCATATTCTTCACACCAATCCTACTAGCCTTGGCCAAAATTTAGGGAGAATAAGAGAGGGAGGAGCTGCTGGAGAAATAGAAGGCAAGTGGTCTTCAAGAGGTAAGGAAGTTCTTAGCTTCCAAGTTTAAGTTCCTAGTTTATGAAGTAGAAATGCTAGGAATGTTATTTTGATCATCAAACTTCCAATTCCAGTTTTATTTTCATGTTTTTATGGTTTCCAATAGCTTTATTTCGAAAATTTGATGAAGAAGAAGTTATAGCAAAATTTTTGGAAGATTATGATCAAAATAGCAAAGCTCTGGCGAAATTTCAACAAATAAGAACTTCTTGAGTCAGTAGTAAAAATGCTAGTATCTTATGATGAAGATGATGTTCTAAAATTCTGGGAAAATTCATGATGAAATTAGACATTTAGGGCTTTCCAAATATATAAAGATTGTGTCAATTGAAGTTCTGTGCAAAAAGATAAAAATCCCAGAAGTTAAGCTACAATTTCTGAGCGAAATTCTGGACAGCAGTTTGAATTCTGGAAACTGGGAATTATCCATGATTTCTGGGTAAGTTCCAGTATTTTTCCTTAAAATTAGAAATCTCAAGGATTCCGGGAAATTTTACGGATCCTCTTTTCGATTTTTCTGGAATTAGTTATGATTTTTCAAAGTTAGGCGAAATTCTGCCCAGAAATTCTGCATCAGCGTTTTTTCCGAAAATTATGTGGAAATAAATGAAAATAAATCCTTCAAGGGTAAAAATGTCAAGTATGACCAAGATGTCTCTTGAAATATTACTTCATAAGTAATTGAGACAATATCACCCTTTTAGGATAGACTGTGCACGCGTACCGTCAACAAACGTACCCAACGACCCGTTAAACTCAGGTACGGACGCGTATTGTAACATTAACGCTTATGCTTATGGTTTGGTTATATATGATTGTTGTTTTCACATGATAATACTCTGTTTTGAAAATTTGCTCATGAAAGTTGAATTGTATACGGGTTATAGTCTTGATAACACCGTTGAGTTTTCCTAGCGCTGAGGACACGATGGGCCGTCGTGGCACTGGTTATGTGCAGAGTGGGATAACATACATATTGCAGTGGCTGTGTTATGTTATTGCCTTACATATGGATATTTGTTTGAAACTGTGATTATGTTGTATATATGTGATAACTGTCATATACTGTTTACATAAGCATGAGGTTAACCGTTACCTGAGGTTCAATGGGAATTGAACCTCAGCCTTTGCCATAGCTTCAGGATCCCGGGAAGTGATCGAGGACAAGGGTAAGAAGCCGGTATGAGGACCCTGCGGAGGCATCATCTTTTTGAGTTACTTATGTTAGAAGTATTAGACTTGGATGACTGTATTAGTTAACATTCAGTTAGATATATTACATACAATGTTATTCAGTTACTCTTTGTTTATGTAAAGTATTTTTAACTCTCAGCTCCAGAAACGTTTATGAAAACGGGATGTTACATCAGAGAGCAACCAAAGTCAAGAATAAGTTGAAAACTCGAGTATAAAAGTGAATACTCGAGTATAGCTCAGATAGAGAGCAATGAACGTTAAGAGTTCCTCAATACCGCATTATGTAAGTCAATACTCGAGTATCGGACAGACAGAGACGAATTTGAAGTAGCTCGATAAGCTCAAAACCGCAGTATGCAAGACAATATTGCAATATTCATGTTCAGCCCAGAAAAATTACCATTGCGAAAATCCTGAATCTAATGTAGATCATCCAGAAACTTTCCCAAATGATTTGTAATATTTCTTAACATCATTTATATCATTTGTGGACATATTTCAGATTATCAAAGGGCATTAAACTGAAGATCAAGGATGAAGAAAATGTTGATGTCATTGTTGAGCCAAAAAGCATTTCTAACGGCTAGTTTTTCCATCTGCTGCACTCTCAACATCTCTATTTACAAAAGTCATATTCTCCAACGTTTAGATCATCTTCATCTATAAATAAAGCCAGATTCAAAACACAGAAATATGAGAAGAAGAGATTATGCTGTCATAATGCTGAAATTTTGAAGCGTCTTCACACTCTGTTTTTCATACTTTCTTAGTTTATCATTTAGAGTGTGAAATGAATTATATTGCACTTCAGTGATTATTCATCTACTTCTTAGAGAGAAGATTAATTGTAAAACATTCTATTTGAGAGTTACTCAAGGTTGGGTGACCTTGAGTGGGAAATTGAATGTATCCCTTGGGTTGTAAGGGAGAGTCTCTGTGAGAGAGATTGTAAAGGCTGCACAAGTGCCTGGATAAACTTGTGGGGTTTAAAGGCTTTCCTCTTATGCCTGGTTAAAGAAGGAGATAGTGGAAATCTCAAGTGTGTAATACCCTAATTTTTATAATACATTTAAATATATATTTAGACAAATAATACCTATTGAAAATAGGTGAATATGAGGTCTCAAACACCTTGTATTGAATTTATTAGGACAATGTCTCCTAAGAATAAATAATGTACAAATAGGTCCCTGAAATATTTATGGGTTATAAAATACCCTAAAAATATTATAAAGAGACAAATAAATATTTATTTGAAATAGGGAAGAATATTGTCCCTAATTTAGGTAATTTATTAAATTATTACATTGGAAAAATTAAAGGAGAAAAATCAAAAAGTATTAGGGGACCATATTGGACCCCATGATTTTTAATATTTTGCATAATGCATAAATTATCAATTTCAGTAAAATAGTTGTGAGAAAATAATTAATCTTAATTAAGAAAATTGTCAACAATTAGTAAGTGATTAAATAAGTAATTAATTGTTGATTGTTTAAACATGAATAAAAGGAAATATCCAAAGTTAATTATATGAAACCCCTAATTTGATATTAATGACCAATGGGGGGTCAAGGTTGGCATAAAGAGTGTTGCTAATTAATTTAGCATAATTAAGAGGTATATTAAGTAAATTACAAATATCCTTAATAGAATAAGCTTGCACTAATTGAGATTAGTTGCACAATTCTTTAAGATGATTAGAGACAAACTAAAAGAGGGCTAATTATATTTAAAAATAACAAGCCAAAGAGAATGAAATAATATCTTAAGCAATTAAGTCTAAATCTTCATATAATTGAGTTAGCTAATGGCAAAATATAATTAAGGAGAATGTAAACACTTGATAATTAAGAATTGCTAATTAGTGTTGAAAAGTCAACAATGACACCTAAGCCTTGATTATGTCATCAAGATGACATCACAAGAGCACATGTGTATGTTGTGAGTGTGTGTGTGCCTAAGTGTTGTGCATGTGTGTGTGTGTGTAGTGGAGGAAAGAGAAAAGATGAATCTAGAAAAGGGGGGAGGTGGCATTTTTTTTGTAAGAGGTGTAAGGTCAAGATTTAAGCTTCCTAGTTAAGTTAAATCTAATGGTTAGAATGGAATTAAAGTTGCTAGATAGTTAACTCATTGTTGGCTATAAATAGGAGGCTTCATGCTTCATTTTTCTTCACACCAAACTCATACCAAAGATTGGAGGGTTTAAGAGGAGAGTGAAGCAAGAAGGAGGAAGGAGTTCAAGAGTCTTCAAGAGGTAAGCTCTAGTTCTTAAGTTCTAGTCTTTAGTTTTTATAAGTTCTTAGTATAAATGCTAGTTTAATCTAGAAAATTAGAGAATAAATTCCTATACTTGTTTTTAGGCCTCATTGCATTGAAAAATGTCTGAAGAGGTAAAAATATAGTAGGGAATAATGTTTAGGAAGCAATGGATTAATGTTGTGACAGTTGTAGAATTTTCGGTTCTTAAATCTTAGACAGGCAGCGAAAAAGATGCTATGATTTTATGCAACAAATAAAGTTATAAAATCATGAAATTTTTCAGAAAGAAAGTAGACATGTAGGGCTTTCCAAATATATAAAATATGTAACGTTTTGATCTCTGGTCAAGGAGATATGAATTTTTGAAGTTAAGCCATTTTTGCTGGAATAAAATCTGGGCAACGTTGAGAAAATTTAAAACTGGGAATGATTCATGGTGTTCTAGGTTCTGGGAATATTTTTCCTTGAAAATAGACATGCCAAGGGTCATGAGGAATTTTACAGTACCTCAAAATGATTTTTGTAGAATTAATTATGATTTTCCAAAGTTACCAAAAAATCTGCCCAGAAAATACTGCACTGCGTTTTTGAATAAATGTAAGGGCATAATTGTAAATAACAAATCCACCAAGGGTAGAGAAGTAAATAGAGGTGGAAATATCTCTTAGGATATTATTCTAAGTGATATGGTGATATGTTAGGATATCCGGGAGGTCCAGGGCCGGATCTAAAGGTCGGACGTTTGACAGTTACTCGGTGAAAGGTACGGATGCGTACTATAATTCTAACTCTTATGCTGCTTGTATGCTTTATATATGATGAGATGATTCATATAGTCATGGACAAGACTGGGTCTTGGGTCATGGACTGTGGCTAAGACAGGGTCTTAGGTCACCTTGTTAAATACATTTAGCTTTTAATGTGAAAACGGGTTACAATCTTGGTAATGTTGTATAGATGTTTTCCTAGCGCTGAGGACACGCTCCGGGGCGTGGCACTGGCTTATGTGCAAACTATGTGGACCTTACATGGGCTGTGTGCTATGTAGAGGTATTGTTGTGATATGAACTATGACATGTGTTGTGTGCTATGTATAGTTATATGCTGAATTGTAAATGAATATCTATCATGCATACTGTTATACTTGAGCATAAGGTTAACTGTTACCTGAGGTCCAATGGGCATTGGACCTCAGTCTTAATGACTAGTACAGGGAAGAAACCAGGATAGAGAAGATGCTGGTGGATAGAGCCGTGAAGAGGCAGTGGTCGAAGACGAAGGTCGGTAGAAGTTATTAGGATTTAGTTTCTGGTAAGAATCTAATAAAGTTATTTCAAACCATTTGGTGCTTAAACTAAGGAAGGGTTCATCGGTGGGTTGTCACAAGTCGCCATAAAGTTGGTGAGACTCCCATTAGATTGAACACCGACCTGGCCAAATTGTTTGATTAACTGATGTTAGGTTCCAAGCCATAGGTCTAGTTTAAGACTTTCTTTATCAGAGAATTGTATTTAATCTCTGTAAGATGTATCACATGAATATTCCTTTGAGATATTTAATATATCAGCTTATGTCGGGACATCATCATATGTCTGGGCATTCTATATCAGATACTCACTGTCTGAATATTAGCGCACGCTATCCATTTCCTAGTACTCTAAGCTGTAGCATCTCAAACTCTGATGATTTTCCTAAAACTAAGTGTCGACCGACACAATTTTCGAACCTGGAATTTGGGATGTTATAAGGTGGAGCTTGAGGACTGGACGTAGGTCAAGGATAGGACTGAACCAGTATAAATCTCAGTTTACAATTCTCTTCCTTAAACTCCTTTATTTCTAGCATACAAGTTTGAATGATTTTTTATAGCTTTATACTCTTTATTATCTTTCATACTGATTTTGACGAATTGCAAAAATAATTTCAAAGTTTGCAATTTTTTATCTTCACCCAATTCACCCCCCTCTTGGGTTCAGCCGGATCTTTCACTTCTTGGTCAATCAATCTCTAGGATCTGACTCTACAAATCCACTCCCTCTACCGGTATCCACACTGAACAACACTTTAACACGAACGGCAATGTACTAGCACCTTCAAGCTTTTATCTCATGTCTCTCTTCTAGGCTTCTTTTATGGCTCTTGAATTCTCTTATGTGTGTAATCAAATTACTTACAACCTAAGGGTATTTTATAATCCTAATAGGCCGCATTACATATTCAAAATCAATCTTAATAATTTTGAAATTGAATTGGAAATTAAATCTGTCTAATTGATTCAATCCAATCAATTTATTTAATGTGAATTAAAAGCCAACTGATTTGATTTATCTTTATAAATCAAATCATTGATTTATCTTCATAAATCAAATATGGAAGTTATTTAATGATTAGCCCCTAGGGCATAATTTTCAACAGACTCCCACTTGCACTAGGTGCAATCATTATATATATATATATATATATATATATATATCCTCCTTAGATAAAACATTGTATTCATTAAATCTTTAGACATATCTTAGATTCAATGAATCTGGACATTATAGCTCGTGTTAGAATATTCTTGTGTACGACCCTGTAGGCTCACATGAGATTAGCAACGGGCTAATACTGTAATAGCCCACAAGTTGCAAGCGGCCTCTAGCAAGACATTGCGACTACCCAATTCACATGAGGATTGATTATTCGATACAACCTATCATACAACCATGCCGCATCTCTTTTGTCATGCGATAATTTGGTCAAGGATGAAGCATGAATAGCGTCATCCTCCTGTTCATCACCCGGTCAAAGGTGACTTTTGACTAAGTCAAAAATCAGTGACTTATCATGTAAGAATCCATGATGATCTCAGGTCATAGTGCGTTGTGACGTGGTTATACATGAGGTAAGCTTATCACTAAATCCATGCAGCTTTCTCATAAGGGGTCGGTCCAGCACCTTGTACTCTTACAAGTGCCTATGACTTGATTCGTATCTCATCTTATCTCATCTTCGCTCCCACATAGATGACAGACTAGAGACTTTTAGGATAATCTATAAGATATATCTAAGGATACAGTTATCAATATAAACATGCAAATGAAATGATAACTAAAAGAGAATACTTTAAATAACAATAATGTTTAAAGTACAATGATTAGCACACAAGTGCTAATTAGAATACAATAGCACACAACACATGTAATGTTAATGGCGAAAGCATACACAAGTGCTAATTACACGCATCCCAGACACGAATCCTCAGCGTTAGGAAAAAAAGCATGCAACATTATCATATAAAAACAATAATCCACAGCTAATTGAATAAAAACGCATGACTCAGGCATACAAACTTGGTCACGAATCCACATTCATGATTATAAGAGACATGTATACAAATACACAAGAAACATGAGATTAAGTTACTACCATAACTTTACATAATTAATACATTCCTTACGCTACGGACTCAGATTCTCGCTAATATCCTAAAGTAATACCACTATAAATATTAATTTCCTCTTTATTTTGTAAAGTATTATATTAAATACCATCTTAACACATTAAAATGGTTTTCCTTGTCCCTTAAGTTCCCTATTTAATCCATAAAGGATAAGTATTTTAATCTTTAACTTTATTGTCCTTAATTTTTGGATTATTCATTTTTCTGTCCAGAATTTTCACTGAACTTTGAAAAATTATAATTAAATGCACAAAAATCCAAATGATGTGCTTCTAAAAAATTTTGGTCTCTTAACATGTCTATTTTCATGGAAAAATACTCTCAATAGTCATAAACTTTCAAATTATTCCTAGAATAATATAGTTTTACTACTGTTTAGATTGTATTTCCATAAACATAAGTCAGTTTGTAAAATCCATATGTTTTTGTAAAAAAACTCAAAAACCTTCTTATTAGCTATCAAAAGAAACCTCTTTCTATCTACTTCATTTATGGAAATTTTTATAATTTTTGGAAATCATTTGATCAATAAACAATCACGCATAATTACTACTATTCTGATTGCACTCCCAGAAACATAAATGTTTTTTTTTAAAAAAAATAGTAACTCCTTTTATAGAGATTCAAAAATTACATATTATCTATCAAAATAAAGCTCTTTCTGTCTACTTTACTTTCTAAAAAGTTGCATAGTTTTTTAACATCATTTGATCAGTGTCAAAAATCACACAATCACTACTATTCTGATTGTACTTTCAGAAACATAAGTCTTTTTCAAAAATTTGTAACTCCTTGTATAAAGCTCCAAAATCATATATTGCTTATCAAAATAAATCTCTTTTTGTCTAGTTTATTTCTAGTAGGTTTCATGATTTTTGGACATCATTTAATCATTAAAAAATCACGCACAAGTTAAGTACCTCCAAAAAAACCAAAACTGGTTGATTTTGCAACTTGTATGACTTTCATCTTTTGCTTCCAAAAATAACTTTCTACCTTCTTTCCACATCATTTTTCATTTTAAACCCATTAATAACCTCAAAATCATGAAAATCCTTTTATTTTCTTGAGTTTTGGTTTCGGCCAAAACGTGACCCAAAAAACAAGAAAAAACCTCTTTTCATAAAGTCATGATTTTTAGCTTAAGTTTTTCTTAGATCTTGGCTTTTTGGACTTTGTTCATGTTAGTTCTCTAGGTGTTTTGATGATAACTAATAATTGTAAACTTAATTTGAAGTTTGTCTTTGAAAGTTGTAAAACTTTCTGTTTAAGGCAAACTTGAGTTTGGACTTGATAGACAGAAGCTCAGTTTTTAACAAAGAAAGCCAAACTCCAGTTTGCATAGGCAAACTCGAGTTTGCAGAGTTACAGAGAGCTATCAAAGTTTACAAGAGTTGTAAACTCGAGTCTAAGTCTTGAAACTCAAGTTTAGAACAAAGACAGTAACACTTGCATTTCAGCTTGTTTTCAAACTCTACCTTCAGTCTTTCTAAAACTCCAGTTTACAAGAAAGTTTAAAGGCCAAAAGTTTCAAAGACTTGTAAACTCGAGTCTATGTCTTAGAAACTCGAGTTTGGGATCAAACAGAAGATTCAACGTTTTATCAGGTTTTCAAACTCTATCTTTGAACCTTCCAAACTCCAGTTTACAAGAAAAGTTTAAGAGCTAAAGATTCGTAAACTCGAGTCTGTTTTAAGCAAACTCAAGTTTAGGATAAACAGAGACACTTGTGTTATTACTTGCTTTGTAAACTCCAGTTTTGTTTTCAGTGACTCCAGTCTGCACTTCAATGAAAAGTTTTTCAAAGTTTGAATACTCACTGAAACTCGAGTCAGATTTCTGGAGACTCGAGTTTAGGACTGTTTTGAAAACACTTGAACTATTACATGATTTCTAAACTCCAGTCTTGAAAATGGAAACTCCAATTTGGGCTTTCAAAAGGTATTTCAATGTTTCAGTTTTTCACTGAAACTCGAGTCAAGGTTTTGGTGACTTGAGTTTAGCTCAAACAGAAAGCCTCGAGTAAATGACTATTTTGAAAACTCCAGTTTTAAAAATGGAAACTCCAGTTTACATATGAAGAGATTTTTCAAAAGTTTCAGTTTACACTGAAACTCGAGTTTTGGATATCAAAACTCGAGTCTGGGCTATACAGAGAACTAAACAATATTTCAGATTTTGTAAACTCCAGCTTGCGTTTTCTAAACTCCAGTTTTGAAGCTCTGAACTTAAACTCAAGATTTTGATAAAAGCTTCAAACTCGAGTCAGTCACTAAATGACTCGAGTTTAGGCATGGCCTCAAAACTTCATCCAAGAGCCATTCGTGATTTTCCTTTCTGTAAGAACCAAACTCGAGTCAGTCACTAATCAACTCGAGTTTAGGAAGTCTTTCAAAACAAGATGCTCTCTGGATGAACTCCAAACTCGAGTCTGAGTTTGTAAACTCGAGTTTGTAATGCACAGATTTGTAAAACCAGAAGGCGCGAATTTGCGAAAACCATTTGAATGATCTTAATACTTCATATCTTTAATTGCTATTATTCCTAACGTCTTTTAACCAGTTTGTTAGCAAGTTTCAGATGGTTTATTGAAGGAAACAATGAAGATTCAGACAATGAGCTGTAAAGCAAGAAAGAGAGAATATGTTGTCTTATAAAGTGCTCCAACTTGGATTAAATAATTACAACTTTAAGCACAGCCCATTCCAACACAGGGACATCAACATTATCTTCATATTAATTAAGTCCCACATTGCGAGAATGTCTACAACAGATTGGACAAAAGCAGAATCCATCCATCAAGAAGATTTTAGTGGATTCTCAACAGCTAGTTTTGGAAGTGGAGCCTCCAACGTTCAAATTCGAAGTGCTCTTCCAACAGTCAAGTTCTTCATTCAAATTGGACGTCATATGCTATAAATACCATTCATAATCCAAGAACAATACACAGAATCAGTTATTTACTAGCTTACATTTTCACTTCTTATCTTCTGTAATATCTTGAGAGATTCATTTGAGCTTCAGTGTTTATCATTATATGCTCTTCGAGAGAGTTTGCTTTCGTTTCTGATCACTTGCTGTAAGAATCTTAAGTCAAGGGACTTGGAGATTAGGAATATCAGTGTATAACTTGTAAGGGGGAGTGTATCCTAGTGAGAGGATAACTTTCGAGTACAGAGTGTGTAACTGATTGTGAGTGATAGTGAAAATCCCAGAGAGTCTGGGGACTGGACGTAGGTCAAGGAGTTTGACCGAACCAGTATAAATCTTGTTGTGTCTTGTCCTTCTCTCATCCTCTGCACTATTCTAATCTTGCGATTAATTTCCAGAATTGAGAAAAAGAATTTTCAAATCCCCAATTCACCCCCCTCTTGGTGATTTGCTCCGTTTTCATTTGGTATCAGAGCCAGGTTTTCTCTTAAAGGATTAACGTCCCGAGAAGGATCCTAATGGAGGGAATTCTACCTGAAGGAGCTTCCATCAACAGACCTCCAGGTTTCGATGGGGAACATTATTCATTCTGGAAATCAAAATTCAGAGTCTATGTCATGGCCACTGAATTTGGACTATGAAATGTGTTTGAGAAAGGAGATTATGCTCTATCTACAATGGAGGATGGAGTCAGAACTCCCAAACTAGAAGAAGAATATACTGAGAATGACAGAAGACTCGTCACTCTCAACAGTAAGGTCATTCATGTCCTTCAAAGTGCTCTAAGTCAGAGAGAATACTTTCGTATTTGTACTCTACCTTCTGCAAAAGATATGTGGAAGGCCTTGGAGATTGCTCACGAAGGAACAGCTGGAATCAAAGAGAATAGAATCAACACTCTCATGACTGAATATGATTTACTTCGTATGAAATCAGGAGAATCCATTAGTAAATTCCAGCTGAGATTCACTCATCTAATTAATCAACTCGCTGCCTTGGGAAAAGAATACGATCAACGAGTTCAAGTAAGAAAAATCCTAAATATTCTTACCAAGGAATGGGAAACAAAGGTGACAGCCATTGAAGAGGCACACAGTGAATCAATGACATCAGTTGCTGCTCTCTTTGGTAGCTTGTCCGAGTATGAAGGAAAAATCAAGTTCAGAAAAGGACTTGATGAAATTGATAGTAAGGGTAAAGGAATTGCTCTCAAAACTATCAATGATGATAAAGAATCAGATGATAATGAAGAAGATGACAAATTTGGCATGATGGTTTGAAAGTTCAGAAAATTCTACAAGAAGAACAGAGGATTCAGAAAGAACAACAAAGGTGGCTCAAGCTCAGAATCAAAGAAACCTATCATATGCTATGAATGTGACAAGCTTGGCCACATTAAGTCGGAATGTCCTCAAATGAAAAGCAAAGAGACCAGATTCAACAAATTCAAAAAGAATGCATATGTCTCTTCTATATGGGAAAATAGTTCATCTGATGAAGATGAAGAGGATGAAGAGCAAACAAGAAACATATGTCTAGTTGCTCAAGAAGAATCTGACAATGAAGAGGTAAGTGATTCTGAACCGAGCTTTGATGAGTTACTTTGTGAATATAATGAACTCCATTCTGAATTCAAAAAGATCGCGAAAGAACTCATTACATCTAGAAAGAAAATCAAATTACTTGAAGAACAAAGTAAAGAAGTTTCTCATAGCTGTAAAAAATGTTGTGTTTATCAAGATAAACCTTCATATAATGAATTATTTACCGAATACAATAACTTACAATCAGATTTTGAGGAAATCAGTGAGAAATATGAATCTTTGAAAACAAATAACATATTCCTTAAACAAAAAGTTGATTGTGAAGAATGTGTTGAATTTGAGAAAAGAATTCAGTATCTTACAAAAACTCTTCAAAAGTTTACTCAAGGAAGTGAGATGCTAAATGTCATTCTAAAACAGCAAAGGTTTATAAATGATAGGTCTGGAATTCGCTATAGACTTGATCTTGATAAAAGGAAAGGTAGGAAGAAGTTTGGAGAAAAGTCATACTTGAATTATTTTCAAAAATCTGTTCATTCTTCTAACCCCTTTGCACATTGTAATTATTGCAATAGAAAGGGACATACCAGTTCAGCATGTTTTCATATGAAAGAAAGAAAAGATAAACCTGTAGGAAATTATAAATGGGTACCTAAAGGAACATATATGTTTCCTAAGGTACAAGCTAACTCAAAAGGACCCAAGAAAAGATGGGTACCTAAGACTTGATCTTCCTAAACTTGCAGGTTTGTCTAAGAGCATCAAAATCCAGTAAATGGTACATTGATAGTAGATGCTCTAGACACATGATAGGAGACCAATCCAAGTTTACAACAATCAAACACAAGGATGGTGGCAAGGTCACATTTGGTGGAAACCAATCCGGAAGAATAGCTGGTATTGGTGAGATTGGTAACAATGATGGCCCCCAAATAAAAGATGTCTATCTTGTGGAAGGATTATGCCATAACCTCCTTAGTGTAAGTCAAAGTGCTGATAAAGGTAATCTAGTTATCTTTAATTCAGAGGAATGTTTGATTGTCAACAAGGATGATCTCTCCCTAGACAAGGTAAGATCAAAAGCTTTATTCAGAGCTCCAAGAGAAGGTAACTGTTATACCCTTGATCTTTCTAATGCCTTACCCTTTGAAAAATGTTTTGTGAGTAACTTAGATGAAAGTTGGTTGTGGCACAAATGTTTAGCACATGTCAATATGTTCTAACTTGATAAATTGTCGAAAAAGGATTTAGTTATTGGATTGCCAAAACTTGATTTCAATAAGGACATGGTTTGTGATGCATGTCAAAAAGGAAAGCAAACAAAATCATCTTTCAAATCAAAAACTGAGGTTTCAACTAATAGACCACTTCAATTATTGCATATGGACTTGGTTGGTCCAGCTAGAGTTAAAAGTTTTGGTGGAAATTTACATACTCTAGTAATAGTTGATGATTTCTCGAGATATGCATGGACATTATTTCTGACAACTAAGAATGAAGCATTTGATCAGTTTGCTATTTTTGCCAAGAAGGTCCAGAACGAGAAAGGTTTACTTATTGCAGGAATTCGAACTGATCATGAAGGAGAATTTGAGAATCATGCTTTCGGTGAATTCTGTGAAGCAATAGGCATCAATCATAACTTCTCTGCTCCAAGAACTCCTCAACAGAATGGAGTTGTGGAGAGAAAGAACAGAGTGCTCACAGAAATGGCAAGAGCTATGCTGAATGAAAACCAGACATCCCAAGTATTTTGGGCAGATGCAATAAACACAGCTTGCTACATCTCCAACCGAGCATATCTTAGAAAGAAGCTCAACAAAACTCCATATGAGTTATACAAAGGGAGAAAACCCAATATTGCTCACCTGCACATCTTTGGATGTAAGTGTTTCATTCATAAGAATGGTAAGGAAAACTTGGGTAAGTTTGATTCTAAGGTTGATGAAGGTATTTTTCTTGGCTATTCCTCTAGAAGCAAAGCTTATAGAGTATTTAATCATTCTACTAGAACTATAGAAGAATCAATCCATGCAGTTTTCTGTGAAACCAATTCTAACAAATCCGTAGTTGAAGATGAGGATGAAATTCAAGATCAAAATATTTCAAAAACTCCTTTTGTTTCAACTGATTTCGAAAATGATCCTGAAACTGAACTTGAACATGTTTGTGAAAACTCTGGTCAAAACCAACCTAAAGCTTGGAAATACAGTAAGAGTCATCCACTGGACCAAGTTATAGGTGATGCAAATCAAGGTGTTAGGACCAAAAGAAGTATTTTAAATGAAGTTACTTTTTCTGCTTTCATTTCAGAAATAGAACCCTCTAATAATGAAGAAGCCCTTTCAGACAATGATTGGGTGATAGCAATGCAAGAAGAGTTACATCAATTTGAAAGAAATCAAGTTTGGGACTTGGTACCTAGGCCCAAAGACCATCCAGTCATTGACACTAAATGGGTATTTAAGAACAAACGTGATGAGTCTGCAATTATCATCCGAAACAAGGCAAGATTGGTTGCCAAAGGCTATAATCAAGAAGAAGGAATTGATTATGAAGAAACTTATGCTCCAGTAGCAAGATTGGAAGCAATAAGAGTTCTTCTAGACTTTGCATGTATCAAAGGTTTTAAACTTTATCAAATGGATGTAAAATCAGCTTTTCTAAATGGCTTTATTCAAGAAGAAGTTTACGTTGAGCAACCTCCTGGTTTTGAAGATGAATTTCATCCAGATCATGTTTTCAAATTAAAAAAGGTTTTATATGGTTTAAAGCAAGCTCCTAGAGCTTGGTATGAAAGATTAAGCAAATTTCTCCTTGATCAAGGATTTGTAAGAGGAAAGGCAGATACTACTTTATTTATTAAAAGCAATAAGCTTAATGAAATCCTTATTGTACAAATTTATGTAGATGATATTATTTTTGGTGCTACTAATGATACCTTGTGCAAGAATTTTCTGAGACAATGCAGGTAGAATTTGAAATGTCAATTATGGGAGAACTTAATTATTTTCTTGGACTTCAAATCAAGCAGCGCAAGAATGGCATCTTCATTTCACAAACCAAGTATTTGAAAGATCTGCTCAAGAAATATGGTCTTCAAGATTGCAATGGGGCTGACACACCAATAAGCTCAACTACTGCCTTAGATGCTGATGAGAAGGGAAAGAATTTCAACATCATAAGGTATAGAGGCATGATTGGATCATTACTCTACTTGACTGCAAGTAGACCAGATATCCAATTCAGTGTGGGGATGTGTGCTCGATTCCAATCTGCTCCAAAAGAGTCTCATGCTGAATACGTCAAAAGAATCTTCAGATATCTGAATGATACTAAGGAATTGGGATTGTGGTTTCCCAAAGGTCAACCTGAACATTTGGTAGTATATTCAGACTCAGATCATGCTGGTTATAAGACAGATAGGAAGAGTACAAGTGGCCAATGTCAATTCCTTGGTGGCTCACTTGTCTCTTGGTTCAGCAAGAAACAAACTACTGTCTCAATGTCATCAACAGAAGCTGAATATATTGCTGCCTCAAGTTGTTGTTCACAAGTACTATGGCTGAAGCAACAACTTTAAGACTGAGTATGAATTTTAAAGAGATCCCAATCTTGTGTGACAACACAAGCACAATAAGCTTGGCCAAGAATCCTGTTCATCATACAAGAACCAAGCATATTGACGTGAGGCATCACTTCATAAGAGACCATGTTCAGAAGAAGGATGTCAAAGTGATCTTCATTCCATCTCATCAACAACTAGCAGACATCTTCACCAAGCCTTTAGCAAAAGAGCAATTCACTTTCATAAGAATGGAATTGGGAATGGTAAATCCTAATGAGTTGTGAGTTTTCCTCTACCCAATGTTAGTTAATTAAGTGTTTTGATGATTACTTTATATTAACTTAAGCATCGGAGGGTTTAGATATGTTTTTGCAGGGTATTTGTCCACTGACGTTTGCTTTCAGTATAAAGAAAACTCGAGTTTGAATAAGAAAACTCGAGTTTGACTGAGTTTATCGGGGACAGAAAGCACATGAGTTTGAGGAACCAGACCCAAACTCGAGTCATTTAGTGATTGACTCGAGTCTGTGCGAGATGGAGAACAGACTAAAACTCTGAGAAGTCTGAAAACTCGAGTCATTAAGTGATTAACTCGAGTCAAAATCAGACAGAAGCAAACTAAAAATTTGAGGAAGTTCTAAACTCGAGTAATTAAGTAAGTGACTCGAGTCTGTAGCAGACAGAGAGCAAATGCAGATTTGAAGAGACTCAAAACTCGAGTCAGTGAGTATAAAATCGAGTCTTGACGGGGATTCAAGGATTCACAGATACATCCTTGAAGTCCAGGTAAGCCTAAAACTCATCTAAACTCGAGTCAGTTAGTGTGAAACTCAAGTCTAGGAAATTCTATATATATGGGTTTGCTGTGTCTGTTCATTTACCATTCTCAAAACTCAAGTTTTGCCCTAAAGTTTCTCTCGACCCTTCTGCTTCATCTCCTCCTCAAACCGAAATGGCCTCCAATCAATTTTCCAATCCGTCCTTTCATGATAGAGAAGGATCTGAATCTCCCTCTCCTACTCCCTTACAACGTCAACCCAGAAAGAAGTCAATCCCTGCTCACAGACCCATGAGAAGCAAGATGATACCGAAGAAATTTACATCAGGGATTGATAAACAAATCCCAGGGGTTCCTCACACCACTTCACCTAGACCGAAACGGGTTGTAATTCAAGAACCAACAAAGGAACAATCAAGGAAACAACCGGACCCAGTTACTGGAAACGGAAAAGAACAAGTTACTGAACCGTCAAAAACTTCCAAGAGGAAGAGAAAAGAAACAGGCCAAGCATCTTCCAAGGTCCAATCTACTGCTGTTCCATCCTCTGCACCACAACCAGATCAACCTTCCAAGGAACCTGATACGGTACCCAATGCCCTTACTGAAATTTATAACCATAATACATCACCCTCTGGCTTTATCACTGCAAATACTACTTTATCAGACGAAAGTGGTGCTAAATTCAAAGAACATTTTGTCAAAAAACCTATTTGCCCAGTTGTATCCGTATGTATAGTTACAGTCTTGGTAATGCCGTATGGATGTTTTCCTAATGCTGAGGACACGCTCCGAGGCATGGCACTGGCTTATGTGCAAACTATGTGGACCTTACATGGGCTGTGTGCTATGTAGAGGTATTGTTGTGATATGAACTATGACATGTGTTGTGTGCTATGTATAGTTATATGCTGAATTGTAAATGACTATATGTCATACATATACTGTTATACTTGAGCATAAGGTTAACCGTTACCTGAGGTCCAATGGGCATTGGACCTTAGTCTTAATGAATAGTACAGGGAAGAAACTGGGATAGAGAAGGTGCCGGTGGAAAGAGCCGTGAAGAGGCAGCGGTCGAAAACGAAGGTCAGTAGAAGTTATTAGGACTTAGTTTCTGGCAGAGTATTCTGGCACGGATTTAACAAAGTTATTTCGGACCATTTGGTGCTTAAACTAAGAAAGGTTTCATCGATGGGTTGTCACAAGTCGCCATAGAGTTGGTGAGACTCCTATTAGATTGAACACCGACCTGGCCAAATTGTCTGATTAACTGATGTTAGGTTCTAAGCCATAGGTCTAATTTAAGACTTTCTTTATCAAAGAAATGTATTCAAATCTCTGTAAATTGTATCACATAAATATTCCCTCGGGAAAATTTTTAATATACCAGCTTATGTCGGGGCATAATCATATGTCTGGGCATTTTATATCAGATACTCATTGTCCGAATATTAGTGCACGCTATCCGTTTCCACAGTATTCTAAGCTGTAGCACCTCAAACTCTGTTGACTTTCCCAAAACTAAGTGTCAACCGACACGATTTTCAAGCATGGAATTTGGGGTGTTACAAACAACAAGAACACTTACCTTAGTTTTTGAAACTCTTACCTTCTCTCTATATTTCGGCCTTTGTCTCTTTTTCTTAGGGAAACAAGCGTTTGATCTAAAAGTGATATATGAGAGGAGTTGTTAGGAGTATAAGAAGGATGAGCAAGTCACCACCAAGTGAGTCCCACTTGCTAAAATACTAACATGCCCTCAAAAATATCTCTTGCATGTATCTTCTTCATCCAACTCATCATCTTTTCTTCCCTCTTCTATGCCTTGGCCGAAATTCATGGCCTCTTTGGGCAAATGTTGTCATCATGATGACATATCACATGCTTAGGTGTATAAAAGTTGATGAGTCAACCATTAGGTGTGTCCTTTTTGTCCAAAAAACTCAACTACTCTTACCAACTCTCTTTGCCTTGGCTTCTTGAACAAGTTGTCTTCATTTCTCCCCCTCTCCTTGCCTTAGTTGAAAATGGTGTCTTGTTGGGCTAGAAAATTGTGTCATCCTAATGACACAATTACATACCTAGGTGTCTCCCTTCTAGAACATTTAGAATATCACACGTGGCACTTAAACTTGTTGACTTTTGCCCCAACAATATATTTCAAGACTTCATCTTTTCCCTTTCCCTCTCATCCAGGCCAAAAGACTGGGTCTTCTCAAAGGGTTCACAAGTGTTGAATTTATTGAATATCAGTGCAAACACATGTGATAAGGATATGTTGTCTTTATTTTATTCTTCTAAAAAATAACTCACTCTATGTTTAATAGTATTTAAGTATTAAAAAATGAGTGTCAATTTTTAAAATTATGTGTTTATATAATATAAAACCCTAACAACTTATATTTATTATAAAATATTGTGTAGTTTATTTTCAAAACTCATTGTAACACAAAAAAAACCACTATGCTAGTTTTTGCGTAAGATAAAATACTAAATAATTAATATATACTTGGTTCAACTTGTAAGAGTGTTGTATTGATATATGTTATATCTAACCAGAAATTTTACTTTTGAGCCTTGAAAATGTAGCCGTGTTAAATATTTGAAGGTGTTCGGCCGTTAGTTAAAAATGAGACATATAGTAACCTAGTTGTAGTAGAAGAAGGTGTGTGTGTACAGAGACATATATATATATATATATATTGGATAAAGCTGTGCTACTTTAAATTTCTACGCATTTCAAATTTCATCACTTTATGTGTTACTTCAACTCATACAGGAGCCCGAAGGATTGCTTTCCGGTTCGTTCTCTTGGAGTGAGGATTCAACCAATCCTTCAACTTTTACTTATTGAACCAGGTATAGAGCTCGAATACAATATTGTGCATGCTGCTCGTTGGTCTCCTTCATGCTTCATCCTCTCTCTTCCTACAAGAAGCTTCGAACCACGATGGTTCAACTGGGTGGCCCATGTCCTCTGGAAGACGTGCTGCAACACCCTCATGTTTGCTCTTGCTCAACTATTCCTGGCTTCATCTGCGTTATTGGAAGTATATGGTGGCTATGAATCTTCTTATGTATTGAGGCTGTTTTCTAGTTGTTTTGAAGTGTGTCGTTTTTCGTTGCAGTTTGTTTGTTTATTTGCTTTGTTGTCCTGGCTGTTTGATTTACTTTTATTTTGATGTAATGCAGCCCAAGTGTATTGTAATCATTTTACCGTGTGTTTAAGAAAGTTTGTCTTTTTATTTTTTGGTTTTAAAAGAGATAAAGCTATGACACCAATAAAGCAGAATGATACTGACCGTAGTCTAATTGTTTAACTCTTGAGGGCAGACTTTGACTGTTAGAATTGAAACTGACGGCCTTCAGATCCACACCTTCTCTATATACTTTCAGGTAATTCATTCATATCTCTCGTTTATATATATATATATATATATATATATTGTCTTCGTAGATCTCTCTCTCTCTCTCTCTCTCTCTCATACTTTCTGGAAATTATTCTTGTTTCTCTCTTGTTACAGTTAGTCCAATTAGAAGGTAAAAGATGGAAAACGCTTTAGCATTTCTGATGAAGTTACTTCTATAGTACCTTGCACTGTTAATTAATTTCTCTTTGGTTACTCGCTTTCAAACTTGAGACTGCATTTATTCTGAGAGAGAGATAGTGTGAGTGTGACTTTTTTTTTTTTTTTTTTTTTTTTAAACTTTGAATCTGTGCTGTTGTGTTTAGAATCTGTGAAGACTGAAGATGGCGAACTCGCTAGAGGTCGAGTCACCGGAGAGAGAAAGCGGTGGAGGTGGTTGCTTATGTTTGCCGGCCACCACATTCCACCGTAACCACATGTAAATTTACTTTCTTATCCTCTTCTTTCCCGGCCAGCCTACTCGCTCATGATTAGGTTAGATACAGTCAAAGAAATAAGTCGTAACTTTAAAATAATTATTTGCATCTAAACCATCCTCCCATCCTTTTTATACTGTTAATTAAATATTTCACATAAGTTTAAGAAATCATTTAAAATTAAGTATTCCTTTATAAAATTATCATAATAAAAAGTGCCAATTTTCATTAATTAACTAGAAATTTTTATAATTCTTTATAAAAAATAAAAATATGATATTTGTTTAGAAACACTAGCTAAAAAAAGTAATACTTTTGATAAAATCTGTTATATTATGAAATAAATAAGAGATTCTTGCAACGAAGACCGAATGGATGCGGATGAATATTATTTAAATTACGTCTTGCTATAAAATATGATATTCTTTCCGCCGAATATTAATTTTAGACCGCACCCCAACATCGTTTCCACCTTACATGGACCTTTGTTTTTTATCATTAAAAAAATCAGAAGATGTACAACACTATACTTAGACTTATGACGTCATCATGCTGACATCATCTCTAATAATTGGTCGGCTACTGTTGGCCTCCTCTCTTTTCTGAACACTTGTCGAAAATATATTTGATGGAAGTTTTATAATTAGCCACACATTATTTATTTCACTTTATTTCGAGTTGAGAATTTATTTAAGAATATTTAAGAAATTTTTAAGTTCTAATAAATAATTTGAATTTTAAGAAGCTCCTATTTAATAAATTTAAAAAATAATTTATTTATAGCAGGTTTAATTAATTTTTAAATCAAAATAAATCTAACGGCCTCATCATGTGCTTTCATCTTGTTATTTTAGAGAATTATAATGTAGTATTAAAAAAATAATATAATTATCAAGAAGTCTAATTGATAAGTGATTAGCATGGATTTCTCATTATTTTCTGCTCTAAAACCAATATTGTTGTTTAGTTATTATGGGACTTCTTAGTTATATATATATATTTTTATCTCTTAATAATTCTCCCAATTATTTTGGGTAATAGTTGTGATTTCATCGTGGGGTTAGCTAGGATTTTTTTATTTTTTTTAACCAAAATTTGGTCAGCCAGGATTAATCCAAAACCAACTCACTATATATGTTATTCTCATGCCAATACAAAAACGTAGCTCTTGGTTTACCAAAAGACATCACCAGCCGGCTGCACAGTGACATCTATTGGAAAAAACAGAGAGAGAAAGAAGATCAGAACTAGTTAGCTATGATTCAAAACTTGGGTGTGTGGCATAGCAAAGACAAAGCTTGAAAAAAAAAGTGTTTTGTTCTTTGACAGAGAGATGGCCGTAGCAGATGTAAGTTCAGTGACTGTACCAGTTCAAGAACTTCAGAAGGTTGATTCAGCTCGGTTCAGGAGGCCTGATCTTAATCTTATAGATGATACACGTATTATCTATCCTCTCTCATCTCTCTCTCAAGCGTGTTTGAATTTATATCACAAACTATATGTAACAATGTTTGATTAACTTGTTTCAGAAGAGAGAAGAGAAAATTACCTGAAGTTATGCGTTCCCCTTCACAAGGCGGCGTTGAAAGGTGATTGTAAAGCGGTGAAGCATATCTTAGATGAAGAAGCTAACGGGAGACTAGTGCGCGCCGCCCTAACGAAGGGTTGGTCGACAGTGCTCCATGTGGCGGCCGGAGCGAACCATGTTCACTTAGTGGAGGAGCTGGTGAAGAGAATGAATCCAGATGACTTGGAATTGCAAGATAATAAAGGGAACACTGCGTTCATCTTTGCTGCAGCTACTGGGAATATGCAGCTTGTCGAGATCATGAAGAGAAAAAATCAAAACTTGCCATTTATAAGGGGTGGTGAAAACATTACTCCTCTTCACATGGCTGCTATGCAAGGACAAAGTGAAATGGCCTCGTATATTTACGATGAAACAACTACTCAATTTTTTGAACGTGATGATTGGATAATACTGCTCTTCTTATGTGTCTACAATGGAATCTACGGTATAAGAACATTAATCAAACAAACCAAAACATGAGACTACAAAATTTGAAGCGTGAAACATGCATCAATCACACATATGACTTTTTTTTTTTAATGAATTAATTTGTGCAGATTTAGCGTTGAAGGTGCTTGGGAAGGATAAAGAACTAGCTTTTGAGAGGGATAGTGCAAATAATGAGACAGTATTGCATATATTGGCTCGAAAGACTCTAAGTTCCTCTTGCCAAAGTCAGCGATATAGAAAGCGGCTCATGAAGTCCTGTAAGTGTACACGATCACAAATTACAAAAAGTATAATTCTGTTACAGTGGTTTTCTGTTACCTATAAAACAAATGGTGGATTTTAAACATATGAAAAACTTGATTGAAAAAAGTTTTCTTATAAATTTCCAGATTTGATAGTTCTATGATCAAATTGTGTTTCCTAGGTTTGAAGCAAACTCAGCAACTTCAACTAGTAAAAAGCTTGTGGAGTATATCACTCAAACGAGGTGATAGTGTGATTATGAACACTATAAGAGTACCTTCACAAGTGACATTTAATGCTGTGGAAATTGGGAATTTTGAGTTTCTAGCTGAGCTTATAAGCACCTATCCTGATTTGATATGGGAAGTCGATGGAAAAAATCGAACCATAATTCATGTTGCCGTTTTGCGTCGTTATGCTGATATCTTCAATCTCATACATGATATTGGCCCAATCAAAGATTTCATTGTATCTTTTGACGATGACGAACATAAAGACAATTTATTGCATATGGCTGCAAGATTGGCACCACCAGATCGATTAAACATAGTTTCTGGAGCAGCTTTCCAAATGACCCACGAGTTACTATGGTTTGAGGTATTTTTCTTTAAACAATATTTAGCCTATATTCAAGATGGATTGCTTATGTATTTATTACTTGGTGCACTTGTGAATAGTGTAGCTTGTTATGAATGTTATATATTTGATGCTGATATTGATAGTACAATATATACACTTTGACATGGCAGGAGGTGAAGATGATAATGATACCATCATTAATAGAGGCGAGGAATGCAGAAGGCTTGACTCCTCAACAACTATTCACAAGGGAGCACAAAGAGTTACTAAGAAATGCAGAATCATGGATGAAGAAAACAGCAGAATCATGCATGGTTGTTTCCACTCTTATCGCTACTGGAGTGTTTACTGCCGCATTCAGTATACCGGGTGGCATCAATGACAGTTCAGGAAGCCCTAACTACTTGCAGAAACCATCATTTCTGACATTTGCTATCGCTGATGCAACCGCGATGATCTCATCCTCAACCTCCATACTTATTTTCTTGTCCATCCTCATCTCACGTTATGCAGAAGATGATTTTCACAAGTCACTACCCCTGAAGCTCATATCTGGATTGGTTGCATTGTTCATCTCCATAATAAGCATGATGGTAGCATTTAGTAATGCCTTTTTCATCATGTATTATCATGGTTCAAAGTGGGTTCCTGACTTCATTTCTGCTCTTGCCTTCATACCTATACCCTTATTTGCGTTTTTGTTATTCCCTCTATGGTCTGATATAGTTTATTCAACCTACTTTTGCAGGAATCTTTTTCGGCCTAGTAAACATATGCTTTACTAGGAAATAAAGTGGCTGTCATTACTGAGGGATAGATCCCTTCTTTTAATTAACGTACTTATGTAGCATGGTCTTGTATTAATAACGACATTTCCTTTCCAACATGGTAGTATAATTTATCTCTAAAGTTTCGTAAAATTATAATTTGAACTTTAATTTATACTGTCTTCCTAGCTAAATATGCTTGATTAGATATCTATAAAAGCTATTCCTCTGGTTCTAAATGTAAAACATAGATTGTAGTGTAATTTTTACTACAATTTAGGTCCTATATTTAGAAGTTGTGGTAGCATTTTTTACATAGCCAACACCAGCATAGAAGAATTCATTTATAAATACACAAACTAACACATATGCCTAGGACTAGACTTTGTAATATAGCACATAATAATAACTTCATATAAATTTATGAAGTGACAAAAGATTAAAATTGCCCTCAATAAAAGTCATTAGTTAGGAAGTTTTACAATTAGTTATAGATACTATATGGAAAAAATTAATGTTTAAGGCAAAACATTTTATATTATGAAGCATGAGAGTTCTTATTAAAGACCAGAAAGAGTGATAGTTACAAGTCATTTTAAGGCAAGAGGATCATTTATGATGAAGAGAATGAGCTTCACCAATGTTTAGCTCTTAATTCACTTCTGACCATCAAATGAAATGTGAATAACATGTGTGGCCATGAAATAGGGATTAAGTGAAACAAAATTGACTGGATGGTAGAGTCGTGATCCCAAATATAAAAGACAGATAACTAATCTGCAGATATTAAGAAAATCAATTAAGTTAGGCATTAACAAAACTGTAGGTTTGACTAAAATATCATTTTTAATTATTTGCATTAGAAACTACTTCCTTTATAGGAAACCCAACTCCTTAATATGTTCAAATATGAGTGTTTAGGAAAAAAATTATAAATAAGAGAGACAGAGTGGATTGAGTTCTTACGTTTAGGACAAAAGCATAACCCCTCTACTAACACAGTTAGAACTAGATGGAGCAATTAATGTAAATGATCCAAATACAAAAATCTTTTTTTCTCATTTTTGAGAGAATTCATCTATGAAAATATATACGTGAACGCCCTTGCGTATTCACTAGCCTATATTGAGGTATATAAAACCTTTCTCACTTCATGATTACATATTTCTCTTCATTGCAAAAATTACATTCTAGACTGGAATGACTGTTCTTCATTTCACTTTTCTCAACTAATACACTGCAGCAGCAGAGAAACAAATGAAGACTGTACTTTTGATTTAAGGATGCTTTTATCTTAAAAATATGGTCAAATATAATTTAATAGAGGCCTCAAACCTTTGTTAGTGAAGTGTTGTGGGTTGGAGTCCATTTAACAAAATTTCAAATTGAGGAGTATGATGAGAAGTTTGGCAAAAGTGAAAATAAGGGCAAACTAATAATCATATAGGAAAAACAATTTGGTAACTTAGCATAAATATAAAAGTGATTAAATCTAGATATAGAGGACTTGCTTTAAGTATATATGCAAAAACCGAATATAACTTATTCTTTTATAGAATTGTTCTCAATGGTCATAGGATATCATTTATACATTTATTTTAAAGGTCTGTATCACTTATATTCCTTAAGGCATGATTCAGTCTTTTTACTTTATTACTTAGATTAAAAACACTTGAAGAAATACTTACAAATTATTTATCAACAATGTCATAAGATCGATAATAGATTTGACTTATTATTTCCTTTGAATTGTATGAGTGGCATACTTATGAAATGAATAAACTTCACGTATCCTTTCAAACATAACTAGGCAAGATACATTTTTTCCAATGATGCATAAGTAAAAAGGCATACAAGACAGAGAGGGAGGGAGGGAGGGAGGGAGAGGTATGCTCCATTTGGATGGAGAGAAAACAGGAGGAATAAATGTTATTACCCTCCTGTTTGAATGAAATAGAGAAAATATGGAGGGGGAAAAAAGAAGAGAAAATGTCACAATGACAGTAGTATTTCGTGTCCTGATTTATTAGATCTCATGCCATCATTTATAACAAAACTACATAAAAATAAATATTTTCAAATAAAAATATCTGAAGAAAATATATTTTCACATTTGTATATTTCAAAATCAAATAATTTTATATGATTGATATTATGTTTTTCATAATGTTTAAAATTAAAATAAATTGAAAGAAATTTTTTTTCATATTTGTGAAGGTGACTCGATGGGCCGGGGTTGACTAGAGTAAAAAGATGGCATAGTGAAGACAAGATGTGGAAGAAGAATTTTCTTCCATAATTAATCTCTCCTTTTTTGGAGATAAGTTTTTTTTTTTTTTTTTTTTGGGGGGGGTGGGGGCGGGGATCTCACCCATCATTTTCCCTCTTCATTTTCCATCTCATTCAAATAAGAGAAAACTTCAATCTTCCCATATCTTGGTTTTTTTTTTTTCTCCCTAATTTTTCCATTCATCTAAACAAGGGGTATGTGTAAAAGTCATTCATTTCTTTCACGTGAGAGGTGGGGCAGTTGATGAGTGAGAGCGAGGAAGACTAAAACTTTTAAAGGTGCTGAAGACCCTTGATTGTGTAGTAGCTATATGCTTTTCTTTGTGAGAGGACTGAAGAATTTGGAAGCACTTTGTGGAATTCTAGTTTCTGGGACTTATCTGCTTTACTCACAACTTTCCAATATGAATTAATTGAGTGGATTCAGTGTATTCAACATGCTATACCTTCTGGATTCATTATTGATGGCTCATGATTTTATTACTATTACTTTTAAACACAAGACAACGAAAAGGATGAAAAATCGTCGACCAGACGAATCTTCTTTTAGGCCAACCCCTCTCTCTCATATATTATTCCAACAATCACTCTCACTCTCTGATTAGCTCACCTCAAATTTGATTCGTTCGTACAATAAGCAATAAGCATGCGTGGCCCCCTATCATAATAGATTATCTTCCAAGGCATAATTATTCTTTTTATAATCTTCAAGGGATTGAGGGGAAATACGGTCCTTTTTTATATATAAAATTTTACAAAACCCTTGATATTTTAGGCCATAAAAAGGTTCTAGAAGATATCTTATACTCCCTGCTCCTATACGTAGGAGCTAATAGTTAATATTGATTATAAATTCTTAATTCATTTTGGGGATATTCTAAATAAATGTCTCTAAATAAAATTTTCATGTACCAAATCAGTCATCCCAATTTCACAAATCCTAAACCAGTCCACTGTCTCAAAAAGGAATTTAGAAATATTCGTACTTTACAATATTGCCCGTCAATCTAAAAGGTCAATGTTTCAGCATATCACTACGTTTCATTAGCTATTTACTATATTTCATTAGTAAATGTTAGCAAGTTTTTTCTTGTTAGCATATTTACTACAATTCTTTAACTATTTACTACATTTCATTGCTTATTCATTACACTTTATTAGCAAATGGCAACACGTTATAGCTAATGTGGACACGTATATAATTTAATCTAAAAGGTCATTGTTTCAGCATATTCACTAAACTTCAATAGATATTCACTGCATTCATTAGCAAATGACAGTTAAATAAATTGGCTGAAGCATATGTTTGGTTCTTTAAGTCTGCATTAAGTTTCAGTTTGATCCTTTAAATTTATTAAGTGTATTTTGAGTCTTTTAATCTCAGCAACTGTTAATCTCATTACCAGAAAATGCTAATTCAGTAGTTACAATGATAACTCTAAACCTAAATTTAAAGGATTAAAATTGGGTTAATGTGAAAATTTACTCATTAAGTTTTTATTCAAGAGTGCTGGGTATACAAAAGTTTTTGGGTTCAATATTACTCTAGAAGTTTTCAAATCATAATAATGTAGTTTGAGCCATTATCTAAGTTAAGTTTGACAGTTAGTTGATTAAATATACAGAGCTGAAAGTTTCATGTGTCATCAACTTCATATTTTTTGGGTTAAAGTGCAAATTTACACATAAAGTTTTCATTCAAAAGCATTGGATATCCGGCAGTTTTTTGGGAGTTCATTGTTCCTCTAAAAGAGTCTAAATTGTAAATTGCAGCAATGTTGCCCCGTTGTTATCTAAATTAAGTTTGATTGTTAGTTGAACAAACATACTGAGTTAATTCTCTTTGTCATCTAATTCATTTTTTTTCCACGTGAGGATTCAGCACCAGCTCCAAAAAAATCTTGCTTCTGTAGTTTACAAGAGGCTGCCCATAATTATTCCGAAAATCGACCATATCGTTTCTGCCTTTCAAGAATTATCGTGAGTCACAAAAAAATGTATCAAACTGGGAACGCAAATAGCACTGGAGCTCTGAAGTGATCAAACTAACAAATGTGCATCTAGAGTAGTTAATAACGTTGGAATTCTAAACATGGAATGAAGTGGATGCCATGAAAGAAAAAAAAAAAATTGAAGTGAATGAGATATGAACTTGTTGACTTAGCATATTTGGTCAATTAATGGTCAAATTTAACCCGAACAAAGACTGAGGCGGCATTATTACAATTTGGAAACTTCATGGCATAAAAAACTTCTAAATACCCCATATGTACCATCCCAATTTTTTTTTTAAAAGAATTAAATAATGAATATTTATAAACTTAATGGGAGATTTGGGTATCTAAAGAGTGTATTTTTATGTATTTAATGTTTAACATAATGCTTTAATTCTTAAAGAAATAAAATATGTCTAGATGAGTTATATTTTTAAGAATATAATCCTAAGTTAGAATTTTCGGAAAATGGAAGATAGTATTGTTAAGGGGGATAAATAAAGATATGTAAAATTGATTTACATATTTGAAAATATTTACTATTTAGTGGATTTAATAAAGATATCTTCACACTACAAATGAGAGATCATTTAAGCATTAAGTAACAAATTCGTCGTGGAAGTATACGCCTAGGAGCAATGTTGTCCTAGAAGTATTTTTAGGTTCAATGTCATCCCGAAAGTTTAAAACCACTACTACAAAGAAGGCTTTTAACATCTGTTTTTTTTTTTTTTGGCATTTTAACTTTTGAAAATAGTGGGATGTCTATGACTGAGACGTAGTAAAGTAATGATACATCATCCCTAAAAAGAAGGCATGTTGTAGGAGACTCGTAAAAGACTTACAGTGTCCCTTTTTTTAGGGATGCTGTAATTATTATTATTATTTTTTAAATCTCATATCCTATGATCTTCAGATCCTCAGAACCAGCGATCCAAAAAGAAATTAAAAGAACTAATAAGACCAAATCAAACCAGAAAATGCCAGCGATCGAATAACAATGAATAACAATTAGAATCACCATAAACAAGAAACCAAACCAAATATAATCTGTAATACCCTAAAATCTGACTTAGGGTAAATATCATAAATTGGTAGAATATACCTATTGAAAATAGGTGAATATGAGGTCTCAAACACCTTGTATTGAATTTACCTTATTATTCTCCTAAGATTAAATAATGTGCGAAAAGGATCCCTAAAACATTAGATAATTTGCAAATAGGTCCCTGAAATATTTGTAGGTCATAAAATACCCTGAGAAAATTATGATAAAATCCTAAGAGGCAACTAAATATTTATTAAAAATTAGAAAGTATGTTGTCTCAAATTTAGGTAATTTATGAGATTATTTTCTTTGGGAAATAATGAGGAAAAATTAAATATCATTTTGGGAAACATAAATTGCCCCATGGTTTTTAATATTTTGCATAATGCATAAATTATCAATTTCAGTAAAATAGTTGTGAGAAAATAATTAATCCTAATTAAGAAAATTGTCAACAATTAGTAAGTGATTAAATAAGTAATTAATTGTTGATTGTTTAAACATGAATAAAAAGGGAATATCCAAAGTTAATTATATGAAACCCCTAATTTGATATAATGACCAATGGAGGGTCAAGGTTGGTATAAAGAGTGTTGCTAATTAATTTAGCATAATTAAGAGGTATATTAAGTAAATTACAATTATCCCTAATAGAATAAGCTTGCATTAATTGAGATTAGTTGCACAATTCTTCAAGATGATTAGAGACAAATTAAAAGAGGGCTAATTATATTTAAAAATAATTAAGCCAAAGAGAATGAAATAATATCTTAAGTAATTAAGTCTAAATCTTCATATAATTGAGTTAGCTAATGGCAAAATATAATTAAGGAGCATATAAACACTTGATTAATATGATAATTAAGAATTGCTAATTAGTGTTGAAAAGTCAACAATGACACCTAAGTTTTGATTATGTCATCAAGATGACATCACAAGAGCACATGTGTATGAAAAATGAGACGAGGTGGCATGTTCATATATAGGTGTAGGGATGAGATTTTAATTTCCTTCCTAAGTTAGATCTAAGGGATTAGATCAAGTGAAAGTTGTTAGAAAATTAACCATTAATTTGCTATAAATAGAGAGCTCTCCTCTCTTCATTCTTCACACCAAACTCATACCAAAGATTGGAGAGTTTAAGAGGAGAGTGAAGCAAGAAGGAGGAAGGAGTTCAAGAGTCTTCAAGAGGTAAGCTCTAGTTCTTAAATTTCTAGTCTTTAGTTTTTATAAGTTCTTAGTATAAATGTTAGTTTAATCCAGAAAATTAGAGAATAAATTCCTATACTTGTTTTTAGTCCTTATTGCATTGAAAAATGCCTGAAGAGGTAAAAACATGGTGGGAACTAATTTTTGGAAGTCCTTAGATTAAGATTGTGAAAGTTGTAGAATTTTCGGTTCTTAAATCTTAGACAGACAGCGAAAAAGATGCTATGATTTTATGTAACAAATGAAGTTATCAAATCATAAAATTTTCCAGAAAGAAAGTAGACATGTAGGGCTTTCCAAATATATAAAATATGCAACATTTTGATCTCTGGTCAAGGAGATATGAATTTTTGAAGTTAAGCCATTTTTACTGGAATAAAATCTGGGCAATGTTGAGAAACGTAAAAACTGGTAATGACTCACTAATTCTGGGTGAAAATGAATATTTTTCCTCAAAAATAGACATTCTAAGGGTTCCGGGGAATTTTACGGATCCTCATTTTGATTTTTGTAGAATTAGTTATGATTTTTCAAAGTTACCAAAAAAAATCCGCCCAGAAAATTCTGCACTACGTTTTTAAATAAATGTAAGGGCAAAGTTGTAAATAACAAATCCACCAAGAGTAGATGGGTAAATAGAGGTGGAAGTATATCTTAGAATATTATTCTAAGTGATATCGTGATATATTAGGATATCCGGGAGGTCCAGGGCTGGATCCAAAAGTCAAACGTTTGACAGTTACCCGGTGAAAGGTACGGACGCGTACTGTAACTCTAACTCTTATGCTGCTTGTATGCTCTATATGTGATGTGATGATTCATATAGTCATGGACAAGACTGGGTCTTGGGTCATGCACCGTGATTAAGACTCTATCTTAAGTCACTGTTTATACATTAAGCTATTATGTGAAAATGGGTTATAGTCTTGGTAATGCCGTATGGATGTTTTCCTAGTGCTAAGGACACGCTCCGGGGCATGGCACTGGCTTATGTGCAAACTATGTGGACCTTACATGGGCTGTGTGCTATGTAAAGGTATTGTTGTGATATGAACTATGACATGTGCTGTGTGCTATGTATAGTTATATGCTGAATTGTAAATGAATATATGTCATACATATATTGTTAACTTGAGCATAAGGTTAACCGTTACCTGAGGTCCAATGGGCATTGGACCTCAGTCTTAATGAATAGTACAGGGAAGAAACCTGGATAGAGAAGGTGCCGGTGGAAAGAGCCGTGAAGAGGCAGCGGTCGAAAACGAATGTCGGTAGAAGTTATTAGGACTTAGTTTCTGGCAGAGTATTCTGGCACGGATTTAACAAAGTTATTTCAGACCATTTGGTGCTTAAACTAAGGAAGGGTTCATCGATGAGTTGTCACGAGTCGCCATAGAGTTGTTTGATTAACTAATGTTAGGTTCCAAGCCATAGGTCTAGTTTAAGACTTGCTTTATCAGAAAATTGTATTTAATCTCTGTAACTTGTATCACATGAATATTCCTTCGGGATATTTAATATATCAGCTTATGTCGGGGCATCACCATATGTCTGGGCATTCTATATCAGATACTCATTGTCTGATTCTTAGCGCACGCTATCCATTTCCGCAGTACTTTAAATTGTAGCACCTCAAATTTCGTTGATTTTCCTAAAACTAAGTGTCGACCAACACGATTTTTGAACATGGAATTTGGGATGTTACATAATCAAGCAAAGAATTACTAAATTGAAGGAATTAGAAACTAAGACTGCAAAAAGAAAAGATTATGAACGAAATCAAAGGACATAGAAGGTTTACCATCATGTGTTAGAGATCTAAAACAGAAGTGTCGTCCATCGTCCTTCGCTATTGTAGATCTATAGAGGGAGTAGAAGAAATATAAGGGGTTTGCTTTTCACCATTGCAGATATGAAAACAAAGTTGGGATGCTTGGTAGCTAGGTGAAAACAAGATCGGACGACAAGTGAGTGGTGGCAGAGGCGGGCCGGGGGGAGGGGGGCTAAGGGTGGCCCCCGCCCTACTAAAATTTAAAGGAAAAAGAAATATGTAGAACTTTAGGATCAGGTAATTGAGTCCGATGATCAATTTCTCATTACTTCATGTGAAATATATAGAATACAATAAGAGCAATCTATTGTAACAGATTGAGGACTTCTAGGGAATTCAAAAATTGAAAGCTAGAATCTGATCTTAACTAACTCCTAGATTCTAGGATCTAATCTTGACTAATCTAATACTATTTACAAAATAATATAATTACCACACTCCCCCTCAAGTTGGATCATAGATACTCATCATGTCCAACTTGCATATAAAAACCTTCAAATGTGTCCTCGGGTAGACCTTTTATGAGTATATCTGTAAGCTGTAATTTTGTAGATATGTAGGAGAGGCAAATAATTCCATCTTCTACCTTTTCCCTGATAAAGTGACGATCAACATCAACATGCTTAGTTCTACTGTGTTGTTACTAGATTCAATGCCATGCTTAAGGCTGCCTTATTATCACAGTAAAGTTTTAATAGAGATTCTATCTTAGTGTATGTCTCGTCAGCAACCCTTTTTATCCATATTCCTTCCCTGACTCCTTCAAATAATGATCTAAATTCTGATTCTGCACTACTTGATACCACTCGTTGCTTGTGACTCTGCCACGTTACTAGATTTCCCCACACAAACGTGTAATATCCTGAAGTAGACCTATTGTTCTCTTGGTCTCCCGCCCAATCTGCATCTGTGTATATTTTGATAGTTCTCAAATTAGCTTTTCTGAAGAAGAGACCTCGGCCAGGAGTTCCTTTGAGATATTTCAAGATTTTATATGTTGCGTTCAAGTGTTTCAACTTCAGTGAGTGCATATGTTGACTTGCAGTGCTTACTGCAAAGGCGATGTCAGGCCGTGAGTGAGAGAGATAGATAAGCTTTCCAACCAATCTTTGGTAACGCCCTATATCTGCTGGTTCGTCTTCCTCTTCTTGTTTTTTCTTCTCTACTACCTCTTGTTCGGTTGTTGGCCGTTCTACTTTTTTCTTCTTCTTTTTGACACTAATGGGAGTCTTGCTTGGCTTACACCCAAGCATGTCAGTTTCCTTTAGTAGATCAAGGACATATTTCCCTTGTGAGATGTGAATTCCTTCTTTTGACCTAGCCACTTCCATCACTAGGAAGTATTTCAAGTTACCAAGGTCTTTGACCTCAAATTCTTGGTTTAGCGCTTGTTTGATTCTATTCATTTCTTGAGGATTGTTTCCTGTAAGTATTATGTCATCCACATATACTACTATAATAGTAATCATACCTTTATGGTTTATAGTGAACATAGTGTGATCATAGAGGCATTGGTTATATCCTTCAGCCTTTAGAACCTGTGAGAATCTGTCAAACCATACTCTAGGGGACTATTTCAATCCGTAAATGGACTTGTTCAGCTTGCATACCTGTTTTTCGTGACCATTATCAAAACCAGGTGGAAGAGTGATATAAACTTCTTCTTTTAGATCCCCATTTAGGAAGGCATTTTTTATGTCTAGCTGTTGTAGATGCCAGTCGAGATTCACAGCAATGGAAATAAGGATTCTGACTATGTTTAGCTTTGCTACAAGGGCAAAAGTTTTATTGTAGTCCAAGCCATAAGTCTGTGTAAAACCCTTGGTAACTAGTCTAGTTTTGTACTTGTTCAAGGTACCATCAACATTGTACTTGGGGGTAAATACCCACTTACACCCTACTGCCTTTTTACCTTGGGGTAAGTTAGTGATATCCCAAGTTTGATTTTTCTCAACAGCATTCATTTCATCCATCACAACATTTTTCCATTCAGGAATTTCAAGTGCCTCATGTACATTTGTAGGAATCTGAACCTGATCAAGGTTAGTGACAAAATGACAGTATTTCTGTGAGAGATTACCATATGACATGTAGTTTTGAATAGGATGTCGAGTACAAGAACGTGTCTTCTTTCTCAATGCAATCGGCATGTTTAGATTCTTGTTGGCATCAGGAGTCTCTCTCCATTGGGAGAGTGGCTGAGCCGCGAGCATAATGGACTCTACTACCGTTTTGTTCCCCCTAGAGTAAACCTTGTCATATTGTTTGGCATATTTGTCTCCCTCTGTTTGTGATGGCATTGTGTATGAATCAAGTGTGGAGGGTATGATCACAAGATAGGAAGGTGGTATAGGTTCAAGTATAGGAGGCGGAGAGTCACTCCAATTCTCCCCCTAACTCGAAAGGTGTGGATAGAAAGGTATGGTTTCAGCAAATGTGACATCTCGGCTGACAAAGATTAATTGGGATTTGGGGTCATAACAACGATAACCTTTTTGGGAATTGGAATAACCAAGAAAGATGCAAGGAATGGACCTAGGGTCAAATTTGGAAGGAGTATGGTGAATATGGACATAGACGGTACATCCAAACACACGGAGAGGAAGAGAGTAATCAAGGTGTGAAGTCAAATGAGTCTCACGAAGTTTATCAACAGGGGACATATGGGAAAGGACACGGGTAGGCAATCTATTAATAAGGTGAGTAGCAGTAAGGATTGCATCCCCCAAAAATATTTGGGAACATTGCAGGTGTACATAAGAGCATGGGCAATGTCAAGAAGGTGGCGACTTTTATGTTCGACAATACCATTTTGTTGAGGTGTGTTAGGGCAACTACTTTTATGAATGATGCCATGAGACTTTAAAAAATGGCTAAAGTTATGATTGAAGTATTCGGTGCCATTGTCAGGGTGTAAGACTTGAATGGTAGAATGGAATTGTGTTTTGACATAGTGGAAGAATTCAACAAAGATATTGAACACATCAGATTTGTCTTTTAGGAGGTACACCTAACACATGCGAGAGTGATCGTCTATGAAAGTGACAAAGTATTTTGAACATGTCCGGTTAGGTGCTCTAAAGGGACCCTGTTGTATCTGGCTATCACCCAAAAGGGGGGTGAATTGGGTGTTTGATAAAACTTTAGGAACTTTTAAAAAATCTTTTCACAACTTATAAATTCATAGTTAGATATTTAAGATAAGCATATACTGAAAATGTAAAAGGTAATGGAAGAGAGTATGCAAACTGTGATTTATCCTGGTTCGGTCCAATCCTTGACCTACGTCTAGTCCTCAAGCTCCACTTGAGATTTTCAATCCACTATCTGATTTCAACTTGATTACACGTTCTGTACTCGAAGTAATCCTCTTACTAGGATTCACTCCCCCTTACAAACTGTAATCAATACACTTGCTTGATTCACACTTTGTACTCGAAGTAATCCTCTCACTAGGATTCACTCCCCTTACAAGCTGTAATCACAACAAAGTGTTTCCTACTTAAGATCACCCAATCTTGAGTATCTCTCAAATAAAATGATTAACAATCAATCTTCTCTCTCAGAAGTGAATATGATGAACACTGAAGAACAATACAAATCATTTCACTCTCAATGATAAACTATGTAGGCATTGAGAACAGAGAGTAAATGATGTAAAAATCAGAGTATTATCATGTTGGAGGTGTAAGCTTATGTCTCTGCGTTTTTCTCTGTACTTGAGTCTTCAAGTCTTCAGGTATTTATACTGATTTGAAGTATATGAACATTATAGATCTGTTGAGACTTGAACCCATTCGAAAATATAGCTGTTGTGAGTGTTTCTCCATGGATCTAGCTATTGTGACCACTTCTGTTTGAATATGATTGTTGGGAATAATTCAGATTTGAATATCTAAATGTTGGCTCATCAAGAATGTCTCCCATGTGGTCAGCAGCCTTTGTTGGTAGGAGCCTTACTATTTGTTTTGAAGAATGGTTTGGCTTCTTTCCAGGCTGTCATCCATTTGCTTTGGTTGAGAAGATATATTAAAATAATACAAGTGGTTCATGGAGTTGCTTTATTTGATTTTAAGGCAAATCTATATCTTTTGAAATATGAAACTTAAGCATATCAAGATTGTAGAAAGTTTGAATCCATTACAGTTGAGCATTCAAGTTTGTTTCTCTAAGTTTCTCGTTTGGTTCTGCCGTCTTCACCATTTCTGAAAATTTGCAGCTACCTTCATCTTTATGCTTATGACAGATTTTGATTTCCATCAAGTTTGATGTTATCTCAAGCTTTTAATCATCTGAAACTTGCTAGAAAACTAATTAATCATGATTAGAAACAATAGTACTAGATTATATGAAGTATTAAGATAAACCATGAAGCTTTCACAAGTTGGCGTAATCTGGTTTTTAAATTTTTGCGACCAAAACTGGAGTTTTCTCAGCAAATTGGAGTTTTCAATTTTCTTCATAATCTAAAACTGGAGTTTCAAAATCAAAACTGGAGTTTGCAACTTGTTTCAGAAGCAAAACTGGAGTTTCCAAATCAAAACTGGAGTTTAGCTCTTCTAGAGAGGAATGTCGCGATTTGAGTTTTGGAACACTTTTGAACATATGTCAAAACTCAAGTCATTAAGTGACTAACTCAAGTTTTGGACTTTTGAAGTGAAAATAAGTTTAAGTCCACAAAACTCAAGACTGGAGTTTTCAAATGCAAACTGGAGTTTTCAAATTATGAAAAGTGTATAGCTCTCTGTATGACCCAAAATTGGAGTTTGCAAAACCAAAACTCGAGTTTCAGTAAAGACTGAAACTTTGAAAACTTTATGTCAAGTGTAAACTGGAGTTTTCATAAGATCAAAACATTGAGGAGCTCTCTGTCTGCTACAAACTGGAGTTTGCTAATTCAAACTCGAGTTTTCTTCTCCATGACTCAATTAAATAGCCTCCTTGAAAGTTCTTTGCTCTCTGACTTGATAAATATCAATTCCTGGAATCTAGTGCCTATCTTCACAAAGCTCTTTTAAGTCTTCTTTCCAATGCAAGAAGAATCATCTCTAAACTCATTGTAATTTGACAGTTATGATCCGATGAACGAAGACTGCTCTTTGGCCAACGTTTTTCCAGCATCCTGAATTGACTGTCAACTTCAAAGATTCATACCTCACTCATTTGATCTTTGTTTTCTGTGTTCTTTATGTTTCTGGAAAGGTATGTGAGTCTACTTTCATATGCTACCAATTTCAGCTCATTCCGATGTGTAGTTTGTGAGATACACTCAAATCATTGAAGTTTGGTTTGCTGTGTAGCGTGAATTTCTGTTCCAACTTCTGAAACTCATAGCTCTCTCATCTGAGCTTCTTTGGGCATGAAACTTTGTCAAGATGACGCATTAGATGTCTAGTTTCATACAAAATTGATTTCACCTTAAACCGATCTCTGGTTTGGGAGATATCATCGAATTACTAGAGGTCGCCCGTGCTGAATATGAAACAAAGTTGGACAGAGTTGCTGAAATCTTGCTAAACTCAAGTCATTAGGTGACTAACTTGAGTTTTCAGTTCCAAACTGGAGTTTACATTGGGTAACTTGAGTTTTGATGATCCAGAGACGCCAGAGTTGCTAAAGACACTACAAACTCGAGTCATTAAGTGACTAACTCGAGTTTTGAGTTCCAAACTCAAGTATACATTGGCTAACTCGAGTTTTGCTGATCCAGAGACGCCAAAATTGCCGAAGGCACTACAAACTCAAGTCATTAAGTGACCAACTTGAGTTTTGAGTTCCAAACTCAAGTTTTATGTTCTAAACTCAGTGTTTACTATCAATTGTGGTCGTGATGAGATAAGAGTAAGATGATCATTACCTTACTTAGAGATAGTGGCAACTGGTCCTTGAGGAGACTGTAAATTTTTCAGCAAGTTCAGATGTTGATTAATCTATTTTGTATTGAGGGAAGGAGGCATGATTCTAAAGGAGTATCTGCCTCAATGACTGTTTGATGAGCAGAAGGTGATTGTGGTTTGTGAGGTGTCCAATCAGATGGCTTACCATGGAGTTTCCAGCATTTGTCTTTGGTATGACCAATCTTCTTTTAATGATCACACGTCAGACGGGATTTGCTAGAACCAGAACCAGAAGAAGGAACATGCTTACTGATTAAACCGAACGCTTCTGGTCCTGAAGAGATAGCTTTGAGAAGCATGGTGTATCTTTCGGACTCTTCACGACGGATCTCAGAATATACTTCTAGGAGAGGAGGAAGAGATGAATTACTCAGTATCCTTGCTAGAGCGTCGTCAAATTCTGCATTGAGGCCAGCAAGAAAAATCAGAACCCAATCGATGTTGAGGTGGCGAGTGGCATCAGCAGAAGAGGTCCATTCATTATCTACTATTTAGTCTTCTTCTTGCCAAAGAGCGATAAGTTCAAACCAGAATTCAGCAATACACCGAGAGCCCTGAGATGACTTCCAAATACGACGTCAAAGATTAAACAGTTGGGATAAGTCCTTGACATTTACATAAGAATCGCAAACAACATCCCAAATATCCTTGGCAGTTGGAAGATACATGAAGCTTCATTTAATCTGTGGAGTTATGACATTGATAAGCCAAGAGCAAACAAGGGAATTATCAATTTCCCATTGAACCAAGGCTGGTGAGTTTTGATCCAACGGTGGCTTGATCTCTCCAGTTAAAAATTTTCGTTTTCCACGTCTACCGATAACCAATAGAATAGCCCGTGCAAGTCATGATAATTGTGAAGATTCAGTTTCTCCGACACCAATTGGTTATTGTGAGAGTGGAGAGGAGGTGAACTGTCGCTGGTTTTGAGCAGTGATGTTGTATCATCTGATGATGCCATTGATCATGCAATTATTCTAATGTTTAAGGCAAAGTGACGAGTAATAGGCAATTAATCCAGCAAAGTGACGAGTAATAGGTTGTATTTCAAATAAATTGGTACAGTAACAGCCCAAATAGTAATAACAGCCCAAATGAACAGTAACAGCCCAAATTAACCAAAAAGAACAAACAATCAAAGGTACAGTAATAGGCAAATGAATAGGATATTCAAGGAGAACCCGATAGCTCAACGAGAAAGTGATAATATACTGCACGATCGTGAACCTGAGGAGGCCGACGCCATGACAGGACCTCGAGATGGAGACAGACGAGGCTAAGAATGACGACACCGAAGGACTATCGAGGTTTGTCCGAGAGAACCATGGACGATGACAATTCTGAAAAGATGTCGTCGATCGTCGATGATTGAGACAGTGTTGAAGTCTTGGAACCACAGCGGACGACACTCTAACTTTCGGATGATATCGCACCAATCGAATGAGATTGGGTGACGGATTTTGACGACATTACAGTGGGTAACGCTAGGACATATTGGACTCTGAGCATTGCAGTGGGCAACGCATTTAATTTTCCCTGTCCTTTGATACCATGTAGAACTTTAGGATCAGGTAATTGAGTCCGATGATCAATTTCTCATTACTTCATGTGAAATATATAGAATACAATGAGAACAATCTGTTGTAACAAATTGAAGACTTCTAGGGAACTCAAAAATTGAAAGCTAGAATCTGATCTTAACTAACTCCTAGATTTTAGGATCTAATCTTGACTAATCTAATACAATTTACAAAATAATACAATTACCACAAAATAGTTTGCACCAACATGACTTTGTCTTATCAGCACCTTTGAACTAATGCGCCACAACGAGGCAAATACTTAAAGGACTCTCGCTTCAGATTCTGCTTCTTTCTGTTAGTTCTCAATGTGTTTTGATGATAACTAGCAATTGTAAACTTGATATGAAGTTTGTTTTTGGCAATATGAAAATCTCACTGTCAAAGGCAAACTCGAGTTTAGGTATGTAAACTTGAGTTTGAGGAGTTACAGAAAGCAATCAGAAATTTTCACAACAAGCCAAACTCCAGTTTGTAAAACCAAACCTGAAGTCTGGAAGATACAGAGAGCACTCAGAATTCCAAGCAAGCCAAACTCGAGTCTGGATTCCTAAACTCCAGTCTAGACCAAACAGAAAGACACTCGAGTTCCAGGCCAAGTTATAAACTCCAGTCTAGAGTTACAAACTCCAGTCTAGACCAAACAGAAAGATTTGAATAGTTTCAGCTCAAACATAAACTCGAGTCTGTCATTGTAAACTCGAGTTTAGGACAAATAGAGAAACACCCGAATTTCTACCATCTTTCCAAAACTCCAGTCTGTCTCCTAAACTCCAATCTGGAAAATCAGGAACTTAGGCTTATTCTTCAAACATAGACCCAAACTCGAGTCAGTCACTAATTGACTCGAGTCTAGGAGCAGGACCAAAATTCCATGCCAAGTCCAAAGCCCGATAGTTCTCTCTGTAAAAGCCAAACTCGAGTTAGCTTTTACAGACTGCAAGTTTAGACCTCTAATCAACAGACATGCTTTATGGATGAACCCCAAACTCGAGTCTGGAAGAACAAACTCGAGTTTGCATCGGGGATTTTGAAAAATCAGATGATGTTGATCTGTGAAATCTTAATGGGTCTTCCTGAAATTATTTCATGATATGATATTATTGTTTCTAATATCCTTGACGAAGTTTTGAGTGTTTTTCAGATAAGGTTTAGCCAAGATCAAGGTGAGAACAAGATCCAGAATAAGTGCATTAAATGAAGAACCAAGAACAGGGCTGATTCTTCTCCCTTATCCCAGATGTTCAGTTCAGATCGTTGCAACACATTAAGATCACTTCAAACGGTCTAATTAAGATCATGGAATGGCTAAAAATCTGGAAGACGTTCTGCAACAACTAAATTCCAAGATTCCAGCTAAGAATTCAAAGAACAGAGCAAAATATGCTACTGCCATTTTTCCAGAATTGCAACTGAACATTAGAGAAAGAATTGCAACGGCTAGCTTATCCATTCTGTCTATAAGAGGCTGTGAAAACTCAAAGCAACACACACAACGAAGCTATCTTGATTATACTTTGAAATTTGAGTCTGTATTGTTATTTTCAACCTGTTCTTCAGTGTTTATCCTTATCTACTCTTTTGAGAGTTTGTAAATTTTTGAAAGCATTTGTTTGTGAGAACTCAAGGTTGTGGAACCTATGAGTTGGGTTGTTCAATCACAAAGTGTAAGGGGGGGTAAGTCCTAGGTGATTAGGATTGTGTCTGGTCTTCATTGTTGTAATTGAAAATCTGTTGAATTAGTGGAAACACCCAGAAGGTATCTGGGGACTGGACGTAGGTCAAGGTTGAGACCGAACCAGTATAAATTCTGTGTGTCTAAGCTTTTCTTTTTCCACTCTTTTATTATCCATTTCTTAAGCTATATTTTTAAGAGTTGAAAAGAATTTTTAAAATCCCCAATTCACCCCCCTCTTGGTGATTTCTTCCACTTTCACTTTCTCCACTCCACACTTTTCTTCTTCTTGTAACACCCCTAATCCATACTACTTATTGTAACATCCCACCTTAAAACAGCAGAAATTTTGTTTTTTAAAACGGTGATCAGAGTAGAACTTTTTTAACAAAACGAGTAACTGAACCTTGATAAAACATAACCACAGTGTAATTGTTCTATTACAGTCTTGTAATGTCCGAAGGAAAGTAAAATACATAACTAGAGAAATAACAAAATAAAAACTCCGTCTTGGGTCCTACACCGCCTGCCTGTCTCTCTCTTCGGACCTTGGTCCTCCCGAACCTGAAGCTATAGCTGAGATCCAATTTCCGATTGGATCTCAGGTAACGGTTAACCTTATGCTCAAATAAGACAGTATATGGATAACAACATGTACATAATCACATAACAGCAGTATATCACTACATAAGCACACCGTAGATGCATGATCACATATTGGCAGAACATAAGCACACAGCAGTATGTAAAGCCCCACATAATGTTTGCACATAACCAGTGCCACGACGGCCCATCGTGTCCTCAGCGCTAGGAAAACCCAACGGTGTTATCAAGACTATAACCCGTATAAAGCTGTATGTATACCGACAACCCTAGACAGAGCTTCAGTATATAAGCATGTCTATCACATATAGTATATGAGCAGCATAAGTGTTAAGGTTACAATACGTGTCCGTACCTCCATTGACGATTCCGGACACTTCGGTAGAATTGTGGTACGCTTGACGGCGGTACGACGGCGGTATGATAGCGGAAACAGCGATCTGTTATTTCGGGTATCCTATAAGGCTAGTATCACCAGTGTGAGCATTTAAGATCATATCAGGCAAATTTCGGTACAAATTACCATTTTGCCACTAGATTGACTATTTGGCGGAATTTTGCCAACACTTCGCTATTTTGATTTTAAACTTTCAAAATTTTTGCTATAATCCTTTCTCTAGCATATTCTTAAGATAAAGATCATATTTATTCCCAAAAACATGATATCTAAGCTAACTTAAGAATTAAAGACTACTCTAACAATTCTACTATAACTACCGAAAGAACTACTTAAGCTAAAGACTAAGGACTGAAGAACTTACTCAGAGCTTTGCTATGAACTTCTTACTCCTCTTCCAGAGCTTCTCTCTCTAACTTCTCTCTAGGATTGTGAGTGAATTGGTGAAGAATGAAGAGGAATGATAGCCTATTGATAGAAAATCTCAATGGCAATTTCGTAATTTCGCTGAACTTGTCTGGTTGAATTCTGACTGCGGATCGCACGTTTTTTGAAGTGGCTTGATCTTGGCCCTACACCTCTTGGCCGACCTCCCCCCGCCACAAGAAGACAAAATTGATGACATCATCATGCTTATGTCATCTTGCTTTATCAGATGAAATTCCTGGTTCGGTGTCCTGATCGCGAAATTTTTTGTAAAATCTTAAAATTCCGAGAGCAATACTCTGAAGGTCTTTTTTTCCTCTTCAAGAATACTGGATTTTCCTATCCTTGTACTCTCATTAAGGATATTCCGCTATCTGCCGAAAATCCTCGGTATTTGCGACCAGTTACCGAAATGACTTCGGTCGGTGCCAACTTCTGGACAAAAATTCACTGATCAATAATATACTCTGGTTTTCCCAACTTATCCCTAGAATCTCGCATCCGAATTATTTTCTATCGGTTCTCATTTTGACTATCTGCTTTAATTCTACAGAACATCTTCTTAGCCTGATCTCCAAAACACTCCATCGGTTACAGAAATGACTTCGGAGACAGCCTACTTCGAGATAAAAATTCACTTGCTCCTAATGTACTCTGACCCTAGCAACTTAGTTCAAGATTTTCTGGATAGGATTTTATTTCTATCCGTGGTCAATTATCCTGTTCACTCCTTATTATTATAATATTACTTATTTAACACATGCTTTATCTCATATTATTATTATATTCAAATATCTAATTCATCCTTATCCCTCTCCCTAATTTCGGTCCCCACACACACACACACACACACACACACACACACACATATATATTTTCGATTTCCCATAATATTCTATTATCTTGTATTTATTTCCTCAAAATTTCTTATTGGTCCATAAGCAATTACATGGATTTAGGCTTTTAAAATTCCTTGAAAAATTCTTAAGCCCTTGATCTTGTTTTTTCAAGATTACATCCTAAACCTTACTATTATTTAATTAGGCCAAAAATTTCGGCCCTTATTATTAATTATTTATATTTATGTTATTTTTTATGTTTCCTAAATTTCTACAATCTTATAAAATTTCTCGAAAATTACTTAATTAATCCCTTAATAATTTCTAATAATTTTCTTAATTAAAACTAATCATTTTCTCACAACAATTTTATTGACATGAAAAATTTAAGCTTCATGCAAATTAACAAAAATCATAGAGTCCATTTTAGTCTTAGAATCTTTTCAATTTTCCTTTTTCCTATTTTCATAGGAAGTAATTTATTAAATTGTCTAAATTAAAGAAAATATGCTTTCTAAATTTTTATTAATTGTTTTATGCCTTTTAGAATTTTTCTTAATTCTCCTCAAGGTACTTTATGGCCTTAAGGTGTATTTTTCACATTTCTGCTGATAAATTTCCTTTAATTTTCTTAGTGTATTCCTTTGAACATAGACTAATCATATATCATGTGGAGATCAAAATCTTCATAAATGGACATTTTCATTATTGTAATATAATATTCCAGATAATAGTTATCCGGGTATTACATTTCTCCCCCCCTTAAACAAAATTTCGCCCTCGAAATTTACTCTATCGCGACTAAATTTTAGGCTGTAAACTCCGGGTACTTTTCCTCCATGTCTCTCACCGTTTCCCATGTTGCCTTACAGGGTGACATTCCCTTCCAAACCACCTTCACCATCGGAATGCTCCTGTTCCTAAGACGTTTCTCACGATGTTCGAGAATTTGCACCGGCTCGACCACGAATGTATTGTCATGTCGCGCTTCAATGTCCTTGAACTCGATGACGTGCTCCGGATCCAATTGATATTTCCTCAATTGCGAAACATGGAAGACGTCATGGAGATTGCTTAGATTCAGGGGTAAGGCTATTTGGTATGCGACTGATCCTCGCTTTGCCAAAATCTCAAATGGTCCAACGTAACGTGGACTTAGTTTCCGCCTTTTAAGTGTTCTCTCGACACCGGTCACTGGGGATAGTTTTAGAAATACATGATCTCCTACTTCAAATTCTAGGAGTCTTCTCCTCTTATCTGCATAGCTTTTCTGTCTACTTTGGGCTGCCAAGAGTCTCTTTTTGATCAAGGCGATTTGTTCAAAGATTTGTTCAATTATATCTGGTTCGAGCAACTGCCTCTCAGACAACTCTGTCCAGTATATAGGTGACTGACACTTCCTTCCGTACAATGCTTCGGACGGTGCCACTTTTATGCTAGCATGGTAACTGTTATTGTACGCGAATTCTGCCAGTGGAAGATGCCGATCCCAATGTCCTTTAAAGTCTAACACACAAGCTTTGAGCATATCCTCCAACGTTTGTATAGTTCTCTCAGATTGCCCATCGGTCTCCGGGTGATAGGCTGTACTCAACTTGAGCTTTGTCCCCATAGACTCTTGCAATGACCACCAATACCGGGATGTGAATCGCGGGTCCCGGTCTGAGATAATACTCTTAGGTATCCCGTGGAGTCACACAATTTCTTTGATATAAATCTCCGCCAATTGTTCTGATGAGTAGTTGACACTGATAGGGATAAAGTGTGCCGACTTAGTCAACCGGTCCGTAATAACCTAGATTGCATCGTGATTCTTGATCTTGGGCAAACCCACCACAAGATCCATAGTAATATTCTCCCATTTCCATTCCAAAATTTTCAACCTTTGAAGAGGGCCAGCAGGACGTTGATGTTCAATCTTCACCTTCTGGCAGGTCAGGCACTTGGCTACGTACTGGGTGACATCTTTCATCAATCCGGGCCACCAGAATTCAGACTTAACATTATGGTACATCTTAAACACTCCTGGATGTAGAGTATATTTACTCTTATGGGCCTCATCCAGTATCCTGCATCTTAGTTCATCAACCGGCGGTATGTAACATCATTTCCTATACCTGACTAGTCCACTAGGCGAGAGGTCGTAGTCTTGAGTTTCGCCTCGAGTGATCATCTCCCGTATCGTTTCAGCTCGCTCGTCTTGCAATTGCGCTTTCTCAATTTCATCTCTCAGATCGTATTCCCCATGACTGACCAGAAGATTTGCAAGATAAGCATTACTGGGTGTAGGGTGATTCAAACAAATTTGCTTTGACAAGTTTAGATTCATAAAATCTTCAAGCAGCTTTTGTTCCCAAATCATCATGTACGCCACCCGCACCGACTTCCTACTCAGAGCATCTGCGACGACGTTTGCTTTACCTGGATGATATTTAATTTCCAGGTCGTAGTCCTTCAGCAACTCCATCCAGCGACGTTGTCTCATATTGAGCTCCCGTTGGTCAAAAAGATATTTCAAGCTTTTGTGGTCGCAGAATAGTTCTACGGTTGCACCATACAAATAGTACCTCCATATTTTCAAAGTGAACACGATAGCTGCAAGCTCCAAATCGTGTGTGGGATAGTTCAACTCGTGAGACTTCAACTGACGAGAGGTATAAGCTACCACTCTGCCCTGTTGCATTAGGACACATCCCAATCCATGCCCACTGGCATCACTATAGACTACGTATGTCTCATTTGGATCGGGAATAATCAACACTGGGGCTTTAGTTAACCTCTCTCTCAGTGTTTGAAAACTTTCCTTACAGTCGTCTCCCCATACAAAGGGTTGATTCTTCCTTGTAAGCTTTGTCAATGGTAAGGCAAGTCGTGAAAAATCTCATATAAATCTGCGATAATAACCCACTAGACCTAGGAAATTGCGTATCTCAGTTACCGTTTCTGGCCTTTTCCAGTCCAGAACTGCCTCCACTTTGCCCGGGTCAACTGCAACTCCACCGCTTGATATAATGTGGCCCATAAATTTAACTTCCGGCAACCAGAATTCGCATTTACTCAACTTGGCATAGAGTCGCTTCTCCCTGAGTATATTCAACACAAGTCACAGATGTTCTTCATGTTCTTCTCTGCTCTTAGAATAGACGAGTATATCGTCGATAAACACTACCACAAATTGGTCTAGGTGTTGACGGAAGATGCGGTTCATGTAATCCATGAAGACTGCAGGGGCATTTGTCAATCCGAAAGGCATCACAAGGAATTCATAATGCCCATACTTGGTTCTGAAAGCTGTTTTAGGAATATCAACATCTCTAAATCGTAGCTGATGGTATCCCGATCGTAGGTCAATTTTGGAAAAAATAGTGGAACCAGATAACTGATCCAAAAGATCATCAATCCGGGGAAGTGGATACTTGTTTTTTACGATCACTTTGTTGAGCTCACGATAATCAATGCAGAGTCGAAGACTGCCATCCTTTTTCTTCACAAATAGCATAGGGGCTCCCCATGGTGACACACTGGGTCGGATAAACCCTTTCTTCAGAAGTTCCTCCAACTGCTTCTTCAACTCTTGCATCTCGTTTGGAGCCATACGATACGACGCTTTTGATATTGACCCTATACCAGGCATCAACTCAATAGTGAACTCTACTTCCCTTGTAGGTGGTAACTCAGAGAGATCTTCAGGGAATACATCAGGAAATTCATTCACTACAGGAATGTCTTTGAGTGAGAGTTCAGTTTCTGCCTTGGTTGAGAAAAATACCATGTACGCTTGACAACCTTGCTTCATGTATTTATCGGCTTCCGTAGCAAAGAGGAAATTTATACGTATGTCAAACTGGATGCCGCTAGGCGTATCAGGAAAAAGTATCCTCTTGTTGCTACAATCTATCGTTGCACCATTCGTCGTGAGCCAGTTTAAACTGAGTATAATGTCAATGCCGTGAAGGGACAGTCGGATAAGATCTACTTTAGAATTTCGCCCGCCCACATTGATAGTACAATTTATGTATGCATTAGATGCTAATGATTTCATGCCAAGCGGTGTAGATACTATCAGATCATAAGGTAATCTAGAGGCATGCATTCCTAAGCGATTTGCATAATCACAGGAAATAAACGAATGGCTAGCACCTGAATCATATAATGCCTATACTATATTCCCATTTAAAGATATAGTACCTTGAACCATGTTAGAGAACTTCCTAGCTTTTACGTCAGTCAGTGCGAAGACTCGTCCCGGGTTTTGGGGCCTTGATCCTGCAGTCCATTCCGGACAGTTTCGGCTTATGTGTCCCGTCTTCTGGCACTTGAAGCAGATTTTCTTCCCATCACAGTTAGTACCTGGGTGGTACTTCCTGCATTTTGGATAAGGTTGGGATTCCCTCGTGCTCGGAAAAGTTCGCTGCCCAGATTGGTTTGGCCTCTTATTCCCACCTTGGAAATTATTCCAGGGTGTCTTTCTTTTCTGAGAAGCATTTCCTCGGCCAGAGTTGCCACGATTTGCATTGCTGCTGTTGAACCTACGGAGCTGCTTCAAGTTTCGTTCAATCAATTGGCATGATTCTGCTGCCTATGTTATCTTTGAGAACTGCTGGGATACTAACCTTTCCCGAATCTCATACTTTACTCCGTAAATCAGAATATTTGTTAGACTGCTCTTATTATCACCTTGTCTCAAGTGTGGTGAGTAGCGAGACAAATTGGTGAGTCGAGCAAGGTAATCATCAAATGACTCCTCCTGCCCTTGCTTGATATGGAGGAATTCTGACTCCTTGGTTATCTGTACAGTGGGAGGGAAATATTGTTCGTTGAATTTTCTTAGAAATATCTCCCATGGAATTGGATAATGGTGAGGTTGGAGTGTTGCCACAATATTCCTCTACCAACGATCTGCATCTCCCTCTAGTTTAAAGATTGCCAACTGGGCCTTCCTGTCTTCTGGGCATTCCATGACTTCGAAGATTTTATCCAGCCTCATTAACCACTCTTCAGCTGCGTCTAACTTGCCTCGAAATACCGGGGGTTTCATCTTGCAGAATTGAGAAACCCAGTACTGAGAATTATTAATTGCTTGAGCGTGCTGAGGGGGCATTCTCCTTTCTCTCTCCTGTCGAGGTGGGGATCGAGATTGATCTGATTCCTCGGCTTCAACATCGTGTTCATCATCCTGGTCATTCTCTGCTTCCTCTTCTTCATTTTGTTGATCTTGCAGCCGATGTCCTTCAGCCTGTCGTTCTTGTCTTTCGGCCATAAGTACGTCGATAAGAGCCCTTTGCTCCTGCAGTTGTCTTCTCATTTCTAGCACATCGTCTGGTTCTGGCTGGTTAGATGCTTGATTCTGTTCTTGTTTAGGTATTGGTATGGTCCGGGCTCGTCTACCCCTTCCTCTACCTCTACCTCTACCTCTCGGGACTCCAGCACCTCTTATAATCACCATCTTTTAAGTTCTTCCTTTATTTGATAATGGTGAAAATAAACTATCAGACTTATTGTAACAACAAGTGCATAAACAAACACATATTTATTATTGCATCATAATTTACAAACGACCAAACTAGTGGTCACGTTCCACCTTTGTTTTACCAGTCAAAATATTTACAACTCCATTATTTAATAATTATTTTACAATCCCTCAGGGTTTTTAGAGAGATATCACACACTAGTTTATCTACCCCTACAATCTTATGCCACAGCTTTCTTCAACTGTCTCCTGCCTTTTACATGTGCTGGCGCACCAGGCTCTTCAGATAACGGAGGTATATAGAAACTTCTAAGACAGGCCCCTCACCGAGTAGCTCGTTAATCATCCTAGCCCAAAAACGAGTTCGGGGAAAATAGAACAGGGTAAACTTAATGATGTCTTCGGGTGAGTACTGGCTAGTCAGGGCATGATCGTTTTTTATTCTATTGAGGTAGGTTAAGTACCATCTCTGTACGGTACCTATGGTCCATTTGGCGTAAGTGTGATATGACTCAAATAGTCATATCAGTGTAACATTATTGTCTAGGAGGTAGTGGTAATCTTCTGGGGTGGCCTCCTCATTATCCAGGTCACGAATGACAGGGTAGTCAAAGTTGTCTCCTACTGAGGAACCGCTTGATCCCCCAGGACTTGGGATTGTGGGATCTGAGTTTTCATACTCAGGGTCATACATATTTTCGGGTTCAGGATCATATATATATTCGGGGTATTCAGGGCCAGGCTGGTAGTCGGGCTCAGGGTCGTTAAAGTGTTCTACTGGAAAGTCGGGATTGTAAAGAGGTTCAAAATGATACCTAGGTGCAGGGTGTACTGGAATGAACAAGGGTTCAGGCTCAGGTTCAGGCGGAGGATACAGGGGATCAGGGTTTAGTCTCCTTCCCACCATCTCGGGTACCACTGTCTTCCTAGCTGTATGTCTCCTCATCCCTCAATAGGTGATGTATGGGTTCTCCTCTCTGTCCATCTCTATACATTACACCAGGGTTATATCAGTACTCCTTTCAAAATTATTTTTCAAAAAGGCGTAGAATCTAACTCTGTTATTTAAATCAATTGGCCAGGTAGGGGTCTATTATGGGGCCTCACCGACTTTTACGGTGACTGATTGGCTTCCCACATAGATTAACCCAGCCTTAGACACCAAAAGGTTCGTCATAACTTAGCTAGATCCATGCCAGGAGAACTGCTCTGATACCAAAAATATAACATCCTACCTTAAAATAACGGATTTTTTTTTTTAAAACGGTGATCAGAGTAGAGCTTTTTTAACAAAACGAGTAACTAAACCTTGATAAAACATAACCACAGTGTAATTGTTCTATTACAGTCTTGTAATGTCCAAAGGAAAGTAAAATACATAACTAGAGAAATAACAAAATAAAAACTCCGTCTTGGGTCCTACACCGCCTGCCTGTCTCTCTCTTCGGACCTTGGTCCTCCCGAACCTGAAGCTACAGCTGAGATCCAATTTCCGATTGGATCTCAGGTAACGGTTAACCTTATGCTCAAATAAGACAGTATATGGATAACATGTACATAATCACATAACAACAGTATATCACTACATAAGCACACAGTAGATGCATGATCACATATTGGCAGAACATAAGCACACAGCAGTATGTAAAGCCCCACATAATGTTTGCACATAACCAGTGCCACGACGGCCCATCGTGTCCTCAGCGCTAGGAAAACCCAACGGCGTTATCAAGACTATAACCCGTATAAAGCTGTATGTATACCGAGCTTCAGTATATAAGCATATCTATCACATATAGTATATGAGCAGCATAAGTGTTAAGGTTACAATACGCGTCCGTACCTCCGTTGACGATTCCGGACACTTCGGTAGAATTATGGTACGCTTGACGGCGGTACAACGGCGGTATGACAGCGGAAACAGCGATTCGTTATTTCGGATATCCTATAAGGATAGTATCACCAGTGTGAGCATTTAAGATCATATCAGGCAAATTTCGGTACAAATTACCATTTTGCCCCTAGATTGACTATTTGGCAGAATTTTGCCAACACTTCGCTATTTTAATTTTAAACTTTCAAAATTTTTGCTATAATCCTTTCTCTAGCATATTCTTAAGATAAAGATCATATTTATTCCTAAAAACATGATATCTAAGCTAACTTAAGAATTAAAGACTACTCTAACAATTCTACTATAACTACCGAAAGAACTACTTAAGCTAAAGACTAAGGACTGAAGAACTTACTCAGAGCTTTGCTATGAACTTCTTACTCCTCTTCCAGAGCTTCTCTCTCTAACTTCTCTCTAGGATTGTGAGTGAATTGGTGAAGAATGAAGAGGAATGATAGCCTATTTATAGAAAATCTCAATGGCAATTTCGTAATTTCGCTGAACTTGTCTGGTTGAATTCTGACCGTCGGATCACACTTTTTTTGAAGTGGCTTGATCTTGGCCCTACACCTCTTGGCCGACCTCCCCCCGCCACAAGAAGACAAAATTGATGACATCATCATGCTTATGTCATCTTGCTTTATCAGATGAAATTCCTGGTTCGGTGTGTTAGTTTTCAATGTGTTTTGATGATAACTAGCAATTGTAAACTTGATATGAAGTTTGTTTTTGGCAATATGAAAATCTCACTGTCAAAGGTAAACTCGAGTTTGGGTATGTAAACTCGAGTTTGAGGGTTGACAGAAAGCTGTTTACTTCTGCGAAGAAAGCCAAACTCGAGTCTGCTTGGACTAACTCGAGTTTGAGGAGTTATAGAAAGCAATCAGAAATTTTCACAACAAGCCAAACTCCAGTTTGCAAAAGCAAACCTGAAGTCTGGAAGATACAGAGAGCACTCAGAATTCCAAGCAAGCCAAACTCGAGTCTGGATTCCTAAACTCCAGTCTAGACCAAACAAAAGACACTCGAGTTCCAGGCCAAATTATAAACTCCAGTCTAGAGTTACAAACTCCAGTCTAGACCAAACAGAAAGATTTGAATAGTTTCAGCTCAAACATAAACTCGAGTCTGTCATTGTAAACTCGAGTTTAGGACAAATAGAGAAACACTCGAATTTCTACCATCTTTCCAAAACTCCAGTCTGTCTCCTAAACTCCAGTCTGGAAAAGCACGAACTTAGGCTTGTTCTTCAAACATAGACCCAAACTCGAGTCAGTCACTAATTGACTCGAGTCTAGGAGTAGGACCAAAATTCCATGCCAAGTCCAAAGCCCGATAGTTCTCTCTGTAAAAGCCAAACTCGAGTTAGCTTTTACAGACTGCAAGTTTAGACCTCTAATCAACGGACATGCTTTCTAGATGAACCCCAAACTCGAGTCTGGAAGAACAAACTCGAGTTTGCATCGGGGATTTTGAAAAATCAGATGATGTTGATTTGTGAAATCTTAATGGGTCTTCCTGAAATTATTCCATGATATGATATTATTGTTTCTAATGTCCTTGATGAAGTTTTGAGTGTTTTTCAGATAAGGTTTAGCCAAGATCAAGGTGAGATCAAGATCCAGAATAAGTGCATCAAATGAAGAACCAAGAACAGGGCTGATTCTTCTCCCTTATCCCAGATGTTCAGTTCAGACCGTTGCAACACATTAAGATCACTTCAAACGGTCGAATTAAGATCATGGAATGGCTAAAAATATGGAAGACGTTCTGCAACAACTAAATTCCAAGATTCTAGCTAAGAATTCAAAGAACCGAGCAAAATATGCTACTGCCATTTTTCCAGAATTGCAGCTGAACATTAGAGAAAGAATTGCAATGGCTAGCTTATCCATTCAGTCTATAAGAGGCTGTGCAAACTAAAAGCAACACACACACAACGAAGCTATCTTGATTATACTTTGAAATTTGAGTCTGTATTGTTATTTTCAACCTGTTCTTCAGTATTTATCCTTATCTACTCTTTTGAGAGTTTGTAAATTTTTGAAAGCATTTGTTTGTGAGAACTCAAGGTTGTGGAACCTGTGAGTTGGGTTGTTCAATCACAAAGTGTAAGGGGGAGCAAGTCCTAGGTGATTAGGATTGCGTCTGGTCTTCATTGTTGTAATTGAAAATCTGTTGAATTAGTAGAAACACCCAGAAGGTATCTGGGGACTGGACGTAGGTCAAGGTTGAGACCGAACCAATATAAATTCTGTGTGTCTAAGTTTTTCTTTTTCTACTCTTTTATTATCCATTTCTTAAGCTTCATTTTTAAGAGTTGAAAAGAATTTCTAAAATCCCCAATTCACCCCCCTCTTTGGTGATTTCTTTCACTTTCACGGTGTCCTGATCGCGAAATTTTTTGTAAAATCTTAAAATTCCGGGAGCAATACTCTGAAGGTCTTTTCTTCCTCTTCAAGAATACTGGATTTTCCTATTCTTGTACTCTCATTAAGGATATTCCGTTATCTGTCGAAAATCCTCGGTATTCACGACCGGTTACCGAAATGACTTCGGTCGGTGCCAACTTCTGGACAAAAATTCACTGATCAATAATATACTCTGGTTTTCCCAACTTATCCCTAGAATCTCGCATCCGAATTATTTTCTATCGGTTCTCATTTTGACTATCTGCTTTAATTCTACAGAACATCTTCTTAGCCTGATCTCCAAAACACTCCATCGGTTACAGAAATGACTTCGGAGACAGCCTACTTCGAGAATAAAATTCACCTGTTCCTAATATACTCTGACCCTAGCAACTTAGTTCAAGGTTTTCTGGATAGGATTTTATTTCTATTTGTGGTCAATTATCTTGTTTACTCCTTATTATTATAATATTACTTATTTAACACATGTTTTATCTTATATTATTATTATATTCAAATATCTAATTCATCCTTATCCCTCCCCCTAATTTCGGCCCACACACACACACACACACACACACACATATTTTCCATTTCCCATAATATTCTATTATTTTGTATTTATTTCCTCAAAATTTCCTATTGGTCCATAAGCAATTAAATGGATTTAGGCTTTTAAAATTCCTTGAAAAATTCTTAAGCCCTTGATCTTGTTTTTTCAAGATTACATCCTAACCCTTACTATTATTTAATTAGGCCAAAAATTTCAGCCCTTATTATTAATTATTTATATTTATGTTATTTTTTATGTTTCCTAAATTTCTACAATCGTATAAAATTTCTCGAAAATTACTTAATTAATCCCTTAATAATTTCTAATAATTTTCTTAAATAAAACTAATCATTTTCTCACAACAATTTTATTGACATGAAAAATTTAAGCTCCATGCAAATTAACAAAAATCATAGAGTCCATTTTAGTCTTAGAATACTTTTCAATTTTCCTTTTTCCTATTTTCATAGGAAGTAATTTATTAAATTGTCTAAATTAAAGATAATATGCTTTTTAAATTTTTATTAATTGTTTCATGCCTTTTATAATTTTTCTTAATTCTCCTCAAGGTACTTTATGGCCTTAAGGTGTATTTTTCACATTTCTGCTGATAAATTTCCTTTAATTTTCTTAGTGTATTCCTTTGAACATAGACTAATCATATATCATGTGGAGATCAAAATCTTCATAAATAGACATTTTTATTATTGTAATATAATATTCCAGATAATAGTTATCCGGGTATTACACTTATAATGTATAAATATACAGTATATATGAATATCATCAGAGTGGAGCAACAGAGCGTATGTGTCGGGTGACTACTATACATATTCGTGGCTACAAATTTAAACTAATATCCAATCGATATAATAACGGTACAATAATCCTAGTATTTAAATAATAAATATAGTCCAGAATAAAAACTCCAGCCGAGTATTCACGTGTGCATCTTACCCTTTATACCAACTTCCCCTGATCCTCCACATCCTGAAGCTAGGGTCAAGTTTGATATTTAATACCCATTGAATCTCAAGTAACAGTTAACCTCATGTTCAATTAATAACAACATATATGACAGATATTCAATACATTCAATGAATAATACATAGCACAAAGCAAATGCATGTCAAAACAACCATACATAGCACACAACACATGCATGTTGACAATGTTTGCACCTAACCAGTGCCACGAAATCCACGTGTCCTTAGCGCTAAGAAAACATTCAAACGGTGTTATCAAGACTATAACTCGCGTCAAGCTGAAAACCACAGCTATACCCTGAATATAAATAAACATGTGACCTAAGACCAAGTTTTAGCCATGGTGCATGACCTCAGACCTCGTCTTGTCCTGCACTCAACATGAATTAAACAATCATATATAATCATACAAGTCGCATTAGAGTTAAAGTTACCAGTATGCGTCCGTACCTTTTTTACTTGGTACGATTCTCTTCTTGTATTGATTCTCGACTTTCCTAGATATCCTATAATATCATTATCATATTATTATAATGAATGTCATATATCTTAGAATGACATCCTAAGAGATATACTTGCCAATATTTACCTTTTTATCCCTGGTGGATTTAATATTCCAATTTTACCCTTACATTTACTTAAAAACGAAATGCTGGATTTTCTTGGCAGATTTTTCAACAACTTTGAAATATCATAACTAATTGTACAAAAATCAAAATGATGTGATACCAAAGCAAAAATTTCCATTAACAAATCTATGTTCATGGAAAAATAACGGCTTTCACTTGAAACAACTATATCATTCCCAGTTTTAGTTTCTTTCAGCTGTGTTCCAGTTCCTAGTTCAGAGACATGGGCTAACTTGGAAAATTCACATCTTTTTGTACAAAATCCCAAAAATTACATGTTATATATGGATAGAAATCCCTAGATGTTTACTTTCTACCTATAAAATTTCATGATTTAATAACTTCATTTGCTATATTAAATAATAGCATCATTTTTTGCTAACTACCCAAGATTTAAGACTGAAAATCCTACAATTTTCACAATCTTGATCCATGGAATTCCAAAAATTATTTCTTACCATGTTTTTAACTCATTAGGCATTTTTCAATGCAAGGAGACCTAAAAACAAGTGTAAGAGTTTATTCTCTAATTTCCTAGATTAAACTACCATTACACTAAAAACTTAAAGCTCAAGAACTTACCTCTTGAAGTTCTTACTCCTTCCTTCTCCTTGTTCCAAGATTCTACCTCACTCTCCTTCTTAGAAATCACCTACTTGGAGTGTGATTTGGTGTGAATAAAAATAAAGAGGGAAGCTCCCTATTTATAGAAAAACTCAATGGCATCACCTTTTAATTTTTTGGAGATCCACTTTGCTTCCTTCTTCCCCATCCATTATATCACAAAACCACTTTATGAAACTCCATCCTATCCCTCCCCTCCTTGGCTGACCTCCTTGCTTCTTCCCTAGCCATGAGATGAGCTTTTTGTTTGGCATTAATCCAATGGCTAATGGTTTCCATTGGTTGATTAATTAACAAGAGGATTAAGCCAATTTATGGGATTTAATTTGGACTTTAGGATGGCTTTCCATGTGCACAAATCCTAGCCCTTGGATGCAGTTGTAGTTGTTGATTTTTCAAAGTGATTAGCAAAGCTTAATTAACTTCTTAATCAAATGCTTAAAGCTTCTTACCTATAACCATCATTGGTTTCTTTAATTAATTGAAGACTTAAGCTTAATTAATCTCAAAACACTTGGTTCCCGTTGGCTAGCCAAAATTGTTGACATTTGAGGCACAAATAATTAGCCTTAATCATGTGCTTAATCTTCCTCTTATTACAAATATCCTATGATAATTGATTTGCTAATTAATTTTTGTTATTAAAGCATCACTAGCAATTTAATTTCATCAATTAATCCCTCAATAGTTTTGAAAATATAACAACCCTCTCTTGATGATTTAATTATCTCTAATTATGCTTTGCAATTAATCTCTAATTAATGGAAGTTTAGGTGCCCTTTAGTATTTACTAATTGTCTCAATTTAATTAAGTGCTTCTATTGCTTATCTTGCTCTTTTTGATAGACAATTGTTATCATTTTATGTGATTTTTATTTCACATATTATTTCCCTCATATGTAGTCTCAAAACCTACCATTTACTTGTAAGTTTTATGAAGAAATTGGCCCAAAATTCTAATTAATAGATTACAACATTTTGAGACACATACTCACCTTCATTTAGTATTAATTATTCATCAAAATAAAAATATTTATGATGAATAGAAATTTTAGGTATTACATTTCTCCCCCCGTGAAATAAAATTTCACCCTCGAAATTTACTACACACTAACAACACTCAGAACCATAAACTCCGGATATTTCTTCTTCATATCCTCTTCTGTTTTCCAAGTCACCTCCCTAAGAGATAACCCCTCCCAAACCACTTTCATGAATGAAATATTTCTATGTCTGAGCCGCTTTTCTTGGTAATCAAGATTCGCTCTGGCTCGACTACAAAGGTATTGTCATGTTGTACTTTGACTTCTTCATACTCGATGACATGTTTGGGGTCCGGTTGGTATTTCTTTAATTGAGAAACATGGAATATGTCATGGAGATTGCTAAGATGTAGGGGTAAGGCCACCTGGTAAGCAATTGGCCCATGCTTTGCCAGTATTTCGAACGGCCCTATGTAACGAGGACTTAGCTTTCACCTCTTTATTGTTCTACCAACACTGATTACTGGAGATATCTTCAAAAACACATTATCTCTGACTTTGAGTTCCAGAAGTCTTCTCCTTTTATCAGCATAGCTCTTTTGTCTGCTATGTGCTGCTAGAGTCTCCTCTTGATCAAAGCAATTTGTTCAGAGGTCTGCTCAACTATATCTGGTCCGAGTAGCTGTCTCTCAGACAATTCTGTCTAGCATATAGATGACTGACACCTTCTTCCATACAACGCATCAATTGGAGCCATTCGAATGCTCGTATGATCACTGTTGTTGTATGCGAATTCTGCTAGTAGAAGATATCGATCCCAATTTCCTTTGAAATCCAATACATACGTTCTTAACATATCTTTTAGTGTCTGTATGGTTCTTTTTGATTGTCCATTTGTCTAAGGAAGATGAGTTGTACTAAACTTTAGCTTCATCCCCAGAGCTTCATGTAATGTTTGCCAAAATCGAGATGTAAATTGGGGATCCTGATCAGAGACTATGCTCTTTGGTATACATAGAGTCTTACAATTTCTTTGATATTAACCTCTACCAACTGTTTTGGAGAATAGTTGACGCTAATGGGGATAAAGTGTGCTGACTTGGTTAATCGGTCAACAATTACCCAGATCGTGTCATGATTCCTGATCTTGGGTAGACCCATCACCAGATCCATGGTAACATTTTCCTACTTCCATTCTAGAATTTCTAGCTCATGAAGAGGACCAATGGGACGTTGATGTTCAATCTTTACTTTTTGGCAAGTCAAACACCTGGCCACGTACTGGGTTACATCTTTCTCCAACCCGGGCCACCAGAATTTGGATTTTACATTATGGTATATCTTGACCGTTCTTGGATGTAGAGTGTATTTACTCATATGAGCCTTATCCAGTATCTTCCCCCTTAATTCATCAACCGACGGTATGTAAATCCGTTTCTTATACCTGACCAATCCATTAAGTAAAAGGTCATGGTCTTGAGTCTCGCCCCAAGACATCATCTCTCGTAGTGCTATAGCCCGTTCATCTTGCCTTTGAGCTTTCTCAACTTCATCTCTTAGATCGTATTCTCTTTGACTAACAAGAAGACTTGCAAGATAGGCTTCACTAGGCATATTATGACTTAAACCTATCTGATTTGACAAATTTAGATTCATAAAATCTTTAAGCAGCCTTTGCTCTTGAATCATCATGTATGCCACCTGCACCGCCTTTCTGCTTAGAGTATCTTCAACAAAATTTGCCTTACCCGGATGATATTTAATCTCCAGGTCATAGTCCTTCAGCAACTCCATCCAGCGATAATGTCTCATATTAAGTTCTTTTTGATCAAATAGACACTTGAGACTCTTGTGGTCGTAGTACAATTATACAGTAGTACCATATAGGTAGTCCCTCTATATCTTCAAAGCAAACACGATAGCCGCAAGCTCTAAATCATGCGTAGGACAGTTCAACTCGTGAGGCTTTAACTGCCGAGAGGCGTAAGCCACCACTCTGCCTTGTTGGAAAAGGACACATCCCAATCTATGCCCACTGGCATCACTGTAAACTACGTAAGTCTCACTTGGATCTGGGATAGTTAATATCGGTGCTGTAGTCAACCTCTCCCTCAGTTCTTGGAAGCTTCTCTCACATAACTCATCCCATACAAATGCTTGATTTTTCCTTGTGAGCTTTGTCAATAGAAGGCAAGATGCAAGAAATTCTATATAAATTTGCAGTAATATCCTGCCAGATCCAGAAAACTACGTATCTCCGTCACTATCTTTGGCCTTTTCCAGTCTAGAATTGCTTCCACTTTGCTAGGATCAATAGCCACCTTGTCGTGTGATATAACATGGCCCATAAATTTTACTTCTAATAGCCAAAACTCACATTTGCTTAACTTAGCAAAGAGTTGCTTTTCCCTTAGCACACCCAGTACTAGTTGTAGATGCTCTTCATATTCCTTTCTACCCTTTGAACATATCATGATACCATCTATAAACACCTCCACAAATTTATCCAGGTGTTGACGAAAGATTCGGTTCATATAGTCTATGAACACTGCAGGTGCATTTGTTAAACCAAAAGGCATCACCATGAATTCGTAATGTCCATATCTGGTCCTGAAGGCTGTCTTCGGAACATTCACCACCTTTACTCGTAGTTGATGATATCCAAAGTGTAAATCAATCTTTGAAAACACGCAGGAACTAGATAATTCATCAAGTAGATCATCTATCCTTGGGAGTGGATATTTGTTCTTGACGGTTACTTTGTTCAGCTCTCAGTGATCGATACAGAGCCATAAACTCCCGTCCTTCTTCTTTATGAACAATATTGGAGCTCCCCACGATGACACGTTGGGTCATATAAACCCTTTCTCTAGTAATTGCTCAAGCTGCTTCTTCAGTTCTTGTATCTTGTTAGGAGCCATACGATATGACTCCTTTGATATTGATCTCGTCCCTGGCATCAATTCCATGGTGAATTCAACTTCTCTTTCTAAACGTAACTCGGTGAGATCCTCTGGAAACACATCAGGGAATTCATTCACAACTGAGATGTCTTCAAGTGAAGGTTCAGCTTCTGCCTTGATTGAGAAGAATACCATATACCCTTGGCATCCATGGTTTAAACATCTTTCAGCTTCCGCAGTAGTAAGGGGATTTAAGATTATCTCTGCCTTGTCACTTCTTTGTGAATGAGGGAATGTTATCGTCTTATTACCACAATCAATCATTACATTATTGGTCATCAACCATTCCAGACCCAAAATAACATCAATGTCATTAAGCGGTGATCACATAAGGTCTATAATAGATTCTTGTCCGTCCACACTCACAAGATAGTTTAACCATGCATCTCAAGCTAAAGATTTTATGCCAAGTGAGGTAGCAACTATCAAATCATATAGTAATCAATGGACATACATTCCTAATCGCTTTGCACAATCAAAAGCAATAAATGAGTGACTATCACCCGAATCATACAATGCCTCAAGTAGATTTCCATTAAGAGAGATAGTACATTGGACCATTTCAGGAGACTTTATGACTTCTTCATTTGTAAGCGCAAAGACTCGACTTGGGTTATGCGGCCTTATCTCCACAATCTTTTGAGGGCATTCACTTTTATAGTGCTTTAGCTTCTGACATTTAAAGCATATCAGTTTCCCATCATAGTTAGCGCATGATGGTACCTCTCGCATTTCGTATAGGCTTGGGAATCTGGCACTATAGTATAGCTCCGTTGCCCAAACTGGACTGGTCTCTTACTTCCACCTCAGGAAATGTAACTAGGTTCCTTCTTCTTTTGTGAGGAATTTTTGTGACCTAACTCGCCACGGTTAGTACTGTTGTTGTTATAGTTTCTGGAGGTGTGCAGTTCCCACAAATTGCGTTCAATCAACCGGTATGACTCCACCGCTTGATTTAACTCTTGAAACTCTTGGGACATGAGCCTTTCCCTTATCTCGTACTTCAACCCATGTATCATCATATGCACCTTCCATGTCTTGTTGTCATGACGCTTTAAGTATGATGAATACCCAGATAAACTGGTAAAACAAGCAAAGTAGTCATCGAATTATTCGTCATGGCCCTATTCAATGTGTAGGAATTCCTTCTCCTTAGCTACTTGCATTGTGTAAGGGAAATATTGCTAGTTAAATTTCTGCATAAAATTTTCCCAAGTAATGGGAACATAGCGTGCTCTTAACGTTGCTGTAATGCTCCTCCACCACCTATATGCATCTCCTTCCAGCTTATAGATTGCTAATTGAGATTTTCGATCCTCTGGACATTCCAAGACCTCGAAGATCTTATCTAGCCTCATTAGCCAATCCTCAGCTGCTTCGGACTTACCACGGAAAGCTGGTGGCTTTAGCTTACAAAATTGGGTGACCCAATATTGTGTTGTTTCAACCACTCGTTGGGTTAAGGCAGCACTTCCAGTGTTCTATCATTTTAAGTGTCACAGATCTGATCTCCAACTCCTTAGCTTGTTCTCTCTGTTCATCTTCTCGTTCCTTTCTTCTTCATCTTCATGTTGTTCAGCATTGCTTGCTATTTAGCTTCAACTTGCCGACCTTCTATTCATTGTGCATTGGCGTGTTGCCTTTCAATTCTTCTTTCGTTCATGTCAGCATAGAGTTTATCAATGAAGTTCCTATGCTCTTACAACATACCCAAGACTTGCTGTAAAGGATCCTGGGCAGGTTGATCCAGTCCTTGTATCAGCACTTGTGCCGTTTGGGCTTGTCTGCCTCTTCCTCTCCTTCTACCTCTACACCTTCCTCTGGGAGCTCCTGGCCCTCTAAGATTTGCCATTCTCAATTTTCTCTAAAATTCATTAAGAATAACAATTTTAGATATTAAGGAGATGTAGTGGTAAGAGATAACATATTCATATTCATATCATTAACAAACTGATACATTTTTTAGTACTAACTAATATAGTTAGATGAATATGTTACAGAACCTTTTCTTTATCAGATATTTTACAACTTCCCAATCGATTGTGCTTGTTTCTTTCCTTTCTGTGAATCATAATTGACAACAACTATTAATTATGAATTCTAGACTATCTCACTCACAGAAATTAGATAACTTCTGTTAGTTCTCAATTTGAGTTTTGATGATAACATAACACTTGTCAAATTATTGATTTAAGACAACTCGAGTTCATGGTTTAACAACTTGAGTTCTAAAGGTTTTATCAAATCGAGATTAAGTTATTATTGATGAAAACTCGAGTTCTCAGTTAATAAACTCGAGTTCTCCTTTTAAAATGATTTTCATCGGCTATTATCTTATGATCAAGTAGAGTTCATAGCTCAACAACTTGAGTTCATGGGATAAAACTCGAGTTTTTAAGTAATGAACTCAAGTTCGTGGATTTTGGCACATTCTAAACTTCAAATGTTAAAAAGCCTCGAGAACTAGAGTTTCATCTTAAAAGACTCGAGTTCCAAACTCGAGTTCTTAAAATGAAAACTCGAGTTCTTAGATTTAAAGAACTTGTGGTTTATTTGAGATGTTAACAACTAGAGTTCTTGTTTAAGAACTCAAGTTGATAACTCCAGTTCAACTTATGTAACTCGAGTTCTTTGAGAATCCAAATTGTTTTAAACTACAAACTTGAGTTCTTATGTTGTCAACTCGAGTTCTTGTCTTAAAGAACTGAGGCGTTTGAAGTCAAAACACAGAAACTTGAGTTCTTTTTAGTCAACTTGAGTTTGAAACTTGAGTTCATTATTTATAAACTCAAGTTCGTGTGAATGATGACGACGAGCCATTGTCTGTAAGATTTCAAATGAATTAATCTTCAGCTACTACTTCCCATTACTATTAAGAATTATTCTTCATATGCTTTTTAACCTATTTGTTAGTGATTTCAGTTAGTAAAATGAAGATTTAAACAAAAGCATCATAAAAGCAACTTTGTTGTCAAACGTATTTAATGAAAAGCATAAATTAGAGCTGCAGATGGAATGAACACTAGAGCAGTCAAAATAAACCTTATCGCAGGTACCCATTTTGGCGAAAGAACTTTACTATCTGCATAAGTCAACTTCCGTTCAAACCCAAGGGATTTGCTGATAAAGATGAGTTGAAAGCAACAAAAGCTAGAAAACTCAGTCCAACGAAAAACATTCTCAGTCTAATGAAAATATGAATATCTCTCAATGGATATCTTCTCAAGTCTCAATGGTCATCTAAGGAGGCTCATATATAAGCTCGAAGCATTTAATTTGCCAACCACTGAAACTCTACACAATCAATTCAATATTATTGCAATTCTATGTTTCACTTAATCAAGTCAATATCTTCGGATATATTTGTACTTCAGTGTTTATCATTTATCTACTTAATGTGGAGTTTAAGCACTTGATTATTATTTGATTATCTGTTTAATCTCTAAGGTTGAGGAACCTTGAGTGTGGGTGTGCGATTACAACTTGTATGGGGGAGTAGATCATAGTGAAAGAGGATAATCTCAAGTACAAGTGTGTACTTGTATTTGTGTTAGTGAGATAGTGAAAAACCCAGTGGATCTCGGGACTGGACGTAAGTCAAAGAATTAGACCGAGTGTAAATTCTTTGTGTTTGTGTGTGTGTGTGTCTCTCTCTCTATGTCTCTTACTCTGTTTTACTGATCTTAATGTTAATCAGCAAAAGATTTTTAAATCACTGATTCACCCCCTAGGTGATATTTCATTTTCATTTGGTATCAAAGCCTAGTTTTCTCTATTAAGCTTAACATCCCGAGAAAGATCATGGAAGGAATTTTGCCTGATGGTGCTTCTATCAACTGTTCACCTGGCTTCAGTGGAGAGCACTATTCTTTCTGGAAAGAAAATTCAAAGTGTTTGTGATAATAAGTGAATGCGATTTATGGTGTGTATTTGAGATAGGAGATTATATCCCTTCAAGGCTAGGAGGCGAGATATCTGTTCCAAAGACTAAAGCTCAATTTGACGATACTGATTGAAAGAATGTGACTCTCAACAGTAAGGCTATATTGATGTTGCAAAGCGCATTTAGCCAAAAGGAGTACTTCCGGATATGCAATCTAGCCAATGCCAAAATTATGTGGAAAGCCTTGGAGATAGCATATGAAGGAACGTCTAGCATTAAGGAAAGCCGTATCAATATGCTGACAATTGAATATGATCTCTTCTAAATGAAGATTGGTGAATCCATCGGTGAATTTCAACTCGATTCACCCACCTGATTAATCAACTATCAGCCTTGGGCAAGACATATGAGCAAAACTCCCAACTCAGAAAAAATTCCTAAGGTTCTAGCAAAAGATTGGGAAGTAAAGGTTACAGCCATTGAAGAAGCCTGAGGGGAGTCGATGACTTCAGTAGCTTGTCTTTTCGGATGCCTTTTTGAATATGAAAGAAAAATCAAATTCAAGAAAGGCCTGGACGAGATTAATAGTAATAGAGGAAAAGGAGTGGACCTTATGTAAAACCCAGCTGAACCCAAGAGGGGGTGAATTAGGTGAAGATAAAAACTTGCATCCTTTTAAAATCTTTTTGCAATTTGGTGAGATCAATTTGTAAGGCAGGAAAGAGTTCCAAAAACGTTTACAATCATTCAACCATATATGCTGGAAACAAAGAGTTAAGAGAAGAGAATTGCAAACTCAGATTTATATTGGTTCGGTCCAATCCTTGACCTACATCCAGTCCTCAAGCTACACTTGAGATTTTCACTATTCTCCTTGTTTAAACAGGCACAAGAGACAAGCCTTTACAACCTACAAGTTTGTCCAGACACTTGTACAACCTTTACAATCTCTCACAGAGAGTCTCCCTCACAACCCAAAGGATACAATCAACTTTCCCTACTCAAGGTCACCTAACCTTAAGTATCTCTCAGGAAATAGACTGTTTACAATGTATCTTCTCTTTAAGAAGTGATTATGATAAACACTGAAGTGCAATATACATCTTTCTACTCTCAATAAGATAGACTCAGTAAGCATCGAAAAACAGAGAATGTTGGAGGTTCAGGAAATTGGCATTATGACAGTGCAAGCTGACTCCATCATCTTCTTGTGTTTTGAATCTGGTTCTATTTATAGGTGAAGATGATCTGAACGTTGAAGAATAGAGCCGTTGTAATCAGAACCGTTTGAGGATGTGGCAGTTGGAAACTAGCCGTTATTTTCAACTTTTTGGACTTTGAGAGCTTAGCAACTTGATCTTTATGAAATCCCTCATTTGATAATCTGAAACATGTCCACAAATGATTTAAATGATGTTAAGAAGTGTTATAGATCATTTGGGTAAGTTTCTAGATAATCTGGATCAGATTCAGGATTTTCGACACTTTGTTTTTTCTGAAGTTACGGTGTATACTCGAGTATTGAATTGGAAACTCGAGTATTGAGCTTGTAGCATTACTTTAGATTCGTCTTTGTCTGATCTATACTCGAGTTTTGCTTCCCATACTCAAGTATTGAGGATCCTTTGACATTCATTGCTCTCTATCTAAGCTATACTCAAGTTTTCACTTATAAACTCGAGTTTTCGTGCTTTTTCAGTCTTCGGTTGCTCTCTGATTGATATAGCTCCAATTTTGACAAGCTTTTCTTATCCTCCATATAGCTCTTAGATTCTTCTTTCCATAGCAACAAAAATCAGATCTTGATTTGTTGGAATTCGCCCGTTATGATTCGATGAAAGAAGACTGTTCTTTAACCATCATTTTTGCAGCGTTCTGAATTATTAGTCAACTTTCAAATACCATATCTCTCTGGTATGATCTTCATTTTGGTTGAATCAAGTATTTATGGAAATCCTTATGAGTCTTCTTTCATATGCCACTAGTTTCAGCTCATTTCGATTTGTAGATTGTGAGTTATACTCAAATCATTGAAGCTTGGTCTGCTGTGTGGCGTGAATATTTGATTCAACTTTGGAAATTCAAATCTCTCTCATCTGATCTTCTTTGGACTTGAAATTTTGTCAAGATGACGCATTGGATGTCTAGTTTCAGGAAAATTTGATTTCATCTCAATCCAATGTTTGATTCAGGAGATATCATCAAATTACCAGACCTTGCCCAAAGCTGAACCCGAAACAGAGGTGAACGGAGTTGCTGTAAGTGCTGGAAACTCGAGTATTGAGGAGGAAACTAGAGTATTGTCGGGTCCAGACATGCGAGATAAGCTGGAAACACCAAATACTCGGGTCATTAAGTTCCGTACTCAAGTATTGACTCCCATACTCAAGTTTTGACTTTTTGACTCTCAAACTGGAGTTTCCCAAACTCTAGTTTTCAAAACTCAAGTATTCTCGTCCCGATGTAAATTTCTTCAGTAGGCTTGTATACTTGAGTTTTGACCTGGAAACTCGAGTATTCTCTTCCAGAAGCTGATTTTTGTTGTCTTTAGCTCTAAATTGACCCATCCAACCTCCATTTGATTTGTGAAGACTTGTAATATCAATCTAAGACCTTGTAAATCGATTTTTCTCATTCTTTTTGACAAGATCTTCTCTTTCTTTCTTCTCTTCACTTGGTCATTCTTCACAACTCTATTCTTCCTTTCTTGAGCATTCTCCATAGACATATTTGAGCTATTCTTGAATATCCTCTTCTTCCATCTTCTTGATTATCCTTCATAAATGAACTTGAGCTGATAAGGATATTCTATTCAAAGTTCTTTCTTCTTCAATCTTTCCTCTCTTCTTCTTTTTCTTCTCTTCCTTTTCTTTATCCTCATCTACATTCTCGTTCTCCTTGATCTTCTTCTTTTTCATCTTTTTGAAATTTCTGATTTCCTTCTTGATTATTCCCCATAACTGAACACTCTTTCATTCAATACTTCTTTATCAATTTTCTTCTTAACCATTCTTCATAGATGAACTTCACATCTTTGATTCTACATTAAACTCAAGAATTTAGTCAATGAAGAAGATAAATAAAATATGCAAGCTTTTTGCTCATACAAATGGTATCTATATTTGACATCATAAAAACTAATCATATCTAACACCTTAATGTTGTAAAGGATAAAGAACTCAAAGAAGAAGAAGAGGATGAACATGAAGATTGGAATGTTTGCCAAAAAATTCAAAAAGTTCTACAAGAAAGATCAAGGCTTCAGAAATCACTTTCAAAAAGGAAGTCCAAGCAATAGACGTGACTTCAAGGATAAAGAGCAAACCATTTGTTATGAATGTGAAAAGTTGAGTCACGTCAAGTTGGAGTGCCCTCAACTAAAAGGCAAAGAAAAAGACAAGAAGAAGTATAGGCACTTCAAGAAAAAGGCATATGTCTCTGCTATATGGTGTGACAACTCCTCGGATGAAGTAAGTGAAGAAAAAGAGGTTGCTAACTGAAGATGGAATATCACCTAGAGGGGGGTGAATAGGTGATTTAAAAATCTAACTGCTTAATCAAAATTTTCACAAATTAATCAACTAACTGATCAAGAGTTTAAAGGAGAAGGAACACGAGAGAATTTATCCTGGTTCGGTCTATCCTGACCTACGTCCAGTCCCCAAGTACACCTTGGGATTTTTCACTATCTTCATAATACAATTACACAACTCGGAATGATCCCTTAAACTCACTCCCCCTTACTACTTGTAATTGTACACCCTTACTTAAGGTTCCACAACCTTAAGATTTTACAAACGAATGAAAATTGAATGTTTAAGTAACTCCTCACAAGTTGAATAATAAATGATCACTGAAGTACAAGTTGAGAGTAATGAAACTGATAAGATAATAACTCAGAGTAAATGCGCAGAGTTTCGGTTTTTGGCTGAATTGAATGCTTGGGTATTTATACTCTTTCGCCATTAATGCCGTTGGGAGGAACTTGAGAGTTACCATTGTGACTTATTTAATTTTCCGTTAGACACAGCTTGCTCTGTTCCTTGTGCAGCCAAATGGACCGTTGATGCCTCATTAAATGAAATCCGTTCTTTCATTAAATGCGTTGATCGTTGAGAGTGTTTTTGCAGAAGAATGTCTTGATTAAGTAATCCTTGGAAGAATGTTTCTTCCTGCTACTCTGGCTTCTTTCTATTTGTTGCTCTGTTTCCTGCTTCAGCATTAAATGCTGTGACGTGAGCATCAGCTTTATGTTGATTTTGAATAATAACCCGTTGTAATCCCTGAAACCACTAGCAAATGTGATAAAAACATTTCATATATTATATTAAGTGATTCGGAAAGTTATCAACCAAAGATCAGCTCTTTCACAGAATCAGAAATCACAGACAGTGCCAAGAACTCGAGTTATCAAAGTAGAACTCAAGTTCTAGAACTCGAGTTCTTATCAAGAACTCGAGTTCTTTTGACTTTTCTTCACACACCTCTGATCTGCAAAATGAGAACTCCAGTTGATCACAAAGAACTCGAGTTCTTCATTTTTCTTCAATTTCATTTCTCAAAGAACTTGAGTTCTCAGACAGGAACTCAAGTTCATGAACTCGAGTTCTTAAACTTGATCAGTGCTTACAAAGGAACTCGAGTTCTTTACTGAGAACTCAAGTTCAAGAACTCGAGTTCTTTACCAAGAACTTGAGTTCTGTCTTGTCCGAGTTTGCAACAAAGAGAACTCGAGTTCTTAATTGTGAACTCGAGTTGATCAACTCTAGTTTGCTACTAATGAACTCGAGTTCTTTCAGACTCAGAGCATTTTCCACAGACCAAGCTCACGAACTCGAGTTCTTAAACCATGAACTAGAGTTCTTGGCCCATGAACTCGAGTTCTTCACCCATGAACTCGAGTTCTTCATTTTGTTGTGATAAGAACTGGAGTTTTAGGGTTGAAATTAAGTTCTTATTTAAACTACTGATTTACAAGTGTTTAGTTATCATCAAAACTTGGTTGAGAACTAACACTAACATCTGCCTGGTAGCAGAAGAACAAGAACAACAAGAGAACAACGACGACGAGGTATATGAATCTGAACCAAGCTATAATGAATTACTTTATGAATAAAATGATTTGCATACTGAGTTTAAAAAACTTACAAAAGAACTTATAAGTTCTAGGAGGAAAATCAAATTGCTTGAACAACAAGTCAAGGATCCTCTTCTAGTTTCTAAAAATGTTGTTTGCGAAAAGTGTCCTGATCTGTTAAAGAAAATCTTTATCTTACTAAAACTTTTGACAAATTCACTAAAGCAAGTAAAATGCTCAATGTGATTCTAAAAGCTCAAAGATTTACAAATGATTGATTAGGCATCGGCTACAACCCCATTTTTGACAAAAAGAAAGGGAAGAAGAAAACTGGTGAAAAATCTTACTTGAATTATTTTCGAGAATTTGTACATTCTTCAAACCCTTTTTCTCATTGTAATTACTACAATAAAAAAGGACATAATACTTCATCTTGTTTTCATAAGAAAGAAAGAAAATACAAACCTATTGGTAACTATCAATGGGTACCTAAAGGGACGTATGTTTTCCCTAAGGCACAAACTAACCCAAAAGGACCCAAGAAAAGATGGGTACCTAAGGCTTGATCTTATCTAATATGCAAGTTTGTCAGAAAGCATCAAAGGCCATCAAATGGTCCATTGACAGTAGATGCTTTAGACACATGACGAGAGATCAGTCCAAATTTGTGGCAATGAAATCCAAGGATGGTGGTACAATCACTTTTGGGGGAAATCAAACTGGAAAGATCATTGGAGTAGGCGAAATTGGTGAAATCAAAGGACCCCTGATCAAAGATGTGTATTATGTTGAAGGTCTCTACCACAGTCTTTTAAGTATGAGTCAAAACGCTGACAAGAATAACTGGGTTATTTTTTACTCAGAAGAATGCATCATTATCAACAAGGATGATCTTCCAATTGACAAAGGTAACCTTAAAATTCTATTTAAGGCACCTAGAGAAAGTGACTGCTATACTCTAAGCCTTCCTAAAGTCAATTATGAAAAATGTTTTGCTAGTAATATGGATGAAAGTTAGTTGTGGCATAAGCATTTAACTCATGTGAACATGTTCCAACTTGACAAATTTTTAAGAAAAGATTTACTTCTTGGTTTACCAAAATTATGTTTAAAAAATGATATGATTTGTGACTTATGTCAAAGAGGTAAACAATTGACCTCTCCAATTACTTTATATGGATTTAATTGGACCAGCAAGAGTAAAAAAGCCTTGGTGGCAATTTGTATACTCTTGCTATAGTTGATGATTTCTCTAGATTTTCCTGGACTATTTTTCCTATCTTCAAAAGACAAAACATTTGTTTCGTTTGTTGTGTTTGCCAAGAAAGTGCAAAATGAGATAGGTGTTTGCATTTCAGGTATCCAAACTGATCATGGAGGAGAATTTGAGAATCAAGCTTTCAGAGAATTCTGCGATGCTCATAGCATTGACCGCAATTTCTCGGCCCCAAGAACTCCGCAGCAAAATGGAGTGGTTAAGAGAAAGAATCGAGTACTTACTGAGATGGCTCGAGCGATGCTGAATGAGAATAAGACCTCTCAAGTCTTCTAGACCGATACAATGAGTATGGAATGCTACGTGTCAAATTGAGCATATCTCTGAAAGAAACTCAACAAAACTCCTTACGAGCTCTACAAGGGAAGAAAGCCAAATCTATCTCATTTGCACATTTTTGGATGCAAATACTTCGTACACAACAATGGTAAGGACAACTTGGGAAAGTTTGACTCCAAATTCGACAAAGATATATTTTTTGGTTATTCAAATGGAAGTAAGGCTTATAGAATCTTCAATAACCACACTCATGTTGTAGAAGAATCTATTCATGATGTTTTTTGTGAAATTGATCCTGACAAATCTCTTGAAGAAGATGGACCTATTTTTCAAAGCCAACCCATTTTAAACTCTAATCCTATTCCTGACAATTCTAAAAAAGTTTTAGAAATTGAATCTGAAAATGCTTGTGAAAATCCTACTCAATCTCAACCACATGCCTTGAAATATAGTAGGAGTCATCTTCTGTATCAAGTGATAAGAGATGTAAATGAAGGGGTAAGAACCAGAAGAAGTACTTTAAATGAAGTAACTTTCTCTACTTTTATATATGAAATTGGACCCTCTAAGATTGATGAAGCCCTTTCAGACAACGATTGGGTTATAACAATGCAAGAGGAGTTACATCAATTTGAAAGAAATCAAGTTTGAGACTTGGTACCTAGGCTTAAAGACCATCCAGTCATTGGCACTAAATGGGTATTCAAGAACAAACGAGATGAATCCATAATCATAGTCAGAAACAAGGCTAGATTGGTGGCCAAAGTCTATAATCAAGAAGAAGGTATTAATTATGAGGAAACATATGCTCCAATAGCCAAATTGAAAGGAATATGAGTACTCTTAGCCTTTGCATGTATCAAAGGATTCAAATTATATCAAATAGATGTAAAAAGTGCATTTTTAAATGGATTTATTCAGGAACAGGTATATGTAGAACAACCTCTTGGTTTTGAAAGTGAGTCTCATCCTGATCATGTCTTTCGTGTAACATCCCAAATTCCAGGTTCGAAAATCGTGTCGGTCGACACTTAGTTTTAAGAAAAACAACAGAGTTTGAGATGCTACAGCTTAGAGTATTGCGGAAATTGATAGCGTGCGCTAAGATCCGAACAACAAGTATCTGATATAAAAATGCCCAGACATATGATGATGCCCGACATAAGCTGATATATTAAATATCCCGAAGGAATATTCATGTGATACAATTTACAGAGGTTAAATACAATCCTCTGATAAAGAAAGTTTTAAACTAGACCCATGACTTGGAACCTAACATCAGTTAATTAAACAGTTTGCCCAGGTAGGGGTCTATCATGGGGGCCTCACCGACTTATACGGCGACTGATTGGCTTCCCACATAGATTAACCTAGCCTTAGACACCAAACCGTTCAAAGTAACCTTGTTAAATTCGAGTCAAAAGCTAAGTCCTAATAACTTCTACCGACCTTTGCCTTTGACTGCTGCCTCTTCACGGCTCTACCAACCGGCATCTTCTCTATCCCGGTTTCTTTCCTGTACTATTCATTAAGACTGAGGTCCAATGTCCATTGGACCTCAGGTAACGGTTAACCTCATGCTTATGTAAACAGTATATGACAGTTATCACAGATATACAACATAATCATAGTTTCAAAACATATATCCATATGTAAGGCAATAACATAACACAGCCACTACAATATGTATGTTACCCCAGTCTACACATAACCAGTGCCACGACGGCCTATCGTGTCCTCAGCGCTAGGAAAACTCAACGGTGTTATCAAGACTATAACCCGTATACAATTCAACAATCATGAGCAAACTTTCAAAACAGAGTATCATCATGTGAAACAACTACCATATATAACTATACCATAAGCATAAGAGTTAAGGTTACAATACGCGTCCGTACCTTTTACTGCATAGTCGTCAAACATCCGACCTTTGATTCCGGCTTTGGACTTCCCGGATATCCTAACATATCACCATATCACTTAGAACAACATTCTAAGAGATATTTCCACCTCTATTTACCATTCTACCCTTGATGGCTTTATTATTACAATTTTTCCCTTACATTTCTTCGAAAACGTGGTGCAGCATTTTCTGGGCAGATTTTTCGGTAACTTTGAAAAATCATAACTAATTCTAGAAAAATCAAAATGAGGATCCGTAAAATTTCCCGGAATCCTTGAGAAGTCTATTTTCTAGGAAAAATACTGGAACTTACCCAGAATTCATGGATAATTCCCAGTTCCCAGATTTCAAACTGCTGTCCAGATTTTCGCCCAGAAAACATAGCTTAACTTCTGAGATTTTTATCTTTTTGCACAGAGCTTCAAATGAAACACTATTTATATATTTGGAAAGCCCTGGACGTCTACTTTCATCATGAAATTTCTCAGAATTTTAGAACATCATCTTCATCATAAAATACTGACGTTTTTACCCCTGACTCCAGAAATCACTGTTTGAGGAGATTTTGTCAGAGCTTCGCTATTTTGATCCTAATCTTCCAAAAATTTTGACATAACTTCTTCTTCATCAATTTTTCAAAATAAATGCAATGGAAACCATAAAAACATGAAAATAAAACTGTATTTGGAAGATTGAAGATCAAAACAACATTTCTAGTATTTCTACTTCATTACCTAAGAACTTGAACTATGAACTAAAAACTCCCTTACCTCTTGAAGACCACTTGCCTTCTATTTTTCTGAAGCTCTTCCACACTCTCCCCTTCTCTCTGAATTTTCGAATTGAAGCTTGATGAATTGGTGAGGAAAATGTGAAGCTTATGTCCTCTATTTATAGCCAAAGTTTTGAGTAGCCTCCAAGCAACTCCTATTGATCCTAGCCCTTGATTTTTGCTTGGTGAGGAGGCAAAGATCTCCCCTTTACACCTCCCCAATTCGTCCTCCCCCCCTCTCTCTCTTTAGATTTTTGCTTTATCCCCTTAATTATCCCCAAATGCTAATTTAGTTGGGTGTAATTGGGTAGTCTGACTCAAAATCCAATTTCACTTTTGAAATCCTAATTTTATGATTAGATTTATGGTGATTTTTGATTCCCAAAATACTTAGGTATAAATCTTATAAGTACCCGAAAATATCCTTGGGAATAGCCAAGATGAAGCTCATAATTCCCTGATTCCAAATATGTATTTATCTTGAAGATCTAGTTTCAAGATTTCAAATTATGATTTAATTTCTATAGGTTCTCATTTAATTTTATTTGATTAATAACAACTTGTTCTTTAAGCTAGGCAACTTGCTCACCAAGTCTTTACTAATCTTCTTCCATACACCTCTTTCATTGACTTATGTGTTATTCTCTTTTTCCTTCTTGTTTCAATAAAAAGTCCCCCTCTAAATTTAATCACTCAAATTATGTGTTTAATGTTCTCACATATTTAAGAAGGAAAATCCCTCATTGGTTCACTTAGATTTTAGGATTAACATAATTTGTTCATCATTAAATAGGAATTTTTGTCCCATAGAATTAAATTAGGAATATTTATTTTAAATCCCAATTTTAATTTCTAACATCATGTTTCAGGGGTTACTAGGCTTAACTACCAAAATTGACAAGGTTTCTCATTCACTTTTGCTAATTAGCAACTCCTTGTATGTTAATCTTATCTTTTAAATATCATTTGGCCCTTAATTTATGACCTTAGAAACTTAATCATTAACTAATTTCAAAAATTAATAAAGTATCTCAATTATTGCAATTTCAATTGCTCAATAATTGCTACTACTTTCCTCTAATTAATTCTATAATCCTTTAATGATTTTAAGTTGTTAAAATGGTGTAATTCCTAAAAATAATAATAAATCAATTAAAACTTTAGAGACAACATACTCTCTATTTTAATAAATATTTCGTTGCCTCCTAGGATTTACCATAACATTTTCAGGGTATTTTATGACCCATAAATCCACTTAGGGATTTTTAGCTCTTTATTTACTCTAATTTCATGAGAAATCACCTTAAAAGATAAGGTAATTATTTTACTAGTTTTGAGACCACAAATTCACCTATTGCCATAGGTGTCATTTATCAAAATTTAATATTTATATGTATTATGAAAATTGGGGTATTACATTTTGTTTGAAAAAAAAAGCATTATATGGTCTTAAGCAAGCTCTTAGAGCTTAGTATAAGAGACTAAGTAAGTTTCTTCTTGATCATGGACTTGTTAGAGGAAAAGTTGATACAACTCGTTTTATTAAAAGCAATAAGCGAAATGAATTATTAATAGTTTAGATTTATGTGGGTGAGATTATATTTGGTATTACTAATGATATTCTATGTGAGGAATTTTCAAAGAAAATTCATAGTGAATTCGAGATGTCTATGATGAGAGAATTAAATTTCTTCCTTGGCCTTCAAATTAAGCAATAGAAGAATGGAATTTTCATCTCAAAAAACCAAATATCTTCAAGACCTCCTCAAGAAGTATGGAATGGACCAATGCAATGGAGCCGACACTCCAATGAGCTCAAATATTCTTTTAGACACTAATGTGAAGGGACAAGACTTTAGCATAAACAAGTATCAAGGAATGATTGGATCACTGCTATATTTGACCACTAGCAGATCTGATATCCAATTCAGTATGAGGATGTGCGCAAGATATCAGTCAACCCCAGAGGAGTCTCATGCAGAGATTGTCAAGCGCATCTTTAGATATCTTGCGGATACTAAAGAGCTTGGAATATGGTATCCTAAAGGAAGAAAAGAGTACCTTGTTGCTTACTTGGACTAAGACCATGCTGGATATAAAACTGATAGAAAAAACACAAGTAGGAAATGTGAGTTCTTAGGAGGCTCTCTTATGTCATGGTTCAGTAAAAAGCAAACCACAGTCTCAATATCCTCCACTGAAGCCAAGTATGTAGTTGCTTTAAGTTATTGTGCTCAAGTTTTATGGTTTAAACAACAACTTCAAGATTTGGGGGTCTATCTTAAGGAAATTCCAATTCTCTGCGACAACACAAGTACCATCAACTTGGCCAAAATTCTAGTCCAACACTCAAGAACCAAGCACATTGATGTGAGACATCACTTTATCAGAGATCACGTACAAAAGAAAGATGTCAAAGTATTATTCATTCCCACGCATCTTCAACTTACTAACATCTTCACTAAACCTTTGGCCAAAGATCAGTTCCTCTTTATCAAACGAGAATTAGGAATGAGAAATCCCAATGAATTGTAAGCAATCTTTCTTATCTTAGCTATTTAAAATTTAAATCACTTAATCATCAACTAAGTTAAGCTTCAGAGTGTCTAGATGTTTCTTTGCAGGTATCTCTATTCTTATCATCTAAATCAGGGATAAATAGAGGAAGATCAACTTGAGTTTAAGGCTTAAGAACTTAAGTTCTCTCAAGCGCGGTGAAAATGACTAAGTTCAAAAATCATAAAACTCGAGTTCATAGATCGAGTTCCCTCTTTCTTAATTCAAGTTGATGATATTTGCCTTGATTCAATTTAATGAAACATTATAAGAACTCAAGTTCTTTAACAAGAACTCGAGTTCCAGACTCGAGTTTGGGTTCAAGAATTGGAGTTCATGTTGTTCTTAGTTTGACTACTCTTTGTCGTTGTGCAGGAAATTTACAAAAACTTGAGTTGTTGAATCAACAACTCAAGTTCCTGACTTCAAACTCGAGTTCCTGAAGGCAAAGGGTAAAATTAACCTGTAACTATTCAGCTTCCACAACTTTGTGGGTCAAAACAATTCAAACAAAGCTATGCAAAAGAACTAGAGTTCACAAAGAACAACTCAAGTTTAGAACTCGAGTTCTAACCCAAAAACTTGAGTTCTCACAACTCTACAGGACAAGTTAAGAGCTCTCAGAACGCTTTTAGGATGAGGTTAGTGTTTTTCTTTCAGAAAACTCGAGTTGATGTTCCTAGAACTCGAGTTTTAGGCATTAGAACTCAAGTTGTTTTGTTTCCTATATATATCAGCGTCGAGCTTTCTCTTTTCACTTCTCATTTTCTCAAACCCTCCAAACCCTAAACTCAAGTCTTTCATCAAATTTCTCTAAAATTGAACCCAATCAAGACCAAAAACCCTGAAAAACATGATGAATCTTCAACCTCCCCTCTCTCCCCAGAATCTAAGACTCCTGATTCCTCATCTACGCTATTAGAAACACCTATACCCAAACAATCTAGTTGGGAAAAGGTTTCCCCTCAACGATACAGACCCAAGATCGCTAAGGATGTTAGACTTCCTCCTCCTCCTCTTCCTTCTTAACCTCGATCAAAAGCGGTCATTATTCGAGAGCTAGCGGAGCACCCCCAGTCGAAGTCCCCTGTCACTCTAGTGAAGGGAAAAGAGAATACAATTAAGATTACTGAGCCAGCTCATGAACCAGTTCCTAAACCAGCCATTACACCTCCCTCTTCATCTAGAGGACCTCTTTCTAAGTCTCATTTAGCTGGTTCTCCTTCTCTTTTAGCTATTTCAAGAAATCTTGTTCCTCCATGGTCCTTTGCTTGCAATCCTATTTCTATCCCTAAATCAGACACTCAAACATTTTTGTATGGCTATGGGATTAGAGGTTTCTGCCCAATATTTATGTTGATTTTTCTCAGTTTTTATTTGAGTGTGGGTTGGACCTGTCCTCTTATTTCAATTCTTTCAAAACCTTACTTGCTCTTTAGTCTCTTTATTATCCTTCAGTAGTAAGAGCATTTTATTTCTATCTTTGAATTGCCAATAAGTTCAGTCCTGATAGCACTCTTGTAGAAGAAAAAATGATATCTCATGTCTGCGGAAAACACATAACTCTTACTATTAAGATTCTCAACAATATGTTAGGAGTTATTGACCCTCCTTCTCCTCCAATCATTAATATCTTTGATGAGCAAGCTTTTCAAATTCTCAGACCTGAAGAGCCACTTGGACCTCTTACCTTTTCCCCTGTTTAGATGCATGTGTTACATAAAGTCCTATGGTATGTATACTATTGGAATCTTGTACGCAGAGGCAAAAATTTCACTCATTTTGCTGACATGAATTATGGATTAATTGCTGCTATTATTTCTAAAACCCGTTTTAATCTTAATCACGGGTCATTTTCTGAAATAAGAAAATTTTGTTTTGACGGCTAAAAGAAAGCTCATCTTTTATTTGCTCACATTGTCTTACTAATTCTCTTTCGTCACAAGAATTGGTATCTTAAGATGGATGAGAAACCAGTCAAGTCAACCAAATTTGGTCAAAATCAACTTTATTACATGAGAATATCTTTTGTTAAGGGGTCTGGATAGTCTAGAGCCCCTTCTAGATTCAGAACTAGGGCCACTCCTTCTAGAGCTGATGAGGTTCAATCATCTCCTATCAAGCCCTTTGCTTCTGCTCCTTACCTCCTTCTATGTTTGGTGCCTCCCTCTAATCCATTCTTGATAAAGCTATCTCAGCAACTGTGTCCTCCATACAAACTACTATTATAGCTCAGTACTATGAGCTGACTAAGAAGATAGAGGCTGAGGTTGGGAGACTTGTCTCTGAGGTCACAAAGAGCCACAATGCTTTGGTTGAGGTTCAAAACAAACAAGCTAAGCAGCTGGAAGAGATAACTGAAAAGCTGGAGAATCTTGAGGGTCATTTTAGGGATCTCAATGCTAGATTTGAGACTATGTATGGTTTCTATCTTTCCCTGGATTCCAAGATTTCTAAGTTGATGCAGCAGCATGACTCAACAGGCCCTTTTGGTTCCTTCCCTCTCCTCATCATACCACCATTCCTGACCCTTCTCCTCCTCTAGCCACAGCTCCCATCTCACTTCATAGACAACTTCCCATCTCACCACTCTCCTTCATCTCCTACCCTTGCTCTATCTCCTAGACCCACCTCTCCCTCCCCTACTCTTATACACTCCACTCCACTCCTTGAGTTCACTACTCCCATCCTAGCCTTGACTCCTGTCATAGTTCCTATTCCCCCCTTCAACACCTCCACCATACACATTTCCTCATCACCTAACTCCTCACCTCATATGCCTCCACCATCCTTCTCTGCCTCCACCTCTATCTTTCTCCTTCGGACTGCTCTACCTGCCATACCTATCTCTTTTCTTCCTCCTTCTAATGATGACAAAGGGGGAGAAGAGTAGCTGATAGCTGATATATATGTTCTTAGGTTTTTGTTTAGTCTTTATTTTGTAAATATTTTGGTTTATTACTTGTATTGTTGCTTCATGTATCAAACTTCTTATCAATAATACAAGTGATTTTCCTTTTGAATCTCTCTACATAATTCTTTAATTAAAAGACTTTGAAATCATCTATCAGCTCTAAAAGTATTTTCACAAGTGTTGTCATCATCAAAAAGGGGGAGAACTTTAGTTCTCAGTTTGAGTTTTGATGATAACACAACACTTGTCAAATTACTAATTTAAGACAACTCGAGTTCTAAAGGTTTTCTTAAATCGAGCTTAAGCCAATATTGATGAAAACTCGAGTTCTCCTTTTAAAATGATTTTCCACGGCGATTATCTTCTAATCAACTAGAGTTCATAGCTCAACAAGTCGAGTTCATGGGATAAAACTCAAGTTCTTAAGTAATGAACTCAAGTTCGCAGATTCTGGCTCGTTCCAAACTTCAAATGTTAAAAAGCCTCGAGAACTAGAGTTTGATCTTAAAAGACTCGAGTTCCAAACTCAAGTTCTTAAAATGAAATCTCGAGTTCTTAAATTTGAAGAACTTGTGGTTTATTCGATATGTTAACAACTAGAGTTCTTGTTTAAGAACTCAAGTTGATAACTCCAGTTCAGCTTTTGTAACTCGAGTTTTTTGAGAATCCAATTTGTTTTAAACTACAAACTCGAGTTCTTATGATGTCAACTTGAGTTCTTGTCTTAACGAACTGAGGCGTTTAAAGTTAAAACACAGAAACTCGAGTTCCTTTCAACCAACTTGAGTTCATTATTTGGAAACTCGAGTTCGTGTGAATGATGACGAAGAACCATTGTCTGTGAGATTTCAAATGAATCAATCTTCAGCTACTGCTTCCCATTACTATTAATAATTATTCTTAAGATGCTTTTAACCCATTTGCTGATGATTTCAGTTTGTAAAATGAAGATTTAAACAAAATCATCATAAAGCAACTTTGTTGTCAGGCGTATTTAATGAAAAACAAAAATTAGAGTTGCAGACAGAATGAATACTAGAGTAGTCTAAATAAACCTTGTCGCATGTACCCATTTTGGTGAAAGAACTTTACTACCTACATAAGTCAACTTCCGTACAAACCCAAGGGATTTGTTGATAACAATGAGCCGAAAGCAACGAAAGCCGGAAAACTCAGTCTCACAGAAAACATTCTGAGTCTAACGAAAATATGAATATCTCTCAATAGTAAACTTTTTACCTTTTGGTGAAAGAACTTTACTACCTACTTAGTAATATTTTTACCTTTTCATGGTTTACATATCAGACTTGCATAGAACAATAGTAAACTTTTACTTTATTACTCTATCTACAATCACATTCACTCAATAACTAAGACATGTTCTTTTGATGCAGGACAAAGGATGGAAATGTATACTTCTATTCACACACCAAACCATCTAACTAACAGGATTAGATGAACACAATAACATTCACATATCCACACAAGTTAATAAGCAAACAAAAAAGTGCAAAAAAAAAAAAGCCTAACTATAAACTTACCAAAGCTTCTGGAGTAGTTTGTATCTGAACAAATTGTTGCCAAGTTTCTACACCAAGAAGTGAATACTTTTCGCATTAGGGTGAGGCTCACAACCTGGAACCTCGACAAAAGTATAGTTGTTAGCTAGCTTGGTCTTAAACTTCCTCTAACGATCATCACAATACGACAATGTTGTGTCTTTCAACTTTTGACTGTCAGGAACATTGTATGTCAACTGGATAGAGTCCCAAATAAGATCCTTTATGTTGGCTTGGTCAACATTTTTCCACTCATCTTTCAAAATGCTAGGCTTGCTATGTACTAGTATGCCGATTAATTAATATATTTGCTTTTATTAAGGCCGAAAGAATTCAAATTTTCATTAAACTAAATCTTGAGCTTTTCCCCAGTAGTCCAACTTAGGGCAAGCTCTTTCAATCGTGTGCCTCTTTTACCATGCCATGCAGGGCGGTTACGAGGCTCACTCGGAGATTTACAGGGTTCGCTATGACTCATAACAGTCACACTAGTAACTGGCATTACAAGAACATGATTAGACTTGTTTTCTTCATTCATTTTCGAGATAGGAAGAGAGTTTGAGAGAGGTGGTGCAAGAGAGGAATGCCTGAGAGAGAGTAACAGAGGATGGTGGTGGTGGGTGAGGAAGAGAGGTAATGCAACAGGAAGAGATATTTCGCAATAGGAATAGAGGTTCATACTTCAAAGAGAATAACTACAACTTTCACGTAAAGAAGAATATAGGCGTTTTAATTTTAAGACTGGATATATTTAAAAGCAGGTCTAAAAGTTAACCTTTAAGACTAGTCTTTACTATAGTTTTGTCTTAAAAGTAATTAATTTTTTTGTTTAATTTTTTTCAATCTTTTGTACTAGCTACAATTTATCTCTGGTCTTTAAAGTGTAACTTTTAAGACCGACTTTTAAATATATATGGTCTTAATTTTTTTTAATCATTTGTACTGGTCACAACTAATGTCTAGTCTCAAAGTTTTAACTTTTATGACCAGCTTTTAAATATATCCGGCCTTAAAATTTGTAGATTTTTATATTTAAATTTTTCCTTATATTTTGGATCGCATAAAATTTAAGTCCAGTAGTATGAGATATGTCTAAAAAGTAATTGATATTTCAATTCTTTTAATAACATTTTTATGACTGGTTGTTTTAAATACTGGTCTAAATAGTATATTTAAGACCTATGAATAAAGGATCCGGTCCAAGAAGTTCTTAATATTTACAAAACTATCACCAGTCATACTTTTAAGACCGAGGCCTCAATACTCCAGTTTAAATGAGGAGGTCTTAAAGTGCTTTTCTTGGACTAGTGTGTTTGGCATTACAATGCACAATAGAATAAACCTAGTGCATAGTGGAATAAGGCTAGTGGCGAAAAATAAGCTTATTTGGACCATTTGGATAACTTTTGGGTTAAATGGGCTTATTGTAAAAAAGTGGTTTATGATAGAAGTCTCTTTTTTTTTTAGCTTTTATAAGAAAAATTTTAGGGATATATGATCCATTACGCAATGTACTATTAAATATACATTCGTATACATTCTAATTTAATCATTTAAGTACATTAGAGTTTTTAAATTTTCAAAATAATAATTTAATTTTTTTATTAAATTTAAATTTTTTTCTTCAATTATCACAATACACACACACACACACACACACACACACACACACACACACACACACACACACACACACACACACAGAGTATTCAATAAGATTCATGTCATTTTTCATCTCAATTGTCTTTTCATATAATCATCCAAACAAGAGCCTATTTGAAAAAAAAGGCACTCTTCTCGCATAATTCCAAACATAAATCACATATACAATCTAACTTTTATCCTATCTTCTGTTTGTAAAAGTCATATTGCAAACAAACCACTTATGCCACTGCTATCTCAAACAAGCCCAGACAACACCTATGTGTATATATAATTGGCACGCAAGTTTAAGATTTCTAGACCTATATAGAGGGATCAAAATTAAATAATTAATTAATCTTTTGATTTTTTTTGGTTACCTATATTTTTTCTCCTTATTAAACCCTTAAATTTTAGTTTGTTAGTAGAATTAATTTTTCTACTATGGCTAATAATGCTAATAGAACAAAGTTAGATGTATTAATGTTACTAAAAGAATAAATTAAGGGTTACGGTGTAGATTGGCCAACAAAATTTTATGCTAGAAGCACCGGGCATAAAAATGTTTTGAAGGTACCAAAATCATACCAATCAACAATTGAAAAGACGTAAAAATACCAATGAAGAATTTAAAACTTCAGCAAATAGACTAAAATGGGGATTGTGTGAGTTTCACCAATTTTAAATTCTTTGTTGGTATTTTTGCGCCTTTTCAATTATTGATTGGTAGTTTTGATACCTATTATTTTGTTATAAGAACACAGATGTCTAGCCTCAAAGTGTTGGATATAATTAGTTTTGATGTACATATGCCATTGTTCTAAGCAAAAAGATTGAGTAGTATGTTTATCTTCTTCATTGATTAATTCTTGAATTTTCATGTAGAGTCAATGATGTGAAGTTCATTCATGAAGTATGATCAAGAAGAAGATGATCAAGAAGTATTGAATGACAAAAAGAAGAAAAGGAGAAAGTGAAGAAGAAAGATCTTATTGAATGGAACATCCTCATTTCAAGCTCAGTTCAGATATATTTATGGAGTGTGAGAATATCAAGATCAGCTCAAGTTCATTTTATGAGGGACAATGAAGAAGAAAATGATGAAGGGGAAATATTCTTCAAGATAAATGATGAAAGATGGAAGGACTTGATGAAAATATGATTTACAAGCCCCAAGATTGATTATAGAAGTGTCCACAATCATTTAGATGTTGGAGAGGTTCAATTCAGAGCTAAAGACAGTGAAAATCGTGTTCTAGAAGTGAATACTCGAGTTTCCAGGTCAAAAGTCGAGTTTACAAGCTTATAGAAAAATTGGCTTCTAGATGAGGAAACTATGGTTTTGCAAACTAGAGTTCTGGAAACCAAGGTTTGAGCTATGAAGGTCAAAACTCGAGTATGGGAGTCAATACTCGAGTATTGAACTTAAATATTCAAGTATCGGGAGTTTTCAGCTTCTCTGGCGCATTTGCACCTGACAAAACTCGAGTTTGTGAATGAAAACTCGAGTTTCTAGCTCTTACAGCAACTCTATTCATCTCTGTTTCAAGTTCAGGATTGAGCGACCTCTGGTAAATCAATGATATCTCCTGAACCAGACATCGGATTGAGGTGAAATTAAATTTGGCTGAAACTAGACATCCAATGCATCATCTTGAAAAATTTTCAAGTCCAGAGAAGATTAGATCAAAGAGCTTTGAATTTCTAAAGTTGGATCAAATGTTCACGCCACACTTAAGGGCGAGCTTCAGTGTTTTGAGTGTAACTCTCAATCTACAAATCGAAATAAGCTGAAATTGGTGGCATTGGAAGAAGACACATAAGGCTTTCCATCAAGACTTGATTAAACACAAATTAAGATCAGACTAGAGAGATATGTTCTTTGGAAGTTGACTGAAGATTCAGAACGTTGCAAAAAACGTTAGTTTAAGAACATCTCTCAATCATCGGATCATAATGGACAGAATCCAACGAGTTTAGATCTGATTCTTGTTAATGAGGGAAGGAGGATCAAAGAGCTATATAAGGATAATTGGTTTGCTAAATATGAAGCCATATCAAATCAGAAAGCAACCAAAGTGCTGAACAAGTTGAAAACTCGAGTTTACAAATGAATACTTGAGTATAGCCCAAACAAAGAGCTATAAACGTGAGAGAATCCTCAATACTCGAGTATGGGAAGCAAAACTCGAGTAGCAGGCTTACAGAGACGAATCTGAAGTTATAAAATAAGCTCAATACCGCAGTATTGAAGTCAATACTCAAGTTTACAGCGAAGCATCAGAAAAATCAAATATGCGAAAAATCCTGAATCTGATCAAGAACATCCAGAACCTTACCAAATGATTTGTATCACATCTTAACATCATTTAAATCATTTGTAGACATGTTTCAGAGGATCAAATGAAGGATTTCACGGAGATCAAGTTGCTGAGTTGTCAAAGTGAAAAAGAAGGAAATAATGGCTAGTTTCTCCAACTGTCATATCCCAAACGGTTCTGATTACAACGGCTATAATCTCCAAAGGTCATAACACCTTCATCTATAAATAGAACCAAATTCAAAATGCAAGAAGGTGGAGGAGTGGGCTTACACAGTCATAATGCTGAAATTCTGAACCTCTAACACTCTCTGCTTTTCGATGCTTACTGAGTCTATCATATTGAGAGTGAAATGTTGTATAATGCGCTTCAATGTTTATCAAAATCACTTCTATGAGAGAAGAACTATTGTAAATCATATTTTCTGTGAGAGGTACTCAAGGTTGGGTTACCTTGAGTTGGGAATTTGATTGTAACCTTACGGGAAGTAAGGGGGTCTCTGTGAGAGATTGAGAAGGTTGCACAAGTACCTGAAGAAACTTGTGGAGTGTAAAGGCTTGTCTCTTGTGCCAGATTAAACAATGAGAATGTAAAGGCTTGTCTCTTGTGCCTGGTTAAACAAGGAGAATAGTGAAAAGCTCAGGGTGCCTGAGGACTGGATGTAGGTCACGGTTGGACCGAACTAGTATAAACCAGAGTTTGCAATCCTCTTCCTTTAAACTCCTTTACTTCTAGAAGATATGGTTTAATGACTGTCAATGCTTTTATAACTCTTTCCTATGTTACAAATTGATTTCACTGGATTGAGAAAGAATTTTCAAAAGACGAAAATTTCATCTTCACCCAATTCACCCCCCTCTTGGGTTCAGCCGGATCCTAACACAAAGGACTAGTGATTAGTTTATGTCACATCAAGTATAATCTCCAAGATGCCTATAGGTTTAAGCACCAAAGAGAAGGAGATTACTCAGTCATACCTATAAAAGAGATATCACAGAGCTTATGGAGATCACTGTGCTACACAAGAATGGCGATAGCCAAAGGAGTGGGCTGTGTGCACAGTGAGGCAGTATTTAGAATAGATGAATCGAAACTGTATAACTTATGGGCATTCTCCTATTTATAGAGATTACCTAGGATTTCTACCCACTGTTGTGTTTGTTAGTCATGTGCCTCCACGTTCAGATCATGTCTGCTCCACTACCTGTACCATACATGATTATGGCATGATTATAGGGGAATTAGTGTTTTACCTGATTAGAGGTGATTCTATCATAAAGCCTACTTATTAGGCCTCAATCCATCAAGCCCATTATGTGAGTCCATAACAGTTGCCCCCAAGCTCGGTATTTTAGGTCTCTGAGAAGCTCGGTATTTTAGGTCTCTGAGAAGCTGAGATTGTAATACCCTAAAATTTGACTTAGGGTAAATATCATAAATTGGTAGAATATACCTATTGAAAATAGGTGAATATGAGGTCTCAAACACCTTGTATTGAATTTATCTTATTATTAGGACAATTTCTCCTAAGATTAAATAATGTGCGAAAAGGTCCTTAAAACATTAGATAATTTGCAAATAGGTCCCTGAAATATTTATGGGTTATAAAATACCCTGAGAAAATCATGATAAAATCCTAAGAGGCAACTAAATATTTATTAAAAATTAGGAAGTATGTTGTCTCTAATTTAGGTAATTTATGAGATTATTTTCCTTGGAAAATAATGAGGTAAAATCTGATATTATTCTGGGGACCATATTGGACCCCATGATTTTTAATATTATGCATGAGACATAAATTACCAATTTCAGTAAAATAGTTGTGAAATAATAATTATCACTAATTAAGAAAATTATCAACAATTAGTAAATGATTAATTATGTAATTATTGGCTAATTATCTAACGCACGAATTAAGAGAATAATGTGATTAATTAAAATAATATGAAAATAAAGTAAATATATATTATATATATGTGTGTGCCAACATTGATAAAGGAAGGAGAAGGAAAAATTGTAATTTGATTATAATAATAATAATATATAATAGGATATTTTCTTGATTGGATAAACGAGAACCGATAGAAATTAAATTCTACCTTAAAAACCATGAATTAGATTTCTAAAGTCAGAGTATATTATAAACAAGTGAATTTTTATCTCAAAGTAGCCTATCTCCAAAGTCATTTCCGTAACCGACGGAGTGATCATGAGATAAGGCCAAGAAGATATTTTGTGGAATTAGAACAGATAGTAGAAATGAAAACCTATAGAAAATAATTCATAAACTGAAATTCGAGGATGAGTTGGTAAAAACCAGAATATATTATGAATTAGTGGATTTTTATCCAGAAGTTGACGTTGTCCAACGTTATTTCTGTAACCGACGACGTTCGACTTAGAATCTTCGGTAGGTTACGAAATGTCCTAAATGGGATCAAAAATTTAGTCGATCCAAATATTCTTAACGAGTAAGATTACATCTTCAGCGAGTTGCTTCCGGAATTTTGCGATTTCTTAAGATTACGCGATTAGGACACCGAACAAGGAACTTTATTAGATAAAGGCACATAAAGCGAGACGATGATGCAGTGCATGACATCATTGTGTTGACTTTGAAGGCAAAATGCTAGGTGTAAGGCCAGGATTGTGCCACCTTAAAGAAGTGCGGTCCAACGATCAAAACTAACCAGACGAAGTTCAAAGGAACTACCAAAATGCCATCCACTTTTTCTATAAATAGCCTTCACCTTTCTTTTCATTCTTCACAAATCCTAGAGCTTTCTAGAGAGATATTTTAGAGAGAAGGAGGAGTCTGTAGAAATAGCAAACTGCCAGGTAAGTTCTTCGGTTCCTAGTCTTTAGTCTTAAGTTCTTTTGGTAGTTATAGTAGGAATGTTAGATAGATCTTTAGTTTTTCAAGTATGATCTAGATATCATGTTTTAGGGACAAATATGATATTTATTTCATAAATATGTTGAAAGAAGAGATATGTTAAAATCTTGGAGAAATAGAGTTAAAGTAGTGAAGCTCTGGCGAAATTCCACCGATTGGTAAGGGTAGGGCAAAATGGTAATTTGTACCTAAAATGCCTATTATGATATCAAATATTGATAAATGTGATATTATCATTATAGGATATCAGTAATTTTGTTCCGCTATCATTTCACTGTCGTTCCGCTGTTTTCCGTCAAAAGTACAATTTTCCGTCAACGTACTAAACACTCGTCAACGAAGATACGTTCGCGTACTGTAACACTAACTCTGATGTTTATGATTTGCATATATGTGGTATGTGTGTTGTATGTATAAAGTGTTTCTACTATGAAGTGCATAAAGGTTAGAGGGTATCTGTAATGCTGGGAGCGATATGTCCATATGCTGGAAGCATATGTCTGTATGCTGGGAGCGATATGGTTGCATGCTAGGAGCAATACATATGCATTGGTTGTGATAGATCATTTGTATATGTTGTTGATGTTGTGGTATATGTCGTCCATATATTGTGTATGTAAACATGAGGTTAACCATTACCTGAGGTCCGGTGCACTGGATCTCAACTCTCCATATAGCTTCAGGATCAGGAGGACCAAGGTCCGTGGATAGCGGCAAGTAGCCCGCACAGAAGACCCGATTGAAGACTTCTTTTTGTTGTTCCGGCGGAAGCCTTTCCATTGTTGTTTTACTTCACTTTTGAACCACGCGATTACTATACCATTTTAAATGATGATTTTAAATGAAAAAAAAAAATTATACTGCTTTTGAAAAGTTAGGATGTTACAGAGATTAACTGCTCAATTATCTCAGATTTCATTTACCCGAGTTACTTTCGTTCAGCTGCTTCGAGATTGTTTGGATCCGAGTTAGCTTTTAGCTTGCCCCCAAACATGACTGCCGAGTTTATTTTTTGCCCTAACTTTCATGGTGTCTGGGATTGTTTTTGCAATTTTTAACTCGGCCTGCCAAGTTATCTATCATATCTGACGAGTTACCCTCTTTTGCCATGTGTTACCCCCAATCCGGGGTACCATGAAAGTGTGTTGGCATACGCATAGGCGTGACCATTCAATAACCTTGATAATTGTCTTTGTTGTAGCGTATAACTGCCATTCTCCCTTTACTAGCCATGTCAGCCGCCATTGGTTTTCGTGTGCATTTAATGCTCACGTCTCTTCATGCTAGTCATCATTGTACTTTTTAGGGTTTTCTAAACTTAATTCTCTGTGCCTGCTAATATCATTGCCCTTAGCTCTTCAAATTCACAACCATTGGAATTATTATCATCGACTTTACGAATTCACATCACCTATATATTCTGAAATGTCACGTTGCTTCAGCACTCTACGATAAAAAACTTTGTCTTCTTTGGAGTAACAGCCTCGGCCGCACAAAGTTCCTCATTGTCACCCATTCTTCTCCTCCAAAAGCTTTACAAAACTAGGTAACAACTTCTTGCTTTCATATTTCTTTCATTTTCACATTCGTGGTTTCTTTCCACTTCCTTTTCTTTATTCTGTTCTCCAAAGTGTGTTTAAATAGTTGTATGGGTTGAGTTTTGAGTAAGCTTATACAGTATAGTGTTCTTGATTTTCTGGGTAGATAATGTACCCCAACTTCATCGTTCTTCCTAGTTCTAAAACTTAATGGACCAGAATCCAGACATTCTCCTCGATATGTACGGTAGGCCTATTCCCATAGAAGATGTAAAGATAGTCAAAATGGTTTCTGATAAGACGACATTCTGCTTTTGGGCTATTCCTCACACTGAGGAGTTGATCAGAGCAAATTTGCTTAAATCCTCAGTAAGTAGGAGTAGGTAGACTGTTCAAAAACCAACGCCTCACACTCTTATATGATGTCACCCATAGTCCAATGTCATATATAGTAAGCAATGATGCATTGGATATTAGGAGCACAATGATGTCGGAAGAATTTACCGATCTCTAAAAGGGGTATACCTTACGTTTACACCTAGATAGCAAGTTCGTTGCTTTCTGCCAAGCTAGAGACTCTAACCCCCACTTCTTTTTCCTCTACCATGATCTAGTAACTCTTCTCAGTTTGAAGCTACCTCTTTCTGACTTCCAAATCCACCTTCTCAGCCATCTTCATGTCGCTCCCACACAACTCCATCCTAATGACTGGGCCTCTGTCATAGCCTTTAAGTCTTTTTGTGCAGAATTGAATATAGACTATACCGTACCCTTGTTCTTTTATTTCTTTTATCCTTTGGAGTCATATACTTCCAAAGAAAAACCTGTAGAATTTACTTGGACCTCACTTAGGAGTGTCCAAATAGAAAACTCCTCTAGCCTTTTACTGATTCTTTCAAAGCATTTAAACCCATCTTTTTCAAGGTTGAGGGCATCCCTGAGCAACAGCCTTAGTTTCTTGAAAAGTCCGATCTTGGAGAGAATAAGGGGAGATTCCCCCTTACTAGACGAGCAGCCACTATGATCTGTCCCCCAAATCTTTCAATTCCACGTTAAACAACCTTAGCCTCGACGAAGAGCAGGTGATAATCTTCTTATAGGACCTTAGGAAAGCTATGGGGTCGATCGATTCAGCCAACTATATCGAGGTGCCTCTAGTTAGGAAAAGAAAATGTGCAACGAGTATGAATATTACTGTAGTTGGATATTTGCATTATATTTTTGACTTTTCATTTACCAATTTTGATGACAGTTTGCATTTGTCTTGTAGAACTAGTGATGGGGAGAAAGCCATGATACATAAATATGGTAGAAAGGGAAGAGGTTGCCCAGGACCCCGGCCAGACGACCAAGAGAGTTTCTCCTGAGTTCAGGGCAAGCAAACAACCGACCCCCAAAAAGGTCCAAGACAGGCAAAGGGACCTCAGCTCCTAACCCCGCGGGCAACCCTGCTTCATCCATTGAGGTTCCAACTTCAGAGCCTCCTGCTATTCCTTCTGCATCTACCCTGGCTACTCAAGCGAAGTAGAACCCACGTCGCCTACCATTTCAATTCCTTCGTCTTTCCTCTAAGACCATAAAATGGACAACATCAGTCGGCCTAGTCTTTGTCCTCTAAAAAGCTTTTTCAAGCTCTAGCACATCACTGATAAGGAAGATGATATGTTTATTGAGATTGAGCATAATACTATAAGGCGATAGGATTGCCACAAGCTATAGCCTTTTTCAAGAACAAGTGGGCCGACACAGTGGCGAACTAGATTAACTTTGTACCTTTTTCAAGACCCCCCATTTTTTTTCCAGGTTAGTAACCCGGATTAACTTTGTACCTTTTACATATAAATGAAATGAACCTTATTTCTTTCAAGTATTTAAGTAGAGTAAATTTTTATAATTATAACTCATCAAAAATCTCAGATAATAACAATATCGGAATATTTTTCTGGTATAGCTCTCCGAGTTATTCCTTTATTTTTCTGTTGTTGAATTGACAAGCACTTAGGTTTAATCCATCACGCTAACCTACATAAAATAATGTATTATGAGGTAATAAAAAACTCGTTATGCGCTCAAGTTCAGTTTTCCTTAACCAAATCTCAAACGATCTGACTTGATCAGGGTCGGTGTAACTATTTCTTATTAACTTGGACAACTTCATTATACGTCAGCTTCATAGGCCTTTAACAAGGCTGTTAATTTAACATGATTTTTGAACCCTTCGTTCATTTAGTAAATAGACTTGGCGGTATTACCGTCGCAAATAATTCCAATTAAGGACTTTAAATAGACTTAGCAGTACAAACTGTCACAAGTAATTTCTGAAAATGAGTTCCTCGACCAAATATTCATTTATTGAAATAGGCTTAGTAGTAAAGCCGTCGTAATTTGTTCAATAGGAACTTACATAGGCTTGGCGACATTGTCATCACATTAATCCCTTCAAGGATTTTATATAGGCTCGCGACTAGGTCACCTCAAAATAGACTCGCGACTATGTTGCCTCAAAGTAGACTCGCGACTATGTCACCTCTGAATAGATTCACAACTATGTCGCCTCTGTGGAATTCAGCTTCAACTGTAGTAAGCCTTCAACTTGTTCTCATTCCATGTTCTATTGATCGCCTTCTTTTCCAAGGCCTCAAGCTTATAGGCTCATTGACCTAGCTTTTCTTTAACTCCATAAGGGCGTTCGTAATTCGCCGCCAATTTCCCCTTATGAGCATTTTTATTGCCTATGTCGACTCTTCGAAGCACCAAATTGCCTTTTTCGAATGACCGGGATCTTACTTTCTTATTATACCTGACTGCAATGAGTTGTTTGGCGGCGATATCTCGACAGTATGTTGTGATTTTGACTTCATCAATTAGGTCCAACTTAGTTGCAATGGCCTTGTTATTGTCATTCTTCTCATGTAGAGCCTTAATTCTCCTCTATGAGGGTTCCCTAATTTCCACCAAGATCATTGTTTCGCATCCATATGTCAACCGAAAGGGGGTTTCCCTAGTGGTTGTTTGGATGTTGGTCCGATATCCCCATAAAATTGAGTACAGCTGCTCTACCTAGTCAGACTCAGCCTCTTCCATCCTCCTTTTAAGCCCATCGACAATGACTTTATTTGTGGCTTCTGCTTGGCCGTTGGATAGCGGATGCTCAACGAAGGCAAAGTGCTGGGTGATGTGGAAGTTGGATATCATCTTCTAGAAACCCTTTATCAATAAACTGGATACCATTGTCCATGACTACCTCTGTTGGGATCCCAAATCAAGATATAATGTTCTTTATCAAGAATTTCTACACCCGAGACGAGGTCAATGTGGCTAGTGGTTCAGCATTAATCTACTTGGTAAAGTAGTCTACCGCCACCATCAACCAACGCAATTACACTGGGGCTGTCTTGAATAAACCTAAAAGATCTATGCCTCATTTATAAAATGGCCATAGAGCCGAGATAGATTTCATCTCTGCTGGTAGAGACCGGATGATTTTGTCATGCTTTTGACAACTCTTACATTTTTGGACATGGTCTTTGGAATTTGTTGCCATAGTCGGCCAAAAATAGCCAACTCTTACTACCTTCCGAGCTAGCGTTTTAGCTCCCATATGTTGGCCATTAATTCCCTTATGGATCTTAGCCAAAACATACTTGGCTTCTTCTGAGTTGAGGCATTTTGACATTGGAGTATGAAAGCCCTTTCGATACAACTGATCATCTACCATTGCATAGGATGTTGTAGCTCTTACTAGCTTTTTTGCTTCAAATGAGTCATCAGGAAGGATGCCTCTTTCAAGATAGTCAACAATTGGCTTCCTTCGGTCTTTAGCATTCGAGATCATCATCACACAAGCCAGCTTTTGCAAACTTTGTTGGATTACTGTTCGATGATTTCTTACAATCTGGGTGCTAGCCAACTTGGATAAAATATCAGCTCTGGCATTGTCTCCTCTTGGGATGTGCTTAACCACTACCTCATCAAAGTCTGCCATGATAGATTTGACCTTTCTGAGGTATTTTATTAGTAGGGGCCCTTTGGCTTGGTAGGACCCGTCAATTTGGGATGCCACCAACTGTAAACTTGTGGAGACTTGTACTCTCTTGGCTCCATTCTCTTTAGCCTGAAGCAACTCGGTAATGAGGGCCTCATACTCGACTTGGCTGTTAGACATTTCAAAGGTGAGACTTAGGGAGTGTTTGATGGAAACTCCTTAGAGCTCTCTATAATAATACTAGTTTCGCTTCCCTTATTATTAGAAGATCCGTCGACAAAGAGCTTCTATAGGGCATTATCTTACATATCCTCTTTGACGAATGGAGTTAACTTCATTAAGAAATCTGTCAAGGCTTGAGATTTAATGGTGTGACGGGCTTCATAGGTTATGTCGAACTTGGAAAATTCAATGGCTCAACTTTCCCTTAATATTAGAAGATCCGTCAACAAAGTGCTTCCATAGGGCATTATCTTGCATATCCTCTTTGACGAATGGAGTTAACTCCATTAAGAAATCTGTCAGGGCTTGAGATTTAATGGCATGTCGAGCTTCATAGGTTATGTCGAACTCAAAAAATTCAATGGCTTAACTTATCATTCTTCCCATAAGGTCTGGCTTGTGTAGTACTTGCCGAATTGGCCAATTGGTTCTTACCACTATCGGGTGGCTGTAGAAGTATAGCTAGAGTCATCTTGTCGTCATAAGCAATGTGAAAGCCATGTTCTCTAGCTTTTGGTACCTCAGCTCTAAGCCTTGTAGAGGCTGGCTTATAAAGTATACTAGTGTTTGCCATTCCTTTAACTCTCGCACCAAGGCCGCGCTCACCGCCTCTTTGCGAACAGCCATATACAAGATTAAAGTTTCCTTGAGGTCTAGTCTGGACAGCACTGGTGAGGCTGCCAAACATTGCTTGACTTTTGTGAATGCCACCTCACAATCCGCATTCCATTCATCCTTGACTTCCTTCTTCAGTAGCTTGAAAAATGGGAGTAAATTTTCAACCGACTTCGGTAAGAATCGAGTTAAGGCCCTTAGTCTTCCTGTTAGCTATTGCACCTCCTTCCTGTTCTTTGGAGCTCTCATGTTCAGCATGAATTGACACATGTCCGGGTTTGCTTCTATTCCTTTTTGGTTCAACAAACAGCCTAGGAACTTGCCTGATGAGACTCCAAATGCACATTTGGCTAGGTTGAATCGCATCTGATTAGCCCACAGCTTGTCAAATGTCTGCTTCAAATCCTATACTTAGTTCATCGAACTGGACAACTTGACAATCATGTCATCAATGTAGACTTCAACATTCTTTCCAAGCTGGTATTCAAACACCTTAGTCATCATTCTCTGGTATGTTGCCCCAGCATTCTTTAAACTAAACGATATGACATTATAGCAATAATTGACCCTTTCCATGATGAATGTGGTCTTTTCTTGATCCTCGTGATGTATGGTGATTTGATTATATTTCAAATATGCACCCATAAAGGGAAGTAGTTGAAATCCAGACTAATTATCTACTAATTGGTCAATATTAGGCATTGGGAATGCATCTTTGGGACATACCTTGTTCAAGTCTTTATAGTCAGTGCAGACCCTCCATTTGCCATTGGGCTTTTTGACCAGGACAATGTTGGATAGGCAAGTGGTGTATTACACCTCTCGGATGAAAATATCCTTTAGCAACTCTTTTACGTGCTCATCCAAGGCTACTACTCGATCTAGGCCGATTTTTCTTTTCTTCTGGGAAGCCGGTGTTGACCCCAAATGAATGGCCAATATGTGACAATAGAAGTTGGGGTCTATCCTCAGTATGTCAGATGATCCCCAAGCAAAGACATCCATGTTATTCTTCAAGAAATCCTCTAGCTCCGTGCGAACCTCGGTGCTCAATGGTTTACCAACTTTTATAAAATGTTCTAGTTTATTGCTAAGGATGAGGTTTTCTATTTCTCCACTTGGCTCAGCCCTCAAGATTTTATCTTCCTTCCTCATGTCTAGTTCTACCAAATGGACGACCTTGTCGACATATTTGTTTTTCCTTCATTGGAAGCTTCGAAGGGAGATGGGTCATCCTTGCTCCCTTTTATCGACTCACTAGAATTTGTGAGATTCCTTCTAGTCACCTCGGATAGTAACCACCTTGTTCTTTTTGCTCACCATTTTCAACTTCTGGTGCTTTATGGATACTAGCATATCCCAATTGTATATCATTGGTCTCCCAAGGATTATGTTGTATAGAGATGGAAATTTGGCCACCATAAGCCTGACCTTTTCCAACTTAAAATCCCTTTTCTTTCCAAACGTCAACTTCAAATCTATGTAGGTGAGTGTCTTGGCCATTGAAACCCGTCAAGGTTGTCTTGCACGGCTTTAAATATGCTAGGACCAATCTCATATGCTTGAATGCCTCCTATAGAATGATGTCCACGACACTTCCATTATCTGTCATGATCTTCTGGATGCGGCAACCAACCATAGTCCTCGTTATTACCAAGCCATCATGATGTCCAGGAGCAACATCCTCCAACTCTACTTTGGTAAAATTCAAGATTGGCGGTTCCGACATGCTGGGCTATTGTTTAAATTTGGGGTGATTCTGGATTCTTAATACTTCCTTTAAGTATTTCCTTCTTTGATTCTAAGAGTCTCCCCTACCCCCGAGGCCTCTACTAATAACATTACACTCGTATCTGGCCTCAGGGAACTCATCATCACTATCTTTGGCCTTCTTCCTCTGGTCTCTTCATTTCTTCTCTAGGCTCTTATTCCGACCTTCATTTCGACGCTTGTTGGCTTGTCATCCTTGGGTACGGATAACGTACTTTCACAGTTTTCCTTCCCAGATGAATTTTTCTACCGCGTCCCTTAGATCCAACACTGCTCGGTTGTGTGTCTATGTTGGTCATGGAATTCACAATACCGAGATTTATCTAAGGTGGCCTTGTTTTGAAGGGGCCAAGTTCGTTTGGCTTTCTTCATTTCGGTTAATAAAACCTCCTTCCAGAATGTGAAAATGCTGATATGGGATTGTAATACCCTAAAATTTGACTTAGGGTAAATATCATAAATTGGTAGAATATACCTATTGAAAATAGGTGAATATGAGGTCTCAAACACCTTGTATTGAATTGACCTTATTATTAGAACAATTTCTCCTAAGATTAAATAATGTGCGAAAAGGGTCCCTAAAACATTAGATAATTTGCAAATAGGTTCCTGAAATATTTGTGGGTCATAAAATACCTTGAGAAAATTATGATAAAATCCTAAGAGGCAACTAAATATTTATTAAAAATTAGAAAGTATGTTGTCTCTAATTTAGGTAATTTATGAGATTATTTTCCTTGGGAAATAATGAGGCAAAATTAAATATCATTTTGGGGAACATAAATTGCCCCATGGTTTTTAATATTTTGCATAATGCATAAATTATCAATTTCAGTAAAATAGTTGTGAGAAAATAATTAATCCTAATTAAGAAAATTGTCAACAATTAGTAAGTGATTAAATAAGTAATTAATTGTTGATTGTTTAAACATGAATAAAAGGGAATATCCAAAGTTAATTATATGAAACCCCTAATTTGATATTAATGACCAATGGAGGGTCAAGGTTGACATAAAGAGTGTTGCTAATTAATTTAGCATAATTAAAAGGTATATTAAGTAAATTACAATTATCCGTAATAGAATAAGCTTGCACTACTTGAGATTAGTTGCACAATTCTTCAAGATGATTAGAGACAAATTAAAAGAGGGCTAATTATATTAAGCCAAAGAAAATGAAATAATATCTTAAGTAATTAAGTCTAAATCTTCATATAATTGAGTTAGCTAATGGCAAAATATAATTAAGGAGCATGTAAACACTTGATTAACATGATAATTAAGAATTGCTAATTAGTGTTGAAAAGTCAACAATGACATCTAAGCCTTGATTATGTCATCAAAATGACATCACAAGAGCACATGTGTGTGTTGTGAGTGTGTGTGTGTGTATGTAGTGGATGAAAGAGAAAATATGAATCTAAGAAAAGGGGAGGAGGTGGCATTTTTGTAAGAGGTGTAAGGGCAAGATTAAGACTTCTTTACTAAGTTTAAATCCAATGGTTAGAATGGAATTAAAGTTGCTAAGAAGTTAACCAAGGATTGGCTATAAATAAAGAGCTCTCCTCTCTTCATTCTTCACACCAAACTCATACCAAAGATTGGAGAGTTTAAGAGAAGAGTGAAGCAAGAAGGAGGAAGGAGTTCAAGAGTCTTCAAGAGGTAAGCTCTAGTTCTTAAGTTCTAGTTTTTAGTATAAGTTCTTAGTATAAATGCTAGTTTAATCTAGAAAATTAGAGAATAAATTCCTACACTTGTTTTTAGGCCTCATTGCATTGAAAAATGCCTGAAGAGGTAAAAACATGGTGGGAAATAATTTTTGGAAGTCCTTGGATTAAGATTGTGAAAGTTGTAGAATTTTCGGTTCTTAAATCTTAGACAGGCAGCGAAAAATATGCTATGATTTTATGTAACAAATAAAGTTATAAGATCATGAAATTTTCGAGAAAGAAAGTAGACATGTAGGGCTTTCCAAATATATGAAATATGCAACATTTTGATATCTGGTCAAGGAGATATGAATTTTTGAAGTTAAGCCATTTTTACTGGAATAAAATCTGGGCAATGTTGAGGAACGTAAAAACTGGTAATGACTCACTAATTCTGGGTAAAAATGAATATTTTTCCTCCAAAATAGACATCCTAAGGGTTCCGGGGAATTTTACGGATCCTCATTTTCATTTTTGTAGAATTAGTTATGATTTTGCAAAGTTACCAAAAAATCTGCCGAGAAAACTCTGCACTAATTTTTTAAATAAATGTAAGGGCAAAGTTGTAAATAACAAATCCACCAAGGGTAGATGGGTAAATAGAGGTGAAAGTATATCTTAGGATATTATTCTAAGTGATATGGTGATATATTAGGATATCCGGGAGGTCCAGGGCCGGATCCAAAGGTCAGACGTTTGACAGTTACCCGGTGAAAGGTACGGACGCGTACTGTAACTCTAACTCTTATGTTGCTTGTATGCTCTATATGTGATGTGATGATTCATATAGTCATGGACAAGACTGGGTCTTGGGTCATGCACCGTGATTAAGACTCTGTCTTAAGTCGCTGTTTATACATTCAGCTATTATGTGAAAACGGGTTACAGTCTTGGTAATGCCGTATGGATGTTTTCCCAACGCTGAGGACACGCTCTGGGGCATGGCACTGGTTTATGTGCAAACTATGTGGACCTTACATAGGCTGTGTGCTATGTATAGTTATATATTGAATTGTAAATGAATATATGTCATACATATACTGTTATATTTGAGCATAAGGTTAACTGTTACCTGAGGTCCAATGGGCATTGGACCTCAGTCTTAATGAACAGTTCAGGAAAGAAACCGGGATAAAGAAGGTGCCGGTAGATGGAGCCGTGAGAAGGCACCGGTGGACGGAGTTGGGAAGGGTCACCGGTCAAAGCAAATGCCGGAAGAGCGTCCTTAGAGTATTCATTCTGGCATGATTTAACAAGGTTATCCCAAACGGTTTGGTGCCGAAGGCAGGGCTATTCTATGTGGGTCAGTCAATAAGTCACCGTGAACTCGGCGAGACTCCCATGATAGACACCTACCTGGCCAAACTGTTTGATTAACTGAGTTAGGTTTATTGCCCCAAGTCTAGCTACAGCTTGGTTGAAGATTGTATGATTACCATGTAAGAATTGTAATTGTACAAAGCTCTAGATTGTATCACATAAATATTCCTTCGGGAAAATTTTTAATATACCAGCTTATGTCGGGGCATCATCATATGTTTAGGCATTTTATATCAGATACTCATTGTCCGAATATTAGCGCACGCTATCCGTTTCCGCAGTATTCTAAGCTGTAGCACCTCAAACTCTGTTGACTTTCCCAAAATTAAGTGTCAACCTACACGATTTTCAAGCATGGAATTTGGGGTGTTACAGGGATAGTTGTTAATACCTATAATTTTAGTTGTTAATACCTTCTGTTTTAGTTGTTAATACAACTGTTAAAGTTGTCAATATTAACTTTATGTTGTATATCCTAATTATAGATGGCTAGTAGTTCAAGGAAGAATCTATTTTGTTTCTTTCATGTGGGGGGAGTTTGTACCAGGTAGAGGAGACAAAAGTGATTATGTTGGTGGAATGGTAAGAACAAGATGCATCAAGGAAGGAACCACATATGAGGAGTTGCAAAGAATAATATCATCTTTAATTGGGAAAGGAAGTAATCAAATTTGTGTGAAATTCAAAGTTAGCATGGATACATCAACATTTGTTGATCTTATAGATGATGAAGAGGTAAAACATTTAATACGACATAATGAAGAATATGGTTATGTGAATATTGAAGAAAGTAGGAATAATGACAATAGACTTCCAGGGATAGAAGAGGAAGAAGTGTAAGTCTTGTTGCGTTAAGAAAAGCAATTTCTTCATATATAAGTTGTGAATAAAGGATGAAGTCATTACAAGTACTAGTACTTGTTGTTTGCTACAGGAGTGATGAAGTTTATGGAGGTGCAGGTGGGTTGTCTATCTGTCCCCCTCAAATATTCAATGAAACTCAAGAGTTGCAATCGTTAGTGTGTTGTTCTCAAACTGTGCCATTAACCAAGCCTGAAATGAATCATGGTAAATGGAAGGATCTTATTATAGGAACAGGATAGATTATTGTGAATTATATGACCCTCCTTGAAATGTTGTTCAAATACAGCATTGCACACAACTTTTCCTACAAATTTGTGAACAACAAGCCAAAGAAGATAATAGTGAAGTGCAAGGTTGATGGTTGTCCTTAGTACATATTCAGTTGGAGAACATTAAGATATTGAGTTTCTAATCATCATAACATCAAAAAATGAACACATACACCATGCACAAGATAGTCTTATTGTATCTCATCCACCCAAGTATAGCTTGACATCATCGATTGTAATTGATGGTTTGAGATGTAATATTGAGAAGACAACTAATGAAATTCGAATTGACTTATATAGATAGTATAAGGTACGGTTGAACTATCATCAAGCATATAGGTCGAAAGAAAGAGTGGTGTGGCAATTGCAACGACGAGTAGAATACTTTTACCAGGTTATTCCTTGGATGTGTAGCAGATTCATAGAGAGTGATCCAGATACAGTTGCAAAATGGGAAGGGTCACTTGATAATAGATTTGAGAGGCTATTTATTGCATATGGTTGCTTTATTAAAGGTTTTCTATGTGGTTGTTAGTCAATACTTTATATAGATGGATGTCATCTTAGTAGCCCTTATAAAGGAATAATATTGTCAGCTTGTGCGTATGATGTAGACAATGACATGTTTCCCTTAGCATATGCCATTGTGAACGGTGAGACATTGATGATTGAGCTTGGTTGCTAAATCATGTAAAACAGATTAGAGGATCACTAGTGATAACAATTGTGTCTGATCAGAATAATTCTATTATTGGTGCTGTAAAAGATATATTTGTTGGAAATTACGCCCTATGAGTAAGTCATTAATTGTACTTTGAACATTGATGTTATTTAAAGTATTCTCCATTTCGTTATCATTTCATTTGCATGTTTATAGTGATAACTGTATCCTTGGATATATCTTATAGATTATTCTAAATGTCCCTGGTCAATCATCTACATAGGAGCAAAGATGAAATAAGACCAAATATGACTTTGATGAGGTATGGAGATACAAATCAAAGTCATAGGCACTTGTAAGAGCACAAGGTGCTAGACCAATCCACTATGAGAAAGCTATATAGATTTAGTCATAAGCTTATCTCAAGTATAACCACGTCACAACACCCTTTGATCGGGTGATGATAAAGGCTATGATCGGGATCATTGGTTTTCATGTAGAGGAATGTGAATGGTCAAGATGGAATTTATCCCTCACATTTGTAAAGAGATAATACTGGGCCCCTCAATGAGTGAGTCTGAGAAATGTATGGCTATACTGCGATGGAAAGGAGTTTCCATTTCAATTATTAGACTACTCAAGAATCGAGAAAGTAATGGTCAAGAATAGGAAATTAACATTATCCATGCCTTATCCTTGACTAAATTATCGTGTGACAAAAGGAACGTGACATGATTGCACGATTGGTTGTATCATATCATCGATCCCCATATGAATTGGGTAGTCGCAATGTCTTGCTGGAGGCTGCTTGCAACTTGTGGGCTAGTATAGTATTGGCCTGTTGCCAATCTCATGTGGCCTTGCAGGGTCGTACACAAGAATGGCCCAACACGAGCAATAGTGTCCAGATTTATTGAATCTTAGATATTTCTAAGATTTAATGAATACAAAGTTTAATCTATGGTTGATATATATATATATATATATATATATATATATATATAATTTATTTGATAAATTAAATAACTAAAATAAACTGAGATATCATATATCTGATTTAATTTGAATTAAGATATAGTATCTCATATTTAATTAAATAGATAGATATCATATCTCATATTTAATTTATAAAGATAAATTAAATCAGCAGACTTTTAATTCAGATTAAATAAATAGATTATATTAGATCTATTGGATAGATTTAATTAATATATCATTTTAATTTAAATTCAAATTTTAAAATTAATAAAGATTAATTTTGAATATAATACGCCTATTAGGTTTTGAAAAACCCATGAGACTTTTTGTCAGGTGTATTAGAAAAGTCGCAAGAAGCCCTAAAGAGAACAGAGAGAGACGTAAGAATACTAAAGGCGTTAGCATACTGCCGTCGATATTAGAGGCCATTCGATGTGGATACCGGTAGAGGGAGCGGATCGGTAGAGTCGACTCCTAGAGATTGATAGAATAAGAAAGTGTTAGCCCACGTATTCGAACAAACGCACACGAGCATTCGAAAGGTACGATTCTAATTAACGACCTGATTTAAACGTCGTTGATAGATCCTCTTCATGTGATTCATAAAATTTTAAAGGATTAAATCATTCCGCTGCGTGTACGGATTCTAGCAATATTTGGCACAAAGTGACATCCATTTTGTTATAAGCATGTAAAGGAAAATTATAGTCCGGAGTTCCTTAAAATAAATAGAGGGGTGCATGTATGTTTGGGAATTGTAAGGATACTGCATTACACCTCCTTAATTGAATTGTGCATGCAAGGCTGGATGAAGACTTCACTATTGCAATAGGAAATTAAAAATGTTCAACATACATTTAGCTCAATGGGTGAGACTCATGGGGACGTTGATCGATGAGCTCTCAACAAGTTTCCTTTCCAAAGGTGGGATAACATAACTACTAACATCGACGAGTCCTTAATGCATGGATGGTGAAAGAGACAAAGCACACTGTGTCATTTTTAATACATGAGCATAGAGAGAAGTTGGCTATAAATTTGCTAGCAAGCAAGATGGCTTTGGTGAATTGGAAAAACGATGTTGGACCTAACATTGAAAAAAGAACTAATGCAGCAAGTTAACTTTGCTAAAAATATGCATGCTGCATATTATGGGGAGTACCAATTTTTGGTTGAAACCAGATGTGGTTATGCCTTAATTTATGTTAATGTAGATCTTGCTGGTAAAAAATAATTGTGTTTAACATGGCAAATGAGTGGACTATGTTGTCTACATGCATGTGCAGCAATTAAGGTACTTAATAGTAATGTATACACATTTGTAAATGATTGCTTTAAACTTTTAGCATAGGAGAAAATTTATGCACAAAGCATGAGGCCTATGGCAACACACGATTGTCCATGTGCTGATGCTCTGACGGTGACACAAATGCTAATAGAGACTTTCTTCAATCCTCCAATTATGACAAGGTTGCTAGGTAGACAGAAAAGAAAAAGACAAGAATCTCAGTTCCAAAACAAGAAGGTTTATCATTGTGATAGATGCCATGAACCAAGACACTCGGTGAAGACTTGCAACAATCCAAACCCAAGTTGATGATTTTATGGTGCCTTGGTTGTTTATTTTTTGAGCAATGCGTCTCACACTCTTTTGTTGTAAATGGCCTTGGATAGAAATCCGCACCATATTATTTTTTGGAGGTGGTGTGTGAAGTTGTAATTACCAATTTATAGATGAATTTGTTGTTGTAAATGAAAGTTGGATATAACACACAATTGTATCTAGGTTTCATATATGTAGACATATTAATATTGTTACAAATGTAAAGGACGCTGAAAAAATATGTAGCTGCAAAAATCTGAAAACATTTGTTGGTGGGGGCTGATGTAGTTATTAAAAGGGGCTGATTTAGTTGTTACTGTTTGCTGATGTAGTTGTTAAATGGAGCTGATATATTTGTTAATGGAGGCTGATATAGTTGTTAAAAAGGGCTGATAATGTTGATAAACGGGTGCCTTATTATATCCCATTTTCCTGCTTTTGCACACACAACTAACAATGACTAGAGATGCAGGAAACAATTGTCATTCTCATTCATATTAAAATGTCATGTCACTTGCATTAGAAAATTTACAAAACTTTGTCCTAAATATGAACTCAAGTGTTCTATACAATTACTGTAATGAAATTTGTCATACAACCACTAAAATCTAGATACACTTAAAAATAAGTCAACATATGTACATAAAGGATTTCTTCTTAATGGCTTATCTTCCACTTATTGGAGTCCTCAATCATCAACAACACTTTGTCTCGATGCGTGTTGTTTCGATGACTAACCAACCACCACAACATGCCAATCTGTAGTTCCCAGAGTTCATCCATTGAGTAAAAAGGCATTGTGTATCCATCCTCTTACTCCGTGCCATCCCACATTTGCAACCAAGAAACGATATGAACACTAAACGAGTCCCTGAAAACAAGAAATATACAAAGGTGTCAACAACATGCTTCATGTAAGTTAGACATTATAATTAGGAATGTTAAACAACTTAATAGACACTTACACATCCTTTTGGACATGGACTTTAGCCCATGTCACTCCCTTGGGAATTCTATCTTATTGCTAGAACAATTATGGCTTAACCCTTTGGAGTATGTCCATGAACCATTTTTGCTGATATTAAAGTTGACACAATTAGATGACAATTATGGCGACTATTTTCTAGCATAAACACACATTCAAATTCAGTTCAGCTTACCACTTAAGTTGTCATTCATTCCTTTACTGCAAAGAATGTTGTTTTGTTTGCCTTCTTTTTTTGTCTTTATTGCCAATTTCTTTCCATCTTCCATTTCCTTCTGCATACGTACATATGTGAGACTGTCGACTAACGAATCTATGGCATAAAAGGTCATCGTTGTTGTGTCTATGACATAGAAAAACCAATGATCCAACCAAGCAATGGTTCAAAGATGAAATTACAGTCCTCAATGTTATATCCTATATGCTCGGGCCAGATTTCAGTTTTATTGGCTTCCAATGACCAAGTCCTTGGAGAGCGTATGATTTTGTGCATGAAATGCGCATTGAAAATGTGTTGGGAGATTGTCCCTCTATCCTCCAATTGATCAACAACCAAAGTCTTGGCAACCATAGTCATTACCTGAATAAGCACAAAATGTTAGTACATGATTACTGTATAAATGACATCTGTCGTAACAACCTATGTGAAAGTAAGGTTTTAGCTGTAAATAGAAAAAATGTATAGCTTTCAATACATTAAACTGAACAAGGACCTAGTGTATAATAAATGAAGGAGTCACATTAATTAAACATTGTACCTTTGATTTAGTTATTATTATAAAATAATGAAAGTAAAATAAAACAAACCTAGCAACAAAAATTGAAAAATTAAAATTCCCTCATACATTGACTTTATACTTCGAATGATACAAACATTAAATTTACAAATTTGGATTTTCTTTTTGCTTTACATTAACTTGAATCTACTTACTAACACATTGGTCCAAAAAAAGAGAAGTGGACACTATAATGTCTAGGGTGTTTGACGCATGAATGAGCATTTCATTTCTGAAATGGATGGTGGGTTAGTGCACCAATCATGGCCTAAACAAAGTAGATGCCAAATTATAAACATAACACAAGTGCAAATCAATTTACCAAACCAACACAACAACAACTAAATCGACATTTATCTAAGTGAAAGCAAATTTCAGAAAATTACTAATGCACATCAATTTGTACTAATTCATTACAATAGAACAGAAGTACACTGGTTGTACCATATCACTCATCCAAGCACTTGGTTTCAAACAAACTAGCTCTACGCTTTGGAGGAAACAGTCGTTCATGTCAACAAATTCCCTAAATGCCAACAAATGACGATGTTAAGCATTATATGCATTTTTTTATAATATGTGTAAGTCTATGTGCACAAGTTAGATATAGTTACTTGTCAGCCTCGTCTATAGTTGGCTGACTAATATACAACTGATACAGCTAGTCCTACTCATCATAGAGCCTCTTTACCTTGCACTTGCGGCTTGGATCGATCCAAGGAGATTTTAGCACACGACTAGGGGTTACAACCTTCTTGGATCTTCTAATTTTTTTCGTCACTTCCTTCTCGCTCTTGTGTTTCAGGTTCGACCACTTCTTCTTCCACAACATCCTCTTCAGTTGGTTCCATGTCAAGACCAGATTCAACAAATTGAAGGCTGGTTGTTGGGTGATTCAGTTTCATGCAAGCCTTCTTGTGGCCCTTCATCTTTATTGGTGTATGATGTTAATCTATCTTGAAGGGCCAACATCTCTTGTCCCAACAAGGACACAAGCTTGAAATATGTCCTGCAAACTTCCTAGAAAGATAAAAATCAGTTGTTAAATCATCAATTACAACAACAACAGTTGTAATTAAACAACTTACATAATGTTAAAAATTTGAACTTTTAAGGACTAATTTAGCAATAACAAGTGATTAACTATCTATCACAAACAACAATAATAAATCCCTAAATGTCTACAAGCCAATAATTACAAATAATTACCAATTTTAATGCTAATGAATTCAATAAATTTTAAGTCACCAAAGTGACAATAAAGATGAAAGCCATCACAAATAACAATCATAGTAACAGAGTTAACCATAACTAATAATTCAACTTATTCTGTTGTTTTGGTCTTATTGGTGATCATCCATGGCATGTAATTTGGTACGACCAGAGTCAAAAGCAGTTTTGGACTTTAAAAAATATTGCAACTACAAATTTATGAAAAGTAGAGACTAAACTAACCCAGGTTCAACTATATGCATAAAGCTTGCTCAAGGATAGTGCAAGAACTCATGGAGATGGTATAAGGCAAGATGAAATCAGATTTAAATAGAACAAATGCAATTAATAAACTAGTCAAATTGAAAATTTCTATGAACACACTAAGGCCTTGAAAGTCACTCTCTAATTGAAAACAATTAGAGTCATGACCAAATGGTGTGGTGTAATACCCCAAAAATCTTATTTAGCATAACCACTATATTTTGATAAAAAAAATACCTATTTCTAATAGGTGAATATGTGGTCTCAAATTTTGGTGTTGTATTTATTTTTATTCCTAGGCAATTTTCCCTAGAATTAGAAAGACTAAGTTTTCTAAATCCTATTAAGGGTCATAAAATATCCTAAGATGATCATAATTTAGTATATTATACTATTTCAACAATTAAAATCATCAGAGGATGATAAAATCAATTAGAGGAAATTAGTAACAATTATTGGGCAATTGGAATTCCAATAATTGAGATACTTTAGTAATTTTTGAAATTAGTTAATAATTAATTTATAAAGGTCATAATTAAGGAAATATCAATTAAATTAAGGACCAAATAATATTTAGAAGCTAAGATTAGCATACAAGGAGTTGTTAATTATCAAAATTGAATTAGAAACCTTGTCAAATTTTGGTAATTAAGCCTAGTAACCCCTAAAGTACTATATTAGCAATAGTAACCAAGGATTAATTAATTCTCCCTTTAACTAATAAAAGTGGCGAAAATTACTAATTAAAGAGTGAATAAATTATATTAACCCTTAATCCTAAATCCTTGTGGAATTAATTGGACCAATAAGGGATTTTTCTTCTAGAGTTGTGGGAACAATTAAAAATATAAGTGGATAATTAAAAATTAAGAGGGGGGACGGTTTTTGTTGCTTGGGGAACAAGAAGGAAGTCAAAAATTAACTAAAGTAAATGATGGCTTGAAATCCAAAAGGAAACTTGGGAAGCAAGTAAAGAAACTTGGAGAGCAAGTAAAGAAACTTGGAGAGCAAGTAAAGCAAGTAATTTTTAATCAAATACAAATCAAGGAGAATTCATAGGAATTAAATCATATCTTGAAATATTGAAACTAAGTATTGGAAATAAGTACATATTTGAACTCAGTGAATTATGAGCTTCAATTTGGCTATTCCCAAAGTCATTTTCATATACTTTTAGGATTCATACCTAAGTGTTTCAGGAATTAAAAATCACCATAAATCTAATCATAAAATTAGGATTTCAAAAGTGAAATTGGATTATGAATTAAAACACCCACTTACACCTAACTAAATTAGCATTTGGGAGAAATTAAGACAACTTGGGAAGGAAGTTGAATGACTTGGGGACAAAGCAAAAACTTAAGGAGAGAGATGAGAGAGGGACGAACTGGGGGGAGGTGTAAGGGTGGGATCTTTACCTCTTCACCAAGAAAAAGACCAAACGCTAGGATCAATTGGATTTTGCTTGGAGGCTACTTAAGGCTTTGCTATAAATAGGAGTCCTTAGCTTCACAAACTCCTTACCAATTCCTCAAGGCATAACCGAAATTTAGAGTGTGTGGGAGAGAGTGGAAGAGCTTCAGGAAGTAGGAAGCAAGTGTTCTTCAAGAGGTAAGAGAGCTTTTAGTTTATAAGTTCAAGTTCTTAGTTTATGAGGTAGGAATGCAAGAAAATGTTGTTTTGATCATCAATCTTCCAATTCCAATTTTATTTTCATGTTTTTATGGTTTCCATTGTCTTTATTTCGAAAAAATGATGAAGAAAGAGTATGGCAAAAATTTCCGGAAGATTATGATCAAAATAGCGAAGCTCTGGCGAAATTTCATCGATTAGTGTTTTCTGGAGTCAGTAGCAAAAATGTTAGTATTTTATGAAGATGATGATGTTGTAAAATTCTGAGAAGCTTCATGGTGAAAGTAGACATCTAGGGCTTTCCAAATATATAAATTTTGTGTTATTTGAAGCTCTGTGCGAAAAGATAAAAATCTCAGAAGTTAGGCTATGTTTTCTGGGCGAAAATCTGGACAGCAGTTTGAATTGTAGAAACTGGGAATTATCCATGAGTTCTGGGTAAGTTACAGTATTTTTCCTTGAAAGTAGAGATCTCAAGGATTCCGGGAAATTTTACGACTCCTCGGTTCGATTTTTCAGGAATTAGTTATGATTTTCCAAAGTTAGACGAAATTCTGCCTAGAAATTCTGCACCAGCGATTTTTCCGAAAATTATGGGGAAATAATTGAAAATAAATCCTTCAAGGGTAAAATTGTCAATTGTGGCCAAGGTGTCTCTTGAAATATTGTTTGAGAATTAATTGAGACGATATTACCCTTTTAGGATAGACTGTGCACGTGTTCCGACACCAAACGTACCCAAAAACCCATCAAACCAAGGTACGGACGCGTATTGTAACATTAACTCTTATGCTTATGATTTGCGTATATATGATAGTTGTATTCACATGTTGAAACTCTGTTTTGAAAGTTGCTCATGATATATTGAATTGAATACGGGTTATAGTCTTGATAACACCGTTGAGTTTTCCTAGCGCTGAGGACACGATAGGCCATCGTGGCACTGGTTATGTGCAGACTAAGGTAACATACATATTGTAGTGGATGTGTTATGTTACTTGTTGTTATGACTTTGAAAGTTATAATTGTGTATTTATTATTGTGATACCTGTCATACACTGTTTACATAAGCATGAGGTTAACCGTTACCTGAGGTCCAATGGGCATTGGACCTCAGTCTTAATAAATAGTACAGGGAAGAAACCGGGATAGAGAAGGTGCCGGTGGAAAGAGCCGTGAAGAGGCAACGGTCGAAGACGAAGGTCGGTAGAAGTTATTAGGACTTAGTTTCTGGCAGAGTATTCTGGCACGGATTTAACAAAGTTATTTCGGACTATTTGGTGCTTAAACTAAGGAAGGGTTCATCGGTGAGTTGTCACAAGTCGCCATAAAGTTGGTGAGACTCCCATTAGATTGAACACCGACCTGGCCAAATTGTTTGATTAACTGATGTTAGGTTCTAAGCCATAGGTCTCGTTTAAGACTTTCTTTATCAGAGAATTGTATTTAATCTCTGTAAATTGTATCACATGAATATTCCTTCGGGATATTTAATATATCAGCTTATGTTGAAGCATCATCATATGTCTGGGCATTCTATATCAGGTACTCATTGTCCGAATCTTAGCGCATGCTATCCATTCCACAATACTCTAAGCTGTAGCATCTCAAACTCTGTTGATTTTCTTAAAACTAAGTGTCGACCGACACGATTTTCGAACATGGAATTTGGGATGTTACATGTGGAACATGTGACACAACTTGAAGCATGTGACTACATCTCCTGACATAAGTGATGTGGTTTGTAATCAACAATCAAGGTTCATAATCAAATACAAGGATGCACAGATTAGATATAGTGAATTTTAGCTAGTAAATAACTAGTTAGCTACAAAATTCACTCGCTGTCAAAATATATTGATGATTTCAAAATATCTATGGCTAAACAATGTTTTTCTTGGCAAATCCTCCAGTATTCAAGTATATGAACCAATAGCCATTCAAAAAAAAATATTTTAGTGTAGGATAGAATGACACTCCAATTTAATGTTAAATCATCAAACACAGCAACAACAACTATAATTACACAAATTACATAATGTAAAAAATATGGAATTTTCATGAATAATTGTTGTCACACTTTACCGGGTAACTAGGCATTGTGTCAAGGTCAAACGATGTTGATGGCTGAGAACGAGAGGTGCAAGCCAGCAAGCCTTTTTGGCTTTTTTTTCCTCAAGCACTAGTCTGCTCTTACTCTTGTCATTGGTTTAATAAACCATGGTCAACTCATGTTCATAGGCTATCTCGTCACCCAAAACAAAATTTTGTAAACAAAACAACTTGAAAAAAAAACTATTTCAAACCATTAATAACAACACTTAGCAATTGATGTATAACGTTTACATACAAACTTAGTTAAACACAACTTACCATGAGGAAGTATACACATCCTCCAACAGTTTTGCTCTTTTTACCCTTGGACTTGTGGGATTCTTTCTTGAACTCATAGATCTCTTGGCTGAGTTATTGAAGAATGAAAGAGGACTAATCAAAATCACTAAGTGCATCCTTAGTGACCATCATCAGTTTCAACATTCGGTCACTAACATAAATGTATGCACTTTGTTCTAAAAGGGTACCTAGGGTGAATAACACAAAAAGAAACTCAAAGTTTTCATCTATTTTTCCTAACAACATCTCACTGAGTGTTTTATACTTTACATTCTTATACACACATTTAAAGTCCCTAAAAAATGGGTTCTGGTCAATAACTTTAACTTTTATGCCTATGATTCAGGTCTTCCCTCTAATGCACACTTGCTTTGTTGGAAATTCAAAACATGCCATATATTGTGAACATAAAGAATGATTTATTTGTCGGCAACTAATTTTCCACCAACCTATCAAACCCTATCACTTTAAGCCTTGTCATGACCTTGGGTCGTTCCTTAACTTATGGCATACTTGAATGAAAGTGTTCAGTGCACATCTCATTAGGAATGGCACAATATACTTCTCCGCTTTACCCAGGCCTCTTAGTTGTTGAGCCCTCTTTGTGTATTCACCTTTCTTAGTTGAACTCAACCTTTTCCATGCTTCTCTCATTTGTAGACTTAAGTCATCATAAGTTCTTGCATCACCTCCTTCATCATAGACTTAACTCAACCTTTTATGTGTTATATGAAAAACAAATGAGAGGATAAAATCGTTAACAAAATAAACAAACAACCAGATAAAAGCATGAAAATCTAGAAAAATCCAAATTATTAATAACGGTACTATTCATAGATTATTTATTTGGCTTCTTATAATATGAAATATACATATGTATTTACTAATTCAATGACTAAAAGTTGAATCGTGCAAGAGAATATCTATACTATTATTGATTGAGCAAATAAAATTGGTAAGAAGATAGAAAAAGAATTTTTTACATGTAAAATCTGAAATCAAGTTTGTTACTAAGATTTGATAGGCAAATGATGAAATTTGATAAGCAATTCACAACTCATTTTGTCTTAAAAAATACTTGATTCAAAATTTTAGAAATTCAAAGTTCTTTTTCTATTTTTTTCTCAACAAAATTCTCACGGTCCCTTTTTTCTTTAGAGGAATGTTCTTCCTCTAAAGTAAAGTGACTTAATTTTATGCTCTCAACCTACCTCTCATATGTGGAATCGCCCTTAGTATTTGTATTTGTTGCAACATTCTTGAAGTTGAGATAACTATATGGCCTTCGACTATATATCTTGAAGAATTGGATTTTGCAAAGCATGTGTTCTCTCCTCCATGTGTACGCCAAGCCACCAACTCTGGTTCATATAAAACCAATTTCAATACAAAATCATCAGTCCAAACTTAAGAACCAATAAAACCAATCAATTGCACAATTTTTTTTCTTGAATATTTCAAACATTCACTTTAGGATGAGGAGGACAGGGTAACCCTTTACCTGGTGTGGCATTAGAGACAAAGGAGCGATGATAAGTAGAGTTTCCAGAAGACGAAGGTGATTGCATGATTGAGAGATTGGGACTTAACTAGCGTGATTGAGGACATGGTAACCCTTAGTTGATGGACTTAGCTTGCTTGATTGAGATATTGGGACAAGTTGTCGTCTGACAAGAGATTTGTCGTGATCTCCCAAAATAACCAGGATCAATATAATTTTACAGTATAATGGAAACTTGGATCATTTTCCCAACAAATTTGCATGGGTTTAAATCAGTAACAACCAAATAGAACAGTAACAATTTGGGGGGAGTTTTTCAATTCAGTGAATATTAAAATAGAACTAAACAGAAACAGATAAAATGAAGATTAAACAGATAAACAGAATATTAACCCATGATTTTAAATTCCACCACTTTCCTTCCTTGGACAAAAAACATATTTGAAACAAACTCACGATTGATTTTGGACAAACTGAAATCTTTAGTTCGTCCAGAAAATCCCTCAACTAAACGATTGCCTATAGTTTATCCGAATAGTAGTGTGTCACTGTACGCTCGTGAAGATGGAATATCACCTAGAGGGGGGTGAATAGGTGATTTAAAAATCTAACTGCTTAATCAAAATTTTCACAAATTAATGAACTAACTGAGCAAGAGTTTAAGGGAGAAGGAACACGAGAGAATTTATCCTGATTCGGTCTATCCTGACCTACGTCCAGTCCCCAAGAACACTTTGAGATTTTTCACTAACTTCAGAATACAATTACACAACTCGGAATGATCCTTCAGACTCACTCCCCCTTACTACTTGTAATTGTACACCCTTACTTAAGGTTCCTCAACCTTAAGATTTTACAAACGAATGAAAATTGAATGTTTTAGTAACTCCTCACGAGTTGAATAATAAATGATCACTGAAGTACAAGTTGAGAGTAATGAAACTGATAAGATAATAACTCAGAGTAAATGTGCAGAGTTTCGATTGTTGGCGATATTGAATGCTTGGGCTTTTATATCCTTCGCCATTAATGCCGTTGGGAGAAACTAGAAGGTGACTGTTGTCACTTGTTTAAATTTCCGTTAGGCTCAAGTTCCTCGTTAATCAGAATGGACCGTTGAATCTTCAGCTTCTTACATTTAATGTATTGTGCCGTTGTTTGTACTTGAAAGCTGGAATAAGAATGTCTCGAAGAATGTCTTTGTTCTGCTACAGCGTTAATTCCATATGTTGGTATGTTTTTCTTCTCTTTCTGTTGTGCAATAAATGTGATGACGTGAGCATTCGCTTTATGTTGCTTTTCATTTATTGCTTCTTTTTGAATCCTGAAATCACTAGCAAACATGTTGAAAGTGTTTTATAAATGATTATTTATCAATCTGGCAAGTATCTACTTAAGTTCAAAGCATTTGAAGAGTTCCATAAATGATTCGTAGTTTTTTCCGTATAAGAACTCTAGTTCTTATCACAAGAACTCTAGTTCTGTGTAATGGCCGAAGCCAAGTTTCAAAGGAACTCGAGTTCTTGAAGATGAACTCTAGTTTAGAACTCTAGTTCTACATGCAAGAACTCTAGTTCTTATGCTTTCCAAAAAGGTCCGATTGTTTTTCCTCGTGAAGAACTCTAGTTCTTTCTCAAGAACTCTAGCTCTTAAATGAGAACTCTAATTCTTGATAAAGAACTCTAGTTCTTGTGTTTTCAAAGAAACTTCGCTGATTTATAAAATGAAGAACTCTAGTTCTTGTTCAAGAACTCTAGTCATAAACTCTAGTTCTTGTTCAAGAACTCTAGTTCTTATATTCTAGACAAAACACAATTTTGTGAACTCGAGTTCTCATTCCAAGAACTCTAGTTCTTGAATGAAGAACTCTAGTTTTAAATTCCCTTCTTTTGTTTGAAGAATTTCAGCGAGACATAATTCGCGAACTTGAGTTCTTATGCCAAGAACTCTAGTTCTTGAACGAAGAACTCTAGTTCTTGGCCAAAGAACTCTAGTTCTCAAACAAGAACTCTAGTTCACTACTTAAGAACTCTAGTTCTCATGGTTTGAAAAATTTTGTATGATGCAAAGGCCGCGAACTCGAGTTCTACTCCCAAGAACTCGGGTTCTCAACTTGCCTGGGTGAGAACTCTCTTATCAGAAGACGCGAACTCGAGTTCTACTTCCAAGAACTCGAGTTCTCAATTCGATAGATTGAGAACTTTCTTATCAGAGGCCGCGAACTCGAGTTCTATGACCAGGAACTCGAGTTCTTACTGCTCAACTTTTCTAAAACCTGAGTTTTAATGCCCAAAACTCTAGTTTTAAGAACCAGAACTCTAGTTCTTGTTAAACCAACAACTAACAAGTGTTTTTATCATCAAAACTTAAGTTGAGAACTAACTGCTCGCACAACAAGCACTTAAACCTAGTTCGAACAATTCTCAATCTGGGCATTAAATCTAACACCCAATTCGAAAGTAAATCGAATATGAAATTACAACACAGAAATGAATTTGTTACCAATAAGAACAAGTCCTCTACATAGTGGAATCCTTGATCTGTGGGCTAACCATAGAAGTTTAGCCAAGAATGGCTGGAAAAAATGAAGAACAAATGAAGAACGTGAAGAACATATATTGCAAAGAAAATGAAACTTCTGTGTTTAATCTGAAAATATGTAAAAACGTAATGACATAAGTTGTTTTTGGCTACTACTGAACTTGAAGTTAACCTAAAATAGAAATGGGCTAGGGCTATACAATGGCCCAAAACAAAATAAATAACAAATGATTTTTAAATACAAAATTTGGGCCCAATAAATATACATCTGAAATATACATCTGTCTTTTGCTCCAAAATTGACCACCCTCTTATCCGAATTTGTCCTTCAAGTCTTCATAACAATTGTAACTCCCTAAATTATATGATTAAACTCCAAACAAACCATGCCACAGGCTCCTAATAGGCCGCCTGACCTGTTTCCTATCAGGATCTATGGCCCATAGGTCTTGAGGTAATTATTAACCATATTTTTCTTTGAGAAAAGGAAGCAACTACTTTCTGCTCATAATTCTTCTTTGGGAGGGAGGGAGATATATCTCTGTCTGTGTGTGTGTGTGTGTGTGTGTGTGTGTGTGTGTGTGTGTGTGTGTGTGTGTGTGTGTGTGTGTGTGTGTGTGTGTGTGTGTGTGTGTGTGTGTTTAAACAAAACATCATTGTTCACCATGAATTGAGGCAATCCTCAAGAAAGAAAGGTTCGAGGAAAAAATTGAGGTATTATTATATTATTTATGTTAGTGATTTATTTCCTATTGTTGGTGAATTTTTTGGAGGCTTTATTGTTTTAGTTATCAAACATAATTGGTTTTAACAATTTGTAACTTCTCCATAATTTCTCAACGTTCTCTTTTCAAGATCAAATTAGATATGATTGCAAATATGTTTTGGTGGCTGACAGATTATTATAATCTATTCCCGTCACTCATTGCAGTTTGTAATATAATGTTGTGTACTATGATTAAAAGTGTGATAATGGATGTGCAACATTACAAATATATATAAGTACTTGGTGGATTATTGACAGCATTTGAAAACACACACACAGACATATTTAAACAAAATGTTATTGGAAATATTGTGTAACGATTTTTTTTTTTTTTTTTTTTGCTGGAAAATGTTATTTTCTTAATGGGCTTTGGTTTTCTCATGTTACATGAGGAAAAAAAAGATTCCTACACACACATGAAATGGTAGGACCCACATATACATATGTATATGTGGGTCCCACCATTTCATGTGTGTGTGGCATGAGAAAATATTTTTCCTACAACATAAGAAAATGTATTCCCTTTCCTAATATATAAATGCGAGACCATTTTGAAGCCAGAGCAACGCCCGGCTCTCGTAATGGTTAACCCATGATGTGAGGGTAAATCAAAATACTTTATTTAGTGGCCTTGCAACTCGTGTTGTTGCCAGTGTTGAAGGAAAAATTCTAATTTAATTAAAATGAAAGGGGATTATATGGTGAGATTCTAATTTAATTATAATTTAAATTAGAATTGTTGGCCAGAGATATTTGAAAGTTGGGGGGGGGGGGATGTGAGGTATATTGATGAGGACTTTTGTCCTTAGTTTAATTTTAAAGTACACAATAAACAATTAACCAATAATTGTGTATAGGTCAATTTAGGATTGTTCTCTTTTCTTGAGAAGTATTTTATTTATTTCTAAGTAATCTAAATAACATGCAAATACAATGCAAATACAATGAACATAAGGGAAAATCAGTTTTGGTTTTCTTCTTCCAAATTAATAACTAAAAAGTAATATAATTTAATTAAATGTTGAACTTTTGGTTTTGGTATTTTTACAAAAAGGTGAATGAGTGAATGGAGATTTGGAAAATATGAATGATAGATGCTCTCTTGATAATAAATGAGTGAATATTATTGCTCAAAAAGATACTAGGAATTAAATTTCAATAAGTCTTGAGAGAAACCTCAAAATAACACTTAAATCTAGTATTCCTAATTAATAGTAGCTCCATAAATGTAGCTAGCTACCACCTCTTAATTCATTATCTAAAATCACTTAATGTGCAATTGAAATTGAAATGATGCAATATAAGTCTTCTTGAATTTGAGTGCTAACAACCCCTAAAAAACACAAACCAATCACATTAACTAGATAATAATAAGCTATCTACCATAATCTCATTGCAACCACAAAGAAATTCAAACATATATAATCTTCACACTAGAAAATCCAATCTCAACTACAAATATCAAACAAATAATGTTAATTAACATTAATCTCAGTAATCATGTATAATAATTCTTAAAATTAAAAAAATCTAAATATACAACTCTAAACAAATGGAATGATAAGTCATTAAGCTCAGCACATGACCCATGTCACAAAGAACCAAAGTTTATAGCTACACATAAAGCCATGTTAGCTTCACAAACCAAACAACCATAGAAGATGAAGGAAACACCAAATGTTGAAAGAAATGAGAGAGAGGACAAAGTAGGAGGTCTTGGTATGAATAGTAGCCTTTGACAATTGTGAAGGTGGCTGGAGAAGAAGAGGATAATGGTGGAGAGAAAGAAAGATAATGTCAGTTAAGGTGGAGTGAGAATGGAGAACTACTTCGGCGAAGGTGGTTGGTCTGTGGCAGTGAGATCGACGAAGGGAGTAAGAAAGAAGCTCATTAGCGGTGGTCTGAGCAAAGGAAAAATGCCGGCGGTTGTAGAGAGGGTGAAAGAGATGAAGAGAAAAGGGAATGAGGGTCAAGGTCTGATCTAGGTTGCTCTATTCTAGTGCGACTCTCTTCTTCCGTCTCCACAATTCTCAACTCTGGACTCCTCCTATGGCGCCTCTATCTTCTCGCTTCTAAGCTCTGAGTTGCATCATCAAGTTCGAGCTTTTCAACAGTGGAGAAAATGCAGGTGGCTGTGGCGATGGAAGTCCTTAACAGTGGTGGTGACTCTTCGTCTCTTTCCCTTTCCTCTCAAGCTCTCCTCCATCGAATACGCTCTTCAGTGTCTTCAGTGTGAATTATGCTCTGTAATGTCACGTATATGAAGAAGAAAGGTGACCTAGCCCTAGTCAAAACACAAGTTTTGACTAGGTACTAAACAGAAAACTTTAAAAGTTCACATGGGAACTAACATACAAATATTTTGTATGACAACTGTGATTTTGAAATATTTGGGAACTTTTCTCTAATTTTCTTTGTCTTTATCTTCATTGATTTGCAATTTCCAGATATTATGGGACTTGCCTGTAATTTTCCCTAGTCTTCACAAATATTAATTCTGACCATCACAAATATTAATTTTGATCCTAATTGGCATTTTCCAATTTTTTTGAATTTTCTTCCAAAACACCTACAATGCAAAATTAAACTCAAGGTAGCATCAAAAGTCTAACAAATCATTTATATAAATAATTAACAAATTATGAACATTTTGTCCCTTATTAGACTTAATTTAATACAATATTATTAACTCAAATTAGTACTTAATCATGCATTAATGACCTAAAAAATACATTAAAATCCCCAAATTAATAATGAAAAAACATATAAAAACATGGTTCAATCATATGTAAAATATGCTTTATTTCAAAGTTGCAGAATTATTGATAACCTTATTTGATAAAGTGAAGTATGGGGGTGCCAAGGGTGCCTAAGATATATGAAATATGCTTTATTTGAAAGTGGTGTACGATATTTGCCACGGAGAGCAAATTTTGTGAATTATCACATTTTTCTGTTGTTTGAAACAAGAATCATGAGAAGTGTTTCAAAGTTAGGTTTATATAAACCATTATGTAAGCATTTCTTATGAGGCTAACATGTTAATTGAAGTGATCTTGTAACTCAATCGAGATCTGCACAAATTTTTTAACAATGTGGTGCATTAATAGTGAATATTAATTCCTGTGATGTAGCTTGCGCTATACGGAGAAATATGAAAAATGAGGGGTATCATAAATGCTAGTATCATGCATGGTGGATTTCTATAACACTTTACTTTTACACAAAGTCAAATGAGTTACTTAATAATGATTTTGAACCACTAAGCTATAATTGATCCTAGGGACTAAATACTTCCGTCGTTAAAACTTTCTAAGACAATTTATTAGTGGTGGTTCAAATTCTTCTTTAAAAATCCATCATTCCTTAAACTAGACTTGATAGTATCAAAGTTCCTTTCCGATATCATGTTTAATCTATTGCTCATCAAGTTGTCGGCTTGCTTCATACATGTGCCCATCACTGTAGCGGTAACTAGGCAAAGTAATAATGTTGATTCCACTATTATGTGTTCATAGGTATATGTGTGTGCACACACACAAAACATTAGCCACATAAGGCTAAACAAAATCCTAAGTATGAAAGAAAAGATTATACAAAAGGCCAAC